>JAUPFR010000026.1:17500-1217500 GCA_036925125.1 Oreortyx pictus | reverse complement strand
CAGGAGAATGGGAAGATGTAAACGCTGTCCTCTGCTTCGTGCTACCCACGTGGACGGATTTACAATAGTGCTCAGCTCAGGAGAGGAGGCAGAGGATGTTCTGCTCAATAAAGGGGTGTAGAAAAATCTCCTGCGGGGTTATCAACTGAGAGCGGGGCTGGGGGATGCAAGGAGCTGTGTAATTACTGCTGGACGGCCCTCACGAGTATTAATCAAAAGCAGAGGGAGGTGTTGGTGTTGGTGTGGAGCCAGCCCTTGCCTGGATCTCATCTGGTTCATCCAGAGCTGCCCTGAGCATCGGACACTACGTCACCTGTTGGGCTCCAGTTTTCCGTCTGGATATCGGGGACAGCATCCCTGTCCTTGCTGGGGACACAAACTGATGCATGGCACTGGGATGAAGCCTTCCTGCCCCATGCTGGATTACATTTAGATAACAGCCCACTCGAAGGCAGTGCTGAAGTGGAGCATCTCCCGTACCATGTCTCCCCAAACCCCAGCTCCCTGCTGCAGCCCGAGCCCTGGCAGCAAGAGTTCAGTGATTGCACTGCTTATTTGGAAGTGAACCCAGCTTTAACAAATCCAGCTCAAATCCAGCTTGACCCCCAAAGAGGGTGAGAAGAGATCTGCCTTCCTTAACCCCAAGGCCTTCAGGGCACTTTAAAAGCTTTAAACACTGAGAAATAAAGCGAGCAGCAGCAGCAGGGTCAGGCAGCAAAAAATTGTTAATAATGGTGACAGTTATAAAACTGCAGCACGAGTTTGCTGCTCCGTGCAACGCGTTTGATTTCAGTTAATCTTATTTGCTTTTGGAGGGTTTTTCAGGTGTTCAATAAATGGAGCATCCAGGCAGTGACAGGTTCACTGTGTGCCTCGTGGAAGCAGGGAAATCCCACTTTGTCAATGCAGTGCTCCCCCTGCAAGGATGTTCTGTGCTGAGTGGATCTCACAGGCTGCTCCCTGCTCTCCGTGTGCTTCTTGTAGGGGTTCCCCCCCCCAGTGGGAGCAGTGAAAGGGCTGCAGCTTTCCCTCTGTGATGGACCTGGGTCCTGGATCAGCCCAACAGCCCCATGACCTCTGAGCTGCCCCATGTCACGGTCTCATAAACCATCCTTAACGTGCGACCACAACAGTGGGGAAAGTCAGTGCTGCAAAGCCTACAGCAACACTCCTGGGGCTGCACAAAGTATGCACAACTGCTGTTGTGTCTAATCTAAGCTCCTTGTCCCAGAAAAGGGTTATCAACAGCTTCCCAAGTGACAGCTTTATTTGTATATTTATTCTTAAATAGACAGAGCCCTCCTAGAGAGGTGGCAACTGACATTTTGTTTGGCACTCTTCTTAAGCTGGGAAGGATTGTTCTATAGTTTGCAACTTACTGTAGATGTTTGCTTGTCAGTGAAGGCTACAAACCTATTTTAATTAAAAGTGGAGCTAGCGACTGACAGCTGAACTGTGCTGCCTTAAAAAAGAATTGCTGAAAAGAGCCTGGAATGGGTTTTAAGTTTCTAAAATAGCCCCATCTTTTATATCAAAGGGAAATAGGAACATCCTTCAACTGCATTTTACACAGTTACCAAAGGACAATGGACTAAAAGCAAGAAGGTTTAGAGTAACTGCACTTTGTATTAACTCTCCTCCAGGATGTTTGTTTTATCAGCAAGATGCCCAAGGCTCCTTTCACTCGTGTCATGCCTTCAAGAAGCACAAATCCCTCCTCCCCCTCAGCTTTTGGAACCACATTGAGAGGAAGGGGAAAAGCAAATTGTTTCAATTTCATGAACTTAAATTGGATTTGCACATTTGGAGGAACAGCTGCTCTTTTTGGTGGACAATGAGTTTGAAAAGGAGCCCCGGGCTTCTCAGCACAGCATCCTGGGAGGGAAGGGATGAGTGTCATCTCGTGCTGACCAGCAGCATCCCAGCAGCAGAACCAGGCAGCAGCTGGCTCTGTACACCTTAGCTGGGCCACAGCTGCTTCTCCAAAAGCATCCTGCAGCAGCTCTCCAAGTACCATCTAATGGAAACATGAAAACACACTTCAGATTCTTTTCTTTCTTTCTTTTTTCTTTTTTTTTTTTTTTTATGACACACACAAATATTGTTTCTCCTTCTGGAACATCTGAACGTTTGGAATGAGCGTGTGGATCAATAATTCTTCTATTAGATAATTGAAACACGCTTCTTGATTTACACTAATGCACTTGTTAAGCAATAAGTAATCAGGCCGTGGGCAGGTCTGCACTGCTGGAGCATAGATGTGATTAATGAGCAGGTGAGGGGCGGACAGGCTGCAGCTCAGGAGCTGCGTGGCATTGTCTTGCTCTGTGAAGAAACTGCTTGACATAGCTAGGGGGAAAGTAACCCATGCGGGCTGTGCTCACCAGGCCCCAAGCACGTGCCCCCAGCTTCCCATCAGTGCAGGCAGCACAGCACCAGGGCTCCAGGTGGAGCAGCTCAGCCTTAGCTCCTACACAAGGGGGAAAAGTGCCCCTAGACCAATAAATCATTCCTGGCATTGAAAAGTGCAATTCAATTTTATGTTCCCAAGACTTAAGCCTCAGTCAGTGGCGAAGCCAGCCAGCCTTCAGCCTGGTCCTGTTCCAGCTCAGACACAGTTAGTTCCCATCAGCTTGGACGTGGGATGCATCTCACACTCACTCGAGGAGCACGGTTTCTGGTTGGAGCTGCCTGGTGAGCCATGCCGAGTTCCCCAGGACGAGTCACAGCATCCCACTTCTGCTCACTGGAAGAGGTGGCTGAAAACCCGGTGCCCCCAGGACTGCCTTCTTCATCCATAACAGGAATAGATGTGCCAGCCTGGCTCACTGTGACAGAGCTGCCCTCTCGAGCCACTTGCAGCGAGCAAAGACCTTCAAAGGACGTGCCTGAGAGGCTCTGCCAAGCGCACCAACATTGACAAGGTTATGAAGATCAGCTCCAAAGAGCCACTTGAGCTGCACGCTTTCACCCAGGCCTCCCCTTTTCCTGTTTACCCAGCAGCTCGCCTCTAATCAAATTGGATAATGGAGTAAATCCCTTCAATTACACTTGTTAGAGCAGGGGACTGCTGACTGCAGAGCACAGCCCCCATTTCCCCGCGAGGTCCATGTACCCATCACCCCACTGCTGCCTCGCACCGATATAATGAGCACAGGCCAGCAGCTGGGGGAGAGAGGGAGGACAGTGACATTATTTCACTGCCCTCTGACTAATGATGTGCTAACATGCTCAAGCACTGAGGTGAAGCTGCCAAGCAGTCATGGGAAGCGTAATTAATCCCTTGCTTATTAAAGTCTGCAGCATCTTGAAGCGGAGTCGGTGGGAGCTGTGCTGCCCACCCAGCCCCTCACTGCTGCTCACACTGCAGAGAGGGCACCCAGGAGCTCAGCTCACACGATGTGGTCTTTTATGACAAACAGTGTGAGCTGGAGGCGTGTGGCAGCGATGTCCAGCTCAACCAGCTGAGCATCCATCCATTCCACCCGAGGAGAGGAGCTGAAGCACACGCCTCCCTCCAACCATTTGACTCAGGTTAGTTTAAAAGCTTGTCAGCACTTCATGTTCTCCCCCATTCCTTTTCCTTCAGTAGGAGGAAAGGAAGGGAATTTGTCTTTTTGGATCACGGACAGTTTTGCAGCACCACAGCACTCCTGTCCTCCCTCTCACTCATGTGCTCATCTGTCAGCCCTTGAGGAAGTCCCTGTTTGCTCACAGCTCAGCATAAAAAGGGGCAAGAAAATACCCTGAGCAAACAGAGTGGGATGAACCGAGCCTGGGAACACACACAGCAAGTCCAGCAGATCTCCCCAGGATGGGGGAGTGGAGCAGCAGCTTGGAGAGCTTTCAGCTGCTGCCAAAGCCCAACTGGTCACATTCCCTTCAGTCCAGTTCAGCTACTGTGGCATTTCCCTAAGCCTAATTGTGCAAAATAAAAAAAAAAATATAGAAATTTTTCTTGTGCTTCAGTGACCGACTACTGTGAGCACACAGGGCCAGGCTCTTCACATCATCTGCTTCACGTCGACTGCACGAAAACACATCATCACCTACTCCTGTTTAAATCAGGAGTCAGGATGAGCCCCCACATGCACAGGAATGGGTGGGAAGGTGCCACTTCTCAGCAGGGAAAGAGGAAAGTCTACAGAAATTAAAAACTGAGAGCGGGAGGAACTCGGGTTTACTCCCTGAGGGCACAGATCCTTCAGCTGAAGCACACACATCTTACTGAAGAAATGCAAAGCAGAAGCAAGCAGCTCTTGGGCAGTAACGGAGCTGCTGGCAGCAGGAGTGGTCCCACCAAAATCACAACAAGCACTGCACTCAGGCACAGCTCGAGCTCTGTCAGCAGGGAGAGGGGAGGAGGCAGCTCAGTCATTCCCACCTAATGAAGATGCATCAGTATTATTTACTCCTAACATTAATTGGGACGTCAGCTAGAAAATATCGACAATGAAGTGATCCAGCACCACAACACAAGGAAGCACCAAAGCAATAAAGGCACAGCACAGCATGCTGCTGAGCCCCCCCGTGCTGCTCCTACAACACAACCAGGGCCATGAGATTGGGCTCTTTCCCTGCAGGTGTCCTCAAGCAGGTCCTGCCCATCCAGTGCCTCTCCTGCAAACCCCTCAGTGCTGAGCACCTTCCTGCCAGCCCCACTTTCCCATCCATTTAGGGGTTTTGCCTTTGGGGTCTGCAAACAGGAGCAGTCTCATTGCTCAGCCCGTGGTGACTCAGGGGAGCTACCTCTTCCAGGTGCTCTGCATGGACTCCAAGCTTCTGAATCTCAGGGCCAGCTCCTTGCAGAGCTTGAAAGGAGGCAGATTGTGCGTCAGCTGCTCTAAGCCTGCGCAAAGATAAATGAACTGCAGTTCCATCTCACCTTAACAGCTCCTGCAGAGCTTTGCAAGGATGCAGAACAGCTGGAAATAGAAAACATCCTGCTGCTGCCCTTATTGCACTTCTTTGTGCTTTCGACTGTTAGAGAGTTACAGGAGGAGCTGCACGTGTAACCTCGTGCAGGACATGGCCCCTCTGCCTGCTCCTGCCCCTTCACACCAACCCAGGTAGGTGAGCTCCCACACATTTCCCCAGGCAACCAGCTACACAGGACTTGTTCTCCCTTTTCTTCTGGACATGCCCTGTGTGTCCCTTCCCTTTTACAAGATTTGCTTCTGAAATGCTTCTTAGTGGAGTTACACATAAAATGGACAAGGGGTAGAAGAGTGTAACATGAAATTGCTCTTATCTGCTGCACGCAACAATAAATCAGGCTGTGCTGCTGACTCTCTGGGAAAATCCACCTCCAGAAAGTCCCCACTCAGCGTCCTAATGCATTCAGGGAAGGCTGCTGTGGAGGGAGGGAGATGAGGTGGGGGTCAGAAGAGCTGCCTGGTTTCAAGCATCTCCCAGCACACCTGTTCTCAGCTTGTTTGCTGATCTCTTGTGACCGATCATCAAATCAAATCTTGCTTCCCATGCACAGAAGCAAGAAATGGAGAAGAAGGAAAACAGAAGAGGGCAATGTTTTGACAATAAATGGGACATCGATTGATCAAGAGAGCCCTAATGCACAAACAGCTCAAGGAAGAGCCATTGATTCTCCCACGTATGGCCTCAGTTAGCACACATGCCTGGTTTATTGTGATCCCCAGGGAGAAAAATTGTTGGAAATCCTCAGCACAAAAAGGATAGCTGTCTCAATGTGGTGACAGTACGTCTCCTTTTAATTAATTAGTTGGTTTTGTTTTATTTTTTTTTTACTTAGAGAAAAACAACTGTGACCGTAGCTTGAAAATGTGTTTGATGAGAAAAATCTAAGGGATGACTACAGCTGTTTGCAGAGCAGATCTGAAGTCTCTATCCTGCCTCATCTTGTCTGGCCAAGAAGAAAGCACAGACCACCTCAAAATACAACAACTTCCCAGGATTTTAAAGCACTCAGCAGTCACAGGAGGGGCATTATTCCGCTGTTCACACGAGGGAAAGAACTGTGACTTTCTTAAAAGGAGGTAATTTGCACAAGATCGCGTGGAGGACCCATCTCCTCCCCAGGTGCAGTGCTCCAGCAGGCTGCTGCTGAGCAGCTCTTGGCAGAACCCCCAATTTATAGCCCCAAAATGGGCACAGGGGTTACCAGGCAGGAACGGCTCCTTGCCCTACAGCTCCCTCTTCTACCTGCTCCAGCTACTCTCAAATTCATCCATCCCTGAGCGAAGGCTTTCAGAGCTTCTGCAGCAGAGATTGACACCGTGTAAATGAAGAGTAAGTGCCTGGCTGCAGGCAGACCCTTGCTGGGAGAGGCTGGAGTGGCTGTTGCCAGACTGATCCGAGCTGATGTGTGACCTTCATTCCGGACCCACAGAGCACTTTGGGGCAGGACTGTCTCTCTCTGTATGTCTACAGTGACGGCCACTGCACGTGTCATCTCATTCCCAGCACGTTACAATATTAATAGAGAATTGACAGATAGATGCATAGTTGTTATGCATGGATTTAAATGGTATTCCTGGGCTAGTTCCAAAACACAGGTGGTGATTTCTGGACACTGGATACATTATCTACAGCAGAGCAAAAATTATAGTGATCAAGAAGAAAAAAGCATTATCATCCTTCCATCATTTCCCCTCTGAAAAAACTCAACAGGTCAGCTGCTTCTAAGCCCGCCCTGATCAATCATGGCAAATGCTAAAAGCATTTAGGAGACATTCTCCTTTGAGCCATTTGTCAAGTGGAATCTGGCACTTTTTAGTCCTTTTATTAGTTCTGCTTGTGAGAGAAATTCACTTGAAGCCAATGCTTAATGCAGTGAGAGAGCAGTACATATTTCTGTGGCAGAGATACCCATTATTCAGTGGTGTGCAGAGATGTGAAGGGGATTTAACAAAGCCCTGGGCTGGAAGGGAGAGAATGACCCACGCCTCGACCTGCCGTCCTGTGTGCACATCCCTTTAAATCTCCACTTCAGCCCAATGTAACTCCTATAAAAGGCATTAGAAGTGAAAAACAAAAGTGTGGTTGTGAGGGGAACAGGTCCAACAGGTGCAGGGAGATGGTAAGGGGGCTCAGCCATCTATCTCTGTGCCACGGGGCAGTGCCAGCAGTCACTGAATGCTGCATGGGTCTGGGGCATCCCGCTGGGCACTGCTCCAGGCACCACCTCAGCTGTGTTCCCATACAGTGGTGTACACACCCCCATCCCCCAGCATAGCATCAACTGCACCTGAACGGCCTCTAACTTGCTTTAAGCCTGGGGAACTAAGGCACAAAGAGATTAAAAGCACTGCCCGGAATTCATATGGGGGATCATGTGCTAAAGATGGGAACTGGGCTTTAATTCTGGATCAGTGCTTAGTGGCTTGTGTCAAGCCTTTGCTCGTTGCTCAGCAGCTACTTTTGGGGCTGGGACTTTCTACTCCCGTGCATTTACACAGAGCCTGGCACAGAGGAGTACCAGTGCTTTATAGCAGTTTTTATAATCCCCCCAAATTAGTACCATTGGACAGCAAGTGGGAGAGGAGGAACACCAGTCAGTCACCATCACTAGGACCCTTCTCCTCTGCTCCCTTCCTCCTTGCAGTTCTCTCATTATTTCCCAGCAAGGACACTTCTTTTTCTCTCCCTCGCTTGTCAGGATCAGATGACATTTGAGTTGAGCAGATGAGACCTTTTGGGGCACGACACATGGCTGCGGTCGCTTTGGGCAACCAACTGCCAAGGCCTTTAGCTGCTCCCCTTTGATATCCCTGCATTGTCAGCCTCTCTGCCTCGCTGGCAGTTTGAGCCCTGCTACACACAGCGCTTTGCAGCTCCGAGGTCTGGGCATGAGTGCGGGTTGCTCTCACTTTAGCCAGTCATTCTCCCTCGCAGGAAAGGAGCTGATGTGTTTTTGGGGGAGCTGACTGCTGGATGTGGGGTGGCATTGCTTCGGGAAGGGGGCTGAGTGACCTGCTGCCCTGTTGCATGGGTTTGGTTCACAGCCACTATTTCTGACCCTTTTTCTGTGACCACTGAAACATTTTCCTCCTGCCCTGCTCCAATATTCCCCGAAAATGCTGGCAGGTGTGATAAAGTCTGCTCTTGGGCATTTCCATGCTAACACAACAATATGTGTCAGAGATCGAAGCCGGTTTGTTTTTCCTTGTATAAAACACTCGTGGCTTGTGAATGATTTCTGAACTGTACCAGTCCTAATTAGTACGGAACATTTAGGTCAATTACAACAGCGTACTGGTTACTCCAATTATTATTATTAATTGTATTTGATTGCACATTTGGAACTATTAAATGCGGTATCTCCAGAGTGCCTGCATAGACCTTTAACTCAGCAGAAAACAATGAGAAGTGTTTAACACAGAGGAACAGCCAGATAAGGCGAGGCTGGGATTCACATCGCCCCATCCATCATCTATCTGCTCCGCGTGTGCCTGGCTGAGCAGAGCATTTGAGCCACAAAGGACTCGTCTGCCTTCAAGCTCTGCTCTCTCTGGACCAAAGCCTCCTTCCCTCACTTGTCCTGTGTGCACCAAGGCTGCTGCACACACCCAGTTGGGCATCACTACAGCACAGGGCCAGCACTGCAGCGGGGCA
The DNA here is from genome assembly GCA_036925125.1 of Oreortyx pictus. NCBI lineage: Eukaryota > Metazoa > Chordata > Aves > Galliformes > Odontophoridae > Oreortyx > Oreortyx pictus. The sequence continues at coordinate 1,208,908 of JAUPFR010000026.1, read as the reverse complement.
GAGCTGTCTGGGGAAGGCAGACTGCCTCGTGTGTGGTTCTGGCACCCCTCCACGTGGCTGCATCCCAATTAGGAAGGACAACTCAAATGATCAGAATTGTCCAAGTAAAACCCAGGCATTTCCCCTTCAGAGAAGGCTTGAGTGCTTGCTTTCCCAGGGCTTCATTCACTCCTATGGAGGCAGAACTTAATGCTGCTTCAAAAAAAAAAACAAAAAACAAAACACTTTGAAGAAGTGTTTCTGCATCCTACAATGTTCAACTGCTAATGGGAAAAGAAATGTATTCAGCGTTCCACGTAGCTTTGGAGGAATGCAGATCATGTCCTCCCTCTGCAAACGTTCGATCATCCCAATAAAATCATGGCCCCGCCTTTTCCACCAGCTTGATAAATCACAGGGAATGGTAATAACAAGTTTATTGTTGTCATGATGATCGTTACAGAGAGATTTTATGGTGTACTAGAGAGATGGGGGTGCTTGTTTATAGGCATGCAGCGCCTTCTGAAGGACTGTGGGACTCTGCAAGACTCAACTTACTGCTAAGTTTCCAGCTTACAAAGAAAACTGTTCTCCTGAATCAGATCCCATCTCAGTTGTGATTGCATTCAGTGATGCTGCAGCCCCTCTGACAGCCAGGGGTTCCCACAGTGAGCAGAGAGCAGCTGGAAGTCGTGGCAATGAGACTGCACTGCTGTCCCGTGGCCCTGGGGCAGTAATGCACCCACAAACCTGAGTCACATAACCAGACGGTGCCGACATCCACTTCCACATTTGATGCTGTTAATTACAGCTATTGATAGGATTTGAGCTTATGGTGAAGATTAGAGCCGTGTTACACAAGTTCTGGGTTACGCTCACAGAAGGAGGCACCTTTTGCCCAGAAGAGCTTTGGATCTGACATGCACCACTTCCAGCAGAGCTTGTAGTTATCTTCCATTTTCTGTATAATACCAGGACCCCCCCAAGACACAACCAGGGCCCTGGAGGACATCTGCCTCTCGCCACACTGGCACTCAGACAGCAACCACCCCTTGTTTCCACACTGCCTCATGCATGCCCCAGCATCCCCTTCCTATGGCTTGCTGAGATGACTCTGGGCCTTCATGGCAGTTATCAGCCTCAAAACGTCTGAGCAGATGCTGTCTGCTGCCCTGTGTCAAAAACAAGGCCAGGGACTGCCAGGCCAGAACACATGGCAGCAATTTTGAGGGATGACTCTAAGGTCTACGCCCTCCTCCATAAGCTCCATCTCTCCAGATATAGGAGCTCTGTATCACTGTGCAGAACATCTTCGCTCCCCTTTCCTTAGGACTGATGACAAATTAGCATTTTGCCCTCCGGAATGACTCTGTCTAGTGAATTGCATGTATCTTAACACTTGGACATGAGTTTTGTTTTATTGGAAATCCCCAGTGCTGCTTTACGGCCAGCTCTGCAGGCCAGACTGACAATAAAGCAAGAGCAGTGCTCACAGAGGTGCTCCACAAATGACTGCTGCCAACTCAGCGCTTCGCAAGAAAGCACTCAGCATCTGGCAGGATTGGATTTCTGCTTTTTATTTTTTGTTAAGCTTTCCCACCTCTTTTTTTGTGGTATAAATTAAGTTTAATACCACAGCAAGCACACAAAGATTTTCAGGGCAGAGCAAGCTAACAAAAGGAGTGCTGTAATGCAAGAGCAAGCACCCTGCCCATCTAGCTTTTCCCTTTTTTGCATTTTAATGCTTTGTCTCTTCCAAAAGTAGCCACAGTGTTTACACCTATTAATGTGGTTTTCATTAAACAAAATAAATAAATCTTTGAAAGCTTGGCTTTGGATTTAGTAAGTTGGACAAATCAGTTATCCCAGCATGCAGGCTGAAGGGCTCTCTGGGATTGGAAACACATCCCCATCTATTTGCAGTGTTCATGTTCAGTTACAGGCGCAGATCTGGAGATGGGCACTGGGCAACAAACGCCTCCGAATGGAGAATGAGAATGGAGAATCTCCATGACTTATTGGGAAGAAATTTTAAACAATCTGATTGCAGTGTAAAGCACTTTCACAGAAAGAAAAGATCAGATACTAAGGGCTCTAATCTAGCAGAGACAAGCACAGAGAGAACTTCTTGATGTGAATTAAAGCCAGACAAATAGGAATGCAAAATGAGACTAGTATCTTTTAAGTAATGGTGATTAATTATTCAAACAACCTGGAAGGAAGAGACTCTCCATCACTCCCAAACTACACCCGGATCCCTTTGAAAAATACTCATCACACGCAGAAGTTACTGTGACAAGGAGTAATGTAAGCAAACAGCATTCCATCAGTTAGAGCATATCATCTCACAGTCCCTTCTGCTCTTCTGAATGAAGACCCTAACATTTTGGTATTAGCTAAGTAGATAACTAAGACCTCTACAATCCCAAGGAAAGAAAGGAAAGCATTATTAGAACTGTTTAACTTCCCTGTGCTCAGCAGTGAGCTTGGGAGCAGAGGCTTGTAGAGCTGCAGGAACTAGCACAGCAGTGCTCTGACCAAGGTCTCATGGAGCAAAGAGAAGGAACTAAGCATTTTTCCACTCTGTGATCCATATACTCGACCAACAGGTCACATTCAATTTCCAACACATGGGCTCCATCACTGTAATGCCAGCTTCTGAGAGGACATGTATGAGGCTATGGCTTGTGAATGGCATTATGCAGCAATTATGTACCAAAAGAGCTCCCAGATGTGCAGTGAATGTGGTTAACAAAATGTCCCAGTTTATGGCATTTTCTCCCTCTCTCTCTCTCCCTCTTTTGTCATTGTCCTTTAGAATGTGAAAGTGAAGAATAAAGCTCTATTTTTAGAAACAAGCCGAGGTCCTAAAAAGCGAGCAAATTAAGCACTGAGATTTTCTAGGCAGAGGGGACTGGCACAATGCAGGCCAGCCCCACATCTGCTGGCCAGAGCCACCTCCCCAGGATGAGCAGAGCAGAGCAGTCCCATCAGAGCAGCACCCAGCTGCAGCGTGGTGAAATCAGAGTGGGACTGTCTGCCAGGGAGCAGGGTTACCTGTCCTGCCCCCTGCACCTCTGATGGAAGACTGAATTTAACTCTACCTTATCTTTGTGACAAACACTTGAATTGACAGTCACATTGCCAGTGATTCACAGCATACTTTGAAGGGCACGAGCCACTTACCTGTGAGATCTTCCTAAAAGTTAATTCTGCTCTGAGGGTTGATTTCTGCATTGTGTTTCCACTGCACGTTCCTCCTGTGGCTTCATACGTGAACGTCTGGATGAGACAGAGCCATCTGTCATTATTCCAAGCTGGCAAGAAGCTGGGTGGAAAACAAGAGGAAAGCATTACTACATGACAGGAAGTCAAATGGAGTTGTCTGAGAAGTTCGGAGTGTTTGGATGACTGAGATCACAGATTCTATTGCAAGATCTGATCTAATATCGCTCATCCGTATCCTTGAAGACATGGGGCTCAACTCCCTGCTCCCTCTGCTGGCCCAGCTGCCTGATCTGGTACCCAAGAGGCAGCAGCAACTCATCATCAGTGGTCTCCCAACCTGGTAGCTCCAGATTTTGCACCAGAAGTACCAATGTTTCACCAGGAACAGCAGCTCCCTAATCTGTGCTGGTGCCAGAGCCAGAAGGGCACGTGTCCAGGATCCTGGCCCCAAGCATTTTCACTGCCCTGCTCAGGCAGCTCCTAACATGACTTATTCTACGGATGACTAAAAATGATTATTGCTGATCAGATAAAAGAACCATCTTTCTAAGCACCTGACACTTTAAACCTAAAAGTGTGCAAAGGAAAATCCAGATCCTCAGCAGAGACACAAACCCTCAATCAAGTGGGTGGTTTGGGACATGGGGGCCCATTACTGATGATGTCAGGAAGATCCTAACGTAGGAAGTGCCCCCTCTGCACTTTCCTGCATCTTACCCAGCCTGGCTTGCTGCCTCTTGGCCTTTTCATCTCACTTAGTTCATCCTCTCATCATATTTAGAGGCTCTTTGGGATACAAACAGTTCTGATTTGTATGTACAACCACCCAGAACAAGGAGGGCTTGGATCCTCAGCCCCAACAATAAATAATAGTTAATGTAGTCCAAGCATGACTAGCCCGTTTCTACCTAAAAATGTCAATAAAACAGGGCCATATTGATGCAAAGAGACATAAAATGTGAACTCCTTCAATACATGCACTTATTTGTCTCAGTTTGTGAGGCTACGAAGGAGAGAGCTGTTAGCAGTGAGTAGGATTTTATTAGCATCATAAACCCCAAGAGCAAAGTTTGTGTCACAGAGAACTGCACATACATTTGAAGACTTAATTTATATTCTTGACTCTTTTTTGCCTTTTTTTTTTTTTTTCCTCCAAGCAGGGATGCATCATTATTTAAAATAAAGACTAAAAGACTCAGAACGCTCTTTGGGTGAGAGGATGCTCACACAAAAGGCAAACCTACATCCTGGCCATTAGATAGAGTTCTGTACCCTTTGTACATGAGCTACCAGTATATACACTAGTAAATATCTACAAGGAAGAGTGGCTTTTGTTGGCTTCCCATGAATGGGACTCTCAGTGATAAGGAGCAGATCTTCAGCTGGGATGTGGGTGGGAGCCACACGCTGGCTCCACACACCAAAAACACACTGAGAGCAATTCAAAACCAGGGGTCAAAACTCCCCAGGCCCTCCGTCATTCTCCTCACCTCCAACAGTGCTTCCATTTCATCTGGCATTTCTGGAGATGGGTCAGCTTTCTGATGACGCTAGGAAATAGATATCGCAATACAATCACAATCAACCACTGTTAATCAGGAAATTACAGCTTTCCATGCATTACAAAGCCTTTAAGCACCAGCTGCTTATTCTGGTGTATTTATGCAGTAGCAATTCTGCAGAGCAAGTTCTATGTCTATTATAGAGCCGTTAAGTCTCTGTAAATATGGCTTTAATGACCAACGAGCATTTATTCAGGATTCTGTAGCCTGCCTGTTCCGGGGAAGTGAATTAGACACGTAGGTGAGTGCTGCAGGCACAGCACCAGGAGCTTTGTGACAAAAGAAACAGGTTGCACAAGGAGCTGTGAGAAAGCTGTTGTGCAGGGCAGTGGATAACAGCGAGCAGCGTGGTGCGGCTTTCCAGCACGCTGTGCCCACTGCCCATTGAGCACAAAAAGCATTTGCAGCTCTGAGCATCAAGGGGAGGCCAACCCACTGTCAGAGCACAGAGCTCCGTGAGCTGGAGTAGTGCTCCCTCACTGTTTGTGAGAGCAGGGCCTGTCCCCCACACCTGGAAGAGGTGCGGGGAAGGGAACCATAATAGGATTTGATTCTTCCTTCCACCTCGATACTGCAAGCATCGCTCCTTTTAGGTACCTAACTGATGGGAAGTTTTGTTCCCTTCTGTTTCCTCCACCTTTGCAATCTCAACTTCTTGCCTGTTTATTTTTCTTGTATTATTTCCCAGCGTTTTGCCTTGCCCAGCTGTCCTTCTTCAACAATAATTAACCCTCCCCATCAGCCAGGGAAGCGTTTTAAAGTTCTGGCAATTCCATTTTCTAAATGACACCACAGGAAACGATGAGAGGGGGAAAAAAATTCAATCAGAAGGGCCCTCCAGAGTTGCTCCTCCGCAGCACCATTAGTGCCTCTCCCTGGTGGAAGGCAAACTGCTGCCAGGACCACGGCCCGATCCCACTCCCGCCAGCAGCGCTTACAAAATAATTAACTGCAAGAGAAATGGAAGGAGAAAATAAACAAGCACGAGAGGCTGTTAGGATGCACTCTCCACGAATGCTCGTTCCCAACAGACCCGCGTTTCAAGTCGTGAAAATATGTAGTGCTTCAGAGCGTGGCTGAACAAAACAGCGGCCGCCACTGGGTGACCCAGAAACACAGACGAGTAATGAAGTTGTCTTCCTCGCGCTTCGGGGCTGAGCACGACGCAGCCTGCTCTGCAGCCTTAAAAGCAGGACACGGGCAGGAAAAACCCAAGAGCAACATCCGACAGCGATAAGTCGGAGCACTCGTTTTAATTATAAAGCGAACCAAATACATTGGAAATGCAATTACAGTGCCATTCACTGACAAGGAATTCAAAATGCTCGAGCTGTTAGTTGCTCAAATTAACTCTAGGAGATAACGGGATTTGAGGGAGCCATCCTGCACCCTGGTTTAACTGAAAACATTGAGGTCTGAAGGGAGGCCAAGGCACCGTCTTGGAAGGACTGACCCACCTCTGTGCCTACAGCCCCTGTTAGGGGACATGCCTCCATCCTTGGGGTCTTAAATGTAATGAGCATTGTGGGAATGGGATTCCAGTTACAGTATGGGTGCCGTGCAGGTCCTCGGGCAGGAGAGCACAGCCCTGCAGCTCTGTGGTTTGCTACTGTTATCAGTACTGGCATCAAACTACACAGCCTCCCATTAATCAGCCAAAGCAGAACCAAAGCTCACTGGGGCATTCCCATCTCTGGTCAGGCCAGGTGCTGCACAGCTCTAAGGCCAGGGATCCTGCAGCCCCTAGAGGATGTCTCAGGTTTGACACAACGCATCTAAGAGCAAGAGCCGAGCTGCTGAGATCCCCCAGCTCACAGTTCCTGAGCAGATAACCCCTCGAGTCACAGACTGTTAAATCACATCCCTCCACACTTCTCCTAAAGGATCAATAGTCTGCATCTCTCATCCTCACGACCTTGCCCGATAGAGATAACACTGGTACCTGTGGGTCACTGCTTGCAGGATGGCAGCCAAGGAGCTTTCCCAGCATATCAAAAGCCAATAAAGTTCATTTCGATATTTATTTATAATCCTCCTTTCTGAAATGATAAATATTTAATGCCACGCTCTGATAGGAAAGCAAAAACCGTGGGCTGCGTGCTGGGAGCAGGAGTGGCCCAGCAGCGAGCTGCAGGTGGGGATGGGCTGAGATCAGCCTGAGAGGGAACCAAACCCACCTGCAGGATTCCTAATGGTGATTTAAAGCCACACAGCCAATTCCTGACGAGTAACAAAGGATTCTTGCTGTGGATTCTGTTTTCCAGGGAGAACCATTTAATAAGTTTCACTCAGGAAGTCTCTGTTCCCAATAAAGACTTAACAAAGTTAATTAGACTAAACAGTAATTATCATGTCTCTTCATTGTTCAATTATCTTGCTGAACTGGTGTTTCCTGATTAATTTTCTGATTAAAATGTATTAAATTGAAAAGCTCCCACAAACACGACATGACAGGTTCCCTCCGTGGCAGCAGGAGTTCTGGAGGAGGGGGCTCACACCCCTGCACCCCCAGACCGATCCATGCTTGGCCAGAGCTATGGGGAGGGGCCTGGCTCATTGCACTGCACAGCCACTCTCAGCATGAACCAGGTTGGGTGGTTTACCACATTCCTGTGCACGATCTCCTATGGGAACAATGTACTTCCATAGATGACCTTAGAGAAAATTCAGACCCACAGAGTTGGGCACTCTTGAGCCTAACTGACAGACCTCCCGAGGACTGCTTCAGCATTCACCCTCAGCAGTGCAATAATCAGTGGTGTTTTGATTGTCCCTCCTGATACCATTTGCATGGTATCTTGATTTCTTCCTGCTTGCATCTCTGAAAATTCACACAAAGCCCAGAGCTGCTGGTGAGAGCAGCCCAGGCTCTGTCCAGCGCTGCCGCAGGGGCTGGGGATTGCTGCCCTCAGTCCTCTTGCAGGAAGGTATTTCTTCTGGACGTTTGTTCTTGATCTTGAGCAAGGTGTGTATATGAATGCAGAACACCACAGGTTTGGGGTTTCCATAATGTCTTGGTCTATTTTAAGCCACGCTTCTAAAGACTAAAGCTGAGATTCAGATAAGGAGTTGACTTTGTTTATGATGTACTAAGCCTCTGAGAAGAGCTGCAGCTCAGCTAAGAATAAGTATCCATCCACGAGCTAACAGCTTCCACCTCCAGATAAAACACGGCAGAGGAAGCATTTACAAGAGCTCCATCAAACACAGTTACACTGAAACTGTTCCTGCAAACATCCGACTTCTGCCACAGGTGTAGATTCATCCCAAAGGCCAAGACAAAGAATAGAAGTCTAACAGCCTGACTAGTTTGGGTTTTCTCTTTCTTTTTTTATTTTATTAATAACCATATAATCACAAGTAATGAATCAAAGTACTCCCTGGCTCCTGAGCTCCCATTTGGCAAACAGCTACAATTATAAAGCCCAAACCTAACGACTGCATTTTAACATAGCTCGGTGTATAGTAGCTTACAGTCCCATTTATCCTGCATCAGGCTGAAAGGAGATGTCCGCAGGGAGTTAGCTGTGAAATGTTTGATTTCAAAAGCCTGCGGCAAGTCGATTCATGTCTATTTAATTTTTCCAGGCAGTTTCACTGGAATGTTGTATATAAATCAAATGCCCGCCTAGCAGCGGAGACGTACCAAGTTGCAGAAATCCTGTACGGTTTTAATTAAACTACACGCACAAATCAGGCAGTAACGAAGGCTGAAGGAGAGAGAGGAAGAATTGTATCACTCTGGATAAGCCAATATTTTCATGCCGAAAAACAAATAACCATTTGCTCTGAAAAGTCTGATCCCAAAAGCAGTGTTTTGTCATCGCGCGGATGCTCGTAATCAATTTAAACCTGGATGAAGTCGTGCTTGCACACAGAAAACAATGCAGCCTGCAGGGAAGTTAATTAGGCCACAGCAACTCAGCCTGGCCCACGCTCCAGCTCCTGCCCAAGCCCCAGCCCTGCTCTGCTGACTGTTGCAGGGCATTATCAGTAGGCAGCACTCTGCTCGTGGTTACAAGGCCATCCTCCATGCTGTCCTGCCCGTGCACTGCCAGCACGAGGGGGGGAAACCTCAAACCCCCATGCACAAACCTGATCATCCCGTGCCAGCTCTGCATCTGCCAGGAGCGGGGCTGGACGCAGCCAGGGAGCTCAGCACACGTGGAATGAGAGGGAAGCAGCCATGTAACCATCCCTCTGTGCAAGGCCATGCTGCCTGGACTGGAGCCCCTGATAAACTACATCTGCTCTTTGCTGCCAGGGGACTTGGCTCTTGAAGATCTGGTGGCAGAACTGAGCCTTTAATATTTTCTGTTTGGAAAGCAGAGGGTTCTGGAAAGCCCATACACATCAGGGTAGAGTCCCTTGTTCTACCTTAAGCTCTCAGCTGAATAAGTCATTAAGCATTGTACGTTTACTTTCCCCTCTCCTCGCACCCTATAAAGCAGAAAAACAACCATGCCTAATAACTAATAGGCATTGCAAGGATAAACACATCAGATAGCAGACACTAAGATAATGGGCTCTATAAATACCTTGGATAGATAGAAATCTCCTTCCCTATCTAAAGACCAGGGAAATATGAAAGTTGTCTGCTTGAAAAGCAAAGTAATATACCTAAATAGCAGCCAACAATTAAATCATTGCCTTGAATTGAGAAGCTACGCTTGTGCTTACAATGCATCTAGACTAAAATAGGTTTAAATGCAAAGGAATTGCAGTAACAAAAGTGTTGCAGCAGCCAACTGATACGAGAAGGGGAACGTGTCATGCATTGCACGAGGCACTGGGTGGGGAAACCTCTGCCCCACAGAGCATTGACTCAAAGACATCTCCTGTGCAACAGGGACCCCTTAGCTCCAATTAAGGCCACAGCATCCCAGGTCCTGTGAGGTTCTGTGGTGCTGAAGCTGTAATAAATTTTGCAGGGCTTTTCTCCTCCTTTTTTCCCACCTCAATCACTCTCAACTATTGGGCATGAATAATACAATAATGTGTTGCCTGGTGATTGTTGTTGTGTTTTCCTTTACAAATGCATTCAGGGAGGGAAGCAGACTAGAGACCGCCTGAAGGAATCGGTCGTTTAAAGGCTGCCAAGGGACTGAGGTTCTGCAAAGGAAGAGAGGCTGATGGGAACCTGTCCCAGGACTGCCTGTGAGATGCCCTCGCAGAGCACTCCTTCCACCCCCAGAGCACATCTCCCCACACACTGCAGTGCTGGGAGGGAATAGAGGCACTGGCTTCACACGGAGCGTGTAACTAATGCTGCTGTGCAAGGTGCTCCACCAGCTTTTACTACAGAAACAAATAGGGCTGTAAAAAAGGAAAAGGCTCCCATAAAAAAAACACGCTGTTGGAGCTGGGAAGGTTTTTCTTCCTACTCTTTAAGATCAGCCCCCAGAATGCTCCTAGCTGGTGATATGGAGTGGAGCCAGGTTGTCGTTCAGGTTAGGTTTGCTCCCAAAGGAAGCAAAGCTCTTTCAGCTTTTGCCTCTCTGTGGCAATAAGGATATGGGCAGCAATTCTAAATGAAAGCAAAAGAAGCATCCTTCTCCTCCTTGGAAACAATGTCTGGTCCTCTCCTGTGGAGGCATGCTGTCCAGGAGTGCATTAAAGTATTCAAAGACACGCTCCATTCAGAACCCAATGCAGTCTCCAATGCAGCAGTTCTCCAGTTCTCTTCTAGGGCCCATTACCAGCTGCCCTGACAGCCCCAACTCCAGGGCAGCTACTCCAGACTTCACAATGAAGGCAATTAGCAAAAAATTGGATGCTGACTCCGTTCCTTGCACTTCCTAAACTGAGTTATGCACCGAGCTGACCTGAAGAGAAGGGCCTCAGTTTCTGAGCTGTGCAGGAGCTACGCCCCAACACTTGTCTGCCTGCTTGGCAATTGCAAGCTGCACTTGGGGAGGCTGCCCCTCCCCATGCACGATGCAAAGTGCAGTCTTGGCTGTAGCCTTCTGATAAGAGCAGCATAGAAATAGCAGCACTAAACACTATCAGAGGGCATTTACCCCTTCAGTCTAATAGCGTTGCTTTGTACAGCCATGATGCACTTCAATGCAGACAGTGAGATGCCATTGTACTACTGTGCTTCAGTGAAGAAGGGAAAAGCAGTACAAGCAGAAATATTCCAGGTCCAACCTGATCCCATCCAAGGGAGTCATTAAGAACTGGAATACCTCAATAAGAAACAAAGCCTCAAGGAATAGTTGCTCCTGGTATATTTAATGATGAACCAGCCTCCAATGCACACGAAGAGCAAGGCAATTAATAAAGTATATTTAGCACGCTAAGCTAAGGTGTGCAGCTCCCACAGCAGCTGAGATACAGCAATTTAAATAACATTTATCTCAGAGATCAGCCCGGCTGTGGCTGCAGCTGTGGGGGCACTCATTCCAGCCCAGCCCAGGTGCCTCCAGCAAGGGAACCCCGAGAGGCTGTAGGCTGCTCCCTGCTTTGTGCAGCCTGGAAACACAGAAGGATGCTATGGATGTGAAGTTGTCATCATCTCATGAAACAACCTGATAGAATTTGTGGAACGCAAAGCTGCTAAGAACACAAGGACGGGGAAAGCTGTAGCACAGGTCAGGTGTTCAGTGGTAGGTATCTGAATAAAGGTTAAGAACCCAAAGCCCCTTAAAGGGGTGTGAAACTCTCGGCCTTAGTTCTTGTATTGTTGTGTCACAGCCCTGAAACAGGCAGCAGATACTCGCTGCTGCTCCTCCTTTCAGCAGGAGCACAGCCCTTCCAGGCACAGAGAGAGTAAACTGGGCTTAAATATACACAGAATGAGAATAGTCAGCGTTATTTCTTAGTGAGAACAGAAGTATGGGGCACGATAATAAACCACAGGTTTCACTGCTGAAAAGACTCTAATTATGAAGATCTGGAGCAAAACCTGCTTGAGTGGGCTGCTGCTATTCACCCTGCAAGTAGCTGGGGCTGCTGCAGGGGGAACATGGAATCAGATGAGCACATTTCTCTCCAAAAGGCCCCACCTCTTACCTCTGAAGCAACGATATCAGTTGCCCCACAGAGACAGAAAACACCACAATCACTGCGCAAGAAACACCACATCCATTTTTTTTTTTCCTCCCGTTTTCCTCCTCAGAAAACTGAACTCAAAGCCTTCAAATGCTGTTTGTACAAGATTTTTTTCCTAACTTTTACTATGAAATATTATTAGCCTTTATGAGAGTTGCTGGGACTAGAGCTGTCTTTGAACAGATGAAATGTTTTCACTCCCTTTGAATCCACTTGCTGACTATTCCCAGCCTGTGGCCACCCAGTTTGGCACTCAGTGCCTGGCATTCAAATCTCAAGGATAAAAGAAGCTGGTTAAAAACAAAATTAATGTCCTGTACAGAAGTCCGAATCAAAGGAGCAAATAAAGACCTGTGCTAAGCAAAATCTGTATGCAAATAAGTTAAACTTCCAAGGTTTGACATCAGTGTTTGAGAAGGAAAACACTGGGAAATCACGTAGATAGCTGACTCTGCAAACAGACAAATGTTCAGGATACACACCTTGAGCACTGCTGCTCCATTTTCATGTTAAGGGTCAGCTTACTGCAGGATGGGGAAAACTGAGGGATGACCCTCAGCTGGACAGCCCCAAAGACAGCACGAGGAGGAGCTGTGGAAGCCCCCAGAGCCCTCGTGTTCGTGGCACTGCAGCAGTGCCCACCATGGGCAGCACCAGATGCCCTGGGCCTGGCACTGTGACATCCTCCGTCCCAGCTCAGCCAGGTGTGGGTGCTTCTCTTTCCAAGAAACCTCTGGAAGCAAACATCTGCTGGTCACAGGCAGCTGATAGAAGACCCGGCCACATCCACATGTGCCTTTTATAGCACTCACAAATGCCTTTTCTCCCCCTGAAGTCTTTTCCTCAGCTCTCCCTGGCACTAATAAACAACCATCTTTCTCATGTTAAAACCAGTCCTGAGGCACTGGCTGTTGCAGCTTGCTGCTGACCTTAGCCCCCCAGCTCTCCTAGATCTAACAAAACTATTAGAGCTCCTTAGAAACCGTAACAAAACCTCCGTTTCCTTTATAGCAGCTGCCACCTGGAGAACACAACCCAAGCCGAAGCTCCCCTGACCTGAATGCTGCCCCGTTTCTAATAGCAGCCATAAGGATCCTTGGCATCCCGGCAGCTCTTAAAGCACTCTGCAAACACCGCAGCAGCCCCAGCACGCGAGGATGGTCCTTCCACGAGTGGGGGGGGAGACAGGAGGGGGCCTGGGAGGAAGGAGACAGCGTAGGAATTAAAGCTTCTGCCGTGGGTTAGGTAAGAAAAAGGAAACGCGTAGGGAAAACATCGACCGTCCTGGAGCAAACAAAAGAAGATAGATTAAAGGAGCAGACAGTGCACTACCAAACTGCTGTTACAATGCTCTGACAGACAGAGGACTGAAATAATTGACAGCGTCCCAGCACAGCTGAATAAGGGACCGCATGGAAGCACTGACAAAACTATCTTTTTCTTGGTGGCAAGTTGCAAACTGAGACAGTCATCAACTCTGTGTCTGAAGGTGAAAGCAGACGCAGTTTGCTGCCTCCTCCCTCTCCTGTGATGGGAAGGACAGATCTTCAGAGGAGCAGAGATGCATTTGGGAAGAAGCTGCTGTGGGAAGCCCATGAGATGTGCTCAGCTTTTAGCACAGGGCTGTAGCGAAGGCTCTGTCACCCTCACAGCCAGGAATAAAAGACCAAATGGCCACAGATGGATGGGCTCAAGCAAAGTAACCTCTGGTACAGAGCTGGAGCTGCTGCAAGGACACAGGCATCAGCACAGTTGCGTAGGGGAAAGTGTTCTTAGCCCTTCCTCGTGTTGCCTTTCTGATTTTCTTCCCCACAAGCATTGTATTTACTCATAGTATTTTCCAAATTGACATCCATTAACAACTGCACTTGAAATGGCTGAAAAAAATATCACACAGCAAGCCAAGGAAGTCTCTTGGAGATACTCCAGACTGGCAGAGCTGAGTTAAAATGCAAATCCAGATTGCCTCTCCCGGGGCTAGGCCAGGCATAAATCCACAGCAGCTCTATTAAGGGTGCTCCCAGTTCACAGAACAGAAGATTTGCTTCAGTTCTGGGGCTGATCTTGAATTTATGCAAACTGAACAGAAAACAGATTCCAGTCCCTTGAGGTCAGAGTCTTCTGGACTTTTGCATGCTTTCCTTCTGCATCACGCACATAACTCTCCCATCCTTTGGGATTTTGTTTCAAATGAAAGAAAACACCACTGTCAGCCTAACAACCAAAAACAGCATTAAACTCACCTGCTGCTTGATCACAAGAGCCAGCCTGAGTGCCAGACAGGACCACACAAACACCTTCAGCTGCAATTAGTGGGGAGACAGGGGAAATGCTGGAGCTGTAAATATTCATCTTGCTTTCAGAGCCTCCTCTGCTAAAGGTTGCTTGAGATGAGACAAGCAGGCTGTAACCGACACTGAGTGATCCCGTCTGCATTTTGAGGGCATTGTAAGCCATGGCTTTAACGAACCCAGACAACGCAGGTGATTCACAAGCGCTGTCACTCTCATTATGATGCATTCCTTCCTAACTCCCAGCCTCTTCCCTCTAGGAATCCCCCTAACACCTTTAATTTAGAAGTACCACCAGCTATTCCCCTTCTGCTGTCTCTTAAAGTTGATTTCCTCCTTGGCACTTTGCAGTCACGACATGTCACTGCTCCAGCTGCTCCTTTTGTTCGGCTTGCTTTTGGATGAGGAGCTGCAGCTCTCGTTCCTCCCTTCCCCCAGAGTGCTCACCAGGAGCACTTCTCAATTTCCTTTCTTTCCCCTAAACCAAACTGCTGATAGAGACCGGCACACTCCCACCTGTTCCAAACATCACTAGTTTCTTTCCTGTCGCAAGGAGGGGCCATAACATAATAACAGTAAAAAACACACAACAAAAATACTCAACAATAAAAAAAGTCAGTGCTGCTTTACAGGATATTTTAGTACCCAATTATGGCAGATTTCACAGCATTGGCTTCGATAACTGGTGAGTGGTCTCTAAGTGAGCCAGCGAAGACTTGTTCTAACAGGCACAGTGAATCATGTGCTCATCACTGACTTCCAAGCCATGCTAAGCAGTCCCTCCTTCAGTGCAGAGGTGTTTCCCATCCCATAGGAACCTCCAAAATGAGGAAAACAAAATGTTTTCTCCGGTCTTTGTTCTGACAGGGTCAGGGAGATGATGACAGAATGGTGTCATGAATCCAGCACAACTGATCCTGTTTAAACATGAGGGAGGAAGAGGAACAGTCCCAAGTCCTCCACGATCCGAGGTCTATCCAGCACTGCATGTTGGCCCTTGCACTGTTGATCTTCCCATTCAGCTCAGCCACTGCTGAGTCAAACCACAGCTCTTTCTTGTCACAGTGCACTCTTCCTTCCTCACATCTTTGATGACAATGCAAGCACAGACTGCTGTTAAACATGAACTTTGGCTCTCCAGCCTTCCCCTCCTACACCAGACCCACAGCTCTCCATCCCTGTCCCAGCAGGGCCCCAGAGCTCTTGTTTTGCACAGATAATCCAAGGTGCCTACTTCAACTCCATACCTAATGTGGCGTGTGTCTTTAGGAGATTATTTGAAGTGGTTATTTTTGTGCCTAGAACCTTCAAAGGCAGAGTTATTAAGTGTATTTAAAAGGAAGAACTGGTCCAGATAAAGCAGGGATGTAATTAGTTACAAGCTACTGTACTTTGATGACAAAGCAGCATTTAGCATGTGGACTGTTCAGCAGCAGGCTCTGTAGGGTGTGCTAATTACTGATAGCAGTCACAGCAAGGGGAAGCCTGACACTTCCCTGATAAAGCAGAGCTGTCCATAACTCAGCGCCTTGGGTTTAACTCTGGGTGTCTAACTTGCTGCCAAAGCCTGGACTTCAGCACTCTTTACATTCAGCTGTGCACTTGGATGCACAGGAAGAAAAAAAAATCCCTAACTTTTCAAGTGGGCAAAGGGAACCCAGCAAAATAGAAATGGATTCTGCTCTCCCAAGGAATCTGCTCTCTTTCTCCCTCTCACTTCCTTCCAGCTCTGAGTGTTCACCAATCTGAGCAGTGATCCATCCCTGACCTGTGACACTGCACCTGATTAAATACCTGTGGAGTATTTAATATACTGGGTTTGGCTCTGGCCCTGCACAGCACAGGCCAGAACCTATGGGGAGCTGTAAGGTGGCCACCTCCTGGGGCCCTTCCAATTACAGAAGGACCACCCAAACATGATGGAATCCCATAAAATGTTCCACCACTTACCTTTATAAATGTAGATCTGTATTAAGTGGGAAGACAATTATGCCAGGTAGACACAGGGGCTTTAATGAACCAAGAAATTAAAATCCTTTGAACTCCACTAAAAGCAAAAAATTAAACCACCCCTGTCAGGAGAGATGGGATTGCAGTGAGTTCCCAGGCAGGGCAAATGGCATCACAGGCTCACTTCCCTGCTCTCCAACAGAATGATTGCAAGGTGATAAAATGAAATGATATTTCTATTCTGATGCAGGGGTGATTTTTCCATTTATCAAAGTGATGGGCTTTCATTACATCTTTGATAGTTTTGAGTTCGTTTGGTCCCCCTGGGAGGACCTGCAGGTCTAAGGCATATCTTATTACGCAGCTTTATATCTTGGGAGCATACTCCTTTCCTGCACTCCTCAGTTGTTTTCCCTTTTAAATTCAACTTCCAATACCAGCAACATTGACATTCACACCTTTAATCCAAGAGACGTTTCATCCCCAAACCCAAAGCTGAAAGAAGGCAGAGTAGGACCAAGGAGAGCAGCAGGGCTGCATCGGTTTAGGTTCAGCAAGGAACCATTTCTCCAGGAGTAACAAGATGGAAAGAGCAGCAAGGTCCCAGGATGAAGCAGATGAAGATTTGCTCAAATGCAACAGCTTACATTTCTGCTACACCAGGCGTTAGGTGAGCACTTCAGTGTTCACCTGCAGGCAGGAAAATCCCAAAGCATGGCAATTCTTTCTGCCATACACCCAGTTCAGACTGCAGCTTTGCTACCCGGGGTAACTCTGTTAACGTACACTCTCTCCACCCTAGGACAGAAGCACAGGAGTGGAGATCAGAGTCCATCTGGGCTAAAATGGGCTCTTTTTTTCCTGAACACAGGAGAACAGTTTCACCTGAGGCTCACCTTCGTTGTGACCAAAGGCTGGTATTGCACATGTTGCTTTCTTACCCCATCACACATTTCTTGGAAGATAAGTCGTTCATAAAGCCTTTTTGAGCTTCGTAAATCTAATTACCTTCTTCCAGACTCTGTTCCTATTGTTGCTATCACTGATGAATGTACAATTAACTCGCTGACCTGAGGCTGTGACAATAGATCTCTCTTGGCTCTGGGGCCCAGTAATTCCTCCTGCACTACTGACACGGTACCAGAATGACCAATCTCAGCAGCACGGAGTAGGAGGAGAGGGAAATGGAAACCATTTCCATATTTATTGACAAATTGAATTTACAATATGAGTTTCCACTTTGGAGAGAATATATATTTTCTCTTTAAATGTATCAGTCTTTAGCCGTCAGCCCAGCAATAACGATTTCTGTGCCGGCTGACACTTATACGCCGGGGACAGTGAATTTATATGTAACACTTTTGAAAGAAAATGGTATTAAAATTCACCGTTGAGGGGTGAGCTGTAAATTGACTGTAACTGAACAGAGAGGGGGCAGAAGTCTTCTGTGTGGGTGTATGGCTTTTTCTGTCCATGTTTGGCTAATGCCTGCCCAGCTGAGCCCACCGTACCTGTATGTGCCAGCACAGGAGCAAGCAAAGCGCCGGGGCCAGTGAGCAGTTGAAATGATGTGTGCTCAGGACTTCTCCCAGCTTTGAAAGTCAAACTGCTTGTGAACAACCTTGTGAACATAGCACTGCATTGCGTGAACTATTCGACAGCTACAGATCTACAGCAATGCAAGCTGGTGACTTGGAAGTGACAGACTGTGGAGAAAGTGGGAGAAGAAGCTTCCAGCAAAGTTCTGATTCTGCTTTGCTCACTACTGAAATGCTGCTATGGATCTCATGGCACGATGCCTTTTCAGAAAGCCCTTTCTCTCTGCCTGCTCTCAGATTCCTGCAGAAGGAAGGCTTTCTCACCCTTATGTTTACAAAGGGAAGGTGGGAATGCAACTCCTCGAGGCTGGAGAAAAGAAAAAAAGCTAAAAGGATCACTTTTGTTCATTTTAAATGTCTGCATGTACGCTGGGTTCATAACTGCAGCACTGTCTGATGTGTTTTTGTTTCTAGCTGTATTTGTGATGATGACAAGGATGCAAAATAAAGGTTTTTTTTTTCTTTTCTTTTCTTTTTTTTCTGTAATATCAGAGATGGATCTTCAGCTGTATAAACTGGCACTATTCCTCTGAAGTCATCAGAGCCAAATTACGCTTACTCAGGGTCTGGCCCTGTGACAAAAATATCGTTTTAATTTCCATCTTACTTCAGGAAGAGCCTTAAAAATGCCCCTTTCTAACCATATGCTGCAGTCCCAGCAGAACATTTACAGCTTTGCTTGCAGCCCTGGCTAATAGCCATCACATTTCTAGAAGATGAGTATAGTACTTCAAGATGAAACAATAACTGGAAAAGCTGGGGGTGCTCAGGGCAAACCATAGCCAGTCTGTTTTCCAGAAGCATCGCCCACCGCGTCCTTCTTGATGTGTGTGAGGGCTGTGCAGGGCTGGAACTTTGCTCAGGAGGAGTAGGAAGATGTGGTGGGACCAGCACTGGCTGGGGAGAGGCATCTCTCCCTGTGAGCCCTTCTTCAGCTCTGCTTCTGACTCAGTTATCTCTGCCAAGTGGTAGAGCATGAAGCCAGCGATCCCCTGGCTTTAAACTGGGGAGCAAGTCCTCCTCCCTTTGCTGGTCAGACTGGAAGGGATGCACTCGTTTGCATGCACCTGCAGGGACCTGCTCGCATGGCTGGACTACTTATGTTTTTAACTGAGAGTAGGATATTTTAGCAAGAAAACTATTATCAGGCAACCCTAGAACCCACTATTTTGTTTTGAATTGGTATTCATTTAGTTATCTGATGACTGGCCAGGCAGTGAATATAAGAGGGAAACCTTAAACCTACCAGGAGATTAATGGCAGACTCCACTGGAACAGATGTATATGAATAGCAAATGAGGCTGCCGAAAGCTTCCCATAAAAGTAATGACAAGAGGCTTTGCTGCAGCAGAATGCACCAGCAGAGACCAGAGAGCTGTGAGCTCCATGGCTGAGTGCCCTGCCTGCACATGGTGGGCATGGCAGGAGCCCACCCATCCCAGCCCTGCTCTTTGCTGAGCTGGGGAACTCTGGCTCTACGCTGATGGGAAGAGCTGTAACCCCGCCTAGAGGCTCTACCATGCTCTTTGTTTGAGGAGGGAGATGGAAATTCCATAAATAAAGAGGAAAAGCAGAATCATGCAAGGCAGAGAGGTGCCAGCAGCTTCCACCTTGCAGAATTCGCTCAGCCTCCTATAGCTAGAGCTTAGCATCCAGTGAGTGAAAAGGGAACTGGACGTGTAATTCAGTGCACTCGTGGGAAATGCACTGTGGGCAATCACTGTCTGGAGGAGATGAAATTGGTAGGAGCAGGCGTTTCCAAATCTGTGCCTCCTCGGCTCATTGCTAGAGGCACTGACTGCAGGAAACCCACAGGATGAATTTTAACAGCCTCCCTAAAGCCACACACACTCTGTCCATCTCTGAGCACTGCCTATGGAAAGCACAAACCCTCCCAGGTGATGGACTAGCCAACACGCTGTACTTAGGACTAGACAAGTTATTATTTCCCCTCAGAGAATACAGTTTAGAGATATACAAACCAAAATGGCAGGACTAACAGAACAGTTGCTGTCTGGTAGACTATCACGCTTAAATGATTGGATCTCTACAAAGGCACCAAATCAAAGCACAAAATACCAGAATCAGTTTTCTGAGAGCCCTCCCAAGATGTCTCCTGATGCATTATCTCAGAAGGGACCAGGCTTCCCTTCTCCTCTACAAGGTAAGAGCTCACAGAGGCTATTACCAGCACCATTTCCTTTGCACACACATTCACATGTGCATGCAGAGCCTCGCAGTCCCTCTCATCCTCACCGAGCACAGCTTTGTGCCCAGATCCACAGACCCTGCAGTGCATTTACACCTTCATGTGCCCCGTGGGGGCTCAGCAGCACAAGCTGATGACACTCATGGAACGTCCCATGCCACATCACAGCACCAGCACAGGGCATACAGCAGTGGGATTTCCTTCAGCCTGCAGAAAGGGTGTCAGTAGTTTGGGAAGGGAGAGAGCATGGGGAGAGCAGAAAGCAAATGAGCAGTGGGTTCATCCTAAACACAACATGAGAGGCTTTATTTGCAGCCACAGTGACTTCATCCCCTTGTGTCCCACATGGGCTCAAAGTGCTGCAGCATCCGTATGCAGCTTGCAGCACAAGGAACAGGACAGATGTTTGCATGGCTTTCCTTCCCTGCTGAGCTTAATTCACACATTAAGGGAGTGGATGGAGGAGGCTCAGGTCTCCCTCCTTGTGCTGGAAATGAGAGAAAGAAAAGAGACTTCTCAGCCTGGCAGCAGATCTTAAGGAGACGAGCTGTCAGGATGGGAAATGCCACCAGGTGCTGGGCTGCCTTGCCAAGCTGTGGCACAGGGAGAAGGGAGATCTGAGCTGCTTGTGCAAACCTGGAGTGATTCCTCCAAGCAGTACAGGGCACAGCAGTGTGCCAGCACCAACCCCCATGGAGGAAAGGTTTCTGCTCTCATCCCCTGGGTCAGGGAACGTCCTGAACTCCATCCCAACCCAGGTGTGCACCTGAGCTCTGGCAAACACCTCCTGCAGCCAGGGTGTGAATTCTTGAGCACCATCTGCTGGCTTTTTTTCTTATTAACAAGCAAACGGTACATGCGAGGCACCTCTGCTTGCCAGACTGCTCTGAGGAGGGAGGAATGGGAATGAGCACACATCTGCCCCACAGTTGTGCAGATATGTTCCCGTGAGATGAAATGGGTTTTGATAATAAAACACTTCGCATGGGCAAATGTCACTGCTCAGCTGTACTTTCCAGTGGGGGATGTTCTGAAGTGAGAAGAAAATGTTAATTCTTACTATGCTTGAGAAGGACAAAATGAAATACTCTGATAATCAGGGAAGGCAATAAAGGCAGAGAGAGGGTCGGTTGATTTTTGTTTTTTTTGCTTTGTGTTTTTTGGCAGAAATGGTTTGCTGAATCTGACCCAAATTCACAAACAGCTTTGCCTCCTCTCCCCCTCAGAAACCACACTTCTCTGTGAGTAAATTTCATGGCCCAGGTCTGCTCCTGCCAGGCTAAACAAGGCACTGTGCCGGGGATTACTGCTCCTGGAGCTGAGGAGGGGTGGAAGGAGGCACTCCTTTGGGCAATAAAACAGGAACCTGTCTTTCCTTCAATGCCCGTATTTCACTTCGCTTTTAGTTTAACCACCTTTAGCATAAGGAAGTTCTAGATTTCCCAGTACCAACAGTTAATAGGTTGGGCACAGAGCAATCCAAAGCGACCCGTGATCTCTGGGGCTCTGCTGATTCACCATAACTTCAGCTCCGATTCAGAATCTGCATTCCCCACTGCTCCCCACACTGTTACACACAGGCAGAGAAACTGGAACAGCAGCACTTTGCCATGCTTAGATGTCAGCGTCCACAGGAGGTACTGAGGAGTACAGAACCAGGTCGGCTGCCAGGACTTGGGATAAAAAGGAAAGGTCACTCCATAGGAGGAAGCTTCCAAAGGAAAGCCGGCGTGCTGTCACTGCAGGGATCACTTATTCTACACATTCCCTCTTCCTTTGCCTTTGATATGAGGTGTAACTGAGATCTTCACACATCGCAGGACATTTCACCTACAACAGGGATGAATAAGTTGTAAAAAACAAAACAGTGGATGGATCTACGCAGACAAATGGATTCTGTATTGGCGTGAAAGGCCACACCTCGTTTTTCATCCAGCCCTCCCTGCAACAACTCCTGACAACATTCATTTAATGCAAGTTGTTCCTGTGTTGCATCGTAATGGTAGATTTTCCTTTGCAACAGGACTGTAGATAGCAATCAGTAACCTCTCTGCTACGCTTCTCCTTCACAGACCTTCTTTCTGGAATGAATAAAGAAGAGCTAGCAAGAACAGGGGAAAAATGGGTTGATATGTTTTGCCATTGAACTGGAGCTGGCCTCAGGTCATCATAGAAGATGCTGCCCTGTGAGAAGTGCATCTCACCAACTCACACTGATGGATCTGCTGATGATGAGCAGCAAACCCAAAATAAGATTATACCGCCCTGATAATCACCGACCACTTTACAAACCCGCGTTGTAGGGTCTCTAATTAAACACAGTACCCAACTTTGCCTGGTTCCCAGCTGATGAGAATTGATGTTTTATCACTTAGCCCACGCGGCACCAAGATCCTGCTGTGCTGGGCACAGAGCTCAGCTGCTCTGATGTGGAGTGCTGCTCACCCAGCAGTGCAGGAAAGCAGCAGGGCATGGCAGAGAAGGCAGCTCAGAGAAGCTTGCTGCTCCCTTCCTTGCAAGCAGTGTGCTGCTGGGGCTACTTCAGCCACGTCTGTCTCCCTTCATCCTTCTGGCTGAGCTGAGGAACCTCAGTGCCTCGGTGCTGTTTGGCAGCAGATATTACAGGTGTTGTCATGGCAATGATTTATGCAAGAATTAGTCACTGCAGCACTTCCACAATAGACTGAAGAACAATAGGGAAAAATGCACATTTTGAAGTTCCTGTGATACAGAGGTTGAAGGGTTGGGGAATAGAGATTAGATCCTTTTCACCCCTGTGATTCCAGCAGTGACACTTTACAGCTGAGGGAAAAGCCTGTGCCTAATCAGGAGCATCTCAAGTAGCAACCTGACAACAAACCAGACTTCATATTAAACTGTGCTAGCACTTGCATATTTACTGCCGGCCCATTTCTGAATTAATTGGAGATTGAGTAACAACTGAAGCAGGGAGGAAATTGCCGCATTTGCACTGTGTTATAATGAGGAAAGAATCAGTTTCTTGACGACGAGGTGGTCTGCCCCATGTGCCCCAGTGCTTCCAGTTGTGCTGATTGCTGTGAGCCCTGGGCCTGAGCTGGGTTAAGCTTCAACAGAAGGAAAAAATAGCACCATTTTCATCCCAAACTGTAAGAAATAAAGGTAATTGCACGAGAACAGAACCATCTGAATTTTCTCACTTCGTTAATTCTTCCAAATGATTTTTAATTACAGGATCACCTATTTGGCAGACCTATGTCAGAATTCAAACAGGGCTGTCACTCAGCTTAATAACAAATAAACCTTCTGCTTCCCAGTGCAATAAAGAGAGCTGTTCCTTTCTCACATGTGCTGATACCTCCATCCCCACCAAGGCTCTCTGAGTTACAGAGCAATTATCCTCATTGTTCCCGTCTCTTCAGAATCAGCTCTGAGATTTACAACTGCCAAGGTCAGACTAGAAGTTACCTTGACGAAAGAAATGAAAATGAATCAGGTCTGAAAATTTGCATCTCACAGCCCTTCTGCTCTGCTCTCCGGGAGCTGAGGATGCCTCATCCTCTTAATAACTGAAATCTCAAACAGAACTTTTCCATTTTTCTTACAGGATTTGAGTGGATCCTCACAGCTCAGTGAACAAAGTTACTTTTAATACAAAGAAACCGCTTTGGCCGCAATGGAGAGGAAACCCAGGAGGTCCAACTCTGCCATTTTCCAGCACAGAGACACAAACATTTCTATGAATCACAGTCACTCCACAAGGCCACATGGAACAATGACGTCCATGCCTTTCCTTCTTCATTTCATGTGCTGGCTGGCAGTAAATCTTTACTAACTTCTTCATAGTTTTTAACATATGCATTGTCACATGGATTTACCATCAAACTCTGCAGTTAAGCCCAGTGAAAGCATCAGAGGCACAGAATGTATCTGTTCAAATTATATTAGTTTGTGTGGACGTCTTGAGAGGATAACAGATCCATACTGCCTGCTTCAGTAAGAGGTATTTTCTCCCTATTTGCTTTTAACTTGTTTCTCTTGGATGTCTCTGAAATACAAGCACGGTAGTTAATATGAGGGGCCAGGAGGGGAGTGGCCATGCTTTGTCAATTTCAAACTTGGAGAAGGAGAAATGAACATCAGAGCCTGTCCTCATCCTCCTTTCTTCTTCAAGTCTTCAAATGCCTTCACACGCACTAGAGTGCTTCTTGGCCTCCCACTTTAACTCCCAGTAAGAGAGAAAATACAAAGGTAGCACTGCTGCTGCTAAGGCTTCAGAGATCCCAGTGTTCCAACGCACTGAAGACGGGTGGGAACATCCCTTCTCTGGAAAGTCCCCAGCTCCAGGTATCTCACAGTCACAGGGAGGAAAGAAAGGATGTTGGCAGAACTGTTTTGATATGTGGTACAAGGAGATGTAAGCTCAGAGGAAGTCAGACCAGCACTGAGCATCCTGGGATTCTCGCAGGCTCCTCAGATCTGGCCACTTAATTCAACATTACTGCCTAACACATCTTGTGCAGTAGCACATAAATACTTAAGCTGGGCAGAGCGCTGCTGTGCTGGAGCTGTACAATAATCAAAAGTAAGATCCCCACGCTGCACAGCGGAATTCACATTAGAGCTGGATGGAGAATGACTCCACATTTGCAGCTTCCAGTTCTGTGTGCAGCGGTGCGGGCGCTCCCATCCCGAGGAGCAGCAGATGGGGCAGCAGGGCAGGAGCCAAACTGCTGTGTGCTCGGGCTTGCAGGGAGCAGAGCTGCTGGGTGAGCTCTCCAGCTCACAGCACATCGAGGTGGGATGGCACTGCCAAGCAGGCTGCGTTCAGCGGCTGCCGTGATTCCTCCAGAACCAAAATCAAACTGTTTCTGCAAAACAAATTTGACAAATTGGCAGATTCCGAGGGAAAACAGAACAGCATTGCTTTGTGGAGAAGTTTCTGCTAAGCTCTATTCACAGCCTAGAATCCAGCTCCCATAATGAAATGAACACATCAGCACCACTTCAACTCCGAAGTCAAATTAGCAATCAAAAACACTGCAAAAAATAGCAGGCCAGATCTCATCCAGAGGAAGGTATAATTCTACTGATGTCAAAAACTCTATGTCGGTTCACGCCAGCTGAGACTCCGCTCCCCATATTTTACATTTTATATGCATCTGATTTTGCATCTCTGTCCCCAGCTTCCCTGCCAGCATCCAGTGTTAAGCAGCAGGGACGGGGTGGTCTGAGCTGCCAGCCCAACCCAGGGCAAGGCTGTCCTGCTGCCGGCTGCTGGCACTGGGTCTGATGAGCCACGCTCACTGCAGCCAGTGGCTAAGACTGGACGTTCCCAGGTTTTCCCTCCACCTGTTTGACGCCTTCCACTTGCTCTGGACGGATTTCAGTTTGCAAAGTAGTTATTTATAAAATGCTTTGCTTACCCATAGCTGTCGTGCCTGCAGTCACCCACAGCGCAGCACGATCCAGACACATCCAAACCCCCTCAGCACGCCTCGTTTCCAGAGAGTCAGGGCAAATTCCTGCCTGTGCTTTAATTTGCTAGGGTTCATTAAGGAATAAATTGTTAAAGCTTAACTAGTTATCACCCACGAGGTGAGCCAGAATGACTGTCCTCACAAACTCTTTACCTAAATGCAAGACAAATGGAATCAACTCAGATCTTACTTAAAACACTGAACGGAGCATCATCAGCACTGCGGAGAGCCACCTCGCAGCCAGCAGCACAACTCTGTCCAGCTTCGTTTAAAATACACTTTCCTGGCTCAGGAAGAGATGAGGTCAATCTTATGGTTGATGCAGAGACATCCAACCTCTCAGCTGGAGATTGTCAGTCTGAAACAACGGCATGAAGAGACATCACCCTTCCAACTATCATGGATCGATGCTTTCAAACATGCCCCAAAGACCTGTCTGTGCAAGAGCCACAGACAAACCTTTCTAGTAAAAATCTGCCACTACTTCCTGCAGTTCAAGCAATGATCTCCCCATCTAACACTGAAGTTGCTGCAGTTCTCCTAAGATTCTTTTAAGACCACCGTGACATCAGGAGATGCCAAGTGACAAGAGCCAAGAAGGACATTGCAAGAGCTCAGCAATACACTTAAGCAATTCCCTGTTGACATCTGTGCTTAACAGTTTCGTTTTGCCCTCAGCAACATATGCAAAAGCTCTTTTACTCAAGCATTTATTAAGTGTCTGCAAATCAACCTCTTCTAAACTTGATCTTTGTCTCATTCTCCAGTGCTGGGGGTTAAGTTTACAGAAGAAACTGTTCCCGTAAGAGCTGTTTGCCAAGAGCAGCTTCTGCCTCCCACTAACTGCAGGGAGTTCTTCCACAAAACTGATCAGCCAAACCAGCTGAAGGTGTCCATAGCTGCAGAGCACTGCTAACCAATGGCACAGGAGGCAATGGGCATCACTTTTCATCCACACCCAGCACGTTGACTGCCATTTGCTGCCAGTGCCAACTGCACCCAGGCAGCTCTGTGCTTCCTGCCCCACGCTGCCAGCTCCTTGCTGTGCGCAGAAAGAAGGAAGCAGATGTTTGCTCTCGTGCACAACAGACCCCAAACCTGGGGCAGCACTGTCTCGTGCAGCTGTGTGGTTCCTCTTGCAATCTGCTCCGCAGTATTTCCTGTTGTGCTCAATTAATGGCCATGCTCTTCCTCCTTTCTGCTGCTTGACTGCTCACCCACGGCACTGGGAACATTCAGTTTATGAGAGTGGTTGCATACAGGCTGTTCAAGGACTGTGTCAGGGCAGTCATAACCTTCTGACTGACATCCTGCTCACAGAAATGCTTTGGCAGGAGGAATGACGTATGAGCGTCCATGAAGAAGAGCTCCTCAAATATTTGCTGAGCTGAGAAACACAAGTACCCCAGGATTAAAACACAGGCTTGAGTTATAGCTGTACAGCTGCCTTTCTAACACTGCTCTGAGTTATCCCATTCCATGGAAAGGATTCTCCCCTTCTTCCCACACCCTGAGAAGCACTCCTCTACACTCATTGACACAAACAGCGAGCAGCTGTGATCCAGCCACCGCCCTTTGCTCCCTGGGCAGGAACAAAGCAAGGAGATGATGCAGCACACCAGGCTCTGACCTTTGCAAAGCTGGACGGGCTGAAGTGTGGCTCAGTGATCCCAAGCAGTGCTGCAGGGCAGCACACAGGCACCATCTGCAAACACAGCTGCGTTCAGCTGCAGAAAGGAAGAACTTCAGCCTCCATTCCCTATGTAACCATCTCCTTCCCAGTAATGACTGCTGCAGCTAGCTGTGCAGACACTTGTAGTCGTCTGGCAGTAGGAGAACAACTGTAGGAAAGAAGAGAGGCAGTTTGGTCCCAAAGTCTGCAGGCTGGCAGGGTTTTGTCTTGTGCTTGGAGACATGCAGCCCTGGCCACACCTGAGCACACAAATGAAGCCACAGCTGCAAGAAGCACAGTTAGAAGGGAAGATCCAACATGCACAAACAGAGTAATTCCATTTCTTTCTTCCAGACAGCTCCACGTGGTGACTGTGACGAAAGAGGCAAAAAGAAATCAGTGAGGAAGCACGAGAGATGTGAATCCCTTATGGATGGCCCATGCCATGGAGCTTCTGTCCCCCTCCTTCACTCACTTTGCCATCATCACACTATGGGACAGAACAACAGCTCCCAGAAGGGGCAGGCAAAAGGGGCCCCTCATGAGCAGTAGTTTGCTGAGAAAACCGTTGTGTCTCTGCATCACTGATTGATCAGAGAGCCAAAGGGTGAAAGAGACAGGTGTCAAAGGCCAAGAATGGCCTCGTGCCACGCTGCTGTGTGACAGCTGCTTCTGGGCACGATCCAGCACAGAGGGTTCACACCAGCAAGGTGTGAGGGCTGCCCTCCTGTCCTGCGTGGAGGGACAGCTGTCGGCATGCAAAGAGCATTAGAACAGGGGAAAATATTTACCTTTCCTCCTCCAGGAAATTTGTCTAACTTAATACATGTAGGGGATTCAAAATTACACAAGCAATAAAGAGGAAATTACATTCCTACTAATATCTTCAACTGGTCTGGGGCGTTTTGGCAACACATGCTGGCACAGAACCAGAGAGCTATAGCAGCTGGGTGATTAGGGACAGGTAACAGCTAAAAATAGGGAGATTAATTAATAATTGACAGTGTAGATAGAACACTGCAGAAAATATAATTAATGCTGAACAAACCTGACGTAAGATTGCCTTGTTAAAGGCTAATAAAATGTTTAGGATCTGCGTTTTAAAAACGAATGGGATCAGACCACCCTCTCAGGTAATGCTGCACAGCTCCAATGGTTTCAGGTGCTGTCACCTCCTCTGTAAGCCTGCACACCTCTGCTACGTGGCCGTGGCCCTTTGCTCTCAGAGTATGGTTGCACACAGCTGCTCTGTAGTGCTTGCAAAGGGTTGGAAGGCACTGCTGAAATGCAGGCGAAGTTACAAAACACACTTCTCAGCAACTGGAGCTGTGGGCAAACGATTCAAGTGGACCCAAAAATTGCCTTGTTAATGAGCTGTAGATGGAGGAGCTCCAAGTCCCAGGCGAGTAAGTAGCAACTCCGTGCCTAATTGCTGGGTATGGAGCAGTCAGAATGAGCATTCACCGCTATCTGTAGTGTCACTTCCAGGGCACACGAGAACCGATGGGCACAAAAATACTTTGTTTGTCCACAAACTTCGCGAATGCAAGGGATCTTCTTTTTCCCATCCTACCCGTGGAGCTGGTAATGCTAATATCCCCAGCTGCAATAAATAGCAGCAGAATAGCAGTGAAATCCGAGTCCCAAGAATCAGTATTATCCCATTTAGATCAAAGAGGCTGGGATGCTTTTCCCAGAACACAGTGCAGAACAGAAAGCACCCTTGACCACTGGCACCCAATTTGCAGCATTTATTAAGATAGCAGGCTAGCATAAAAACATCAGAGAGCTGCCATGATCCAGAAACTGGCTGTGAAGGGTTCGTGTTTACATCTCCTACATAGGTGCAATACATCAACCTAATTAATCTCCCGAGCTGTCTCAGTGATTCCTATCAGCCCCTCAGGCCAGCAGCACAGTCCGGCAGGCCACTGGCAAGGCTGCAATCTAATTATGTTCTGACAGAGAGGGCACTGCTAAAGTAACACTTCCAAAGCAGAATGATGCATCGCCATCAGCCCACACACAGTAAATCCCATAGGGCTCACAGCAGTGTCTGGAGAAGGGGCCACTTGCAGAAGAGTCATGAGCAGAAGAAACCAGGCTGCCAGCCTCAGTGCCAATGCAACAAGTCTTCCTGGGGCTGCTAATCCCAGCACTGCCTGCTCCTGCCCGGGCTCCTGCCATCACTCGGAGCTGCTGTGAGCAGCTCCCAACTCCAAATCTTGCTGCCAACTGTTCCAAGACTGAAAGTTGGGGCTTTTAAGAAAAGTCAGAGAAGGCTGTTAACAGACTTCCAAACATGGAACTCAACAGAAATCCAACCCAGGTCTGAACTTTCTGTCCCCAACAGGAGCCCAGGGAGCAGCGTGCTGTGCTGCTCAATGGCAAGGAGGAGTCTTTGGTTCTCCTGGTGACTTTGCTCTGCCCTTGAAGGGGACTAATAAACATCTCAAGGCCATTGCGAGGATTAATTAGGTAGCATTCACAAAGTGCTTTGAACATGAAAAACTTGAGCTCTCTGCCTCTGTTTACACATCTGTTAAGTAAGTATCGTAATACCTACCCTAGAGGGTTGATGGTAAGCTTAATTATTTCTTGTTTGCCAAGCACTCAGATCCTAGATGAACAACATTGTGGAAGCAGTGCTGTTGTTGTTAGACCAGCAGGCGCTAAAAAGTTCTCAGCCAGCTCAGAATTCCAGGAATTAAGTACAAATTGAGTACTGGCTCTCCATCCAAGGATGGCTTCTTTGAGCTCTCCGAGTTTTATCAAAGAATCAACGCAGGAAAGACAGAAAAAGGTTCTTTGTAGCCGTGGTGGGGAGAAGGGTTCCTGCTGGGACTGGTGTGATGTGTGAGCAGTGCAGCTGTAGCACCATGAGAGATTGCACTGAGACCTGCGTGCACTGTGCAGGATGGAGCAAGGCACTGAACCTCCACGGAGCAGCAAAGAAAGCTTTTCCAAGCATTTGCAGTTGCTCCCTGGTAACAGCACAGACTGTGAGCCACACGGCTTTATTTTAATCACCATAAACTAATGGATGTTCCAAGGTGTTCGCTTTCATCATGAGGCGCTGCCATGTGCCTCGAGCCCCCACGGCAGTCAGTGATGAAGTGAATCACAGGAGGGCAATGGGGAAATGCATCTTCCTTCTGGAAACATCTCCCTGCACCAAACTGTGCCCTGCTCAGTGTAGTGATGGCATCGCTCTTTGCAGGTAGTTCCTGAGGCTGCTAATGATGCTGTGCTGGGGAGCTGCCATACATCCTTCAAGTTCTGGGTGATGCAAGAGAGTTTAACTGGGAATTATGTGACAAAATTGCCTATAGAATATATTAAGCTGAGCACCAGGCAAAACCTCCTAGCAGGGAGCAAATTCATGCCTCTGGGGCAGTTGACTTGTGCTTGTTTTTCCCAGGTCATTCTGATCTGTAATTTAATGCAGATGTTTTTCAAGTCAGCCCTTCAAGTCTCAAAATAACGCACTTCTCGGGGGGGGGGGAACCAACCAGGTGCACTGAGATGGATTTCAGGATGAGAATCCAGCAGGGCTGGGGCTAATCAACAAATCAGGTTTTCGCTTCCTAAGGCTTTCTATTTATCTGTTTGTTTAACATGAAAGATGGAGTAGCCAATTTGAATAAAGCTGGATTAGCAAAGACAAACCTGAGCAGCACCTCTTAATCTCAGAGCCACAGACAGTGGAGCACTGCAGTGAGCTCCAGGCAAGCACTGCACCACTGGAGCTGGGCATTCCCACTGCAGGCTGAGGCTGCAGAAGGAGGGAATCCCCTTCCTGAGGCTGAGAGGACCAAGCTGAAATGGGGACTTAGGGCTGAATGCAGCTGAGCACAAAGTTGTGTCCCAAGGAAATGCCAGCGTACAGAGTCTGCTTCCTCCATGTGAGATGCCTGACAGCATGATGCTGATATATGGCCCTGGGCTTTGGAGACCTGGTCTTCGTCATACATGATGGCTCGTAAGTGCAAGTGATGCATATATAGCACAGGATCACATGAGCTTTGCTTCCTCTTGAGGCCAAGCTAAGAACATGAGTGCATGGGCTAATGGAGCCACGATTTTGCATTAGGTCACTCTCCTGAATCTAAAGGATTCCCTAGCAAGTAGGAATAAAAACACAGCCCCTTTATTGAGCCCTGTATGTTTCAATATAGGACCACCCATCCATCCCTGCTCCCCAGGGAGGAAGAAGGGCACAATGCTGTGGGTGAACAGCATGGGTAATTTCCACATTGTATACATTTCAGGTTTTGCCTGAGGCTCTGGAAGACAGCCTCAGAAGCTGTCAGGAATCCCTTGGCGTCTGTTAGCAGCTGCCGGTCCCAACAAGTGGCAGTGATAACGAAGAGCCTAAGTGGAAGAGTGAACATAAAAAAAAAAAAAAAAAAACCAGCAGCCTGGCAGTAAGGCTCCAGCAACAGAGCTAGCTCCACGGAATTACAGGCAATGCTGGGTTGTGAGTCATCCCACAGAGCTGTGGTCCTGGACAAGGCAAGAGCCATACACAGCCTCTTGTGTCTCTCAGCTTTGCAAGAAGGTGGAGGTGTAGCTTGCTGGCACAGAAGGATGATTGCTGCCCACAGCCTCTCACCCTACTGGGCTCACAGCATGAGGTTCCCTCTGAGCCTGAGAGCTGCTCAGTCCAAGCACCCTTCTGTCCTCGTGGTATTTCTCCTTGCCCAAACTACTGGGCTGCCTGTCCCCACAGGGATAAGTGCATTTGCAGTATACCACTTTGTGTAAACTTCATTGGACAGGATCATAAATTCTGTCTAAATAAGAATTAATGATACTAATAACGAAGAGAACCCACAAATCTTCATTGAAACCAATGAGTATTTTGGGAGACAAATGGCTCTTACCGAGGCTGCGGGAGAAGCCCTGAACCATACCCACAGCAAGCACTGAGCCTAAGGGAACAGTGCCAGTTTGCTTCCCCAGGAGAATCCCTCCAGTTTTTCAGTGCTGTACATAGTCTTTGTCCTCCAGTCATTACAAATGGCCATAAGTAATCATCGCTGTCACAGGCAGGGCACCAGGGCAGAGGAAGGTGATACGCTTTGCTTTGCGCAGCACAAAAGGAGATAAAAAAGGGAATCCAAATGTACCTTCCTCTGTGGCTGCCCCATCCCCTTCGTAGGGTGCACTGCAGCTCCTGCAGAGGTGGAGGAAGGCAGAGGGAAGCAAAAAGTGGGAGCAACCACCGTCCCCTTCTCCTCATTGTCCTTTCTCTGAACAAACTCATTAGAGTGAAGCATGAGATGCAAAAGCAATTTCTACCATTCCAAGTGAAATCTCCCTCAGCGTCCCAGTAACTTAAAGCACCAGACAGACCTCTCCTACTGGCTTGAAATTCTCCACAGAAGTGGCACTTCGGACCCAACCTTGCAGCTCTGTTCCCTCGTGTACAGAATTATGCAAAACTGGCTCCTCAAGATACAGATACCTGCCACTTTTGGCTACCCTGTGAAGTGAATCCTGTGGCTGTAGGATAATTGACTGGCAGGCTGAGAGACAGGTGATTGGCAGAGTAATTGAAGCAATGTGCCTTTGGTGATGAAGGGATCATGTAGCATCTGTATTATCCGGAAGGTCTCTGCTATCCAACCTCCTTTCTTGCTGCCTGGATGCAGCCCTTCAGTGCCCAAATCATCCAAATACAGAGACGAGTGAAGAACAAAATGCTAAAGCCCCACTGTGAGGGTGGCAGGATGCACAGCGATATAAATTTATAGTGTGTTTAGTGGATCTATATCATAAAAACAATCCACTGAACACACACACACACACACACACACACATCTATGCATTTAAGTAAAGTAACAGATGGATCGCACCGATGTCTGCGTACAGACACATTGTGTATGTGGTTGTGCAGAGCTCAGCATCGTGACAGAACAGGGCTGTGTGTTCCTCTGACACATGGATGGATGGCTCTGAATGCAGTGCAGTACCCGATTCCTCCATGGGAGCACAGACAGCCCTCATTCCTGACAGCAAGGGCTGCAAGTCCTGAGAAACCCCAAGGCTTTCTCACCCCATACCATGCACTTTGCAGCTTCCCCAGGCTCCTGCTGTATTTTTCAGTGGGTTCAGAGGCACTGAGGGCTCTCAGCACATCCACCTGCCAGGTCAGCAGCAGAGGACACACAGTGGGAGCTTTGGAGCCTTCTTCCACATACGTACCCCTGCTGGAGGGCGTGCTGCAGAACGGAGGGGGTTTCTGGGGCACCATT
This sequence comes from Oreortyx pictus, assembly GCA_036925125.1. Classification (NCBI taxonomy): domain Eukaryota; kingdom Metazoa; phylum Chordata; class Aves; order Galliformes; family Odontophoridae; genus Oreortyx; species Oreortyx pictus. The sequence goes on along the minus strand of JAUPFR010000026.1, from coordinate 1,175,647 downwards.
AAAAATACAAATGGAAATAGTCCCTGAGTTCATCCATTTTCAGACCAGCTAATTTGTCCCTAGGGACTGGCTGGAGGGGATGGAGGGAGGGAACCAGCACGCTCTTTCCTGTTATAAAAATAACAAAAAAGTGATGAATGACCCTCACTGCTCAGGATGGGAAGCAGCAGCTTTTTTTCAGCCCGAGATAAATTACTCCTGTCACAGCAGGTAGCACAGTGATTTACCCACAATATACCCAGGCCGGCTCCTCGGCGACCTGGCTTTACCAGCCACGCTTATCTCATCTCCAAAGATTTTGTCTTGTTTAAAATCAAAATGAGACCAATTGGGGAACAAGAAGCGTCTGCTCGCGGGACGCGCTCCCGTCACCCCGGCTCTGCCTGAGGGACACGGGGACAGAGGGCTCTGCCCCCCAACGCACCTCCAGCCCCCCCCAATCCCCCCCCAAACCCGCACCTCCCCGCATCCTGACGCGCCACCTATTGGCGTCTGTTCCCATTGACTTTCAGCCAACGCGAACGCGGAGAGGGAGCGCTCTCACTATGGGCAGCAGCTGGAGATTTGTGACTCAGAAGGAAAAGCGAGCGGCACACACGTACGAGACACGCTCAGGGCTGGCTGATTTAGTTATATATATATTTTTTTTCCCCTTCCCTTTCCTGATTGTATGTGGGACTCCCATTACCCACCGGGCATCTCGCTACACGCGCAAGATAACGGATTCATTTATTCAGGACAGGGAATTGATAGATTTGATTTTCTTTTCATAAGCTTTCCTCCCTGAGCTCCGGTTCTCTTTTCATCAATGTGCTGATGGAGGAATAAGCCCTTAACTCCCAGGATCAGCCCTGTCAGACGGAGGCTGCTCTGCTGCCCAGGAAGGCAGTGGTGGGGGTAGAGGGGGGGCTGGGCTCCGGAGTGCTTTCCTGGGGGCTTATGACAACGACTAAAGCACAGACTACGTTCTTCCATGTTGGACAGAAAGACAGATGAACAAAAAACCCGACAGTTCTCTGTGCACACGGCCTCTCTTCTCGTTTATACAGCTTTTCAAGGTAAAAAGTGCTGCTTGCTGTGTGTGCACGCACACAGGTGTGCATTACAGGTGTGCCATGTCCTTACAAACACACATTGCAAATAAGATGAAGCACACATCTATTCTTGTACATGAAGCCATCCTACTCCCCCATCATGGCTCACTATGGAGGTGAATGATCCCCAGCAGAAAGCACTCTGCTTGCTCTTCCAAAACCAGCTCGTCCCCTTGTTTCACTTCTTTGTTCCAGTTTAACAACTTCAGGGCTGGATGATGAACACAGTGCAAGCAAAGGGCAGCCAAGCTCTGATCAATAGTATTTGACAATAAAGTTACCAGTCCTTTTTCACTTTTCAATTTCAATTTGGGCCTTCCCATCACTGGGCTATGAAGGCAAGGCATTCACTCTCCTGAAGGGTACAGACTGGATAGCATCTGGCATTGTACTCCTGCAAATGAGAACAGCGCTGAGTTTATCCTCTCAAGTAAGAAAAACCCTGAAGACTTTGAAGATCAATTCTGAGTCATACCCAAGATCTCGGCAAGAAAAGCATGGCTGAACCAAATCATTACAAAAACTTTGGCTGTATATTGTTCCTGAACAGGGGAGAGGAGACCCAAGGGGAGAGGAAACCCCACAGACACACCGAGGTGCTACTGGAAGGCTGAGCAGGATTTAAAATCAATTTTCTACTCAAGACATTGCATCCTGCACTTCAAAGAGAAACCCGTGGGCTGAAGCCAATCCACTCAGCCCAAGATAAGGAGAGAACAGACCTCACTTACATGACCTAGTGGCCACGTTCTGCTCTAGGTTACACTGAGAAGAAGGAATCCCTCCCTTATCAGTAGGTTTTTCAGTTCACGTGTACATGGGAGCTCATCTTCCAGCCAACACTCCTTTAGAGCAGGGCTACAGCCACTTGGGTTACAGCACCCCATTAATTCCTTTCCTGCTGTCAAACTGAGAATGATGCTGGTGCTGCTTTGTTCAACAGCCTGTGCAACTTGGTAATTCCCGTGCAGTTTGGTAGTTCAGGCATAAATAGGGTGTGAAGTGCCACAACATCAGATGGGGCTTCTACTCGCTTTGCTAATTATGCTTTCTGTTGGTTTGGACTCTGTCACATTTCACACTGGCACAATGAATCAGTAGGATGGAGCTCAGCCTCAGAATGCAAGGCAGAATTTGCTTCAACTTGAGCAGTACATTTGCCAGAGGCAGTATTGTCAGAAGAGGAAAAAAATACTGCATATGATACACCATCACTGCTATTACTCATTATTTTTCATAGCCATAAGCCCCACGCAGGGCTTATAAAGATGCTACCTTTCCCCTCTGAGCACGACCACAGCTACAGCAATGACGGGAACCAAAACAGAGATGAAAACTCCATCTCAGCCTTTCGTGGGCTTTTTGCTGCACTCTTAGAAAATTACCTCATATTGACAGAAAAAGTCCACGCTCACACAGAATCCATCACAGTCCTTGGTCTGTTGTCCCTGTAGGTAATTATTGTCGGAAGTTGAAATATGAACCTCCTTGGTTTGAATTTCTCTCGGCTGAGCTCCTTACCCCTGGACTCACTCTTGTTTTATCCCAGGAAAGCAGAGAAGGAAAATTAGCTTTATTGACTCACAGCAAGTTGCTCTTCATTTATTCCAGGTATACAAGAAAAGAATCATCCCCACTGGAGTTACTGCTGATTTACAATAGGTAAGCAGGTACACAATTACTTCTGGTGATTTACAACCAAGTTACCTATTGTTTATTCTAGGTATTTAAGGGTATATCCACATGGGGGCCCCAAGGAAAATTAAACCAAATTAATTTTAAAGTGGATTAGTTAAACTGTTTTAGGCCACGACACAAACCCTCCTCTTTAAAGAGACCTTAATTCATTTTAGTTCGTCTTAACTCCCCAGTGAGAAGCCTCAGCCCAAGCAGAGGGACTGGGGAATAACAACAGCTGAGCAGGAGGCACATGGGCTTCCCTCATTTCAAAAGTGCCGGTGGCTGCTTTACACCGGGAAGAAGAGAGCAAGTCCCACTGGACTCAGTGGTGTAATTCCTTTGTGCTTCACCAGAGTCCTGGCAGTCACAATCCAAGACAGATCGTCCTGCTCTACGCCTTGGGACAGCTGAGACATCTGGGAAGGGGAACCTATTTCCAGCTCACAGTCAGAAGCAGCACAGAATGACCATAGGAATCCTCCATTCTCTTCCATCTTTCACTTTTCCACGTCCTCTGCCTTTGTCTCTCTTTCCTGTTCACTCCGACACATCCTCTTCTTCTGCTTACTGTCTCAGCTCACACACATTCTTTGTAGAACAGAGCAAAGTCTCCTTCCTTCTTCACTTCCTCACTTTTCTCTTACATCTCACCTTTCCTGTGACCTTTTTATCTCACCGGTACTCTCAAGAATGCTCAGAAGAGCTGGCACTGTGAGACGTTGCAGGTGGCACTAACACAGTTTTCAGGCAAAAATACCCAGGCCAGTTCCTAGCCTAGGACCGGCTCACCTGGGTAAAAGATGAAAGAAGACAAAATGCACACAAATCCATCCCTAATAAAGCCAGTTACTGCCAAACAGGGAAGTAACCTTTTTCAGCTGTCACTTAGCTATATGCATTTAAAGCATCTATGAACTCCTCTATCAATCACCAGGCAGGAATGTGAACTTTGGAAGGAACTGGCTATTTACAGATGACAAGCAGCGTTTTCACGGCTTTTTTTCCCCCCTTTAATGAACAGCCGTCTCCCAGACAAAGGGCTGAGCTTTCCCTCAGCAGTCAAGCTTGGCAGCACTGTGCCTGACCGCCTGCCTGGGGCTGCTGACCACCCTCCTTGTGTGCAACGATGAGCTGACACCGTGCCTTTATGACAGCCTCATTTGTGGCTCGTGGGTTTCAGATGCCGTAATTGTTCTATTGTTTCAAAGTTATGGATTCCAAATGATCAGATATTAATTAAAAATTCCTTTTGGATTTCAGGGCAAGAATCCATCTGGGAGCTTGGCAGTGCTGACGAGGGGAGCGATGCGGCAAAGCAGGTGTGGGTGGCTTGTGGCTGTGCAATAGGCCAGAGCCCAGGGACCTTCAACACAGCTGTCTGCATCAGCCTGGCCTTGGGTACCAACCTATATTGTCCACCTGGGCAAGGAACGTTAAGTCTCTTTTTTTTTTTTTTTGATGAGCAAAAATAATATTTTGCCTTTTCCAGTAATCTGCAAATTACACAAAGTCGAGTGAAGCTCTCAGATACAGGTGTGATTCTAAGGACAGAGCAGTGCAATCACTGTCATGGATAACAATCAAATGACTTTTTCAACATCTTACTGACAATGCCAAGTGTGATGATCCACATTTATTGTTTTTTTCACTCCCAGCTCCTGCCACTGCCTTATTCCATGAGAAACTCAGCCTTCAAAAGAGCAGAGCAAAAGTTCAGCTTCCTGTCCTTGGTTTTCTGTAAAAGTCTTGCAGAACTGACTAGTGTGTTTCAAATTCAGCAGTTAAAAGGGGAAAGGGCAGTGCTGGAGGCAGGATGACCTGTATGTTGCAGCAAGGGTGCTGGCTGGCTGGGACAAATTTCACATCTAGAAATAATCCAACCACACTGCATATAAAGACCCAGATTTAAATTCACCTGAGCACTTGGGGTTCAGGGAAGGAGCCAACTCCATACCAAGTCCAGATTGTAGTTTAGGACACTGAGATACAAAGGGTAACCACTCAGCACAGGCAAACAGCTACACCAGGTGTGCAGGCCTTCCAGATGCTTCCAGTAGAACGAAGAACTCATTACCTCCAGACATGGGACGTCAGGGTGGAAAGCACCCTCTGGGTCAAAATCTGGTGGCTGAGAGCCACTCTCCTTGGGACTGTTACAAACCAATGCAGAACAGGGGTGAAGTTCACCTTCACTGAATTACGCTGCAGCTGAATTGTGCTTTTTTTTTTTCCTCTTCAAATATACAACCTAATTGCAATCTAAATGCAGTAGAGCCCAGCAGAAACAGAGCAGCCTAGCAGTATCTCTTTGCATTAGCTGCTGGGTTATGAGCAAGGGAGACATTTATCGCACCATACATTCCCAGTATAATCACTTAACTGACTCAATCCATGCACCATACCTCCTCGATAATGGGCTGAAGCATCACTTATTAGCCCAGCTGTACCTTGTGAGCAGCTCTGAAACTGCAGAGCCAAGTAGTACATGGAGTCCTGGGTGCCACAGCCTGCTCAGCACAGGCCATCCAGAGGAACAGGAGATAAAACCTCCCTTAATTGAAAAACCCAACCTTATACTCTTTAAGACAAATGAGATTTCAGAACTCGGCTCCTGCTAGATGTTAATGAGATTTAAGTACTTAATATGCTCAGGAGACCCCTCCGGACAATAAAAAGCACTGTGGTTGTCATAAGTATCCAGGATAGTGGCATGGATGGTTGGGAACCAGAAAAAGCAGCAGGCTGCTCTGGGTGAATAAATACTCCTTTCCCTCCCACCCCACCACAGTCTCCATGCATCCAAAGGCTGTGCTGGCTTGTTAAAAGCCATAGAAAGCTCCCGAGTCCCACTGAGGCTCCTGGATTTACCTTCTGCTCAGTCACCAGAGAACCAGGTGAACTATTTTCACCACTCTAACCCACTTTTCTCATGAGGGTAACAGTCTGGGCGCTGGAAGCACAATGCCACAGCACTGTAGCATCTATTATTGGCAGCCGCAGTTCCTTGTCTATCTCTAAGTAGCTGATAACCTACATAATGTGTGTTTCTGGGGAAGAAAACATGGGCCACGTCTTGAGCAGAATTAGCACAGTTTCAATGAAGTGTCTCACTGCTCCCAGCCGTCCCACCGCCCTGTTGCACCCCGGGTGAAGGAGGCTGCTCTTTGTCTGCAATTAGGAGGCATTGTTCAGCTGCACAGATGTAATTAATCCAGGCGAATGTGAGGAGGAAAGGCAGAAGTAATTATACAGCTGCACTTGAAAGTTAACCCTGTGCTAATTGGCTACACAAAGCTTTGCCTGCCAAGGGTCCGGGCTGCAGACTGTGCCACCTCCACCTCTTCCTGGGGCCACTGCCACCATTCCTTTCAATTTGAGAGGGGATTACAACAAGGCTCACCATTTGAGCAAGAAATGTGAAATAAATCCACGAAGAATAACCTCAAAAGCCTAATGAATATTATCAGGATGAGCCCCTGATGAGACCCAACATATCTGGACACACTTTTGCTGCTGTCACTGTTAGAAAGGTGATGGTGTTTGGAGACCCAGATGCTGCCGTGCTGGGGGCTGGATAGCTAGGACCAAAGGGAAGCACCTGAAGTCCTGACCCCAACCTACCACTGTCTGCAGGGCTGACCAGGGCCCGATGGGCCTCCAGGGGCACAGGCATGCGTGGAGAGAAAAGGACAGAGGGTCACGGGGCACCAGGTCCTGCACAGGGACAACCCAGGCCAGGGCTGAGCCCAGAGCTGTGTTGGAGCCACAGTAAACTGCATCAGAAAAGCAAAGGGCTTCAAAGGGACTCACAGCGTATCTCTTATGGGGCATGTGTGCCATTTGGTCCTGCTATCCCCATGAAGTCATCACATGGAAACCAAGGGGACTCATCACATGAGTTGGGTTTGGTGCAGAAAGAGCAGTCCAAGCAGAAGGCAGCCAGGCACTGCAAGGCCAGACTCGGACAGCCTTCACAATTATGGCAGCCCTCCAAATGAGGCTTTCGTTCACAGAATAGCTAGCATTTATTTTCTTTTTATTTCTAGGAGTGACAGTGGAAAATGAGCATGTCAGTTTTCTCCCGAGTTCGCCGCAGCACTGAGCACGGTGACAGGTCCTGCATGCTGCTGATTCACCTGGCAGCTTCCCCATGCCTCTGCCCACCCCCGGGGCCATCTCCCCAGCCCATTACTGTCCTGGCAAATCTGATGGCTCTTCAATGAGGAAAGCTCTTTTCTGCCACCAGAATTGTTTATTTTCTCCAGAAGCTGTGTGATAAATCACCCTGACACGTCCCAGTCTCCATGAAGCCGCCTCAGCTGTAAGAATAGCAGCGTGTGAGGTTTTGTCTGCGCTGCTTGGTACATTCTCAACATTTAACTTCTATTTGCAATAGCGACTAGAGCGAGCTGAGATGGATGAGGGTGACAAGTGAACATCCTCTGCCTTCTTCCCATTCACATACAGCTGGGAAATCCACCCCGTCTGCTACTGCAGCCCAGCACAGTACTTCCAGGATCACACCAGCAATGAACCCAATGGGAAACACCACACTCTCAGCAAACCTACTCTAACACTCGAGCTCAGCTTTTCGAAGCCGGGTGGGCACAAGGTGGACGTGTGCCCTGCTATAGGTGTTAGCACCCACATGGATGCTCCCACCTGTGATCTGAAGAAATGTCAACATTTTCTCAGTACGTCAGCAGCCGCGAGTTTGCACAGTCCCTTAATCCCTGGGCAGAAGATCCCCATCATCTGTCCAGCACAAGGCACATTATTAACGGATTATGCTTGCAGCAGGTAAAGGTCATTTGTAATGCTTTTAATGAATAAAAAAAAAAAGGATTTTCCCTTCAGATTTACAACGTTTTGGAGGTTGGCTGTGAAAACCCTACCTGGTAAGTATATATGCTCTGAGAGGCAGTGGTACAGTCTGCTCATTCCTTCAGAACTGGGATCAAAAGGGATGAACTGTAATGTATAGTTGCTCAGTATGGATTTAGAAGCCAGTTGGAGCAGAAAACACAGGCCAGTTTTGGAGGAAAAAAATCTCCGAGGCTAAAATTTTATCTGTAAAGAGCAGGTTTATATTGAGATCCCATCCTCTGAGTATGCAGCTCCTGGCTTTGGCTGGACAAATACCATTTTGGCTGCACAAATGTCACAGGGCATCATTTATTTGGTCTCTTCTGCATGAATTCAGCAGGACAGTACACGTTCATCTTCCTGCTCAGCCTCGTGGTTTTCTTATGACATGTTTGTTCATGCTGTGAATGGGAAAACACTTCTTAAACCTCTCCACAAGTAGGTATTCTCAGAGTCTGAGCAACACAAAATTTACTGACGTGATTTCTAAGTGGAGTTTTATTCCACCAACAGAACTGACGCTGACCAAAGCCACGTGGGAACTCCTGGCCCAGATGCTCCCTTTCACCTTTCCCTGCTGCTCTCTCAGTCTGCTGCTTGGCATAGCCTCGTGCTCTCCTCCTTCCCGGAGCTGCTCCCCACTGCTGGCTGCTCTGCTTCCCCTCTGGAGCTGCGGCAACGAGGAGCAGCCCTTCATCAGCATCACTGAGATGAAATGATTCATTATCACCTACGATTCCTTTCAAGTTCTCACATGAGCCGTTAAATTGGAAGCACTGAAGCACTTTGCTTTGTATGGTATTTGATTTCTGTCTTCTTTCTTAAGTATTATTTAAACTTTAAGCCCAGCTACGAGGTAGTTCTAAGTAAATAAAGGTGGTAGAGACAACCGCAGCTTTATTATCAGGCACCACACAGCTCCGCCATCCTTTCTATTGCATTGTACAGCATCTCTGCCTCTCCAGAGTGATAACAGGAACTGCATCTCTGATAAGGCATCCTTCTGCTCCTTATTAGTGCTGAGAAGCAAGCTGGAGGCGTTAGCTGTGTAGCCAGAGTGACCCAGCTCTCAGTGACAGGGAGCAGCCATGCACTAGTACAGACTTACAGCTCTGCACCTCTGTCTGAGTCCTGTACCACGCACACAGCAAGCAGATCTCAGCAGGGACTTTCTGTCTTCTAAGATGTACTGTTTCCCTCTCTCAAAAAGGTTGAGCTCCCCAGAGAGGCCTTGCAGCCCACCAGGGTGGGTCCCTCTGGGGAAGGTCCTTCCCAGACTGGAGCATTCTTATACAAACAACATGGAGCATCCTGAGGTAGCTACGGGATAGATACACAGCACTTTCATTCCCACCATAGATTTGCCTTAGTAGATTACAGCTGCCACAGTAACGTACTCTCTTCTCACTCAGTGGAGAAAACAGCAGGTTGCAGCAGTTCCCAGCTATCCTGCAAGGCCACGTCCGTCCTAGAGAATCAACTTGCTGTGTACCAAAGGCAAAACTCTTTGGCCAGACTCCAGTCGCCAATGTAAAGCCACAATAATCCATTTGAAGGAGTGGAAATCTGCTGGAGGAGCTGACATCAGCACCTGGCCCGGGCGGCTCAGCAGTTCCTTGGCACATGGTTGTTTTATGAATGTTGCATTTTATCTCAGCAATCACATTAGCCCCGTGTTCAGAGGTTTCAGTTTCAAGCCTCAGCTTCCAGAAGCACAGCATCTCAGAACCCGTTACAGGGTTGGTAGGAGAGCAGTTGGAGGATTTTCACTCCAAAACAAATGCAAGCTGTTTAGGGCTCCTTAGCAGATGATCTCTGAAGTTGTCTGTGTTGCCTAGCATCTTTCTTTGCAAATCACCTATTGCAAGGATTTGCGTGTGCAAACATACACGTGCACACCATACACAAACAGTTGTCCACAGAGAGCGAAGTGGATGCTCTCGGAGCTTGTCAAGCTCAGAGGATTTCTGAAACCACATCGGTGTAGTGGGGTAAGTCACTAGCACATGACAGCTGTCACTGCAATCAACACTGAGATGGGGAGACAGAGCATCCCAGCCAGGGGCACACATCCGTATGGATCGCACACAGCTGCCTGTGTGCATCAGAGTCACAGCAGATCGGGCAGGATTTCTGCTGAGGGAACACACACTGCTGTTGTCACTTCACTGCACTGGCACGGGATTTTAGTTTTGTTATTATTATGTTTTCTACTCTGGAGCTTTGCTTTCCACCTCCAGATGAGGTGAAATTCAGGGTCTGAAGCACCAAAAGGACAAAGTGGAGCACCCCCTGACAGCAGGGCTCATACTCATTGGAGAAATACACTGCTGCTAGATCACATTTTCCCTGCTCCCAGGGAAGAAGCTTCCTGATTTAGCAGTCTTTAAAGGAAAATACCCTGGGGTGAAGGGGAGGAATTTGAACACCAACATCCACAGCCTGAGCCTGGGATCATTAGTCACTGTTTTTCTCCCCAATTTCCCTCAAGCTATATTGTTTGTATATTTCAAATCACGACTGATTACACTCCAGAAAAGGCTCTGCTTAACTTTCCCACCATAAATTACAATATACTGTCGGAGTTTCACTTTAAGGTCCTTTTTTCTAACGACTCTTTCAAACACTACGTGAGGGGCAGCTGACCACGCAGGGATGTCACCTGCCCTTGGCCCCTACGGATGGCAGACAGGAACACAAGGCATCCAGTGTCCTGCACAAGCTGAGAAAAGCAGCAGCTGATGTGGTCAGGTGCTGTGGGAACTCCATTTACACAGCTCAACTGGTTCACCTTCCCCAGAAATGCAGCAGCTGCTGCACCCATGTGCCTTTGCAGTGCTTTGCATGTTGCACCAGAGCTGGTGGACTCTGGAATTCAACTCATCCCTCTCTACAGTTGAGTGCAGCAGCATCCATGCGTGTGCTTAACACCACTGCTGCACTACCAGTAAGTCTGGTGTAATTCAGTGTACTCTGTAACAGCTTTGATAAGTGCTTTGGGATACCTGGACTTTAAAATGTCATGGAGACAAAGTGACAGCGCACTATCGTTTTGTGTTATCCACAACAAAGCAACCTGTATCAGATGTAGCTGTGTGCCTTTTAAGTGGAAAGCGTTTTAAAGCAAGTAAACCTTTCTATTTGTAGTTTTTTAAACAGTGCATAAAAATATCATAATGCACTGCGCCTGCACAACCACGGACTATTATGCACTTTAAACTACCCCTGAGATGAGCCAATTTAAGGAAAGAGACCTTTTAAAAATAAAATCATTTTGCATCTAGATTGCATCTTCTTGCTCTCTCCCTGCGCTTCACACACTCAAATAACTCCCTCTAACATTGCTGTTGATTGCAAAGTAAAAGAACAATGGCCCTTAATGACCACTGAGTGCTGGGCCTCCAGACAAGTGCAGCACAGAGTCAGGGCGAGATTCCCACCTCGTGCCAAACAGCACAGGGACATCACACAGACCCAGTTTGGGTTCTGGAAGCTATTTTGCCACGTCAATGATAATTCTGCCCAAATTCCACCCAATTCAGCCTCAGACTTGGTCTGAGCTCCTCACAGCATGCTAAACTCTGTGTTATAGATACACCCTTGTATCAGATTCCTACATTTCCAGGTGACCCAGCAGCATTGCCAGGTGTTTGGCAGTGTCACTCTGTAAGGGCTCATGCGCAGGTGAATACCTGAGCACGGCTCTCCAGCAGGTCTGATCCTGGCGTGGGCAGCACTGGAGCTCCTATGGCACGTGGGTTAAAAGGAACTTAAGCACAGGATGCAGAAGAGAGCCACTAGGAACCCTGCTCAGAGCCATTGTCCATCGCTAATGAACGTGGCAGGGTGGCAGATTTCTCAGCTAGGTCCTAAATGACATCTATGAACAAGGCAGGGTGGCTTCTGCCCGCCATCCCCAGGTAGCTCAGGGCATTGTGGGCAGCATTATCAAGCAGTCTGTTGTAATAAAGTAAATTATAATGGCAAACATTAGCAACGTTAAGGTTAAATACTGGGCTCTGGGAAACAACTGCAGATTTCGACCTCAACTTTATTTATGATGTTGACTGTGCCCCAAAATGAAGGAATGCCATTCGTTTCTGTAGGCTCCTTCTCTGTCCTGAATCCAATACTGATGTCAGACAGCAGAAGTCAAAAATCATCACATTTCCTGGCAAGTGGGAAGTTACATAACAAATCTGTTTATCCCAACTCCTACATACAGCAAATGGCCACTGCTCTGCTGTATGGGCAGGCAGGTTACAGGGGAAGGAGAGAGGCAGCAGCAAGTGACAGACAGCGCTGCCACAACTCAGCCAGGAGTGGGTTCTGTCTCTGACCAGTCCCAACCCTTCTTTCATTACGTGTAGGGACAGAGCTCCTTTATTAGGAGCTGTACAAAGGGGCCACTCTGGGTGTTGCGTTGCTAGGGGTGAGATTTTTAATGGGGTAAGTAAAAAATAAAGATATTCCAAATAAGAGAGCAACAGCAGATGTTACTTGGACCACTGATAGATAGGTTGAGCAAAGTGGGATGTTTAAAACCACACAGAACTACTGGCCATTTCTCCCCGTGGCTGCTTGCTGCCAATGACACGCTGCATTCGCAAGACCCACAGGACAAGTTTCTTATGCTTCATTTTTCAAACCTGAGGATTTTCAGCTGCTGGCCACAGCTGTGGACTTGCTGCTTGCCTCCTCCTGACCCAATTACTTTTTTTTTTTTTCCAGATTGCTGTTGCTGCAAAGCATAAAAGGAAGAAATCAAGCCCTTCAGGTTTGGATTCTTGGCAGTCCCTCCTTTCTTTGGCATAGGAACAGACATCTCCAGTGGACCTTCTAAACATAAGAATCTTCTTTGTATAAAAAGGAGATCTCTCATCTCCATTTGTGACATCCTGAATCATTTTTATAGCCCTCTTAACAGAGCATCACAGATACCCACAGGAAAGACCTCCAGACCCGGCTCTACAAGGCTTTGTCATCTCTTAAAGACAAGAAATTAAGTACTTTCATCCTAGCTTGAGCAGAAACAGCCCGAGGGAGGCAGGAATGGGACAGGTGGCCACTTTTGCTGCTCAGCAGAAGCCTTTGTGATACACTGAAACAAAGGGGGAAGCAGGAGGAGCCCTGACAATGCTGTACTTGGAGCACAAAGTGCTCCCAGCAGTCCTTCCCTCGTCCCACCCATGTGAAGAGAAATAATAAAGCAGAACGCATCTCCACCGATCCAGGGAGGCAGACATAGGCACAGTACTAAGAGGTTTCCTAAAATGATCCCTTGTGTTTGGAGAGCGGCCTTGAAGAGATTTTTATGACCCAGGGATAGTGAACAAATCTACATTTGTATGCTGAAAGAGCCAAAGAACCAGCCCTGGCCTCTATTTATAATAAGTGCTGCCAAACAACATTCAAAGCCTAACCATTCCTGCTGCCAAAACGTGCTGGCCGGGTTCACCGTGCCACAACCTGGCCCATCTGAGTTGGCTGGAACAACCCTTCAGTTAGACAAGAGCAGGAGAGGGAGAAGGAGCCTCTGCCCCACCGCTTGGCCCAAAACTGCAACCCCCATGCATCTACAGCCTCATTATGCAAACTGCAGGCAGGGAAAAATTAAGTCAAAAGGGAAAGAAAATTATTTCGGGTTGTGCCAGCGCCATTCAACACAAGCAGCTCTTTCCTTCCCCACAGCAATCATTTTGTTGTTGAGCTGCGTCCCCTGCATTTTGCTTTGGATAAACACTCAGAAAAGAGTTCAGCCAACAGCCTCCAGTGCAGCACATCGTCTCAGTGTCCCGTTCACCATTCTTGCTGCTCACGGGGGCAGTTCATGGGCTGCCCCACAGGCACGAAGCCTCGCTCTGCTGTGCACCAGACTAAAATGCTTTCCCCCAGGATTCTCTTCTTGGTTTTCAGGGAAGATGCCCTGTGGGACTGGGAAGTCTGCAGCGCTGTTGATCTTTAAAGGGCAATGAACACAGGAAACTGGTGGGGAATGCTTTTTACTGCTGAATAACATTTAGCTGCTCCACTAACTGAGCATGATGCCTTTTTAGACTTAGATACGCTGTACTCAGGATATTATTTTACTGGTTCAGAAAGGAAGAAAAACCCTCTTTTCCTCAGCAGCAACTTACCCTAAATGCTTAAACACTCATGTGAATCGCTTGTCACTGTGCTGTACTCCAGAATATTTCAGATGAGTGAAGAGTGGAGTTAGCTGACATGCAGGGATCTGTTTAAACTAGATACACCTGTGGACTCAGTCCACAATCAGTGCAGGTTTACCGACCGTTTCCCACCTGTGAAATTAGCTTTGTGCTCCTAAGGAGACCCTTCTGTCATCCTGTGTTACATGCTGGCCAGCATTTTCCTGCCCACACCAAGCTGTAAAGGACTGGGTACTAAAGGAACTGCAGATAAGGACCAATATTAAGCTGAGAATTGAAATGTCTTTTACCTATACATCAGATTTCGTTGGAATCTTTCTTCCAAAACTCTGAAGTTATTCTCATTTATCACTTGAACTTCACAGACCCTTCAAGCCCCACTTCTCCCATATTGTTCTTTGCAATAAACAATACTGAGCAATAATGCAACAGCTCAGACTTGATGTTTTAAGATTGACTGTCACACAGCAGGCGTATGTTTGGGGGCAGTATGAGAAATCCGTACAATACAATCACTCTGCTGACAGACACATATTTTAAATTGCTTTTATGGCTAGGCAGATGTGGGCTAGACAGAAGTCAGTTCTCCATCTTATGCTGGCGAAACAGAAAGATGTTTCACATCAATACAAAGACCTACTATGAATTTTTTCCTCTCTATAAAAAGATATGCCAGCTATTTGTGTACTCCTCCTCTATTTTCTCACCTGGCAATAGGACGGATGGAACGAGGAGTTAACTCCACTGTGACTTCCTTTGAAACAGAGCTATTTTTAGACGATGTTCTTCTAACGAACTCTGGTTCCTGCAGCATCAGCTCACTCACTGCTGCACTAATTACATCAGCTTAGCCCTCTGTCTCAGAAAACCTGAGCCTATATAGCACTTACACCTTTTCTCATGGCCCAGAACTTGTACCCCTAAATTTCAGGAATTTATTAACAACTCAGCATCAACTTCTTGCTCCTCTGCTGCGTGTTGATCTCTTGATGCCCACCTTCATATTGTTTGTCAGCCAGTGAGGCTGTGTTGTGGTTCCCAATTAGACATCTCTGACTGTGACTTCCACCTTCACACACTTAACACCCACAATACATAAAACTTAATGACTTGCTGCAGTTGCATTAATATACATCCCTGGCTGGTGTGTGTCAAGTTCGGAATAATGCATGGGATTGGCAGAGGAGGTATAATCCTAGCACAGCATGTGATTAACAACTGTTATCACTGCTATGAAAACAGGAACTTTGGTGAGTAATTATCGAGCTAATAGAGACCCTGGGTGTCTCAGCAGGAAGAGATAAAGTGCTACCCTGGCACTTTGAAGCAGAAGCCTGGCTACATAAGGCAATGCTGCAGTCCTACAGCCAGTGGGAAGTGCAGGGGTAGAGCTGGCATGTGCTCTGCTCAGACCCCCAGCAGATTCAGTTCAAACCATTAAGCCTTCATTGAAATCTTCACTTGATTCCAGCCAAGGACTCAGACTGCTGCACCACGGTTCACTTCCAGGGCTGCAAAACTCCCCTTTGGCCACTATGTGACTGATGACTTGATCACCTAAAAATGGTGATGGGCTGATGCACAAGGAAAAGGGAAAACTAGAGTAAGATATGTACAAACACAGTCATACAAAAGAAGAGAGCACCTCTGGGTTAGAAAAAAGAAAATCAATAATTGCCATGTCAGTGTGACACTTTCTCTAAGAACAAATGTTCAGTGACCTTAATGGCACTTAAAAATGTACATGTACTGTCACTGAATCAATGTTTAAAAGCTTAAAATCATGTTTTCCCTTCCTGGTAAAACTGTAAGAGAGGAAGGATGGATTGAACTACTCCTTACCCTGACTGTGGCATATGCTTCTTCAGAAATAATGGCTCCTTTCTCTTTACAGCTGCTTTGAAGGTTGTCTACATCATGTCACAAGAAACACACACAGAGACCATTCTCAACTACAACATTAAAAGATGCTCATACCATGACGCAAAAAAAACAGAATCTAAATCAAACTGAAATCGTTTCATCCTACCACTCCGTGTTGGCAGCGGAGCAGTAGGTAGATGCAATTTCTTTTCATCTTTTTTTAGGGTCAGGGTCTATTTTCAATGTGATTTGGATTAGTTACCACTTCAGTAAGGTTGATTTCCGTTTTTTTTGTTGTTGTTGTTGTTTTTGCTGTTGTACATCAGTCTCTAAAAGCTACTTTGATTGTTTTGGAAAGGGAGGGAAGAGCTGGATGATTGCATTTGCATTTCTTGCACTGCGAGGAAGTGTCTCATCGCAAAGCAAAATCTCAGTCTGCATCCCCTGGATTCATACCAGCATAACAAAGATCACATCCTACCCAGATTTTTCAAAGGTAAAAAGAAAGCCTGCCAAACATCTTGAGATCAGATTGTGCTATTCCCTATAACACCAACAGCTAAAAATACTCTTGCAGCAAAATTCTAGTTTTTACTGTGAAGTCGAAGGAAAAATATCCCATCTCTTCTGGTGCTTTTTTGAAATCAGAAATGTCAAAAAGAAAGATCTCCCGGAACAGAGGCATGCCTCATTTTAAATGCTGAGATACAGCATCCCTGGCTGCCCACCTCTGCCTCCGTGACTGCTCGGTGTAGGACACAGTGTGGTGGGACGTCAGGAAAGCAAAGTGCTGTGAACACCTTGACTTTCCATCCAGAATCCTGTGAGGCAGACAGGGATGCTGAAGGACAGACAGACCAACAGGTTTCTGAGTGGCTCTGAGAAAGTCCCAGGTAATTCCTTCTTTTTATTTGCTGCATCCAAGCACGGGATTAATGTAGCACTTCTTTTTTAAAGCATTTGAAATCTTCAGCTGAGAAGAGTCATGTAAGTGTCGTGTTATGATGGGTCTATTTCTCACCCCTCAGCCTATGAGCAGAAGCAGAGCAGTGCACCGTGCTGCCAGCTGAACCTTCTGAGCATTCTGATGTATCATTTCCAAGCTGCTGCAGCTGGAAGTGCCTTTCTCACCACTTCAGGCTTCCTTTGACCTGGCCTGACCACCCTTCTTGGTCTTCCTTCTGCGATGACACTGAACCAAAGGGCTCGTGCAACCAAGTGATTCCTTCCCTTCTCTTGAGCTTTTAGGACAAATACATGGCAGCAATACAAACAAGGCAAAGCTGATGTCCCCTGTATGATTTCCTGCACCTTTGCTCTCCCCTTCCCAAACTCATGCTTGTTGCTTTCCTTGCACTCACAAAATGCAGAACCTGTTCAACACTCAGCCCGTAGATGCCTGCTGTCCTGTCATTAACATCACTGACATTACAGCACCTCCAACACCACTGCAGATTTTTTCCCTTCCTATTAGCAGGAAGAGAGGAAGAGCAAAATAATCCACTTTGTCTAGAAACTGTTCATGTTTCCCAGAAGCATGCAAAACAGACATTGCTTTTAAGTAGCAAAGTAACAGCTTAATGGAAATCAGAGTAGTAATTAGCACAGCAAACCCTTTTCTTCCTGTAGACAGTGCACTGATAAAAGCAGAACCTCTGGTTTAGATTTCAGGGATTGCAAAGTGGGCTGAGCTCCCACACAGCCCATACCTTATCCTGCAATTCCTCCAGGTGAAATAAATACAGAGCTCTCTCACTATCACACCATGCTTAAAGCTATAAAAATAAACCTTCCCCCTACTCCAGGGTGACTGAAGGCAGCAGTAGCACACAACTGTCAGTTTTTTGAGAAGCAATGGTAGCTTAGCATATATTAGCAAGCATTCAAACAACAACAAAAAACCTCTAATTTGAGGGACGGAAGAACACGCTTTGTTTCTCGGCACGAAGAATGGATAAGATGCTCTCTCCCACCTTCCTGCATCCCCACCACTTCCCCCTGGCTCGCTGTCCCTTCTCTTTAGCCACTCAAGATGTCTGCACGGTTCATGCTTCCTTCAAGCAGAAATGCTCTGAGCATGGCACAGAACTGCTCTGCATCCACAAGCACAGATGGAGGCTGGGCTCTGCAGGGTGAGCAGCCCCAGCAGCTCTGCTCCCAGTGCTCGCAGGGAGCACTGTTGCTGACACTCACCTCAAGGACTTGTTCAAGCTCAGGCTCGGGAGGGATTTCATTAGGCAAATCCTCTCGCCTCTCCTTGCCAAAGGTTCTCCCAGTTGAGCTCCTCCCGAGGCCAAGACCTGACACAGTTGTGAGCAGTTTGATTCTGTGAGGGAGAAGGAGGGAGCTGAAGCACTGCACAACTGCATGGCACCGCAGATGTGGGAAGAAAGCATCTTTTTAGCCTAGCTTTGCTGCACTGCAGGCCAAGGTGCGTGCAGCTGGTTCAGCTCCAGGACCCTGAATCCCAGTTCCTTGCTCCTGTGGCTGCCTCACACTGCAGCTATAGCCCACTGCTCATAGCTGTGACATTTTATTACGTTACATGACCATCACCCAGAAATGCTCTGACAGTCATGCAAGGTTTCTCGAGAAGCACGAGAACCACAGCTGCAGATTGCAAAATGTTGTCTTTTTTAGGTGATGGCTCCTTTTAGCACGTAATTCTGCACAGAAGAGCTTGTCTGCATGCTCCCCTCCATGCATTGGCATGTCTTTACTACACAAAGACACTTTGATCTGCTTATTACAGCTTCCTTAAAACCACCAGACCCAGCTGGTCATCACAGTCTCCTTTGCCAAGGCAGTAATATGCATGGCTCCCGTGTTCCCTAATTGAGGAGGCACAGCTATTCTTATTAACCTCATTATTTTGCTCAGGGGGGATTTCATCTGCTTCGTTCTTCTTAAGGAACTATGTTATAGCATGTTGTGTTCCTTATTCCCAATTCAGTTGCTGCAAACTTAGTTTCTAGTAATACAGAAGTCTCTTAATTTCTTTTCCATTTTAGTTATCTGATTATATTCATATCAGATCCTCCAGCAATTCAGTTCACCATCCTGTCTGCACTCCACGACCTGCTGTACTGGGCTGCAGGGATCCTTCTATTAAACTTCAGTCAAATGGTGGAACCAGTTTAACAGGAAATCCCATAAATCTCATGCTTGAAAATCAGTTCAGCACACAGGGAATTTGGGGGGATGGATTCAATGATCTCAGTGAGGTCCCTTCCAACCCCTACAATTCTGTGGCAGGACCTGGGTGATCAGTAGTGGCCTGCAGCTTGGGATCGTAGAATCATAGCATGGTTTGGGTTGGAAGGGGCCTTTCAGACCACGTAGCTCATTCCAGCTCTAGATGAGGCAGCTCAAGGTTGGAAGAAGTCACAGCTAAGTGATGGCAGCTGCCCAGAGAGGTGATAGCAATGATGTTCACGATGTTACTGCACCACTGGGAACCCCCCACAGCAGAGGGAACTTCAGCCAAACCAGAGGGACTTCTGTCAGCAAATCCATTACCAAAATCGGTGCTTTTCTTTCCTTGTGTTTTCCTAAACCATTCATCACTGTGCCTTTATTCTGTCACTGATATGTTGCAAATTGTCCTCAGCTGCCAATCAAGCATCAAGAAACTTCATTATAAATGAAACCAAGCTTGCAAAACAAAATAGGATGCAAATACAAAAAAGCAAGGTGGGAGGAAAGCAGATTGTAAGAATCACCAATTTTTTCCATCTAATAGTTTCTTGTATTTATTTCCTTTGGAGGACATTTTCTGACAAAGAGTGATAATGAAAACAAATACATATTCCAAACAGCCCAGGTACATCAGTTCCATTTCTCCAGGAGATTTCTTGTGCAAATCTCAAAAAGCACTGCACAGACATTGTTCTGATACAATGATTCTGCAGAGCAGAACTTTTCTTTTAATTCATTAGATTTTCTCATCCTTTGATGCTCTGCAGTCCAATCAAGTACCCAAGGCTAATGGTGTAATGTCTGCTACATCAGTGCTCCTTGCTACCTCCTCTCCCTGCAGTGCCAGGATAATTTCAAAAACAAAACCACACTGATCTGGGCTCTTGTAGGACCTGTGAGCTGTATTAGCAGGTGCCATTTGGGAGCAGAACAGTATTATCACCATTATACAGATGGCAAATGGAAGCGAAGATATATTTGCCACATATTGCAAGTATGCCAGACTTTAACCTGCTTCTGCACCAGAGCAGAAACACGTCAGCTAGGTGTATTTATGCTGGCTGTGGGGAGGAAGATGGGGCACTGTCCTGCTGCCTGCATTTCTCTGCAGCCTGGCATCCCCCACCTCTGCTTCCCAATGCCATGCTGGCCGAGTCCCACGGCACTCAGAGGGGTTAGGTGAGAACACCAGGAGACTTCAGCTCCACATCTGTATGTCTCTAAAAGAAGGCAAAGGACTGCAGTCCAGATGCAACATGTCAAAGAAGATAACTACAGTTGTGGGGAATAGGATGGCAGTTTGAGAGACATCTGGTTTTGGGATATAAAAAAACGATCTTTATTTCAGCTTTAAAGTGCCCATAAAACCTTAAGGATCCGTGAGAGGCTAGAATAAATGCAATAGACCTTCCTATTGTGTGTGTAGAAGGATTTAAGTGCATTTTTAATTATTAAAGCAATGAAAATAGCATATTTATCATTGCTGCAGCATCCTCCTACAACAGTGATGTTTCTGGAGATGCAGCAGAGGCAGTTCTGGTTGCAACTTGTTTTCCTCTTTGATGGAGGCGAGTCTTTTCAGTGAAAGAAAAATTTCCACCACTGAATCAGATCATTACTTTGTGCAATTTGAAGAGGTTTCCCAAAGGGGAGGGTCAGGTCGATGAAGGACCCATGGTAGCAACAGCAATAGAAATCTGAGATTTTTCCAGAAAGCAACAGTGGCCTTTAGAAACAAACTAACATAGATGGAAGTTACTGTCATCACCTTGTGCCCCCAAAAATGGTCTGCCTGAAGATCAAACAGCGCAGAGGACAGACAAGTGCTAACTCAATTACTCAACTGCTCACCCTGAGCTGGGCAAGTAGTTCCCATAAACAGGGGGAAAACACAGCCTGATTTCCTGCAGCTCAGCCTCATTTCTCCTTGCTCTTCTCACTGCAGCAACCACCACTCATTCCCAATGGCACTGATGCTGAAGCCAGAGCCCTGGTTGGGCTGCAGTGATGTGGAGCATATTGGCCAACTAGCTGCTGTGGAATGGGAAGTTTAACTCCTCGGTTTTCTCTCAGTGGAAGGTACAACTTCATGCCCTTTTTTCTGCTATCAAGTTATACCAATCTGCATGAAACGTGTGAGCTGTGACAGCAAGGCTGAAGCTAATATAGGAATCGGTGTCTGCTCTTTGGATACATCCATATTCTTTTGTAGAGGGGCTCTTCTAACTACAAAATAAAGCCAACAAAAGTTTTAATCTACAGGACATACAGTGAGAATGATTTAATGGGGCTCGGTCACAGCTGCTGCTGAAGCCCAGCTGAGTCTCAACAAGCAGCTGGAGCTGCCCAAGGTGAACTGGGGAACCCATGGCAGAGGAGCTGGAAATTCAAAGCTCTGTCTCCAGTACAAGATTATATCTGCAGTATTTTTCCTCTCCTAAAAGAGAAAACATTTTCTTGCGAGGGTGAAAGAATACACAAAAAGGGAAAAATACAAAATGAAACAGACTTCCCAAACAGAAAAGAAATAAAACATTTAAATGCTATTCTTCAAAATGCAAATTACTCTTAGACAGATAATGTAAGTCAGGGGAGGGGTGTAATCACATCCTGGAACACTGAAGGCAGTCAGGCACTTTTCTGCTCAGAAGTAAAATGTTTTTTGAAAAGGTTTTGTAGAACTCGTTTGTGGATAATAAGTCACAGCATCCAAATGAATTTAGCATAAATATTTTACGTGACACTACAATCAGCTTTGTGTAGAGAGCCTAGAAAATGTGGGGGATTATTTGCCATCATTACAGAAGAATCAGTTTCAGTTGATCAGCGTCCACATTCCAGGAGGAGCGCCGTTTGTGAGCGCCTGTTGGTGCATTGCTGTTGTTGGTTTTAGTTCAACTGTTCAAGTGTGGAAATGGCTTTTCTGTTGCATGAGCAGCAAGCAGCAGTTGTTTTTTACAATCTAGGAGAACACACATACAGTTCTATAGCAGCTTTGTGCTGGAGGAGCATTTGAAGTGACTGGGATGAGCTCTGCTGGGAAAGCTCAGGACCATAAATAAGCCCACGGCCTCATTCTTTATTGTGTAGGATGTTTCCATCCAACAGGCTCTACAAGGCCCACCCGAGACACAAGGCTCTCATGTCTGCACACACACCTACACACCAGACCAGTGACAAATGTTTTGTTCTGCCGTTGTGCCAAAGCTAAGTGACAAGCCAGCAGCAAAGCCAGGACAAAAGTCATAGGAGTCCATCGCTTCTCTCCCTTTGCAAAAACTGCCTAAGCAAGGACAGCTATTTTTACATTTCCGTGTCTTGGCAAATGTCTAAGCAAAGAAACCTGAACAAAAGGAACCCGTCTTCAGCTGATCGTGATGCCATCATATTAAAGCTTATATTCTTTAAGCATGGCAATGCCTGTCCCTGCCTGATCAGACCAAAACACATTCCGACAATGGAAAACAGTGCACGCTAGCAGGAGTGGAGGCGGAAGAGAGGTGCATCAAAAGGAAAGAAACAAGCAGAAAGCTAATGAGTGTGAAGGCTTTGACTTGGCTGAGTGGGATGTGATTTGTCATACTCAAACACATTGTTTTCATATGGAAACAACAGAATGTTTCAAGGACTTTTTGTTATTTTTAAAGCAAGACAAAAGACAAGATCCACTACAGACTACCATTGTGAACCAGGAGTTATTCCTAAATTCATCATGTGGCTGTTCCTTCAGATGATAGTTTGGATTCCTTGTCACTCTTGTGCCTATCCACTACACAATAAGAGGGACTACATTCAGTCCCAGTGGATATAATGGCATCCCAAAAGCTTTGGAAAAGGATGAGGAGTGATTAACTACTGGAAAGAACTCAGCGAGAATGTGGTTGATGGGACTGCATGTTGGGTCCCTATGTTACTGTCTGCATCACAAAGACAAATCCGGGATGGGGCACGAGGCACTGTCCCGATGCAGTGATTGCTGAGCACTGCACTGTGCTTTCAGAGCTCGTAGCATCTGCCCTTAGAGGCTGAGACACCCACAGACTCTGTGGCATCGTTTCCCAAGAAGCATGTGCTAAAATTAGCAGCAAGAGGTGTTCTGACATGAGTTCTCTCTCATGGCAGGCTAATTTCAGAAGCTGTAGCTACTTACTATGAAAACATTTTGGTCTGAAATCCTACAAGATTCCAAATTCCTTACACATTTGGTTTCTGTATGGGTAAAAAGAAAGACAGGCTTGCCCTTTCAGTTTCAGCAGTCGTACTCACAAATGATAGACAGCAGCTAGAGCTACTGCAGCAGGGAAGAAGTTCAAACTCCACAGAAATTTTGGAAGCACTGGGGTTCACTGTATGCCCCTGTTAGAGATGTTAATCTACTTATACTTCAGCTAAGCCAGCACACACAAGCATAGCTCAGCAAAGAAATGAGTATACTTGGATAAAGACATCATGCTAGGAGCTCAGCTTTCTAGTTCAAGCTGCAATATTTCATATGTAACTCTGTCTGCATTATGTAATATACGTACACAAATGTGACATACACAAAATCAAGGTCCCTTGTTCAACCCTTTAGTGCATCAGCTGCAGTTGTAGTCCACAGCTCTGTTCCCTGTGCAGGATTTGGAACATAAAAAAAAAATAAGAAAAGGGTGGGATTTGCTTCCACTGCTCATTGGAATTGCCTCCTCTAATGGCAGCAAAACAAAGCAAGGAATAAATAAAGCCAAGACAAACATGATATAGAAACTACCACAGTGATGAGAGCCTTTCCCTGGCAACAACCTCATTTGCTTCTCTCCTCATTTATTAAATACATTTTTTCTTTCATTGCAGCGCCACATTTAGAAAGGAAAATAAAAGGCTTTTTATATTGCTGCTGAGTTCTCCTGCTGCCCACAGGGTCACCGTCTGCATTCCCCTTCTCACTGACTGCCTGCACAAAGAATTGAGAAAGAGCCTATAGGTATTGTAATTAATGGCACCAAGGACTCCTTCCAGCACACATCTAGTCACACCAGTGTCTGCAGCACCTTTCTGGGCTCCAGCAGCCCTCACACAAGGATTACACCAATAAACCATCAGCCTGGCTTGAGCTCCTCTCTGCAGAGATGCAGAGCTCTATCTGGCAGCACCACCCAGCGAGGATTCGCTATAGGGCACACAGCATTTCCTCTCAGCTCTATTTGGAGGGGACATCACAGCCCCCAGGGCAGCCCTGCACTCTTCTTGGTAATCATTACACTTACAGTGTGTGTTCCCAAAGCACTGGCAGCACATGGCTGCAGCTCTGTTGCACCAAAAGCTGTGGGCTCAACAGAGTGCATGGCTCAAAGAGCTTGTATTCTAAGTTTGCACGTGGTGGGGCGGGAGAGATGAAAGTAGCCATCACCGTGGTGGTATTTCCTCTTTGCCAGCACACTGCTCACTCAGCTGTCAAGAATGGTGATGTTACTGCCTTCTTTCCCACCTATGACAAAATAAATAAGGTATCCTTGCCGTGGCCCTCCACTGTGTCAATTCACACTCTCTTCTGCTATAAATAGCTTAAAATATTAAAACCAAATATAAGGGAATTCAGAAAACCAACTTTTTTCTCTTCTGCTAGATCCTTCACCACCAGCACTGCAGCCAAACTCTACCAGACTGGAGGCCACAGCTTCAGCAGAGCTCCTCCTTCACCGTACTTTGTGCTTCACCATCCAGCTGCGATTCACAGCCAACTTGAAGGAGTTCTTAAACGTTCTTCAGAGGGTTTGGCAAGGACAGATACCACCAAAGGCACAGTGTCAGACACAAAATGGATAGAACAGCAGAAAGAAGAAAAAAAAGGATGAACCCATATAGTACAGAAATTAAACAGGAAAACACAGGGAGAAATCAGAGATAGACTGTTTTCTTTTAAGGCTCGAACTCAAAGCAAAACTTGAGCATTCTGGGTAGAGCATCCTCATACCAATCAGAAGCGAGTTGCAAACCCCTGCTAAGCAACAAGCCTAGAAATTAGCTCAAGGCAGCACAGCTTGTTTCTGGGACGCCAGTCTGGAATTGGCTGGTCTCTCAGCTAAACCAATTTGGCTTTTGCATGTAAAGTGAACAAGTTTACAGCGGAAGAAATCAAAGGAGAATTAACGTGGAGGATCCAGAAGAAATTTCCATCCCAACATACCTCTTTTTCATTGTGTGTCTGCCTCATTAAGGAAGCTTCAATGAAATCTTTTCAAAAAACACACAGCAGAAAAACAATGAAGTGATTGTGGCTTGCAAGGAAGTGAGATACAATTAGCATATGAACATCAAAACGTTTCTGCAATTTCCATTTGCTATGTGTTTTCTATGTCTTTTTGGATTCCTCATGTTTTGGGGTTTTGTTGTCTCCCAGTTCTGTTCCAATCCCCACCCCTCAACTAGAATCTGAGATCAAAATAAGCACTAACAAGGAAAGTGTTCCAGTGAGCAGTTCCAACCAGCATGAACTCATACTAGATAATACATGAGAGCTGCTGACCAGCACTATAGCATCACCCCAAGACAGATGTGCTTTTGTTGAGATTGCATTCAAAGTGATCTTCATCTTGCTGTCCTGGGTCAAAATTTGCAGCCACGATTTGAGTGAGGACAAATTGCCGATGCTGAACGTTTATAACTGCAGTGCTGGGGTTGAGAAGGCAGAAGGTGAACAGCAGGCAGACGTAAGAACGTCCCTGGACATGCAATCTTAGTCACAGCAATGACAAAGTCGTGGAGCATGGTGTGGGTTTTAACAGCTCTATGGTATATTCTCATCTGCGTGCGCTTAGGATTTCTAAATAAATGCTCTCCCCGTGTTCCAAGTAAGTGTACTGAAGCAGAGAGGCAATGCAATCTCCTTAGGGCTGCATGATGAAAGGACAATGCAACCAGAAGAGGAGCTCTGCTCTGAGCTCTGCATTAGGCTCTTGCTCCCCTCTCCCCCAGCCACAGCCATAGGGAAGAGCACTGCTGCCTTAGCTGCAGCACGTGACAGAGGGGCTTCATAATTGATAGTCCTACATTCTCAGAGGTGCCAACAATCAAGTCTTTAGCAAATACCACAGAGGGTACAGCCTAGGCAGATTCCTGAGCACCAAACTGTGCAGTCAGATCCTGCTTTTGCTAATGTGAGCAAAGAGCATTGACTTCCATAGGCCCCAGGAAAGTATGTCGTGCACACCAAGCTCCTGCTCCAAACAAAGCAGGAATATTTCTTTTAGCCAATTCAACCACCACAGGCGCTACAACAGAGCAACAACAAAAAGCCACAGTTCTAGAAACCCCACAATGCACTGGATGCACCTGACAGACTAATCTCCCCCCAGAGAGAATCCACCTTAGGACTGCAATCACAGCGTTTCACATACACACACTTAAACAGATTTGATACCACAGCAGCTACCAAGCCTACTGCTGAGGTTTCAGCTGCTGAAATACTGTTCTCTGTCTTGACATGCAGTATGCTGTGCGATCCATATGTGTTCAAAAGCACTCTCTAGCTCTGCCCAAAGGAATACTGTGGAGTCAGGAGATACAGCTCCCTCCACCCATCCATCACGGGGCTGAAACAGTGCATCCCCACAATTGCATGAAAATGCAGGGTGTGGGGTTTGCTTGATTTGAACTTGTCATTTGGAGAACAGAGGCCTCAATTCTAATATGGAAAATCATAGAGATAGCAAAGGACAACGGTGATTGTGGGAACATAAAAGACAGAAATTGCAGTCATTCACTGAACAAGCGAAAAAGAAACACTGCGACCTGGCAAGTGACCTTTTTCATGCTATTGTGCTCTCCTGGAGCTGGGAGTGCTTGTGCTACTGCTCACATAGTTATTCAGGGGCCACTTTGCACAAAAAATATAATCATTTCTTCTTTTATGCATTACTGGAATGAGGGGAAATCAATCCAAACATCTTTGGGAAGGAATCCTTAATGCAACAAACAAATGTTCTGTCACTATGTGGAGCTATAAATAATACGGGAAAAATAAACACAGCCCTTTCACCAATTGTTGGCATCTTAGACCAAGTGCAGAGCCACTGGTGACACTAATAGATTCATTATTTCAACCCCTATGTCCTGGGGCTTCTGAAACGGAGGGCTTCTAAATTACTGCCAATTAATTGGACCGGCAGAGCTGAAGGGAGAATTGTTTACTGAGATTTTAAATGAAGAAAAGAAGCGTTGCAGTTTTCGTTTGCTCCCACCCCCTTACATCTAACTTCTGCGCACTGTTCCTTTGAAGAAATATTCATGTTTTAGGACATTTACAGGAGATAAGTGGTAATGGACACAGGGATGAATTTCAGCCTTGGATCGTGGCCCTTAAGCCCAGACAGCATCACCCCAGAACCAAAACCCTCCATACAAACAAAGGCAAACACACTCAGAACTCAGTGCGGTGATTTCTGACTCCAAAAGTCAATTCCAAATTCACCAAAGCCTCTGAGAGGAGCGCAGGAGGACTGCATACACTCCCTACCTTGAGTACAACCCCTGAAGACCAGGAGTCCTTGCTGTACTGGAGTGGGGCTGCTGTCTTTGTGAAGCTTCTCCTGTTCTCAGCTCTCTGCTTGGAAAAAAGCCAGTGCTATTTGCTTCTTGGGCAGAGAATATGGAATTACAGTAAATCATATTGAAAAATTAGATTCATTCGCTGCTGTGATAATTGATCTCCCAATCTGTCTCGGGGAGTAAGCAGGTGGTAAGAAAATAAAATGTAATTTAGACTTTTATTATTTGAAAAGAAACTTTAACCTAAGCACGGCAACAAATAAGGAACTCAATCTCTCCTCCTCCCCTCATTTGCCAGTCTTAATAAGAAATATTGATAAGAAAGTGAAATAAGAGATGGCTGCACGGATATTTGAGAAATTCACTGTACATTATTAGTGTTAAGCACCTCATGCACCACAGGTGGACTCTGCACCCTCAAAAGTCACTGCTGAGTTCTGTGTTCTGCCCAGCCCCGCAAAGAGAAGAGAACCAGACCCAAACGTGGCTATGAGATGTCAGTCCATGCTCTGATCACACCACACACAGACAGAGACAGGATTTGATTCTTATATTGAGATTAGCTGAAAGCAAATGCATTTTTATCTGCTGGGAGTAGAATGAAAGGACTCCATAATTCACAATAACCCAATAAATTAGAAAGTGATCGGCCAAACAGTGTTTTCAGGTGGCTGAAAAATATTGTGCTGTCACCACTAATAGCACAAGAATGATAATGCTGTTCCCTGGCTGAAGTGGGCCATCCTGAGCAACGGAATGGATGTGATGTCATTAGGAAGCTGAGATAACAGTGCAAGTCTGATGGGAAGATCCCGGCTGGAGCCAGCTCAGTCTGGCAGCTCTGGTTGAAAGCAACAGATAAACACAGTAAGCTCTTAATTGGTGTCATGCCTTTAACATTCGGTATGGAGCATCTCTTACACCGTTACCCTCTGACCCTCATGGGATGAGTAGCAGAGCTGGGGGGTCTGGAGGTCTCAGAGGCAGATCGTGGCTCAGCACGTCAAACTTTAGTAAAGATCACCCAGAGCATTCCCTCTGTTCCCCACTAATCCCCATCTCCAAAAGCTCAACGGCCATCTCAGCTGCACAATCGTCCTTTTCCAGCTACAGTATAGTCTCCGTAGTTCAGTAGGTTAAGATCATTTTTCTTCTTATTCTTACTATTTCTGATTTGCATGCTAATAGTATCTAGGAGTTCAAATCTCAATTAGGAACACACACTGCTGATACACAATTCATTCTGAGTTTGTAAATGTGTTAATGTACTTAGACTCACAAAGAAGGATAACGCAGCACATGACAATATACTTTTTAATTACTGATTTTGCATCATTGAAAAGCTTCATAGTGGTTGGTTAAATCAATTCACATTACTTGACTGGCTCACTGCTCCTCTTTCCTTGTTGCAGACTTTGTATCTCAATCACACAGTCACCCAGAATCTGATGGTAAGACCTTCTTTATCTACAAGCCACAACAAATTAAGGAAATCTTGGTCCAGCAACACCTCTCGATGCTTTTCTTTGCTATCACAACTGCTGCAAAGACCCAGCTCTCACCCCCTCCCAAACAACAGCAGCAACGAGCAGGCTGATCAGGGAACTAATTGCTGCCTAAATTTCACACCGCCTCATACCAGACCCCACGTTCTTGTCCTGAAGTTCTGCCTCCACCTCTCATGTTTTCCCCTTTGTCAGCATGCAATCCAGAATGAGGCACTGGGATAAAGGACCCTCACATCCAGGGCCAGCAATAAGCTCTTAAACTTCAAACCCCAGAAGTAAAGGTGAAGGAGCCCTGCCCGTGTAAGGACAGAATAAGCTGATCTTGTTCTGCTACTTGTTAGGTTTTCTTAATCGTGTCAGCTTGTTATTCTGATGAATTTGGTGATTATGCTTTGTCTCAGTACAATGACACCCACCAGCATCTGACAGGCATGAGGTTTTCTCTGCTCCCTTACTGTGCTGAGAGTGGTTGTGACAACAACCTGAAGGTAATTATCCAGCAAGGTCACTGCACCACGGAGCACGGGAGAAAGGCTTGTTTCTCAGTCTGCTATTGCTAGAAGGCCACAAGGTTAAACAACTGAGAAATTCTGAGAGCTGTTTTCCCCTTTCCCTTGCAGACTTTCATGCGTTTGTGATTTCTGTTTCCACTCCTGCCTACAAGCTGATTATTAGTATAATGTTTATTACATCTCGAGGAGGTAATAAATTGGCAGCATAATACAAGATGCATCAGCATGGCCACAGCTCACTGTTATGTGACAGCTATAAAGAAGAGAGAAAGGGTAAAAAAAAAAAAAAAAAAAACCCTCCTGAAAATTTATGTGGAAGAACCACTAAGCAAAGAAAGCAGGCTTCGTGTGAGATCCTATCACCATTTATCCCTAACCACTACAGCACAAGGACGCTCCAGTGCTGGAAAGTATTTAAGTACCACATTAACTCTGCACACAGCTGCCACTTTCTAAGGCACTGCGATGAGTCTGTGGGACACAAGATCCCAGTTTATTTGCTCATGACTTGTGGCCCCTTTCACCAGGGCTCTAAACACAGAGCACAAGCCCCAGGCTTTGCCAGCAGGACGAGTGTGGTTGCGTCAGACAGAACTGCAGAATAGCAGCACACACTGCAGAACAGCTCCTCCAAAGCTGCTGCGTTTTGGGGTTTGGCAACCTACAAAACACAAGGGCCAAAGTGTTGGTGTTCCCATCAAGACCCATCCGATCGCTGGCTCTGTAAGGATTCCATGCTACTGTACCAGATTTAAGGGAGACTTTTTAATCATTATTTATCACCATGGTAACACAAGGCAGTCATAAACAAGGTAATGCGATGTCATACACACAGGTGATGGAGAGATACCTCTGTCCCAGAGCTCCTCGGAGCTTTCCTGGGAATGCAGAGTAAGGGAAGGGAATGAAACATAAAAGAAAATCTAGTCCAATGCTTCCTTACTAATTGCCAACTCAATCATTAATATTGCAGAAGAATCTAGAAGTCCAAACCATCTTTCAGGAAACCCCTGGGCGCAGTGCTGAGCAGAACATAGGGTGAGGAAAAGGCTTTGCTATAGAATTATGACAGCAAATAAAGCACATAGCGTGGAAACAGAGAGCAGTTTATTTGTGATGTGGGCTGGCAGAACCTAAGCAACGTGTGCGGGCACGCGGGCATCTGTGGTCCCACAGCAACTGCTCACACTTAACATCCCCATTTTGAAATAGACGGAAAGTTTCTCACTGCTGAGCTGACAGAAGGAAGTTAGCCCAGACCACACGGGTCCCCAGCCGACCCCAGCAGCTGTCCTTCTCACCCTCCCATGGGCAGGGTGCTCCAAAAGGGATCTGCCATTGGTATTTCAGGGCCTTTGCACTGCAGCAGCACTTGTTGCATTACGGGGTGGGTAGGGGGAATAAGATTCCTTTTATATCACTACAAGAAAATGATGAGATAATTACTCAGCAGAACATATAGGAAAGGGCTGTTCTTATCATCATTCCTTGAAGCATCTTGCCTATATTATTAGGAAATGATGTATTTGTGCCAAGCTAATTCATATGGATTGTAATTCTGGGACATAAATTACCCCCTGTCATGCGTGCTCAGTGCACAGGAACAGCAGCAGAGACGCTAAATGTTTAAACAAATTTTGTTAACAAGCTTTTTCTCAGCCTCCTGCCCACTTTTTCTTCCCCCCCATCTGCTGGCAGCAGGATGGGGGTGGGGGAGGGAAGGCTGCAGAGCTGTTCCTACCAACACTCTGCCTCTGGAAGAGCCCCTTCCCTTCCAGCCATGAGCCTATAAGCCTCACTCCTGCAGTTCCACAAGCCATACCAAGCAGTGCTTGACCCCACCACAAAGGAAGGCTCTGACAGAGGAAGCTTAACACTCCATAATTACCACTGTTACTTATAAAATACATTTTTTTTTTTAAATTGGACTGTACAAGGAGTTAAGTGCAGATGCACATGCATACATTTATTACAGAGAGGGATGTCCTGAGAACGCTCTAGGTTACCTCTTGTGACTTATTCATAGGTTCTGTCACAGAAGGAATAGTTTAATGGTGCAAGAAATGTGTATATAAAAAAGTAGTTTACATTCTGCTTTCCTGGTGATAGAGACATGGTCCATCAAGTAAGTAAATTAATTTAATGTATGTGGAGGAGGAGGACAAGAACGAAGGAGAATTCCCCTTGAGAAACTCAGCATCTAAGCATGAGCCCTCTTTTCCAATCTATGACTCTTTACAGCTTCTGAAAGTTTTCCAGAGTGGACAAAACATCCACACGACAGTGTTCAGAAGGCTCTGGGAAGGATGGGGCAGCACTTCTTCGCCTTCACAAGTCTGAACGTTCAAACAGCTTTTCTGCCTTCCACGTGTGGTACCTGCCTCACCCCAACATCGCTAAACAGAGACTTCACCCCAGACAGAAACACTGCATTCTTCTCATCAGAACACATGCTTTCTTCTTGCGGTCAGAACATTCAGGGATTATATCTCCATCTGTTTTGGATATGGTTTGCATCCTTAAACCATTGCTCACCATTGTCTTGCAAAGTTCTTCTGGCTGCCAAGAACTCTTTACAATGGCAGCATCAGAAGTGGTGCTTGAGAAGTCCCAAACTGGAAAAGAACATCTGTGGATTGCAATCCAAAGCACATATGACATGAAGAAGTGGGTGTGCCTTTCCCCTTGCACTCGACATCATCTCCTTGGACCCTCTTAGAGTGGCCAGCATCACCCATTCTTAGATCTGATGCCCAAAGTCTTTGCTATTGGGTATGGTGATACCTGCCTTTGTTCAGAGCAGCAAAATGGTGTTTCAATTCACCATTCACAAGTGTAAGAGTCATTACCAAGAAATTCAGACGCTGAACAGCTCTGTTGGCAGCTCGTTTAAGTAGCCTTGGTCATCCATGAACAAGATTTAATTCCTCAGAAGCCCAGAAAAGGTGAATAGCAGCATCTTTTAAACCCCAAATTGACAGCACATTGCTTTTGGCATTTCTCGGATCTATTCTCTCCCCATTTAGACTCCAGGACTTTGAGTAGAGAGCATAAGATGGGATGACAATGCATAGCTTTGCATAACAAAAACACCGTTTAGTTGAGCAGTGGGAGAGCAATCTCTTCAGGAACCCGGATAATCCAAAAACTAGTGTTAATAAGTTATTGACTTTCCTACAGCTCTTCCAGTGCCGGTTGATGGCTTCCGGTAATCACTTCGCCCCCATATTCACGGGGTCCAGCTGTGTCTTTTTGAAGAGCTCATTTATGGCAGCTGGCAATAATGCAATATTTTAGCAATGTCAGCTTTTGCGCAAGATATAAAAATCCTCCAATTTATTGCCCCTTGCTCCCAGCGCACACAAAGTGAAAGAAACCCATAAAAGTGTCTCTCATTCACATTCAGGTGAAAATGAGTCCTCTTTCCTGCCCTCCCCACACTTGTATTGAGTTCCCTGCCAAGCACAAAGGAACCCCACGCCCTTTCTGCTCTGCTGAAACCATTTAGTGCTGGTAATGCTGCCAGGAAGCAAAGATGGAGTAGATGCAGCAGACAGGACCTAGCCTAAGAGCTGTGAAATGTTATTTCTGCTCCTGTTTCTGACACCAACCTGCTCTTTGTCCCGGTCAAGTCCAATAACTGAATTTGTAATTCTGAGTGCATCTGGTCAGATCGACTACATGACACAGCTGCAGCTGAGCTGACATGCAACTGAACTCTACGGCAGCTAGCTTGAACACAGCCAGCAGCTTGGGGTTTGGAAGAACTGGTTTCAAGGCTTACCAGGGCAATTAGCAAAGCTGCACTTTATGATAGCAGAACGACTGCTAGCAGATGAGATTCAAGCAGCAACCATCTCTAATTGCACCGCAGACTGCAAGTTCTTTGGGACCTGAAGTCTCTCTTCTGATGCTGTGCTTCCCCAGCACCTGGCACAGCAACATGTCGATGCAGGGAGGGCTTCCAGGAAAGGATCTGGTCCTAATTAAAAAGATGAGCGAGCCAGACCTTCTGCTCTACAGATTAATGCCCCCAACTACTTGTGCAGTGGTTCTCACCAGCATCCCTTACTGTGCTAGCAACCTGCTTACAGTAAGTGTACCCCCAAAAGCCATGCACCCACTGCAACAGTGGAAATGAGTGATTCTAGCACAACTGGAGGAGAACAGACGGAGCATTCTTTGGGCCAGCTACACTTGGAAAGCACCCATGCGACTTGAGAAAGCCAGCAAAGGCTTTTAAAGCACTGAAGTTCAGAGAGCACATATCCCCACAGGGCAGCAACAACATCTGCCCTGCAAGCACTTGGACACATCCATCATGCCTTCCTGCCTCTAATGCTGCTCATTTAGAAAAACAGACTTGTACATCAGTGCTGCTGAGAAGTCTTGCCTAAATAATCACAACTGGCCCCATCTGCCAATAAAAGCTCTAAATTTTCTGGAGTAGAAAGAAAAAATTACTACTGCTATCACATCAAGAGAAAGGGGAGTGGGTGTGAGTAGGGACTTTCTGGAGCTGGGGAGAAGAAATAAGCTTTGAGTACCAACACGCTGCAGGGAATCCCGAGGGATCAGATCCTGTCAAAGGTTTGTATTTCACAGCTGATCTTTCAAAGGTTAGGGCAGCACATTTGCTAGCAGGTAGAATGATAACCTTGTCCTTCAGCCTAGAATAACAGAGCTGAACACATTCTCATTCAAACAAGAGCAGAATTTATAGGATAAAGGGTGAATGGGTGTGGATGCGTGCACTGGAAGAGAAGCAGAATACAAAAATCCACAGAACAACACTAAAGGATCACAGAAGATATTCTGATCTACAGAGAACGTACACAGGAGCTCAGCACTGTTTAACCTGCAGTGCTGAAGGGATACAAATAGCTGAAGTGGGGAAAGTTCTAACAGGTAACGATACACCCTAACTGCACCGCAGGCTGGGGGAGCAGGTTTGATGTACAGTGTATGCAAGACAAGCTGGAGGAGGAAGAGCTCATCTACCTAAGGCCTCAAATCACTCCATCCTAGGGAGAACAGCAGGGGAGAAATCAATAACCTGAGCAAGCAACTGTAATAACAACTGACATTTATACAGCATCAGATACCTAGGTGTCCCCAAACACTTGACAGATATTACAAACGGAACTGATTTACAAGCAGGGGATCTGGCTCCTTACAGAACATCAATTCCCACGCCAAAGAGAAGTACTCTGGTAGATTTTGTGGCAGTTTTTCCCATGGCTCCACATCAGGGGCACACACCCAAATGCTCCGACCTTCGCAATTCAATACAGAAGTCACCTCCATTCTGGACAAAGCGCCTCATATTCAGAGGAGGCATCCCAATGCAGTGAGGACAGATCTGTGAGCACCTTCAGAGCACCTCTGCAAATTAGGAAGATCCAAAGAGTGAGACAGAAGCAGGTTTAACATGAAGAGGAAAAGGCTGCTGCCAGGGCACACAGCCTGCTTCATGTCTCGTCTGCTCATGGGAAATTCCTCCACTATAAAACCACAAGGTTGCTGCAGGAGCTCACAGGAAGGAAAACCACTGTGCCAGGAGCTGGACTTCACACTGTAAGAAACACCCACTGCATGTCCCCAGCCCTGCAGGACACTGCACCACTCCCTCCTCCACCCTTCCCTTAGAGCACTGCTTTGAACCTGGACTTTCATTTAATACCAAACACTGAAAAATGCTTCCAGCTCTCCTCCACATCTTTGAGCCGCGCCAACAGTTTGGTTCTAGCATCAGTATGAACATATGGGATTTCTTTTCAATTATTATTAATTAAAAAAAAAATCCTTGAATTTTTCACGTGGCTTTCAGCTTACGTTTTCCCTCCTTAGGGCATCCTACTCATACTGCACAAGCGTAGGAGGAAGAGAATGAAGCCAGAGCAATGAGCTATCCATGCAGTGGGTCCAGGCACAGCCATCCCCTGATCGTGCAAGCAGCACAACTGCCTCCTGCAACACAGCCTGCAGCTTCCCATAGCCCTCCCCTTCCCTGAACAAATGCTTTGCGATGGCCCCAGTTTATCTTCCTTCCTGGGCCTTAACATGTCTGCAGTTGAGGCGAGGATAGCACAACACCAACACCAGCTGTGGAATCAGCTCTTTCAGCAGTCAGCTGTCAACTTGTTTCTTCCTGCAAAAGCGACGGCTCCTTCTATAGACTGCTGATTTTCAGATTAAACACACACACACACATACACACAAAAAAAAAATAAGGTGGGATTTTTGTGCAGAGAATGAAAGAAAAGCAAAGCCTAGGAGACATCCAGACTTTTTAAAGGGCTTCCTGAAATCCCACTGCACATTTCTCACCCAGAATGTCAATGCTGATGATCATCTCTGCCACTCTGGGATGTGTGACAACTCCTCTGCTATTTCGATGAGCCCCGGGAGAAGAGCGGAGGATGGATTTGCATGTAACTGCTGCAAAGTTGTTTCAGCTCACCACAGCTTGCAAACAGCAAGAAGGAAGCTCGATGGGAGGCGGCTGGGACTGCTGTGACAGAAAGCGTTCCTCCTTACAGGCACCAGATAGGTTTGCAGGCCCTGGGTCGCTCCATGTAAAGAAAACTGTTTGAAAATCTTCAGTAATATTTCTTTCAGAATCAGTTTTAATCCATTAAAGTCATCACTTCGAGTTTCCAGCTGCAACTAGGCATGCAGAGTAACTCCCAGGACATTTGGAACGAGCTCCATTTCCAGAACTTTCCAATTTCTCTTCCTCGGATGACTTCCCTTTTAGGTGTCTTTAATAAAAACAGACACCCAGGCTGAGGCTTTAGGAGTTACTAAGACATTCAACCCGAGTTGCTTTCATAATCAGCTCTAGCAGAGGTGAGTCTGCTCTGCTCAACATGGTGAAAATTAATGCGTGCAGAGTTCAGCAGTGCTGTGACAGTGTGCCCTCCCAGCCTGGGGCTGGTGCTGGAAACGCACACAGCCACTGCCGAAGATCAGAGGAGCTGTTCTGTGCCAGCAAACACATGTGCACTTTGTAGGAATGTAATGTTTCCCTGCAAGCATCAAGGAGAAACTAGAAACAAATTGGGGTGGTTTGATTAATAGCTTTAAAGTCCGAGCTCATGGCACATTGTGGCAGCGATATTGGATCTAGCACTGGAAACAGCAGCTCGGGTACTCCAGAAGTGATCTTGCTGCAGCTGTTGGAGGCCAATTAAAACCCTATTGCAAAGAATGTCATCTACCAAGGGAACTGCATCTAGCCCCTACAAAGTCAGAGGGCTGCAAGAGAGAACATTTCCCCGTTAAACCTGCTGCTGCTTTTCTGATTGCTTCTATGTTCTTGCTGTACTTGAGTATAAACAAATCCGGATGATGTTTTCTGGTATCACAAGCAATTGCGGGAGGAAATTAAAACCTCACTGGTATTTGTTCAGCGCTGTAGAAGTGACTTTCTCAGGCCTAACAAGTGTAATTGGTTCCAGCGAGAAGAGTTGCAGTTCAGCTGAACACCTGTTGAGAGCTCTTTTCCCAACTCTGACTCTTCAGCTGCATGGGCTGCCTGGCTCAGCGGGCTTTTCTCGGCTCACCACAACCACACAGTAGCCATCCCTAAACCCTGAAAGGGCACACAGATCTATTTCCCCAGATCCAGCACCTAGAAGTGTGTAGGAGTGACAGCATGTGCTCTCCTCTTATTAAAAGCCGTGAGCACAGGAGATGCTGTGAAGGGAAAGCAATGTGGAACCTGATGGAAAGACACAGGAAGCCTTCCCCAGACAGTCCTGCCCCAAGAGTTAGCTCAGAGTGAAGCTCAGCACTCCAGTGAGGTGGTGGCAATGACTACATGGGCTTTCCTTCCAATCCAGGCAGACTGGGCTTGGCTCTGATTGCTCCACAGTGTGCTCAGGTTGCTTACGTATGCACCATTCCATGGTGGATTTACAGAACCATCCCCCAGTCCCAGTTGTCTGTGTTTATTGTTACGGCAAATCCTTCACGCAAACATAAGTTGTAGCAACAGAGAGGCATCATCACAGGACATGTGCTCCAGCAGTCCTTCCTCCGAAGCGTGTTTCTATTCTGGCACACAGTAAGAAACCCTTTGCAGGCAGAAACATTAAAAGGATGACCCATTCTAAATATGCCCAAAGCAAGTTCTAAATTTAGATTAAATCCTGGACTCTCCCACTAACTTCAGGAACATTTGTGCCAGTCCCATCTGCTTCTCTTATTATTTTTACGGCTGAGGTAGCTCCTCTGTACTTTCTCGTCACTTACACTCAGTGAAAGGTTCACGTTTAAGGCATTAGTTTTATTACCTCTATAAACACGTATTACTCTGTTACTCAGTTAAAAATGTCAAGTATTAAACCTAAAAGCCAAATTAAAATGTGTGCATGAGGCAACATTTCTGACACCTGTTACCCGCTCTCCTCTACTTCATCTCAGTTTCTTTACCTTGATAAAAGCCTGCACACAGGATTACTAAGCAGAGCATCTATCAGACTTCAAGATTTCAGCCCCTTTTCCCTCAAAGCTGTTTGTTCTGACCCACAGCAGTGAACTAGAGCCCATTTGCTCAAGACGTGCAAAGGTCTGAATACATGGGTGAACCTCCTGGCATCTCCTTCATGCAGAGTTTCCCTATCTAATTCAAAACTGATTTACCCATTTCTTGTCCTGAGATAGGCCTTGCAACAGAAAAATAATCTAAACACAGCTCTACTGTAATTAATTATGCAGTGGTCTAGAATCACAAAGCAAATCATTCAAAAATATAATCTGATGCTATTATCATTCATATTGAGGCAGGTGAGCTCAGGGTCCAAGTGTAACAGGTGTTGCACATATTTTATTTCAATTAAGTAATGTAATAGGGAGATGAGCCCAAGGCTACAGGCAGCCAAATTAGGATACTGCACAGGAAATACAAATAAAATATATCAGATTCATTCCATTGATGTTCACTGGAGCTTGGCCGGCAGGTCCTGTGAGCAGCCCTCTTTATTACTGAGGAATGAGAACATGT
Organism: Oreortyx pictus; assembly: GCA_036925125.1. NCBI lineage: Eukaryota > Metazoa > Chordata > Aves > Galliformes > Odontophoridae > Oreortyx > Oreortyx pictus. Next base: position 1,137,220 of record JAUPFR010000026.1, on the reverse strand, counting down.
CCTCAGCAGAGTCTTCCCCCCCATCTCAGATTACCTTCCGCTGACAGTGAGGTCAACCACTTCTGCTGAATGGGAAGAACAAATCCTGAAGATGTACCACTACCCTGTGAGATAAGCCCCATTTCCTAGAGGGTCAGCCAGCACTCACGACACAGCCACACGCTCCACGAGGCAGGCTGGGTGCCCCCAATTTGCATGGCAAACCAAAAGCTTTGTCTGAAATCTTGCAGAACAGCCGAGAATTGAATCCAGGCAGCTGCTGTTCAACCAGCAGAACATGCATTTACCCTGAGAACAACTCCAGCTTGCTCCCTTCACTCTAGTGCTCTGTATTTACTCTCAGCACACCTGTGCACATAGAGCACTCCTTATGCACTCACCCTCACCCTGTGCCCCTTCTCGGAGCTCACAGCAGTCTCCTGACATGCTGGGAGCAGTATGCAGCTGCAAACGTGTCCCATTCATCTCAACAGCTGTGAATGCTTCCAGGTCTGCTGCAGGGCAGCAGGAGGAGAGGAACTTGCAGAATCCAATCGACAGCTGTATCAGGCTCCAGCTACCTTGCACATACATTCATCGTTCTCATAAGCTTTGGTTTGTTCAGTGCCAGAAAACAGCAACACCTCTGCCTCAAACTGTAGATTTTAGGATTACGGAACTGCTTAGCTCTTTGCATTTCCTAAGCCAACACGTGTGTGCCTATCCACATGATAATCCCTACTCAAAAGCATTGTCACAAGCCTTGTTTTTCTGCTTGTTTCTCTCTCCAGTCTGTGAGCGTGGAACTCATGTATATCCCAGACCTATTTGTGCATCTTCATGCCAAGCCATGCAGGTAATTAATCTAATTAAGGAGTGACTGTACTTGTAGTCAAGTAATATGTGTAGTTCATATACCACTGACCTTCAGCTGATGCTCAGAGTAACCTTCAACATCTGGCCCAGCTGAAGCACGTTTCTTATACACCTGAAGTAGGATCCAAACCAGACCTTTGGACATGACTCTAATCTCTGCAAGTGGGGAAAAAGGGTCCACAGAGCACATATTCGAGTGCCTCATCATAATGGAAATACGAGCTGCATCAATTTTCTTCATGATACACTGCCTTCAGCACTCACCAACGCAGAAAGATGAAAACACTGAAAGTTATTTTACAATATACTTCGCTTTGGGATTGAGCCACGCAGGATGGGAAGCAGTATCTAGAATCAAAACCTTTCTTGAGGGCCCAGCACACGAGCCCCTTGAGCCCAGGTTCACCTTTTCTTGCTACTTTGCTGCCTTCTGGCTGTCTCTGTGATAAATCCCACACTAATCTCTAAAACATTACAGAAGGATTCCTAACTTAAGTTTAAAAACTAACGACTGATACCAGCAGCGGATTAAAAGCAAATTCTGCCCTTTTTGCCACTGCTACCTTACCCAGCTACCTTCCACCCCTCTGCTCTTCAGTTTTTTGTGTGGCTTACTTCTCAGCCCAGGAATACTCAAAGCCACTCAGGGCACCAGCACAGAACAGCTGCTTGCTTACTTTACAGCCCTAGTGTGGATTGGCACCTCTTACAAACACTATCAAAGAGAACAATTTGTTACTCACCTGTAAGGCTCCCAAGGCAGCCTTGCTGGCTGCAACATTTCCCTTTACCTTCCACAGAGCAGAAAACAAAATGAACCAGCTCCTGCAGACACCTTCCCATTTATTGTCACCTCTAGCAGTACACAGGGTACCCAGGAGATTGAATAGTTATGTGAAGTAGGAACAACTTCCTACCTTCGTTACCTGGACTCAGACACGTGCCACCACGTGAAATATAAATGGGGCTGTTGGCCTTCCTGGTATTGGCATCTCCATTGGGATGGCCATCGGTGCTGATGAGAGGTCCAAATGAACACACAGGTCTTTGACTAGTGACTGCAAGGAATGCCAGTCATCCCAGGCTCCAGTTTAACTCCCTCCCACACATGCCTTTTGTTAGCTTGCTGTTTACCATTTAAAGTTATTGACATCATAAGTACTGAATCATGAAGCCAAAATTAAAAGAAAGGATTCCTGCTCTGCTTTCAGCTCCCTCCTTCCTTGTACACCTCTCTCCTGCTTTGGCTGTGTATACCTCATTCAGCTTATTTGACACGCGTTAGCTGAAGAGGGATGAAAGCTATGGCAACGAGAGTTTTAGCACTCTGCCTCAAGACTTAGCTTCACAAGCATACCACACAGCATCACATTTCCTATTCACAAGGCTGTTCGTGCTCTCATTCATGTTAAACACGAGAGACAAGACACACAACTGCTGTAAAAGGGAATAAAAACGGAGGGTAGCAGATCCCACATGGGGTCTTGGCACTTACCTCGTAATGCTGAGTAACGGGGCTCGCATCTGGAGGTGGAGGATATCCGTCTGGAGGCGCAACAAGATACGTGATGGCCGATAACAGTGCCTGGGGATCAGCAGGGCCTTGCTGATACGGCACATGGGTTTTCCAGCTCACAGCTTCAAGGCTGATAACTCGGGGTCACACACGTGGGCAGTGCTCGCTGAACACATGGGCCACAACCACCACCAGCTGGGGACACGGCCGTGCCCCTTCCTCCTCACGGTCCCCCATAACTGGAGGGGTCGTAGGGGGAAGCACAAAATGGCTGACAGCCGTTCTGCGGGAGTCTGAGGTGTCTTCGTTCAAAAGAGAGACGGAAATTTAAGAAAAGGGGAAACTCGAGCTTCGAGTAGAAGCCTGAGCTCCGCTCCAGGGGAGGCCGGGAGTGCTTCTGGAACATTCCGAGCCCTCAGCAGTACTGCAGTGGGTGCTGAGGACGTGGCAGGAAGTGCCTGGGCCGCTCTTCCAAAACACAGAGGTACGTTTTAAGCTTTAACTTTGCCTCAGAATGAGCGTGTTTTTTTCTTTTTTTGCCTGGAGATGACGTTTTCTGAGCCAGCTGTTGGGGCTCTAAGGGTAGATGTGTCTTTCGGAAGTGTTTTCTTCCCATTGAGAGCTAGGCTTCCCCCAGCCTCGTGTAATGGGCTGTTCCCCGTGAAAAAGCAGCATCCTGATGGTGAAAAAGCTTCAAAGTCACATCTTTCTGCCTTCAGCACACACGTGCTGCAGGAGTGAGTGCAGCAGGTGACCCTGAGAAGCACAGCTGACTGCTGCCTGTGTACGCTTTTGGTGCAGTTGATCAACCGATGACGCTACCATTCCAGTGTTGTTCACTTGCTGTGATTAGTGTTTGTCAATTTGAGCTGCCTTTCTTTTAATTATGGCGTTTCTTCTTAGCCCATGGGGCAAATGGTGCTCTCGTGGTGGTGTTTCAGTGGCTGTAGCTCACCGAGTTAATGCTTAAGGAAGATTAATAGAAGTATCAAATCTTAGGGAGCAGGAAGTAATTGAAGATGGCTTTAATTGAATAGCTATCGCTAATTGACCAAGATCTGTTCAGCTCAGAAAGTATGAATTGTATCGAGACATGGGAGTTAACTGAGAGTATATGAGGTAACATAATTGTTTACTTAATTCTGTGTTTGGGTGTACCTGGGGGCTCTTGCTGTGTTTCTCCATACGCAAAGAGCAGCTTTGAGCCTGCATAGCATTTACTTTAGTTTGAGCGAAACAAGAATAAATATAGCAACAGAAGTAAAATCTTTATTAGAGAGCAGGTGTGCTGATCTCCTCTTTAACATGCTGCATTAATTTGGCCTGCAGCAATTGCAGCTGCCTCTACTGAAGTGAGGAACCTTGAAAATATGAAGATGTGAGAGAAAGAAGGCAAATTCTAGAGGTACTTCCCACTGGTATTTTGTGGTGTGCATGGGTGGTTTAGGTGCAGCCTTCCTGTTGTGGGGGTTGACAAATGGCAGTTCTTGGGCTACTTCACAGCAATACCTAGAAGAGCAAACTTCTCATGTCCCTGAGGAGGGTGGGGAGAGCTGTCCAGGCAGAGAATGGCGTGTGCAGCTCAATGTCTCCTTGCATGTCTGCTGTTGCTAGTGCTGCTGTGATGCATGATGATTTGTGTTCTGCACCGAGAGTCTCTAAGCAAACTGAGCTTAGGAAACATCTGTCCAAACGCTTACATGTCTACTGCGGGCCAGTCCCATTTATTTACTGTCATGAGGACATTGTCCAATGCTGTAGTCCCTACTTCTGATTTTTAGAAAGTGTAAATCAGTGGAATGCAGCATTAAGCTCTTATGCTGAGTGGAGCAAGATCAGTCCTCCTCTAAGGGAGAAGAGAATGGTAGAAACTGTCTTCCCTCTTGGTCATAACTGAAATTAAAGGGTCACTTTTCCTAAGAAACAGACAAACATGCAGAGGAGCTTTTGGCTTTTCTTCTAATAGGTAATTAGAGCAGTAACAAGCTGCGGGAAAGACTTATTTTGAAAGCTGAAAGATAGGGTAGGTGTGAATGCTGTTACTTAAAGCAGAGGGGATGACTAGTATCAGAACAAGGTCAGAGTTTGTTTGCAGGCTCCTGAGCAAAGGTGATAGGAGCAGAGAAAAGTTCAGCAATCATAGACTTGTAGAAAGTTGCCCTTGACTGCTTACAGGCATAATTCTAATTTAAATGTAATAAAAACCTAAAAGGGGAAATTAAGCTGTGGAAAGCAGTTTAAAAGTCTGTCTGAAGACATCTGCAAAATGGTTTTATTCCAAGCAAATATAAGAAAACTATTTCGTTTTTATTATTGTCAAACAATAATAGTGTCTTCATTTATACAATGCCTTTTACAACCAAACCCTTCTCATAGATTATTTCCAAAACAGCACGAAGGCTGATTTATTTCTAAACCCTGAGCTCATAACCCTTTTCTTCCCAGTGACACAGCAGCATTGCATTCATTGCAGCAGCGAGCTGTGGAGAGCTGAGCACAAAGTTGTGTGATAAGAAGGGGGGCTGTTCAGTTGGGTCAAAAGGAGAAGCAGGAACTCCAATTCTTCTGCATGTTGCTCTGCATCCCTTTGTGCATCCATTTGTGCTTCTATTGCAGATTTTGGGCAGACTTCTCCCAGTTTCTGGTATGTCCAGGTGCTGATGGATGTCCCCAAGGTGCTCGCAACTCTTCCTATTACAGTCATTTTAGAATAGAAAGATTCTGAGGATGTTTGCAGGTTCCACTTCATTTGGTTTCCCTAGCAGGCCCCAAATGGAATCATGTGCTTGCTTTCTTGTGCTGGGGCTGAAAGCAGAGGTGTCGATTTCTCATACATTTACCCTATAAAAATCATATAAAAATCTTCCAATAGAAGGTAAAGAATACATCTGCTGTGCCATGGGTCACACGGGAGATTTGGTGGCTGTGTCTTCCAGTCCAGAACACAGACAAATCACTTTCCCTTTCTGTGGTGGCCTTGCAGACAAACAGAGGCAAGAAGGTGAAGCATGCCAGCACGTGTGGGGAGAGCCTTCTTGAGATGTGGTGTCAGATGATCCAAAGGAGAAGGCAGTCCAGTGCTGTTTGTTTGGGATTGAGAGGCTGTATGTAGCATTTATGCTGCCAGTTCTCCTTACGTACCCATTTTAATCCCTTCAGATACCCATTTTGTCTCTGGTTCCCCATGGGAGCAAGTGGTTAGACAACCCATGTCCGGTGTCAGGAGAGCAAGACAATGGCAGAAGTGAAATCTAGAAGCCACAGGAGTCCTGACTTTAAGCTTAGTGCTTGAAAGGCAGGAATTAAATCTTTCTCTGGTTGAGGAACTTGATGCCTACAGCCAATTAATAACTGCTATAAAATAGTGCTTTATTCAAAAAATGCTGACAGTGAATTTAATGCACCTTATGGATGGTGGGGGGAGGGGGGAAAGGAGGTGTTACAGCCTAATTAATTAAGTTTTGGAAAGTCTGTAATCCTTGGACAAAGGGCTCTATAAATGTAAGATGTAGCTGCTACTACTAATGCAAGTGGTTTTGGTTCCCTGCAGATGAGGGACATGAGGGGCTTTAAAAGAGAATCACTGTGGTGACTCCTGTTGAAAAAGAAAGGGCTGGGAACCTGGCTCATGATGTGGCTGTGGATGAGGTGGAATGCCTGGAAACCCCTGCTGGGGAGGGTGTGAGATGTGGGCTTCTGAGCCTCTCATGCCTGCTGCTTGGGAACTGGTGTGTGTTTATCTTAATTACATTAACAGCAGGGACCAGAATCCCTCAGTTAACTGCTGTTCTGTTGATGTGCTTCAACTGATAAAAAATTTTCACTTAATCCATGAGAGAGTGGTTTTACCCTCCTAGTGCAACAGGCAAGCACCATGCGCATAGTTAAACTGGAGCTGGTTGTTCTCATTCATGGTCATCTACCCACGGCTTTGTCATCTGCTGCCCTGATGACAACAGTTTGGTTGTAGGAGCACTTGTGTAGCTGTTCCCACAAGACAGGACCTTGCAGTATCTGAAAACAGAAAGGACATCATGGAGGCTTAATGGTCCTGGCTGCAGAACTGCCTTTCTCCCAGGCTGCTGCCTGTCTGCACTCAGTGACGAGGATGGGTCTGGCAGTGCTGGTGTAAACAGTACAGGGGACTGGGGCTTCTCTCCAAGAAGCATTTCTGTAGTGCCATCAATGCTGCCATCTGTGCTGCTGCAAGGAGGGCTGCTTTCATCTTCTGTCTGCTGGGCAGTATTAAGTCCTGTCACCTCACCCCGGCACGGTGGTCTGTTTGTCCCAGCTGAGGTTGGTTTCACTGCGGCCTGTCTTTGAAGGAAGCTGGCTTCGAGGTCGTGCTCTAAACCAAGCATTTCCTTCCTGCTGAGCTGGATAAAAGAGATCACAGACCTGCAGCTTTGTCCCTGCCTCCTGCTGCAAGTGACGCTGCAGTTATTTTGAAGGCTAGAGAGATGAAAGGGATTTGGAGCTGTCTGTCTTCTCCTCAAGATCTGTTTTCTAAGGGACTGATTTGTGAGCAGGAGAGCGTCTTGGATCTGCTTGGAGAGCAGAGTGGGAAGTGACAGAGCTTCCTGGAGCTCCTCGCCTGAGCTAGGCAGGAGCATATGGGCCTTGCATGCATGGGTTGTCTGTCTGCTGCTGGAGTAATTGCTTATCTGGCTAAAAGCCATTCCAATTCAGATGTTGCAAAGGAGCTGCTGGCGACACTTTCCAGGTTTCAGCCCTCCTCCCTCTCCACCTCCTTGCTGTCCTAATTAAATCTAATATTAAAGTGGAACATTAAAGACATTATCACAGAGCTTTAATCTGACATGCATAAGCCCCTTTCTAATCGGTTAGGTCATTAGCAAGGCAAAATAAATAGAAATGAGTTTGTGGAGGTTAGAACGCTTGAGGGATCAACGTTTTGAGGATGGGGTGTTTTGTCCTCTAGGAAGGCACATGCTCTGGAGGGTGAGCTTGGTGGCATGTTATGGATCTTTAACAGCATTGCATGTACATTGCCAAACATGGCGGTGGCACTTGTTTGCTTGCAACGCCAGTCCAAGGACTGGGATTCCCTGATCACCTTCCAACACCATGAGATTTTCATAATGAATTTCACTTGTTTTACTCCTGAACCCCACAACTTTATCTCTCCTGCCTGTAGTTGCGAGGATGTAGCCTGTCTTGTTCTGCTCAATGAAAGCAGTAACCACTTGATCACAAGAACTGAAGCTTTCAATCTTAAAAGTATCACAGTCAACTCTAGAAATGGGAGCCTCTCCTGCCTGAGTCCTGTGTAGTCACCATGTCAACTGACCTTTCCCCAAAGCCCTTCCAAATAGTACTGAGGCTTATCAGAAATAAGAAAGGATTGCAGAACCTGACGTCAAAATTGTTCCATTTTTGTTTGTGGTGTGGGAATAAGCTGCTCTTCGTCAAGGTAGAGACATTCAGCAGGCTCCAGGATATTAGGTGACCTGGCAGGAAAGCATCTGTGTGCTAACTTCAATCCTTTCTTACAGAAAGTTGCTTATTGTAGGGACAAGACTACCTTTGTGTAAACTGACAACACTGCTGTCTGATTCCCCCCCCTTCCAAATGTGGGGAAGAAGTTTGGGGAAGCTGAGGATGTAGGCCTTGATGTGGTCCCATGTGGACTGGAACAAATGGCACATTTTGTGCAGCTCAGGATGAAGCTGTGGTAGCAGTCTTTCTGTCTGATAGAAGGCTTTAGTGTTACACTCTGCTTTACTAAAAGAGAAACTCCACAGTAATGTTTTTCTGTTGTTGTTGTTCAGTTGAATGCATTGAACAAACATGCTGCTGAAAATCAAGAAAAGAAGTCCAAGTCACTTACTCTGTTGTGATGGCTTGACCACGGAACCTGCATGGCTTCTCAATTTGGGGTAAGGGAAGGTTTGTTCTTTAGTGTTTTCAGAAGGCAAAAACTTGAGTCGTAGCTGTGATTTGCTTGGTGAATCTTCCCAGCACATGTTCAGTGCTTGGGTGATTGAGACATTGAAGTATATTTGAAGGTTATGACAGACACCTGTAAACAGACAGATATTGATAAAAATGTCATTTGGAACCAGATATCTGCCTTTCTTGCAATCCAATTACTACTGATGGCGGACAGCCCAGAACTAGCAGCAAAGTACATTAACCCGAAGTGTGATGGGCAGCCTGTCCTTAGAGGGAATATGATCAGAGCCTTATTTACCTCCTGCTTTGATGTAACTCTAGGAGTTAATGGAGTTATTTGTAATTTACACTAGACCAAAACGGGATGGACTCTGGGTGTGTGTGTCTGTGAGTTTGCTGTAGGCTTCTTAAAGCACTGAGAATTGGTGAAATGGCCCTGAGCTGGGAGGGGAGGCTGCAGTCTCACCAGCTCCTCCAATTGCCTCCCAGCAGGCTTGCTTTAAGCATGGCAGCTCACCGTGGAACATTCCTTGGTTTTGGCTGCAATGAAAATCATTCTGAAAACTGTACTGGATGTAGCACAATGTTATCTTTTTTTTTCTGGCTTTGGCCTTGAGAGAGATTGTCTCTGACTGAAAGGAAAGAAACCATATGAGAAGACTGGAGGTCGTAGGTTGGTAACTGAGGTTCCCTTTTTAAATCTAGGGCTGGTATTCCTAAGCATGCTCAGTGTGGATAGGTTTTTCACTTTGCAGTCTGCTGTGTTTCAGATCACGCATAGTTCTTCACCTAGTTCATAACACCATGAAGAATTTTAGAACTCTTAACAGCTCAGCACTTCACTGCTTTCATCTAGGGATGAATATTACCCGTTCACTGTTTGCTGGTAACCTGATGGCTTCTCTCTCTAGAAGAAACAGCTTATTCTGCTGTTTATATAGGGTGGGTTTATACAGAGAACTTATTCACGGATGTTGAAACTTTGGATCAAACAGATTTTACGTGTTCAGCACTAAATCAGAATTGCAGATATTACGGACCATAAAGTAGTAGGGAGGGAACGGTGAAAGCAAGAGCAGGGGCACAGAAGGATTAAAACCAGTGTTTGCAGCTGTGTGGTTAGGACAGCGGGGTAGAAAGCAGAGCAGCCTAAATGAAAGCCTGTCATCTGCATGTGCTTGTTAGAAGAACTTATCCAGCCTATGTAATTCTTTGACATTTCCTGAGGGCACCTCAGAGATGGGCAGGAAAAAAATGTGATGCTCTGTGAATTGTCCTTCTAGGCAGCTGATAAGCAGAGTCACCTTGACTGGATTGTTAGCTCCCCTGATGCTTCTGCCTCATATGTTTGTTTGGATGGCAAGTTCCTTTGGATGGATGTGGTGGTGAACAACTTACTCCTGCCAGGTGCACTGTCATTCTGTAAGACAGCAATAATAACTGCATTGACTCTTTGTCCTGCCAGCAGCTAGACCGAGATGGCACTAAATAGTTTTAGTGGTTGGGGTCTTTCTGCCCTTAGCTTGTTAATGCACTTACTGTACTCCATTCTTTGCTTGGCTCATGCAGAAGAAGCTTTTCCACTTGATGTTGGGGATGTGGCATGCTTCATTGCTGCATTTGAAACAAACTCAGTGATCGAATAACATTTGGAAAACATCAAAGCAGTGTAAGAGGATGTTCTCTTGGCCCCATCTGTCATGGCATATCAACTTGATGCAGGGGGGAAAGAATTACCTATACTTCAGTGCTGCGTGTCTATACCTAAAAAGAACTGTGCTGTCAATCTGGGTGTTGCGTTCTGAGGGGAGAGTAAGACGTTAACAAATGTGGCCATTAAAACGTGACAACGTTTCCTGTTGGCTCATACTGAAACGCCCAAAGGTTGTAAATGGGATTGTTTTCTGCTGCAGTGTGAACTGTTGACGATGGCTGCGGTGTTTGGATGCACCAGCCAGGAGCACCATTCTTACAGGAAAGGGACACTGAAAGCTCTAACAAATTACTGTTCTTTTTAAGCTCTCTTCATTCCTGGATGAAGAGGAAGCTCTCATTCTGGCTACTTATCTCCAGGCTGGAGAGTAAAATGATACGAATGGAAGAGGTACTGCTGCACAGCACTCTTGTTAGGCTGCAGCACAGAGCTGTCCACAGCGAGATTGTTTGGTAGTACTCTGTTTTTAGAGGAGTGAAACCAAAAAGACAAGGTTAATGGAAGCTGCACTTTACCTGGATTGCTCTTATTTCCTGTTTTATAAAGCTTGTGTTTTGTGCAGGTGCTTGGCTTATATCTTCATGCTGTCAATAAACCCAACGTGCTTGAAGCAGACAGGATTAATGCAGATTTTAAGGGCTATATTTAGAAGTAATTTAGCTATCATCAGTCAGAAGGGTGGGGAGAGATACGATGGTTATTCATGCTGATCGAATGTTCTACTGATAGAGATGCTTATTAACCCTAAACGTGTCGCTCTATATCATGGCTTCAAATTGTAGACAACAAAAATATCATCCCTTGAAATTCAGATAGAGAGAGGCAGAATTCAAGTGGAGAAATGAGCTGGGAGGGAAGCAGCAAGCTGGCTAATCAGGGCGACCACTGAAGCTGGCTGGCTGGCACTGGAACAAGTGCTGCATAATGGGACAAGCAGTGATGCCTGAGGAGGGAGGCAGACAGCTGGCTGACAGGTTTCTTTTGATGGCACAGGTGTTCGGTGTGTTTGGAACATAGGGTATGTTTGTTTTTAAGTTTTCTTCCAAAGCAAGGAGCAAGTGCACTGCTCAAAGCAAACTTGGTTTTATTTTTTGCCAGAAATGGGAGGGGGTGGGGAATAGTCCATCAGCGAGTGATCTCCTGTCTTATGAGCAGCCAAGATCAAAATGCTCCTGTGCTGATGGATGGTAATTAGGCTGAGGAGTTACGGGGCAGGAGGAGTCCAGTGAAGAAGCAAGCACTCACGCAATTTCATCTTGGTTTATAAAGACTGTGCCTTGCACCCTCTGCTCCCTCCTTGCATTTTCTGAACAGAGATTTCATTTCAGATAGTGCCGTCAGTGCTTCGTACTTTTAGGAGCATTTATAAAATGGAATTACCAGAAATAATCATGGTAATTAACATATAGAGTTATAAGGAGGAAGATTAATTACAAAGCTGTAATTCATCTGCGGAATATAAACCACAAGGAATGCTTGAATAGGTTATCAGTAATGAGGTGTGCTTAGAACTGCAAGCTGAAGAATTCAGCCTGTGCTGCCATGCAGACTGAGCTCTGGGCAGAGGAATGGAAACTGAGGCAGTGAGGAGGAAAGTGACTCATCTCTCATCCAGAAAATCAGAGATGAGGATCTGAAAGACCCGACTTTGCACCTTGCTGTAAATGGGAGACAGAAATCCTTTTCCATTACCCTGAGTGTTTTCTGTATTAAAATGATTCAAATGGCACAGGAAACCAGAGGCTGCTGAGCAATGCTTGTCTCGGGGGCTGCTGGCTGGTGCCCTGCATTCGTTCTGTCGTGGCTTTCAGTGGTGTACTCCAGCTGAGAAGCTGGCCACAGCGTATTGAACAGCTCTGGGTTATTTCATGCTGGGAGGAGGGGCCAGGAGGTGATGCTCCACCACAGAACTCTGTTCATTCCACGGCAGGGCTTCTGCTTTATTACAAAGATTGCAGGGGAGGGCCGATTCCTACCACTAGCTGCCTTTTTTTTTTTTTTTTTTTTTCCTGAAGGTACAAGCAGTTGATAATGACAGTAATTAACACTGTAGAAACAAGGTCAAACCCAAGAACATTACCCACTAAAAGTCCCTTTCCTGAAAGTCACGTCAAAATTGTTGCCTCGAGTAGCTTAAAGGAAAAAAAATAAAATAAAAAGGAGGCAACTGATGATGAGCTGTTTGAATTATGTAAATGCTCAGGTATCCACGGGCTTTGACCTTTTTGCAGATGTAATTTAGCATTCAAGACACTGTCATCTCACTGCCAAAGTCAAATTAGATGCTTGCTACTGCAATTGATAGCTGATATCCGATCTCCTTCAAGAACAGGCAGTACTGAAAGGCAGGCAATGCTATTTGCTACAGAAATGGGAAGCTGCATTTTAAATATAAAGTGGTTGAAGAGTTTTGGATCCAATTCAGATGAGCGATATGCTTTTATAAAAACATGCACGTGGTTCTTCAAGTCATTATACCCCATTCTATGCATCTGCAGCCCTGCAAGATGGCTCTGGGCTCAGTGGGTATGCGGGATCATCTCAGCCAGTCTTGCTTTCTAACGTCACAACGGCTCTGGGCCAAACCTGTTCCTGAGCAGGTTTAGGGACAGCGTGGCTGTGTAGCTCAGAACTACTGTTTCCAGCTACCAGGTGGAGATGGAAGGAGTCCTAACCCAAGTGAGAGCATTTTGAGTGCTTCCAGAGACTGTACAACTTGCAGCACAGGTGTACAAATGGCTCCAGCATCTGAAGCACTGGGAGCAGCACAGATGATGTGCTGAGCTCTGTGCAATACGCTGTTTTTTGGACAGCACTGATGTCCACAGCATATGGATTATGTACCTGTGTAAACCTTGCCGTCTCAGTTGCCAACCTGGTCCCATCCGTACTAGCAATAAAAAATAAATTAAAAAATTCCCACTTATGCTCTGCCAAGCACTGGCTGCGTGCCGGAGGTTGCTTCTGTTCCCAGTGTGCCAGGTGGCCAAGCCAATTGCCACCTTGCCGGGTCTGATCCAAATAGCCTCCCTGGCCTCCCTTCATCCCAAATCAGTGTCTGCTACAGCAAATAGAAGTGACTAAAGAAACACCTGCTGTTCTTGGCCCTCTCTTGCCCACAGCATCGGATAAAATCTCTTTTTGTCTGGAGCTGGAGGCAAGCACAGTGCTTCTGAATCCTCACCAGCAGCCTTGCTGAAGCAATCCTCTTTCTGCTGCTATGGAAAAGGTCCCTGTACAGGTGCAGTGTCATTCTGTCCTGAGACTTCTGGCCTTTTCCTAGTTTCCATGCAGCAGCTGAGGGTTTGGATCCTGATGTCCATCCATCCTTCCTACTGGTCCAGCTCATACCCACGAGTCGGATGGCTTGGATACCTGGAAGTGCTCCTGCTGCTGTTTGTGAAGGTATACAAAGGAGAACTGAAGTGCAGATCTTCAGCAGAGCAACGTTCTTGTTTCCTGTGAGCCTCTGCAAATTAGCAAATGAGTGCAGAAGAGCAGCAATTCAAAATGAGGGGATATGTTTCTCTGACTGGGCTCTGAAGAACACTCTTCTTAGTGCTTTTCCTTAGCATTATCCTGGTAATTTCCCTGAAGTTGCTCTGTATTTCCAGGGGAACAAATGAGCTAAAGCTGGCTCAGAATTCCTGTAATTGCCTCTCAGTTGCCAAGAGTTAACTTCTAATCTGGTGCAAATTGTTACTGTTCAAATGCTTTCCACTTTGTACCTTCAGTAGAGCTTTTCTTGCCTGAGCCCGGCACAGAAGTCGGCCAGTGAGTGTTGCTGCACTGAATCCTTTCCCTTGCTGTACCGTTGTGTTTTGGGGTGGAGTGATTTGGCCAGGCATCTAAATCAGGCTGATATGTACTCTGTATCAGGATAAGAGCACTTGAACGGAATCCAGCTGTGTTGCCTTTACTGCTTAATGGTTTGGTTCAAATGCAGGTTTTGTATTTCATGCTTCATTATTTTTTCCACATTGTGTGGCCATTTGTAAACTGAAGGTGAATCACACAGTGTATTCCTCCCAGGCATGCAAAGAGGACAAATCTTCAGGATAACAGGGAGACTTCTCTCCTATTTGTTATTTTGATAATGTTTTAACAGCAGAGGATGAAGTTCTGATGCTTGCAGTTGACTTCTGTCCGGCTGCACTCAGAAGTGGAGTTTGGGGAGATGCTCTGCTGTGTGCCTCTCCTCCATGGCCCTCCTATGAGAGTGACAGTTTTGGTGGAGGGACGTGCCCAGACAGGGTAAGTGTTCCCCTGGTAAATGACTGCCTGCATCTGCTGGTGTGATCCGGGAGGGAAAGAGCACGTTTGCTGTCCAGAAACTGGAGGTGACTGTCCTAATTTCTTTCTTGAAGTTGGGTCTGAGAGTGTTTCATGCATTGCTTGAAACTACTCTATACAAGGAGACTAAAACTGTCAAAAGTTAGCTTGTGAATTTTTCTTGTTCAGAAGAGTTGCAGAGGTGCCATGCATCTCTCCTGCTGATTTAAGTACATAGAGTAGTTCAGTCATCAATATTTCCCTATTAAAGAAAGGGATTTCCAAGTAGATAAGTGTTTCAAATCAGCCACGCTTTAAAGTGTAAATCATTTTCACCCTTTGTCTGTTCTGAAGTCTGTTTTCCATTCATCACAGATTTGAAAGGACTCATCCTCTTTTTTTTTTTTTTTGGACCCTAGAGGTCTATGAAAGGAAAACAAACTGAAAACAAACATGGAGTTGGATTTCAACAGAAACTCTCTAAGAACTTAAGCTGAAATGGTGCGCCCATATTTAAAGACCAATTGTCCCTCTTGATGGAGGGACAGAAAGAGCCATTTCTGTATTCGTGCTAATAGTATCACTGATGTGCTCAAGAGAATAGATGTCTCTGTGAGCACACCATTAAGGATAGAAACGGGCTAAAAAAGGAGATGATTGCATCCATAACTCCATGTGTGAATTAGTTTGTCCCTTGGCAAGAAAAACTGTCCAAAGTCATGCAGTGCTGCCAAGCCACAGATTGTGGTCATCACAGTGGCAGCCAGTGCTGACTGAGAGTTTCCAGCCCCTGGGGAGGCTTTCTAGAAAGAAAGCAAATCTCAAGGCTGTCGGTGCTGCAGGGAGGTGGGCAGGGCTGAGCAGCTCTGCTGCACCCACCGAGCACTGCTGTACAGCTTGCCAGGCAGTGGGTAAGTGCCTCCTCTCGTTTGTGGGCCCGCAAGTCTCAAGGCATACACTTCCATGGACTTGGTGGCTGTGATAATACATTCCAAGAACACTGTGTTAAGTTGTTCTGACAAAAAGCCATTAACCACACAGGCAGGAGTGTGTCTTAGCTTGTAGCTGCATCTGCGCAGCGGAGGCAGAATACTTTTGCTCATTAAAAATAAACATTTGAAAGCAGTGCTGCTGCCTCCTCTCTGCTCAGATGGTCTGTCCAGCTCAGGGAAGGAAAATGCTAACCCACTGGAAATAACAAATGTGCATTTGTTTTTTCCTTTTCCTGCCAGAGTTAGCAAATTAAGGACTCTCCTAGCTTGGCATCTACACTACATCGTATACTTGTTTCTGGAGGTTTGAAGCCTTACATGAGGTATTTTATCCGTGAATATATTAGGTTTTGCTGCTGTTGGCTGGAAAAGGGGATCATCAGAAGAGAACAGTGAGCTTTCATGGTGACTGGCCACGTTACCCCATGGCACAGGATCAGCGTGCCAGTAACGCTTGTGACTTGTGTAACGTTGTGCATTACTGAGGGACACCATCACAGAAGTCACAACAAAACTCAAAATACTCACAGGGCTCTGTGTATGGTTAGCAGTCCTTCTAAAAATCAACCGTCAGCTGTTACTGTCATCTGCCCTGTCAGAATGCCTTTGAGGTGTACAAGCAGCATGCAGCAGGTTGAGGACCTTGGGACCTGATGCTGTTTTAGTATCAGGCTTTATGTTTAACTCCTGTTTTAAAGAGAAAAACAAGCTGGAGCAGAGGAAAGATTTGAAGCCGTGTTTCTTAGGCAGGTAAAATCAAATGAATTGAGCTCTGTGTCTGTTCAGCTTCTTGTTCCTTTCAGCAGAAAGATCTAGCCAATTATCCTGATTTCTTTTTACTACTAACAGTTGTTCCCACTAGGCTAATGGAGATGCTAATAAGCTGCTTCAGTGAGCCTGTAAACTGCCGACCAAAGCTGGCTGAAGCCTGAAGCTCAGAGGCTTCTCAACAGTTGGTGGCAACTGAGCTGGAGGACTCACTTGGAGTTGTAGACCATTCTGAGCTGGGACCCACAAGGGTTACTGAGCCCGTGCTCCACTTACAGTGCTTCTTTGTCCCTGGTTCTTGTGGCACTGACTACATGTATCTCAAATACTCCAAACATTTCTCACTCTCTGCATTTGCAAATGCTGTATGTTGGCCAAAACATTGCTTTGAGTAAATTAACACTTTAATCAAAGCTAAAACTGAACTGAGTGAACTGACTTGTCCCACTGGCAGTGATTCAATTCACTGCCAGCTCAGGGCACAGGAACTTCTTGCTCGGTGGGCTGGATGGCTTTCACTTCTTGGGCTGATATTCCTGGTTTTCTCAGCCCACTCTACATTTTTGCTCTTTAAAAGGGTATTACAGTTTGTTCTTGCCATAATGTGTTTATTTTCTCTTCCTTCTAACAGATGTTAGGCAATTAGAACATGGCAGAGCAACATATTTATACAAATGAAAGGAAGTAAGGAATAAATGTTCTGAATATTATACTTCCTAATAAGATTAATTCAGTAGCATACAAATGGTGAAGCGCAGACACAACAGCAAGCAGGCATTTATCAGTGACTTGTGTTATATGCAAGATATCTTATTAAGATAGGGCAGTAATCATACACACACCACAGAGCCTGCATGGGCAGTGCAAATGAGGACAGGAAAAGGCCTTTGGAAGAGAACAACTAGTTGAAAATCCGTGGGAGAAAGGTAAGAGCCACTCAGTTTTTGAGCTCACTTTCATTATCTGTGCACTTGAAGGTGTTATTCCTTGGATCTTGTGTGCCTTGCTGTGGAATTAGCGTTTTTTATTGTGTGAGTACACTAAAGATTCCTGGTTAATCTAAGACAGTTGTTTTAAAACAAGTAGAGCTGCCCTTTTTTCAACGATTCCAAGCAGCACTTGGCAGGGCAGTTTTGCATCATGTGTGGTGCGATGAACTGAGGAGGCTGAGACACAAACCTTCAGTGTTCCACTACTGCATAAGGTGTGATGCAGTCTCCTCCCATCTGTTTACAGCACGTTAGGGCTCGTGGGTGTTGCTGTAAGCCTGCGAATGAGCAATTTCAACAAACAAACATCATTCATAGCGACAGAAAAACCTTCAGAGCACAGAGATCATATAGGGAGCTGATGGGCGACTTCTGAACTATTGATCAATAACCGAATTGTCTTTAATTTTTAGTGAAGACTGGGTAATTTTCTTCAGCTGCAGTGTTCCTCTATCAGTTGCATCCTTTGGTACAATTAACGAGGTGGAACGTAGGACAGGCTGCTGTTTCACTAATAAGCAGATTATAGGACCTATGTGGGAAACTCAGCAGATAAGGCAGAAGTTGGTATTGTCGGTCTCTGTCAGTATAGGGATGAGGCGTACTGACAACCAGTGTTTGGAACATTTGTCTCCTTTTCTAAAAGGATATGTTCACATACTTTTTTTTTTGTGCAAGAAGACAGCTAGTCTGGCTCATTGCTCAAGGCAGGATCAGGTCTACCTGTTTCAACCACATCTACGTTATCTAGACAGGTGTCTTGCACAGTGTGGATCCTGCCTCAGGGTGGGAGGAGTGCTAGGCGATCTTTGTACTTTCCTCCTTATTTTCCACGTGTATCTGCCAAAGCAAAGTGCTCCAGAGGAGCAGGAAAGCTGTGTGAAACGTTGAAATGTATGCTTTGCTCCCTGCTGTTTGCATCCTTGGCTGGATACTTCATTCCTCCCAGGAGCCGGTCTGCTTTCAGAGGTGAGAAAGGCACACATGTTCAATAGCTGCTTCAGTTCTGATGAGCCCTACCTTTGCAGAAGCACCTGTGAGAGATAAAGGGACACATCCCTGAGAAATGGATATGAAAATGAGGTCAAGTTCTCCTACCAACGTGACAGATGTGTTTCTGGGTTTCTGTTTCTCCTCACCTTGGGCCATCCCTAAGTGCTGTGTTCTGTCAATTGGCTTTACCAGTTAGACAGCATCCCCCTGCCCTACGCAATTGCAGTTATTGATAAATTTACATTTTATGTAGCCTGCTCTGTAGAAGGTTATAACACTACAGTATACTTAACCCATGTCTGACTTTGGAGGATCAATGTGAAACTAAAGACTAACACACATGGTTCACCTCAAACTTTTTGTAAATGTCACAGTTAAAAGCGTGGAGTTCAGAATTCAGTTCTGACCTGTTTTGCTCCCGCATCTTGAACTGCAGCACAGTGTTCCTTGGTAGCATTCCTGTGAGTCCTGCTCCCAGAGGAAAGATTTGGTGCATCGACACCATTTGGGCACTTTCCTTGGAAGCCTTCCATCCAATAATGACTCAGTTTGCAGCATGCAAGGGGAGTGGGGATGGGCTCGTGCTGAATCACAGGGAAGTCTTAGAGTTGAGAGGAGAGGAGGGAGGATGGTGGGAGAAGAATAAAAATGAGGTAGTGTCAGATTTTGATGGGCCTGCAACTGTGTAGAGGGATGCTTCTTGAACTGTTAATTAAAAGGAAAAAAAAAAAAATCCTGGTAGCTAACAAGAAAGGCTGTCAGTGCTTAAGAGTGGTTTGGGAATAATAGGCAGAGATGCTCTTCATGGAAACAGTTTTATGAGCCTTCTGACCTTGGTGAGTCTGATGCCATCCTACTGCTCAGGCTGGGCTGGTTCTCAGCGAAGAGCAGAGATTTCTGGCCCACCTTAGATGTCTCCACCAACATGGCAGCTGGGACATGCTGGAACCCATTGGCAGCCCAGTAGTCCTCTGCTCCAGTGACACTTGTCTGGGGCGCTGGTAGCACTACGCACACAGTGTGTGCCTGCTGAGCTGATCCCCTGCACAGAGGGGCTGCCTGTAGATGTTGGTGTGCTTGTTATTCTTTCCTCATCGACAGCATTTATGTATTGAAGCGCAGACTTTCTTATCTCGGAGCAATCCTCCTCCTCTCCCCCAGGCTCTGAGCTGCAGTAATCTCAAATGCTGATGAAAGAGTAAACCTTTTGCCTGCAATAATTGTATTCTGCATTAGTAACAGAATCTATTGTGTGTTTTTTTTTTTTTAAGTTGTAATTGTATATGGTAGAAAACTTTTTAATTCTCCTCTACAAACTGTATATAAAATATAACAGATAGGCAAAAATGTATTATTAGAGCTATCTATTTTTCCTTGACATTCCTGTAATTTAATAAACGGTGTGAGCTCAATTTCTGCACTTTATGACATCACAGGAATAAAACCCATCCTTTGATTAATAGCTATCCAATCCATCCTCTCCCCACACGTTAAATGTAATGGACTTAGGAAACAAGCAAGCTAATTTTCTAGAAGTTTGTTTTGGATAGCTGGATTAAATTACTTTGGAAAAACTGCAGCGATAGCAAGATGAGCAGTGCAAGGCTCTCGACGAAAGGAAGAGAACTTGCTCTATGCCCACCAATGGAGATGGCTCTGTCTCTAGTATTGCAAATCCAAGTGACTGCAACTCCTGCAAGTGTCTGCTGAATTCTTTCAGATTCTGCAAACTCTGCGGAGTTGTCATTGCACCATCAGTGTGCTAGGGTTGGTGTTTCCATCCTGCTTGTGTCCTGGTATGAGACTCTTAAAACCGATCTGTTCCATCTCTAACATTCATGACTGGGTTGCCTGAAAAGGATCTGGTGCACAGCCTTCTACATCCATGCACTCCTGAGACCTACTTGCATAGAGCTGAATAAATCTGACATTCTTGTAGGTAGGTGGAAGTCTAGGACTGCTGAGAATGACTCGTAGCAAATCCTTAAGTGGCGAAGAGTCAACAAGATGAAAATGAAGCTGACCGCTGTAAGGAGGGCTTCTCTTCTGAGACTGTTGTGTTAAATACATGCAGGAAAGGCACCGGAGGAGCAGAGCAATGCCGTGTCAGCGATGACCTCTGTTCCCAAAGAGCTGTCTCTGTGGCAGAGCATTTCCTGTAGTACTCCTACTGTAAGTGGCATGTTACAGGCCTTCGAGGAGTGTGAAACAAATCCCTTGGGCCAAAGCAGTGCGGGTGGTTTGCAGGGGGTTTGGATTATTCAGCGAGTGAGCTGAATGTGGAAGGAGAGGTAAATTTTGTCAGGAGCTGGTGTGACTTGTTAGAGCAAAGGATGGGTGCTCAGCTCTCTTCCTGAATTTGCTGCTGAGAGCACAAACTTTGCAATTCGAACACCTTCATACTGAGTTTCTCTCTTTGGGAGGCAATGCTGCTCCAACAGGACATGGTGCTTCAGCTTCGTGCATGGAGCAGAAAGTGAGGTGCCCTTCTCCACCCCAGCTGCAGCCAGGTTATGGCTGTGCAGAAGAGAAGAGCCTTGAAGCTGGGGCTCAGCATGCTCGTGGCTGAGCTGCTCCCTGCTTCCCTTTTTCTCAGTAGTCCTTCTTGCTCACATTGACCATTCGGGCTATAGAGTGCTGTAGAAAATAACCAGCTGTTTCGTTAAGTGAATTTGCTCAATCCCTCAAGTTGACAGATGATTTTTATTATGTACTATTACTTAATGAACTCTTTTGTGGCAAATGTAATTCAATACAGATTCTGATTCCCAGTTTGTCATCAGTCCTTTTGTGAAGGAAGAAAAATGGAAAAGGACTTGATTCCTTTATCTTGTTATGCTAATTGCATTAGGAATATTGGAGAAAAACAGTCGGTGAATTGAACAGCAGAAAAATCCAAGCCTATATTTTACTGAAAGAAAATGGGAATTTACTGGTGCTGAACATAGCTGACTTTAGCCAGTGCAAATTCTGATCTGTTTTGGGTTTTGAAAAACAAGAAGTGCAAAAGTAATATCTAAAAGTATTACTCTGAAATTCATACAAGAAGCCTGTGACAGACGTAATAGGATGTGAGGAAGGAGTTGTAAAAGGAACTTGGAAGTATTCAGTACTGGCTAATGAGAGAAATAAAGACTTGGTCTGGGAGCTGCTCGTGCCATCAAGTAGTGGGATGCACTGGAAGGGAATGGCAGTAGGGGTCAAGACAGTGAGAAGTGTATGTGAACGCTGTGCCCTCTAGAGACTGATTTGTGCTCTTCAGAATATTTGACTGCCTGCCATTAGAGCCCTTAAAATGGATGATATTTTATATCTCTTATTTCCTAGAGTTCAGGTGTTTAACTGTGAAATTGAGGCATTTTCCCTTTTTCAACTTCTAAGAGATTTAGAACAAGAGTTTTGTGCAAGAATGGAATTATGGTTTTCAGATCATGAGCAGAAAGCTCCTGAGAACTGGAATACTTGCGTGGTTAAAATGGGGCTCACAGCCACGTGTTGAATAATGGCTAAAGAAGGAAACATTGGTAAGCATCCTCATTAAGTGCCTTTGATCCTCTGCTAAAAAGCCAGTGATCCTGCCTGAGTGCACAAGTGTTATTGACTGAGGTTCCAGCTGTGGTTAGACCACTCATGCTGTAATGATCCTACGGCCCTGCTCCTGGCAGAAGGGAACTCCTTTGTGTGTCTTGGCTAGTTTTCAGTTCCCTGAAGGATCAGAGATTTCCCTTTTCTAGCCCAAACTGTGGTGCAGTAATACATCCTGTTAAGAGCACTACACCAAGATGTGATTTGTTAGTGACCCCTCTTGTTGTCTTTTTGGATGTGAGGTACTCCAGAGCTGTAAGATCGCTATGTCTGAGTTGCTGACACCAGTGGAAGCCTTAACGTGACTGAAACTTTCTTCACCAGCTTTAAGGCAGGAAGAGATTTCTGTGATAACTTGATCTGATGTGCACGACGTGGGCTGTGGGATCCCACAGAACACCCTTCAGACTCAGCAAACTGGTTCAGCTAACAGCAGGGAGCTCTCCTTGGTCGCTGTCTGGAAAAAGCCTTGCTGCTCTGGCTTTGCAGTCTGGAACAGGTACAGAGGCAGCAGTGTGCTGCAGGGACAAAGCCTTGCTGTGGAAAGTCAGAGCCTTGAAACTGAACTAAATAACCAACAAAATACGGTTAAAGAGGATTCTTTGTACAGGGATTATGGCTCGATCATCTTTAACACTAGAAGTCAGATTAGCATGAGGGTCTGCAGTAGCAGGACAGGAACGTGGTGCCATTCATGGAGCTGCAGCACTGACTGACTGTGTCTGTGCTCATCTTGCTTTGGATGCACAGTTCAGAACTACCGTAGCTGAAATTTGTGGCCAGAACTCTTTTTTTTTTATCAACAGCCTTTATTGTGCCAACATTCAATTTTAACTGTCCAGACATCTGTCATAAATAAAACATCTTTTATTACATCTTTGTCTTCCAAAAGGGAAAAAGCCCCTTTTTCTGTCATCCTAAAAAAAAATTATTTCTGATTTGTCATGCAGCTGTTTTTTTAACATGTAAGTCATGTGGAATTATATTCAAGATAGAAATCTTCTCTCTGGGGAAACACAAAGTCCTTTTGGGATCGTAGGGCTTCTGATATTTACACAAAAATCTGGTGCTATTGGAATTGAACTGGTTCTCTTAAAAGCTTACAGAGATCCCATTGGAAAAGTAGTGGTGCTTGGGCCTTAGAGGTCCTCCGGGTGCAGGACCGAACCTAAAACAAGAAGTAAAATTTAGGCTAGCTTC
Organism: Oreortyx pictus; assembly: GCA_036925125.1. NCBI lineage: Eukaryota > Metazoa > Chordata > Aves > Galliformes > Odontophoridae > Oreortyx > Oreortyx pictus. Next base: position 1,114,420 of record JAUPFR010000026.1, on the reverse strand, counting down.
AGGAGCTTTAATTTACAAGTAACTTTTTTAAAGACAAATAACACTGTTTCTGGAAAGGCGATGTAGGGAAAGTCTGTGCTGTTCCTGTCTGTCCTGTAAGTACTGCAAGATGTTATGCAGAACTTAGATATCCAAGGATCGTTAACAGGTCCTTGGGATATGCTGATTTTTAACTACAGTTTTTATACAAACCTCTGGAGAGGAATCTCTTCATGACACCCTGACTGCGTCAAAATATTTTGGGTTCTATCGTGCTGAAGCATTTCCTTTTTGCTAGGTTACAAAAGGTTCGTGCTTTATCCACGAAAACTGGAGAGGTGTAGGTGTGATCTTATCCCACAGTGGCTTCATTCACTTAGAACAAATTACGAAACTTATTACGGAGTATTTGCCCTACAGAAACTTCTATCTCCTGTTCTGATTTGGCATCTGGGGAGAATGGAGCTGGGGAGCCCAGTTTGTTATTACGCTGTGAGTTCTATAAAGGTCTGCAGTAAGGGATGAGCCCTCCCTGGAGCACTGAAGCCAGAATGCAGATCTGCGTGGTCATACCTGTAGGGAGGAGGACATGGGTACTGGATCCCATCATGTGCTGCTGGTAGATCCTGGATGCTGGTGGGCAGCTGAGGTGGGGCCCTCTGGTACGGGAAGCCAGGCTGAACCAGGGGGACATAGCTCAGCAGAGGGGTGTAGGGCAACTGGAACATCTGCTGTGGGGTGAACGGAGCCCCCTGGGGAGGAGAGAAACAGCACATGGGGATGGTGAGAGACTGCTGACAAGCAGTAGCTCCAGTGATAGAAACTGGAGTTCACTGAAATATTTTCAGGTATTTTGGTGATTTTTTTCCCAATTTCTAGTATCTCCTTTAACTGGCTGCTCTTCTCAGTGCAGAGACTCCTATCTTCACTCAAGTTTGGGCTCAGCTTGCTTTACTCCAGGTATTTTTCAAATAAGTCTGGAGCAAAAGCTGGATCTCTTCAGTTAGAAGCTCAGGGCCATCTCTTGAGCTACTTGCAATACAAACTGCTCCACAGAACCAATCAACTTAGCCCAGCTCAGCATCTTGTCCCCAGATCTGTTTTTGTCACGGCATCGATGTCAGTCTTGGCATACCACAAACAGTACTGACTAATCTATTGTGCTTAGCATCTGTGCTCTGCAAATTGAAGCACATTTGTGGCCATTTGAACACACCTGTCTTGAATAGCATCCAAAGGAAGGGTGCAGAGCTTGCTGGAAAGGGATCCTTGCTTGCTGATGGTACGGACCCTGTTAAGCACATGTAAAGCATGATTTTTAAAACAGTTCAAGTTGCTCCATTAATTATTATTACTTTTGTGGCAGATTTTTTTTACTGGAAATTTGCATTCAGAGAAACCAGGTTGAACTATGTTAAATTCTTAGCTTTGGGCAAAAGTCTTCCCTTTGTCTCTCTCAGACCACCAGAAGAGGCATCTCCTTTCTGTTCTGCCTCAAACTCCAGCTGAATGCTGGTGGGTAGAAGGACTGCACTCGTCCTGTGTTCAGTAGATCTCTATTGAACTGTGGGCTTCAGGGTAAAGGGGAAAATTCTTGGGCTGTAAAATGTGGACATGTGGGATTCCCAGCATTTTACTCCTTTTTATTTAAGCATTTGCTGCCTTAATAATCTTAGATGGCTTTTTTAGTTTGAGATGAGGTCCTGTTTCACCAGGCGGAGAAAGCAGTTATCCCGGTGTGTAAACAGCAACCAGGTGAAATATGCCTAATGAATTATTAGCTCAAAATATTTGTAATACAGGATAAATATTTGTAAATACAACATAAACATGGAAACTACTGAATGCCAGGGGAAGCCAACATTCATTATATGTCAATAAAACATCATCCTTTGATCACAGACATCTCAGGACTGCGTTACATAGGATGTTAATACTCTGATATTGAACCAGTGCTATACCAGAGTAATTGGCCACTGAAGGGCAGCAGTCTGGTTTCTTTCAGGCTCTGCTCTACAAATCAGCAAGCAGTTTTCAAAGCAGTGGTAGCTAGCGCCCTGAGCTTGTCAGTATGGGCCTGGCAATGTTCTCCTCTTCTCAAAATGATTATTGTCTTACCTGAAATGATAGGAAGTTTGGGTGGTTTGGAAATAGAGGAAGTGGATGGAAGCTCAGACTTGGCCACATTGGCTGGTTTAAAGTCATGGTGGTTGTAGCAGCAGAAAAGCGTGGAGTGAAAGTACTGGCATTGTATTTAACAATTTTTTTATCCAACATTTCAGTAGTTACTGTAAAACAAAAACAAGGTTGAAGATAAGTAAGCATTCCCTCCATTAAACTGTGAAACACTTGCAACTAAGAGGATGTGCTCTCCCTGAGAGCAAAGTGTTAAAAATGCTCTTGCAGGCTATATTTCTGGAGCACAGAGACCCACACTTAGAAATCAGCAGTTCAAATTCACTTGTAGGGCCATTAAACCCCGACCCACAGGACCTGGAATAAAGTTAATTGCCTGAGCTGTAAGAATGACTGGAATGGGGCAAAAGGTTCTTGTTTTGTTCTTATAGTGCTTAAAACTATCTGGGATCAGGAAATGACCACAGAAGAAGCTGATCATGTGAGGTCTCCACACTGTGATGAGTCCAGCCCAGGAACTTAACAGCAGATCTAGAAACGCATCATCATTTTTCTCCATTCTGGGGTGTTTAAATACCTCAACTTATCAATACTCTGTGGAAATTGGGATCTCTTAAACATCTCTTACTGAGAACCCAAAGCCATGACATCTGAAACACAACCAACCCCCACCCCATGTCCTGGTCCATACCTGGGTTCTGTAGTGCCTTTGTGGCTGCATTGGAGTCAGGTCTGGAGCAAATCTTGTCATCTGTTGGGAGCTGCTGCTTCTGTCCTGCAGTTTGACTTTCTGCCATCAGAGTTAGAGCAGCTGTGCTATTCTTTGCAGAGCTGAACATGCCACTCTGGGTAAACTCTTTCACCGCCATGCTTTCCTCAGCCACGACCTGCTTGTCTGGGCCCTTGGCAGTGTCTGTGTGCTTCAGCAGCAGTGGCATCCCCAACTTGCTGCCCTCCATACTGACAGCACCCGTTGTGCTGCTGTCCTCCAGCTCCTTGGAGCTCCTGGGAGAGCTTGCTGAACACGGAAGGTCGGTGATGCTGGATTTAGCATGAAGCTGAGCATTGCAGAGAGCTCTTAATTTCATCTCTCTTTCTCTGTTTCCAATCACTGCTCTGTATATACTTTCAAGCCCCTCTGTTTCATCTGGCAACCAGGCTCTGTAAGAAAGTGGAGTAAGGATTCTGTTCAGAGTTTGACTTGAAGCTGCGCTCACTTTCTTTCTACCTCATTTATGCTCTGTTTAAGTCTCGAGTATTCCTTCTCAGCCAGAACAGAAACTTCCTCGTGGACACCGTTCTTTTCCAAAGAACCACACAAAATGGAAAAAATAAAATCTGAAATAACTGAAGTTGGGTGACAGCTTTTCATACAGGCAGCTCAGAAGTCCTCTGGGACCTTACAGAGGGACTACTGCCAGGGCTCAACAATGCTGTGTCGTTCTCTGTGGCACACCTTAGTGCCCATGGTGGTTCCCTGCTCAAAATACTCATTTCAATTCCACTTTGCTCTTTCACAGCCAAGTATATTCAATAACTTAACGTATTATCAATTTGCTCTCCTCAGCTTGAGAGAAAACGATGCTCTGTGCATGCACTGTAAGGATACGTATATAGTACATAAATGGATTTCTAATATTAGCAAAATCTGAATAGTTAAGTGTATCTAATTATCTCTAATCATAGGATCGCTATAATTGGCAGGATGCTGCTTTTTCCCTCACTTTTAAAGAATCTTCAATTCCTCAACAAATTTATACTATGGACGTAAAAATAGAAAATTGCAACGTTATTTCCAAAGTAAAGCAGATTCTCTACTACTTTTTATCCCATCTTTCACTGGGATTCTTCTCTCCAATGGTGGCTGGGAAGACCTGAAGGGTTTTGGACTTGCGCGTTAGTCCTGCGTTCCAGAGCTTACAAGTGACTTTGTCAGGCAGAGTTTAAATCTGTAGCAAAGCAAAGATGTGCACACAGCTCAACGTGTCCTCAGTTCTGATGCTCGCCTACAAAGCTTCACCCTCTCCTGCTGGAGGAGCACAACATTTGTTGGATAGCGATGCCCTCAGCAAAAGGAGCTCCTTGTGTCACCCCTTGTATTGTGTTCTCAGTGGCTTTGCTCCTCTGAATCTAAATACTCCCAAACAAACCCAGGAAGGTGAAACGTGTTTGTTCAAAAGATTCCAGATACCTTTTTTAAATGAGCGAAACAGCAATTTGCATAAGTCAATATTCTAAAATAATTAAAGATCGCTAAGTAGGGCGAAGTCACGTGGTGTAATGACTGCCAACACTGCTGCTGCTCGTGGGTTGGGGCCTTTATTGACACCTGGTGTATGGAAAGACTACAGAACTGTACCGAACAATTTTTCTTCAGGAAGAACAGAGGTACTCGTGGTACAGAAGCTGCTGCCTCCGAGGCCAGAGGCAGACATCAGGCCCAGGGCTGCCTCCCCTGAAGAGATTTCAAGGAAGTTCCTTTGAATTCTGTACAGCAGTTTGGTTTCAGCACTTCAGTTTTGGTATTTTTGGAAGGTTGGGTGACTCGGGGTGGGGTCTCTGAACAACTGATGAGCAGTGCATTGTGCTGTACGAGTGTGTGCGGAGGGTACTTGTTTGCTGAAGTGCCTGCTAGCTGAATGCAGGAAAACGCTGCTGGCAGAAAGGGTCAGAGCAGCTGCCCGAAGCAACTCGAGGATCAGCAGGCGAACAATGAATCATTTTTCTGAACCTGAGGATGGTAATTCAGCCACTGCACTTCGCTGTCTTTTTCATTTTGTCTGAGTTGGAGTTGTTGAGTTTGTCACAGGTCCTTACTGGCCATCCCAACCACTGCCTGCACCGCTTCTTCCAAACCATTCTGCTCTGCTGCCTCAGCCCAGTTGCAGTGGCTTCAGGTCTGGGGCAGGATGATGGGGACAGGAGGCTGCTGGTTGGGCTTGATTAGTTGCTAAAAACTAGGCGACCTATTTTTAATGGTAGCTTTGTTTCTGTAATTTTAGTTGTTCACAGTGGTTCATACAATGCCTCCTTGCTTGGAGCTGGCAGGACCAATGTATGTGGCTGAGCATGTGCCTGACATGCTTGATATTACAACTTGACCTACTGCTATAGGCCAGTGCAACTCCATTGGCTCCACTGCTTATTCTTGGGTTGTCTGGCTTCACTTTGTGCATTTATTCTAGTCCAATTAATGTTATTTTTGTTGAGAATATAGAATGGAAAGGAAAGGAGCCAGGACTCCCAAGCTCTATGCCCTGGGTCTCTCACTGACACAGTGTTGGGCCCTTCCCCTTCTGTTCCTCCATGTCTTCAGCTAAAATTATCAAATTATTGGCTTTCTCCATCTGTGGAGTTATCTTTAGAAGACACAATTGCTGTTTTTCACTGTATCAGGTAAGATGGCCAGGTGTGATTTATGTAGGCTTTAAGAACTAGACACATGCTGATAACTTGCTGATTGATAGCTGGATTTGTAAATTTTACTTTTTCTCTACTTCAGGAACATATAGTAAATATTATCCCATTAATCTGAAGAGCATCCTTCCCTCCCTTATCGTCATTTGTCCCGCAGAACATGATTTGGCATAATTTTTTCTGTGCTAAATTCAGCTTCTCTTTGTAAAGATCAGCTGTTTACAGTAGCTTCCTTATAACACTTTAATTTTCGATTTTGTTCCTTTTGAATGCTGCTTTCACTTCTTCCTGTAAATATTTTGATGTGTATGTAGTTGTTTTTCTTTAAATGTTGTGGGGAAGCGAATGCAGCAGCTGCTTGTGGTGCTTCAGATTCTGAAGTAGCTAGCTTTCACGGGACACACTCTCCCAAAGAAAACCGGTTACAGAGGGGAAAAGCAGGAATACCTTGTCCCAACAGGAGGTTGCCCGAAGCCAACCCAGCACCCTGTGCCCAGTTCCTGGGGGTTGTGATGGCTCTGTTCAGCCGGGCACCAAAGGGAAGGCAGCAGCCCCTTGTCCTGCAGTGCTGGCGGCCACTCACCCGCTGTGGGCACCGTTCCCGCTCCATGGGGGACCCAGGGGGTCCATGCAGGCCATGGGCTGCAGCCCCCACGAGGGGCTCTGCATGCGTTTCCAGATCTCGAGGCAGGCCTTGTCCAGCTCGTCCTGGGGCGTGTTGTCATGGATCCAGATGTACCGCGGGAACGGCCCCAGTGGGAACGGCCCCTCTGATTTCACTGCTGGGGCTGAAAACGTCTTTGTGTCGGCGAGCATCCCTCAGCCTCTTTGGATTCAGGCAACCTTTTTGAAGGATGTTTTGTGTACATGGCAAATGGAAAGAAGAGCCATGGCAACCACGGAATGCCAGGACCTGGCAGTTGGTAACTGGAAATACCCTCCTGTCCTTGGAGCTCTGCTTTGCCCACTTGATGTGCAGGAGATGAAGCTCCTAAGAGCACACGGCTCTGCTAACTCATGGCTTTGCCCAGACAAATGTTATTTTCTCCCTACCAATAGTGATACCTGTGGTTCAGAAAAAACAAATACTACATGTGGTAGTTAGTAAGATGTTTTGCATTCCTGTACCGGATTACCAGTGGTGAAACTCAATTTTTGGGATCGTTCTCCAAGTGTGAACGCCTTCTGAGGTTCCTCATTCCTCACCAAGGGTTGTGCTCGTGAGCTGCATTAGGGAGGAAGAGAGAAAGGAGAGCCCAAGGGATGTGGGTTGCTGTCTGTGCCTGGTACTTACACTTGCTCCACGTGTCCTTGCCAAGGTTTCACAAAGTTTACTACTTGGGCAGGGAGGAAGAGGTACTCTGGGCCACAGAAAGTATACAAAGTTGGCTGAATATCTGCCACGAAGATCTGAAGGCAGGAGAGCAATCTGAGCCCTGGTTGGACTGCAGGCTTCCCAGCTTGGAGCGGTGCCCCCTCGCGCTGGGGACTCCTTGCAAAATCACCCCAAAGGTGAGATGCAAAGTGAACATCAGAGGTCACAAACGGACCGTTAAGCATCTCCTTGAGTGGGGGAGGTGAGCTGCAGAGGTAGATGCTGGTCGTGGCAATGGATTCCGCTATATTCATTACGTTGCCCATTTAGCAGAACATTTTTTTTTTTTCTTTTTAAGCGGGGGTAAGTTTTCCCTGCTTGGTTTTGGGTCCTAGTCGGTTGGAAGCCCTTCCTTTGCGATAGGTATGGCGTGATTGGCCACGAATAGAGTGGGACTGTGTCTCCTCAATGACTCGATTATCCCGGCTGCTTGATCCCGGCGCGGGGCCTGCGGACCTTGGCTCAGCCGCGCTCTGCTGTGCGCAGCAGCCGAGTCCCATCTCCGGCTGCAGCCTGGGAGTGGGGGGCCGAGGTGGATGGCTGCGGAGGGGAGAAGCAACGTCCACAGCTATCCAATGTGGCACCCTGTTCTCTGATCCTTTTAGATTTGGATCCGCGCCTTTGAACAATAAGGTCTATTTGAATAGGACACTGCAGTTGAAGCAGACATAAAGCAACTCTTTCATGTAACAGCGCTGGTTGCCTTGGCTCTTGGCATTGGCTCACGGTGTAGGCAGTGGAAGGATTCAAATGCAGAGGGGACACAGGGAAAAGGGAGCGAGAAAGAGGATGGAACCGAGGGCGGAGGGGACAGCTTTGCGAGCCCTCGACATCATTTGTTTTCAGCTGTCAAATAAGCTCATTCAAGGCAACCGGAACAAGCCCCAAGGAAGGGGGTTCTGCAGCAAAGCAACTGCAGCAAACGCAGAGCGCTGGGGCGGGGGTTGGGGGCGGCCCGGGGCCGGGCTCGGCCGCTGCGTCCCGGTCCCTCCCCGGGGGCTGCGGTGCGGTGCGGGACGGGGCTGCTGCTGCTGGCCGAGGGGCGGGCGGTAGGCAGCGGCTTGCCGGGAATTGGGGGGGGGGGAGGTTGGGGGGGGGGGGACGGGACGGACGACTTCTCAGGGTGTTTTTCCTGTTTGTGAAGCTGTAGTGTCGCGTAGTTGTTGTTTTTCTTGCCCCGCAGGTCTACGCGTCGTTAGCACGATAATTAAGTTCCTCGCTGTATCTTTTAAAGACCGCCTTCATTTGTTTATTTATTTATTTATTTATTTATTTATTTTTTCCTCCCCATCTCGCACGCAGCCATAGGGACAAATGTACTAACAGACGCCTAAAAAAACCAAACCAACCAAACAAAAAAAGTAGGGTTTGGGGAGAGGAGGATGCCGCTCCCAGCCCCGCAGAGGGGCAGCAGCACTGTGCCACGCACACCCGATGCTCGGGGGGAAGGGGGGGGGGGGACCCGTGCCCAGGACAGGTCACAGCCCGGGGATGTCTGTGTTCTGCGTTTACCGAATTCTGCTTCATCACCAAAATCGTGTCAATATCATCAAGTTGTTTACAGAGGCGGAGGGGGGGGGGGGGGGGGGGAAGGGAGGGAGGGGGGCTGCGCTGCTCCCCGGCGGATGTCTTCGTAGCAGAGCTGCTGCATGTGTGTCCGTGGGCAAGGCTGTGCTCGCTGCAAAATGGGGAGCTGTGCGGGGCTGCCTGCCACGCCAGAAACCTGTGGCGTGCATTAAAAACAATGCCTCAACATGCTAAAGCGTAATTTGCGGCGTGGTGCTGGTGGTGGGGCGGGGGCTGGTGGGGGAGGGCTGCGCTGGGTCCAGGCAGCAGAACCGAGGCAGATCTGCTCGGTGGCTGCAGGGCAGCCCCTCATCGCAGCGTCCGAGCCCCCTCCCAGCATTTGGGGAAAGAGGAGCACCAAGATACAGGAGCGATTAATCAAGTGGCTAATAAAAAAGTATAAATCCCCGGGGGCTGCGCGCCGCTGATGCCGGGGAGCTGGCTCGGAGACAGCCACCGGGAGGGACGAGCCAGCCCTCCTCTGCTCGCCTCTCCTCTCCCCGAGCTGCTGCCACACTTGGTTCATTCCAGCTGCAGAAGCTCAGAGCCTTCCATGCGGTGGGATTTTTTTATTTTTTATTTTTTCCCTGGGCCGAAAAAATAATCATAAAAAAAGAGAAATCGCAAGCCTGACCTGCTTTTTTTTTTTTTTTTTTTTTTCCTTTCCCCCCCCCCCCCCCCCCCCTTGCTTTTCTCCTCTTCTTCCAGCCGAGCCGAGGACTATCCCAATCGCAAAGGGGGAGAAAAAGGGGGGAAAATCCACCACCATCCAACCCCCAGCACGCCCCATTCCTGCCGCCCTTTGACATGCAACCTTCCCTGGGATGGGACCGGCCGGGATGCAGCTGCAGCCTCGGAAGGAATTGGGGAAAATTGGGGATCTTGGCTCTGATGACGGTGGAAGTGAGCTCCTGGAGCCGGGTGCTGCTGCTCTCCGTGGGGCTGCTGGCTGCCGCCGCGAACGGTAAGTGCTCTGGGGAAGGGTAGCAACTTCGGGGCATCTCCCTGCGTGCTGCTCGGAGCCGGGGACCGATGTTAATCCTCTTGCCAGGGGTCTCTGGTGCGTGTGTGGATGCGCTTGTATGTCGGCACACGCTTCCCTGTAGTGTTGAATGAGTGTTCAGTTTTCTTCAGGCGAGATTGTTGCTCCCAAAGGCTCGAGAGGAACCGTCTCAAATGATGTAATACCGAATAGAACCCCTTAGATTTCTCCTCTAGTGGGTCAAATAATTTGTGCACAGTTGCTGTATGATATGCAAGATGACTGTGAAAAATGCCGTTGCTCTTTCCCCGTCTTTCCCTTGCATCTTAATTCATTATATCAGTGCCCACAGTGTTTGACCATAGCTGATAAAATAGATTTGCACTCCTTGAATGAAGATGAAAGCACTTTCCTCTTATCCCCCCCCGCATTTGAACTTGATGTGCTCTCACAGATGAGCTCTTCGGCCTCAGCATCGTGATTTCAGTGGGGAATGTATGTGCCGACTTGAAAGAGGGAGACTTGGATTTGGGGGGAGCACACACACACGTCTCCTCCCTGGTTTCTGCAGCTGACCTTGTAGCAACATCATATCTATGGGCTGAAGTTTATTTCTGGTGCAAATAGCAAATATTTAGGGACCGTCCTTGTGTATGTGGGAGGGGGAAGAGTGGGAGAGCTGTGCTTGGCAGCCTTCTTTCAACACTGCTGTGCCCTGGTTTCCAAGAGTTTCTGAGTAATGTTTGTCTTGTCTGCTGCATCCTAGGCTGGAGGAATGCATGCCTGTGTGTGTTCGTGTGTATAAAAGCTTTTCTTTTTTTTAAATCCTTGTGTTCCGAATGCAATACTCATTTTATTATGTAAGACAGACTTTCTCCAAAGAGATCCAGAATAATTAACTGTTCCTCCCGAGTGCTCTTGCAGTGGACTGGAGGAGTTGTGCTAACTGGAAGCATCTATTAGGGAAGGAGGTGGAACCACCCAGCAACCCACAAGCCGTAATTAGGGATGAGTATTTATTTTTGGGAATTATTTTTTTTCTTCCCTTTCTTTGGCAGGAGCATTTTGCCTATACACAAGGGAGAACCATTCCAGCAGTTTCTGTTGTGCTTTTCTGGTACGAATGGAATGATGCAGAGATACCTAAATAAGATTTATTATGCCAGGTTTCTGCAGCTCTTTCTCCTTCTTTCAGGCTATCTGTAGCTTTCTCACACTACATTTCCCAGGTTTCTTTCCGTATCTCCTCGTTCAGTATTTAATCCTTTCTCTTCAGGCCCCTGCCTCTATCCCTGCATTCGGAGGGCTGTGTTTGGTGCCTTCATCCAGTGGTTGGTGCTCTGTTTTATTTTTTCTCTGCAAGTAAATCTGTAGAAGCTTTTCAGATACAAGGCTGTGGCCGTTTTTTTTTTTTTAACTGCATCAGAATTAGAGGCATCTGTCAATGAGGACTCTTTCCTAGCTCTTCCTTTTCACCAAATTCTGAAATCCCAGAGACAATCCTTCTGTCAAGGTGAGGGTTCTGTGTTGGAACCGGTGCTGCTCTGCTGCAGGAGCTCCCCAGGTGAACACAGCCACCTCTTTGGGGAACCCACTGCAGTTTTGGGGCCTCATCTCAGAATGTAAGCTCACTGTGCCTTGGGGCTTCTGCCACCTTTGCCGAGCAGACCGCGATCCTTTGCAGAACAAAGTTCCTGAGACTTCAGTTCTGATCTCCCCAGTTCTTGGGGTTAGTGTGGGTAGTAATAACCACGAGTACCCATAGTGTGGCAGTAGAGCTGTGTACATACATATAAAACCATCAGTTAGTGGTTCTGGCCGGCTGAAAAAATAAGGGAAAGAAATCCTCCTGAGATCACATCAGTTGTGCTTGCCAGTGGTCCTGCTGCCCAACAGCGTCCTTCTAAAAAATGGCTGTTTGCTGCTTGTGCTCCCTTCGGGTGCGTGGGGGAAGCAAGGTGAGGCAGCTCCTGTTGTGCAGCCAGGTGAGCCAGCTGCACGAAGGTGTTGTACCGTGCACCAGCGTTTATTATGAACGTGGGGCCTTAGGGGAGAGGAAGTGGTTCATAGTTGCCCTTCTTTATTTCAGCGATGTGGTAATCTGATGGCATTTGGGTTTCAGGAGGGCAATGCTTCATGTCTTTGGCTGAGTGCAGACTCATTCACATACAGCCTCTCCGAAACAAAGTGCATCTCATGCTGAAATGTCTTGACTGCCAAAACAGGTAGTCTTAATAAGGATGTTTCTGTTCCCTGCCAGGTAATGAGCTGTGCATTTGGTGTGTGCATTGGCCGAGTTCGTTTGGTGCACGTGTGCAATTTCTTTTGAAGGCCTATTCTGAAGGAGGTCTTGAGGTTATTATTCACTGTGCTTTGTTAGTCAGCATCTTCTTTTGCACTGCATAACACAAAGTTGCTTGAAACACGGTCTCATCGATTTAATCCCACTGTTTTTTTTTTTCTTGAGGGAAAAGAGTTTTGGTAAATTCTTCCTCTGAAGAGCGGAGGAGCAGGAAGCTGCTCGTGGATCTTGATGTATGTGCGCATACCTCCATTGTAAAGCACCTTTTGTTTTGTTCTGTTGTCTCAAATCTCCCCACGATCAAGAGTGATTCAGGGATGCTTGCTCTGCCAGGGAAGCAACTTCGCTGTGCAGCACTTGGTGAATTGAGCGCATTTTTGTCGGGGGTAAGGATGTGAGATATTAACTCTGAAGCAGTGGATAGATGTTTGTGTAGGAGGGAAGGGAATAGTCGCCAGCTTGATTACATTTGATTGTGGCACATGATGAAACTACAGTTTTTGATGATAGTAGCTGAGCATATCATTTTGATATGAGCCCTACTCCCAGCACTGAGGCAGTGTGGATATCAGTGCTAAACGAAATGAATGATTCCCACTTACTCATTCTTGCCTTTTGTTACAGGAGAGGGGAGGTGGTTCTGGCAAGCGTTTAGAGAGTGCAGCTCTTTGCTTTGGATCAGACTGGCCTAGGGCCTCGAGAGAGTGGGCACAACACAGGGCTTTGTGTTGCAGTGCTGTTTCCTTGCCTTTGGGACTGCAGGGTGGGAGATGCTTGGGCTGGGCTGGAGGCTTTCAGTGTGTCACAGGGGGTGACACGGTTGTGATCCTCAGGTGGGTGGGATTGGCCCATTCCTTCCACCTTCCTGCCTGTCCTCGTGTCCCTGGACAGATGTGGCATTCTGGTTTGACTGGAACACAGTGATCTTGCTTTCTTACCTCTTCACGTGGCTTGGTGCTCTCATGAGTTCTTCCTGAAGAATGTCTGAATTTGTCGTGGTCTTCTCCACGGAAACATGTGCCCATATAGCAGGGGGGAATGTAGGGGAAGGAACCCTTACTGGGAACACTGCAGTGTGAGGTGCTGCCTCGCTATGTAACCCTTGGCAATCAATCTCGCTTCTGTCTTCTCCTTTTTTTGTGCTGATTGAGTTCATCATTTGGGGTACAGGAGGTTTTCCTTTGCTGTATGATTCTCCATTGCCCATCACTCTGGTTTTTGTTGCGGCCTCTCGGTGCTGCTGTAGAACATCCCAGCTCAAGCCTTCCTTGCCGCAGAGCTTGGTCTGTCATGTCACAAACCTCCTAGGGAAATTCTGTATTCAGCTGGCTGATGGTTCCCAGCCTGCAGTGGTACAGAGGTGGATGTCTGCTCTGCTGATCCTCGGTGGCTGCCTTCCAGTGGTCTACGAGTTTCTGTCAAAAGAAGGCATCTGTCAGAAAGGGTGCAGGGAACGTGATCCAGGCAATCTGCTGTAAGTGCTAGTGGATGTGTGATTGCCAAGGTGATTTAGGGCTCAGGGTGTTATCTGAGATGTTGATAGCATATTCATATCATAGGTTATATTCCTGCTTTTTCCTAAACAGGAGTTGACTGCCTCATTGATTTGTTTTCAGGGACAAGAGGGAACTTTGAGACGTGAGTACTCACGCTGCTTTCAAAGAAATCAAGATAGAGATGGAGAAAAAAACTCTCTAGTGATGGTAGCCCCCATAGTTTCTGTGTTTACACAGTGTTTCTGGAGGAGTGAAGTACAGTGCAATTATGGAAATCAATGTACTTTACTTGCTATAAACATGATGCAGTGCAGTAATCTGCAAAATAAATATGCTTCTGCCATGCTATGCAGTGGCTGACTGATCTGATAGTGGTTAATGTGTAACTGGGAAAATCCCATTGATTAAAGAAATCAAATTAACTCTGATTCAGTCTTTGCTACCATGGACACGGCCAGGATGGAGATAGCATGCTGCTGCAGCAAGCTTGTGTGCAATTTCTTTATACCTCCCTGGTGTGGAAGTGGAACAGAGGGTTTTTGGACTTGTGGCTTTCTTACGTTGCATCAGAGCAGACAGAGTATGGTGCACCTTTTTTCTTCCCAGTCTTAGGCACATCCCCTGCTTCAGCCCGAGTGACTGCAGTAATTTTCTGTCTTTGAGGTTCAGGCATCGCTGCCACAATGCGCTGCATGCCGCTGCTGTCTGCTGCCAGGAGGAGAAGCAGGGGCTGTGGGAGCCCTGCTTGCTGCTGGTCACGGCTGTGAGGGCCAGATGATGGTGCAGCAGGGAGATGTGGTGAGCTATGGCTTTCGTGGAAGTGCAGGAAGATTTGCAACTGTGAGGTCCGGAGCAGCTGTGGTTGCCAGGGAGATGTGTGATAAAAAAGTAATTAAAAACAAATTTCTCTTCATGTTATTGACTTTAAAAAAAAATCTGCTTGAAAATGAACTGATATCTAGGTTTGGGGGCAAGCTCAAGGTATTCAGGGAGCGAAGGAAGGGGAATGTCAGTTAAAAAGACTTGTGGGTCCCTTCCAACTTGGGATGTTCTGTGATTGTATGATACCCATGCGATGTATTTTATGGTGAAGGGTGAGCAGAGGCCCTGCCCCATGCTGTCATAACATTGGAGGCAGCCCTTGCCTGGAAGACAGTAATCCAAATGATAGCGATATAGGATGTACCTCTTGAGTGGTAGAGGACTGCAAAGACTGAAGGGAGACAGCGATACAGATCTAAAGGTAATGTGTGAGGGGCAACCAGCACCACCAGAGAACAGCTTTGTACGTGGATGTTCCTCTGTCTGGGCTTGCTGATAGTGCTGCCTCACCAAGACCCGTTCACCTCAGGGTTCTGATCTCACCTTAGTAATTTATGGTGACTTCAGCGTACAAGTTTCCACCCACAAGAAGAAAATAAACAGCACCTTATATCCTATTGGCAATTATGTAAACCATTCCTGCTCCTGCTTTGCTGTTAATCCTATAAGCAAAGGCACTGGGAAGAAACAGGCTGTACGTTTGCCTGTAAGTGCAGGGTGGGTATGAGGTGGGACCCGATGCAGAAAGCCTTGCCCAAGGTCAGCCAGCAGGTTCCCAGTAGAACTGAGGACAGACTCGAGGTCTTCTCCTGTGTTACTGCAGCATGTTAAGTAGCAGCTTATTGCTGCTGAGAGTGGAAATGGTTTTTGGGATGCTTTCTCTCTGCGGGTGAGGTCTGAGCTGTATCTGTGCTAGTGAATGTGAAGGTGGCTTACTGTAGTTACACTGAAACAAGTATTTCTCAATCCATTTATCAAAATGCCCGCAGTTCCCATTTCAAGGCAGATAAAACAACAATGAATATCAATAAAGGTGTCTTTATCCAGGACGTTTAAAAATGAAAGAAAGAGAAGATTGGTTCCTTTGGCCTCTGGCTCTTGCTAGCGCTCTGGAATGCTAAGTGTGCTCTGTCCTAATGAAATAGGCAGGTGGTTGAAACCCAAATAAAGCTTTGTGCCACCTGTGTTTCTTTTAACGTAACTGAGAGCTTGAGAAGCAGCTTCATTCCTCAGTGAGATGTGGACCAATGGGGACATCTCACCACCCCACTCCCCTGGCTTGGTAATCGTGGCCCCACCGGAGTCCAGAGCCAGGTGCTGTAGAAGGTGCAAGAGCACTGAAATAGAGAGACAGAAAGATGAATTAATCACAGCTAGAGAGCTGTCCACTGCTGGGGATTTTGTGGTTCAGTGCTCTCCTGTTATTTGTGTTCCCTCTCTGCTTGGAGAAGCCCAATTCCTGCTGTTTTCCATGGCAGTTGGCTCCTGGAAGTCCTTGAGGGTGCAGCCCTTTGTCCTTCTGTTTCACTTCCCTCTCTGTAAAATGGGGGTAAGTAGAACCTGCAAAATCCTGAAATGATTTACAGATTTATTCTGCAGAGAGATCTGGGTATGTTTGTGATAAGCTTTCAGCAGATACAAATTGCTCTCTGTTGATTAGCCTCACAGGTTTTATGCTCTTGGTTCTCTCCCTTGATTGCATGGCGTGAATTCAATCATTTCACGTACAATTTGGGATTAATTGTGAATGACGTTAAGGAGAAAGTTGTCTGTTTGCTTCTGAACTTCAAGAAATAAAGTACTCATGGCAAAAAGTCAGGAGTGTAATTCTGTTTCTGCTCCAGCACAGGTTGCTTGGCTCGTTCTGTAGGTTTTGGTGCATTACTTGCACATGTTTTTGTAACTATATATATTTGTGCATTTTTTGTGAGAGATTGCAGCACAGCGTTCATGAGAACCATGTATTCCCAGGGGGTGGAAGGTAGGAGACCTGCAGCAGCCTTAAGAATTCTCCAAAAGCATCAAGGAATTAGAAACTGCTCTCTGACAAAAGCAGAGTTGTTCAATCCATGTGAGCTTCAGCTTCTTGTGCAGAGTGGAAATAGCAGCGTTACCTGATGTGTTACGGAGATGGAAGTTTCAAGGATTGCAGAAATGGAAAGTTGTTTCCTGGTCAGGGTGCCTCATGTTAGTAGCTGAGCAATTATTTGGTTAAAGCAGTGGAAGCAATTTGCTGTTTTTTCTTTGTTTGTTTGTTTGTTCCATCTGTTTTGGTTTGTATTTTTCTCTTTTAAATAGAAAGTTTGTCAGAGAACTTCAGAGAGGGGAATGATACACGGTTGTGTAACCTCTTGGATACTGTTCCAGTTCTTCCTTCACTCTGCTTTTGTGACCAGTATGTTCCCAAGCTTGAGATCTGGTGGCTTGTAAAGGGGATTCATTTTCTCTCTTCTTCCAACTGAAATGAGCAATTCTAGCTGGCATTTTAAGTGTCCTGCGGAAGAGCTGGTCTTACAGTTTGAAAATGCAAGGATGCTGTGGGTCTTGTTCTGTTCCTCAGCCATGCCTCCTTCACATTTCTGTAACTCCATTATCTTCAGCAGGATTCTTTCCTCCTCTTGTTGCTACAGAGCCAGGGAGGATCTGGTCCTTTGTGAGACAGGCGCTTGATGTGATGTTCAGTGAGCAGCCAGTGCCAGGCTGGAGGTACAGAAAATGGCAGCTCGTTTCTTCTGCAACAAAGGCACAATTCACTATTCCTTTCCCATTTTGATGCACTGAGTAATAATATCAAGAAAAACATGTATCCTTCCAAAGAGGAAATCTATTTCCTCAGAAGGATAATGAGCTTTCCCAAAGCGAATGCTTTTTTAAAAGATGCTACTTGCATTGTGCAGCATATTGTTTATATCCACCAGTTGTTTTTTCCTCCCCATTATGGAGAGGTTAGGCACTGGCTGTGGACGCTGCACATCTGTCAGCCACAGTCCTGGGTTGTTTCCATTGGAGTTAAGCACCACTTGGGAAAGGCCTCTGTGTTAATAGTGAAAAAAGAAACGTCCACCTGCTGAAATAATGAGTATTTGAAGGGTAGGGAACTCGTCCCTGATTGCACTGTTTTTGGTTTGGTTTTTTTTTTTCCTGAAGCTGAGTTTAACACAGCGTCCATAGGAACCAGTCCTGGGTTGGGCTGAGAAGAGCCTGGAGCCTCTGCAGGGCTCTCCTTTTCCTCGAGGGCTCCAGCTCTGCTTCTAAAAGCTGTGATGCCTCTCATCTTTTTTGAAAGATGATGGTAAAGCAGTTGTGTTGGAGTCTCAGTACTTGGGCAGGGTGTTTTAATGAAGATACGGCTCAAAAAAAACTGGCAGGTACGCACTTGTTGAGGGAACAATGTGTGACTGTGGTCCCCGCTGCAGGCATTGGTTTGCTTAGAGCCTAGAGCTAAAGCACAGTGAAACCACTGGGCTTTGTGTGGCTTTTGTTTTTTTTTTTCTTTGGCCTTAATGGTGAAGACAGCTGTGGTACTTCCGCACAGGTGCCTCAGACCCAGAGGGCTTTCAGCTGGATATGGTGTTGTGTTCCTTACCTTGGCGAGACTTAGGGCATCAGAAATGGTCCTGCAAGCCCGTGCTGTCATCATCTCTTCATAAACAGCTGAATCAATTCTGATGGAAGTCAGCTTAGCAACAGCAACTTAATTCACTGGGTTTGAAGTGCTCCAGAGAATGATGTCTTATGGGAGGGTCTCTCATTTGTTCCCACTAAGTGCTGCGACAGACTTAAACTAGAGAACAAATTATAACCTTTCTTTTTGTTGGTTTTTTTTTTTTTTTTGCCTCGGAACCTAATGCTGAGGGTTGTTATGGGCAGGTTTTTTCCTTTTCCATGACTGCATTTAGCAAATGAGTCTTCTTACAAAAAATACCCAATTTGAACCTACAAGTCGATGCAGTTCACCCCTTGTTAACTCTTTGATTGAGAGCTATGTAGATTGAAGAAGAAAGGTATTGATCTGCTTTTGGGATTGGAAACTAAGATTAAATAGAAAGTCCGAGGGTGAAAATGAGTTTTTAAATGAATGGACAAGCTGAAAGAAAAATAAGAGTACAATATACTGGAAATAAGTTCTGAGACTTTGGCACGGATGGAGGCCATAGAATGCAGCAGCTCTACGGATGTGCTTTGGGTGTTGTGCATTGTGTGTCTCAGTAGGATGGTGCCTACCATGAGAGACACTCTAAATGGATCAGAACAAGATGGAAAGAAGTCTGGTGTCTTAGTTTCAGAGCATGGACTGGTTGCTGGTATTAGGTATGGACACTGAAAACTGTTTTTATGGGAAAGGAATGAAACTTTCGCTGTAATTGAAGTGTTTCATTTTTTACTTTTTCTGCATCTGATTCGTTAGGAACCTTTCGTAGCTGTATCTTCTTTAGACCATATCACCACTTTTGGTTTGGGTTGTTTTTCTTTGGCTCATCTGGCGAAGTGAATTGTAAAGTCTGTGCAGTGTGGACTTCTGATGACTTCCATTGATTGCTCAAGGTGAGAAGTAGGTACTTGGTAGTAAACATAAAGGGGAGCGATGCTTAAAGGATGTGGATGTGAAAGTGCTGCTAAGAGAATCAAATAAAAAATGGATTTATATCCCAGCAAAAATTCCCAAGAGAAATTGCCTTCTGTTTGCTTCTTTTTGTAATTCAAATACAATAATAGAAGAGCAAGCTGTTACAATACAAACGCCTGGCAGTGTGTTTTGTTGGAAGATCTCAATGCAATTGTAAATGTAGAGCACATTTCTTTATTGAGTGCAATAGAAGAATGAAGTGGAGTATGTGCTGATTCAGGATGAGGGCTTTTTATTTTTTTATCTGAAGGTGTAAGATCTTGGTCACTACTGACAGCTAACTTGCTGGTTATGGCTTTAGCTGAGTGTTTGAAGTCTGTGCTGTGTCATTTTCTTCTACAGAACTTCTGTCTCCTTTCTTTCTGAGCTCCTGGTGCTGAAAAGGACTGGTGGCCACCCTGCAATTACCACGAGCAGCTGCAGATTGGGGCAGCTCCTGGCTTTCACGGGAGTTACAAACAGATAAAAACATAACCAGGCGGTTCTGTTGACATGTAAAGGTTTAAGCCAGAAGTTGAAACATAGTGGGAAGCCAAAAAAAAAAAAAAAAAAGCTTGCTGCTTGCTCCTAAATAAGACTGTATATCCCCTGTGTTGTTCCCTTTGGACTGTTAATTCTCCATCAGTGTAATGATGAAATTGCTGATATTGTGGGAACTTGTAGCTGGGCTTCTCCTGGGATAAGTTCCCTTCTCAGTGGCCTTGAAGGGAGCGTTGTACTTCACAGGTGGACGCACTGCTTCGTATCTAATAAGGCAAATAACACTGTGGGAGCTTCAGGTCTTCTCATGGTGATGTGGATTTGGCAAAAGGAGGAGTGGAAACTAATGAAAATCTACCATAAGGGAATCTTTATATTAGACCTTCAGTGTGATTTGTGAGATGGATTTCACCCTGAACGTTATTTCACCTTTCTTGACCCTTTTTTTTTTTTTTTTTTTTTTTTTTTTTGGAGATAAAGGAGTCCTAACAAGCGAGTTTGAGCACAATGGATTAGCTGTTAAAATTCATATACTCTTTCACTGGGAAATAATTGAAATACAAATTGGAAATTTTGTTTTAGAGATCTTAATTAGCACCTTATAAATTGAGACAGAGTAAAAATTCTGCCTATGAGTGGAGTCTGTCTGGGCTTTGTGCAAATGCTTTTGTCAGGTCGGTTTCCTTGTTCCGGATTTCCACGTCACTGACGACTTGAGATGAGCTGTCAGCTGTAGAACACCAAACCTGTAGGAGGCTGACACAGACCTGAGCAGTGTGAGATTGGCCTCGGTATTGGTAAAGGATATGTGGGCAACCAAAAAGCCACGAAGGGAAGTGGTGGGAGAACCTGGTGAGGCTGTTACACTGGAGGCAGCACGAGGAGAATATGCATTAATTGCTTAATGGTTGTGGAGGGCTTTGAAGATGGAAATAACTGTATAAGTGCTTGGTATGATTATTATGCTGACAATGACAACGTGGGAGAGTGGTGGTGCTCAGGGAGCAGTCAGAATTGATTAAGAGATGGTCGTGAAAGGGAAAGTTTTGAAGGGAGAAAATTGCATCCCTTGAGAAGAGGCCGCTGGGGCTGAATTTGGGATAACTGATAACGCTCAGAGCTGAGTTACGTTGGCACGTAATGGATGGTCCATGTGAGTTTCTCAGTTTCATCAGGGGACACACAGCTCTGGGAAGGAGTGCACAGAGGACTGGAGGGGAGCATTGTCCCTTTGCAGAGAGCAAAGGAAGTAGTCCCAAACTGTGCTTAGCACTAACAGCAACTGCTGCTCAGAGCCGTGCTGCCGCGTTTGGCTGTGTGATGTTTATTGTACAGAGATCTGTTTCCTCCCACTCTCTCCCAATTTACATGAGGAATCTTCCACAGAGTCCCTTGCTCTGCTTTCATGCCAGTACACAGAGATACCAGTGTGGCAGATCCTCAGCAGTAGCTGTGCTGAAGCCAAGCCCTGCTCGCTGGCTGAGCACTGTCCTTGCTGACGGGATTCCTATTCTTTGTTCATCATTAAAGGGTTCAGGTTTTTCTTTTTCTACATACACTCCTTGCATCAACAAACTGCCTGGCTGAATGCCATTTCTGGGGGTCAGCAGAGCATGGAAACAACGTCTCCTTTTGTGCTACAGGGAAACCCGTTTCTCTGCTTTGTTCTACACCCGCATGTTTCCAGATGAAGCAGTCAGCGTGCTGCTCCTTGTCACCGTGTTTGCAGGGAAGATGGTGAAAACTGGAATTTGAGTAAAAGGTGCTGAGATGGGCTGCACTGTGGAGTAATTCAGGTTCCTCATCAGCGCTGGCTGAGCTAAGTTCTGTTTTAATCACACTGGAAATGTTGTCTGATGCTGCATCTATTGCTGTTGGATCAGGTGTGTATGGACAGATGTGTGTCCTGTCTGTCTCCAGCTAGCAAAAGTGAGCACGAGGAGAACGCAGTGTTTTTAAGATGCCTGGTACAAAACACTATGGAAAGAAATATTCATTTATGTATCTCAATAAACAGAGACTTCTCCGTTTACTTTGATACTGCTTAGATTATTTAGCATTAATTGCAGGGATTTTCTTAGATGATTATTAAAACCAGATGTATTCCTGCTGTGTTTAACAGAGTATATTGACATCATTTTGTCTATCTACTTATGCAGTGATTCATCTGTAGAGCAGCCCCTTAAAACAAGATGATGTATTCTTGCTGGTTGTGCCATCTCTGATGCAGTGGTGCAAATCTTCACTGCTAAAGGCCTGTCCTGTTCTCTAGCTTGCTTTGGTTCTGTTTAGATTGTAAGCATTTCAGATGGTAAAGTGGCATATAAATCTGCTGGGGTAAGTGCTTCTAAAGTAGCTGAGAAAGATATAGCACGCACATGGGGAAGGCAGCGTGGCACAGTAATGTCTCTGAAACCCAACAGGGATGTGTGCTGCGGTATCCACAGAACAGCTCAAGTCCTTACCAGCCACACCCCAGGAGGTGTGATGTTTTTGGGCTCTCCCTTTGGTTGTGATCTTCTTTCTTAAAATACAAATCTGATTAAGGGCTTGAAGCCCAAAGTCCCTGCTGTTCCCAGGCCATTCCAGGGCAGGGGATGGCCTGTGTCAGGTCAGCTGCCACGCTGCCCTGTCCTCCTGTTAGAAGCAGGGAGCTTCAGCCTCGAGGGATGATGTGGCAGCTGCTGCCGTGACCCATGTACTCACTGCAGCAATTTGTCTTAGCCCAACAAGGCATTACTTTCCAGCAGTTGAAGTCTCTGCCCTCTCAACATGTCAGGGGCTGCTGTGCAGCTGTAAGACAGACATATGTGCACTGTCATGTTCTTGTGATTTAAGTTTTGCCCTACAATGGCTTTTGATGTTACCTGAAATGGGATATTTCTTCTTTTTTTCCTTCAGGACAGCATATCAGAACTCCTTTGATCTTGCTACTGCAAGTGTATGCCCTTTTGAGGTTCAATCATGAAATACAAAAATAAGTCTTTTTAGCTTTAGCATGTTGTGGGTTTTATTTTTCATCCAAGGAAGAAGGTTAGCTTGGTGTTGAGGAAGGAACGTACAGGCAGGGATGACAACCAGCATCCCAACTGTATCGATGGGGCAGTGATCCACCCAGGCTCTGCCCAAACTGCAGCACTGTTGCCATTTCTTGACTTCAGACAGTTGTGGAAGGGCTCAGGGTGTCTAGAACCTGACCAGGGGTTCAGAAATATCACTGAACGAGGAACCACTGAGCAGGTTGTGTTTGTTTATGCTAGTATTTGCCAACATTTTGGATGTGTTGACCTCAGCATTTCCAGCGGAGGTAGCTTTGTTATGTAATAATGAATTATTAAATTATGATATCATGTAGGCTATTATTTTGGGAAATGGAAGAACTGCCGTGCTTTTGTCTAGGATTTTCTGCATCTGGAATGTGTGTGTCATTTCTGGGTCATGTTGGAAGTGTTCTTCTACCAGCACTGAGTGGGACTGAGAGATGGCAATGGGACTGTGAGGCTGTTGGAAGGGAGAAAGTAATGCCTTGGAACTGGAGGGGTGACTTAGCAGGGTTTGGAAATAGTGTGTTAGGTTTGTGATATCCTCACAGTCCTGTGCAAATCCGTTGTGGTCTGAGAACTCGTGTCCTGCTTTGGACTTGAGACAGATGCTGTAATCCTTCCTGGCCTTGGCAGTGGGAGTGTGAGCTAGATACAGATTAAATATGTGTTCTTTGCCCTTGTGTTCTTCATTCCATGTGCTCAGAGTAAAAAGGCACTGGCTATCAGAGATGTTAATCATCCCCGTGATGATGATCTTGAATCCAGTGGCTTTTGATTAAAAGTTATAGTTAATGGAATGTCTCTGCATTATTTATTACCCTCTAGGCTTTGATATAAAACTGTAGGTTAACTTAAAACTATGAAAAGGTGAATGCTTAGAGAAACAAGGCTTAATTTATGAAGTATGAAGGCACTTCCCCTGCATGTTCGCTTGAATTGTGTGAACAAGAGAATGAAAGGCAGCCTATGGGTAAACTGGTTCTGATTGTCTGCAAGGATCTAGCGGTCTGCTATGTAAGAAGGGGCAGCCACTTGCAGATAAATCATTCATGGCAGTAAATGTTAGGAAAAGGAGCCTTTTTCTCAACTTAAATGGCAATGCTTAAATCAAGCAATGCTTAAAAATACTGAAAACAGAGAAAATTAGTTTGAAGATCTTCATGTGGTGAAGGTGAATGAATCTGAGCAGTACGTAGAAAAATTTGGGAAGTTACTGATGCATGAGTAGAATCTGGCCCTGGCATTTCAGCACAGGAGGGAATGTGCTTATCTGCAGGATATGGATTTCAGCTTTACGAGGGAAAGTGTGTTTTATGTTCATCTGTTTCCCTGAATAGGCTAGAACAATACCGACCAGAAACACTTGTTCCTAAGTAACAATAACTACAGAAAATGACGATACCCAGCACTGCTGCATTAAGGAGAAGGCAGCCATGTATCACCCACAGCCAGTGCTACTGAGAGCGAGTCAGTATGTATGGTTTGATATTTGTTCCTTGGATTGCGCAGTGACCGTACATCAGTGTTCGCTAAATTAGTTTCTTTCTGCTGAGAAACAAAGGCTATTGAGTTATATTTTAGGAAGCACTTCAGAAGTAAGTTCTGTTTTCTTCTCCTAAGCACTGCATCCTAGAAATTAACATCGTGTAAATCTGAGCAGTTGAAATGCTTCCTTGACTTCTCCGGCCACAGATCTTGCCTGGTAAGCTTAAGGAGGTGGGAGATGTTAAGCAACCTTGTATTTCTGTACAGGAAACGGGTACATCAGTACCATCAGACAGCACCTCACGTTGCTGCCATTATTACCTGAAGTTCCAGTTTTTGAGTCCGGGGTGCTGTCCCTGCCTTTCTCATGGCACGAGGTTGATGCGTTCCCCATGGTTTGCAGTTTTCCCAGCTCTGCAGACAGGAGGCAGTCAGAGCTGTCTTTGGCTGCTGTTCGTGTCCAGTCATGTTGAGTTCTGTGGCATATAGATCAACTGTGTGTTATAAAACGTAGCAGGCAGCCCCTATTTCTGCCAGAAATATGGTTCCTCTGTGAGCATATTGTGAGATAAACGTTTCATCATTTTCCTTGTGCATACGGTCTGGAAATGAAGCTGATCCATCCTTTCATATTGTTCAGGCAGTGGACACAGCTCAAACCAAGCGCTGTATGCTGAGCTGGGTGAAGCTGCTTATGCTCTGTCATTGAGGGGGTGGTTGTGCCAACGGGAAGAGATGGTTTTCAGCAAAACCCCAATCCTTGCATCTTTTTGGGTCGTGATCTCTTCCACAGATTGAGATCTCTTTGGTTGAGAGGCTCTGTCCACTGAGCAGTGCCAGGCATGATAGCGCCTTTGTCCTTGTCTGCAAACCGAGTGCTCCTGCAATAAAATTACATTGGTGCAGTCGTTAAAAAGGTACACCCTCATAATAAACCACTTTCCAGAATTGAAAATGGCAGGCCGTGTTGGCAGAGCGCGAGCTGGAATTAGCTCTGTTCTCAGACTGCTCATCTCTGTCACGAATTAGGACAGCTGCCCACAGACGCATCTCCGCCGATGAGTTTCGTGTTGGTGTTTTACCTTCAGAAAGTGGGAGTCCGTGAGTAATGGTATCAGCAGGGGGATAT
Organism: Oreortyx pictus; assembly: GCA_036925125.1. Classification (NCBI taxonomy): domain Eukaryota; kingdom Metazoa; phylum Chordata; class Aves; order Galliformes; family Odontophoridae; genus Oreortyx; species Oreortyx pictus. The sequence continues at coordinate 1,089,580 of JAUPFR010000026.1, read as the reverse complement.
CTACACAAATATTTACACCGTGGTGCTGGAGCTGATCCGTTAGCTGCGCGTGTTTGCCTTTCTCATTCTCATTGTGGAAAAGAGTGGCAGAGGGAGAGGGGGATGTGAGATTGCTCTGGAAGGGCACTGGGTGAGTGTCAACCCGTGTGGGGTTAGGGGGGCTCAGGTGACAGCTGGGGGCTGAGCAGGGGGCAGCTCCGGTGGGGCAGTGAGGAGAGTGTCCTCTGCCAAAGGTGAATTCATCTCAGCTGCGTAGCACCGACTGACATTGTCCTTTTAAACTTCTGTTTGTTCGTGCTCCTGGGCCAAAGGGATAAGGAGAATTGTTTCTGCTAGTATTCAGAGGAGAAATGGTGTGTTTCCTTGTCATGTACTTCAGACTTCAGATAAGGTTTTGTCAGTCAAGCCTGAGCTGAGCTAACTCATACCTGAAAACAAATTACAGAGCGTGCATAAATTCTCTTGGGCTTCCTGGATCTCTTTCCTGTGCCTGCTGGCTTTTCCATCAGTGTCCAATATAAACAAAGCTCCCTCCTATCACCGCTGATGAAGTATATATTGCTTTTCAGATTGTCAGCTTTTGGAAAACTAATTTTTGTTTGCAGTAGTGAGCAATTTTGTTAGCTACGTGCATAGCGCGCCTTGGTCGGAATCATGAACGTGCAATTATTTCAGATTGATTTGATATGTCATAGAGCTGTGTCCTAATTTTTTCTTAGGTATTTGTTTTTATTCAGCTTATTCTTTGCTCTAATCACTAATTATGCAAGGATAGCATGAATTTATATTGCTCTTAAGTCCTGTTGTCTTTCATATGACCTTGGAAATGTTTGGAACTCAGCACCTCTGACCTTGAATTTACTTTCTCAACTTCATGCAGCACTGATGGCTTGAATACCATCAGGAAAAGGAGAGATACAGCCTCTTCAATTTCCCACTTTCCTTAAGTTGTTCTGATGATATTTACTTACAATTAAAAAAAAAAAAGTGCAGTAGAGGGAGAGATTCAATTGCCGCATTGCATACTGTGTGCTAGTCTGGGTGAAGAAAAGAGGTTGTGATTGAGCTCTGGAGAACTGGAAGTGATGGACCTCTGGCAGTCTCTGAGTTACTAAGCCAAACCCCACCCAACTTCACCTCTCCATGCCGTTCCCATCCTGTACCTGCTGCTGGGCCCCGGCTCACACATCCTGCAAGGAAAAGGAGCTGAGGTAGAGGAGGGAGGAAGGTTTCGCTCTTGTGTTCATTTACATTGACAAACTGCACTGAGAGGCAGATGCCAGGTGCTGCAGAAATGCAAAGTACTGGAGTCTGGCCTTGTTAATGAGTTATATGCCTAGCTCAGCTTCAGTCCCCTGTGGATTATAGGGCTGTCGTAACTCTCACTGATGTAATAAACATGATACAGAAAGAGTCCCTGGGTAGTAAATATGATTAACCATTTTAGATTCATGAAGGTGTGAGCTTCATCCTGCAGAGACAAGTTTCACTAAGCATTTTTGCACCAAAGTAGGTCAATTTAATTGTAATTGGCTTTAATGAGCCTTACTCTGCAGTTCTTTACCTGTAGCTGCTTGGCACTCAGAAGTGCAAATGCCATTGCTGCCTTCAAAAAAGCAATGAGAAATCAAAGAGGCAATTTCTAGTCTGATTCATTTCAGCAGGACAGGCATGGGTGATGCATAGCCAGGGTAAGCAAGGCAGGATCCACGCACTGCTGGTAAGCAGATCTGCTGGCTGTAGGATAGAGGGGAAACTTTGCTTTCAGTTCCACAGCAGTTGCCTTGCAGACTGTCCTCAGTTTAATTTTGGTGTGGGTGAGTGGGGGTTATTCAATTAGAGCCACAGAGAGATATCCGAGTTTTTGTATGAGTGAATTTGTCTTTGTGCCTCAAAAGACATTTCCAGTAAAGTAGTAGTGAAGAGAGGAAAGCACTAAGGAGAATTTGTCATTTAGGCTGTCCCCAGCACATATTTATGTACTAGTTTCCCTTGAGAGAGAAAGAGAGAGAGAGGAAAAAAAACTCTCATATATCCGGAAATTGTGCATCATGGCAGTTGATCTTTATCTTAGGGATGGAGTGCTCACAGGTAGTGCTTTGGGGAAGGAAAAATGGATTGAGGGAGGCTTAAAGTATTTAGCTGGTGGATGTGGGATGGGGCTTCTGCCTCAGCAGTGCAGCTGTGGAGTCAGGGCAGTGCCTTAGGAACACGGCCCAGCAGATATTTAACCTGCACACTCCGCAGGTTGCAGATGACTCCAAGCTGTGTGGTGCAGTCAGTGCTCCCAAGGGATGGGATACCATCCAGAGAGACTGTATGGGAACCGTTGAATCATGGCATGAACCGCTGATGGATCACCTGAGGTGAGCACTGAGTCAGCTGCAGGAGCACAGGGAAGACAATGTACCTGTGTGACCAGAGGGGATGGAATCTGACTCCGTCTCTCCCAGATCCCATTTAAGGGCTGACCACCACTGGGGAAGGATCTCTTGCTGGAGATCCCTCCCCTGTGGAGTCCTGGGTGAGCAGTGGGCCCAGGTGAACTCAATGAGGTTCAGCAACTCTAAGAGCTAGGTCTGCCTTTGAGTCATAGCAGCCTTGACAAGCTGGGGGATGGAAGGACTGAGCACAGCTTTAAATACAAAAGTTTGTGTCTGGGGTCTGAGTTCAGGCAGGAAGGACAGACAGTGCGTCTGTAGGCACTATATTTGTGTTTACCGTGACCAGGAATTCCTAGGGAAGAACAAATTCAGTGGGAAGAATCCTATGATCACCTAGATGGAGGTGATATTGAATTTGTATTCTGCACCATTTGACTTACACTTCTGTCTTTTCTTTCACCAGCCCAGAACTGCAGTCACATTTTGCACGGCCCAAATGGGACAATACAGAGTCCAGGCTTTCCGTACGGATATCCAAATTATGCAAACTGCACGTGGACAATCACTGCTGAGGAGCAGAACAGAATACAGCTTGTTTTCCAATCCTTTGCGTTAGAGGAAGATTTCGATGTATTATCTATCTACGATGGACTGCCTCAGCAGGGGAACCTGAGAACAAGGTATATTGTCTATAATTGAGTTGTTTATAAACATATTCCTGTTTCTGTCAGTAGGATTAATACGTCCAGGTTGCAGATGTATGCTGCAGTAAACTGGGGTTCTTCATGAGCAGTTCTTACAGCTCTTTAGCTTTCTTATGTCTGATAAAGTTTGATGTGTTTCTCTGAATGCCTGACAGTAATGATTTATCAACAGTCGTTCTAGATATCCTGGGAAGTTAATTAGAAAATGGAGCAAGAGGGAAGCAAAGCTAATGTGCAGAGGAGCTTCCTTCAATCCGAAGGAGATTCTCTGAGTGGGAGGATGGATAATGGGTTTCAGTTTATATCTCTGCCAAATGCTGTGTGAGTAATTTGTGTAATTCCCGAAGTTGTGGCTCGCCCATCAGCTGGACTGGGATGGGATTCTCTCACTTCTTACTAAACTGATAGATCTTTCGGGGTAGGGAGTTATCAAGTAAGATAGTTTAGTATGAAGACTCTCCATGGAGTTTGATTTCTAAGACTTCCGAGAACCATCTTGAAATTAATAAGAAGTTAATGAGAGGCTTATTATGGAAAATAATGCATTATTGTATAGCAACTGTTAAATGGTGTGCTAGTCTTCTGAATTTGGAGGAGTAATGACTCCCGGATGAGAGATGAGACAAAATCTCTGTGGTGGTGTGTGGCATGACTCTTGTTGTCTGATGTGGTGATTGATTACTGCTGATATCTGATAGTATGGAGCATCCAAGTGTTAGGATGCTGGACACGGACAGCAATTAAAACTTTTTTAGTACGGGTGCTTTGACTTCGCGTTCCTCCAACACAACTTGAGTTACAAACACTGGTGAAAATCAGCTCTTTAAGTAGGTTATTTCAGTCATGTAAATAAATCCTATCTTCATCTCACAACCGTTGAGAATCATCCTGATTGTGGGACCTCATCACTTAAGCAGAAGGTAAGGTAGTGCTCTGCTTCAGGTATTATGTGAGGGATGCCTACATCTGGTGTATAATTCTGCTGATTAAACTTTACATGCATCCCTTGCTCTGAGAAGCCCCCGGTGAGTGGCTGTGCTCATCAGCAGTGTGACTGTTTCCTTTTGCCCTCTACGTATCAGTGGGAGCTTCCACTAAAGAGGCAAAATCCATGAATGAAATGAGTTCAGAAATAGGGACGTGCTGGAGTAAATCAGGAGGACACTGTAGAATAATTGTGTCCAGCTATTGCTCTGAGCTACTCTTAAGCATGATGTGGTCATGGACAGAACTGCCAGCAAGGGTGTTGTAATACAGTCCGTTGCTACAGCAGAGCTCTGTGGTACAGAGGGCTGCTGCCCTTGTAACCTGTGGTCTTGCATTTCTGGGAAAGGTGCAGGAGATGAATTGTATCCTCCCTCTGTATTGCTGATGAATGTTTTGCAGTACTTGAAGCATATGCAAGTTGCAGGATGAAACCAGGAGCACAGAGCAACGTGAGAACGTTTCATCTCTGATGAGCAGGTGATGCATGGAGGCAGTGGTGTGCCACAGAGGAAAGTGAAATAAACAGGAAAAGCTTGTGGAAGTTTCCTAGAGAACTGAAAGTACTTTCGGAGGACTTACAGAAGTAAACTGTAGACTCGTGAATGATGGACACTTGTGTTCTTGTCCTATACATTTCTAGATTAGTGGTTGCAAAACCTGGAACTGTTTGCTGTCTGATCTCTTTGTTCAGCTCATATTTTTTCATACATCCATCTTGCTTCATTAAGCTCTGAAGCTGTTGCCCAACATTGGATGTTTTTCTTTTTTCATTTTTTTTTTTCCCCTTTGGCTATCAATTTTGTTTTTTTATTTTTTTTTCTTGGACTGCTTTCCAAATGCAGTCTATTCATCACTGAAGTGCAGCACCTGAAGATGGATGACCACACGTCATTCATCAGAGCTGGTGCTAACAGGAGGTGAGCCATAATAAGCTGTAAGCAAGCACAAAAGGGGGAAAGAAAAGCTGTTTCTGTAGAGAAGGTAGCTGCTTTGTTCACTGTTATTCAAGGCCTATCAACAAAGCAGTTAACAAAGACAGGAACCGTGCCTCCCTGCTTCTCCCACTCAAGCCTGTATTGTTGAGCATCGCTGATTTATTTCACTTGGTCTTGACTCGGAGAAATGAGTGATCCTGGTGTAAATGAGTGGCTTGTGTGTTGATGTGCTGAGGGATGGAGGATGCTAAAATTTGGTCAAAACCCCGACGTTTCATTTGAGGCATATATTGCGGAGTCCCCCCAGCCTGATGTCTCAGTGTCATGCCTGTGTCTTCCTAAGGAAGGGTTAATAACTGTGTTCATCCTGTGCAGGCAAGCACCCTGTTGTCTCGCAATTTAATGTGGTGTGAAAGTTCCCTAATAGAATAAGAGCAGACTTAATCCAATGAGACATTTGCTAATAAACTGCTTTACTGTATATTAGGGAATTTGCACTGCGTGTTTGTGATGAGTATGTGAATATTAAATGTGTTTCAGTGTCTTAATTTAGACGTGCAGGGATCTTGCCATCTCTCACTATGACTTCGTGTTTGATAAAATCAGAGCTTGCTTCTTCAGCCCCTCAGATGATTTTGCTTTTTCCCCCACACCGTGCATTGGCTTTCAGCAGTGAAAGCACCACAAGCAGGGACTGTTGTAGCAGAATCCTCTTTGGATCCCGAGAACAGGGACGGCTGCAGGTTTTTCTCTCCTTGGATTGCATAGGGGAGCTGTGTTCTCAGTCGTTAGATGAGATTTGTAACTTCTCCTTGGGGCTACCTGTGCTCACCAGACCAAGCCATCCCAAACCCCCATCCTTCGAGTCCCTGAACTGCCACTGGAGGTCGGATCTGAAAACTGCAGTTGCTCGAGAATACTTGTTGCAAATTCCCATTGTGCTCTGCTGATTGTCATTGTGCAGGGGATGCTCCAATCAGGTTCCTTTCCTGATTGCTTTCCCACTGCGCTGGGCTTTAGCAGCTCAGCAGAGACCTGACTGAAATTTGAATATTTGGAGTTATTTTTGGATCTAAGATTGCTGTGGGATTTGGAAGCCGCTTTGCACCTTTTCATATCTCACTGTGGTTGCGTGACATAACCAGACAGTTGCTGAAAAGAAAAAAAAAATATGTGGCGAAGGGAAGCCACGAGCCATCTTCAAACATTTTGGACTGATGCTGATAATTTGTAGGGTGGTCTTAGTGTAAGAATCTTAATTAGTTGCTAACTTAGTGAGGGCCTGAAACTTCACGTGATGAAGAAAATGGGAAAGTGTGTTTACCATGGGTTTGGTACAATCGTCTGTCCGTGTGCACAGTCCTGTGTTGTTGATGGAAGCCACTCAGTTTATGCTCAATGTGGGACTGATCACTGGAGAAAATCACGTTTGTACTCTTCCAAGAGCTCTTAAATTGCTCAGAAAAGGCAAAGGGATGAAATGTACAGTGGTTTCTTGAGGGGGGGGGGGGATTGTCATCAATATGTAGTTAAAAAAACATCTCTTTGGCCATAGTCAATTGACAGAAAGATAAAATATTTTGTTTGATCTCAAAATTGTCAGGTAGCAGTGATAAGAGGCGAATTACCCACCGGCGTGACCTATTTGCAGATCCAACAAATACCTGGTTCTCATTGGTAATCTGTGCAGCAGTCTTCAAAAAGTCAGACTGGGTGAGCTGTACTTAATTACCAATCAGGAGAACGGAGCTTTTGATCTTCAAGAGAGCGAGAAGGGAGGAGACAAAGGGAGCAGCGTGGGTGCATTCCCCAACGCGTGCTGCCGAGTGTCTGCATGCAGCGCTGAGGGTCCGGGTGCTGCCTGTACCGGTGTGGGGTTTGTGGAGCTCAGAGTGGTGAATGAATTCCTGGAGATGCAGTGTTGGCTGCCCAGCAGCACAGAAATGGGTGTTAGGATTTTGTGTCGAGTCACCTTTGGTCTGTGCCACGGTCCTTTGTAGTTAGCTCATGCCCACGAGGGGGCTGCGGTTCTTTACTAAGGGCAGAGATAAGAGGGGCAGCTAAATCCTTCTGTCGTCCTTGGTCAGCTCCGGGATCCTATCTCCCTTTTCCCTTTAGCAGTCTTTTTGTCACTTCATATTAACTCTCTGGGGAGAGTGAACTCGAACACTTCTAATTCCTGCAGTACACCCCGCGTGCAGTGCTCTCCTGATGCCGTGGGGCCCATCGCGCTGCTCTGGGGAGAGGCACTGAATGTTTGAACTTTGTGAAGATCATTGGTGGAACGAAGTCTGAGTTTAAATAGCATTTAGACAACAGAAGTGGAGCACTGTGAGGTCTGGATGTGATCTTTCAGCACTGCAGGATCTACAGTGATTGTAAGTTAATGTTCCAGGTATGATACGTCAGCAAGGTGAGAGCTGGGATGGCTCTCCTGGGATTGCTCCTTTTCCTGATCAAAGATGATCAGCAACTATTGCCTTTGATACTATTGTTTTGCTGCTGAACGTCCTATACTGAGAAAGTTCATCATCTTTTTATGTATGTGGTGTTCAAAACGATACGGTTGTGGATGTTTGTATTCCACACAAGTCGTTGATGTAGACATGGAATTTTAATGCTTTTAGCAGCAGTGCCAATTTACAGAGATGAAACGTTTCTCTATAGCAGTGGAGGGAGAGAAATTGAACCCTCCCACAGACCTTGCCTGGTGCTTCTCATCTCCTCATCAGTGCACTGAGGCCTCGTGTGTTGTAGGTGAGGGCAGACAGCAGCATGGGGAGGCTCAGTGAGCTGCCTTAGACAGCACAGTGTGCCATCAGCTGCTGGTTAGTGGTTATTTCCATCTGTAAAACAGCACAGCATTATTTGTGGAAGTTGCAGTTGTAGAATGCTTAAAAGCTCCCTTAGACGACCTGTGTGCTGGGGTGGGGAAAGACTCAGAGTACAAAACAAACTATTTTGTACTCCTTCCAGTGCCTTCCTCCTGAAGGGAGGCTTTTTTGGATGCAGTGAGTCTCTAGGTCAAGGAATTATTTCATTTCACGTTAATGTCTGACCTTGAGAGTTTCTCAGGCAAAGCATCTCTCCAGTCAATGTGTATTTCTCTTTTATCAAAATTAATGAAAGACTACAGGAGATGATACAATCTTAGTAGATCATTGAAGATACAATGAAATTGTGGAGTGCTATTACTTGCAGACTCAAATGGAAAATTGACAAATCTGCAGTGCCCATTGACTCCAATTCATTATGCTCCCGTTGGGCAGCAGAGGGTGGCTCGACTCCCTTCAGGCTCTTCCAAATTGTATTTTGGTGTGGTACAAGACTGCTGACATGTGGTCCTTTTTCTTTGAGAGTATAATTGTCTGTTTGCAGTCTCATAACTGTTCAGAAGACATAAAGGCTTCTGCTGTCCAAAGGTGTGGTAATTGTCCTGACATCTTCAGTTACTTTATGGTACACAGACCCACAGCTGATTGGTGTTGCTGTGCTGGAATTATAGGGTCTGGTGGGGGGAGAAATATTTGTTTGATCTGCTTCGTAGCTGTTTTTATTAATCCATGTGCAAACTGAAACATGAGATGCTGTTATCTTAGCGTTTCTTGCATACATTTTTGTTTTTAATTGCAATTGGGATCTTAAGCTGTGCAGGTGTGTGGCATGGCAGCCTCATGCTGGAGTTTTTGCTGTCCGTGTGCTTGTAGCAAAGGAGTGTGGAAGCAGAAGCGGCTGATGTGAAGTGAAAGCCGTGATGCTGCTGGGACTGAGGCTTTTTGCCTCCAGCACATCGAGCTCTACTGGAGCTGGGATCTCCTGCTAAACACCAGCACTTATCTGCGTTGTTCATTTCCTCTCTGCTCGATTCTCAGCACTCGCAGAAGGTGCAAGTGAGCAGAGAACTAAATATGATGCGAGTTGATACTGTCGTCTTTTTAGAGAAATCTTCTTCGTCAGAAACCGCTTTTTGTTTCAGGCTGTTTTCATCATACGGCACATCTGAGAATCACACCTCTTATTAACCTGTTTAGTTGGCTTGTTTTTACTGCATTGGTTATGAAGGCCAGCTTGCATCGCTTATTTGTGACATTTGGATGCTTCTCTTTAAGTTAGGTTTATGGAAAGTAAGTTTCTCCTGTTTCCTCCTTTCCTATTGCTGCTGAGTTTCATTACTGTGTAAAATGGCAGGTGAAATTTTAAGGAGGCATAGCTGTCCTCTGGTCAGTAGTGAGGCTGCAGTTTGTGGACATCTCCCAGGAGGATCAGAGCTCGCTGCTGTGCTGGGGTCACCTGGGCAGAACAGCACCTGCCTTTTGCTGCTGCTTAAAATTCACCTGGGAGAAGTGAAGATTCTCTCTGAAGACCAGTGTCTGAAGCAGAGTTCAAACCCTGCTTGTGTATGCGTCAGGAATCGGAGGGATGCACAGAGTTGGCAGTTGAGTCCCGAAGTCACTCTGCATGTCAGCTTCGGCTCTTCACAGTTGTGTGGCTTCAGCTTCTTGAGATTCAAATAGAGAGAGCAGGAGGAGCAGGGCTGCATGGGTGGTAAGTACCGATGCTAACAAAGCCATAATTAAAGTTTTTACTTGATTATGCCTCCATACGCTCACCCTCCTGGATGCCCAGCGTGTTCTGGGATTACTCATGTGGCTGAACAGGCAGGCTTTCAGTCTTGAGATATGTTCAGCTCCTGCGCCTGAAAAACTTCACATTTCCTGAGTGTTCCTTGGCCTTGTTAGCTGCTGGCACTTAGAAGGAAAAGCCTGTATCCACCTCTTGAGGATTTCTGATAACAATCCCACGGTCTCTGTTAAATGGTGAGATTAGGAATGATGCTTGAGGAAGGAAATCCTGTGTTCTGTGGAAGAAACATGAAGCTCAGTTTGCTGTGTTCCTGAGGCATCAGAGCAGCGTGCTGCTCCATCAGGGGGATGCTCGTGGTGTGCTCAGTGTGCTGCATATCTGGGCACAGCTACTTATGGAAGGGTCTCCCTAGGAATGGAATGACTCCCTCATCACCAGATATTCACCAAGATAACCCCTGATGGCAGGTGGCATCCTCCTTGTGTGGGCCTGCACTGTCCACAAGCATTTGTTATGGGTTGCTTTGCTCTGTCCTGCAGGAGCCTTTCTGAATCGTTGATGGGGATCTTTTTGGGAAATTAAAGTGACTGCCTGGGGTCGAAAATATTTTCTCTTTTTAAAATGTTTTTTTGCCAATGCCTGAAAGGAAAAGAATATTCTCTTGATGTTATTGATTGCAGTGTGTACATTATTTTGGCTGGAAGCATAGTTTACTATTCTGTCGTCTTGGCTAGATAGAACTGATTGTCAGACTCTTTTCAAAGTGACATTTTGCTGCTCCAGAAAGAGAACAGCCAAACTCACAGATGCTTGGGCGAAGACCTTCTGTGTTGTATGGACAAGATAAGAAAATGAAGCACAACACCCACTCACTTGATTAATTACACTCCAGTTACAGCATTTTTTTTTTTTTTCTTAGTGGTATCTGCAGTTGCTGCAGTGTGACCCAGCGCCTCTTCACTCAATCCCCTGGCTCAACTGCTGCTGAACCTGAGGGCTGAATCTCAGAAGGAACTTGGGGTCAGCAGGATTGCCTACACCATGGCTGACTTCTTTGGGAGCATGGCATGGGGCCATGCCTTGCACTGCTGTGATCTCAGCAGCTGTCCTCTAGGAGAACAGGTTCAGGGTCAGAAAGCAGCCTGAGAATTATGTTCATTCCATCTTTTCCATGTTTAAAGCTGTTTTGAACATCTGTATCTGTTTCAAATTCTTTAAGACATTCTTTTTGTCCCCACAGCATACAGCAGAGGAACAAATGGTGTGAATATTGGGGTATTTACAGCACGCCCAGTGTGCTCCTACTTCCTTTTCACCAGTTGCATCACATGCAGCAGTGAGTCCCCCAGTGATTCGTGTGGGGTTCTGAGAGCTTATTTTTTCCCATTTAGTGAATTTCACACCCTTAATGACTTTTTTTTTATGAAGAAAGTCATAAATAACCCCAATCTGCCAACTTTTGAGTCGACACTGCTGAGCCTTCCTTGGTTTAAGGCCAATCTTGTTGCTGTTTACTCAGAATATCAGCTCTGATTTGCTGAGAGGTTACTAAAATTTGGTGAACCTCTCTGATAATTTGTGTTTTTCTTCTGAGTTTGTAATAACAAGACCAGCGATGTAGCTGCCAAAGTTTGCTTGTTTCTGTGTTATCTGAGGAAGTAAAGGCAAAATGTGTATGGAAGGGATGTGATAGAAAAGTCCCAAGTTCAGTTTTCCTGCCTTTTTTTTTTTCCCCATGCAGTGGAAAAATAACGTTTATTGAAATTTGATGCTTAGTTCTTGTTCACAGCTTGAGAGCCATGAAGGCCCCATATATTTGAGATGGCTCTGCAGGCTTTAGGCCCTATAAATAACACTTTTCTAGTGGGAATTCACCCAAAACTCATTTTAAATGAGCAGAGAAATCTATCCAGGCTGGAATTTATGAGCCCTGTGACTGTCCCTAGAGACCGTGTTAGTTAATGAAGCCTTTGTCAGTGTCAGAGGTAAGCAAATGACTCTTGTGGCTTGATGAATTATCCTTGGCTTGGAGAAGGGAAAATGCAGTTGCTTCTTAAGTCATGTTGGCACATGGGGCTTGATTGTATAAAGTTAGATTGAGGGCTGTTTGCAAAGGGTGGGTAAACTTCCTGAAAAATCTGGGCGTAGCATGTGTCAGTGGGAAGGAGCTCAGGGGATGCACTTCTTGCTGTCTCAGGAAGAAAAATACTGCAGTGTTTTGGGTCTGGTTGAGCTTGAATCCAAAAGAAAAGCAACTTGGTTCCAGGCATAAATAATTCCTCCTATTTGTAGAAGTTGGGTGTTACAGGAATGCCAAGGTGTTCTTCATCTCTTTCCGCTGACTGCTTCACCCTGCGATCACCACTGCTGTTTGGAAATAAAACCTCTACCGGTGGTGATGTCTGCAGTGGGTTGTGTTGCTGTGGATAAATTCCCTGATCTCTGGCATCTGTTCTTTTATTCTTCTTGACATAGTCCACAAGGTGGCCTTGAGGAGGATATTTGTTAGTCACCACTGACTTTAAATGAGGCTCTGTTTCTCGTTCTCCTAAGTCTGCAATTTTTAAACGTGCACACATTTCCGAAGGTGTTCTTCTGGCAGCAGAATGCTTGCATGTTCTTTTCATTGGAATTGGGAAGGTTAAAATAGTTGAAGATTGTTCATTTTATACCTATTCTTAGAGGAAAGATTGAACGTACAGGTAGTCTCCTTGAAACTAGTGTATTCCCTCATAGTTCTGTGTTTACATCAGCCAGCTGTCTAACTGAATGCTAAAGACACAAAATTCAATTCCAAGTCAATGGGAAGCTGTTGGGCTTTTCCTCTTGGCACCAGTTGGTAATGGATCAGCCTTGTACATCATGAACACACCCTTCCATTGCCTGCTTCTCTTGGCTGCCTGGTGAGCAGGAGCTTGGTGCTGGAGGACTCGTTCCAGTTCCAAGCTTGGCTTGACAAAGAGCAACTCGTGCTCTGGGGTGCTTCCTTATGGCACTCCACCCAACTTGTCCTGGGATAGCAAAGAGGGTCGGAACAGCCCTTAATTTGTTTTGACTGTATATGTTGAAGAGAGTGGTTCACTTGATGGGAAATTTCTTTAATAGGTGCCTTTAAATTACATACAGGAAAAAAATCGCTGAAGTATGGTGTAGTGTAATTTAATGCTGGTTTAAACGATGCAATCCAATGCATTTTCATTAGATGTTCTGAGACACTTCTCCAGCATTTATGCTTTGAAGGCTGTTGGATTGCCAGCTGCAATAACTATTTTGATTGCAGTCTGAGCTGATGGTGGGCATCCTACCAGAAAAATAATGTGCTCTGTTTTAATTATGGCACCTGCATTCCAAAATGGGAACCTGCGTCACAGTCTGTGATACTGCTGTACTTGATATGGTGGAGCAGGATAATATGCAACAGGTGGAGGTGAGCCCATGTGCAGAGGGGATTGGTGCAGTGCTGTGCTGTGCGTTGGTGCAAGGGTGAGCTCAGCAAGTGGTGCTTCTGGCACTGCTTTCATTTGGTTCCCCACAACAGTAGCAGAACGAAGCCAATGGAAAACACATTGAAATTCTCACACAATCAGTGTTGGCCCCAAGCAACTTAAGGGGATAATGACTCAATAAGCCATTTGGCCAGAGGTACAGAAGGAATGGGAGATGATTTGTGCTCTTATTACTGCCCTCGCCTTCTTGTTACAGCCCTTAATGAAAACAAGGAACAGAGTTCGCTGTTTTTCTCTCTCTTGTTATTGTATACATCTTTTTTATTGCTATGCTAAATAACGGTGATGTCAGGATGACTGTTTAATGCATGAGGCCATTTGGGAATGATTTCATATTGTCTGCAGACATGATGGCCATGCCTTCTATTTGCCTGGGCTGCAGGTTTAGGCAAGAGGTTGGCACTGAAGAGGTGTGCTGCAGGCTGGGCTTCTCTGAGCTCAGGGCAGCAGCTCTGAGGCTTATGGACAGCATCTGGGCATAGCCTTGGTAGTTAAGTTCCTATTCCTTGAGTATTGCCTGTGTTCTTCCTTGGAGAAGACTTGAGCATCAGATGGGAGAAGTTAGGTGTGTATGTTGGTTGAGGGGTTAAGAGTAAAGTCATAATTTCTTAGTTGACTGCAGCTGCTTCTAGTGGAGGGTATGTGGAATTTCATGGCGTTTCTCATGCAGGCTGTCAGTGTAGAAGGCACGAAAATTACCAATAGAAAGGGTGGGAGTTGCTGTGTAAATACTTAATTGAGTCAGAGTTCTCTCCTTCTTCCTAAGTATTGCTTTAGCATTAATGGGGGCATTTTTGATCTCTTGTGTGAACAGCAGGATGGTACTGGTTGCCCTCTGAACTGCTTCTTGCAGCTCTGCCAGGGGTACCTGGTGCAAAGGGACGCAGGAAGCTCAGGATGTGGAGAGATGGTTGGGTTGTTTGTTCTTACAGTTTCTGGAAGCCCAGGGGTACCCATATAAACATGTCTTCAATCATTGTGGGATCTGTAGAAAGACTGAGGCCAAACTTCTGCTAGAATGTCATGCCCTTGTGCACAGACCGTTCTCTTTCAGCGCCCTGTAACTACAAAGCATGAATATATGCTTAAGGGCAATTTTGTTTCGGGTAGTACTTAATTCCCATTGTCTCCTCTGGGATGTGTGCACTTGCTTACAGGTAAGCAGACATGTAAATGTTGCCCTGAATTAAAATCAACATCTGCAGAGTGGAGTCGTCTTGGTGCACGCTGTGAGCAGAATCTGTGATGCAAAAACCTTCACTCAGAGAGGATGGATCTGCTCGAAATAAAAAGCACAGACTCCTGATAACTGATTCCTGGGTAATGTTGAAGCAGTGTGTGGTGGTTAGCTGGGAAGAAAAGCCAGCAGGTTCTGTTTTCTGTTGCGTGTTTTTCATAAAACTGATCTCTGCGTTTCTTGGAATTCAATTGGATCTCAATTAGCCATTTCAGCTAAGTTGCAAAGTATAACTTTGGTACTCTTCTTTAATTCTATGCACAGCAAAACTCTCTGAATCCTAAGAAAAAAACAGAAGCCTTAAATCTGTAATAAACAGCAGTGATTTTTTCTTTCAACTTGCATGGACAGTGGGTTTTGTGCTGGGAGCTGGGAAGTACTTCTTTGCTGACATCGAATCATCTGCCATCATTGGCAACTGCATGAATTTTGCCAGCAACTGGGAATTTTTTTTTGCTTTAATAAGGTTCCAAAGGCAGAACATGTCAGCTTTCGTTAGTCAGCTCACTCTGCTTGACATAAATATTGGAGTTCATTGAATGGGGGATGGAGTAGGAATAGTTGGCTGGTGACAGCTTGAAGGAGAAGCTGCTGGGTTGGGCTGTGCTGGCCCCTGGCCCTGGTGGCCCCAGTGCTAAGGACTGTTCATTGGGAGCTGAAATATAAGAGGTGAATGGAATGTGTATTTGTAGGTGTACTTTCTGAGGCATCAGTTGCATCTATGTTGCAAACGTCTTTCTCCTGGAAAAGGACAGATCTAACTGGTGCATAAACGATGTGGGATCAGCATCTGTGTGTGTGACAAGGATTAGACTTTCTCTTACAGTAGCACATTTATACCTTATGTAAATCTATTATGTAAATCACCTTAGCCAAGTGTGGGGAGATGGATTATAAGTCATAAAACTGTGATTGTTTGCAAGAGATGTACATTAGTTCTTTAGCTGTGTCAATATAGTAAGAGGGATTTGGTGTCTGCCATCTAATAAAGCATTGCACATAAAACATTACAAAACAAATTTTTACAATAAAATTAACAGTTGCCATTTAGCTCTGAGTCTGCAAGAGGGAAAGCAGAGACGTACACACATGAAAAGTGGGATTCCTGCTTCTGGATGGAGAAGTAAGGGTCTTTCCTCTGGAAAGATGGGGTGGGGGGTGGGGGGTTACAAGCCCAGGATGGGTTTGCCCAGTGTTTGCTGAACAGCTGTGTAACAGCCTTTGCCTGTCCCTTCCAGAGGAACTGTTCCCCATTCTCTTTCTGGCTCTGGGGATCTCCCATCCCTTTCAGTCTGTGCTGTGTTGGCCAGGTGGCAGCTGCCCTGATTGCTGCTGCGTGGGCAGGTGATGGGCAGTGCTGGTGAGTGTAACCTTCCTTCCTCTTGATTTCTTCCAGGTTAACAGGTTTCCAGCTGCCTGCTCCTATTGTGAGCACGGGGGTTGTGCTGTCCTTGTGGCTTGTGAGCGACTATGCTGTCAGTGCTCAAGGCTTCCAGGCAAACTATGAAGGTAAGTGTCCATAGCATACCTGTCTTGAATCATATGTGTGTTGTCTTACGACAGGATGGAAAGTTGAAGTGTGGAGTTAATATCACAAGGTGTGTTTATGCACGCATGTGTATACCCGTGTGCTGATGCTTAATCTTGGACCAAACACCTGATCTGTACGTAATCTGATCCACTTCTTTTCTAGAATTCAAATCCCTGACCCTTTACAAGGGTAAATGTATTTTAATCTTTAGCATCTGTGCTTAAAATCTCAATCCAGCAGCAAAGCCGGAGTGGCTGAGGCAGGAGGGTAATGTGGAATTTGACAGTGGGACCCTCAGGGCTGCAGCAAGTGCAGCACCTGCAGCAGCCACTGGGATTTACAGCTGAGCTCATGGTGAGGGCAGAGAATGCTCAGAGGTTACAGCATTTTTCTTTCCATTCTCTTGGCTTTTTTTTTTTTTTTTTCTTTTCACGTTTCTCTTCCCTGCACCTTCCTCTCTCTTCCACCTCTCTTGGTGGATGTCATCAAATACCTGAAAGAACCATTTCGCCTCGAAGGTGGATCATGGCTGTGTGAGCTGGGGCTGCTGCATAAAGGACAGGTTAACCATGTTTAAATTGGAGTTCCATTTACGGTAGTTATTGAACCTTGAATATTGTCTCTGTCCCTGTAAATGTTTTTCTTTGGAGTCTTAAGTTCTCAGCCTTAATGGTAATTTTTGGTAATGAGTCCTACTGGCCAATTACCCAATACATTAAACCAAGCAGATGCCTTCATTTAGATGATGATTTGGTCTCTCAGTGTTTTCTGCACTTGACAATTGTTCAGGTTCAGGAGAATTCTGTTTAAATACTCTCTAATTTCTGTTTAAACACTTTGCTCTGCCTTGAGGCAGCAGAGGCTTTGTAGAGAATGGAGGGGTTTTATTGCTCCCAGTGGTCTGTGTTTCAGCAGGTGTTCTGAGCTGCCTGGCACTGCTGCTCCGAGAGCAACTCCGCTTGTTCAAAGGGCACATATGGAAAAGTGGATCCCATCCCATTCACGGGACCTCTGGTAGAATGAGCCTGTCATTATGCTTGATAAACATGACAGCATGTGGCTCCCAGATTTCGTGATAGAGGACAGAGCTGGTTTTGTACTTTCTTGACTTTGAGAATTCATTATTTTTGCAGTTCAGCTGCACAGCTCCTTGCACTGCTCCCTCACCTCTCGCTGTGTTAGCCTGGTTCCTCCAATCGCTCTTTGCCCAGGCAGTCCCAGCCATGTTTCTGTGCCAGAACTTGTTCTTAATGTAAGAACGTCAGGAGATAAAATATATATATAACTTCAGTTTTCATAAAGCTGTGTTCTCCTTTCTTCTCTTTGGTACCTTCATGCCTGGTCCCTACTCAGGACCTTGCTGCAGCAGGTGTTCTTGTACACAGCTTGCTCTGGGGCTGCCCTTCAGTCATGTCATAAATGACCTGAAATTTGCTGTAAGGAGGCTTTAAAGCAGATAACAGAGTGCATTTCAGGGGGAAAAGAAATGGTTTTTAAAATTTAAACAGAACCACTGAGTGACACAGAGCAGATGGAGGCTTGCTAAAAGCACCTTCCTCCCAACAAGGTACTCGCTATTTGGTTTTTTGTTAACTCACAGTAAAGGAGGAGATAAGCGAGCTTTTGATCAAAGGTGCGTGCTCTGTTGTAGTGCTGCTGCAGCTCGTTGGTAATCCACGACTCGGTGAATGGCTTGTGATTCGATAATTCATGCTTAAAGACAGAACAATGCATCAGAGTCCTGTTGGTAAATGGCTCCTTTATGATCTACTATCAAAGCACTCATTATTTGCATCCTGGCTGTAAGCAGTCATTGGGAAATGCAGCAAACGAAACACAATTTTAAAACGGTGACAAAAGATCTTTTTTATAGGAAGGCAAGAGGGAAATACGTATATGGAGACCTTGAAGTGGTAGGAAAACATTGCACTTAAACTGATGTCTGCTCTACCCCGGTCTTCTGGGAAGCAAAGAAATTGAGGTTGGCTTTTTCTAAGCAGAGGTCTTCCTTATTTATCTAATCAGTATGAGTGTGCATGATTATGACCATTGATAAGCAATTTATTGGAAACAACAAACATCTGCTCCTATCTGTGTATATGTTTATTCATTTCTGGCTGCTCCAGGACACTTAAGCTGTGCACTTCAGCTAGGAAAGGGTGCGCCTGCGTGCACTGGTGGCAGAATGCTTCCACTGAGAACATGTAGAGATGCTGCAAGAACAGATGGACAAAGCGTAACTGCAGAGCCCTTTGCAAACCCCAGGTATTGCTGGTGCCTGAAGGGCACTGGATCTGAGGAGCTGCCAGCTCCTCAGATGCTTCTCTGCCTTGTTTTATACACGCTTACATGGTGCTGCTAGGTATTCCTTAACTCTCTCTTCCTCTGACTTCCTCATCTTTCTTCATTTGGTTTGCTGTGCATTGCCAGCTTGTTTGTTTTCATTGTCTGATTCCTCCTGTTCTCCATTCTCTTGATGTTTGTTGTGATTTTTTTTTTTTTTCCCCTATTGATGTCAACTGTTATTTTGAAGCCCAGTAAACACTAAGGCTTTTATATTCATTTTTCTGCCGTGGAAGGCAAACAGGCTGATGTGATGCTTTCCCAGCACAGCCCCCTCCTGATGGGTGGCACAGCTGCTGCTGGATGTGGTGCTGCTGCAGGGTGCAGAGCCCTGTTAGAGGTGTTGGGTGACAGCTCTGGGGTGCAGAATCCCTTTTAAATGTGCTGGGGGGCTGGATTGCCAGGGAGAGCAGTCCTGAGGTGGACCATCAGGAAGCCGAGTGGGGGCAGCTGCTGTAAGATGAGTGAGTGGCAATGAGAAATTGCTTTGGTCAGAACAGCAAACAGTTCCTAAGAGGCTCTACCCCAGGACTGATGTTGTAGGGAATATTTCAATGAAGTGCTTTCATGCCTACACAGAATCATTTTTTTTTCTGCAGAACCGTCCCTTGAACTCTACGTGGTTTCTATTAGCCTCGTTCCCCTCTGTCTGTGGGGCTGTTTCCCTTTGTAATTAAACCCTTCTCAAAGTTCCCAGCCAACCATTGGGAGCCCTGTGTTCATTTTCAGGCAAATTCTGAAGCAGCAGCTGTAAATAACCAGAGCACAAACTGTACTAGGACATGAATCTTGACCACATTGTCCTGTGAAAAAATATTCTTGGGGACTGAGTAACCAAAAATGACCGATGCCTCCATTGATTGCTTCCCCTGAAGGATGTCTGAAGCTAATACTGAGGTGCATGCCTGCATTACAGTGTGAAATTAATTGCAATCACTGCTGCCACACACCTGATGAATACACAGTGAGCTGACATTTACAATAAATTGGGCAAGTCTTTTACAATAAGAGGAAATCGATATACATTCCACATCACTTCCTCAATAATACTAATAACACTTCATGATGAATAGAGGGCGGGTTATTTTAGCTTATTAATGTAGGTATAAAATAACATTACATTATTATTTGTAAACCATTACCTCTTGGCTGCCTCTCTTTCATACTGAGGGTATGAAAAATGGCAGAGGACTTGAGGAAAGATACCTGAAGCTGTTCTTCATCACACATGACTGAGGAGAGTGCTGCTATAAAGCACTGCAGGGGTCTTAATGAAGCTTTGTACTTCTCAGGTTGCAGTGTTTATCAAGCACAAAGCAAGCAGTGGGTGCTAGGTGAACCTTTCTGCCCTGGCTTTGTGCACTGTAGCTGCAGAGGCCAGAGGCATTTTGTAGAATCAGAATCACTAAGGTTGGAAAAGAGTGCAAAGATCATCAAGTCCAACCGTCAGCCCATCCCCAGCATGCTTGCTAACCGTGTCACCCAGTATCCCACTGCTGTGCCTGGGAGTGTGAGTAAAACAAAATGAGAAGGCAAGGAGACAAAAAGAGGATAGATGTTGTTTTAAGATGGCTAGTGATCTTTCCCTAAAAGCAAAGTTCATTTAGAAGAAACTCAGCCCTGGAGTGAACAGAGGCGTTTTGGACTCCTCTGCTTCAAAAACTGCTGTTTGATGCAGTGAGATGGAACAGTAGGTGAAGATTTTCCTTCCCAAGACATCGCGTTTGATTACAGCTGCAACAAATTTGATAGCTGCAAACACTAAGTGCCTGATTGAAAAGAAACAATTATGCCTAGAAGAACACTGCTTATTTTAAGAAATTAGAAGCGTTTAAATACAGAGGGAAACAACCCCAAGTAAATGGCACTGTTTTCCTTCATAATAAATACCCTCTTCTTTCTCAAGCACAAATATTTCATTCTTCAAAGGGTTGTTTGTGGAGCTGTGCATACACATTCAGATAATACAGTTTAAAACTGGGTCCTGTCCATCTTCATCATTGCTTTTACTAAATTTGAACAAGGTTTCCTGACTGCTGTTCTGGATGTGTGGTCACTGTGCGCCATGTTTCCCTTTTCCCATCTTCCCTTTGACTTCACAGTGGCAGTTGCCCTGTTAACGAGGGACAACTCAGTCTGATTTCTGTCTTCAGCAACAGAGTATTCAAGATCTGTGCAAAAAGAAAGCTGTCCAGATCAGCTTCTCATTATGACTAAGACCAACAGCGTCATTACATAGGAATGGGAGGTTCAGGGCCTTGGGGAAAGTGCCATTCTTGGCAGCCCTCTGACAAATTGGGAAATGATACTATTTTTCAAAAACCAGAAATTTGGATGCTCAAATCCTTTTTGTTTTGACAGTCAGTCTGTCACAGATCTCTGGATGAGTTTTGGAATGTTTGGCTCTGTTTTGCTTCTGCTGCAAGCAAAACTTGGGCTCAGGTGGTGCGGGTGAGATTCATGGCTGCAAGAAAGAGCCTGAGCTGGGGGGGGGGGGTCCCAGAGGGGCAGTGGGAGCTGCCTGGGGGTGACCCACACTGCACAGGGACTGCTCAAAGCATTTTCTTCATCTTCGGAACCAAATTTCAGATCTGCTAGCTCAGTACTGAATAGGCTAAAATTTTTGAAGCTGTAACAGAATGTACTTTTTATGCCAATTTTCTTTCTGAGCAAACACTGCGTTGGGTTCATTTAAACCTCCAGCTGGGTCCCAGCTCTCCGTACCTGAATCATAGCAGAGACACGCTGGGTTCTTGGTAAGCTTATGAGTTGGTGCTTTGCTTTCAGATTGAGGCAGGGAAACATGCAGGAAAGCAGAGGTTAACCCTTGCTCTGGTGGCAGTGGGAAGGATGAGGTCCTGCTCTGCTGCTCTCCAATGGAAGTTCTCTGTTCCCTCTGCATCTGCAGCACAGAGTCAAAGTGGTGGATGAGATCAGACAGAAGGCAGCTCATGGGCTAATTCACTTCCAAAGTGAATTAAGCTAAATGGAATTAGAAATGTTTTAAATATGATCTAAATGCCTACCCAAGGTCTGAATGCAATTCAGCTAATCCGTTTTAAGAATAATTTGTTAATTTTTGCATGGAGCCCACCATATGGAGAAGCAGTGAAGTAGCAGAGGACAGCAGCAGATGAACCAGAAGTTTTCATGTAATTCTAATTGCTCTATTAGAGTGTATTTTGCAACAGTAACTTGCTTAGAGCACTCGAGCCAGCCAAAAAAATCAGCAGCTGAGATCCTCGGTTGGCTGTGCTGGCTCTGTGCACTCAGTGGTACTCTTCCTTAGTGGGTTTGTGGCTAAGTTGACTTGTTTGGGTCCCACTGCAGTTTCCAAATGGCTTTAAAAGAACTGATTACCTTTACCCCAAGCGAGACATCCCCAGGCAGCTGTTGTTTTTGGGGCTCACAGCATTGCACTCACAAATGCAGTGAGCGCAGTGCCAACCTGTGCAGCTACTCAGGCAGCACGCCGTGCTTTGCTTCACTTTGCTTTGCCTCCTGTTTGTGCAGTGTTGGTATTTGGAATACATGATAAACCAAGGCACCAAACAAGCAGTGAGGCAGCACGGTATTGTCAGTAACGTTGAGTGACAGGGCTGTTTCACGCAGAGCAGTGACTAGAAGACAGCTTGCTTTATAATTAGATTTTAAGCATAGCATTGGATTTATTCTTTCTCCAATTAAGTGTTTTCTATGAATGCAAAAAAAAAAAAAACCCAAAAAACGTGGCTGGCAATAGGTTTACATATTGTATGGTTTCAGATTTCGTCTGCTCTTTGGAATTCTTCCAGGATTTCTCAGCTCCGTAGCTGTGCCCCTGTTTGTCATCAGCTGTTCACAATGTGCAACTACTGTTTCATTTAATGTACCATATGCAGATTGCACACAAGTGGTTTTCATAGAGTCGCTCGAGTTGGAAGAGACCCTTAAAACTCATCTGGTCTGCAGCAAACGGGGACACCCACAGCTCTGTCAGGTGCTCGGGTCTCCTCCTTGGCCGCCTCTATGGATGGGGCACCACCTCCTCTCTGGACAACCTGTACCAGTGCCTCGCTGCCCTTAGTGGAGGAAAAAAACACACCTTCTTCTTTACATGCACTCTAAATCTCTTATCCTTTAGTATGAAAGCAGTCCAGCCAGCTCCTGCCCAGGCTTCCTGCTGCCCCTCGCTTCTGTCCAGTGCCAGCTCTGCAGGGCTGCTGGCAGCTTTGCAGGGATATGTTCCTTTTGAGGAATCAGTTGTTTGTTCGTTTTTTTTTGTTTTTTTTTCCCCCTGAAATTTCAGAATTGGGTACTTTAGACAAATAGCTGTTGTATAAACATCTGTTAAAGGGCAAAACATTGAGAGTACAGGAGCAGAGGGCTGAACTGCCCTTGCCGCGTGTGTTAACGTTCAGGGGCAGGGAATGACCCATTCATTGAGTTTAACTGTGTCCAAGGTCAGTAATAAGAACTTGCAATGAGGACTGTGTGTTTTCTGCATGTCAGCACCAGCTCTCTTCTGCAGCCAGAGGGGCTGGTGGGGCCCTCCCCACCTCAGCACCCAGCGTGGCAGCTGTGCCCCCTTTATTCCTATTGAAGCACCCCTCCAGGGGAGCAGGGGAAGGAAAAACCAACCTCTTCTTTTCCTTTTTGACTCCACAAAAGATTTTTATTACTTAAATGAGCTCCCAGCAAGTCTGCCTTAATTTACTACTAATTGATTTTAAGACTTGAAAGCTGTGGAGCTTATTAGCATTTGCTGACTCAGCGCGAGCCCTCCCCTCCTGCACACCAGAGCGTGCCGCGAGATATTGACCCGTGTTGCTGCAGCACTAAATGAAGTTGAGAGAATATTAAATGCCTCGTATTGGCGTTTGATTTGCATATGCAAATGAGATCAATCAGGGCAGACGCAGGAGAGCAGAAATAACGTGCTGCAAATAGGATTCTGCATTAAGCATTTAGACAGACATCCAGTGACACTTGCTCAGCTACAACATGGAGTCACTTTGCTGTCAGAGGGGTCCCACTGTTTTCCCCTAACCACAGCTGCTTTGTTAGCAGCCCGTTGTAGAGAGGTGCGTGTGGAAGTGCAGAAAACGTGAAAAAAAGATTGTAAGTTCTGCTCTTGCTTCTGCTTTCCTGGTGCTGGGGGCCATTGCCGGACCTGTGGTGCTGGGCAGGAGCTGAAAGCAGCATCTCAACGACCTGCACATCCCCCTGAAGCTGCTTGGGAAGGACTCTGATCCCGGCTCCCTCCTGGCAGACCTTCATTTTCCTTCCTTCTTGCTCCTTTTTTTTTCTCTTTTTTCTTTTTTTCTTTTGCATATAATAGAGCCATTTCTTTTCAATCAAGGAATCTATTTGCAGAACATGTAGTTGTTAGATGCGTTTGGTTTTGTTTCAGCATACATTTCCATAAAAAGTCACCACTAATGAGCTGTGTGAAAATTGCAGACTTGCTGCCAAGGCAATTTGGTTAAAAGGCTTGTCCGTCCTTCCTTGCCATTCCATCATGCCCAGTGCTCGTGCAGGGATGGCTGCAGTGGCAGTGAAGGGGGAGGTGAGGGCTGGGAGTGCCTCTCCATTGTCTGAAAATGTCCCATTGCTGCTAATGCTGCCCTTCCCCTGTCTTATTTTATGTACCTCTGTGTGTGGTGGTGAATTTTCTTGTAGTTATAAGATGAGGTTGTAGTCCACAAGAGGAATTTTTTGGTCATTTTATCTCCCAAATTGACCACTGCTGAAATTCTGTTGATTGAAAATCAGAACCAATTCCCTTTTTGGATGTTGGAGTAAGGGACTCAACCTGAACCCAACATCTGGTCTTCATCGCTGTTCCTCCGTAGAATGACATTCCCAAGGACAAGGGTCTGCGTTCACAATGTGAGCTGTTTTCCATATTCTTGAAATCAGGGATCCTTACTGTAGCTCTTGAATTCCATGAGGTTGCATTTAAGGGGTTATCATATTATAATTTGCCTTGAGGATGGTGCACTGCTGCCGGGGATGGAGCTCTGTATCTCTCCAGGTTCTGTTGCTTACGCCTTCTGAAGCGAGTGGAGGTTTGGACGTTGGTTCGGTCAGAACTCCTCCAGCCTGGAGGTGGAGATGGTCCTCGCATCTCAGGACTTACAGAGGTGATGCTTCAGCTCTTCTGGTTGTGCACCTTACAAACTGGTTTTTGTCTTGGGGACAAGGAATGGGGACTGCTTCCCAGCAGCGGAGCTCAGTTTGGCTCTCTTATGTCAGCTGGGACTTTGGCAAGAATCCTCATCTTAAACTGCTTACAGCAGTCTGTAGTTTTTTTCTTTCTGTAGTGGGGTAAGTGTTCAAATGTCTCTATCCCGACTCAGGCCCATGAATATCCCTTCTGATATGCAGATGGGATTGACTTTAGAGGAACTTCTATGGAGGACTGCTGAAAATCCAGGCTAAAGCTGTCTATGTGCAGCAATTTAGATATGGAAAATTAGCTTTAAGATTAGCATTCTCCATTAGTAGGAGGCTAGTTGACTTTTGATTATGCAGGCAAGGCAATTACTGCAGGAGGAGAGGAGGTGGTTGGGCTGACCAGCCTTGCTTTTAGCAGCTTGACCCCATCTGAACTCGTCATTCATAGCAGCAGTGGCTGGGAAACAGAAAGCAGTTTGCAGTGAGGCTGAGGAGAAACTTGTTTGGCTGAGTAACAGAAAACCTATCCCACAAAATCCTCTGACGTGCTGATTGGATCTAAGCTCCTTCGAGACATCTCTCAATCCATCCAAATCTGCCCAGCCTGTGGATGGTGATTCCTCTCCCTTTTCTTTACCAGGTGGTATTTCTTTACAATTTTGAGATTAAAATGTCATCTATCCAAGCAGAACCTGACTATAGATAGGGAAAGAACATGGAAGCAGTTTGCTGGGGCTGTCTTGCTGGGGTAGCTCTGCTCTCCTTAAGCCTTAAGCTTTGGCTTGCTGGGGACTCCTGGTGGATGGCTTTTGGTTTCATTGCAAAAGGAAAGTGGGAGGACCCCAGCCCTACGGGGAACTAGGACATGGGGTGGTAGCAGAGGGAGGACAGAGGTGTTCCCTTCCATGTGCTTGTGGAGCAGTGTGAAGCAGAAAGCATCAAGGTTGGGTGAGGGACTGATCCAACATGAGATCAGTGTCATGTCAGCATAGCTCTCCCAGAGACGAGGGCAGGAGTCTCCTTTCACTGCCTGCTTTACTCTTTGGAGTTGGAAAGAAGTGGAGAGCTAAAGGACATCTTATGTCATGAGACCTATGTGCATGTGTTCAACTACATGGTGTACTTTCAGGAATGCTTAAATACCAGAGGGCTGCTACTGTGTGCAGCACACCTTTTGGTTTATGTTTTGATCCGTTCATATAGAGTGAATCCTTCTTAATTCAAATTAAATGAGTATTTAATTAACTTATCTCTGTTTCCAGAAGTGAATGCACACGCCACATGGTGATCTGTGCCTCTGATTACCGTGCGTTCTCACCTTGACTGATGTTTTGATTCAGAAAGCACTGTGATTAGCTGTCAGCCATTAGAGGTTTGAAAAAAAGAGCTCCACCTCCTTCTGTTCCCCCCAGACAAATCCCTTTGTGCTGGCTCTGCTTAATGGAGATCGTTAATTGTAAAGGCCACGAGGAGGGACTGCTCACAGCTGTTTGCAGCTGGCAAAGCATGCACTGTTCAGTGCAGGCACAGTGGAGTTACTCCAGCAAATTGAGTATAGGTTAGAGGAAGATAAAGGTAAAGGAGGAGTCATTAGTTGGGTTCAGAATGATGTTAAGGGATCCATGTGGCAAGAAGTCCTTCCCTGCACTGCTTGGCTTTACTGTGGTCTGCTTTGATTGGGTTTTTAGTGAGTCCCCAGATCACAGGTAAGTGTGGGTGGATGAGGCTGTCCCTGGCACAGCTCTCCCCATTGGAGGACGTTGGCAGTGTTTGGGGTTTGGCCTCGATGTGCTGTTCTCAGCCACTGTAGGGCTCAGCAGATCCCTGATTGCTCGTTTTACTCTTCCTTGACTCAAAGCAAGGTCTTATGTCTCACTGTAAATAATTATTTGTGCTGAAATCAATTGTGCTGAGAATGGCTCAGCCTCCTATACACAAATAGCGTGTATGCACTAAAATATTTTCCGTCAGATTTTGTTTTCCTCATGCCCCAAGTAAAAGCTGCCTTTACGATTTTTGTTACTGATTACTGTCTGGAGCAACAGATAGAGGGGAATGTGTTTGTAAATTATGTTTGCCAGATGCCACATAGAGCTCTGTGAGGCTGAGCAAAAGCTGAGCTGTCCTCAGCCCCAGTTTGCCATCCCTCTCAACCTTCAGGTTGCTG
Organism: Oreortyx pictus; assembly: GCA_036925125.1. Taxonomy (NCBI): domain Eukaryota; kingdom Metazoa; phylum Chordata; class Aves; order Galliformes; family Odontophoridae; genus Oreortyx; species Oreortyx pictus. Next base: position 1,063,043 of record JAUPFR010000026.1, on the reverse strand, counting down.
TGTGGCTGGAGATGAAGCTGCTAAAGGCTGCGCCCATTGCTCTGTGTTCTGCAGCGAGTTCTCGGGTGGACAAGGAAGGTCACGACGGTTTCATGCTATTGAGTCTTCCATCTCAACCGCATCCTGTCATTAGAGAGCAAAAACAGTGATTATTGAAGCACAAAAAGGCTCAGTGATATTATTATTATTCATAAGAATAGGGCCTGTCAATCAGTAATCCTTGAAATGTGGAACAAAATAAATACAACCTGGCTTTCTGTCACCGTGCAGAGGTACTGATGGATCTGGCCTGTGTTTCTTTGTAGCAGTGCTGTACCAAGCCTTGAGAAGGGTGTTCTTGCTCTAGAAGGTATGAAAGCGTCGTATAAAATTATTGTTGTGTTGCTTGTTCTTTAAAAAACAAACAAGCAATAGCCTGCCAACACTGAAAGCTCAGGTCTGTGTGATTGTGTGATGCCATCCTGGTGAGTTAGATGGCAAAGGAGGCGAAACCCAACACCCAGCCCTTCCAGATTGTTTGATCTTGTCCTCGTTTGTTCAGCTGCTCCGTCCGTTCCTTAACGCGCCGACTTGTCTGGTTCTTTGTTATTTTTTTCGCCTAGGGGATTGGCAGTTGCACGTCGCTTGCGTTTCTGTGCCAGCAAAGATTGAGCACAGGGAAACAAATGGGCCGTGCGTGTTGGCTGCTGCCCAGCACGTGCAAGGTGTGCTCTGCAGGTCGGTGTGCTCTGCAGGTCGCTGCTCCTTCCATCCATGCAGCATCACACCTCGGTTACAGGCAGCCCGAGTGGTGATTCTTTATTTTTAGCTCCCACCAAAGCAAACGAGCTGCAGAAGGATAGATAGCATCTCGAATGTGCACGCTGTGAGGTCAGCTGCTTGCTTTGATCGGCGTGGAGATGGTATTTCCTCCAGGCTGACACAGCTGTGATAGTGATTTGATTATTCTTGTTATTTGCATGAAAATTATAACTACTTAGTTGATAAAGTCGCAGCTCCTGCCCCCTGCCCCCTGGGGAAGTGCTGTGTTGTGCTTTATCTTGGAAATTTCACAGATCTCATCTGCAGAGATATCACTGAGCACTGGGGTTTATCCCTTTCCCTTCTTTGAGGCTTCACCAGCCCCGCTCTCACAGAACCTTTCTCTCAGCTTCACTTCATGCTGCCTTCGTAACAGCTTGTGCTGAGGTCACTGAAGGAAGTTTCAGTGTTAGCAATGAGCAGTTTTACAACGTTGGTTTAAATCTGGTGTCTGTCTTCTGACGGTTCAGATATTCAGGTGTTTCTGCATTGGGCACTGCTGAATCCAGGTGGCGGATCACAGCCACCTCCTGTGCGCATCCCAGCAGGCTGCTTTTTCTTTTCAGGAGATCTCCTGATGCCCTGCATCGACTTCTGGCCCTTGGGTCTATTTGAACGTGCCGAAGCAGGGAGAAGAGTTGCCTTTGTTACTAAGGAGACAAAAATTAATCTAGTATTTAGAATGAAGATCCTCAGCTCCTCTTTACATCCATCTCTAACTGGGAAACATGAGAGTTCACCCAAAATGCTTCTTTCTGCCAAGGAGATATAAATACCCATTGCTGCTTTGATGTTACGGCCCGTGTTCTTGATGATCAGCAACAGAGGGTAAAGGGGGGGAGTTTGGCATCCTGTCATCGCTTCCACAAACCATAAGGATATCTGGAAATTTCCAACTTAGCACAAAAAAAAGTGCAAGAAAAGAAAGAAGTGGGTATAAAAAAGCATAAAAACGTGGGCTCTGGCTAATGCCGAGCTTGTTGCTGTGGGAAGAGGCTCTTACTGGGTATTTTTTCCTTGTTTGCCTGTTTTTTTTTTTTTTTTTTAAGAGGATTAGTCTTTCACATGCTCATTTATGTACAGTGTTGCATCTGAAATATAGCTGATTTTCTTCCTTCCTTCTCCTCTGTGCCCTCTTTGAGATACATATGTGAAGACATTATCTTGCACTCCTTTGATGGACAGAATTCCTCATTCAGAGCCAGGGCTTTGGGGTGACTGTATGAGGATCTGAACATCTGTCCATTGGTCTTCTGGATTTGGGACATCCCAAGGCTCAGCCTTGCCCAGGCTGAGTTCTGAAAGCATCTTGTATTTCAGTAGAATTGGGTCAGAAATTCCTGTTAGTGTGTTTTTCAGTGCTGCTGAGATCCGGATCGCAGAACTAGCTTGAAATTAACCTTCCAGACATTGCAGTGCTTTCTCAATTCTGCCAACTAACACAGAGGAACCTTTATGCTAATTAAAATTTCTTGCTGTTGCTGATCTCACTATTATCGTGTTCCTCCCACGTAACCTCTCATCCTATAAAATTAGACCAGCCTTGCAGAAACGCACAGTGGGAGGAAAACGAGTTTTTGCTAGCATATTTCATATCGTAATCTCATTAGCAGTTGTGCTCTACTGTGGATGTATGACAAAGTAGTGTGTACGTGCTCTTTCGGATGTGTTTATCCTGAGCTGTCCTCCAGCTCTTGGCTTTGTGGTGGTGCCCTGGGCTGGTTGCCGTGCTGAATTCAGGACGTACAGAGATGGAAAGGACTCAGGGATGAGTGCTATGCTGTGGCACTGAGCTGCAGCTCCTTGAGTTGAATGGATGAGTTCCACATCTCAGTAAGCAAAGCGTGGGCCACCAGCACACAGCTCTCTGAGGGTCCCCGTGCTCTTAGGGACCCCTTGCAGGTGCTGTCTGTGTGGCAGACTGGCTGCTTGTTTGCTGTGCCTTTTGGGAGATTGAAGTGCACCTGTAACTGGGAAAGGTAGCTGAAAGTTATGTTATTCATTCTGTTTTAAGGGCTTCTAAATCAGTAGCTCGGTTTACATATCAGAAGATGACTTTTCCGGCTGTCGTTGCTCTGCTTGACCTGGGGTTTAGAATCCAGGTTAAAGTAAGCCCTCACCTCTCAGTGTGCACTGTCACAACCTTCTGTGTAGAAATCAAATTAAATGGAGAACTTTAGAGCTTGAAAAAGTGTTATTCATTGGAGACTGCTGGTTGCAATGAAAGCATACAGGCTGTGCTACTCCCCAAACAGATCTATTTTTGTGGTTTTTTTTTCTCCCATAAGTGAAGCATCCATTATCAGAAGTCCCAAGAGAACCAATTCAAAATTGAGTTGCTGCCTGGCTTACCCTGGGAGGCAGGTAATACCTGAACAATGCTTCAGGCATATAAAAATACCATATAAATGCCATATGCTGTTAAACTTTCTGTTGTCTGTACTGTGAATACATCCAGGTTCATGCCCTTATGCTCCACTGACCCCCATCCACTGGGGTTTGTAGAGGGAAGATGCATCCATTGCCTCCATAGGTGCTGCCTGATGGTACCGGAATTAAATATGCTTAGTCTCATAGCAGTTTTTTTTCCTGATCTTCTGATGATTTCCGTCTAACTTCTTGTCCAGCAGCTTCCCAGGTTTCAGTAAATCCATGCTGTGTTTACAGAAGAACCACTGGATGTCTTTAACCATCTCTTCAGCCTTCCAGTCAACCCGCTGCAAGCAGTGGATGGGGAGCACTGCTCCATGCCTTGTGGTCCCAACAGGTTGGAGTTTCTCCCTTCAAAACAACGTGTGAGATGCTGAAGCTGTCTGAACAGTGTCTGGGAAGCTTTGAGTGTTGCACTGAACAAATGTACCCTCGGCAGCTGCTCTGGTGGAGGCCAACAAAGGCATTACAGTGTAGAGTTCATTACTGAAAGGATACTTACATAACTTTGTCCCTCCTTTGTGGTAGGCCTGTAACTTCTATAAAAGCAAATCATGTCCTGAATGTCTTTTAAGATGTCAGCAGGAGACAGGGCTGAGAATTGGTCATAATCCTGAATATGCGACAGTTGAGTCCAGCGGTTGCATTGTGCTTTTTAAGAATGGGAAGGTTTAATCCCCAGCCAAAGTAGCCTTTTTCTGCTGCTGCTCAGATCTTTAGCTTGCATAAGCCACAGCCTGCTGTTCTGCTTTGGAATTTATTTAATAGCTCAGTTGTTTGGACATGATTAAAAATGTAATGAATGGAATGAAGCAGTAATAAGATGAACAGCTCATAAAGGACTTCAGCCTAAAAATATCTGCTTCAGCACAGCGACTGTAGGGGAGACTGTGGCAGCAGTCACAGAAAAGTCCACTGTATGAATCTCTTAAAAGTTTTAGTGAGTTCCTGCTGAGCATGAGGATAACTCATCGCCCCCTCTGGTTTATCTTTCTACCCTACTTTTTCCACTCCAGTGTCACTTGGGCTCCAGTGCTTTTCCTGTGAGTGCCTGATGTACATCTCTGCAGAAAAGGGTTTTTCTTCAGTTTGATTTGCACATCAAAAACTGAGTTGCACATCAGCTGTGTAAATTCTCCTTTCCCAGTACGAGGATTGGATAGGGTCAGACATCCACGCCTTCCTGGATGTGTGGTTACGTTTGAACTGATTCAGAATGATCTTTCTCTGAGCAGATTTGTACTGCCAAGGCCCAAACATTCACCTTTAATATATCAGTGCATAGGTTTGCTCCGTATGATGGGGTAAGATTCAGGTTCTGAGACACTGGAATCTTATTCCATAGGTTCCCAGTCCTCTGTCTTTCATTAATGTGTTCTGAGTGTCCTTTAAAGCAGTCCTGTATTGTTTCCATGACAATATTTATACAACTGACACCTTTCATTTAGCACATTTATGTGGATTCTTCATTTGTAACACCTCTTTGCATCAATTCCTTGTGTATGTGAGGACTCCTTTGTCCATCACATTGCTTGGGATTGGCCTTAAGAGCTCATCTTCCTTGGCCATCAGCCCAACCTGTGCTCTGCAAAGTGTGTGTAGTGAAGGAGGGGCATTGCTGCTGCTTCACTGCTGTGTATCATGGAAGGGCAGCACTGTTCCTTGTCTGGTGGATGGCCTCTGCAGGTTTCCCTAAGTTCCTGCCTTGTTTTCTCTAACTGGAAGGTGAGGCTTCTTTGGGATAACCATGCTGTTGGTACAGTGAGAGCCATGAGATGTTTCCATGGCTGAGATCTGAGCGGTGTTTGGTTGCTGTCACAGTGAAAGGCAGTGGAGGGATGCTTCTCTGTCCTTCTCAAACACCCACAGTCTCCAAAGCAATGTCTGTGTCCCTGCAGGTCGTGTCCGCTGTGATTTCTGGCTGGTGGTGGTGACTTTTACATCTAACTGGTCTTAAGGGCACGACCGCTGCTGCCTTCCCTGCCTGCCATAACGTCAGCTTGTGTTAAGTGCCCTTTTAGTGGCTGTGACACGGGCTGGGAGTGTGCGTGGGGAAAGGGCAGTTCTGCATGGCAGCCACCCACGTGTGATGGACAAGAACCTGAAGTCAGAATCAGCTCACACTCCTGAAGACATTTAGGCGCTGAGGAGGACCCACTTGGGGCTGAGAACTTGTCCTCTGCAGTACGTGCAGGTTATGGTATAGCTTGCAAAGCTGTGCTTGTGGCAAATTCTGCAAGACAGGCACCAGGGAATTTAGGAAACAGGACTCAACCCTGTGCCTGGTTTTTGTTGTTGTAGTTGGACCACTTTAGCTTTGCTTCCAGAGAAGAGGATAAAATAACCTTTAGATTTTTTTTTTTTGATCATTTACAACTACAGATTCGTAGTACACCTCCAGTGCAGGAACGCAGAGGGCTTCGTGCAGCTCTGCCGTGGCACCATCCTCATGTTGTGGCTGCAGGTTATTGTGTGCATGGAGCTCAGCAGTCCTGGCTGCTCTTGCTATTGACTCTTCTGCTTAACAGTTTAATATTTCACCTTTCCAGCTTTCAAGGGCACTTCCCCATGAGCTGCAATTTCACCACTTTGGCTGGCTGATGTACTGCTGGGTGAGGTTTTTGTCCCAGTTCATCGTGCCTGCAGTGTTGGCCATTGCACAGCACTGAGTGACCTTAAAGAAGTATAAAAACACAGGCTATGAAGGTAATAAATTAGAAAATAAATGACCGAGGTTGTTTAAGCATGGTCAAGTTGGTCTGCTTCTTGTGGTTATCTGTTGTAGGTGGAATGGAAGTGTGAGTTACGGGTGTTTCTGGCCCCGCTCACCCTGCAGACATGCACTGCTTGTGGATAACACCAGCACAGCTGTGCATTCACTTTGTTTGCACCCTGCAGGAGCGTGGTACCACTCTGGTTGGTCCTCAGAGGGCTTCAGAGAGCTGCTGATGTGGGACAGAGGGGTAGGAGCTGCTAGAAAAAAAGGCAGTGGGGCTGTGTGTAGGACTCAGGGGCAGCCCCAGCACTGTCGGGCTCTGGGGCGATGTCTCTTGGTGGGCACCTCGCTGCTGCTCTGAAATATTTATTGGAGCAGATGTAGTTGGCTGCAATTCCTGTTTCTGGGTAGTCAGCCAATAGCTGGAGAAGATCAATATGCAGATAAACAATGTGGGCTCTAAAGTTGGAAGTGGCTTTTTTTTTTTTAACGGAACAAAGATTGTTCTCTGTCCAGGGACGGTCTCCAGCGCAATGCAGAGCGGATCAACACTGGCACCCAGTGTCTGGATAGAAGCGGGCTGAGCCTCTCCCAGTTCTCCCGAGTGGAGCTGCACAGGGCTGCTGTTCTCCCGAGTGCTGGGAGCACGGAGCTGCACAGGGCTGCAGTTCTGCCCCTGCCCTGCTCTGCTTCCTCAGGTTGTTCTCTGGTGCTGACAACTGCTGTCTCGGCCTGCCTTTCACATCACAAAATGAGACAGATCCCCTTGTTTCCCTAGGAATGGTTAACCTTGGTTCAGGGGGGAAGAAAGGACAGAAATGCAAAGCCACCCTCCTGCTCCCAGGAGAAGCTTTTCAGGTTGCTCTGCAGCTGCTAAATGCCAGTTCAACGAAGCCTTTAAACATGCACTTAAATCCATTCCTGCTAAGCAAAACACTTAACCACATACTTTAATTTAAGCTTGCATTCAAGTGTTGCTGCATGGAGAAGCAGCAGGGCTGGAGCATGCTCACAAAAATAAGCACGTCCTCGAGTCGTTGCTGATGAGGCTGCTGATGCAGGAGAGCATCCTGGGCTGGGGTGGGGGTAGAGGACCTGGGCATGTGTTAGTCCTGAGGGTCGTGTCCTTTGTGAACTTTGTGATTTGGTGGTGCGGAGAGCTGATGTGGAAATAACAGCTTTCCTCTACCCAGCTGTTTTCACACAACTGAGTATGTTGAGCAGCTCTGCAGTTGGGCTGGCCTGCTCAGTGGGCTTTAGAAGGGCAGAAGTGCAGTGTACGTTCCTGGTCCCAATCCCAAGCTCTGTTCCTGGGTGTTCTGTGCCAGCGAGTTCATTCCCAGTTTCATTCTCATTCCCATTCCCCTTAAGAGGAGAGTAGATATGTGCTGCCCCCAGACAGGTTAAGATAAAAACAGAAATGCTTGGTTCTGTATGTTAATCTGGCTTTATTGATGTGATGGGAGCCCCCAGGGGCAAGGCAGGGAGGAGGGCTGCTGCCAGTGGAGGCTACCAGGTACTGTGAGTATGGACAGGGGCTTCATTGCCACGTCCCCCATGATCTCATTGCTTTCATGTTTTGAATCTTGTGCCATTTCTGCAGTGGGGTGATTAATCAGATCTGAAGTACTCTCAGCTCTCACGGTGCTCCGGGAAGTTGTGCTGGGGTTGCTCTAGTGCATTGCAGGAAGGGAAATTGAAAACTGGAAATGAATTTCCAAAAAAGCCCTAGAACTACTACTGCAAAGAAGATGGATGATGAATCATTCTGGTCTGTTATTATCCAGAAGTAACTATCTAGCTGTTTTTTAGTGAACAAAGAAATATTAGAGGGAAAAAATAGTTTCCATTTAGCTTTATCTCTGTTGGCAGTACTGGAAATGAATCATGACATAAAAAAGGATAAAATGAAATGAAGAAGATACCATTTATTTCCTTTTCTGTAACACACACTGGACACGCATTCTGAAGGTTACAACTCTTCAGAACTAAAACAGATCGCACTGAAACAGTGGTGGGAGATACTGGAGGTTTGTGGAGGATCCCTGTGGTACTTAGCCCTGTAGTGATGGGCAGAAGGGGAGAGGAAGGTGCTCCTCGTGGACCCCCCACTTCCCATTGAGTTCAACCCTGTGCTGGCCACGGGTGCCGTGCCAATGTGACATGGGGGCTCCAGTTGGTTTTCTGGGATGTGATGGAAATCTGGGATCTGTTCTGCTTAAAGAACCCTTTGTTCTCCTTGTGTTTCAGGGAAGGTGCCCAACACAGCAGCTGGGAACGCTGCTCTGCCCAGCACAGACTGTCCTCTGCTGGGTTTGGGTGCCATGGCTTCCACCCACCCTTTGAGTTTGGGAAGTGCAAACAAGTAGAGACCTTGCAAAAGCATATCAGAGTTGAACTTTGGGAATTAATGTTGGCTGAGCCAACTGGTTTAGGTCAATGGTTTTGTTATTTTGCTTTGTCTACGCAGCATCCTTTCATGGGGATTTATAAATTATTCCTGCTGTAGTAGCTGCACTCAGGAGCTGTAAGTGCCTGCTCTGGCATGGTTTGCTTTGCTTTTTTTTTCTTTTCTTTTTTTTTTTTTTTAAGCTCAGGAATGAAAATTGGTTTTGAGTGAGGAGATGATGTATGATCTCATATCGTAAAAGTTGGTCTCCTTGATAAGATTTCAAGGTTACAACAATGATAGTGTTGAAATATCTGTCATAAACTACCGTAGATGATTCAAGCAATAAAAATGTTTCTCTTAGCTATGTAAATAGAGTAATAGACTGGAATGCAGTAGCTAGATGTGTTAAATGTTGGGGTTATTTTATATTCAGACAATAGAGAGAGAGAAAATAGAGCTAAAGATTAATTTGAAAGGAAGCCGGGAGGATTCCTCTTCGGAATGGTGAGCAAGGTAGGGTTGGCTTTGAGTTTTTGTTTGAAAGCACCTGAACTGGGAAGGTAGCTCAAACGTATCAGTGTGATGAACAGGATGAGAAGCATCTCTGGGTCTTCCGCCTGTTTTTCCTGACCAAAAAAGCCTGCTGGGTTTTAGGAAAGGCTGATGTAATTAGCCTGAATTTATCCTGATGGTGGGATGCTGTCCAAGGATGCGTTGAGTCACATCTAATGACTTAAAAACTACTAATTAATTTCGAATGAACTGGAACGAGGAGGAGACGTGGTTTGACAAGTGCTAGGCTTTGAAAGCTTCTGATGTTGGGACTTTCCAACACAGTGATCCTGGGTGAGGGGCTGAGAGGTGCTGGGTGGGTGAGCCTCTAGGAAAGGGCAGAGCCATATGGGGTTCACAGTGGAAGTTGGGGAACGGTGTGAAGCTTCTGACGGTTGTCAGCTCTGGCTGCTCTTTAACAGCTTGTAGAATTGTGTGGTGGAAATTTATCGACTGTGGTGTTCCCATTTCCAGTTTGTTTAGTAGTTTTCAGGCTCTTGGGATAGCTGTAGCCTTGGTTTTTCCCTCCCATCGTGAGCTCAGGGGCTGTTCAGTCTGTGCTGTCATTACCCCATGGCCTGGGTTCCTCTGCGGTGTCACCTTAGGGATACTCAGGACACTGGTGTTTATGGTTTGATGAGGTGCAACTGCAATAGAATAACCCCATTTCCTTTCCTCTGACATAAAATAAGGTAAGGGTTTGGCAGCCTTTCAGATCAAGACAAATAAAATAAACTGTTCTATATTCATCATGGAAAGCAACAGACTTTGCTACAAAATGACTAACAGGACATTCTATTCATCCGCACCAATCTGGTCTGTGGCTGCATTCATTTCCATACAATCACTGGAAAATATTATGTTGATTGCCAGGAACAAAGCTTTTATGGGGATGAAAAAAACTTGTGCTACTAATCTACAGTGGAATTGGTAAATGGGTAAGACAAAGCTTTAATAATATTATTCTGTGCGACATCTGATGTAAATAATACAGTTCTATTAATCTCTCAAGCAATCAGAGTCTGGCTGTTAGAGGCAGCCAAGGATGAGCAATAATATTATCTCTTCTAAGGAATGTTGGAGTAGAATTGCAAATCCCTTGCTGCGAACACAGTTGCTGCCCTGGCTCTGTGAGTTGGGGTTGGCCCTAAATCCAAGGCAGCTGCATCCCATGCTGTGCTCCTAGGGGCACCCCAGGAGCTTGGGCTCCCACCTTGCTGCCTGCTGTGAGCCTTCAGTGCAGCTGGGCTTCCTCAGGAGCACAGGGGAAGGGGCTCATCACCAGCTTGTGTTTTGGGGTGACTGGATCAGTCTCCTGCATGCAGACCTCAGGGTTGTGACAGCATCCTCAGGTGGGTGGCTGGCTCTGATGCTGATGTTAGCCTGGAAGCAGCCCCATCCGCTGGTTGTTGGTTCATGATGCCAAAGTGTTCGTCGTCTGCAGATGCACACCAGTGTTTTTTAAGAAACAAAAATCAACTCATTCAACAGCCCCATTGGGTCCAAAGCAATCAAGGAATTAATGTTGCTTCCCCCAGAAGCCACGTGTGTGCTGTCTGTCCTGCAGCACGGTATTAGCGAAGGCAGCCAAACGAAGCAGAATTTTTAAATGAGATCCTGTTTTGCAAGTATGATTTTAAGCTTCGGTACAGGTTGGGGTTGTCTGATTCTTCACGGTTCATTAACTGGGAGCAGCTAGTGTTAGAGTGACTTTTAAAAATGATAGATTTTTATTTATAGCGAAGTTCTAGTCATTAATTTTGAAGGAACGAAGCATAAAACCGAGAGTTGGGTTCATTTTATTTTTTTTTTTTTAAGTGACATTGGTAATTTAATTAAATTGGGGCTTTGAGTATCATTACAGAAAATGAAACATTAGTTCTACGCTGCATTCCAACCCATCTGACGTGTTCCATAGCATCGCCCAATTGCAAAATCTGTGTGGCCATCCCTGTTTGGGTGTGAAGTTACTGCTGAGAACTGCCCAGGTTGTGGAGTGACTGAGGTGGGCAGCAGAGTGCTGGGGCTGGGGGCAGGAGGGCCGACCCCACATCCCCTACAGATGAACCCTTCCTTTCCCTCACCCCACACAGCTGGGGTGACCATCACTTGCATAACGAACAAAGTTAAGTTGTGAGGTTATTTGCTTTAAATTTTACGTGGTAAATTCACTTAGAGACAAGCTGTTGTTCTGGGATTGCCCACCTGACGGTGCCTCTCTTACGATGCCGTGTCCCTAACCAGCAGCACCTTCCTTTGGCAGTTCTCCCAAGTCACACCTGTGGAAACCCAGGCCGGCTGCAGAACGGTGTTCAGCAGGGGACCACGTTCAGCATCGGGGACAAAGTGAGGTACAGCTGCAACCCTGGCTTCTTCCTGGAGGGCCACGCGCTGCTCACGTGCCACGCCAGCCTGGAGAACGGGGCCTCCTGGGATTTTCCTCTCCCCTTCTGCAGAGGTAAAGTGGTCTCCCTTCTTCTGGAACAAGGCACAACGAAGAGGGATTTAACGAGCCATGTGGGGGTTGGGAAAAACTTCATGGACCGTAAGCTTGATTTTAAAAAGCTGAAGGCTAAACATGATGTAGTTAATATTGAGGTTCTTTTTTTCATTGGATTTCCTAAAGCTGACAGGATTTGGGCGACTAATGGGAAGGTTATGAAGTGCTCAAAGTGTTCAGAATGCTGCACCGCTGCTTTAACTCCAATTTCTTTGCTTAAATAAATAAAGTAAAAAAGCAGCCACGTTATCCATCGCAATAAGGTGCCTTCCTAAGACCATGCATTTTTCTACATCAAATATTGGAAAATTTAGGCTGGATTTTCTGCTCTTCTCCCGTGTCAAGCTCAGTTCCCCTTTGGGAGGCTTTTTTCCTGTAGGGAAACGGGAGTCTGTGCAGATGTGCCATGGGCTGCAGCCTCCGAGTAGGGAGGTGAGTGGGGGGTGACCCCTGGGAAGGGGTGCCCATGTTTCCTGCACGCCCTTCAGGGCAGGGCAGCTTTGATTCCATTGTCATCACAGAGAGCATCCTGCTAATCCTCTGGAGCCACGAGGGACTGGAGAGTCTGTAAATATACAAGCGTCTGTGTTGTTTTACCAAAACAGTTGGTGCTGCTTTCAAGTCTTTTCCCCTCAATTCCTTGTGTACTTCAGCAGAGCATCTTCTATTGATTCTTTTTATTGACTCTGCTTGTGCAATCAATTAGCAGTTCTAAGCTGTAGCATAAATCTTGAATTTAAAATGAGCAAATATTGTTTGCTTGGCATGTTTTTAATGCTTTCTTGACTGAGTTACACAGCGGGAGCGTGTGCTGCGTGGTGTATTTCTTGTGTGCTTACCTGCTCCTTCAGAGCCAAGGGTGTTGGAGTGCTGAAGGTTCACCCAGCCAAGCTGTGCCACAGAGGGCCAGCTGCCATTGCCACCTCAGTGTCACTGCTTATGAGTCTTTGCTTTTCCTTCGAATCACAACTCAGTGTAATCTTAAAAACAAACCAATGAAGTTAAAGAAGAACGCAAAAACAACTGTGAAGCGTGTGTACGTGTGCCTGCATTCAGCTTTGGGAGCACACAAGGCAATAGCCTTTCCAGGAGAGAACAGATTCTGTGCTCGAATGGATCTGTGCATCCTTCACCTCTCTCCAAAGGATGCTTGCCATCTTCCCGTGGCCCAACCGTTATTCAGGTATTTGTGTGGCAGTCTGCAATAATGGAAGGATTAACTCCTGACCCCAACAGGTGTTGAAGTACTGAAACGTGAAGGTTGGCATGATTATAATTTTGATGTGATCCCCGCTGCAGATGGAGTAAGGACCATCTTTACATTTTTGGTCTCGCACTGCCAAGCTCAATTTTAATTTTAACACCACTGTTTCAATCTTGAATCCAGCAATGATGATGGAGGCATCTGATGTACTTCAGAATGAAGGAATATTAAATTCTATGGCGCTTGAAACGGTGCAGTGTGAATTGCTGTGATCTCAGAGAAGTGCTGGCTTGTTGAGGTGTGCTCGTGGAGCAGTGTGCCTGCAGGCTCCTGGAGCTGCCGCTCCTTCCTGAAGGATGTGGTCCTGCTGCTTCAAAGCTGGCACTGAAACTTTCACGGCATTTTTTTTTTTTCTTTTGGAGGCAGGAGCTTGAAATCTTCTCATGTAACATTTATATCTTGTTTCAGGAAGGCAGAAAGTAGCAAAGATAATCTTGACTGGCTGAATTTGCAAACCAGCTGCGCTCCTTCTACCAGAAGTGGGTTTTCAGCAGTCAGGCGTTGGCTGATAAACTGGTGGTAAAGAATTCCGTTGTTGCAAGGGGTGAAGAGACATGCAGGCCGGCAGGCAGATTTACTGCCTTCTTCTGCAGGGATGATCATGGTTTAAAAACTTGTGCCTGAAGACGAATATGTATTTCTCTGAGAGATGGAAGATTTCGATGGCTTGCATAGCTTGTAATTAATTCTGTCAATATTAGTGGTGATCTTTGTCTGAAAGTTTGTAGAATGCATGGGTTTTCTTTTCTAATGCAAGCTGAAGATGGGTCATGCTGCTGGGTCACGTTCAGACAAATCAAGATGAAAGATGCCCTCTAGATGGGCAGGTGTTACAGTCTGGGGAGCAGCTGTCTTGGGAATAGACTTGTCTGATGTCACTGCATTCAGCTTGGGGACTGCCCTTTGCTTCTTCCTCACCCACTGTTAGGGCAGAGGTGGGAGACAAGTGCAGAGATCAGCAGGAGAGTTCCTGCCATGCTGATCAATACCTTCTTTCTGGTTCCTTTGTGCTCTTATCTTTGTACCTGCTTGCCTCTCTGTAACATCCTTTTCTATATTTTAGTAGCCTTGTCTCCATTCCAGTCCTTGTGCATTGAAATAATCAAAGATGCAAAGAAATGCATGTTAGAAAAGAAGAGAATGTATTTGAGGAGCTGGAGCCTGGCAGTGCCAGGGCAGCAGTGCTTGGAGAGGAGTGCTGTGGCTCAGCTGCTCTGTCTTCGTGAGTTGTCTGCATCCCTTCAGCTATCTCTCAGTTTAGGAGTAGTGTTTTTATAAGGGATAAGTGTGTTCTTAATGAGAAAGGAAAGCAGGAAGGAATCCCAGATGCAGAAGGACTGGAGTGGTGAAGCACTGCTCTGCAGAGAGCGATGGAAGTAGTAGTGCTGAGGTTCCCTGGTGGCTTAGAAAGCACAGTTATATCAGAATTGATTCTTGGACTCTGAGCTAGAAATCACTCGGCACACGCTCTGCTCTGGTGAATTATGTTTCTTGCTTACATGGCAGGAAGGACTAAAACTGTGGTGATCTCATTCTGGGAGCACTGAAGCAGCAGTGGGTGGCATCTCTGTGCTGACGTGCACACGGCAGGGCCAGGGGGAGAGGTTTGGCTGGAGCCCATGGGCAGCGTGCAGACACACCTCGAGCACTGGATGTCCTCATCCCAGTGCTGACTCCAGGGTCTGGACTGAGCTGGTGTTTAACCCATCTATAAGGTGTCAGGGTATTTTAGGGCTTCCTCCTTGCATCTTGTATGTGACATCCTGCACGGTTCTGTATTGATAGAACCATCTGAACTGGAAGGGATCTTTAAAGACCATCTAGCCCCGCTCCCGTGCAGTGAACAGGGACACACAAAGCTCCATCAGGTTCTCAGAGCCCTATCCTGCCTGACCTCAAATGTCTCCAGGGCATTTAGAGAGGAAACCACTGCCTCTCTAAGATCCCCTCCCTCACCCTGCTGCCCACACCGCTTTTGATACGGCCCAGGACATGGCTGTGACATCCACCAGTACCCCCAATTCTGTTTCAGCAGGGCTATAGAAGAACACAGGACTTAGTACTTGGGCTAAATGGAGTCTTAAACTGAATCTTCAAAGCACTGCTGCATTTTCATCTTGACAGTTGGTGTGCTGGAAGCACAACCCCCAGCAGACCTGGAAGGAGCAGCCTTCACCTGGATCGGTTGACTCCAAATGAGGCAGGATGGTACTTCTGAAGCTCTGAAAGAATGCTCTGAAATGTCTGTTTCATAAAGCACTTCCAGGCATGTGGAGAGAAGTCTCGCCCAGATTGTTTGCTGAATTTAAGTAGAACTGATAGGTTTATGATTCTGGTAGGCGTCTGAGTAAAAATTCAGTAAGCCAGCTGAGAAGTTGAGAACATTTGCAAAGCTACATTTTAAGAGTATCAAATATGCATAATCTCATTAAAAGTGGTCTGTCTTCTTATAACTCCAGCAGCTGCTTAGATTGTACTGCACCCAGAATAATTGAATGGCTGTTCAAGAAGATTTTTAGAACATCGTAGAACATATTTTAGCAGTAGAAAGCCCTGCAAACCTCTGATACAGCATCAAGGCAAAATTCTTTAGCGTAGTCCCCATTTTTCCTTCTACACAGGAGCAGATAATGCCTCAGGATTTCAAGTCCCCAGCAGAAAATGTGGCTGAGAACTTGCCTGTAGGAAAAGGTTCTTGCAAAAGCAGCGAGGGTTTGTTCTTGGGTGTGTGTCTGTGGGTTCTGTGTAGACCTGGGCTGTAGGGCTGTGTGACCACAAGAGGGACAAGTTCATGTGGCCAATGCAGCTGTGCCCTGGAGGCCATGGGGCTCAGGTCCAGAGGCTGTGCTGCTTGTGGGTGCCTCGTGGTGGTGCAAATATTCCCTCCTGTGTTAAATTTTGGCTTTGAAGTGTTTTTTTTTTTTTTAAGTTGGTAATAAAAGGAAGTGTTTATGCAGTAAAGCCCCGAGCTCCTTGACTAAAGCATCAGAAATGCTGCTCTGTAACACATGTAAGGTTAACAGGCTTTTCTGAGCGATGTGCCAAACGAAGTCTGGGCTGATGCTCCAGGTGTGGGAGCCACGAGCTGCCCTGATGCAAGTCAAATCAGTGCTTAGCTTCCTGTGTCTTCATGCCCCTGTCTCCTTCAAATCCCCCTCCTTTAATTGCTCTAATAGCTCCTGCTGATGGAGTTCACGTTGCAAAAATGAAAGAACTTGCAGCAGAGAGGAGATGAGCATGCAGCCAGGAGATGTCACAGCTTGATTTCTGTATAAACCATTCTGTTTTAGCACTGGATTTGCTAACTACCCATTACCTTAAGAAAACAGAAACCAAGGCACGTAGGGCAGGGCTGTGGGATTCTCCACTTCTTCCTGTTAGATTCCTACTAAATGCAGTGCTTTTACTCTTGGATGCTGGTGATGTAGTCCTTAGGGATGCTTCTCGTCCTCATGGAGGTGCTGACATCTATGCGAGTTGGGTTGGAAGCTCTTTAAAGCCACCAGCCTGCTGCTCCCAGCCTTTGAATTCTTAGTGGCTCTCCTCCACTTTGCTAGCTCCATGGATGGGCAGAAAGCTGCAGAAAACGGCTCATAGGAGCCCAATTAGAAAGAAGAGATGGAACAAAAACTCAGGCAGTAACATGGGGACGCAGCATCCTGCCAGCCAGACACATCGTGCTGCAGCTACCTCCCTGGGGAGCAGCAGCAGCTCTGTCATTGGGGTGGTTAAAATTAGACTGAACAAATCATGGTAAGTGTGCAGTGAGGAATAAGCTGGCTCTCGCAGGGAGGCAGACTGACTGTCCTAACAGGATTTTGCATCCCTCAACATCTTTCTCCTAATACCGTGTAGTAAAAAAAACCCGTACTTCTCCCAAAAGTCACTCCAACAAAGACGTGTCTGAACTTCCAATGGAAAGATTTTCTTATCAATCTGTGAGGTACTTGATGACATGAGTAAGGGCCAGAATTTTATCAGTCGAATGGAAAGCACTTTGCTTTTTAAGGTGGCTTTTGATCAGTTGAGATAGCTGTCCTGCAGCAGGCTTGGATGCTGCCCCTTGCCCTTGAAAAAGGCTGTGCACAAGGTGCTGCTTGGAGGAACACAGCTCTGTGTGATGCTGTCGCTCCCCCATCACTGCTGGTGTGTAAATCAGGCAGTGTGAGGTTCCTTCTGCTCCTCCAGGGCACAGGGAGCACTGCTCAGGAAGGCCCAAAGGTTTCAAGAGTAGCGTCAGGTGCTTCTGGTCCACTCTGGTTTCTGCAGATAGATGCTAGGCTTTGTATGCTGCTGCTTGTTTGATTTTTGCCATCAAATTTATGATTCATACCAATCAGCATTGCTTCTTGAAACTCCAAACCACCCCAAAAATAACAAAGAAAAGAAACACCAGGAAGGGGGAGAGCAGGAAGTTCTCTCTTATCCTGAACGTGGCGTACAAATAACATTCAGACCAGCCAACCAAAGGTCTTCCTCTACGGTGGCAGATTTCAGAAGCTTGCTTTCTCTGACTCAGTACTTGTGCATTTCAGCTAAACATCATAACTTGCCTTCTCTGTTGGCAGCTGATGACGCTTGCGGAGGGACGCTAAGGGGGCAGAGCGGAATTATCTCGAGCCCACACTTTCCTTTGGAGTATGGCAATAATGCAGACTGCACGTGGACTATTCTCGCCGAACCCGGGGACACGATTGCTCTGGTTTTCATGGACTTTCAGCTGGAAGATGGATATGATGTTTTAGAAGTCGCTGGAACAGAGGGATCTTCGCTCTGGTAGGTTTCTGGTTGTGTTTAATTATCGTCCTTATTGTCTTAGGGAAGCAGCTAAGTATTTATAGGATGTTCAGAGTTTGTGCTGGGATGGGGTAGTTCCCAGCGATCCCTAGATTTAGTTGCTGCCTTCTAATGGGATTCTTTCAGATGCCTTTATTTGCTCAGTGAACCATGCGGTGACTGTTGTCTGCTTTAAACCTCTGCAGTGGGATGTCACGGTGTCGCTGGTTAGATGGAGTAAGGGATGTTAAAAAGTGATGAAAGAAAGCAAAAAAAAAACACCCTGAAACCACCATAAAAATCAGACCCAAGAAACCCCACTCAAACACTGCCACGCTCAGAACGTTTTTACTTGATTCTTTTCTGATTATTGCTAAATATGCTGCTGACAAGTTGACTTTACTGCTAATGAACCTTTGGCAAATGTTTTTGCGGATCAGTTTGTTCCTCAGCCACGCGGCTGTGTGTGGAATTTCAATACCTCTTGCATCCCATTAAGTTTGCTTGAGCAGTGCTTTCAGAAACGACGCTTTTATGTATAATAAATGCCACGCTGATTCTTTTTCTCCCACGTGCAAGAGCTGCCCAAACAAAGTTGAGGGCTCATAAAGGGGATTTGGGTGATTTGCTTCTGTGACACATTGCCATGGTCACTTTGGGGCTGAGTTCTGTGGTTGAGTCCCAAACCACGAGCAAAGGAGAGGGAGTCAGCTAAGATCCAGCATCCCTGCGTGGGAGGAACAGAGTGAACAGAGTGTTCTAGGTTGTTCTAGGTGTTGTCTGGGGTTATCTACACGAAGTTAAATTGCAATCATTTGTGAGGATTCTCTCGCTGCCACAAATAACGTTTGTTTAAATAATTTATACCTGCCTGGTAGTATGGATGTGAGTGTTCCGGATGTGTTGATGTGAAGAAACCATTTACCATCTACCAATTGCTTACTCTTCCCGAGATTCCGTCGAAAATCAGATGTTGGTGTTTTCATGGGGGAAAAAGTGGAACTGTTTTTATTAGCATGCATTAATATTTCAGGGCCCCGTTATGTTTTGGCCGTTATGTACTGCAGGGAGGATCAGTCATCTGTGGTACATGGTAAAGATGAATGTAACTAGTTAAGAAACATTATTCAGCCTGGAGGTGTTGCCAGTGCAGCCTCCTGTCTTGTCATATCAGAAATGAAACAATGCCTGTCAGAGGGAACCTGCTGGAAATCATTAATAAACTACCCGTAAATACTCCTCGGTGGAAATTCGGAAATGGCAAATGAATCTGTGGAAATTAAACCCTTTTACTTTCGGTAGCAGAGACGGAGGGGGGGAGGGCAGCAGAGCAAACAGGACAAACACAAAACTCAACACCACCTCTTCTAACAATGTGGGAGAAGGGATTTGTGAATTCCCCCCCCAACCCTGAGCACCGCACGCTGCGTCCCAGGGACTCCCATCCTCCAGGAGCATTTCCAGGTCTGGCTGAGCTGCAGCTCCTGCATGGAACACGGCTTTGGGGCAGGGCTGGGGCTGTTTGAGGCTCATCCTGCATTTCTGCAGCGCCGTGCAATGGAATCAAAGAATCATTAAAGCTCCACCGACCTCTGAGATCGTAAGTCCAAGCCTGACCAGCAGATAAACACACCAACCAATTCAAGGGGACCTCGTTTGCTATTCTCGAAGTCAACTTTTCGGTCCCAGAAGCAGAATTACAGCGTGTCTTATTTTAAATTTCATTTTTCAAAGCTGGCCTTCGCAACTCAGAGCCTGATAATTAAATTCAGATGACTCATTTTTCCCTGTATTTTTTAATAATTTTTGCCCATAGGAGGAATAAATAGAGCTCATATCTCCTCTTTAAACATGTTGATACAATTCAGCTTGAAAATAGAGCTAAAAACCTTTTTCCCCCCTCTGTGAAGACCTAGTTTTAATTATTGGTAATACTGCAGATAGACTTGCAGTCAGATAACCATTCTATTGAAGAACCTCGCAGCTAAATATTTCATTTCTTCAGCTTTATAAATAGTTTTAATCCAGTCCTGAGATGTACACAAACAAACAACACTGAATTTCATCTGGAGTATAATTCACATCCATTTTTGAGCTCTGGAGCAGTACATAAGCATTTCCAACGGGGCTCACTCAGCACGTGGAGCTGGCTTTGGCTCCTGCTCTCAGCTCCTGTGCTGCTGCTGGCTACAGTGACCTCACAGCTGCCTCTTCCTCGTTGGCTTTTCCCAAGTGTATTTGCTTTGATTTGAAAGTTGCAAAGTGTTGTCCTGCATTGAGGATGAAGGCAAGGTAGTTCAAGCTCTGGCAATGCAAGTCTGAGAGTTTTCCTGTGCAATATATTAAGCTTCTGTATTGCTTAGTGAAAAACAGACACCTTATCTCTAACATTCAGATGCTGTTCTTCCGTGGTAGTGTTTTCCATTGGAGTGCATGAAATGGCTTTTGAAATCCGTATTTAAGTGTCAGTTATGTCTTGATCAGGGTCTGGAAATAGATGGCCTTATTTGACCAGCGTGGTTTAGTTTCTTTTCGTTCTGTTAAACAATTCATAGCACGTTTAATTAGAAGGAAATCCTCCAAAAGCCTTAAAGCTGTCCTGTCTAAAGCATCACTTGGGTGGGAAATCTTGCTGTGAATGGCTGCAGCCCAACTCCCATGCTGTGCTATCACGGCGGGATGAGGAGCTCTCCCAGTTGGAGCAGCACTGGGTGGCAGTCGGTGTGCAGGTCACTGGTTGGCTTTGCTCAGAGGTGCACCCAGCTCATGTGTGTGGCACCTTGGCTCACCCCTTTCTTGCTCAGAAGCCAGCACGTGTCACATCCTGTGCAAGGTTCCCTGCTGTTGGTTAAGCTGGCTGAGGATGTGCATATGCACAGGGTCTCCCTTTGCGGAGCAGTTCACCACGTTGAGGGAATTGGATTTGAATGTCAAAATCCGCCTGCCAGAGCTGATAAGTCATGTTTTCCACTGCCTGCCCTTATCTACAGCTTCAAAGTGAAGGAGCAGAGGCACCTCTGCAGCTGCTCTGCTGCTTCCAAAGATCTTTGTTCCGGGGTTTCTTCGTGGTCCTGTTTGTAGCTGCTTTCATGTGTTTCCAGGTTGTGATAGAGAATGTACGCGCTTTGTTTTCAGATGTCATCTGTTGCACAAAATACATTTTAAATGATCTTTGCCTTCTGGGTTTTCCTCCCTCAGTTCTCTGCAGCTGTGCTTCTCTTATGAGAGCACAAGCTGATGCACATGTTCCCCGTCTGTAGTTTTTGTCCTGTGCTTCCAGGGGCAGTCATGACTGATACGGGTTCTGTTTGGTGCCGAATTCAGGTTGCTCTCGTCTGAACTGATTTGGGATGTCTGAGAGCAAGGTGTGTCACATGCTGTGACGAAACTATAGCTCTGTTTAACGTGTGTTGCATGTTAATCCATTGAGGTTGGGGAAGAGTCGCGTTCTCCATGCTTTCCATCAGCTCAGGCTGTGGAAAAGTCATTTGTTTTCCCATCGGTAGTTCTCAGGTCACGCACGTCTGCCCAACCTGATCTTTCCACTCGAGTTGTCTTCAGCATAGGTTGGTTTGGTGAGGGTAACAGGGAAGTGCACGTGTCCCTTAGCAAGACGCAGGTCACCAACAGCCAGAGCCGTGAAACACTGCAGTTGTGCAGGAGGTCCTGGAGCAGCAGAAGTGCTGTCAGAGCTGCGGCCGTGCAGATGGAAAGAACTATTTGAGTTAAGTATTATGAAGTGTGTTTCCAGAGCTACTCCATTGAATTTGTCAAGTTCTATGTATTTATATCTTGACATATCTATAATATATGTCTTGACAAATTCAATGGAGTACAGAAATATATACAAGTATGTTTTTTTTTTGCTGTAGCCACACAGCTGTAATGTGATAGCTGCAGCAGAGCCCCAGAGGCCTTTGGCCGTTGAATAACAACCTTTCACCTGAAACAGAGAAAATTGACTTCTGTTCCTGTTGGTTGCTTACTGGAGACCTGAGCTGCCTTAAAAAATAGATAAGGATACCACGGCAGGGATCGATAGTGGATGGGAGAAGCAGGGAGCAGGCAGGCTGTTCCATCCCAGCGTGGGATGCAGCATCCAGAACCGGGGCTGAGCGGGCGGGGGGAGACGTGAACGCTTTCAGCTGTGGGCCATAGGAGCAACATGGGAGCTGTGTGGGTTTTCTTCCACCTTGGCATCTGTTTGTGCTTCACATCCAGCGTTCCCCTCTGGGAGACAGTGCTGCTGACAGATCTTGGCACCTCCACATCTCCTGTCTTGCTCTGCTCGCTGTAAGCCTAGTAATATTAGTTATTAAAAGCAGACACCTTATCGAAATATCTTGCCTCTTAATGGCTCTGATACTTCGTAGGCTGAGACCTAATCCATCTTTGAGAGCCCAGATGGAGGATGGAAATAATGTGTTTGGGGTTCATGTGGCAACTGTGTTTTGCTTCATCCCTTCGGTGACATTTTGTTTTGTCATGGCAGGTCACGATCTGTTTAGCTCACGCCGAGTTTGTTTTTGACAGACTTGGCTGTCGTACAACATGGGTGTTTGGATTCTTCCTCGCAGGGACCTCTTTGTAGCTGGATTTATGGCAGAGAGCAGGAAGATGCCAGGACATCGGTAAATATCGGAGCGTTAGTAATAGGCAAAAAACCCTGTCTGCAGCAAAAGTCTGATGGCCACAGCACGCTGGAATTTTCCAGGTCTCTGGAAAACTGGAGCCATCGTGCTTCTCCACCGATGTGTTGTTTTTATTAAAAAGGCAATTGCTGCATGTACAAGTTGGAAAAGGCAAATCGCGATGAGCTGCTTCCCTGCCGCTGCCTCTGGTGTAATCAATGCAAACAAGCTCACTTCCACTTAGAGCAGTTGAAGCTCCGTTCGTTAGGCAGTATTTTTTAATCTGTGCTGAGGGGGAGCCCATAGCACCCGGGTGTGGGCACCGAGCAGACACAGCTGTGCCAGGACCCCGGTGCTCTGTCCCTTCACTGAGCATTGAGATGAGGAGTGGGGTGGGGTGTGATGCCCCTGGCTGTGGTATGGGGAGGTTCCCCTCTCCCTACGCTTTCCTTTTCCCCTTTTGTCTTCATTTCGTGCTTTCCAAATTAATTTTTTTTTTTTTTTGTAATCGTCCTTTCAGTGATGGAGAGGTTCAGATTGGCTTTTAGTCAGAATTACCTGCATTAAAGATCTCTTAAAGAGAAAGGCATAAAAGTAATTAATTGCTTCAATTATAATAATGTGGCTTAGCTTGTGGTTTTCTGTTCGGAAAACCTGGTTTTGATAAGTCAGCTCTTCTTGAAAGGGAAAAAATACAAGTGCTTCAGGCTGGGGGCTGGCACCAAGGAGCTCTGAAATAAGGCAGTCAGTGCTGCACTGTAGCAGCAGATGTGAATGGCATTGGCCCCACAGCCGTGCCACAAATGCCCACCTGGGAAGGGAACAGCTCAGAGCAAGTGTTGCCTCGTCCCGGATGCTCTGTATGGCTTCAAAACAATACCATTCCATCTATTCCATCACATTTCCTCACTAACAGTAGGATCAGTTTTAAATGTGGAAATAGTTAGGCAGGAGGATCTGTGTGTTCCTACCCCGTACCTGTCCACCCCGACCCCGCTGCTCCACAGGGAAAGAAAAACAACCTTCAGAAATGGGAAGACCTCAACCAAATATTAGAGGTCAGTACCAATGTCACTGATTTTTTTAATTGTTTTTTTTTTTCCTTAGACCTTGCAAGGAACTGTGGATTTTTAGCATGAAATTCACATCACAGAATTTCTGTGGAAAGAATGAAATCCTCATTAAACTTCGCAGCCCTGGAATATGTACAAAACAGAGCGTGCAATTAAACTTCGTTTTGAAGCAAGTTAACAGAAGTTTTGTTAATGTTTAACATCTTTATGGGTGTCATTCTTCGTAAATTTCAGCTAATTAAGTCCAAAGGGACAAAAATAATATATTCTGAGTGCGCTGTGATGCCAGCGCTCGCTTTGCTTTTGGCACTTTTCCTTTTCGGGCAAGTTCTGATTCTAATAAGTTGCCAGAAAAAAAAACAAAACACTTTGCTTCATACGGCAAATCATCGGGCAAGCCTTGGTGCTTGCTTACCCTGCATTAAGGGTGTTTGCTGCTCAGGAGATGAGGAACTGGAAGTCTTTATTTTCCAGGGCAGCCAGCCTGCAGCTGAGGTTACCGTCGGTGGTTCGTGAGGCTCTGCCAGTGAACTCATATTGAGCTGAAGCTGCATGCAGCTGAGTGAGAATGTGCCATGGCTGTGTCGAGCCCCTGCTGCTGTAAGCACAGGAGGGCTTGGGGTGGGTTGTTAACGCTGCTTTATGGATTGTGAGAATAGCAAGTTCATCCAAACTATGGATAACTCGGGTCGTTTCCTTGCCAGTCTGACTTCTGTGCAGCTGCAGTGGCTGCACTGTGATGGGAAGGCAGCACTGCTGACCAACCTGCTCTGTCCGTCTGTAGGGCTGTGGCCGTGCTCTGGGTGAGCTCCTGCCACGCTGAGCTCCTGCAGTGCAGATGGGAGATGCTCATCTCCTCATGAAAACTGACTCCTCGCTTCTGCTTTCAGTGAACGCTGTTACGGTCTGTTTCATTGCAGGCTGAAGCTTCTATTTCAGGGTGTTTATCTGATCAGACACTTGGAAATTGGGAATGATAGGTGAGTGGGGGAGCAGTTGGCTCTGACGCCGTGCATGTCAGTCCGATGCTGAGAGCAGAGATGTGGATGGATCTGCATGGGGAAGGGAAGTGGAGCCCAGAGCAGCAAAGCACGCAGAAGGCAAGTTTAGAAGAGTAAAATTGAAGAAGTCCCACCTGGCTTTGACATTCTGGCTGTGCTTTCAAAGTACTCAACAGGTTCTGTAGTTGGAAGCTTTCAGGCTACACTGGGGTCACCCACGCAGGTTGGTTTTTGAGGAGGTTTTGCCTCGTGCAGCTCTCATTCTG
The DNA here is from genome assembly GCA_036925125.1 of Oreortyx pictus. NCBI lineage: Eukaryota > Metazoa > Chordata > Aves > Galliformes > Odontophoridae > Oreortyx > Oreortyx pictus. Next base: position 1,038,641 of record JAUPFR010000026.1, on the reverse strand, counting down.
TTGTGTGGACAACTTCAAAAGTGCCTCAGACCCCTCGATCTGAAGCCCTTGAGACCACTCACTGCCTTGCTTAGCAGCAGGAGGAGGCTCACCCAGGGACCCCAGCAAACCTGGGTGCTGGGGCTGTGCTGAGCCTTCAGTGCAACAGGATGCAGCCTGGCACGTGAGTCAGGAAGGATTACTGTTGGGTTTCTCTTAGCTGTGCTTGTGCAGGGTTGTGCTTCATTCAGCAGCGGTGATTCCTCACTGATTGCTGAAGGAACAAGGTAATCTTAGGAGACGTTACCTCTTTAAAACGTAAGCCTTGCTACAGCAAGGTGGGTTGCATGCTCCCTTCACGCACAGAGGATTGTAGAATCATTAAGGTTGGAAAAAAAACAATAAGATTGACAAGTCCACCTCTCCCCCCATGTCCACTGACCATGTCCCTCAGTGCCACATCTCCACAGTTTTGAACACCTCCAGGGACAGTGACCCACCACTCCCCGGGCAGTGTGCTCTACTGCATCACAGCTCCTCCAAGAAGAAATTGATCCTAATATCCAACCTGAACCTGCCCTGACTTGAGATGTCATCCTCCCATCCTGTCACGTAAGAGCTTCCTCCAGTGGTCTTTAATGTGCACACACCCCCAAAAAGGAGTTAACATCCTCACCTGCAAGATGTAGGCAGTAGGGCAGATGATGGAAACAAATCAATGGGCAGCAATGGGTAGCTCTGCAGCCAGTGCTTAATTTCCAGCTGCTGTTGAGTGATCTCTCTCTCTCTCCCACGTCCAGGAGATCCACGAGCAGATATTCATTTGATTATTTATTTAAATTTCTGTGAATACCCTCTTTTGTCATCCGCTCTTCTTGGAAGCATAAAAACGCTTTTTGCGATGCGTGATGGAAAATGAACTTGGGCAACGTCGGGTGGTGATTTATGGAGTACATTTAACATTCTCTTAACCAGCAGTCGTGGTCTCTAGAACGGTTGTCTGATGAAAATTTTATTTTTCCCGTAGAAGAGGAATTAGTATTTTAAGCGTGCTGCTCATATTGTGTTTTTATTTTATGCATCGCCCCCTGGAGAGCTGCAAGTCCCAACGATCTGTCTGCCTGATGGAGCGTACCTGTCATGCCTTCACGTGGGGTTGGAAAGAGCACGAGCGGATGTTTATTTTATCCATCTAAATGATAAATCCTGGGAAAAGCAAAATGGGGTCTGTCAAACTGCCGCTCTAATTGCGCTCCTAATAACGGAGCACCTGGGTTTTGTTGGTAACCCGTTATCCAATGAAAGAAACAGATGGGTTTGCAGTTCGGTGGGAGTGGTGCACGGCTGAAGACGTGTTCATTATCTTCACTCGGATTTGAATGAAGATGCCTCTCACCAAGAAGTGCAAGGTCAACAGGCATCATCTGCGCTAAATGCGTTGCCGTGTTGGACAGGAAGGGAAAGAGAGGAGCACTTAATTAAGCTATATTAGCTATAGCATCCTCCAAGCAGGGCTGCACCGCGCTGGGTGTTGCAGGGGGCACGCAGAGGACGAGTTTGTTACTGCAGCGATTTGTGATGTAAATCAGAGCTAACAAGGGTGGCAGGATGCGCTGCCTCTCAGATCTGCGCAGATGGAGAAGTGATCTGTAATGCTCAGTCTGTGCTTTGTTGCAAGATGGACTTAAAAGAAGCAAGCTGTTGCTCTCTTCACCGCAGATAGTGCTGGTAGCGTCTGAGTAAGTCGGTGTCTTTTTGTCACATTAAAATCAAGCTGTGAATAAAAGCAAGTTATTGATTCTTTAAAACAGAAAGATTCTTTACCAGCCAGTTAATGAGCAAAGAACACTTCCAGCTTCTGATTTCCCCGAGTGTTTAAGTTGTAAGATCTCAATTAGCTCACAACAGGGCCCTTCCTACAAAGCTGTGTGGTGTATTAGTCTTGAAGTTGCAGCAAATGGGTCACTGCAACTGCCTCAGGAAGCACAGTCCCAGTCTTGGGGTGCACCCAGTGCAACAGTGACCTCTGTGAGCAGCACTCCTCGAGCCTGTGTTACACACACCAGGCAGCAATGCAGAGGCATTGCTATTATTGCTATCTATTCAATAAATCTGTTCAGAAATATTCCTCTGCTTCCCCTGCTATTGCTGTAACAGGAGAGCTTTTGGACTGTGTCTTCACACAGGGGAAGAAATGGCTGCAGTAAGGAGAGTGGAGGCTAAGTGAAGGAGATGGGATGAAGTGCTGTTGTTCCCATTTAACGAGTAGAAGAGGCAATAGTCTGCAGTGATGTGCTTCTCCTAATGTCAGTAGAAGTATGAGAGAAGCACTGGGGTCACTTTACCGATGGCAGACAGATGCTTTTTTTTGCTCAATTTTTTTCCTCTCTTTTTTTTTCTTTCTTTTCTGAAATATGGGGAAACATGTATAAGTTGAGCTTGTGGGTCGGTGTGCTTACGCAGGCTCCGAAGCCTGACCCAGGTGCGTGATGTGTGAGTGATCCAGCATGTACAAGTGCAGCTGTGGTGACAGATGTGTGTTTGTGCCCCCTGTCAGAGCGCAGCAAAGTGGATTTCTGAAGGCTTTGGGTAAAGACAGAATACTTCTTGCTGTGCTTTTCTACTCAGAACCTCTGCCCCTTAGAAGCCCCTACGTCAGGGTGGAAGGCACAGCAAGCCCTGTCTCTGCCAGCTCTCCAGATGAATCCGTTTAGCTGGCTTGGAAGCAATGTAGTCCAGCTAATCTTCTCCTGCAGAATTTACAAGGTATTCTTTACTCATCTTTCCCTTAGCAGTGACAACACAGGCAGCATTAAGCTCTATAAAAATGATATTACTAGATCCATTATAATGTCATTATCATTAGTTTTGAGTACATGAAAAGTATGTGAAACAGCTTTCATGCAATGGCTTGCTGTGAGCCTGTATCGCTCTGATACCAGAAAACCCAGAGGCTTCAGCTGAAGGTTCTGTTGTGTGCTTTTGCTGTGCTGTGCAAAGCTGATGGAATAGGAACCAACCCCAGACCTCCAAGATAAGTTTCCCTCGTAGCATCCATAGTAATCATTACCCCCCCTTTCTCCATCAGTTACCCACAAGGTCTTCAAAGATCATCATAACCTCCTTCTTAACACTGTAAGGAATCTCCAGAAATGTTATTTGTCTCTGGTAGTGCTCAGCTCTAACACTTGTTTCCATCTGTAGTCTGTACGACAGTAGCGTGAGAACAGCTACTGATGGAAAAACACTACCACTCTCATGTGCGCTGCTTTCCAGATCTGCCCCCTCCTCAGCTCTCCCACTGCAGGCAGCTGGAACTGCCTTGCACGCTCTGAGCTGGCAGTCAGAGGTGTCCTTCAGCTGCTCGGGTGGAGGTGCAGCTGATAGAAGGAGCCATCCTGGGAGTTCAGGGGAGTGTGTGTTTGTGAAGGAGTGTATGTTTTGAGACAGCGCTGCAAGTATTTGAAGACGTTACTCACCAGCAGGTTGTGATGTGCTAAATTGAGTGGAACCTGTGCGCCTACTTCCCAGATCATGGTTTTACCTGAATGCCTCTTGCTTAAGAAGTATGCAAGTTGAGGAACGGAAGACAAAGATTCTCATAAAAGTATAATTGGATGGATGATGTCTTGGGCCTTTTTGATGCATGTTTTTTAACTACTTCGTATTTGTGATGTGCCAAAAATAGCTGTACAGTCTGGTGTGGCCATCGCTAGTGCAGCTGGGAATAGATTTTAATTGATGGATCCTGTCAAGCTGTTAGCAGCCATGCAGTCATGAGAACCATTAAAGTGATATTTCTTATCCCTGCTATCGCGTCACAGTGCGGCGTTATTTTTTACTTAGTGTGTCAGCTTTTGCCCTGAGAGCTTACTGGGGTCGTGTCCCAGGGTTTTGAGTTTTTCAGCAGTGAGAGCTGCTGGCCACTGACTTCAGCTCCAGGAGCTATAGCAGGTGGTGCTAATACCCTGAGAAAACCTGCTGCATGGAATAAGGAGTGAGCACATCTTCGGAGCCTCACTGGTTTTGTGACTTTCTGAGGTACAGTGCTTCCCTTGGTGCACAGGGAAGGAGAGGGAACAGCATTTGACCGCAGTACTCTGATGCACTGTGCTGACGTTTGCTCCAGCTGCAGACACGTGGGAATGTTTTGGGGTACTTCACTCGTTGTTTCATCATGTGTGCACAGTGTGTTAGGTGTGGAAACTCTCTCTGAAACTTTATCTGGGACTGAGAGGAGAGTGGCTAAACCTCATCAAATTCTAGCCTAGAATGCCATTTTAACTCTGAAAAAAATGGCACGTTGGAAAGGACAACAGCAGCTTCATACACAAGACAGTTAAGGAATGCTTTCCCTACTCCTCTTTCCTGCTGTTTTTTCTCTTCCAAAAAAGAAAAGAAATAAGTACGTCATCAGAGAGCAGAGGGACAGAGAGGCTGTACTTGCAGATGAGACAAGCTGGCGGAATGCTGGAGTTGAGACAGCAAGCAAAGACTTTGGATTCTGGAAAGCAATTGACCTCCTCTCCAAAGTGCAGCCTTTGCAAAGATGCCATTACGAGCCAGATAACCAGCAAGCATTGCTTGGGCAAGAGGTTATCTTGCTTTAGCTGCTAAATAGGATGGGCTGTCAGCCGTTCTGTAGTGGATGTGGTCTTCTGGATCGAGTTCAGGCATCTCTTTGGTTGAGCCAAAGGAAAGAACATGAAACAGAGTTGCTTGAAGGAGAGAGAAGGCAGAGGAAACTCATTGCTATTTTCACTGTGGTTAAGCTGGAAACATCCATCTCTAGGCTGCACAAACCCTCCCTTTGCCATCACTATGGAGCCAGCTATATTAACTCTGAATTATTGCTCTGTCTAAAAAAGCAGTGGTTATCTAGCGTTTGCAGTTATTTTTATTGAGGCTTATGATGAACAGCAATGGAGGTTCACAAGGAGCTGCAGCCGCACAAGCAATGAGGTGGAATTGCTGCAGGTCGTGGCCTTATCAGCAGCATGGGCCATTGCAGACTTCATTTCCAAATTTCTGCTCATTTTTTTCCTGTGGTAAGCTCCTTTTCTGGCTGTTCCTGGCTGCTGCCCCGACCTGTGCTATTCTCTCTTAGTTTTTTGCCCCCTCAGCCTTGCAGCCAGCTGCTTGTACATCTCTCTTACTCTTTCTGGCTGACTGTGCCATTTTTCTCCTAACTTGGTGGCAGTTTTTGCTGCTGACCAGTGTGGATTCAGACTCTGAAGCCTGGGACGATGCTCTTCCATGAATAGGAAGAAGGCAGGAAGCGGCTTCCTCGTCCTCGTGAGGATCTCCATTCTTCTTTCCCTTTCCGTCTGTACTGGCCTCACTCCCCATAGAGAATCTGGCACGTCCTCAACACTTCCACGCTCCATTTCGCGCCGGTTCACCGCACCTTCAGCCCTCTCCTGCTGCCCTCTGGGCGTGGCTCTCCGTTTCTCAGAGCGTCTCCTCGAGCTCTCCATGCCAGCAGCCGGCTTCGCTCTGTTCCTGCGCTTCCTCCTCGTGATGGAGAAGTGGATGGTCAGGCAGCAGTGCGGCCGGGCCATGGCTCCGCTCACTTCCCTGGCATGGCAGCAGACCTGGACTTGTGCCTTTATGACTCAGCCAGTCAGCTCACGCCCCGATTGGCTGCGGGTGGCGATGACGTCACAACGGCGGTGACGTCACAACCGCGATGACGTCACGACGACGGTGACGTCGCCGTGATGTCACAGCGGCTTTGTACCCAGCGCCATCAGTGTGTGCCCTGCCCAAGGAGATAGCTGGGTGCCTCTCATTCTTTGCCGTGATAAAACGCAGAGCTTCTGCTCGCTGCTGAGAGGTGGCAGCTCGTAATGTGAGAACGGTTTAGTAGCGGCCCTAAAAATAATTGTATGTGGCAGCTGTTTCTTGGTTGCTGTCAGGATAACTACTGTAATTTAAATCTGCAGCTCTTGGACTACATGTCTAATTTATTTGGGTGGACTTTTCATTAATTTGAAAGGTTCTGAGGGCGTAAAAGCCTTCATTAATTACATTTTAGTAAATGAAAATGTAATAAGGTTCTGCAGGTTTGTGTGGGAACACAAGGAAGAAATTTCCCCTGTTTTGTTTACTTGTTTTCAGAAGGTTAAATCAGTTGTTCCTGGGGAACAGGAAGCTCTCCTGCACCTCTCAGAGTTCTTGTGACTGAGGACAGGAGTATAGATAAAGCACGTTGAAAATTTTGACCATTCATTATAAGCATGAGATGGCTTACCGAGGCTCCCAGTGGTGTTAAACATTCATACGGAGCAGGCTGTGTATATATTGAATTATGGAACAGACACTTCTTCTGTGGAACGTGTCCTTCTGGAAGGCAGCAGGCAGGGAACGGAGGCCTGGAAGCAGGGAGCTATCCCTGACTTGATGATGACTTTTCTTACTGCATGAGAAAAACTTGTTCTCTCGCAACGAGTTGGACTTTAATAGCTGTGTTGCTTAGTGATGTCAGAGGAAGGGTCAGATGACTTCATTGTGATGCAGTTATGCCAGGATTGGGGTCAGATGATGTCATGGGTTATGCAGAAGCTTGTGGTAAAACCCCAGTTCCAGTTTAGATGTCAGTGCAATCAAGCCTAGGCAGAATACTTGACTGTGGGGATGCTTCAGTGCTTCCCTGTTCCCTTTTGTGTTTATTCTCACTTGTTTTCAGGTGTCCCCACGCAAGTAAATAAAACTGGAACCTGTTTGCAGTGCCATAGGGCTCGCTCCTTTCATGTTGGGTTTTGCTTACTGTGAGCAGAGAGGGTGATTTGCATTCCATTTATCTATCTGCTTTCCCTTCCGTTGTTTCCTTTGGTCTCAGAAGAGAACCTGCATTTGTGATTATTCTGGGGCAATGAAATAATTCCATTACAGCATTTAGAGGTCTCTTCAGCAGGTGCTTTATTATCTCAATAATTCAGCCTGAGAGACTTTCCAGATTCCCCAATTCCCAGAGTTCAGGAGCTACAAATAAAACTCTTTTGCTCTTTCCCCGATTTGGTTTATTTAGCCTCATTTATCTGTGTTCTTTCCAGATCTTCCCCAGGAATTTCATTTAAATGTGGAATTGATGATATTCAGTAAAATTGACTTAAGGAGTGCATTGTGTTAAAATGCACGTGAGACAGAGTGCGTCCCACTTGGTTTAGGTCATTTATAAAATTCCCTTTGAATTGAGGCCATTAATCTGAACTCGGTAGAATGTTTGCTCATGTCCCTGAATTACCTCCATAATTCATCAGAATAGGCCAGCTCTGGTCACATAAATCCTGGGCTCAGAGTGCTGGAATGAGCACCGGGCAGTGCTGGAGTGAGGGCATAGCCCCCAGTGCTGTCCCTCCCATTGGGGAGCACTGTGGCAGGGCTCAGTGTGGAGGTGATGGCTTGCTGCCCCTGTGCTAATTAGAATGCTTTGAGCTCATCTCAGGACCACTGGAGGAGGCAGTGAGGAATGGCTGCAAGCATGCTGCTGCCCCCCCCTTCCACCACTGCCGTACACAAGTCAGGAACAGCACAATAAAACACGAAAAGAGTTATCTGATAGGAGTTTATAGGGAGTTATAACTTAAAAATGACTGTCTCTTCCTGATAACGTGGTGTGGTACATGGAGTTTGCTGTGCGTTTTGCTAAGGGAAATTCAAGCAGAGAATAGGTGAGATACTCTGTGCTGTAATACGCTTCCAGTCTTTATTTTCATTTGACAGTGTTTACTGAAAAGCTCTGCCCTATCTCTCTAAGCAGCCTGATTTCTTACTGCAGGATGAGTTTCCTTCTGGGCCCTGGGACGTGGCAGCTTCCTCGTGGCTGTGCTCCTGGCAGCCTATCCTTGCCACCCCCTGTGCTGTATGGGGCTGGGGGTCAACAGCCTGAAGGGAGGGGGTGCAGGGGGATGCAAAGGGGCACTGAGCCTGGGGGGAAGCGCCTTGAAAGGCAGAAGTCCTAATCAGAGCGTTCTGAAAACAAAAGATAATTCCATTCTAGGTAAAGCGTCAGAGTTGTCTTAGCACTTTGTTCTTGTGGATCACCTCCAGGTGCTTCAGCTATGGCTTAGCAGTGCTTGGCTGGTCAGCAGTTGAGATGCAAGACGGTGCTGATCTTGTAGGCAGAATTCCTTCGGGTATCACTAAAGTTATGAATGCTGTTTCTGTTAGCTAAAAATTTCCACCTGCTCTGCAAGAAAATGCTTTGAGCCTTCAAATAATACTGTATTCCTTACCTTCATAGTCCAATTGTCATGCTTGTATTGACATGTAGGTGTTCTGTTAGTCCAATCTGCTCATCAAACAGGAATATTTCAGCTTTGCTCAGTTTTAGTATTCGCGCTCGGCGCACGAATCCAGCTGGCATCCAAAATGAGTTTCTCGTAAAACCACTTTGTGCCCCGCTCCAAGCTGCCTCCGCCTTTGGCTGTGCTGCTTCAGCCTGTAATCAGCAGCACCTCCAAGGCAGGTACGTGTTGCTGTCCTTATCTGCTTGTGCTGAAGTTTTCCAATGAATTAATGGCAAACGTAGGAATGAGCGCTTCACGTCAACGCGGAGTGTTCCACGTGTTGTCTCCTCGAGGAGTGATGGATTTTGGCTCAGCCAGTGGGCTGTGGAATGGTCGGGGTGGAGACGTTTGTTTTATGCACACGTAAAAGGCATCCTGGAGTTTTCAGTAGTTTTTCAACCATTTCCCAAACTGAATGTGAGAAGTCCTCCGACTGTTCTCGCATAGCTGCTTGGTGCTGTTATCTGAGCAGTGCAGTAGTTAGAAATGCATCCGAGGCTGCAGACACCTAATTATGAACCAGAGACGTTGCCATCATTCCTGCCAGAAGAAAATCTGTCTTGTGAACCTGCTCAGATTTCCAGCAAGAAGCAGAATCTATAAAGCTTATATGTAGTACGTAATGATGTTCCTCTAGTATTTGACATTTCATTAAAAAAAAAAAAAAGGTAGCAACGACAAATAAAACACTCTGTGGCTTTAGCCACCAAAGTGTCTCACTCATGCAAGACCTTACATCTCTGCTATTAGTTAATGAGTGTTGGTGAAGGTATGAAATTGATTCCTGTTTGCCACAGTAAGTGAAATCACCGTGCTGGAAGGAGTGATGTAAAAGGTAACGCCGGGCAGCTGACACATCTTGAGAGGGAACACATTGCACTCTGAGAAAGGGGAACCCATGGCCTTCCACCTTTGGCCAGAGTGCATCAGAGCTCAGCGTCGCTGGGAGCTCCTGCCCGACTGGCACCAGTCTTCCCAGTATCTCTTGGCTGTCAGTTTGATGGATGAAGTTGTTTGGGTTTTTTTTTTTTTAATTTACTTTTTTTTTTTTTTTTTTTTTTTTTTACTATTTCTTTAAAAAAGTGAAGGCAACCCCTTGACAGAAGCTATCAAGGCATAAAAAAGCAGGAAGATGAGAAAAATGTCACCGCTCATAATGATGTTAATTATAAGGTAAATGAATGTTGACGTTTGAGGGTTCGGTTGAAAAGATCAGACGTGCTAAGGCGTAGAGGATCTGTGTAGAGTGTGATGTGGAGAGAGGCAAAGTTGTGTAATGTCTGAACGGTTACCATTTATAGCAGAGCAGGAGAAAGTAAAAGGTTCAGCACTGCTGTCTTTGTCAGTTCTCGTAATTATACAGTGTGAATCTAAAGATACTTTTAAAAGCCTCCTCTCTTGCAGTCTTTCTTGGTCTGATTTGTGATTGCAGAAAGAGGACTCAACGTGGTGAATGTCTTAAAAGCCACTGGGTTAATAGAAGTAATGCGTTCCCTTTCATAATCTGATATTGTGGTGAATGTTTTGCATTTGCAAGAGGTGCGGGTAATCTCAGTTGTATAAAGCTAAGGTCAAGGACTTGATTTTAATCAGGACAGCTCTCTCTGTAGCTGAGGTACAGCAAAATATTTCTTTGTGTCTCTGGAAGCACTGTGTCCTTGCCATGAGTGTGTACGTGAGCCCAGTTTACCCACTTTCCATACCTGTCAGTGTGTGCTTCAGACTTTCCTCCCCCCCCCCCCCCCTTCTTTTCCTGTTATCCTGACTGTGAAAGGTGAGGTCACTGCGAGCAGAACGGTCCCTCATGCTCTGTGTGGTCCTCCAGATGCTGACAGACCGTGCCAGAAATTCAGCTGCATGTCATGAAGTATTTATTTTTCTCTATAATTCACACTGCGTTGCCTTTTTATTTCTGGTCCTTTTTAATATGAGTAGTTACTCATGTTTTCCACTTTAATGCAATTATACCATACTTTGCCTTTTCTCTCTTGCAGGTAGCTGACAAGCTCGTTCAGCCATTACGTGGTATTAAATGAAGTAATTGCAATATTAAGTTTTTTTTATGACATGGAAGAAAGAAATACTATTAAAGAGTAACTGCGTGAGGCTGCCTAGAGATTGAATGGGCTCTGGGCTGAAAGCTTGGTAGCTACATGTGCCTGGTGTGCAGGGCTCTGAATCTGACCTCTGCATCCCTGCTCTGATGGGGCGGGTGCTGGACCAGAGTTCTGCATCACTGCTGGAGCTCAGCTCCCTGTAATACGTGGTTTGGGTCAGTACCCAGATGAAAATAGCAATGATAACTCCTGGGAAGTGTTCATATCGCTCTGCTGCGTTCTGTGTCACCCAGGACATCGCCTTAGCAGGTTCTCAGAGCCACGTCTGTGACCATCCCTGTGTTCCCAACAGAGCCGCTCTGAGGCGATGCTCTGCAGTGTGGGGGTGCTGTCTGGGTGGGCTGTGTCACCCCATTCTGCGTGTGACCTGGAGCACAGCACGAAGCATGGCTGCTGTGTGTTACACGTGGGGAAAAAAAGGGCTGACTGCAAAGCCGCCTTGTAAGGGAGCGGGTGGGACGTGCAGAACTGATAAGCACTTGTGGAGGAATTACTCTAAATGCTGTATGTAAATGCTGCCGAGCTGGAGTGCTGTGAGTCCCCAGATAAGATGCTGTTGGGTGAGATAACAAAGGTTCAAGGAGTACTGATCTCGGGAATATTTCTTGATAGCAGTTGTGTTTGAATTTAACATGCTGCCTGTTCCTCCTTGATAGTGAGCTTGCCTCCCTCCCGTGCCTACTGTGGTTTGGTTTTTGTGTTTTGGTGATGTTTGTCAACACGAGAGACTGTGTGCATCCCACTATCAACCGATCTTCACTCCCATGCACCTGCTTGCTGTCACCTGCACCTTCTCCTCCTTGCACAGCCTTCTCTTGGAACAGAGTGACAGTGGCCATAAAAATCCATTCCCAGTAGTATGCCTGGGGATTTAGCAGTGATGCAGCAGTTATAAAACGACTCAACTGCACCTGGATGGAGTTACCATGGTGAGGAGTGATGCATTGAGGTGTTGAATGAACCTCTTCCTTTGTGTTCACGTGTGTTTCACTAGCCCCAAGCCTCTGAGCGTTTGACTGAGCAGAGTATTTTGTAATAGCACACTGCTTTTCACGAGACAGCACGGCTGTACCATATATTCTGTACCTTAAATGACTTCTGAAATGGATTGGTTTGCTCCTACACAGCTTACTGGAATGCTCTTTTGTGACCTTGGCTCGTTCCTGTCCTCCTTCTCTCGTTCTGTCTGTGGAAGATGAGAGCTGTTTGGGGACATAACAGGTTGTGCCACCACAGTTGCGTGGCCCAAAGCCACAGGGTCTGTCCTGAGGGACGATCTGGATTGTGACAGGAATTGTTCGCATTATGGAGATTTTGATGATAATTTTGCAGTGTTTTCTTAAGCGCGGCCAATTGGGCATTTCAGATGGCTTCTGCAGACATCAAATTAAAAGGGCTGAGATTATTTTACAGCACTGTGGTTTGCATGATAAAAAGGCACCACCAGCTCAGTCGCAGGTGTTTCCCAAAGTCCATCAAGACCTTTTGTCTTCAAAACCTGCTCATGCCTTTGATGACTGTGCTGTTATTGATGTTACAGCAGTAATATCTGGACCTTCCGTATTCTCACTGAAGATAATACCACGATGTCTTTGGCAAGAGTATATGAAGAATGAGAAGTTTGCTCTTCCTTCAGGTGCACGTCGTATGTGAAGGCTGCAGGTCAGAAAGTCCTGAGCACAAAGGCCCCAGTGTGAATGGAGAAGTGAGGAGCAAGGGGTCCTTAACAGAGGATCTCTAAGGATGAAGCAGCTCTGTGGCTTTTCAGCCCTTTCTTTCTAAGGTCACACAAAGGCTGCAGTGCATCAACCAGTGAGGCATGGACTCCTGAAGGAGGAGGCAGTGATTAGCGCTGATAACCCAATTAACCTGGTTAATTAAATGCTTTGCTGGCTGAAGGGATGGGAGAGCAGCAGCAGGTAGAGGTTAAATGATGTTGGGCTTTTTTGAAAGCTTTCACTGAGGGAATCAGGAGCTCCTGCTCAGCTGTGGGAAGTGCAGCACTGTGAGATGGATGCAGGAGTCCTTACCCTGCGGGGGGAATGCTCTGCCTGGCCCTCACAAGCAGTAATTTATTTACTGGGATCAAAAGCATGGAGTTCTCTCAGCAGCAAACTGTTTTGTTACACTAGCCCCTTGAAAATGGATTTTTTAAATAATTCACCGAAAAGGATAGGGACAGGCTTGTTTTATGCTCTTCTGCTCCAATTATTCAGTTGCTTGCTAAGTAAATATCCATGATCTCACAAGCACCTCTTCAGAATCTGCCCCGTGCCAGGAAGAGCTGAAGCCGTTTAACGATGACTTGGGATGGGAAGCATTGGGGTGAGCACAGCAGGAAAACGAACCTTATTTTTTCCATAACTTTGCTGGCTGGGTGGTGCTGAAGACGCTTCCTTGTCTCAACTTCCAGATTACAATAAGGCTCAAGCATCAGCTTATCAGTGAATGCAATATCAAACCTTCCGGTGCAATTGAAGCGGGTAACTCTTCTTCTTTCTAAAGAGGCAACAAGGACAATGAAGTATTCAGTGCAAAAATGAGAATCTGACTTAACAATTCATTGCTGTAACTGCTATAGTGCTTCTCTCACAGGGCTTTGAGATCCTGGCAAAATAAGTATTTATTACTGTGCAGGTCTCACGTTAAATAGCGGAGTGTAAAATGACAATGTCAAACCAAGTTAAGAATGTGCTTCATTATGAGAGATTTCCCTGCAATAATCCTATATATTATACTTCTGTAGTCACTGCAGAAATTACCACGGGGACCACTCTACAAACAGCCGCTTCTTCAACATCATCATTACTGAATCTTTGCTCCCTCATAAAAGCTCCTCCTGGTGATCCCACAGATAATCTCTTTGGTTGCCGTTTATTTATTAGCCGTGCCTGAGCGCTGAGGCTGTTCTCCCAGCCCTGATCTAGTTCTGCACCTGGAACAAATCCGGGGCAGAAATGTTCTGCGTGTTATCTGAGAACAGCAGGTAGCTGAAAGCACAGAGGTCGGTGTGTGTATATGGGGTCGTTCCAGAAGGAGCCCTTATCCCAGGCACATCTTGACTTTTCTAAGGAGATTGCACACAAAGAAGGAGCAGCAGCTAGGAGCTTGGGGACCTGAGCTGTGTTGGATTGTGTCACCTTGGCACCGTAGACCATTATGCATTGATCTCCTGACACGCCGTCGGTGGAAGATGAGTGCTCCCAGGTTGGTGTTCTGGGAACGATGCCTAGCTTTTGTTTAAGTTCTGCCCTATCCCAAACACCTTGATCACAGGATCGGAGTATCAGGAATTAATAAGGTAAACATGTTGGCTGCTGGAAGCAATCCTATCTGTATCTGTTCCGTGCTGGGTTTCCTTGCTGTTTATAGCTCTCACTCAAGGCTTTAGTAATATTTGATCTCTCTCTTTAGAAAGTTTTCGTATAGAGGACATGTATTTGAGTCTGATGAATCTCCAGGGAGGCCTTGTTTACTGAGACTGCTCAAGTGACCTCGGGAGGCAGTTCATTCTTTTCCTCCCCCTGCCTGGCATAGCACAAGGCAGTGCTTCATACTGGAGACAGAGAGGCAGCTTCACTGCTGGTGGATGGTGCAGAAAGGGCTCCCATAAACCAAAGGGCATCGGTTGGAGCATGCCTTCATTGGCAGAGTCCACGTGCTGCAGCTGTCCTGTGGTTACATGTGGTCGTGGCTGAGTTTGCACCTCGCTGCTGCTGTCAGCCACAGCTTGGAGCGAACTCAGTGTGCTCATGGTGAGGTCGTGTTGAAAACCTTACTTTACGGATGGATTTTTCAGATGTAGTTGTAACATTTGTTCATGGGAGATGTACAGTTTTCCAGCATGCGGAGGGAATGCCAGTTCTGGATAAATACAAGATTAGGAAACGAGTTCCCAGAATTGCAGCTCACAGTGTCTGGAAAAGAAAATTGCTGTGGAGGTGAATGTGAAAGGTGATGGAGGCAGACACAATCACCGTAGAACAAGTGGCTATGCTAAGCAGGAAGGGAAACTTCTCTCTTGGTAGTTAGCTGTAGGTACGACAAGAAACCATTCCATATCATTCCATGTTGTGATTTGTAAGGCAGTAGAGACATTCAAGAGAAAAATGAATTGTGCAGTGTTTTGGAGGAGGCTGAGGATGTCCTTCCATACCTTCTGGTCTTAGTGTGTGCAACACTAATATATCGTGTCATCAGCTAAAGCTGTTGGGAATATCCTTAGTGTGTTCTATTCACTTGGATTGTATCTCAGGTCTAGGTATTGTCGCAAAAGAGATCCTGGGGTTGGACTTGCAGCAAGATCCCCTGGTTTGGCATTAGGTCTCCAGATGCTGGCATGTGGTGCTGGCTGGCGATGCTCAGTGCTGGGAACTGCTGAGAGCACTGCCACAGCTCGGCAGCTTCCACACTTGATGCTCTCTGTATTGAAGTATACGAAGGCTTAAGGAATGTAGAGCAGTGCTGAGGCTGGAATTTAGGGACCAAGTGGCTTCTGTGGATTTGGCTTGAAGCCACCGTGCAGCTTTCCTTCAGTTTAGGGCTTCATGCTAAATTAATGTCTAGAGTAAATAAGCAGATGGTTCCACTAAGCCCTTTTCAACAGAAATTCTAGTCTCACTGTCACTGTGCTGCAGTTGGAAGTTTCCAAGTAAACAGTCTTGACCGTGATAGTTCAGAACTGTTCTGTCTGCTTAAAGATTCGGAAGTGTCCCCTCTATGTACGTACCCAGGGGGACAGCCGTGGTGGGCCCTGCTGCATTTGGCAGACTTGGTGATGGCTGGAGCTGTTGGACCAGCCCTGCATTTCCCTGTGCTGCACAGCCCATCAGCTCCCTACTGCTTTGTAAAGGGTAGAAGATGGATTTTCTGCGTGTGGTGTGTTTGTGTCATTATTTATTATCAGCATTGAGTTACAGTTCTGTATAGGAACTCCAGTCTCATTCAGATCCTACAGTGCTAAATACTCCCTGCCTCGGAGGACTTGCAATTTGTGATGACTTTCTTCATGCCAAGGCTGCTTTGCATTCTGTTGTAATCCCTACAGCCATGACTGCTGTAATTCTCACATGTCTTCGTGGAGCTGTCAGCTCTCTGAGCTCCAGATTGCAAATCTTGTTTTCTGCAAGTTTCTGTGACTCTGCTGTATTGTAGAGGAGCCTCTGTAGAAAGTGCAGAGCCAGAACCAGACAGCAGCTCCCATCTGGATCAGGCATGGAAGGGCTCTGGTCCTGGCTCAGGCTGTAGCTGAATGGTGTCTTCCATTTTCAGTGTGGCTTTGGAAGGCAGCATCAGCTCGGCGAGCTTTGTGGATTTAGAAATGAAGGTGATCGACCTGGTAGAGCAGCAGCTCCCAAAAGGAGCAACCTTGGCTGGAAATGGACATGCTGAGATGTGAGCTTCATTGGGCTTGTTGGGCTCAGCCTCCAGAATTCTGTGGGCTGGCTGTTGTGCCAGCACAGCCCGTGGCTTTCCAGCCTCATCTGTCAATGCAGCGTCCACGTTTAATGGAACTTAAGAGCATGGTTAGCCTGACAGAGACATGAGCGTATCTGTGCACGCAGTGATGGAAATGGCTGCTATTTATCAAGTAATAAACACAGTGTCTCTTGCTATCAACACATCTAACTCTGTCTGCACGGAGAAAAACAATCTCGGTAACACTGATAATAAGGCAGAAAGGGTTTATAGGAAATTGTAATAAAGCTGTGGCAGATTTCTTTGGGGGTTTTGCAGTGCGGCATTAGTAAGCTTCAATTGCATTAGCTGTTCTTCTGTTGTGTTGAATTAGTGTCTGTTGTCTCCTGAATAGAATAAATATAATCACGTTTGTTACCTATCTGTTGGTATGACGGCACCCAGCGCTGTTTGTGTAGCAGGATGATGGCAGCAGCTCCTGCTCGGTGTGTGCTGGCTCCGATGGGCCGTGTCCTTGCAGTCCCACTCCGTGCCAAAAAGACACGCGCTGCTTCTGCACTTGGCTTCTATTCTCTCGAATCAGTTCATGGCTGCATTAAGGGTGCTTTGATCTGAGGGGTGGGCCCTTCTCCGTCCATCTGCATGGAGCCCCGTGCTCTCCCTCTTGGTTCTGACATGGCTTTAGCTGCAGTACCACTGAGTGGTACTCAGTGACCACTGAGGCTTTGTGCTCTTGGCCAGCTGGAGCACCTTGCAATTACCTTTCTGCACCATCTGCGTTTTGCTCCTTGCTGCCCTAAGTGGCAAAGTGTCAAGTCATGCCTTCAAGTGGATTTTATTCCAGAAATGCACATCTAAATTTGCTTAATGCCTTGAAAGCCAAGTGTGTACCTGCAAGATAAGCCACATGGTTTTGTGTATCCAGCACCTACTTACACACGAGTGTGTGAATACGTGTATGTAATACTGCCTGTGTAAATGCAGGAACCCAATTAGGAGCTGTAGGTGGATGTGTAAGTGCTGCTAAGCTTCATAAGAATTCCCCAGACCATTGTATCTGTTGGGCTGCTCCATCGTGACAGTCTCAGCAATGCGTATAGACTAATGAATTCTTTCATGAAGTGCCCGTAATTAATCCAGAAGAGAGATCCAAGAGAATTCAGACTAATGAGACTGAGATAATTCTGAAACGTGTCATAGGTTAAGGAAAACAGCGGAGAAATCAGATCGTCAGCTCCTGTGCACAGTGTGATTTTGTTTGGCTCTGCTGCTGCAGTGGAGCCACGTCACCTTGGATCAGCCAGGGCTTTGCTTTATGCTCTTTTAAGGATGAGCTGGGGAAATGTCACTTAAAAAATGAGGAATTAAGGACTTCGGTGTAAAGGCTCCTGCAAAAAAAAAAGTATTGATTTGTTTTTAGCCTGCAAATTTATCCGGGAGCAGGCGGTAATTAAAGTCGATGTCAGTGACTGAAGTTTTGCTGCCGTGTGGAAACGCTTTCATCTTTTGATGGAATGCAAAAAAAAAAAAAAAAAAAAAAAGAAAAGAAAAGAAAAGAAAAAACTAGAGGGAGAAAAGTGGAAGCAAGCTGAGACGTAAAGTCATGGGATTGCACTCCCAGCACTGGCTGCTGGGAGGGGAGGAGGCAGGGGCTGCTGGAAGGCACTGGGAGCAGTGCAGTGCTTTTGGAGCCAGGGCTGAATCCTGCTGTGGAAGATGAGTGCAGCTCTGCTGGGAGGGAGGAAGCAGTGTCAGAGCATCTAAGGTCAGACCACACGACCTGGGCATGGGGAGAGGAGTTCAGCACGGTGCTGCATCCAGGGACTGAGAATCAGACACAAACTCCTCATCAGGAGAATGCTTTCATTGAGATGCAGCTGTGTTCTTTCCATCCCCGACCGCATTTAGCGAGGAACAATAACTTAATCTAATTATTCATTTTCCATATAAAAGTCCATTGTGCTGGGATGTCTCTTGTCACCAAAAAATGAGGTGTAGAGGTGCTTAAGTATACTTTGTTTAAGAGACCTGACACGCTAAATAAGATGCTCTAAATTGATGGTACTTAATTCAGCTCTCATGATAATTTGAGCAGAGGTTTGGATGCAAAGTTAGAAGTACAGGTGAAGGGAATAATAGCACACAGCTACAGCAGCGTGTCCCCTGGTTGCGCTGAAAGGAAAAATGGCATACAGCCATGCTGCTTTTTCTTCCAGGCTCTTGTGCCTGGGTGTGCCCGTGCAGATCAGGGATTCTCAGTCCCCCCACCCTAAGGAGCAGTTGCTTGAAAATAAAGGCTGTGGAAGTTTTTATTCTAAAGATAGAGGGTTGTTGGAAATGCAGCGCTCTGAGACTCACGATAGCCCTTGTGCCTTCAAGTTGACATTAAATCCGTTACCTCACCATGATGCTCTTGACAGAATGGGGCTTCAGGGGTAGTTCTTGGCTGCAGTTGTGACCTTTGGTTCCATGCTTTCCTGCAGTCAGTTTGTGTGACATCCACACCATGAGTTGTCCGTTGTCTTTGGGTTCTTCAGGAAAACACTGTGGTCAAACTCAACACTCATCAACTTGAAGAGGGGTTAAAATTGGATCTTCTGCCTGCAAATATCTCCTTCCTCTATTCCAGAGCTTCTAACTCACTTTCTGACATTATTGATTTTTCTTTTTCTTGCTTTCTCTCCATGTAGAACAAAATTAAAGCAGGAATTGGGATTGTAAATAGATAATGGTGCGTGAATGCAGATTAATCATTGCCATCCGTGTACAATAATACTAATTGCGCCAAGGGAAGAATGGTTGAGTGAGTGGTATAAATATTTAATGCTTGAATCCAATGTGAAATACAAGAGTGGAAGAAGAAATGGAGAAAATAGTGCAGTTGGGAAAACCACACTTCATAGCTTTTGCTCAAAAGAAGAGTTCTGATGCCATTAACCTTTCTGTATTATGGTATAACGGAGCATTACAGGAGCTGGGTCTAACTTGGAAGCTTCAATTTCACTTAAGAAAAAGCGCCTTAGTGCTTAGATTAGAAATATTGGAAGCTATTTGGGGTGGAATTGGTAAAACTCTCCAAAGAGGTGTGTTTTTCACAGCCCATCCAAACCTGCATGTGGGGAGGGGACCCTGGGGACGGGATGGGGATCATTAACCACCTCAACAAAGTGGGGGATGGGGAGGAGTGAAACTGCCTATCTGCAGATGTGTGAGCAAGAATAATGCTCCCAAATACCTGCCGGGGGTTCAGGGACCACGCAGCTGCTTCAGTTTGACTGTTTAGCTGTAATTAAATATTCTGTTATCAGACGTCCCATGTCTGGTCTCAGCCCCAAATACGTTTCTTTGAACTTAGTTTCTTGAAGAAGTTTGAAATTAAGCTGATTTCAGACGCGCTGGAGTTTGTATTTCAAAAAGGTCTGCAAAATTGACATGAAATTATCGACAGTGAAATGTTTAGGAGCAATCTCAACCAATCTGCAGTGTAAAGAATGCCTGCAGTTGTGGTTCATAGCTGTGCAGAAGGCAGCTTCACCCCACGAGATGCCGGAGGTTTAAAGCCTGTACTGTAGGTGGCAGAGGTGCATTAGCTATGCAGCGTAATCATCTCTGCTGCTTCATTAACAAGTGGAGCAGGAGTATATTGCAGATCATCTACCCGTGCTGCCAAGTGTCGTCCCAATTCCCTGCTGTTTGCCTTGGGAAAAGGGAAGAGTTGTGACCTCTGGAGGTGTTATTTGGGTGAAGGACTTTTGGAAATGCTTTCTAGGCTGTCGGTTCTACTGCTGAAAGTGGACAGTTATAGAATATGAAGTATGCTTTTGAATCAAATAGATATACGGTGTACTTTTACCTTCATCTAAAGAAGCATAGATACCAAAGTACCAATAATTTTTGAGTCGGTGACAGTCTATGATTAAAAAATTAAATGGGTTTTAGTTAACAATAATAGGATTCCATAATAGCTTTTGTCATGGTCGTGTTATTCCCTCACCGTGCTTAATGCTCCCATTATACACCTCAATTCAAGGGTGCTCTGACTTAAGTAAACACTGTTCCAGACTGATTCCTGGCATGTGACAACCTCTGCTGAGAAATATGGGCTGAGTTTAATAAAGCAAACAGCATTATACTTCTTTTTTTTTGTTAAAGAAGTGTAAGATGGTAACACAGAGAGCAGTTGCTGAAGCGTTGTTAATGGGCTGTGGAGTGTTCCACCTCACGTTTGATGGCTGTAATCTTTACTCCAGGTTGGGGTAGATCATAAATCTAAATTACTTCTTGCTGGCAAATTGTGGAAAAGGAGATTGTTCTTGTAGACCTTTTGCTCAGCTAAAATAAACATTTGTTTTCTCTTTTAGCAGTGCTAACTGGACTCATCTCATATTCATGTAGGAGGAGGATCGGCTGTGGAAGGACATTTGGTTTTTGGTGTAACTCACAGTCAGAGTAACGCTCGGCTCTCCTTGGTTGCTTTCTTGCAGGTTCACTGGGATGAATCTGCCTGCTCCGGTTATCAGCAGCAAAAATTGGCTGCGGCTTCACTTCACATCTGATGGCAACCACAGGCAGAAGGGGTTCAGTGCGCAGTACCAAGGTGAGTGCTCACTGCCCATCCTCCAGCTCAGCAAGTGCCTTCAGCCAACTGTTCCTTTCCAGGGATCTCTAGATGAGTTCTATGTGATTCTTTGGTCTTTGCAGCCTTAATTTTCTGCCTGGATTGCCAGGTGTTTGTGGTATGAAGAGCTGCTGTTGGCGATGTGCTGGAAATAGGAATGCTTGAGAGTTACGGGTGAATTCCTTTACTCAGTGTGCTTTGGTTATGGCAGTGCCACGAGGTGAAGTCCACAGTGCACTTTGCCCATGTGAGGTGTTGCTGGGTTTGCTGTGAGTGAGATAGAAACTGTCCTGTGCTTACTGTGGTCTCTAGAAGGATGAAGTTCAGGCTTGGGGTCTAAGAGTGTCGTTGAGTGAGGAAATGCTTTGGGGCAGGAGCAGAGAACTGCTCCTCTTCCAAGGCTTGTAAGCAGCCATGGGATACCACAGTTCAGTGCATCCTGTGTGCCACAGGAAGGTCGCAGAAGCAGGATCAGCTCCAAAGGCAGAATCAGGGAGGGAGAAACTGAAACAGAAGAGCTGGAAGGGCTGTCCAGCTCACACCCAACCTCCAGAGACAGCAGCATTCCTCAAAGGGAAGAAATGGGTCTTGGGGGAGGATGGAGTACCATAGCAAAGGAACGAAGTGAGAGGGAGATGAGTTTCCTTTCATAAATCTGTAATCTCGCCCTGTTTGTTCCTTGTTTGTTTGGCCTTAGCAATGTAGCCGTGGCCTCAGCAAGAGCTTTGCATTATGAATCACAGTTGTTCTTTAACTTTCCTTGTGCTCCTCTAATGTAGAAAGTTTTTTTTTTATTTTAAATTATAATTAAAAACCTCTTGTGTTTTTTTTCCTGTATAACACAAACGACTGCATGCCGCTGATGGCTCTTGATAAGACATTTTCTTTGCAGTCATGATTGCTGCTTTCTATTGAAACACCTGTCTGAATCATCCTTTATTTCTTAAATAGAAAAGTAGAGATTAATGTTATAATTCCCTCTGATTAGATTAATGTCAGGGGGGTTCTAATCTAGCACGCTCCTTGGAAGCTGTTTTGTTAGATATAATGAACTGTGCTTTCGTGTATTGAGGGTTTGAAAGATGAACTTAAAAATGTGCTCTTGGAGTGCCATTGAAGGACGTTGAACACCACTGAAGCAGGACCTCCATGTGGGTGGCAGAGGGAATCTGACACCCATTCACTTGCTGGGTGTTCTGTGGTTTTTCAGGGTATTTCCACCAGCTGGGAAAGATTTCGATACCTTAAAAACAAATAATACAACAACAAAGCAACTTGGGGCACGAGGGCAGGATCTTTGCAGCCAATGGAATCTGTGCTGACAGAGCATTCCAAATGCCAATAGAGCTTCAGAAAACTCTGCATAACCCTTTCAGAGAGACATAACTTTGTTTGAACATAAATATTTTAACGGAGATAAATAAATAAGTAGATACAAAATAGGACATGTAATGCCTTATAAAGTGGAGCAACTCAAATGTGTTTTTTTTTTAGCAGTAGAGAGATAAGCAAACCTCAGGGTTGTCCGAGAGAAGGAAGGAAGGGAGGGTTAGGATTAATCTAATTTGTTGTTGGTTTTCCAAAGATACGTTCATCATTTATTAGCATCCTGTTTCCTCTGAGATGTATCTGGCTTTGCTGATAGTCCATAAGAAAATCATTTCCCTTCCAACTTGTTTAACACTGATACTTAGATCAAGCAGAACTCCTTCTTAGTATGTTCCATTTCAGCTCTTGCTAATCCATGCCCCAGTTTAGAAATCTCTTTATGAACATAAAAGCAAGGTTCGATTGAATCAGCCCTTATACAGGTTTTCTTTATGTTGAATATAGTAAATTTATTCCTTTGCAGGGAGTGTGGAAATGTTTTTCCCTTTCCT
Source organism: Oreortyx pictus (assembly GCA_036925125.1). Classification (NCBI taxonomy): domain Eukaryota; kingdom Metazoa; phylum Chordata; class Aves; order Galliformes; family Odontophoridae; genus Oreortyx; species Oreortyx pictus. Next base: position 1,016,338 of record JAUPFR010000026.1, on the reverse strand, counting down.
GTCTTTAATGTAAGCTGAATCTTGCATTCTTGCAAATACTGTGTTCTGTATCCTGTGAAAGCAAATTAAAGGAGCCACAGATAAATCAATGCATTGATCTTTTTTCCTTCCTCCCTTGCATCCCACTCCCTCTGTCTTCATTCCTCAAAGGGTGCTGTGTACCTGCAGGTGATAAGAGACTAAGCTAGGTGTGCCTTGCTTGGGACAGGTGACAGTAAGGGTGAGGAGCCAGGGATCCCTGTCGGTCATCAGTGCAGTGATGAGGTACTGAAATCAGGTAATGAAAAAGCTGCTGAATTCAGTATGATGCCAAACAGATCTAAATGATGATCAGTTGGTGCAGTCCATCTCTCCAGCATATATTTTATTACTTAAGTAGGGTCCCAAATTGCTTTTTAGCTGATTGTTATCAACACATAATTGCAGCTGTTATTGATCAGCCCTCCCCATTCCCCTCCCTTTCTGTCCTGCCCTCACTCTCAGGTAGAAGGATAAATGCGGGTGAGTTGCAGCCCATAGCAAAATGCAAAATACTAGCAGGCCTGTCGTCTTTAATAATGGTCTCATGAACTCTTTTGCACATATCACACCACCTAAATGGCTTTTAAGCAAATGTACTTGCAGGAAGGTGCTTTGTCCTCACCTCCAGCTTGAGTGAGAGTCCCCATAAGCAACCTGCTCCGATATCACAGGTGATACTGGAGCATCTCAGCAGGAGGAAAATAAAGTACAGAGCTGATCCAGGCAAGCCAATATTTAATAGCAATCCCCCAGCAAGGGAAGCAGAAATTCATAAGATAGATTTTTTGCTGAAATGTGTTTTTTGGGGTTTTTTTTCAAATTAAAAATAAATAAATGTCTCCTTAAATTCTCATTTAGAGCAACATGAAACAGGTTAGAAAGAACATCCCAGAATGCTTGCTCGCTGGAAAAGCTTTGTAATGTCATCTTTTAAATCTGACAGGACGCTGAGTATTCCATTAGATCTATCAGAAACGTGTGAGCAGCAAACCCCTCCAGAAGACAGAGGAACTTCTGTTCATCCAATTATCCTGACACCATCCTTTGTAGTACTGCTCCACATTCAAATCTATAAACAATATAAATTTTCATATCCTGCGCTTTTGAGGGAATGGCTAGGGGAATCGCTCTTTATTTTGTTGAGAACAGAGGTGATACTGTATCCTGAGTTGCTCTTATCTGAAGTAAGTCTCTTGTAAAACTTGACTTCATCATTGCATCTCCTTACAACAAAATGGAGGGTTAAGGAGAGCGAGAATGCACTGATCTGTACCAATTATTGGTGACAGAGGTGGAATGCAATTGGGGTAATACACAGGGCATACTTAATGGGCAGTGCAGCTCTGTGTATTTTAGAACTGGTCCCCAGCAGCAGCTCTCTGGTTTCTGCTGTTTTTGTTGCTGTTGAGTAGTTTTGAGCTGTATTTTCTGTTAGTCACAAGTGTGGAGTGGGCCAGGATCTTGAGGCAGGCAATGAATGCAGTTACACCTTTTAGAACTGAGTATATCCCTTAAAAATTCCCAGTCGTGTCCCAGGCCCAGGTGCACACAGTCTGAGGACTCTCCATACCATTGCCATGAGCAGCTCTGAGTGATGGTGCTCTGCAGCACTGTAACAGAGCAGTGAGTTGGATACTGCAAAGTCATGAGCACTGTATATCCTCTAATAGCTCAAATTTAGCTCCAGGTACTTGGGCTTGACTGTATTTATTGTCTGGGAGGGAATGCTGGCTGGGAGGGTTAGTCCTAGCTGAGGCAGGAACATGATCCAGGCTTCCCCTTTTAGCTTTTGTGGCCTCATTCTTTGTTTATACATCTCGACACAGTGTTATATTGAAAGCCTTGAGATTGGGCTGCAAATGTCCCACGGTTCCTGTGGCATTACCTGGAGGAAAACGGTGCTGTTGGGGCATCCTGAGGCCTGCTGCCTTTCTCTTGGAGCGTCTGCAGATAGATTACAGTCAGAAGGAAGTGGGGATGTCTTAGATTTGCTTTGAAATTGGCATAGGGTTAATTATTTTATTACTTCTCCCTCTTTATTAAAAAAAAAAAAAAGAGGCAATAAACCCCCAGCAGATTAAAGATACCAATACCAGACGACATAAGCTTTTCTGGATGAACATTTTTTAAGGTAATTCAGACCTTGGTTTGAAGTTCTGCTTTATTTAAGGAGATGGCAAAAAGCTGTAGCCAAACGATGAACAAAAAGCTGCATACTGTAGCAGTGAGCACAGAAAAGCAGTACCTTGGGTAAGCTTCAAGGAATGATGCTTGACATCTCCCCGTCTGAAGCTCTTGCAAACAGACGTTATTAGCATATATTATTTTTTTTTTCCGAGCCAAAAAAGCACGATTAAAAAAACCTTGTTAGTTATATTGGTAATTTTTCTTGACAACTTTGTCTTCGGAATGTGCTAATTTAGAGATGAAAGTATGATGAGATAAAGAAGAAGAAAAGAGCAGTTTGAAGTGGAAGACGGACTGCTTTTCTCCCAGATAAGAACTGGCTCATCAGAAAAAGGGATCCCAGAAAGCAGCATGGACATTGTGCTTTCTGATGTGAAGTTATTCTTTAACCACACTGACTTCAAATACTCCAGTAAAAATGCTGCTGTGTGTTAGTCAGAAACGTCTGTGTTTATGCTGCAGGAAGCTGCAGTGTCTCTGCCAGTATCCAGATGGTTTTGGTGGTGTGGGCTTTGTGCAAACCCCTCTTGTGCCGAGAGAGCCTCAGTGCAGCCAAGTCCAGATAATAGGAACAAATAGTTTCGTCGGTCATCTTTGTACTGTGTGCAGTGATGGGATCCTTTTGGCAATGGATTGATTGTAATGTTGGTGCTGCCCTCGTGTCCTCTCACCTTCTAGATGAGATTTAGAGCAGGAGATCCAGGAGAACTCGTGAACATCTTGTACTTGTTATGCCCATGGCTATTAACAGTGGGTCTGTAATTCTGCATCACTCCAATAATAAGCCAGGCTGGGTCAGCTTGGCTCAGTTCTACAAAGACACTAGTCCAGATCTCATAGGGGAAAATGAGTGGGGGGACTTAATGGATTTGAGGAGTTTGGAAAAGTTGGCCAAACATTTGGGTGGTGTGCCGCTGTTGCTGCATTCTCATTTTAAATAACCATTTGAAATAATATCTAAATACGTTCTCTGTTTCCCTTTTTGTTTTAAATCTGTAGTCAAAAAGCAAATGGAACTGAAATCCAGAGGGGTGAAGCTAATGCCAAGCAAGAACAGTAACCAGAAGACATCAGTGTGTAAGTGTTCTGACTCTTCCATGTGCTCTCTTTGTAAAATGGTCTCCTTGAACATCCCATTTGACTTTCCAATAATCTAAAACTTTGACACTCTTAAAAGTTTTAATGCTTTACCCTTTCTTCCCTTTGCATTACTGCATCACTCCCTCCCAGTGCTCTATTCACAAGCATATACTAACCCCTTACAGTGGGTATGCAGGGGATTGGTGTGTGTGCATTTAATATATACTGTATGCTTCCTATTCAGTGACAGTCCGGGCTTCATTACTTCTGTCTTATTTTAGTGTGGAAAGTGTCAAAATGTAAACAATTCGGAAATCTGAATTTAGTGTTACTATTGCAAAACCAGGGATAGGGATAAGGAACCACAAAAGAAACAAACAGAAACCAGTGAACCTGTTAGAAAATCCACAGAAGCAACAGCAGTCTTTGCATTCCTCTTTGCATTTTATTTAATTATTCATCCCTGCAGAAAACTCATGTCAGCGTGCAAAGCTATAATATGGACTTTTATGCTCTCTGTGTGAGTTTCTCACGTTCCGTACATCTAATGTTTGATATCTGTCAGGGAGATGCTCAGAGTGTCACGATGTCACTGGCGTATTTTCCTCTGGCACTAAGTGAATCCATTAGATCCATTCATCTTTACATGAGGTCCTTTTCAAAGCAGAAGCAAGGCTCGTGGTTTCCTTGTGCACGTGACTCTGAGCAGATGGCTGTGCTCCTGGGGGGGCTCTAAGATTAAATGTGAGGGGTCTGAGTTACTTCACATAACAGATCATAGGAACTTAAATAGGATCAGGATGTAGTCTTTCTTAAAATCGTGTTTGGAAGAGGGGTTGTACTCGTTCATTTTCTGCATAGCCCATGACACTCATCAGAGAGGTACTGTTTGGACATTCCACTCGCCTGAATTTCAGATGCAAAATTCAGTTAAAGAAAAACGGATGAACTGAATTTAAAAGGTTGCTCACTGTCTGTCTGAAATGAAAACGGCTCTTTCAGGTTCACATGAGAGTGCTTATAGTCCCAGTTAGACAGGAGACAAGTCCAGCAAGATAACTAAGTAGCAGGATGCAAATTACCCAAGATCTCCAGAGTGGAAAATGCTGAGGCATGAACAGATAAAATTCAGTTCTAAGAAAAGCCCTGAATCCAGGATGCTCTTGGTCTTGAGAAATGTCCTTGCCAAGTAGAATTTAATTGATGTTTTAAGGTATGATAAATATTTCAACACTTAATTGAGGGTGAAATTATGATAGAAAACACCCCAACCATTGATTGAGTGAGTTCTGGAAGTTGAGATGTTGTGTTTGCAGTGCGATTTGTGTCATCTGTGATTTTGGGGTGTATGCAGGGATTCTTCCCCAAGTGAAAAATGACAGTCTGTTTTCATCTCAATAGCCCACCATGTATTTTCAGCATGTCCTGCTCCACTTTTGAGGATGAAGTTGCTGGAAGTTGTCGGTGCCTCTGCCCAGTCTGTCCTCACCCAACAGAGGGCAGACTGCAGCCTTGAATGCTGCCAGTTCAGCATCTTGTGTAGTGCTAATTGTGTCGTAATTGATAAGACAAAATCCAGTGTAGGAAGATAGCTTTGCCTGAAAGCTGTTGAGCTGTGGTAGTATAGATGGTGGAGGTACTGTGGCCCAATTTCCTTCCTTTTATAGTGTGGGGTTTGCCACAACCCTCGTGTCTTTAGCTTCTTCCATGTACACTGCACTCAGCAACATCTGGATTGTAAACCCTGATTACCCTCTATCCTGCACAGCCTTCTGCTGTCACACTCCTGCTACAGTAAATTTTCAGCTTCAGAAATGCTGACTCCATAGAAGGTGTCTCCAGAAAATGGTTTATTTTCAGAAAATGGAGCCCAAAGTGTTATCTTCTTTTTCCCCTGCATTTCTGATTTGCTTGGCTAGCCGTGCCCCCTCTTCTCTGAAACTTTCATGAGCTTGAGAGCTGTGCATCACAGGGCTGTGCAGGTGGGACAGGCTGATTAAAGGTCTCCGAAGTTTGATAGTATTGCTCTTGACGTTCCATCACACTCAACTGTCAGAAATTTAGAGATGTCTGTATCTTGGTAAAACCAGAGCTGTGCCGTGCTTTACTTTCAGACCCTTTCCTGCCAGCAGTGGTTTCTGGTGGTCCTTGCACCTCTCCTTTGGGGGTAGTGTTCCTCCTTCTTTGAAGAAATGAGGCAGCTTGCAGCTCCACACTTGCTACCCTATAGATCTTCCAGAGGATTTCAGTTCTGCTGAATGGATGCTGTGGTTGCTTGCCAGATTGAAGCCTGTTTCATGTGTCTGAATGGAGGCAAAATATATTCACATCACAGTTGTTCGTACTCTTCCAGGAAAAGGATATATTAAAAAACCCATGGAATTTGGTGGGGGACGTGCTAATTTTGTTCAGTTGCAGTCAAACGTGTTTATTTGAAATTTAAATCAAGTGCTTCATACCATTCACCATCCCTAAAATTAATTGGGCATCGTGCTTTAGTCGTTTTTAGAGGAAACATAATACAGCTCTGGAGAACAACCAATAAAAAATACGGTTTTAAATTTGAGATTACCTTTAGGGGATTTCTTCTGACAGTAACTGAGGGACACATCTTTTGCATTTGCGGTATTCCTGAAGCAGTGAGAAAATATATTGCATGCAGTATGTGAATGTGTATATTCCATGTTCATACAGTGGGGAAAACACAGTGCCTTGCTGTTACAAAACAGCGTCAGAGTTGCTTTTGTGACGTTTGAATGAGGCTCACCTGAAAAGGCACTGTTGGACATCACTGGAAGGGGCTGTGTGAAGCAAAGAAAGCTCTGTGTACCTTCCGCTGTGTCAGTTTATAGTAATTATGCAAATGCAAAGTCGATTTGGAGGGCTAAGTGTATGGGAGCTGCTGGATTCAGGGCTGCTTTCTGCATCAGGTGCTGAGCAGTGTGTGTGTGTGTGTGTGGGTCTCTGCCGTTCTGCAGCAGCACAGAGGAGCGTGGGGCAGAGGAGCTGCAGGCAGTGCTGGGCTGTGCTGCAAAGAGACTTTGCAAAATGTCTTCAGAATCCGTGAGGCTGTGACGTTTTGAACTCTCTCATACTTTGGAGCCATTTGTAGGTAGCGACAAGATGTGAAATCCGGGTTCAGGATTCCCCAGATCATAATTATCAGTACAAAAAAATGCGGCTGGAGGCGGTCGCTTCCAGTGGTGGGCTCTCACAGCCCAAGTCTTGCACAGTGCTAGCTAGACATGGGTGTGTTCAAGGTCTACGTGTGTGTCATGGAGGTTTTGGAAGTGTTTTGTGTTTGCTCCAGGGACTTCCCAGCCCAGAAGGGCTCCGGGCACGCTGTTGGGTGCAGATCTGCTCTCCTGAGTTCTGTAACCCACTCACGTGCTCGAATGGCTGCATGGAGTAACTGTAAGCCTTACAGCAAAGAGTTTGACGTTTTTAACTGATAACGGGCGCACTCTCGCTCCCCTTGCACCAGTTGGAACAGCTCACCTTCTTTTGCTGTATTTTTCATGCTGAGAAACATTGAGTTTTTGTAAAAAGCAAAACAAATCAAAACCAGATGAAAGCGGCCATCTTCTGAGATCCTGCTTTCCTGTAGCTCGTATTTGACATTCCTAAATTCAGTAAAAAAAATTGTCCCTGGGGAATCTCTCTGAACTTTATTAACATGGGGAAGTACAGAGAGCTAAGGAGGGTTCTCAGTTCTTTTAAGAGATGGAGTAAAGTACTGTGAGCAATCGTCACTGGGTGTTACTGAACGCACCATGAGAAAGAAATTGTTGGAAAGAAATAGGGCAAAGGGACAGGAAAAGATGGTGTTCTGGGAGAAGGAATCCTTGAGCCTCCAGCACGTACCTTCAACATCTCATCGCAGCTTTTAAGATGTATTGTTTTCTTTGTAACCGTGAAGCACTGCAACCTTGGTGTAAATCAGTTGGACCTTTAGGAAGATGAGCGCAGTACCAACAGCGTGTTCTCAGCGTAACAAATGTGGTCTGTGAACTTTGCTGTAGTTCCATTCCTGTGTGTGCGTTTAAAGGCAGAGGAAGAAAAGTTTCTGTGGCCATCTAATCCATCCTCTGCTTTCCTTTTACTCTCCTTTGTGTTCACAAAGTCAAATGTCCAAACTACCACGCTGTGAAGATACCTTGCCTTTCTCCTCGCTCTGTTTCTATCTGATCTGCTCACTGGTTTATGTATACGTATTCCACGGGCGTTAATAAAGCGCTAGGTAATGAGAGAAGAACTGGTTTTAGTCTTCAGAAGTGTGACTGATAATTTGCATCCTGCCCTCCGGTGCCTGTGGGTTTTGCTGCTCCTCTGCAGCCTTGCCTGCTCCCGAAGCCTTGAATCAGGTTCGCTGTCATCCTGTTTGGGACGTAATAAATGGATGTGACAGCAGCTCAGAATAACTAACACGGGTGTAACTGATGTTGTCTGGTAGACTTCTGACCATGGAACAGAGAATGTGATGTGGGAAGGCAATCTGGTGACGTGCTCTGCAGGAAGGAGTGTTCCAGTGCAGGCAGATGTGGAAGCTGTGTTGGTAAACGTGTGCACCACAAGCTTATCTCCTTGGTTAGTGCCTTTTCACTCTGGAGAAGCATTTTTTCTTAAATCCTCTGCAGACTTGTGATGTACGTGTTCCGTACTGAAGCAGCCTCCACCTTTTTGTGGGTATTCTGACCTTATTCTCTTCTCTGACCAAAGCTGTTCACTACACGTGCTTTTTCATGCTCTAAATTCCCATTTGCTTTGTGCATCATTAGAATAGAAGCATCAGGGCATGTCCCACACCTCGGGAGCTCTACAGCAGAGGAACGTTAGCTCTGTAGATGACATTCAACATCCTGATGGAAACTACAGGCTGTGGTGGTTACTGAGAGCTCCACCAGGTGGGCCAGCTCTTCTGTGCCACTGTTTTGGCTGACACTGAAATGTGCCTGAAGCTCCTGCCGTGATGAGGCAATGTCTGGGTCACACAGCCAGCTTCTTACAGGAGTAGTAAGCTGTTCAACTGCAAACTGGCCAAGTTAGCAAAAAGTCAGCAGCGGATTAAAAGCTGTTTCATTTTTTGTGCATATTTAAGCATGAAATTTATCAGGGAAGAAGGGAGAATAGATCAGACCCAAAGAGTACGTCTCGGTGGAACAAACCCACCGAGTTATCCTGCAGCTCTGATGGCTGCTGGAGATGCTGCTCGTGGTGCCAGGTTGGGTTATGGCTGTTCCTGAAGGCACTGCAGAGCCCTGCTTCCTTCCGACTGAGAGTCATCAGCCTGGGAAATGTGGCAGCAAAGCTTTGTAGCTACAAAACGCAGCCATCAAAAGATGCTGTGCTGCTTTCATGCTCCTGTCTTGCTCGTGTCTCTGCTTGTCCACGTGACGGAGCTTAATGCGAGGTTATGAATATGCAGAAAGAGGAAAGCAGTTCCTCAGGAGGCTGGTTTCCCATCAAGCTGTATCTCCTCCTGGAGGAGGAGGCTGAGGCAGCGGGGCAGGGCTGGGCAGTGATGTGCTGAGGGGCTGCTGGGGAAGGGACAGCAGAGGGATGGGATGAAGAAGTGCTTGGGCCGAGTAGCAGTTACGAGCTGTGATGCTTTCAGCAGACAGCTAGCACTTGTGTAGAGTCTCACATGAAAGCAGTGATCCTTCCATCCATTTAGGTAGTGTTATGTCTTCCAGCTGTGGTGATGGACTTGGACAAGACGTAATTACCAAATGAATAACGTTTTGCTGGCCCTGCCTTTTGTGTGCTCATGCTATGCAGCCTGTGTTTGTGTAGTCGCCCCATGTGTTTATCTGCTCATGTAACACTTCCATGGCCAAGCCTCCACATTGCTCAGTGCTGTGCAGATCTCAGGCTGCTGAGCTGGGGGAAAGCTGCAGTGTCAGTGCACACTGTGCTGCTCAGCAGCAGCTCTGTGCACCAAGATCATTCCCTTGATCGAGGGACAGATGGAGGTGGAAGGGAACACTCTCACTTCTCGTTTGTGCTTCATTGTCTCAGCCTTGCTGACAAGAGATGGCGTGTTTTCCTTGTGTCCTTCCTGCAGTGATAGGAGAAAACTGAACTGCATCAAGTTGGACAGCTCTGTGACAAAGTTGCCCCTTTGTCCTGAAGCATCACGTGTTTTGGTAGTTGCTGGAACTCAGTATAGAAATCAACACATTGATGGGTCTCATTTCATGCTCTCAGGAGCCACCCAGCTTATATCCATCCCAAACAGTGCTCAGCTGCACCATGCGACAGGCTGAAGGGGAAGGAGGGGATGGAGAGCAGAGCATCAGGATGGTAGATGTTCATTCGATGCTGATCACCACTCCATTGATTCCATGTTTGTTGGCGGTCACGTTAAGGTTGCTCCATACAGTTTTTCATATTCAAACTACTTACTTGCTTTAGAATGCTAGACTCACATTTCCCTCTCCTCTCTCTTTCGTTCTGTGCCTGTTCCTGCCCTGGTTTCACACTGCACCTCCTCATTGGGTTGATTGTGTTCTCAGCTCGGGCTGGGGAGGGCAGGCGGTCACCGGTGGCCGTTCTAAATCGAAGGCTTTGGAAGTGGGCTGCTTAATTGGTGCAATTTTGCAGAATGAAAAATATCTCTTTTCAGAGGTACTTCTGTAGTGGAACAGAGGGAAAGCGATGTTCCTAGCTGGCACTTCCTAGAAAACACTTTGGTGTCTAAGCTGAGCTGAAATGATTCCAGTTAAACTTGTTTCCAAAGCTGGTCTTTCTAAACAAAGTGGAACGTGTTCAGGTTTTCAAGCTACCAGCTGCCATTTTTCTCTCCACATCCACCAAGATAGTTGATGAAAGAATGTTTCTCTTGCTATTCTGTCTCTGTATGTGCTGTTTTTGCTTTGTAGTAACTCAGGTTGGTGTGTCCCAGGGACATAATATGTGTCCAGACCCTGGGATTCCAGAGAGAGGCAAAAGAATAGGCAACGATTTTAGGTAAGAACCTTGGACGTGTGTGTTTGTGCATGCTGCAAAGCTTTTGTTACAACCATCGTGTGTGCTCCTTGACATTACCTCGTCTGTTTTTAGAGCCCATCTGCACACATCTCAATGTGCTGTGTCTGCAAAGCTTGCTGAGGCCAGTGATGCAGAAGAACGAGCGTGTCTAAATGTGCATGTGTGTGTGTGTGTAATCTATTGCAGAGATCTGTAACGATCTCTCTCTGAGCATATTTCTCTCATCACAGAGTGGGCGTCTGGCCATGCTTCTGCAGTCCCTATTTGTTGTCACTCCCTTCTCCAGTTGAGTGCAGAAAGAACAGTCTTAAACAGCAACAGCGTCACCTCTAAATTAGCTTAAGTCCCCGCACGACCCTGTCCCCAGAGAATTTCAGGTGACTTCCTGAAGCAGTGGTACAGTTCCTTGTCAATAAGTAAATGTGGTGCGGATAATTGTTTTCTTATAAAGTTTAAAATAATGGTGTTATCCCCTTGTAGTTGCAAGCGTTCATTTAAAGCGTGTAGGAATGAATCAGCCTGTTGTTAGCAATGGTGAATCAATATTTAATCTTATTTTGCTGTCAATAGCTGTTTTGTTCACTAAAAATGTCTTTCAATTTAACCTGTGTCTATCAAACTCTCCTGAAATCCAGAAAGCGTATTGGAGGAGGGGAAACGAGGGTGGAGGAAAGGGTATTCCCAGTAGAGTCCCTGAATGCCATAGGATAAATCCTCAGCTGCTGTGAAAGTGGCATTGTGTCGCCTCAGTGAATAAGCCAGCACTGGCTTTAAGCAGCAAAGGAGCTGAATCCAAAGCGATAGAACAAAGAACAAATCTTTCAGTAGTAGATAAAGATTTTTTTCTTTATGAGAGTGCTGAGCATGTCATCTCCTGGGACTGAGCGTGCGCACCCGAACTGAACAAAATTCCCACTGAAGTTGCATTGAAAGACTCAAATCTGTTCTTGGACTCTCACCACCTCAGGCAACCAGCGCCCAGCGTAAGGAAATGAATGAGGAAGAGCTGGCCCCTCATTCATTTCCGCTGTTGCCTGGAGGGCCAGTGAACTCTCTCTGTTCACAATTTGGATAGTAAAAGGCAAGAGACAAAGCTGTTGCTGCAGAAGTGTCTCAGTTGCTGATTCCCCCTTTGTTCTGTCTGCTAGGTTAGGCTCCAGCATTCAGTTCACCTGTAACGAGGGCTATGATTTACAAGGGTCCAAGAGCATCACCTGTAAGAGAGTGAGCGACATCATTGTTGCCTGGAGTGACCACAGACCAGTGTGCAGAGGTAAGGTGCTCGGCTTCTTTAACTGAGTTATTGAGGGCTGATGAGAAAAACTATGATGGCACTTTCGTGCATCACCCAATACCATCCTTCATTTTGTCCTCCCTTGGCTTGTTGCCTTCTCCTTTTGACTTAGAGCAGTGTTTAACTGAAGGCTTCCAGGCTGCAAGTCCCAGCTGCCCTATGGAAGACCATCTCTGGTTCCTTTCAGAGGCTGCTTCCTATAACCCCTCTGTTGTTTTGCTTCTGTTTGGTTCAATGTTTCCTTCCCTCAGTGCTGTCAACCTGCTGGAAGACATCAACTCTGAGCTGCTGGTTGGTCAGCACTGCACTGGGTGCATTTGTGCTCTTGGAAATGGCAGTTTGGTCTTGCCAGCTTCATGCCAATAGGATCTTAATGCTTTGCCAGTGACCTTTCTTGTTTTCTGGGTACAGATTTCCAATCTTTTCAGATCACGTCTGAGGAAAAAAAACCTTTACTCGATTCTCATGCGACTTTCTGATACCAGGAGTTCAAGTTTTTAAGAAAAACACTTGTTCCTGTGCAGAATGGAATTAACAAAACTAATTCTATTAACTGTGGAGCCTCGTTACCTACCAGCTCTGCAGATGAAGTATATTTGTGTGCTGTGTCCACACCTTTCAGCAGTGCTTTCTTCCCCTCTTTCTTTGCTCCACTCAGTATATTTCCTCTTAAGGTTTAAGGAGGAGGGAGGACACGAGGTGAAAGTCTGGAAGCCAGCATCAAACTGATCTTCTTGTGGCCTTGTCCTGAACCATCAGCAAATGGAGCTTTGTTTCAGCAATAAAACGAGAACTGGTGTCCATTTTGCCCTTGGCCATTTTGTTTTCTTTCACTCCATCCTTTCTCTGTATATAAAGTGGCATGCATAATTGTGCTATTTGTAATGCTAATAATGAACAACTTGTAATATTTGAAATTAAATCCAGCTAAAGCTCTTAAAGTCATAAATTGGTATTTTTTCACTTCTTTTTTCTTTAATTTCATCTGCAGAGGTTTTCAAGGCTTTGGAATCCCATCTAATTCTTGAAACAAGCATAGAATAAATTGAATCAGTGTAAGAGGATATTTGGCATAAATATGTGACACTATAAAGGAAATTTATGGTGTCCTCTTGCAAGAGATAAGAAAGGATTTGCCTGCATTATTACGATTCTATGAATCAATTTTTTTTCTAGCACTAACTTTTGGATGTTTTTTTTACTTTGTAAAAAGTTTTCCACTTGCTTTAAATTTCAGTTTTACACCACTTTTTCTGTTTTCATTATGTTTTTGGGTGATGAGTTTCTTTCAGCTTTGTGGTGTGCCTGTTCAGCCACTGGACTCTGTCAACTTCTAACACGTGGTAATTGAGTGTCTTCCCGCTGTGCTGGAAGCTGCATTTCAGCTCCTCCATCTGCAGCAGACTCCCTCTGGGTCCCAGGGAGCGTCTCTTAATCTTTTTGTGCTCCTGTTGCCCCCTCTTAAAGGAGGGTTTAACTTCTTTCTGGGTAAAGACCGGACGGGATTCGTGTAATGGACTCCAGGAACTGGGTCACACATGCAGAATGTGAATCTGCCATGGGGTCTGGCAATTCAACCAGGAGATCTTTTTTCATGATTTACTGTTGTTTAGGGATGGAAAAAGCCTTGCAGTTGCCTTGTTTGCAAATATGACTCCTTTGAAACTTGTGAGATGAATTTTGAGGATACGTTACAGCAGCAGATGCAGTTGCAAAACTAAGATGGTGTTCTTTGCATTTTCTGATTAAATATTACATCAAAGGAATTCCATGGGCAAAAAATTTCCCCTTAAGCACTTTTCAGCTTTTATTTTACCTAAGATGTTTTTAAGATGTGAAGCTGAGTTGCCGTCGTCGTTCTTTGAGCCAGCAGTTGTATCAGAATGAAGTCAGCCCTCACCTAATGAATATTTGATGTGCAGTATTTTTTTTAGGCTTGCAATGAGGAAAGGAAATAAAACTTTCCTGGAACATGAAAAAGGAACTGCATCTTTTGTGTAGTTGCTTTCATTGTCCTCGACATGAAAATATTTCTTTGAGGGCTTCAATATAGTAAGAAAATGCTAAATCAGTGCGAGAGCGAGGAGTGTGCTGGTGTGATGGTCCATCTCCTGCAAACACCCCACTCATCCCTTCATCACAAATAAGCACTTTGCTTCTGATGTTACATGGGAGAAGATGAGAATTCTGTCTAGTGAACCACGCAGCAACAATATTAAATTCTCCGTCGCCTTCGCACTGCTACGCACCTCCACTATTCTCGACATAAAAACACTGCATTCATCTCAAGCCCTGTAGATCTCCCTCACACGTCTGCCTTGCTTTCTGTTTGCAGCACGGATGTGTGACATGTACCTCCGCGGTCCCAGCGGTGTGATCACTTCTCCCAACTATCCCGTCCAATACGATAACAACGCGTACTGCGTGTGGGTCATCACGGCGCTCAACCCAGCCAAGGTAGGTCTTGGGGATATGTCATCTCATCATTTTGGTGCCTTATCTGACACAGTTTGGAGCTGTGCTTCTTCACGGCACTAGGCTCTGCTGTTTAGCCCTTCAGGTTTCTGTTTCTGAAGTCAAACCCCCCTCTCTCCACGCAGGCTTCTCACATACGGACCCCAAACATCTCTATAGACAGTGCCGTGTCCTGTTCTGTCAGTGCTGAAAAATCATTTTGTTAAAGGATGCAATTAAAAGCAAATGTAATCATTTTTAATCAAAACCTCTTTGATATCTCGGCGAGAATGGTGGTGAAACACTGAGCAGCTTAGCAAGGCATCTCCCTAAGCCACTGCTCAGCTGAGGCAGGAATGCTGTGCCAGAAATTCTCATTTTTCACTTCTTGGATGCTAGCTGGCCCATAACCAATGGGGATTTCGGCTCCCAATCAAGTGTTTCTCCTCACTGCTGTTTATGCAGTATTTAAAGTTTATAAAAAAGTCCTTCCTGTGTTTACTCGTATCTGGAACATTGGAGGTTGGTGGTGATTTTTTTTTCCTGTTGGTCACCATGTACAGTTTGGAAGGGTTCAGATTCACTGATCCCTCCAAGGCCCAGCTGCCTTGGCCTTCCTAAGGTGAAGTCCTTTCCATTTTCCCCTGGCACAGGAGAAAAAGGCTCGGAGCCTCTTATCTCTTCTTCCTGCCTTGCAAACTCTGCCTGCTCCTCTCTTTCAGATCTGTATGGGAACATAAGAACAAAAAGAACTTTGTTGCTCAAAATACCCCGAGGTATCCACCACTTCTGCAGTTTTCATTCTTCTCTCTGCCTGGATTCCTCCTAACATAATCTTCATTAGTTCAGGAGCAAACCTTGCATTCCAAGGCACTGAGCTCATGCACTTATCCAGTCAATTATTTCTTGGTCCTTGCCTCAAGACAGCCTTGCATTTTGGCACTGAGCCTTACACTGCTGATCCAGGGAAGTCATTTCACGATCGTGTTAGCATCCCAGGTTCTCATCATTCACAAGAAGTTGTTCCAGTCTGTAGAAATTCTGGCAGCCATGCACACTCAACTGCTTTCTGCTCTTCTCTCACCTCCCTGTGCAGCACAGAAGGACTGGGCTGCCCAATGGGATGTTGAATTCTGCTGCTTTCTCCCCACTGACCTCAGTTGAAGCCTTTAATTATTATTATGAGGGGTATTCCTATGTTCCAGTTTCAGAATGTGTTGCTCTCATTAGCTGCTTTGGCTGCATAGGAGCCCAGTAATGACCCAAATTCTGGGAAACTGGATTGTAAAATTGGGTTATTGTTCCAGTACTCATTTATTAGGAGTGATTTACTGGTTAATCACACCCAGTAGATTCTCCTTCATGAGGGTGATGTGCAAGTTGGAAAGCAAATCACATGTTTGCAGCCTTTACTGCTCAGGTGTCAGCCTGTGTCCTGCAGACCCTCAGATCTATGTTGCCTGTGTATGGACAGGATGTTGAATACATCAGCTTTTTAGGCTGTGATGGGTGAATTAGTTCTCTTCCTTATTGAACATCTTTGCCTTTCAAATATGAGCAAAATCTCAGTTTCTTGAAT
This sequence comes from Oreortyx pictus, assembly GCA_036925125.1. Lineage (NCBI taxonomy): Eukaryota > Metazoa > Chordata > Aves > Galliformes > Odontophoridae > Oreortyx > Oreortyx pictus. Next base: position 1,000,733 of record JAUPFR010000026.1, on the reverse strand, counting down.
AAAATAATCCTGGTTTTAGGAAGTAATAGTACTGAGTTAGTCTTGGATATTCCGTGGGTTTTGTGCAGGCTGACACTACAGCTTGGGAAGGAGGAGATGGCAGTTAAGCACCAAGAAATTATTATGGACCATTGTGATTGGTTTGTTGACCCTTTTTCACATTGCTTTAGGGTTGAGTTTCTGAAGTCCCATGTTCAGATCTGTTCATTTTCTGCCAGCCTCGTGCCTACCCCAGGTGGTAGCAGCAAACTTCCTCTGCTCCTTCAGCAGCACAGTAGAGCAAGTTCCTCCTTCTGGAAGCTTCCTGGGGATACTGTCTCATTTTTCAGAAACTCACTCTCTTTTTTGATTCCTACTCAGATTCTTAAGTTTCTCCTCTTCCCCTGGTTAGATTCATCTTGAAATTTAATTTAAATCTGTATAATCATAAGATGTTGGTGAGGAAACAAAATCTGTTCCTTAGCTTTTGTCCACCATAAAGTGAACTGAAATTGTGAAAATCCTTTCCTTTCAATATGTAATAACTTTGAGCAGAGGTTCAGTAGCACAAAACTGGAACTTCTGCTCCATGGGCTACTACAGTGCAGCACAGTAAAGAGGTGTAGCACAACTGAAATAAGGATGCACTGATAAATCAGCAGCTTGTGTTAACTGCCTGTGAAAAGATGGCTGGTTTCCTCTTCTTTGAAGTGATAAACAGTTAATTAGCAACATCAGTTTATAAAGGTTTGTGAGAGTTTGTTTGTTGGGTGCTTCATCCTGGAAGCTGATTTACAGGTAGGGAACATCTCTGCCTCTTTGAAGCAAAGGCTGAGAGGAGTGCACTGATTGTTTTGGGAAAGGCACTGCTGTGCATGTGTGTCCACTGCACAGTGCTTTGCATGCTCACATTACTTGGAGCTGGAGCTGAAAGCTGCAGCCTGACACCTCCTCTGCACGGCCGTGGGAGCCCAGGCAATGCATGGTGGTAACACGGGGAACAATGACATGGAACCCAAAGAATTCATCGAGGCTCCAGATAGCAAAGCTGTGCAGAGAGGACCGTGTCTCATGGGTGAATGTAGACAGTGCCAAGTCGATTCAATGGCACAAACAGCTCCTTTCATCCAGACAGCAGTGCCTGGTGCTGGCCTCGTGGAGGGGTATGGCCACTCACAGTGTTGCAGGGTGTGCACAGCTCTGTGTAACCCCTGGAGCTGCTGGGATCTGGGGTCAGTCTCTGCTATTCCTGCCTCACAGGTCAACTAGTGCTGTGTTTCTGGAATGTACCTGGGCCCGTGTTAGAAACGTGTTGCTAAATTGGTGAGCTCACCCCCCTGACTCACGTTGCTTTTGTGCAGAGGGGATGATATCATCGTCGTACACCCCCCAGCATGGGTGAGGGAGGGGCTGAAGGTGAATTAATTAAAACGCCTGTAAAATACTTTGAAGATTAAAGCATTATGGGCCAGAGCCGAAGCCTGCTGAAGTCAGTGGTAATCTTTTCATTGACTTGAGTGGTCTTTGGATGAAGTCCTGTTATATGAAGCTTTTTATATGAGCGATGGGAAAACCACCGAGCTGAATTTAGATCTCATTTGCAAGTCATCTGCTCTATATTTGGAAAAGAACTGTGAGCCAGATTCACTGAGCTACATAATCCCCTCGAAGTTTGCTCAGAAACCCACATAAACAGCATTAAGGGCATAGTGCTCTTCAGCTGACAACTTGGAATTATTTCCTATACAGAGGATGACATGGAAAAGCTATTTGGGGGAGTATTGAGGGCTTATAGATTTTTTTTTTTTTCCCCGGTCTTTGGTGTCGTGGGAATTAATTCCAACCACACTGGAAAAATAAATCACTCGGGAACTAAGAAATGCATATGATAATTGGTGCATTTGCATCAAAACTATTTCTGAACCTTCTTGACATAACAAATGTCACCGGTTGATATTTCTCCTGGGGTTGTTCTCACCTGGAGCCTCGCTCGCCAAATAAAGCTCTGTCCAAGCTCCTGTGTCATCAGCAGAGAGAGATGGGCCCCTCCAGGGGATGATTCATCGCGATGAGGATGGATTCTCGAGACGGGGGAGGATGGGGGGAGAATGAGTAATGTGAGCTTGTAAAGCGTTTGAATATAACTGCAAGAGGTGCTGTACTCCATGGAGAGAGCCACGGTGGGTTTTTTTTTTTTTTTTTTTCCTATGGATGTGACTGCATTTCAAATCACTTTGCAGTAGGTGAAGCCTGAGAATCGGGTGTCATGTTGAAGCCTGTTTTCTCAACTTTGCTAATTGCTTCCTGTCGCTTCTGTAGCTTAAAATTGAGGTTTTGTGTCATCCGTGTGTTTGTATGTGCCGGCCGGTCTCTTGTTGTTTAATGAATCATTAAGTAATTTTCAGCCTGTAGCCCAAATAGGAAATAGGAAAATGGATAAATAAGTATTATATTCAGCATCCTGCTCCTGAGCCACAAGGTTAGTCTTCAATGTACTGGAATGTAATTAGTTATTTAATTAGGGTCAGACTCCCTAGAACGCGGTTTACTTGAACGAGTGGTTTAACTAATGATGTGTGCTGTTTTACAGCACCATGTTCTTTGTATTAATTACATGATTCCATCATTACGTGGTTTAATAATGAACCACACACGTTAATATTTTAATACCACTGACTGAAATTAATGGTTCCAAACTTCTGCAGAGGTTCCTGTTCCAAGATGCTGCTACTTGGGGCAGCGTGCTTCGGTCGAGTACCAAATTTTTTTTTTTAAGTGCATTTTAAAAATAGTAATTGCATTTCTGTGTAGATGGTGGTAGCTCCTGACAGATCAATTTGAACTCTGTATGCGCCCATTATTTTTTAAGAACCCTGAAGCTGTTCAGCATCTGATGAATCAGTTGAAGTGGTTGAAATTGAGAAGCTCGCAACAGAAAAATGCTGTCGTCTTCCTAGAGAGTACCTGCAGGTCTTGGAGAGAGCCCAGAGGTGTGCTGGTGTTTAACAGAGCCTGGGCAATGGTGACTTGGGGGTCTGCTGCAGTTCCTGTCCCCATGCAGCAAGCACTGTGTGTGTGCAGAGTGCTGAAGGTCCCTGGTCGTGCTTTTTTTGGTGACTTGATGTGTTAGATACCAAAAGGTGGTGTGAAGCTAAATTTGGTCCTGGAAGCTGCTAAGAATTGGGAAATGTAATTGGTTTACAGGCAAAGTGCAATGGGATGAGAGCATTCAAGTCTCTGCAGTCCTGGATTTGTGCAGTTTAAAATGCTCTCAGAGGCAGCTCCTGCTGTGGGCAGTTGGTATTGTTCACAGATGTAAATTGTAAAGCAATTCTGTGAATTAAGCTCTCTGCCTTTTCTCTTTGTTCACCTTCACCAAGGCCTGATTTAAGGCCTTCGTCTCCGGACTCAAAACGTAATCTTCAGTTATTTCCTACTGTGGGGATGAGCGAGTCATCAGAAAACCCATAGATAGAACAGAAAAACCCAATGGGTAACTTCAGTTAGAGGGGCTGAAAAAGGGGCCACGGGGCTCTAAAAAGTGAGGTCCCCATAGGTGATATCCTGAAGATAGAAACACTCTTAGGAAGAGCGTTGGAATGAATGAGGTGGGAGGATCTGCCTTGGCTGTTGGTCCATATTAACATGCTGCATCTTTGCCAGGTTATCAAACTCACCTTTGAAGAATTTGAGCTAGAAAGAGGATATGACACTCTGACAGTTGGTGATGGAGGACAAGTGGGAGACCAGAAGTCTGTGCTTTACGTGTAAGTACCATGTCCTTAGCATGTCTGGGTTCTGCCTGGTGAGATGCAGCAGATGTGTTTGGATGAAGGAGCTCAGTCTGCCTGCTGTTCCTCGCTGAATATTTTATAAGCTGGTTTTCATTTTTGGTGGAGCTGAGTGTTCTTGGTGTTTTCTTCTCTCATCACATTCTCTTAGGCTTCAGCTGACAAAAAGACTTTTACCTCTTTGCTCCTTTTCTCTTGAATTCCCTTTGTCAGGACCCCGTAGAGAGAAGCTGAGGCTGTCCTGGGAGCTGAGGGAACAGGATTAAAATCTGTATACCAAAGGAAATGCAAATCAAGCAGAAGCTGAAAAGTTTGGACCTCTCTCCTGTGCTCCCTTTCTTTAGCAGTCATTTTTAACAGTGCAGAGTGGCTGTGAATCCAGTACCTTCGAGTCACAGCCTGAGCATTTTGCACCCAGAGTGCAACTGTAGGAACAGTGGCAGAGGTTCTTTGAGGCTGAGAGCTGAGCTGCATGGCACAGCCGTGCAATGTGAGCAAACTGCAGGGAGAGCCTGAAAGCAAAGCCAGTCACGGGGTGTGCATAGGACAGTGCTATTGCAGTCACATCTCGACCACTTCTGAAAGCGTGGCTTCTGGTCATGCTGTGTGCTGCTGCCTCCAATGAGTAAAGACACGAGCATCTGCAAGGGCAGGTGCTAGGGCAGGAGCAAGGAAAAGTCACTGGGACTTTGAGAAGGAGCAGTGGAAGTAGCGGTGGGGGTTTGGACAGCAGCAGCTCCGGGGCTTCAACCTGAAGGACTCCCCCTTCCCTACCCTATAGAATTGTGCATCAGGAAACCACTCTTCAAAAGTTGCTCTAGCAAAGCTGTGCTCTTCCCAACTGGTAGGGCACATTTCTTACTGTGTTTTTTACCTCCTCCTCTTTGCTTGTTTTTCCCCATGAGTCTGCATGCACTCTGCTTTCACTTATCTTAATGTCTGCTTGTCCTTTCAAGTCTCCATTTCTCTGAGTTCCATCTTGCTGAGCTTTTCAGGAGATGAACAGCAGTCACAAACCTTAACACGTGATGGATATAAATGTAAAGTCTGATTATTGCAAAAGTGTTTGTAATTAAAGTGTCACAGAACATTTCACAGCTGATTGGTCCAAATGTGCAAATTACAGCCGAGGGAATCGTTTGTAAGAACTTGCTGAAATGATTTCTCACTCCCCCCTCTTTCTGTTTGCCTGAGGCCTATGAAAATTTCCCCAGATTCTGTTCTAATCATTCCACATATTCTGTTTAATCATTGCATGTGTTCTCGTGTATTCCATGTATTTGGTTCAGAGTCCACAGACAACGTTTTTCAGCATGTGCTGTCAGCTGAACCCAAACCCCAGGGGTATCCACTGATACTCACTGCAGCTTTTTTGGGGGAGCCCACATGCAGAAAGCCAACCCTGTCAGCCACGAGAGTTCTGATTTTCTTACCACTCATTGTCCATTCACTGCTGTTCAAGAGGAACTCGGTCCTACAGGCTTTGAAACCAAGCAATACATTTGAATCAACTTTCATAGCACCAGACGTTATCCCAAACTGAGGTATAAAGGACCATTTGTTTTCAGTCTCACTCTCATCCCCTGTAAAACGCATCTCAGAGAACATAACAGATTGTTAGGCTGAGCTTTCTGACTTGCAGTGAGGATTTTATTCCCCAAAGTAACAAGCACCCAGATCAATCATCCAGCTTGTTAAAGTGGAATGGGAAGGCATGCAAAAACTGTTGAAAAACAACCTTTTCTGAAGGTTTTTCTCTTGGTACGTTCCTTGTTCATGCCTGTCTGCTGCTTAAATAACTTGAGAGGAATCAAGGGTAGCATTTCTTCATCTTTTCCAGTCCACATCAAACTTTCTGGATGAAAAATACTAATTAAAAAAGGTTAATTCTTCATCTACCAGCACCCTAAGATCAACAGAATTTCTGATGGAGGTCTGAGGAGTAACAGAGCAAAGCTGGGGCAGAGCTGGGAGAGCTGTGGGCGTGGGGGATGGCTGCAGTTTCAGGGGGAAGCACACTCTAAATTGCACAGCCAGAGCTTCAGGGGTGACCAGTTTCAGGTGTTACAGTAGCTCCTAGTGCTGATGTGAGTGGTAAGAAAATCTTTGGGGTAGGGAGGAAACACATTTGTATGGCATCATTGGTCCCAGTTGTGACATTAGGTGCCTGTGTGGCTATAGGAAAGAACCTGGGCTCAGCAGGCAGCCAGTTTAAGGGTGTCAAGCAGGTGGAATAAGTAGCACAACCCTTCAAGCAGATGTTTTGCTTCACTCTGAGCAAACTGTAACTGGCAGATCAGCCATACTGTCTCCAATTACCCAGGAAAGTGAGAATTGCCATAATTGTGCCTGGAGGTTGCAAGTTACATTTATTCACAGGATGCTATCAACACACAGCTGCTGGGCTCGTTCCCTTGCAGCACTGGGCTGCAGTATTTCTGCTTTGAGAGCTTGGGGTTCTGTTCTATCAAGTCTTTCAGGTGCTGCTATCATACTTGAGAACAGTGCCAGGCAGAAGCTGCGTCTATACATATGTATGTGTTTAGATTTAAGCAAACACTGCTTATAAAAAACACACCTATCCACTCGCAGTAGTTACGCTTACGGTGACTTACAAATTTATCACAGATGATACCTTAGCAGAAATAGTATAATAGCATTACACACTGCCACTGGGACAGACAACACTCGTGTTCCTGGAGTGATGATCCCATCCTACACAGTGGTACTCTGCTTTCCAAAGCAAAGGGAAGGGATGGGGCTGGACTCAAAGTGGACATCTGTGTGTGTGAGTGCCTGCACGGGTGGGGGATCACTCTCTAAAGCTGTGTTGAACCACAACGAGGTGATTAATCCCAAAGGCCAAACCTGCCTCATCAGTATGGATATATTGAGGACATTTTTTCTTCATCTCTTCGCTCTCTGAGCGTATCGTGGTGGGGTGGGCACTGCCCTGATCCCACACTGCTGGGATTAGTCTCATTTTGGAGGGGGCTCAGAGGGCATGCAGCAGATTTGAGGCTCATGCTTTGTCTCTCAGAGCTTTTCTGAGATCCTGATGGAAACTTCTCTGTGGGGAAATAGACACAGCAGAGAGTTATGTGCTAAAAGTAGATTTGGGAATAGCAGAAAAGAAGTTAAGAGGAGTCCATCACTGCTATGGTTTGTGGGAATTTTCTTTGCTTATGTTTTGCTTCAGTGAGAAAGGAAATGATTACTATTGATACTGCATAAATATATTGTAATGATGGTACTAAATGGTAATTACTACAGCAGTGGTGGTAATAACTTGCAGGCCCTCAACTGTGCTGTAAGACTCATTGCTGTCAGCAGAGTGCAGAAACATACTGAGAGCCTCATCTGCCTCGAAAACCTCTCGGGATTTGGGACAGTGTTCTGTCCTGGGTTTTTTCTTACTGTGGTGGCATTGTTCTGCTTATGTTCTACTCCTACAGAGGAGCTAGCTGTATTTTGGTGGAAAAAACTAAGGTTTGGGACCCATATAAGACTGCTGACATGTTTTTATTTCTTTGGACAGCTTGACAGGCACCACAGTCCCCGACCTCATTGTCAGCACACACCACCAGATGTGGCTCCTCTTCCAGACAGACAGTATCAGTAACCTGCTGGGATTCAAAGCAACGTATGAAGGTAACTCACGTGTCTCTCAGCATATATCCCTTTCAGAAAAGATCAGAGATGAGATGGGCTTAGTTGCTTGTGAGAAAGGAGCTTCTCCCAGTACTTAAGCTCTTCAGAGTCTTCCTTAAAGTTGAAGCTTTGCTCCAATAGGAACAGCTTCTGTGATTTCATTTCCATGAGAGCAGACTGGATGGTTAATGTTTCATTGCCCTCTCATCTGCTTTGTTGGAAAAGAGTTGCTGAGCTTCAGCTGAGTGATGACGTCTGCAACAGACTGTGCAAGAATATGAGATGGAGTTATCAGTGGTTCCAGTAGATCAGCGGTCTGAACTGCTAATTGGAGTATTACAAATGAAAGAAGAATTAATTCTGGGGCTTCTTATTCATTTGCAACTCTTCAAATGAATTAGGACGGAGATACTGAACTCTGCCATAAACTTCTGTCATTAACTGTTATAGGTATCTGCAAAGTTAGAGAATGTGATGGAAATGTGCTCCTTAATTCGAACTGACGTAAGGGACTGGTGATTCTTGCTGAAGCTTTTCCTGCATCCCAGCTTAGAGATGCTGCTAGATTTTACAGAAATCCCTTAATGTTGTGGTCTCACACCATGAGCACTGTGGGTCATTAGCTTCCTCTGCAAGCAGTGGTCCAAACAACACACTCCCCTCTTCTATCTGGTGTCTTTACACCTGCAGGGGGAATCTTGTTGCCATGATGCAGCCTCCAGTGCAGGAGGAGGAAGTGCAACTTCTTTTTGGTCTTGTTGTTGTCTTGATTTTTTTTCCAGAACATTTCTGTTCTGTCCCAAACCTGCCAATCCTGGGAAGACTTACTCATCCAGCCCTGATGCCTAAAAGCAGGCAATACCAATCCTTATTTAGAAATGAGGGCTGATTGTGAAAGGTCTGAGTAGCAGCAGCTGGTATCAGCATTTATGTTTAAATAAAACTGCTTCTCTCAAGGGCCCTCGGTGCACATTAGTATTCATTCATATTTAAAATGTTTCCCTTGAACTTACTCTGTTTCGGGGAAGTGTCGTATCGTTCTGGGCCAGGAGCTGACCCTAGTAGCACTGCTGATTGATGCTAAAGCAACACCAGTTAGGAGCCTGAAGGGACTTGACCTACTAGAAAACCTGGTCAAACCAAGTGCCAGCATGTCCAGCAGGCTGAGCAGAGCCTCAGAGGGGGACTGGGTCACCGTGCTCAAGTATTTACAGGGTTGCAAGAGCAGGTCATTAGAGACATAGGTAAAAGACAATGGAAATGAAAGATAAAAAGGCAAATCCAGCCTGATGTCCTGGGAGCATCGTCATGGTGCTGTTTCAGTCTTAGTGACCATGGTGGTACCAGCCCAAAAGCATGCTTTTTGCAGTCACTCTGATGTCTGTTTCCTGCCACATTTGTCTGGCTGATGTTTGGGAGCCTGGCTGAGGATGCTGCTGCACCTCCACCTGCCAGCTGAGGAGGGCTGGAGGCACTGTCCAGCTTTGCTTTCAGATCTGATTGCATTTGTGAATCTCATCCAGAAGGCAATGTGGGCATATTCTGCTTGTCACTTAGCACAGTGCATAAAGACACGGGGTCTTGGTTTATGCTGTTCTTCTGTGAGCTGTGGATCTGTAAAAACATTGACTTTTCCCTGCTCTGATGTTGAGATGTTACGAGTTAATCTATAGCAAGGTATTAGGAGTTGAGGATGCTCACCACCTGTTCTTCAGATCCTTTCTCTTTTCCTGGGCATCTTTGCAGTTCCTGTGTAGCAGATTCATGACTTTGCAAAATGGATTTCTGCATGAACAAAGTGCCTGGCACCGTCCTGAGGTTAAGCTGACCTCAAATCCACCAACTCCATAAAATTCTTTTCCTTTTTGCAAATGCTTTGAGTTGCAGAGCAGGATCTTTTTAAGTAACAGGCAATTAGCACTTGCCAAATACATTATGAAATTATACCTAACTTACTAACAAGTTTCAGTACCGGTTTTATAGGCACACTTCTTCCTAACTGCGAGAGGAAAATTACAGCTAATGGAGCAATATAAAGTCAGGACCAAAATCTGCCTCCTAGAAGAGCAGAGTGCTGCTGCTTATAGAGTAAGTTTGAATAGCCATGCATCCCAACACGTGTAAGTTTTAGTGTACCTTTTAGGGATAATGCAATCATAAAAGCCTGTGGTGGTGCTGAAATGGTTGCACCTAGGAGTCTTACTGGTGCACGGATTTAAGGACTGGCTGGAAGGGACGTGCTCAGGAGGGTAATGTGCCATCAAATTTTTCCTGTGGAGTTCCTGGGGTGGGGGAACCTGCCTGCAAATTTTGCTTCATTTGTGGGTAAAGAGCACAGGAAGAGTATACAAACTGCAAGACGTCTGGGTCCTGTTTTTTCCAAACCTGCACTGCAAGATTGGATTCTTTTGGAACACATGTTCAGCTGGTGCAAATCGGTGTGACAGCATTGATTTTCAATTAAGCTGTGTCAGTCTTTACCAGCTGAGGATCTGGCTCATTAATGTTCATGAAGATTACTTCTAAATCTCCTATGTCTCAACCGCAGCCATGCTTATCCTTTTAAACAGACATTCTCTCATAATAGTGAACAACATTTTTGGACTTCCAGTGCTTGTCGGAGGAAATCTGTGCTAAGCTCCACTTTGCTGCAGAAGTCTTTTCTTTCTGCTAACTATAGCAAGCTGATTGATGCTACAATTTAGTGCTCGACTTGTGAGAGAGCTTCTCCCTTTAATCCAAGACAGCTTCAGGGAATACCTTACCCCTGGGGCAGGTTGGTGTGTACCACAGCCACTGCTGTCTGAGAGCTCCCAGGGCAGCCCGTCTTGTGGCTTTCCTAAAGTAATTCCTCCAGGTAATGTGATCTAAACTCATTGAGAAATGTAGGGTTCATTGGACAGGGTTCAGGTTCCTGTACTGCTAAGGGACTTTTGAAAATCCCAAGTGTTTTCCTTTTGCAATTATTTTCCCCCTTGGTGGACTTGAAGGTGTGTGCGTGGGGAGCAGTGTTTGTTCCTGGTGAGCTCGAGGTTATTACAAGCAATAATTACAGTGAAATCAGTAATCCAAAATTCTATCTGAAGAAAAATGGGAAAACGTGAAACAACAGAAAAAAACAGATTTTAATGTAATTATACATTTAATTTTTTTCTGTGTTTTTAACATGATTTCAAATTAGAATTACATTTGCAGACCCTCAAAGCCACGAATGCAGTTTGGATTTCAGTTGGAGCTGGGTTGGTCCGGGTAGAGCTGACTAAGGTCTGCGTTCTGAATCAGCAGCGTGCTGCAGGCAATGATTAAACAATATTTATTGTTGTTGGGTTGCTGACGAAGTATTTGTCTCTGGGGAGCTCTGCTTTGCAGCTCAGATGGAGCTGCTGAGAGGCTCAGGAACTGCAGTCTGAAGGTTTTCTCTCCTGACCTTTCTGGTTTTAATCAAATTGGTGCTGCCCGAGGCATTGGGTTGGTGAGCTTGCTGGGTTGCCATGTTTGTTTGTACATATGCATTAGATGTAAATACAGAACTCAGTGTAGCTGCCAGCAGACAAGCTGCTTAGAAAGGCGTACGTCCTTCCCTCCGTCCTCACCCACAGGGTTGCACCTTGCTGCAGGTGTGTTACACCAACGTGTGTCTGTTCTGAGTGTTTCCATTCAATATATTGCCGTAAAACACTGCTGGGCCAACCAGCGTGAGGGCTCTGAGCTGACGGTGTGTTGATGTGAGCTGCTGCCCAGGTCACGTTCCTTGGACTTGAGTTTTATCATGGATCTGACACTGCATTGCAGGGCTGTCACCAGCCTGGAGGGTCCAGCTCTACATTTGCCCTTCAAGTGTGTCTTGGGTGGGAGGGACATGGCACAAATGTGGAGAGAACAAAGGAGCTTTCCTTCTCACTTCGTCCTCTCCTCCTCATCTCGTTTCCTCATTAGAGCCTTTTTTCCTCGTGGCTGGAATCAACTCAAAGAGCTAGACAGGAGAAACTCCCTGCTCCTGGCTCGTTAAAGATATCTTCCTAACACTATTAGCTTTCATTATTTTAAGCAAAGTTAATATAGGTGCAAAACTGTGTGTATAAGGCTAAGTATACTCTTAAGGGCTTTTCAGACCAGAGCTAATATTTGTGTGATTTCCTCAGGTATGTCCTCTAAGTGCTCACAGATCGCACATTTTATGGCTGTATTTTTGCTGGTGCAGCTCTTGCTGCATCTCCGAGATGCTCCATTTCCCACAGAGCTGAGTCGGGAAGGAGCAGAGATGCTGTGCCACCCCGGGAAAGCAGTGGGCAAGGTCACTCATTTTTGGGGGATTTCAGCTCTGCCAAATATCTCATGAATGTTATGAGGTATGAAAAGCAGTGTAGGAACCAGAGAACTTGCTCAGGGCAGAGATGCCGTTCCCAGAGCTGTGTGATGTGGTGAACTGGGCTGGCTCTGTTGATGTGCTGCTGACAGTGAGATCGTGCACGTGGTGGTCTGATTCTTCACCTCTCTGCCATTCTTACGCTCTCTGTAGATGTTCAGACTGGGGAGCCCATTCAAACAGCACCTCGAGAGCACCTCTTTTACCTTTATTCTTTCTCAGAGGGTCAGAATGGAGTTATTTTCTTTCTCTGCTTGGCTGCAAAGAAAATAACTCCATTCTTTCTGAGTGCCAGAGCACGTCCTGATTTTACAAAGTCGCTGAATGTGCTGCTCACTTGTAGCTCCACTTGTTGCCCTCTGCGGTACCTGGAGCAGCATAGCATAGCACATCTGTGTGCAGCCCCTCGCTGCAGTCCCTGTACAGGGAATGAGTTCGGGTCTGAGATGGCCCCTCGCCCTCAGGAATGTGGTGGCAGAGCTCTGTTGGCTTTTTGGGACAGGGTTCCCTGCAGAGAGGTGCTCAGCAATGGTGCATCCCGAGCAGCATGGGGGGGAAGGTGTCTGCAGATGCCCACTGCTGCTGCTGCCTTTCAGCACTGTGAGAAGGAACCATTCCTAAGGGCTGTTGAATTCTGGCAGAAAAAGTTATCAGCTTCCTGCATCTGTGTCAGGTCACAGTGATGCACGTTTCAAATGTGCATTTGGCCCTTTAATCTTGTTGCTGTTTCTTGACTTTTGAAGCTCAGTTTTCTTCCCACGATTTACACTTTTTCCCACTTCTTTTTCCTCATAGAGCAGTGTACAGTTGAGTCCTACTTTACCTTCTGAACTGCTGTATGTTTTGTCCCCCGTGCACAAACCTCCAGCATTCGGATCTTCAGAGCCCACAGGAAGAGGCACAAATCCCAGCAAACTGTTCTCAGTGACAGGCGAAGAAAGAAACCTACTTCCCACCAACTTTTCTATTAATATTAATTTATGTTAAATTATTTTGGGGATGCTTCATTACCTGGCAGTGACTTCTAGTTCAGGATGCATCCAGCGGTAGCAGAAGCTGGGTGCCTCGTCGTGACTTCTATTCATAATACACCTGTATCTAAGTTGCCTCAAGTCAGCATAGTAATGAGGTCGTTGTTGTTATTCAAACCAAATTGGAATATTAGATGGAGTCATGCAAATCTCGGATTATGCGATTTTCTTCTGTAAAGAAAATGTCATAAAAGAAGTTTCCAATTTGGTGTAAGAAATTGAAAACGGGGAGAGAAGACAGCAAGGCTGATCATAGATGATGGGGATAAAAACTCGGGGAGGCTGCAAGGAGAGATGAATGTGAAGCAGATGAATAATGCTGAGCAGTGAGGGAATGAGGCGCTGTCGGTGATACGGAGCAGGGGACCCTTTTGAAATGAAATTGTGTGGAGCAGCAGATAACAGTGCCCGTGAGTTATGTGAAGTCAAAGTACACGCACAGCAAGGGATGAGCAGCGTGCGTGCGGGAAGGCGTCAGCTGTCGGCCCCGGGACCACACATGGAAATGGGGTGGGGGGGTGGAGGGATGGGGGTGAGCAGACAGCAGTGCTCCCTGCCCTCGTGAAGGCTGCAGGGTCTGCCCATCTGCGTTAACCCGAGGCACAGCCAGGTCTCCTTGGCTATGGCTGTGTTCATTAGGGGCATCGTGATGGCCGTGCCAAGCACCACGGGTGGACACACTGCACTGCTCAGGATCACGGCTGTGCCCTCACTGCTTCTGTTGTCCTTTCTTTCAGAGATTGACCAGGGGAGCTGCGGGGATCCCGGCATTCCGGCCTACGGCAGAAGAGAAGGGTCCACGTTTCGCCACGGGGACACTTTGAAGTTTGAGTGCCAGCCCGCCTTTGAGCTGAAGGGCCAGAAAACAATTACCTGCCAAAAGAGTAGCCAGTGGTCTGCTCAGAAACCTGTCTGTGTTTGTAAGTCAGTGAGGAGAGGGCTCTGAAATGCTTTCACTGTGTGCTGAGGCGGTGACGTCGGCGCTGCGGGCAGTGCGTGCTCAGTGCTCCCCGCAGAGCAGGGGGAGCAGGCACAGCACAGCCCCGTGTGCCCGCTGCCCTCCCAGCATTTGCAGATCCATTCTGGAGAGAAAGGAACACTTCTTGTAGCCGAGGTGGAGCGTCAGCAACGAAATTTAAAATCTATTGAATTAAGTTCTATTTTTGGCTGTTTAATTTTCTTTCATTATCTGACAGTGTTCAGGCTCCCTGCTGCTGGACCTCCATTTTTAATTTGGTGCATGAGTTCTCCGCAGAAGTAGGATATTCTGCTCTCAGTAGTGACTGAGGGTAAAATTTCCAGATATAAATGGGTGTTGTGTGCACGGTCCCCCTTGGGTTTTGATGGTCTCGCACCCTTTGATGATACAGTGGGCAGCCTGCATTACTGTAGTGACTGAACCTTCATTCAGAAACAGTGTTTTATTTGAGCATTACCAAAACTCACAAAAATATCCCTGTTTTCTGTGACTGACAACGAGCAAACTCTTCTTTTTATCTCATCTCTACTTAGTTGGCTCTGCCAAATTGTGTTTCTTTGGACAAATGCTGTGCTCTCGTGGAGTGAGACTGAATCTAACAAAAAACAAAAATAGGGAATGAAAACTCAGTTGAGCAAATGACAAGAGGACAGAAGTGTGGGGAGCAGAAAGGTGAATTTTTAGGTGTGTTCACTACGCATAGAAACTCATTGGCGTTAAACAGTGCGGTATGAAACGCTCATTGGTAGTGTGGCAGAAGGTGATCTGTGCCAATGGGATCGTGGGGGGATCGAACCCCGTGTGTGCAGGGCTGTGGGTTCCTGGGGAGCTGTGGGGGCTCAGCATCCCTCCCTGCACTGAGAGTTTGTGGGGGAATGTGGGTGACAGCTTTCAAGTGAGCGCCTTTCTTTGCAAACTGCGATTCGACCTCCGAGCGTGTGTGTGTGTGTGTGTCTGTTTGGGGAAGGGATGCCATTCCTGCTGGAGCTTTTGCTTTTCCAGACATTGTGACTTTCTCCCTACTTGGTATTCTCAGTAAGCAAAGCAGCTAGAGATGCTGATGAAGAAAATGGAGTTTCCCAGGGTGTCTTTGAAGTGGGAGGTGGCAGGCCATTGCTGTGCTTAGCTTCAGAAGATGTTACTGCTCTCCCAGATGAATTCATGAGAACAGCTGGTGATTTGGCTGAGGTTCTTGCTGGCAGTCTGTGGTGAGACTGAACCTGTTGTTCGTACCGGGGGTGAGGTGGTGTTCTCACAGTAGCAGTAGAACAGATAGCGTCGTACTGGTGTTCATGAATCAGAAGAGGGTGGCATGACAAAATGCGTATCCTGGCATGAAATCTGTGGTGGAATTAGTGACAACTCTCTGTAATGTTGGGAGACCATTAGGTGTACTGGGTATCTGGCAGGGAAATAAGGTAACTGGATTTATGTGCTGCTGGTTGGAATATGCAAACAGTTCAGTGCTTCTGATACCGCCTGTGAACGCATGACAAATGCTGGAGATTAAACAGCGTGCCATGGAGCATCCTGCTGTCCCGAGCAAGTGATCTACGAGCAGGCAGAATTTATTGTGGAGAGCTCATTTCCTGGGGCTTTGATGACAAAGCAACACAAACCGTTTAAGTAATGCGTGGACTTCTTGTGACGAATTCTTAATTTGTGACTCTGTGATGACAGCACCTCCATCTTCGTCCTCCTTGTTGTCATTGCATCCTTAAACTGTTCAGGGTGAGCACGTAGGTCACTGGAAGAACCTTGCAAGACTCCTTGCTGCATGTCCTTTCCAAACCTTTACTAAGCAGGGTATCCCTGGTCCCTCCGTGTGGGTTTTGATTGATGATCTGAGATACTCGAGATGTCTGCACTGGGGCCTGAGAACTTCTGGCCCCACAGCTGCAGCATGTCATCCATCCAAAGGTGCACTGTGACCAGGGTCTGCTTCCTGCAGCACAGCTCTCTGGGTCAGTGCTGTGTGTGTACTGAACACCTCTCTTTCTTTCTCTTTCTCCCTTTTCTGCCACAAATCGTAGTGCTCAAGCCAGGTTTGTAGTTACCCCATTGCCAAAATCACAGAACTGTGCTTTCTGTTGGGGGCTGAGGTGGTCCTCCCAACCCAGGTAACCCAACTCATTGCTTTCTTGCTGAGCCACGTTTGGTTTTCTTGAAGTGATGAGGGACAGCAGAACGGGCGTAGGAGGTATCATGCAAGGAGATTAGAAAGTGTTCAAGTGGGGAACCAGCCCATAATTACAGCTACTTGGGAAGCTGAGCTGTTCAGATGTTGCAGTGAGGTTGGTGATGGAAGTCTGGACAGGTGTGGTCAGGAGAAGGGCATTTTGGTAGCAGCATAGCATCCAACTAGCAGCTGGAATTGCTGTCTGAATCCTCGTATATAGGAGGGAAAAACTCATTTTCTGAATGTTATGTGAAATATTGCAGTTGAAAGCACTGCTGCAAAACATTTTATGTGACCAAAATCTGTTTCCTTGCTAAGGAGAGGCTGACATCTCCGTTGCTCTCTGTCTTTCTGCAGCACTTCAGGCAGATGAAGGAGGAGGTTCTCAGCTGTCCCTCCCCGGACCCATTGATTGTTTTAATGTTATATAAAGCACAGGGAAAGGAAACAGTGCAGATTATGGTGGTGGTGTGTTGAGCAACCCTGGGGTGAAGGTTTCTGTGGTGAACTGGGGGTGCATGGTCGATGTTGTTTGAGTGGGGCTCCGTGAAGGTGGGGGATCAGTGAGGGCACACACGTGTGTGTGTGTGTGTATAAGTTGAAGTGGGGTTTCCAAACATCTGATGTTCTTCAGATAGCAATATAAAATCTGTCTCCTTAGCGGTGATTACTTTTTGTTGATTCTCTGTGTGATACCTGCAGCATAACCTCTTTGCACAGAGCACAGGTTGCAGCTTCCAGCACAGGAGCAAACCTTTGGTGTGTGCTGTCTGCCCCAGCATTCAGGTTTTGCTGCTGGAAATGCAAAGTGCCGTCGATGTTTTCCCAGCAGTGCACTGAACAGAGCCATGTAATTCTGTATCACTTGACAAGGTTTTCATTTGGCTCTAAATTAAACTGTCAATTGGTCGTTATTTTCTTTCTTCCTTTTTCTCTTGTATTCTTTTCCTGCCCACTCTTCACAGTAACCTACGGTGCCATCTCCGTATGAAGGGTAATTTGGAGAGCAGCGTGTCTCGGGTTAGCAGTGCTAAAAGCATAGTTTGCCTCTTAAAAATAATAGATTTTAACACTGAGAGTAGTTAACCCTTGGAGCAGTGCAGAGATGGCTTCTCCATCCCTGAGCTGAGACAGGATGGTCCTTTCTGGGTGCCCATAGGATGGAGGAATTGCTTCACAGTCTGTATTAAGGAGGTGGATGAGATGAGATGACCAGAACGGTTCTTTTATCACCCAACTGTGATTTGAAATTGTAGAAAATTTTTATTAAAGGCATTGAGGCTTTGTCATCCCAAAGGGGGGGTTTCGAGACTTCCAAATAGTAGTGCGGGTTCCCATTCTTGCAGTGAAAACCAGTGTGTTGTGTGCTCTTCATATTTCAGTTTGGTTCTTAATTCCTCCTTTTGCTTTGCTGCTTGCAGCAGTGCACGTTGCCTCACGATGTGCACCACCCTCCTGCTGTAAGCAGGTCTGATTTCTGTAGCTAACACTGGGCTTGCTTGTCTGCTGGGAGCTGCAGTTGCTTGGAGTGGATTTTGGAAGAAGTGCTGGGATCGTTTTTATTTCCAAGCTGCTTTGCCATGTATTTTTTGTTTGTTTGTTTTTGTTTTTCTAATGGATGCTTTTATGAAGCTTTTATGGTACAGTGATCCTGAAATGACGGCAGGAGGATGCTCCAGTTGCCTCTGCCAGACAGGTTGGGAGAGGAGCTGGTAGGTCACCTCAGCATACCGTGATGTGTTTGCTCCCATTTCAGCAAAGCAGTGCCCACTCTCTGGGTTTGTGCAGCTCAGAACCATCCAGGGAAGGGTCCTGCTGCCATGGCTCATGGCTTTGTGCATCTTTCAGGACCTGTTAAACACCTTGTGCTCTTCTTAGGCCTGAGCTGGGTTCAAATAAGTGAATCTGCTGAGATGCTCTATATCTAAAGCCATTCCCCTGGGCCACCAGACCCATTCTTTCTCCAGCAGGAGGTGAAGCAAATTAAATGAAAGTAGGATTACCGTGCTTTCTGTATACATGAGGGATTTGTAGCTTTTGTTAAGAACCTTGTTTCACGTTTGCAGCCATGTAAGACCGTTCTGTTCTTAAAATTAAGCAGGTCACGTTCCCTCAGAGTCCTTTTTCTGCATTGAAGGCCCAGTTTATCAGATTCTTCCCTAAGTGGACATACATGTTTGAGTGCTGTGCTGGACTGATATGCACTTAAGCACCGTAGTTGCAGTGAATGGCATTGTCAGTGTCTCCCACTCTCTCCAGCCATGTTTTTGTTGTAGCCTATATGGGAATTCTCTTTCTCTTTGGTTGTTGTTTCCCCTGGAAAGCCAAGCTCCACCTGGGTCAAACCAGAGCCTGCCTTCTTCCTTGGTCACCGGGATCTGTTAGTGGCTGAAGAGCCAGAAGCACTAGCATCCTTCTGTCCCTACCGCTCTGTGCATTCTCTTGGTGTCTGGTAGGGACCTGGGGAGCCTTCTTTCCCCAAACACCAGTGCTGCCATCCTGTTTCGGCAGGGATGCTGCAGCACTGTGGCCAGAAGCTCTGAGATGAGGCTGCTGTGTTGCTGTGCCTTCAGCCTGGAAGCTGGGCTGCTGGGCAGCTGATGCTCCAGCAGCACAGCAGGTTCTCCAGCTGCAGCAGGATGCTTGCAGTGCAGCAGCCCACGCGTGGCAGGCCCGGCCCCAGCTGCTCTCTCTGCTCTCATCAGGAGGATGCACTTCGTTGGGCTGTCTCCGTGCTTGTTGTTTTCCTGATTGAGCCAGTGGAGCTGTTACTCTGATAGGGTTTCATGCTGGTGCAAATGAGCTGTCCCATGCCAAGGCATCTGTCCGTGTTCCTGACTGCAGTTCTCAGCGTGATGTATTGTCTTTCCTCACGTGAGTCTGAGTCTGAAATTATACTTATTGATTTTTATCAGCATGGAGGTCATCTTTATCTCCTTCTCCTTTTTCTATGCCCAGAAAACAGGAGTGGGGTGTGGGTTATGTTGCTGTCTTTAATTTAGTTGGCAGAGAAGTTTCCTCGTGTGCCTTATTTGACATTAATATTTTAAGCGTGGGGTCGATGTTTGAGAAAGCTGCAGCAGGACATTTCCAGTTTGCAGGTGGAGTCAATGTATGCATCTGTAGGGATCATGGGGCTGCTTCCCCCACGGCAGAAAGGGAAAGGTGTGTAACAGGACCACTGCCAGCACTGCTGTTGTTGCTGCTGCTTCAGGGGTTTGGCCAAAAAGTGACGATTAGACTCCAGCACAGTGCAGATCTGAACCACAGTGAGGGGGGAATTCCCTCAAAAACATTAGGGGCACCAGAGAAGGATCTCACCTTCATGCAGAAGCCTTGGAGCTCCTCCTGAGCCGCAGATGGCTACAGACACGTGGCAGGCAAGCAGCCCAGTGCTGCTCAGCACCTCCCAGTAAGCTGAAGAGCTTTCGTTGTTCCCTGTAACCCAGTCACTGTTCCCATGTCGAGTGGGTTGACACACTGCCTGCATTGTAACTCCCTGCCACGTTCACCGAGACTTCTATATGATGTATTTTAAATGCACCGATGATATTTTTCACGAGTTCTGGTGCCCAGGGCCTGCCCATTTCTCTTGCTTTTCAGCATTCCTGCTCTCGTGCCCCTGGCCAGCCACGCGCTGATGGTGACAGCTCCTCCATCAGAGTGAGCTGGGGAGCTTGTTGCTGTGCAATACAGAAATGTTCTGGTTAATATTTGCTCCAGACTCTATTCCTTCGCCTCCCACTGGCCCTGCTGGTGCCTCAGGGTTGAAGAAGGAAAGTGCATTGTGATGCAGATGTGTTTACCGAAGGATTAGATACGGAAAAAGGAAAATGCAGAAAGTAAAGCACTTTGCTTCACAGCTGGAACCAGTGCCCTCAGCTTCCAGCCCTGTTAGCTATTGGGGACGTGTGCTTCCTGATGTGAGCCATCAGTTATTAACCAGGCTCCTGCTGAGGTCCTGTTTTTCCAGTCCATCATCAAGTTATGCCTCAAGGAGGGAGCTGCTTAAACACGGAACACAAAGCAGAAAGTATGTTCCTGTCTTCAGGCTCTGTCCCGAGTGGTCAGAGACTGTGGGAATGATATCCAAAAGCTGAGAGAGAAGTTGGGATTTTTGTACTGTTTCCATGGAGACTGAACTCGTTACAGCCATCCCCTGCTTTGTTTTCTGCTCCTGAACCTGGTGCCTTTCCCCCTTCCATCCTCTGCAGGTGTGTGCTCTCCCCAGCGTCAGCCCCAGCTTCTCGTGGCAGGATGGCCATCAGCTTCTGAAGGCAGAGAGAAGCAAGTTGTGCTTAGAGTGACCAGACAGTGCAGAAATGGCTCCAGGCTGAAAGCACAGCAACAAGCAGCTGTGCTGGAGAGTAATTGCCAGACAGGCTCTGTGTTGTGCTCAGCATTGCTTGCAGGACCATGGGGCAGAGCCCTCTGGGCACAGCCCTGCATCCCTTGGCTTTGCACAGTAAAAAGCAGTGAGCTGCTCCTTCACTTTCTTACAGCTCTAAAGGAAGGCAGAATATTGATAGTTTGCAGTGATATGAATAAACATCTTGCACTCATCCATTAATGATGCTGGTCTCATTGGCTTTCTTAGGCAGTCCGCTGTTTGAGTTCTGCTGTGATTTATTCTGCCGTATTTAATAAAAGCATTTTTCTAATTGCTTTTGCCTTACTTCCTCAGTAATAATAATTGATAAAGGTCAGTATAAATTTGAACCTACGCCGTGCACATAATGAAATGTGCTCTCATAACATTTAAGAATAACCATAATAAATATTAATTTAAATCTCTTAGCTCGAGGCCTCGGACTCGCAGGTATTCCTCACTCGGCGCTGCTGACGGATGTGCTGCGGGCAGCACGCTGACTTCTGTCTGTCTGTCAGGGTCCCACTGCTCGCTCCTCGGGGGCACGTTGCTCCTGACTGTCGCAGATGCTCAGAGCAGCATGAGACAGGTAACGCTCAGCTGTCTTCTGCCCTTCCTGGCCGCTGTCGTCTTTGTTCCTATGGCACTTCTCAGAGTCCTTGGCATACTGTTAAGCAGCTGCTGCGTCTGTCCGGGTGGCAAAGCACTTGGGTAAAGCAGGGAGGCTGAAGTGGGTTCACACCTCCACCTCCCCCACCCCCCCCCCCCCCAGATCATCCTGAAGAAAAACCTCTTCCTGGAATAAATCCACGGCGCCTTCGTGTTGCAGATAGCATGGCCTTGGTAGTGAGCCTCGTGCGTTGGCCATCCCTGGGGTGAGCTGCCAGTGGGGCTGGTGGTCCACTGGGACCAGGGGTCCCCTGGGAGCAGGACCATGGGGTCCTGCCTCACCCCGGGCTGCAGCTCGGCTCTCTGCCGCACTCGGTATTTTATTGTACAGAGCAGCAGAAGTGTGACGTGCTTCCCTGCCGTGCAGGCATGGGGATGAGGGAGGGTTGGGGCTGTTACGTTTTTAATCAGTCATTTGCTGTTATCTGACGAAGGTTAATTTGCTATTCTTCTCTCTGCTCTGCTCTCTTTTGTGGGCAAGTTCTTTGTTGTGATTTCCCGAGGGGAGGCACCGGCGCTGTGCCGTAACCGCTGCCGGCTCCGTAACGCTGTGGGTCCCATGGATGCTGACCTACCACTTTTGCACTTAAAAACTTGCAGGAGAAACCTCACACCTGCGAGGAGCTCCTACTGCTGAGATCTCTGTGTGTGTGACTGCGTTTGCTTGCAATGAGTGCTCGGCAGCAGATTATACCGAGCTTATGCTGACAGAGTTTTTTGACAGCATCCCTTGATATTTCAGCAAAGAGCCAAAATCCTGAGGATATTTTGCAGTTTGTGTTCTCTTTAATCTGTTCCCTTTGTTGCTGAGAGCAGGAAATGGATTGTGTAGCTTTTAGCCTTGATAACGTCATGGTAACGTCCATCCTATTTGATCTGAAACCATTAAGCGTTGAGGGAAGACGGAGGGAAAATAATAGAGGGAGGGTGAGCACTGAACCAAGGAATTGTATAAATGCCAAACTGAAACCAATCTTATCCTCCGTGCAATGTCCTTTTGCCAGGAATTAGTGAGATCTGTGTTCCAAGTAATGGGTTTTCCCCCAAGGGTGTGCAGTGAGGAAGAAGATGAGTAAAGCACACATACGTAAGGTACTGGGGGCACTGACTAGGGACCGTTGAAATGCAGCCCTGGTTTTTCAAATTAATGGACCTTGTCATGCTGAAATACAGTATATATTGAAAACTCTTGGGACATGAAGTTGTTTTTTCTCATACGCACTCTTCCCCTCAGCTTCAGTGTAAGACTGCTTTCCATTATGCCCACGGGAATGGTGACCTGGTTGGGTATCTTGTTTTGGTGGCAGTCAGTGATTGGTTTGCAATGGGAAGGAGCTGCAGAGCACTGCACGCCTTGGGCTGCCCGGGCTCCTACAGCTGGAGCAGCTCCTGCAGGTCCTGGGATCAGCTGTGCTGAGCTGTGCTCACAGCAGAAGCCATTGCTGCTTCTGGAGCCAATGTTCTTATTTGGCACTGGCTGTGGTTCCACGTTTGGATCTCCAGGAAGGTTTTCCTCTGGGGCATGCAGGAGAATTCACCTGCAAGATACCAAATCCCTGCGTTTCTGAGTGGAGTCAAATCAACCCCTTCCACTGTGTGTGGCACAGCGTCTGTGCAGACACCCAGGCAGTCAAAACCAGGGCCTGGGGGCCACGCTGAAGTCACTTCTTCCCCTGTGCAAATAAATCACTGACAAGCAGCAGTGAATGGAGCACTGAGCCCTTCCTTTGTGTACCCGCTCCTCAGGAGCTGTGATGTTGGGAGCTTGCAGGACTCACGGAGCTCAGGGGACACGGGGGAGCGGGGGAACATGACAGCAGAGTGTGGGAGCATCGTGCTGCCTGAGTGATGGTGATTTCTCATTGCAGTTTCCTGCTTTTTCAACTTCACCACCCCGTCTGGGATCGTGCTGTCACCGAACTACCCCGAAGAATACGGAAGCAGCTTGCACTGCGTTTGGTTGATTATTGCAAAACCTGAGAGCAGGATTCATTTGGCTTTCAATGATTTTGACGTGGAGCCTCAGTTTGATTTCCTAGCTGTGAAGGACGGTGGCACTGCGGAGTCGCCGGTGCTGGGCACCTTCTCAGGGAGCCAGATCCCCTCCTCGCTGACCAGCAGCGGCCACGTCGCCAGGCTGGAGTTCCAGACTGACCACTCCATGGAGAAGAGAGGCTTCAACATTACCTTCACCAGTAAGAGCTCCTTCCTTTGCTTTTCATTTCCAGCTCCAAATTCTTGTGGGGTACCTATTGGTGAGAGCCTGACCACACCAAAAGCACTGCGAATCCAGAGCAAGGCTGAAAATTGGTAGTTTGCAGTTGGGTAGCAGAGGATTGGTTTCAAGCTTAGAGCTGGTTGCACAAGTTTTTTTTTTTTTTTTTCTGGCTGTGTTGTCCAGCAGTAAATCAGGGTTATTTGTCCATGGAGCATCCCATCTGCCTCCAGCCTGCCTTGTGCTAGGGGTTTCTTGCCTCCCCTCAGTCTGCACGCTGCTCACTGGGTGGACAGCAGAACCATCCATCTGCACTGTCATCGTTTGCTGACTCCTGTAGCTACACTGAAGGAAACGTGTTGCCACGTGCTATATTCTAAAGCACTGAAACTTCCTCAGGGACGTTTGGCTTCACTTAAGTCCAGTCTTCAAATCTCAGACGAATGCTATGGTAATTTTATCCTCGTATTGTCCTATAATTTTCTAAAGAGCATTGTTAAACCCGTTCAGCAGAACTGATAAATGACTTGGCTATAATAGCCTTTAGTGGCACTGCTAAATTAATAGCCTTTCCAGTTATGATTGCAAATCCTCTGTTAAAAAATAATAATAATAATAATAATAATTTGGAGGTCTTAAGAAATCCTTGGCCACTCGGAGCACATCAGGCAGTTCAGATCTCTACGTACCCGTGTTGGGAGC
Source organism: Oreortyx pictus (assembly GCA_036925125.1). Taxonomy (NCBI): domain Eukaryota; kingdom Metazoa; phylum Chordata; class Aves; order Galliformes; family Odontophoridae; genus Oreortyx; species Oreortyx pictus. The sequence continues at coordinate 976,802 of JAUPFR010000026.1, read as the reverse complement.
CATGGGATGAAGATGTTTTTAAGGTGATTTGTTGTTGGTTTTGTTTTTCACTGTTGTGAATGACGCAGCTACACCTGAGTTTATGTGTTCTGACTGTTTGAGCTGCCAAAAGGGAACTCCTGAGCCTTTCTGAGACACCTTGCTGTTCTTCCCTTCTGCTTAGATAGGAGACAGGAGGCAACGTATTGCTACAAGTTCCAGGAGCACAAGGCAGAGATTCAGCCCGTGTTTTCCCCTTCAGCAGTGTATGGTGACACGTTATTGTAAGAGAGAGGATGCTTCGTAGGGAATCCAGAGCTAATCTGTGTTTGGCCAAGTGCATTAAGGAAACGGATAGCGTGTGGGCGTAATGAGTCCGGAGGTTTTAATCTTTTATATATTGTTCATCTCGGAAGACCACCTCCGAGCCTGTGAAGATATAGTACATAATTATGCACTTAATGGGAAGTTAAGGCTGTGGGCTTGTCCTCTGGTTGGTCGGCTGGCCTAGCTTTAGCTGCAGGAAAAGGGCACTCCTTTAAGCAGAGCCGTGTGTCTGTGCTATTCTGTCCTTAGCTTTGCAACATGTAGAAAGGTAATGGCTTTGTGTCCTTCGTTTTATCCCAGTAATGATGACAAGTAAGGCTGGGGACAGCACGTTAGGCAATCACACAGCGTGCTCAAAGGACACTTAGACTGAACCACACGTCCTTCAGAAGGTTTTCTCGTTGATGGGTAACTTATCTCCCATCTATGTAGATGTAGATATTTTTAGAGGTTTGGTTTTGTTTTTTTATAAATCTATCTCTGAGTATGTTTGCACTTTCACACGTGAATGGTTGCTAAGATGGGATGGTTTGCACACTCGTTTCTGGTCCTGGTTGCTGCCGTATCTCAGCACCTCTTGGGGGCAGATGGTCTCAGTCATGGCACGTTGCAGTGCAGGCAGGGAGCAGGGCAATGGGAGTTACTTCACCCAGGTGCACGGCTGCTCTGCAGGAAGAGCTGGTGCTGTGTCTTCCCAGTGAGAAGGGTCAGTGTTCCTAGAGCAAGACCGTGTGCTGATTGCCACCATAGAAACGGTGTGAAAACATCAATTCTTCCACTTGTGGTCTGACCTGATGATTTTTAAATCAGGGCTGGGGAAGGCTCACTGCCCTCTCGTCTTTGCCTCTCAGCATTTAGGCACAACGAGTGCCCGGACCCCGGCGTGCCCGTGAATGGGAAGCGCTTTGGGGACAGCCTGCAGCTCGGCAGCTCCGTGTCCTTCCTTTGTGACGAGGGCTTCATCAGGACCCACGGCTCAGAGACCATCACCTGCATCCTGAAGGAAGGGAACGTGGTCTGGAACAACGCTGTGCTCAGATGTGAAGGTAACTTTTAGAGCTGGAAGTCCGTTCTAACCCTCAGCTTCTCAGTTATGCCCATGATTTTGTGTAGCCCTGGGGGGAGCTGCCTTTGCAGAAGAGTTTGCTTGGAAAGGAGCACCAGTCACACAGCAGTCAGTGAGCACTGAACTCAGTAGTTCTGATTTGTTTGTTGTTGTTGCAAAATGAATGATGGGGATGATTTTATTTGCTCAGCTCGTCTTAAGCAGGTGCTTTTCTAATAACAATAATAGAAGGCTTTCATTTACCGATGACTAAAAGCTTCTCTGCTCCTCTTGGCATGAAGGAAATTAAAGAACAAGGAATGGGAGATAGGTGGAGATTGGTCTTCTGTCCTGATTTTTGGTGCATGTAAAATACATTATATAATATTTATGTAATGAAAGCAGCAAAAGGTACAGATCTTCCCTGTGAAAAGTGAACTCATTGCTGCCATCATTCCCACGCACACCTTCAGCGTGTCTCTTGATGTGGTACATCAGTCCCTTCTAATTGATTCTGGAAATCAGGAGCCATAAATTGTGTCTGCATCTCCTTGCCATAACTGCTGTGAGAGCCAGTGCAGAAATGGGGGAAATGAAATGGTTGAATTAAAGGCTTTATTACAGATTTCTGAGCTTTTTCCGAGTTCTTTAAAGCTTCTATTATAGAAAAGAAATGGGAAGAGAAAAAAAAAAGAGCTCATTAGAGGTGAAAAGTCTTTGTCTACACTGTTGTCAGAGGAGCGATGCCCTGCACTGGTATTTACAGCACTTTGAGTAACAGAAGTACTGTATTGCTGAGAAATCATTTTGGTAATTGGTCATGCATTGTTCAAATGGATGAGCAGCACAATCCTGTCCATTGTCTTGGAAATTGAAATAAGAGACATTGATTGCATTCAATAAATTTTATGGAGAAAGAAGCTGGACTTATTTTCTTGCATAATTTTTCCTTTACGAGCAGCTGACAATAAAAAGTCTGTAGGTTTTGTAGAGGGTGTCCTTTCTTATCACATGCACTTGTATTCAAGTTTGTATATCTCTAAGTGTAGGAGGGAAACATACATTAAATAATGCACTTCCAGTCCACGTTTACCTTTGAAGCTTTGATGACATAAGACATCCTTATGCCATTAACCTGTGTTTCTTTCTCTGTGGTCACAGTGGTGATCTCTTTTACTTGCTCTTTGGTGTGCACTGAATTAAGTGTACATTTTAATCACCCTTTTTAAATAAGGAGGAAGCGTACGGACCTAAAGTAATACTTATGACTTGAAAAATTAATTAATGGGAAAGAAAGACCTAAGAGAAGAGTTGAAAGATGCACTGAAGTCTTGACAAGAAGTGACATAGCTTTGGGGCATCTCATTCAAATCTGGCTGTTGTTTGGCATCCTTCAGATCAGCAGTGATGGTTCTGGGCCCAGATTTATGAGGCTATTTAGGATCGCATCAAGTGTGACACTTGGTAGCCCTCATTCAGAGCTCACACTGTGGCACACGCACTTGTCTGTGCTGTTGCATTTTTTGGAGGACAGTCCATGGCAATTTAAGGCTGAAGGATTTTGTTCCTCTGGTCCATCAGTGCCTTTCTTCCAGAAAAGATAATATTGTGCCTTCAGCTTCTGCTGATGGCACAAGGGACCACAACGTGGACTAAATGCCACAGTCTTGAGATGTCCCTCGTGGCAGTAAAGACATGACTCAATTACCCTCAGATATGAAAGCCTTCCTGGCACCCGCAGCTGCTGAAATCCACACTGACCTTGCAGTTTTCTCGGGTTTATATCTAATGATTATTATTATACCCTGTCTGCTCAGAGCTGTTGCACAAGGTCAGGTACAGCAGCAGACTGCTGCGTTGTCAGCATAAACTTAAAAAGGCAGTTTCTTCCAGTCTGGTTCTGGTTGCTTTTAACACGTGAGAAACAGCAATGCATGAGAGCTATTGCATGGCAGGGCCGGGTCGCTCCGATCCTGCTGCAGTTTCTGTGATGTTTGTCACCTGAATGGTGTCCTTTCCTCATTTCAGCTCCGTGTGGGGGCCACCTGACGTCGCCCAGTGGCACCATCCTGTCCCCTGGCTGGCCTGGCTTCTACAAGGACTCCCTGAGCTGTGCCTGGGTGATTGAGGCCCAGCCGGGCTATCCCATCAAGATCACATTTGACAGGTGCTCAGTGGGCATTTCTCAGAGGTGACCCAGTTGTCCTATGTCTGTATGCCTTCGTGTTATCCCACAGCCCGTGCTGCCTTCTCATCGTTAGTGCACGTTCAGAATTGTGACAAGGAAAAACTAGCAGGGCTGTTGTGCTTTATTTTTGTTCACAGACATGTGCTTGTGTCTCTGGCAGGTTTAAGACCGAGGTGAATTATGACACCCTGGAAGTGCGAGACGGCCGGTCCTACTCTTCCCCCCTGATTGGTGTCTATGATGGGACTCAGGTGCCCCAGTTCCTCATCAGTACCAGCAACTACCTCTACCTCCTCTTCACCACTGACAAAAGCCACTCTGACATTGGCTTTCAGATCCGATACGAAAGTAAGTGCGGGTTGTTCTCGTAATTGTGCCCTCTGCGGCAGCACAATGGACTCAATCAAAGACCCCTCGGACTTGCTTCTCCCCTTTGCCAGGCAGTTAGCCTGGTGTGAGGATGTGAAGCTATTACAGGTCAAGTAGCACTTTCTGCTTTTCAACCATCTTGATTGATTAGGCTTTCTTCATCTTTGTTTTAGCATCTACAGAGTGTCATTAGAAAGAAAACAGTGCATTGTGGAAGGAAGCAGAGCTCAGTTCCTCTGCCCATTCCATCCCCTTGCCTTGGGGGTAATTGGGAGGACTTTGAATGAGCACATAGGAGTGAACCTTCCCCCATGTTCATAACTACACCTCAGCTTTGTTTCTCACAGCTGTGAAGCTCCAGTCTGATCACTGCCTGGATCCAGGGATCCCTGTCAACGGGCAGCGCCATGGGAACGACTTCTACGTGGGAGCACTGGTGACATTCAGCTGTGACTCGGGCTACACCCTGAGTGACAGCGAAGCCCTGGAGTGTGAGCCAAATTTCCAGTGGAGCAGGCCGCTTCCAAGCTGTGAGGGTAAGGGGTGCATAAGAAAGCATCTGCAGGAGATGGCAAACACTGAACTGCAAAGGCAGTGCAGCAACTGGGAAACCTGCAGTGACATTTGGTCTGTGTGCTCAGTTTGATTTTTGTGGCTTAAGCTTCATTTGGACCTTCAGAAGTGCTGACTGTTGGGGTTCTTTTTTGCAGCTCTGTGTGGAGGTTACATTCGTGGTTCCAGTGGTACCATCTTATCCCCAGGCTTTCCTGATTTTTATCCAAATAACTTGAACTGCACATGGACAATAGAAACGTCACATGGAAAAGGTGAGAAATCTTCAGCTTTCAGTGGTTTTAGAGTTGGGCTTGGAACTGGAGGAGGGTGGTCAGAAGGAGACCAGTGTCTTTGTCTGCAAGGCAGTGCTGTTCTGTGTCCGTGTGTTTGGCCACTTGTCATTCTTGCCCCCACTCAAACATTGTGTCTGTACAAGGCATAAAGGTTTTTGTGCTCACATCTCTTACTCTCTTTGAAGCAGAGGACTGAGAGAGAAAAGTGGTGCTGCATTAACACTACTGCAGTAATATTTGGTACTCAGTTGTACTGTCACCCATAATGTTCTTTGCTCTGTTGGATCTTTATAACATTTACAGATGGGGAAGTGGAAGTGCGTAGTAAATAATTTCCAAACGTAGGACAGAATTCAGGCTGTCAGTTCCCAGGTCTGCCCTAGTTCTGCAGCTCTCATTTCTCTGGCAGCCTAGAGGCAATGCATGGGCCTATTTAGTCCAATCTCCTGTGTGGCACAAGCCAGTTTTGTGTCTTGGAGGAAAAATTCAGGGAAGTGTATCACTGACGATTAGAGAACAAATTTTCTATGGAAGGAAGGGTGGTATGTGTCTCACTGTAGAATATCCTGAGTTGGAGTGGACCCACAAGGATCATTCATCGAGTCCAACCCTTGGACTCATCACGCAGTCAGAATCCTCTTGGGGTAAGCACCAGGGGTACAGACTTTATGTAACTTTATGCGCCGTTATGTAACTGTCTCATACTAGATATCAGCACAACAGGAGCTATCATGAGCCAATTTTGCAATACCATTTGTATTACAGCAAATAAACTTGTCAATGAACAGCACAGTGCATTAAGGGAACCATCACATGCTGTGAAAACTATTCAGTTGAGTAGCAGCAATCCACTCTTCATTAATCCACTCTGCCTTGGATTCAGCTCTGTGACGAGGCACTGCATTATGCTGTTGCTAAGCTAAGCACAGCACAGCAAACTGACACTCTTTTATATAAGAAAGTGTAACTCTGACACTTTTTTTTTTTTGCTTATATCAGAAGAAAAGTAAATCTTTTGATCAGGCTAAGCAAGGCTTGATGAACTGTGCATTTTCAGGTAGTGTGGGAATGCTCACACATGTCTAGGGACTCTTTGTCCCCTGAGCAGTAGTACAGGAAGCAGCACCGTGGAGCAGTTTGGTGTCACTCAGTTCTGGATTGAAGAGCTCAGCCCCAGCTCTGACCGTCCAGCACTGGGCAGTGTTTGTCTCACTTAGAGACACTGAGTTCTTGGCAAATTTGGGCTCAGGTTTAGTTGTGAGAAGCCTAGGAGCTGTTCCTGCAACTTTACCCCCAGGCAGGATCACCCTGCTTGCCTGTGTTCAGCTTTCCAGCCAGGTGAAGGCACTGCTTGGGTGCAGGAAACTTTCAAATCAAAGAGAGGACGTGTGAAGGACGCGGCACCGTTCTAACGAGCTGGCCAGCTTGCATGCCAGGAAAACCTTCCTTCCCACTCGTGTAGTTCAGGAGCTGTTTATTTGCCTCTGCCACAGAACGAGGAAAAATGTCCTTTCCTCCTAAGCCCTGTGAAACACAGTGCACTGCGTTTTGGAATTGGATGAATTTAGTTGCTGAAGAACAGAATAGGATGTTAAAAAAGTGTAAAGCCCGTTCTTGGCTGACTCAATCTGCAGTGCACTTCCCAAGTCTTCACAGTGTGCTCTGTCCTTGGCCTTCAGTCTCTGTTCTTGGAGACCATGGGGGCAATCAGTGGAGGTTTGGGTAAATCTGGTACTGCTTAAACATAGAAGTGGTAATAGTTCTGCTCTGTCTGCTCTAACAGGAGAGAGATTTGCATCACCCAGGTGTTTGCCGTTGCCCTTCACTCTTCTTGCTCTAGTTGTGAGTTCCCATAAGGTGGCTGGGTACAGGTGGGAGCTTTTGCTTTGGCTGTTCCTGCTGGGATGGTGAAACTGCCTGCACCATAACAGCTGACCTCACGTTTCTGCCAGATCTTTATGAACTTCTTGCACGTGGGCAGCCCGTGAGTCCCCTGATTGAAACAAGTTGGTTGTTGTAATCGTTATTTTTATGTGACTGCGGACAGATTTTCTTTATGGACTGTATGGGCTGTATAATTTAAAAGCAGCTTAATTTTAAAGATCCTTAAATGCTTACAAAGAGACTATTATTTTTCATCTTAGGACTTCAAAGTGATTTCTTTTCCCTATTATTTGTTTTGTTGTTTCTTCTACTGAGAATGGGAAAAAAAAAACCCATAACAAAACTGCATTTACAGAGTCATTCTGTGCCACAGTAAATTGCAGACCAGTGCAAAGGTTTAATCAGAGTCGCAAATCCTTTAAAATGAGTTTGTAATTAGCCCTTATGGCTGCAGTTACCCAGCCCTTGGCTCTGCTGCTGGAGGGCCCCGTGGATGTGATTGGGTTCGTTATCTCCAAAGCACTGAAGTCAGGAGCTGTTCTCCAGCCCCGGGCACTGAGCTCTGCCTCTGTTGATGTTGGGGGCTGATATTTCTTTTCCTTAGACCAGGTTTTGTAAAGGCATGGGTATAAATCTACTGTCAGTTGATAAACAAGACAAACTGAAAGCATTTTGTATTCCCTGCGTCTCGCTGAGATTTCACACCAAGGCAGGTCAGATCAGCTTTGAATCAATGGCACTGCTGGTATGAATAATAAACATTTGGGAACACTTAAAAGTTTCCTACCTCCATGGAGTTCCACAGAGGGGAACAGTTGAACTAAACATCTCCTGTCAGGCTCCAGATAATACTTACAAGGGATGTGCTGCCACGGAGATGTTATGTGTCGGTGTCCTGGGAAGGCTTTGTGTTGGTCACCCACCTCCGTGCCCTTCCTTCCTGGGAAGGGAGCTGCTTGCCGTCCAAGAAATTGGGTAGATATAGGGAAATTCAGAGTTATAATTGGATGCTAACAGAAACTCTGCTGGGATGGGTATTAAAGCTCATGCTCCAGAGCTTTAATCAGTCTCTAGGTTGATCTCATCCCGATCTCCAAAATGAATGGGGAACGGGGAGCAAGGAGGAGATAATTCCTCTGATCCTTATTTACAGATTTTCTGTGCTCGCACTGCAAGCTGCTGATGCTGTACTTTGGCAGAGATGGGATGCAGAGCGAGACAGCCCTCGGGTCTCCCCAGGTTGGCAGTCTCTGTGCTGTTAATCATTGGCTTAAATGAAAGAACTTGGTCATGCCACTGGGCACTCCCGATGTGTGCGAGGAGCGGTGATCCGACTGTGACTAATGAAGAGCAGATGACAGCACTTGTGTTTGCATGGAGGAGCCTCTCTGTAACAGCCCCGTTGGGTTCAGGGCTTGTGAGGAGTGTGAAGGCCATTGCAGCTCTGCAGCCTGCCCTCAGATCTCGGGGTGTCTGCAGAGGTCCTTGGGTGAAAGCAGCCGTGTCACTGCGGAGAGGCTCTTTCTGTTGCGTGGCATTGCTTTGTCTTGTGGGCCCCACGTGGCCGTGATGTGACAGGGTTCCTGAGAAAGGGCCCTGCCTCTGCTGCTTCTGCCACTTGTTGTTTTGCAAGGGTGGAATTGTGTTCCAGATAATCAGTGTTTCTAATTGTGTTTGAATTTCAGCATGAGCATCACCTTGCTGGAGGCTTTTGCGAAAGCTCTTGGTCCTTACTGCTTTGTTTCTGGAGGTGTGAAGGATGCTTTAAGTAATTAATCTCCCCTTTCTTGATTGTTACAAATGCAGCAAGGTCACAACATGGCCTTCTTGCCAATATGTTACACAGTGTGGGCATCAATGGGGACAGAAGCCACGTGTGCCTGAGGAGCATGGCTTTGTCCATGAGTGATCTGGTGTCCTGCAGGGCCCATCCCACCATAGGAATGTGCAGGAGCTCCCTGCATTAGCACTGCAGGCAGATACCTTCTGAGAGGCCTTCCTGACCTTCAGTGTTGTCATAAGTCCTGTTTCCTAGGTATGAATTCCTTCCAGAACATACTCAGTTTTGTTGTTTCCAAGTCTTCACAGCTATAGCTTTTGCTTTCCTTGCCCATCCGAAGGTCAGCACTGCTAAAACAGAGTGCTTTGAGCTGCCAGGCTCCGTCCTTCTGCTGCAGATCCATCCCTCAGGCGAGCCGTGCTGCCTGCTGCTGCAAACCAGAGGCACAGCAATGAAGGCACCGACTGCCTCGCTCTGTTCTGGCCTGTACCATGGCCCTGTTGTATTTCTCTCTCTGTTCTACTTCTAACATAAACACGCCGACTCTTTTCAGTACTGTTTTTCTCTTCCATTGGGCTGCTCAAAAAATAAAGAGCCCGGTGTCATCCCAGGGAGCGCAGAGGGCTTTGTTTTGAAGTGCTGCTGGTTCCCTCCTGCAGGCGTGTTCTTCACCTTTCATACCTTCCACCTGGAGAACGGCCACGACTACCTCCTCATCACCGAGAACGCCAGCTTCACGCAGCCCCTGCAGCAGCTCACCGGATCCCGCCTGCCCGCTCCGTTCAGCGCGGGGCTCTTCGGAAACTTCTCTGCGCAAATCCGCTTCATCTCAGACTTCTCCATGTCCTACGAGGGCTTCAACATCACCTTCTCAGGTAAGAACAGAGGTGGACGGGCTTGATTCTTTCCCTTTCCTTTAGACTTCAGCGCGGATCTTGGGAATAGGTTCCCGTTGGTTCGTGTGGATCTTGGAATCAGTGGCAGGGAGAAGTGTGGGTGCCCCATCTTGGAGGTGCCCACAGCCATGGATGTCTGCTGGCTGTCCCCCCCAGGGCACGACAGGGCTTAGTGTGCTGCAAGGTCCTTTCCAAGCCAACCATTCTGTGATTCCATTCAGTCGTTCCACTGTGCCGGCGTTGAACCACTGTGTGTCCCAGGAAATACTCTCTTTACACTCCCATGTGCAGCACTTTTGCGCACCTTGAGCACCAGAAGGTGCTCACCCAGTGACCTTTCCATCTCTGTTTACGGATGAAGTTTCAGCTCGTTTTCCTGTCCTCAGGGGGCCATTCCTCATGCAGAACACATCATCACACTTGCCAACAACAGCTTTGCTCGGGCAGCCTCTGTGTGCCCTTAACCCCAGAGTCCTACAAATGACTGCTGAAATGTTTGCACACGTTTCAGAAAATGCAATCTTTGCTGCCTGAGTGCCCTGAGCAGCAAGGTAACGGGCAAGAGCTCGCTGTACGGCTGCCATTCTCTTCTGTATCTCAGCATTTAGTCCTCTGATTCTGCCTGCTGGTGAGGAGGAGACGTGGCTGCTGTTCTTTGGGGCTTGCTGTCTTCGAGGCACAGAGCTGCTGCCACAGACGTGCAGTTAAAACCTGCCACACTCCAAACTGGTTCCCAGTGCCTTTGTTCTGGCCTCTGAAGCCATGGATTTCCATGTGGTACTCTGTGAAAACTGGACATAAAAATTCCAATTAACTTTCATTTTGATTGGGAAAAGATGGCTCTTTGTCAAAAAAAAATGCCTCACATTGTCCAATTATAACTGTTATTTTCAATGTATTTTGGGACTTATTTCCTTCCTCAGAAAATGAAAATGGGAGTTGGTTTTATTTTGTAGTCCTCTTTATTTATGTAAGCGTGTACTTTGTATTTTGCAGCTGTTATTTGTTCAAAGAATAACCCCCAAAAGAGGTTTCCTTTACAATGGTTTGTGGCCAGAGGCACACGTTTGGCTCCTCTCCATAATGCTACATGACCTTTCGTCTAGTAGCAGCTTAAATGTTCTCTTACATTCCCCAGGCAGGATGCTGTGTTCATTCATTTCCAGGATTAGTAATGTAGAGGCAGCAGAAATCCCATCCGGATCAGTTCATCTTCATTTTCCTCGACCAGGGGGAGAATGACAAACCTCCATCACGTTTTGCCTCCGCTGGTGTCACTTTCTACTTCGGCTGGCAGCGGTGACAGGACATGAGGAATGGTTTAAATCAGTGATCTGAGGGCTGTGTTCTGAGAGCAAAACCCAGGCTCTGCTGTCTGTGGTCAAACAGGTGGCACATCTTGCACGGGTGCTTCTTTTTCAGACCTTACCCACATCTGGATCACAGCCCACAGGGCTTGGAGCCCCCTTTATTAGGGAGGAGGGGGTACGAGGCGTCACCGTGCCGTGCAATAGATGTCCATCTGTCCCCTGCAGAATACGACCTGGAGCCCTGTGATGAACCAGAGGTCCCAGCCTACAGCATCAGGAAGGGGCTGCAGTTTGGTGTGGGTGATGTCCTCACCTTCTCCTGCTTTCCTGGGTACCGGCTGGAGGGCACGGCACGCATCACCTGCCTCGGGGGGAGACGGCGTGTGTGGAGTTCGCCTCTGCCAAGGTGTGTTGGTAGGTGGTCATGTGCTTTCATTTTGCTTGGCTGGTTGCACTGTGCTGGAGTGGCTAGTGGGGCAGGGAAGTGCGTGTACCCCGGGCTGGGTGGTGAAGGGGTGGGGAGAGGGAGCTGGGATGAGCTTCAGCCCTGTGAATGTGCTGGGGAAGGGGGGGGATGGGCAGAAGGGCTGCAGCCCTCTCTTAGGTTGGAACACACAGTGCATGGTGGTTTGGGGTCCTCAGGAAGCCCGTGTCGTGGCCCAGTGGGTGAGCAGCCCTTGCAGCCCTTTAGGGATAGGTTCTGTAAAGCAGCATGCTTTTAGGGCCAACCTCCCTTTGAATCAGAGTGCTGTAAAACTTAATAGGTCAGAGATGAAGGCTGCTTCAGGGTGGGTGATCTTAAGGAGCACAAATTTCACCTCCGTGCCATTGTCTCTTCCACCTTCAATTTCTCCTCCTCCAACCACTGCAAGTTCATCTTTGCAATCCCTCTCGCAGTTATTTATACTGATAAATAAACGTGGGGGGAGAGGGGAGGAGGAAATCACCTGAAACACTGAGCCAGTTGCTGGCTGTCATCCCTAATGCAGAGGGGCTGCGGGCAGCCTGGTGAGCTCTGCAGAGCCCTTCCCAGTGCCCTCTGAGCACAGAGGATCAGGGGTACCAGTGTAACAGCAGTAAAACAGAAAGGCAGAAGGATTGCCAACGCCTCAGGCCTTTGCAGATGGAAGATTTAACATATTTCTGGTTTTGTTGTACATTAAGGAGGAAAATATTCAGTGCTTTGCTGCTGCCTGGGTCACCCGGAGCACCGTGGGGGGGTGTGCAGATGAGACAGACTGCGTTCGTACCTGGTGTCACTCCAGCAAAGCCTGCTAGGTGGATGTTCCTCATCTGTGGCCTCTGAGAGACATTACAAAGAAGGCGTCCCAGCAAGAGCCAGTCTGCTTTTGCAGTCTGTTGAGCTTTGCTGTTGAGTCCTGTCATGCTGAATGCATTTCCCAGCACTGTTTAATGCCTAGGTCACAGGGCTGCATCATCCTGCTGTGACAAGCAGCCTCTTCAGGGCATGAATAATAATCAGGTTGCAGAGAAAGCTCATCAGGGGAATAGAAATCAAAAAGCATCATAACACGGCTTTAAATCTGGTTTGCAGACATCCCTAAATGGACACACGAGTTCCACGTGCCCAGATCTCTGCGGTAGCTGGCTCAGAGTTAGCGTGCTGGTTTGTGATGATGGATCGAATTGCCCTTCTGGTGATCTGTGCACAGCTGTGGTGGCAGCTTTTTCCACCATGCTCTTGCTGCACACTCAGATCTGTCGAAGGGTACAACTGGAAACTGGAGACCTCTTTCTTAAGGCCCGGGAGATGTGTTTTTGCAGACAGCCCAGGCACATGGCACGCAGTTCCTGTTCTAGTGGTGGATCTGGATGGATACAAGAGCAGCTTATCCTTCATCCTACCCCTCCCTGCAGGTGGGGATGCTCTGTGCTGACCCCTGCTCCAGACCAGCTCCTGCATGGTGACATCCCCAGTATCAGCCCCTGGTACTCAGTGCTGCAGGGAACGTTGTCCTGCAGGGCAGGAGGGGAGAACAAAGTCACCCCCCAGCCATGTCCTCTCACCATGCCTGCTGCTGCTTCCTTATGTCACCTTCCTGCTCGACTGGGAGGGGCAGCAGAGGTAGGAGAGATGGTGCAGAAGGCTGCACATGCACTACAGTGGCTTCCTGCAGTCCCAGCAGCTCCGTATGCTGCATGAGGGACCCTAGGTAACCAGAGAGCTGCTCCCGGGGGGGGTTTGGAGCAGTTCTCCCCACCTGTGCACTCAGAACACCGGGGCTCAGAGGAGCAGGGAGCCAGCTTGTTACAGCTGCAAATCTTTTAGGGTAAATAGGCCAAGTTCATTGAGGGAGTAATGCAAAACACATGGACGTATTTTGGGGGACTGCATGTGTAAATGGCAAATGGGCTGCAGTGCTGTGAGCTGGAGTCAGGAGCACAGACAAGACAGGGACTGCTGGCAGAGGGCATAAAGCAGAGAGTGAATGTTGGTGTATAGGGTTCCCACATCAGCATCTCTTTGTCTGTCTCCAACCTTTTGTCTCTGGAACAAGAGAGGTCAGCCGTGCCTGTGCTGCAGCCCACTGTGGGGCTCAGAGTGACATGTTGGGAGGAAACAGATGTATGTAAATCAGAGCCACTTTCTGAGACTGAGGGGCAAAAGGATTTCCGGTTTTCTCTCTTTTTCTGATGGGAGTGGATGTAATTGTCAGCTGCAAAGCTGGGAAGGAAAAAAAAATGCAGGGAGCAAAGGATGAGAGGTCCTTTGAAATACTGCCAAATGGTGAACTGAAGGGCCAAGGTCAGAATTAATGACCAATAAGAGGAACGGCACTTTTTTCCCTCTTTCATGAGATGATTGTGGGGAAGATTTTCAAGTTCACATGTAGCTTTGTAGCTGGTAATGATTTTAGGGTGTCACTGAGCATACTTTTACTGCACAGAGACCTCCTACCTGGAACAGCCAGGTGCCAGCAGTGTGCTGTGCTGTCAATACAAAGGCATTACGATTTTTAAACACATCGTTCATATAAAACTCATCAAGTTACCGGGTGAGCTTTGCCTCAGCAGCAAGGCCAAAGATGTTAAGTATTTCAATTTAATAATGCATGTTTTTCATTTCCTTCATTCGGAGACGAGGAATGAACGTAAACACGTTGAGCAGGCAGTGATGTTCTGTGGAGTTTGGATTGTGTTTCTTAACATTTCTTAATCTAGGATAGCATTTGAGTACACCAACTTTCTGTGACTCAGGTTCCCTATCCAGGAGAGGATATTAACCACTTCTGTAAAGCACCTGGGGTTTAATGGTGATAAAAGCATTAGTAAGAGCTGGAACTTGGGGGGGTTGGTTTTTATTAACAGCACTTGGAAGTAAAGCTTGTGGCTGTGTTAGCAGATGGGTGTAGGAAGGAGTGAGCATCTGTGGCCATTTGAAGGACTCACCTGCATGTGCTGTATGGCTCAAATATACACCTGGTTATTAAATGTGGCTTTGTGTCTTTCTGTAGCTGAATGTGGTTCGTCTGTAACTGGAACTCAAGGTGTTCTGCTGTCCCCCAACTACCCAATAAACTACAACAACAACCACGAGTGCATCTACTCCATCCAGACACAGCCAGGAAAGGGGATCCAGCTGAAAGCCAGGACTTTCGAACTGGAAGCAGGAGATGTCCTCAAGGTAACTCCATGGTCTCAGGCAGTGAAGGGTAGTGCTGCTAACGAGAGCAAGATCTGAAAGGAATTTGATGTTCTGAAGTTATAGTAGGGTGAGCTGAGTCTGACCTCTGGAAGGTGCCACAAAGGGAGCACTGATGGCAGAGTGATCATCCCAGGCAGAGTCTGCTGCCCATAGCTGGGCTGGCATCCCCCAGGAGTCTGTGGCTGCTGCTGCCAGTGGGCACTGCCGTGTCATTTAGTGCCTGGCCCAGCTGTTCTGAGGACAGCAGCACGAGTCCCATGAACCAGAGTGATCTTCAGGCTGATAGTGTTATCTGTGGGTGTTCTCTCTCGTGCTAGAGCAAGAGGAAAAACTGCAATACAGCTGTGAAGCGATGTCTGCTAGCCCAGGGACATCGATCAGCATGCCACTGCTGTGTGTTGGTTGGCTGTGCTTAGAGACACGTTGTAATTGTAGGGAATGGGCAGCTCTGAGCTTCCCGTGCTAACTGCAGCACTGAGTGAATGTCCTTTGTGCTTCAGCCTCGCTGAGGGTTTTAGCATTGTTTGTGAGCTTCTAGGAAACAAGGCTGATTCCTCTGCAAAGGGGGTTTGTTTAAATTCAAGCTATTCAGCATCCCCATCCTCAGATTAATCTGCATTTACAAGTTTCAGGACTGTATGGAAGGAGACAAATGTAGACTGAGTCTCTGTTAAGCACAAAGAAATGGTTTTGTAGGAGGTATTAATATCACAAGATGTGTTCAGCTGCACTAAGCCCAGAGAATGTCTCTCTCCTTGTTTAAGTGCTGTCCTTCTGCACCGTGAGATTGGTGTAATCCATGTATGTTCAACTCAGAGAATGACAGAAAGAGAGATTTCCAGCTAGTACAAAGGATAGTCTTGTGAAGGAAATGATTTTCCCTCAACGTGTTTGTCATCAACTTCTCTTCTTCTCCCAAGGAAAATTGCTATCAATCTCTCTTAGTGAGAAGCTGCTCTTTATTGCCACAAAAAAAGTCTTATTATCCAAAAGAAAAAAATCCATTTGTGTTCTTTTAAATAATGCTGAGGTCAGGACACGTCTGTGAGTCACTCTTGGAAGAAAAAGCTTTTCCAGTAGTTGTGCTGCACCTTTGGTTCAGAAAACACAGCCCCAAGTGTGGCAGGAGCTGAGGTGTGAGGGGCAGACTGCCTGTGTCAGGGTGGGAGTTCTGCTTTTGGATGAGCAGCATCACAGAGCATCCCCACAGACACTGAACTACATTTCTCTGCCTTCAAATGAGCTGCCCCTGTTTGCACTCCCACAGGGTTTGACCCCTAAAAAGGCAAATAAAAGTGTTTTTCAGAATGCCTTTCTCCTTCCTCCCAGGTCTATGATGGCAGCAATAGCTCTGCTCGCCTGCTGGGTTCCTTCAGCCGCTCAGAGATGCTCGGCACCAGCATCAACAGCACGTCCAGCAGCATGTGGCTCGAGTTTATCACCAACACTGAGAACACCAGCAAAGGCTTTGAGCTGCAGTTTTCTAGTAAGTCTTAGGCCCACGTCTGAGGGGTGATTGTATGGCTTTGCAGTCCTTCCGTAAAGGTTCTTGCAGTCAGAGCTGGGGAGAGGAGCTCTGCCCACCAGCCCTTCTGGTGCTGCACTGACTCCCAGCTGAGATAGCAGAGCTCTGGGATCTCGCTCAAATCTCAATCAAAAAGTAGAATTCTGCATAGGGTGTTGCTTTTTTTTTTTTTTTTTTTCATCAGAGCATTTGCTTAGAAGGAAAATACTTGATATGATCTCGTGTTAATACCTTCTGACTGTTACATGTCTGAGAAAAGCTGACACCGTTTCTCCCACACCAGGTTTTGAACTCATCAAATGCGAGGACCCCGGCATCCCGCAGTTTGGCTACAAGGTCCACGATGAGGGGCACTTTGCTGGCAGCTCAGTATCATTTAACTGTGACCCTGGCTATACCCTGCGGGGCAGCAGAGTGCTGGGCTGTCTGACCGGGGAGCGGAGAGCCTGGGATCAGCCCCTGCCAACCTGTGTGGGTGAGAGCTCTTGCTTTCAGATCATCCTCCCAAGTTCTGTGCTTGTGGGCATTGCACCAACGCCCTTCCTTTCTCTGTAGCTAATACATGTGATATTATCTTCAGCGTTGATTGCAGCCATCTACATCAAAAAGGGAACGATAAGGATCCTGTGTAAGGCATCTTCAGATCAAGAGCGGCGATAGCTGCAGAACTTCTGCAGGCACTGTTAACATGAAACACCGCTGTGAGCACAGATTTGACGAGGTTCCTTGCTTCTCTGCAAGGAGACTGCTGCTTTCTCAGTCCTTGTCCTTTCCCTTGATTATGTTAAATGCAGTGGCACTTCCTGAAAATGGCAGACAGCAGCGTGTGCTGGCATTTGGCAGCTCAGAGTCACGTTTACGTGAGAACTGCAAGA
The DNA here is from genome assembly GCA_036925125.1 of Oreortyx pictus. NCBI lineage: Eukaryota > Metazoa > Chordata > Aves > Galliformes > Odontophoridae > Oreortyx > Oreortyx pictus. The sequence continues at coordinate 960,109 of JAUPFR010000026.1, read as the reverse complement.
CATCTCATTCCACTTTTTCGGAGATTTTAATTCCCTCCATCTCCTCGCTGAGTCCCGAGTTCCCCTTTTCCTATAACTCTCTGGATAAGTATCTTATTGCTTAGAAAACTCTGCTGTTGAGTTTTTTGTAGCCAGCTGAAGTGTTCGTACCCAAATCCGTGTGATTAATGAGGGTTTCCAAGGCACAGAGAAGTTCTTGCAGACTTGGTCCCCTTGGAGCTCTCAGCAGGCAGCTTTTGTGTGGTGCTCAGACATTGGCACGCCAAGTTCTCCTGCCAAGTTAGGAGTTCTGTGCTGCAGCTCTGCTGAGTTTTAGCTTTGCTTGTTGAGGGGGAAAAGGCGAATTTGTGTGATTTATCCATCCTGTTAGCCTTCATCCTATTTTCCAGATCTACATGAGAGTGATTGTGTCTTCATGAACCTGTGGGAACTTTGAGAATTTTAATGGACTTATAATGAAAACATATTCAGAATCCCCATGTGGAGGTTCATTTAGCAGCCATACGTGTGCTGGCTTCTCTGTTTTATCACTCTTATGGATCGTTAAGGCTTTTTGCAGATGCAGGCAGAATTGAGCTCTTTGGCCCCACGTGTGAGTCAGGGAAAGCAGGATGTTGGCAGGCTCTGCTTTTATTCACTACGGAGCCAAAAAGGTGAAGAGGAGCTTTGACAACACGTCAGATTGTAGGAGGGGCCGTTGTTTGATGACTTGCTCTCTTAGCTGAATCCTGGGACTCCTTAGCTTTGGTTAGAAGGCTGTGAGGATCTCTAGAAATGGGGAGAAACTCTCTATTGTACGGGTAGGGTGAGATCTGTGTTGTTGCCACGTAGGAGCCATGATGTGCAGTGAATCTCCTCACTAACCCGTGTGTTTCTTACAGCTGAGTGTGGGGGTACTATCAAGGGAGAGACATCAGGACGGATTCTGTCTCCCGGATACCCCACGCCCTATGATCACAATCTGAACTGCATTTGGTCCATAGAGGCAGAAGCTGGTTGCACAATAGGGTGAGTAGAAGCTCTTCACACTGGTTTTTACATGGTTGAGGCAGTGGCCCACTCTGAGCTTCGTGTCATTGGGTTTCCAAATTCTTTTGGCCTTGCTGAAATTCCCTGGTGGCTTTGCCCCAGAGAACCCGATCTGTATCTCATACTAGTTACTGTAGCTTGTTTTCCTTTCCACGTTCAGCTGATTTTTCTGGAGTTAGATCAATAATTATTTAAAGCTAGTGCAGAGAATGCAGTGTCACTTTGAGAGGCCCCTGTGAGGGATCAGACACGGCTTTGTCTGCTTGCCAGGCTAGACAGAAGTGGCATCACTGCTTCCCCTTTCCCCTCAGCTTTTCAGCCCCACCTGGGCTGTGCCTCTCACAGCTATCATGCCGTGTGGTGGTGAAGCCAGATGTTTGCTGTTGCTGCCTGTGTTATTGCTGTATTAAAAAAATCTAAGAGCTTATACATATTTACAAATCCAAGAGTAAAATACAGACGCTCTTCACCCCTTTGCCTCGATTGGGTGTGAGCAGAAACAGACCTTTTCCACCAGATCAGGGCTTGATTTCTCAACTGTATTCCACCATGTGTCCAAAATCCTAAAATGGGGATGTGTATGTGAAATTGCTTGGAAGTTCACATCCCAGAAATGGATAATGGAAGGCAATTACAGATCTGGTTCACCTCCCGTTTGTACTGCCAGAGTAAGTTAGCACCAAAATGGATGAGCTCTGTCAAGTTCCATTTGTGAGAATGAATGGTCGGGCACAGGGGGTCCCCAGATGCAAGTGGACAGCTGGAAAAATGAGGCCCAGCACCTAGCTTTCATCTTCTAATTGTATTGTTTTATGGTTTTAATAATAAAAAGAACAGATACAATGCAATTATTCTCCCAAAGGAAAGGCTCAAGATGGTTTCTGAACATCTGGTGTGTTCAGAGACCCAAGACTGTTTTCTTCTCCTGCTCCTCTGACTTCTGTTACCGTTTTGTTTTTACTTTCCTGTTGGAAAATGGCAGTTTGAAATGTAATTTGTTCAGAAGTTATGTGAATTTGGCGGTTAAGTAAGCATGGTGCTGAGAACATTTGGCTCATAAAGGCAGTGCAGTCACCAGCAGAATCCAGGCACTTCTGTACCCTGTGATGCTTCATCTGTGACCCCCACTGCTTGCTGCTGTTCCTCACTTGCCCCCATCGTGCCAAGCCACGTCTGTGCAGCTCTCCCAGGGATTTCAGTCCACTAAAACCCACCTCCAGCAGAAGACAAGTATGTTTGCAGGTGAAATCTGTGCTAAATTGATGGGACTGGGATGTCCCCACCATCCTTTCGATGTTAGCTGGTGCGTCAGCCCCAGTTCTGCACTGACCCGAGCCCTGCTGCCCGTTAGTGCTGCACTTCTGCCTTCAGCACAGGTCCTTTGCTGCATCAGCCCTCAATCTCACTTCAGAAGAGACTGCTCATCACGGTCAGCACTGTGCAGCTTTTGTTGATGGGTTATGTGGGGATAGATTTGGTCCAGGATTTTTGTCTTTACTCGGTACAGAAATTCCCTCTGTCAGGTGTGGTTCAGTAACGGATGGTTTCTGGTATTGCTCATAGAAGGAAGAGCAGAGCCAGCTTAATTCCTGCCCGAGCAGCTTCCCGTTGAATTCTCCTCTTTCTGTCATTCTCCTGTAAAGGATTCTGTAGATTTCTGTCAGGCAACGTAGGCATGAACCCCGACTTCTGCTCCCCCCAAAAGTGTAGGAGGTGGCCTTGTCCAAAGGCTGCCTCACCAACACAGTCCTGTCCTCTGTGGGAGCACCCCCAGGAGCAGAGCTGTGGGTTCATATTTGCAGCATCACAGAGCTTGGAAGGGGCCAAGGCTGGAACGAAGTGACGCCAGGCATCCGTATGGAGGTGCACCTTGTGAGCCTCCCTTTGTCACCAGAGATGAAAGCTCCCTTCTTCTGCTCCTTTATTTGGCAGCACAGGAGAACAGATGATCTCTGGGTAGTTGAGAGCACATTCTCAGCAAGTTCATTTTTATGGTAATCCATTGGAAAAATAATCCTCTTCACGCATGATGCAATTGTATAAAGCCCTCATTTATAACCCACATTAAAATTAATCACCACAGCTTTTTGAATAAAGCTGTATCTGCACAGAAGGAGGAGAAGGAAAGGAAGGAAAGAGAGAGGAACGAGTCTGTCCGTTTCTGCCATGAAAGTTAAAGGGTTGAGCTTTGAGATGGGATTAGCTGTGCACAGGTGTGAACACAAGTACAGGCAACTGCAGCCACAGTGCCATGGCCTTGTGTGAGACCCCAGGGAGAGAAACAGGAGGGAGAAGTAGGGAGGTGTGCTGCAAAATGAACGGTACCTGCCTGCAGGTGCTGCAGCACGGCTGAGAGCACGGTGAGAAGCAGCCAGCAGCGCTGCATGGCACAGCAGTGATCTCAGCATCCTCACGGTGTCTGCTGGTACTGCTAACCCTGTTCTGATGAACGCTGCTGACAGGTTCCATTTTTCACACCCTCATTTAGAAATATGAATAAAAAAATCTACCTGCTCCAGGTGAAAACCTGTGGAGTCCTCTGGGCACGTAATGTCAAAGAGCTTTGGTGACCCCCTGGCTTGGAGGGCAGCAGTGGGGGGCCCTGCATGCTGCTGTGAGCACTGAGATCCTACAGAATTGAGGGCAGCTGGGGGGCACTGCCCCATGGAAGGGGCCATCATCCCATGGGTAGAACCAGGTGGGGGGCTTGGATGGGAAGCACCAGCAGAAAGCCTTGGGTTGGTCGGGCAGCTTCCATCCACACTCTGTGCACACCTCATTTGCTTTTCGCTGCATTTTTTTGCATGTAATTGAGTTTGCCTCTCCTTTGTTTGCTAAACCAGTTGCACTGCCTTGTCTTAAATTAAGCCCTGCTGGGAGTAGAGTCGGGCTGACAGAAAACTGGTGCTGTTCGGTGAGACGTGCCTGTCGGACAGACTGATGGCTTCAGAGCACACTGCTTTTTGTGATGCAGAGGGCTGTCCTTGTGGACTCCTGGGCTGGTGCTGGGCAGCCTGTGCCCCGGGCACAGCTCTCCCTGCGTTGGTAAAGCCTGAAAGTGAGTGAAATGAGGAGGGAAATCACTGCAGGCAGCAGCTGCCCCTGCCCCCCTGCCCGGTCAGTCTCTGCCCTTAGTGAGGATTTCAGCCCAGGCTTTGCTCTGGCTGTTCTGGCTGATGGGCAGTGCTCAGCACAGGATGGGCTCCTGTGCTCAGCAGCTCTGCTGGGATCCATCCTGATTCCATTCTCATTTTCGTTGAGTCTGGCTTTTTTTTCTCCTTCGTTGTGCAAGTTTCTGCTAGGTAGATTTATGATTCAGCTCTTTTGGTTTCTGTCAGATTCCAGGGATGTCACTTTGTTGCTGAGTACATTGCAGTATTTGCCGTTTTTTTTTTTTCCTTTTTTTTCTTTATTTTTATTTTTAATGGTTCTCCCTTACTAACGTTTGCCCCAGATAAATGGGAAAGCAGCAAAAAAAAATCCCCACAGCCACGTTTTCCTCCGTGTGCCATCAGAGCTTTAAGCCCGGCACCTGACTGTTGGTTTTCGCAGGGTTTCTCAGTGCACTCTGTGGGTCTGTGCCCCCATTTCCATGGCACTTCCCCTGTCCCGTTTGCCTGATCTCAGGGATGGACAGTATTTCCCCCAGTGCTGAGTTGGAAATGGAAAACAGTCCACTTCTGATGTGCTGCAGCCTGGAGCTGGTAACTCCCTTGACTCTAGCAAGAGCCACAACAGTATCTGACGCTTGGATGCTGATTGCATTTGCTGTTTGCCACCCCCCAGCACACACCCTTTGCTGCCCTGTTTCATTAACCCCTGGGGCACCTCATGCCATGCTGAGTGTTTCTTTTCCAGCATGACACTATTTAAATAAAGAGTGGTGTTATTTTCCTTTCCTTCATTTTTTTTCCCTTGGTGTACAGGATTAGCTCCGTGCCAGGAGCAAATTCTTTGATCTGAGTGCAGGTAACAAAAATCAATGCATTTTATCAGTAGACAAAAAGCTACTCCTTGTAGGATGCCAAAAAAGCAAAAGGACAACCAAGGTTGTTGCTGTGTGCAACACAGGGACAATGTGTGAACTGCACGAGAATCCATCAGTTGTCTGGAGGGACCTCAGCACATTTGCTGCTAATTTTCCTTTTGGAATAAGTTTCTTTACTTCTGTGGTTATCTGTAATAGAGCTCAGTAAAACCAAGGGCAGAGCCTCTGTCCTCCAGTTCACAGCCCCGTGCCTCTCTGCTGCACGTTCCCTGCACATCCTTGGCTGAGCCCTCTGTCTGTGACCGCTTCCACTGGAAGGTCTGAGCATACACAGTGATGAGCTTCCAGCTGGGGACTGTCTGCTGCCCATGGTGTGGTATGGTAGAGGCCTTTGGACCTCAACCCTGCTGCTCGAGAGGTTTAGGATGGGTTAGTGGTTCTTACTGCTTAGGGAGCACCAGAAAGGGGACAGCTTTCCAGAAAGCACCTGTACCCATGCCTTGGTTGTTGGATATTTCACCAGGGAGCTGTACACTGGGAGCTCTTGGGGTTTACAGACCAACGCTGGTACAGGGCTGAGATAGCTGGAGGTGAGTGACAGACATTGCCTGTTCAATGGACCTGAGGTGGCTGAGCCAAGCACCATTGTGACCCTCCCAGCAGTGAAGGCAGAGCTCAGTTTGGGTCTGACCTCCGGTTCTTTCTGCCACACAGGCTCCACTTCATGGTTTTCCACACCGAGGAGTTCCACGATGTGCTGAGGATCTGGGACGGTCCAGTGGAGAACGGGATCCTCCTGAAGGAGATGAGTGGGTCCAGCGTGCCCAGCGACGTCCACAGTACTTTCAATTCCGTCATCCTTCAGTTCAACACAGATTTCTTCACAAGCAAGCAGGGCTTTGCCATTCAGTTTTCAGGTACCTTTGCATTCTTTCCTCAGCATTGTCCAAGCTTGTCTTTGCTGGCAAGTGGTTTCAGCATCCACCTTTCAAGTACTGCTGGTGAGCAAACGACACGGCATTGAGCGCAGTGAGGGGAACTTTGTGGCCACTTGCACTTTTGGGTCTCCATACATAGGGAAGACTCTCGTATTTTGTCCTTGCAGTGCAGTTAAATTCTGTGCTCCCTTTTGCTGCTGTCACCTTCACAGTGGTGAGCTTGGCAGCAAGGCAGAAAGCAGCACACTGTGGAACACGCGGAAGGAATCACAGATATTTTCCACCACGCTCCCAACACATCCCTTAGAGACAGCAGCATTACAGGCAGCTTCTGCTGGGCATTCTGAGAGCAGCTGGTCAGCGGCCTCTGAAAACCAAGTCTATTTAAAATCCCTCAAATTGGATCCCCTGAGATGCAGATCCCAAAAAGCTCTTTGCTGTGTGGATGTCACTGTGAGCAGCAGCACTACCTGTAACGCAGCTGCAGTCTGTCATTGCCTGAGTCCTGCTGGTCATTACCTAAACCTGGCTTTGCAAGCACATTTATCCCAATTACATTAGGGTAATGTATTTCAAGATGCAAACAGGTTTCCAGACCTTCGCTGACCTGTTCAGTACCCAAACAGCACTTGGCCATTTTGGGGATGGCAGTAAATAGCTCCATCAGCTGCTGGGTGAATGGTGATAGGACTTCTCTGGGACTCCAGCACATCAAAGCAGCAGAGCTCATTCTGTCGCTCCCAGGTTGTTGCCCACAGCTTTCTGTTCTGGCTCTGCTGTGTGGTTTGGAGGGCAGGCCAGCTCTGGGGAAAGAGAGCACTGCTGAGAGACCTTCTGGGAAAGCATGGCAGAGGGAGAGCTCTGCCTTCCTTGCTCAATGCCAGGCCTGTGTCTGTCTGCCAGGGAGGACCAGGTTGAGCTGCTGCCTTGCCTTATCTTCAGTTGCACAGAAAGTGAGAGAGGGATTTCCTCTGGCTCTTTTAAGGAGAGCTTGCTGTAAACCAGCTAGGTGTAATGGGCTCGTATCAACGTGGCAGGAAATAAGCTCTGCTCTGCTGCCTGATACAGAGCTGGTCTTTATTGAATGCTTCTGCTCAAAGCCTTTGTTCACTAGGTGTGACTAAGCAGCCAGCCCTAAGCTCAGAAGTTGTCAATTTGGGATCTTGTGAACTCCAATGATCTATATAAGCTTGCACAACTTGTATTACTCTGAGACTTTCCCTACTGTGAAATGGTGCTGTGCTGCCTGCCCCAGCTGCCAAGGCACTTGGGGAGGGCTGGGATACCAGCAGGGCTCAGCTCCCAGCCTGCAGGGACATGGCAGCAAGGCACATGCGTTTCCAAAAGGTCGGGCATGATGCTCACAGGGCTAAAGGCAAAGTTCCCCTCCCACGCAGGGGAAGTGAGAAGTGCCAGCAGATGAGTTTACTTTGCAGTATGTCGTACACAGAATTCTATAAAAATGCCATGTAAGATCAGCGGATGCCTGGACTTACTACATAAACACGCATGTGCACAATTGCACATCAAACTTGCACTCTGTGTAGTGTTCTTGAACCTGCCGTTCCCCAGAGCCTCTACCAGCTGGAGTGGCAGATGTTCAGTGCAAAGTGAAAGCCAGCTTTTGTGTGTGTGAGATCCTGAAGGAGGAAGGATGGAGCAGGAAGCCATGGCCTGGGTATCTGCTTAAGGACAGCACTGCAGTGCCCAGCATCTGAAGTGTGAATCCCTGGTGCATCCTCCCCCCCCTTTTTCTTCCTTACTGTCCTCTGCAAATGAGTCTGAATGGGAATAGGAAGGAACGTGTCCTTGTTGTGTCTCCTCAGACTGCAGTCTGGTGATCTTTCCTTGGTTTCACAACTGGAGATGGAGCTTCTTCCTACTGCAGAGGAAGCACTGGGACAAGTGCACTAAAAATAAACAGTTGTAAGATATTGCAGCAACAGGGGCTTGAAATTAGGGCTTGAAGGAGCTAAGGTTGTATCTGATACTGTCTGAAAATCGATGCTTGTAACAACTGAAGGTCTCTGCTGGAAGGGCCAGTGTGGGAAGGACCAGGGAGGAGAGAAGCTGCATGAACTTCTTGGTAATCAATCATCTGCAAAATATTTTACAGCTTTGTGTTGAAGTAATTAGCATCTGCAGATCTGTAGTGAAGAGGGAAGGAGCTCTGACGTTTTCCTCTGAAATCTAGCATGTTGAAAGTGTCAGAAAACAAGCACGGTTCTTCGTTTTGCAATGAAAAATGGTATAAACCAAGGGGAAATTTGTAAGCCTGTATTAAATCCATGTTTTTAATACTCTTCAGTTTCCACTGCCACTTCCTGCAATGACCCAGGGATTCCCCAGAACGGGAGCCGGAGTGGTGACAGCAAGGAGGCAGGAGACTCCATCATCTTCCAGTGTAATCCAGGATATGCTCTGCAAGGGGAGGCCAAAATCACTTGTGTGCAAATTGAGAACAGATTCTTCTGGCAGCCAGACCCTCCGTCCTGCACAGGTATGAGCCAGCATCCATCCTCCTGCTGCCCTGGCTTCCCTGCCCAGTTTCACTGTCCCTGTCTGAAGGGGACAAGTCCCACCTGGTTTGAAGAGTTGTACACCAAGGTACATATGTCTGAGCCATGTCAGGTTTGTCCCTGGAGTGTCTGAGACAATGAGAATCTAGTTCATGCTGGAAGCTCACAGGATGTACTGCAGTGTAAGTGATAATATTTAACCTGACAAGTTGAAATTAAAGGCTTCTTTAAAACTCAGGTTGGTAGAGAAGATTGGGGTCATGTAAATAATTTCTGCATGAAAAGATAACAAACTCTCAGGAGAGAACTATCTGATGTTCTCTTTGAGCTCCTAAAGTGATAAAAGAAGTGTTTTCTTCATTTGTCAAGAACACAAAAAAGCAGTCATGCTAAGAACATGGGCACAATAAGCATCACTTTTGGTTGGGCTGTTAAATGTTAGCCAGGAATTATTTATCCTGGAACTTCACTCCTTCTTGTGCAGCGTTATCTCAAGAAAGGAAAATTAGTTAATTGTGTTTCTAACATCTGGTTTAATGCCAGCTGGGAAGCTTCTACAGCACGCAAAGGATTTGTGCTCCCTGCAGGATGACTTGATTTCTGAGTGACTGCCTTGATGATGTGGCGTGGCACCCGTTCAGCCTGATGGGGACAGCCCTTCTGGTCTTCCTGGAGCTATAAGCAATCGTGTCATTGCGTGTCATTCCCATCTCATCATCCCTCTCCTGTTTAGTTTTCCTTCGCTCCAGAAGCTGAGCTTGCAGTCCTTTTCAGAGGTGCACAGCCAGTGCCTTAATGTAGGTGTGGGATTTATCACAGATCATTTCACACAGGCAATTTGACGTGGAGATCCTGTGTTGGGTCCTTCTTGGGCAGAGGCCTGGCGGTCTTGTTCTAGATATAAGCTCTGTGATAGGCTGTGACAAAGCTGAAAACAATGTCTAGCTCCTTCCCTCCCCTCACTGGCAAAGGATTTGGAGAAGTAATCAGCAGTCAGATAATGGCAGTTCTGTAGTAACCGTATAACAGGCTGCCTGGTTAGAGCTGATTGAGAAAATGGGGTTTAACTGAAGGCTTGGGTTTGATGACTGTACTTAGCATTTCAAATACATTTTCACATCTATTTTGTGCAACTTCTGCAGTCGCTAAACAATGTGGGCTGAACCAAAACGTCCACTGAAATAACCCCCTGAGATTTGGGGCATTTGAAGTCTGGATCCAAATAGCTGTGACTTGAATGAGTTTCCAAACCAAATCCTTTTGAGAGAGCGGGTGGGATTTTCAAAGAAAATTAAAGGGTGTTAAGCAGCCCTTTCCCCCAGGCTTTTCAAAAAGGAGTGCATATTTTAGTTTCTTCTGAGTTTTCCCATAACGTTTATCTGGTGGAGGAGGGCACCCTAAAGGCTGAGGTGAAGGATAATGGGCACAGAATAGTTGCTTGTGGGTCCTCCACTTTCTTTGTGCTCAGCCTTTAGCCTCACCCTTCCCTGTTCCCTTTTCAGGAGGGGTGACAGCTGTGATGCTTGCAGAAGCTGCTTTGGGCCAAGAATCTTTACGTTGCCCTCTGATGTGATCTTTAATAGTGCAGCCCCATGAAATCTTCCCCATTACCTGTGCAAGGAGGGCAGTCCAAATGCCTGCAGGATGCATGCACACACACACACCTTCATGTCAGCGCCTTCCAGCGTTCTTCCCCCTGCTCCCACCCGGTGTGTGCATTGCTGTAGGCTGTTGGTTACCAAAATCACCCCACCCCAGTGTGGGGGGATTGATCAGAGCAGCAGGGAGGATTTTAGGGCATCGACCCTCACGAAGGAGCTTGAAGGAAGGCTGACAAAGAAATCAATCACGAGAATTTGCCGCGTGGAAATACATGCAGGCAATTTCAGCCTTAAAAAAAGTAATAATTGATTTTTCTATCAGGTTGGCACTTAATGTGTTGGTGAGCGTAATAAACGTGAACACATCATTAGTCCCAGACAGCATTTTCACTTCTTTAGCAGCAGGCCAGACGCTGCCTGGAGTTGCTTAATGCAACAGAAGAGGACAAAGTAGCTCTCTCCTTTTGGTTGCTGATAGAGCTTATGAAGATCATTGCAGCACCCATAGCTCTTCCTCTGTGTGCCACCTGGAATAACAGAGCCCTCGTTTCCATCAGGGCCTCGTAATGTGTACTGTAACATCTGACAACCTTGCAGACTGCCTCCCTGTCCCCATATCCATCCACCTCTCTCCTTTTCCTCCCTCCCTGCATCTCATCTGCTATTTTTAGCGTTTCTCTGAGACAAAGCCTCATCCCTGTGCCTGATTGCCTTCAGCTCCCTGTGGAGGGATCTTGACAGGACCAGCAGGAGTGATCCTGTCCCCGCAGTACCCAGAGCCCTACCCGCCAGGGAAGGAGTGCGACTGGAAGCTGACCGTCTCTCCTGATTATGTCATTGCCCTGGTATTTAACATGTGCGTACCCCAGAGTTGTTCCCTTCTGTGGGGTGGGGAGGAGATGCTTTCTGGGGGCACTGCCTAGCTCTGGGCTGCCTGTGGGCCCAAATCAGCCTGGAAGAGCCAACCCAGAGCTGGTGGGACTGACTCCGTAGTCCTCAGCAGTCTGTTAATTTCAGTTAACCTATTTCAAGTGCAGCTCCTCTTCACTATGCATGTGGGTTTTTTGGAAGATCATACCCACGTAACTGGTAGAGCAGAGGAAACACCTGTAGCATCTCTGGGTGTAAACTTGTCTGTATCACCAGTCCTTGATGCTTACTATGTACAGAATGGAGGTAGAGCTGTCCCGTCCTTGGCTGGGGAGCTGACTGGGGGCAGGAGCTGCCTCTCAGCACTGTGGCAGTGCAGCCCACCCAGACCCCAGTCTGCTGTTCTCCAAGGGGCCACTGTACATGCTGACACTTCATCCTCCCTTCCATTTTTTCTTTAATTTTTCTTTGCAGCTTCAGTTTGGAGCCTGGCTATGATTTCCTTCACATTTACGATGGACCCGATTCACTCAGCCCTCTGATTGGAAGCTTTTATGGCTCCCAGCTACCTGAGAGGATAGAGAGCAGCAGTAACAGCCTTTTCCTCGCCTTCCGAAGCGATGCGTCTGTCAGCAATAGCGGATTTGTCATCGAATACACAGGTAAGAGCTGTCCAGGGCTGCCTGGCCCAGCTAACTCATCGAAGGAGCTGGGGTTCTACCAGAGTGCACTTAAATAGCTCTGTCCTCAGCAGAACACGCCGTTTAATTTCAGATTTGAGCACCAGAAACGTTCAAAATGTTGAGTGGTTGTTAGGAATGCCTCACAGCACCGTGGATTTGCTATTTATTCTTAGCAACAAAAGCAGCTTTGTCCAAGAAAAGGAGATGCAGACCTACATACCCTGTATTGAGATCTCGATCTGAATCGTCGATATGTCATTCAGGAGCATACCGAGCAGAGGGTGACTGGAGGTGAGGGTCACAGAGGTGGATGCTCAGCTCTCCTTGAATCAATGGAGCTCTCCTGAAATCTGTTGTGTTTTGCTTTGTTTAAGACTCTAAAGCGTTTTCTTAAGAACTCAGCAATAATTAGGAAAAGGAGCAGAATATTCAGTTCACACGTGTATGCATTGCTGGAGGATTCTCTTTTCTTCTTGCTCGCTTGAGCCACCACTTTTTGGTGGCTTCAGCTCTCCCACTGGGAGACACAGGCAGTGGTTGGAGTTTTCCCTGGATCCTGTTAGCTCTCTGTTGATGGAGCAGTCTGAGATTGACAGAGCTGGCACTGCTGCTCTGGGAGATAGAGAGCAAAAGGAGGGCTTTGGCAGAGCCTGTTGCTTGTTTGTAGACAGGAGAATAGAGTTGTTAGCAGCTGTAGTTAAAAACACACTCTGAAATACTGGATCTGGAGTTGTGTTGGCCCAGCTGTGTGCTGTGGGAGCAGTGATGGTGTGCTGAGAGCTGATGGGCTGCTGCTGCTTTCAGTGCACTTGGGCAGTTCCTTTTTCCACTGCCACCTCCAGTCGGTTGTCCCTGCTGCTAAGTTCACCTGAGCAAAGGTCAAATGGTAGGGAAAGAACTCTTCCTATTATTCATATGGAACAGATGCGTTTCCCTGCAGTGAAGGTGTGGAATAGTAGGGCCAGGACAACCAGCGCTGCGTAAGATCAGAGAGATTAAAAGTTTTCTGCTGTCATCGGAATTAATTTTACTGAAAATGAAGTCTTGGGTTTCTCATCTTTTTCTTTCTGGGCAGTTATAAAGTAGTTAACAAATGAAATCCCATTAAATTAGGGTTGTTGTGCGATGCCTTTTTCTCCTAAACACTCCTACAGCGTTAATCATGCCGCCACGCTTCCCAGAAAGCCAAACTGCTGGGAGAAAAGAATGAGGCTTTAGGTTTGCTCATTAATTTCCCCACACTTTAAAAGGAGCCCAGGATTCGAGTCCGATAAGCAGCAGAAAATAGAACTTAGGGGAATTGAAGGAAGAAGAAAAGAAGAGCGGGGGGGGGAGGGGTATGTGTGAGAGAAAATCAAATATCGAGCTCAGCTCCTTGCCAGTGTGGAATCCCAAGTACAGCTCAAAGACACTGCCCTGCCACCTTCCCACTGTGCCCCATCAGCACTGCAGTGTGCATTGGCTTCTGCCCCTACCTCCCTGCGTGCCCTGTCTGACCTGTGTCAGCTGTATGTGAAATGCTGTTAATTACCAGGGGCTTTGCGGTCCTCTTTTGGTGATATTTGGGTGGAAAAACAAAGCAGCCATCTGTCAGCCCCTCCTTGAAATCCTGCATCTTCCCTGGGACTGGGACTGTGCCTGCAGCTATGGCATGTGGGATGAATTTCAAGCAGCCTCGGAGCTTCAGCTGAAATTGTTTCAGGGGCGATGGCTCTTCTAGAGAAAGTTGTCCTCTGGGGCCAGGGGGGAGTGGAGAAAACAGAGAAAAGAATGAGTCTTGCTTTTATTATGCTGATTTTTGTGCAGAGCGTGGTGGTGAGAGTTGAAGTGGGAATGCAGCAGTGCCATGGAGGTGGTGTAGGGCACATCCCCGGCTTGGCTGGTTCCCCATTTAACTGCACTGATATGCGGCTCCAGCGGGATTTCTGGTAGCCGAGCACACTTCTTTGCTTGGTACCAGTGATGCACTGTCAGCTGCGGAGCAAAATGAAAAATCAAACTAAGGTTACTAGCAAAAAGCGTAAGTGCACACACACTCGAGTTTACTGAGGTTTGGTTTATGGTCTGTGCAAAGCCTTGGCTGGGCTCAGAGGGGAAGGCTGAAACCTTGGGGGATTTCAGCATGGGGGGAGAGTGCATCCTTTGGGATGAGTGAGCTCTGGTGAGCAGGTTTTGGCATGGGGAAGTTATCACAGTCCTTAACAAAGTGCTTCTTGGCAACACTTTGTTCGTAGCAGATTCACTGGAGCCTGACAAGCGTTAGTCTAGCAAAGCAAAAGGACGATAAGTTCTTCATTACACAATGGGAAGGACAGTGACAAAACAAAGGCTTAAATACAGAAAAGACATTGCTTGCAATTTCCTAGCATTTATCTTTTGTTCCAGTGGTTGCTTGAGAATTTTTTTTTTGAAGTCTTTATCTCAGTATCTCCGTATGTATTAGCTTTTGAATCAAGATGGCATTTCTGTGCCTCAGTTACACCTGGGAGATTTATGGCTGCAGAGCAGTGCCAGGGTTTCCCCACACCTGGCTGCAGTCCGTTTAAAGGACCCTGGGTGAGAGGGGCTCCCATTCAGCTGCTGCTGCCACCAGGGCGCCCTTCTGAATCGATCTGGGCGTGAATATCTACAGCAGGGACTGTCTTTTCTCCTTGGGAAATCAACTGAATTGTAACAATCAGTTTGCACCGCATTGTCCTGCAAACCACCAAATTTGAGATGCACGTTCTGTGTTGGTACCCTGATATTTTCCAACGGAGGCCGCGCTTTGTTAGTGCTGTGAAAGGCAAGCAGGTGTTAGCAGAGCGTTTCCGAGATCATCTTCCCGCTGCCTGTCGTGAGCTGTGCCCATGGGACAGACCCCATCGGATCCCACCTCCATCTCAACGTGCCCTGGTGCTGCCGAGCATCTATGGTGCACATCCAGGTCTGGCTCCTCGTGTGTAGGGCACGGAGTGGGTGAGGTGCTCCAAGGCTGGAGGTTTTCTCGCCCTTTTGCAGTGCTTCCTGATGCTGTTTCAGGCCAGAAAGTGAAGAGGCGTGAAATTGAAAGCAAATGAAGCGAAACTGATTACTTTTCACCCATCCAGAGGAATAGGGGAAAAAAAAAAAAAGAAATCCACAAAAACCAAAAAACCTTCACCGTGTTTCAAATCCCGTATTATTTTGCCACAAGTATTTTGCCCATCCTGAGCGTATAAACACACTCAGCATTACTTATGGGTTATTTAAGGTGGAAACTCCTCACGGAAACGCTCCTGTGCAGAATCAGTTGCAAGGCAAGCTGTTTAAAAAAACATCTAGTATTGTTTGCTGTTGAGACAAACGGGAAACGATGCTTGAGCCTGAAACAACTTCACGTGGAAGTACTGAGGTCTTCTCTGGGACAGGCAGTGTGGTTTGCTGGGATGAGGGGGAGGATGCTGCACCCGGGCTGGGAGATCCTGATGTAATTTGTCCTTTCTTCACTATACGATGACTGCTGTGAAAAACTCCTTTAAGCTTTTTCTCTGGGCGTTGCTTTAAGGCTTAGTGCTTAGTGAAGGTTTGCATGTGTTCACAGGCACGGAGCTCGTGATGCGCTGGGGCAGACAGTGCTCTTTGATGGAGCTGTTCTGAAGGTGCTGATGAAAGCCTGACCTCCCTGCCCAGGAGCTCCTGCAGGCTTTGAGTATTCCTTGAGAAAGGAGAGGGGAAGTGTAGAAAATCTCTACTTTGTGTGGGCTAATGAGCCAATTCCCAGGGCATTTTTTGTCTTGATTCTTCTCTAAACATTTGGCAGCCTGGCTCCATGTTAATTGGGACATCGTGGTGAAGTCCTCAACTTCTGAAGTGGGTGATTGAAAATAAAACATTAATTCTAAATGAGCAAGCACTGTTCTCACTTTGTAGCCCAATAAATCAAAGGCTGCTCTAGCTGTGGCTTTTCTGCATCCCTCTCTTGCTGTCACTGCTCAACTCAGCGCTTCCTTAAGCTCGAGCTCCTGCCTTCCTTTGTGCCACTGAGGATGATGGGGGCCGTTCAGCTGGAGATGTGCTGGTGTGCCCCAGGAGGCACACAAGGGAACAGAGAAGTGGTCAGGGATGAGGAGAGCAGCGGGGCCATCTCAGCAATGAGCCAGCACTCCGTTGCAGCAGCCAGCAGTGATTTGAGCCCTGAGCATCGCAGCTTCTCAAAGAAAGAGCAGAAGCTGAGATCAAGCACATGGCTAGGACATCTGACAGCTGGCTGGGAGGCTGGCTGGCAGGTTGGAGCCACATCAGCTCGTCAGATGAAAAGCAGCCAGGCTGTTCCTAACAACACCAGAGGCATAAAGTGGTCATAAGAAACGGCTGGGTGCAGCTTTTAGACCCTTCCGTACACCTACCCTGCTCATCCTGAAGGCCTGGCAGATGCCAGAAACAGTTCACTCACTTCTGTGGGCTATGATGAGCGTTCTGCACAAGAATATATGTCCACGAGGAGCACTGAGGGTTTACCAGTCTGTGGCTCCCGAAGTGGGGAGCTGCTGTCCTGGGAAAAGCCAGTGGCAAAAACTGGTGGTAACATCTCTCAGCCTTTTGGGCCACGCTGATGGGATCTCTGGGACAGCTGTTGTGCAAAGGCAGCCATAAAGTGATTCCTGTTTTTCACTGGGGGAGAAAAAAGGAACAAAAGCAAGACCTGGGGGCTTGGCTGTTTTCTCCTTCTCCTTCCAACCCCTCCCCAAATACTAAAAGCTTGTGTTTTAACACTTAAATGCATTATAACTGTTTGCAGACCCGTTGCTCTCAGAAAAACCCTTGTCTTCAATGAGCAATTTCCAAATGACAGAAGAGCAGGATTAATCAAAGCCTCTAATTATATTTTATGCAGGAAAAAAAAAAAAAGGAAGAAGCAAAATTAAAAAAGCCCTCAGAAGAAGGAAAGAAACATCCAAGTGCTGAAGGCTCTTAGTCTTTACTCGAATTTTCTTATGTAAATGGGGTTTTTGGCTCTGCAGGGCATAGTGAGCAGAGAAAAATGCCTTCATTTTGTCTAACTGCTTGTAATCATTCTGCAGTAATTGCAGCCATGCTGCACATCTGGAAGTCAACCAGCTAGCACGTGGCACTGTGTGTTTTCATGGTGAGAGCAGACAGCTCTCACATACCGGTGAGATAATGTGAACAGATGTAGCACATCCAAAATATGTTGTATGTTCAGTCTGTGTTCAATGTGTCCTGGCTTGCAGAGTTTCTTGCAACCTCCTGTGGAAGAGCAAGTGCAGATAGTTGCCTGGTTGAATGGATTTTCACGAGTATCAGTTAATGTGTGTGAACTGAAGCCTTCCTTCCTACAGTATGTACTGGGCATCAGTGAATGATCTGGAGCAGAATCTGACCCAAGCAATTTCCCAGGTTCAGCAACTTGAGAGAATGCTTGAAAACTAAACCCTGCGAGTGGTACTGGTGTTTGTGATGTGCTTAAGTGAGAACGTGGAACAAGAAAAGACAGAAATGTTGTCGTTGTCCACAATTTGGAGGTAACTGTACCAGGCCAGTAAAGATCTTGGCAATTCTGTCTTACAGAAAATCCCAGGGAATCATGCTTTGATCCTGGATCGATTAAAAATGGTACACGAGTGGGTACAGATCTGAAACTGGGATCTACAATCACCTACTACTGTGATGGAGGGTATGATATCGAAGGGGTCTCCACGCTGACATGCATAATGGGAGAGGATGGGAAACCCACGTGGAACAAACCCCGACCTACCTGTACAGGTAAGGGGGGTGGGCCTGGTGCTAAAGCAGTGTATTCCCTTGTAGCACTTGGTGTTAATTCTGTGTAAAACTGCTTACAGAGGGACAGAAATGTGCTGGTAGTTCTTTTCGTTTTGAACGTCCTAGGGTCAGGAAGAGTTTGACTTCGTTCAGCATTCAGGAGCCTGCTTAAACATGTGCTTCACTGACTCCCTGCTCATCAGAGCCCTTAAGCACGTGCTGTCCTGGGCAGGGTCGTTATTGAGAAAACAGGCAATTCCTTTGAGACATTCTGTGTTGTGTTTGTGTGTGTGTGTATGCTTTCTGGCTTAATGAGAACACGGTTTGAATGATGGGTTTGCAGAAATGGCAGTAGAGAGAGAGCTGTCGTCTGATGGCAGGAAGAGTAGGATCCGTCAGAGCCAAGCTCCTGCCACTGGAAAAGGCAGAAAGAGAAGGAGCTGGTGCTGTCAAGCCCTGAGCACTGAGAGCAGATGGAGAGCAGTGCAAATCACCCATTAGGCTACAATACCATACATGGCATCCCTTAGCCTCAGCATGGTCTTAATAATTAAATGTGAAGCAGGCATGAACTCAGGTTAGGATAAGCTTTATTTTTCTTAATAAGAACTTGCAGCGAGGGCTGCAATGCCTGAAGCACAGAATCGATCATAGGTCGGGGCAGCTGACACTGCACAGAATTACAAAACGTGGGTGGAGATGGATTTTGGAGCAGCAGGAGCAAAGCTTCAGGTTCAGGGCAGGCTGTGGGAAGGGTCCACACGCTGATCTGTGCTCACCTTTGTCTTTCAGCACCGTGTGGTGGTCAGTACACAGGCTCAGATGGCGTAGTCCTCTCTCCAAATTACCCCCAGAATTACACCAGTGGCCAAGAATGCCTCTACTTCATCGTTGTGCCAAAGGACTATGGTATCGTTTTTCTCTTGGCAGACTTTGGGACACCTGATTTTTGTTCTGATGAAGCAGTAGAATAAACACGAATGTGAATCAGACAAAAGGGAAATTGAAAGGTGGCACTGCTGCATGCTGATGGTACTGTGAGGTCACCGAAGCTTATGGCAATTCTCTGAATTTCAGAGTTAGCAAAAATGGGGGGGAAAAAATCCCTCAAATCTAACTAAACCCATTGTCATTCCCCTTCCAGTTCCTGTGCTATATCCAATTGTGTGTTGAAAAATCAGCAAAAAATAATTCCTGGTGCTCTACGGATTCAAGGAAAACACCTTTTAAGAGAGGAAAGGGAAAGCTTGCTGGCAAATGAAGCTCTGACAGCACCAAATGTGTGTTTTGGTAGCATGCTTCAGTGAGCTGATGTTGTGCATCTATTTGCTCATTCAGTCCGACTACTGAATGGAGACATAAATGCACACTGAAGTCAGACTCATTTAAATGGATCGTCGTTCTTTAAGTGGACTCCATTGCCACTTAATTTTGGTCAGAGTTAAGATAAAAACGTGGTGGACGTTGGAGGAGGATTTGAGGCAGGTAATGTGCTGGGGATTAGGGCTGGTTAATGATTCTCATTTGAAGGGAATCCGAAGCTCTGTAAGAGCTCTCACACTGACAGCTCTGGCGAGTGAAGGTCTCTAAATTCTGTTATTTGATACAGTTTCTCAGTGTATTATATTGATCTTGTTCCAGTGGGTCCCTGTGGCCTTTTCAGTTGTTTATGATAGAGCAAGGTGTGAAATAAGAACGCCGTTCGCTCCAGCTGTGAGCTCCCCTCACTCGAATTGCCCTCCTGCCCAAATGGAGCTGGGTTACATCTTAAGCTCCTGGCTTTAACTGATGAAATACTGCACTGTACTCACACTTCTTAACCTGCCTTACTGCAGCTGCCCTGGATACTGTCTTAAGGAGCACAGCATCTAATGGGCCAGGCAGTCTTGATCTGCAAGTGTGACTTCTGCTGACTATAGGATGGCAGCTAAATTAGTTTCCTTTCTCCACCTGCTACCTTTGAATGGCTCCACTGAAGGCAACCAGGAAAACAATTAGTGGGAAACATTGTGCATTTCCCATCTCCTTCACTTTGCTGGCTCTGTGGGCAGCAGGCATCAGGGCGTGCTGTCGTCACTTCTTCTGTGTTCCTAGCATCAAAGCTGTGCTGGAAACCTGAGTGTGCAGGAAACAAATGTTATAACTTGGTGAATGATGAAATTTCACAGCAAGGGACCTCTCAGCTCATGAATCTACAACCGAGCTCTTACAGCTTGAAAATGCAAAGGGAGAAGAGAGAAAGGGGGTGAGACTTCTACAGGCAGATCTAGGAGGAAAAGAGCCTGCATTTTATTCTGAGAAATGAATAACTGAAGTCTTTAACGCTAGTTAAGCAAACAAACAAACAACCCCCTGATCCTCTCATTATTTTTTCCTCCCTTTTTGTAAGTCTGCATGCTATAGGCACACTGACAATGAGGCCCAGAGCACTGGGTGGCCTTATTAGCAGTCTCCATAGGCAGGCCTAGGAATGGCTGTTTGTAACACTGTGAGCATCCTCCTCCCTTACAGTGGTCCTCCCTGGCCAGAGTGGCACAATCTAGAGATGAATTCCTTCAGAACAGGGACGGTTGTTTTGCTCAGGTTTTGTACAGTACCGAATGCAGTGGGAACCCAGTTCACAACAGAGGCTCCATATAAATAATAAATAATAATTATCTGTTGGTGGAATGAGTAGGCAGGCAAATGGGATGATTCATAAAGCAGTCCCTTTTGGCCTATGAATCAGTGTTAAAGCATACTGGCAGACAAACACGGGGGAGGCTGGTTGCTGCTGCTTTATGCTGACTTTGTGGATAAATAAAAGGGCTCCCACCTTCCGGGGCTGTCACTCAGGCCCTTGTTATCCTTGTCAGGTTCCTGAAATAAAAACAGCTTAGTTCAGGGCCTGGCAATGTAGGTCATAGCTTGACCTGGCCTGCCTGATGGGCTGCCTCTCTCTGCAGTGGTCTTCGGGCAGTTTGCCTTCTTCCAGACTGCGCTCAACGACATCATTGAGGTTCACGATGGCCCCAACCAGCACTCCCGGCTCCTCAGCTCCCTCTCAGGCTCTCATACAGGTAGGGACCTGCCCCTGTTCCCCTGGGAAAAGGGAAGCTAAAAGGTAGTCTGATACGTAATGCCTTGCTCTGTGCAAAACAGTGTTGTGTGCAAGCTCTAGGGAAGCTTCAGTAAGCTGCTGGCATAGCTGATGCTGTAATTTGTGTTCTGTGTTTGTATTCTTTCTCCTCTTCCAGGTGAATCATTGCCATTAGCTACCACCAACCAGATTCTCATCAAGTTTAGTTCCAAGGGTCAATCTACAGCCAAAGGCTTTCACTTTGTCTACCAAGGTGAGCATGGTTGCGTTCTGAAGGTGTCCTTGGGTAGGTATTAAGAGATAATGGTCAAAAATATGTCTTCAGCTGTTGTAAACAGAATTAAGTGCCTTCAGCATCCGTGGGTCAGTGTGTGCTTTCTGTCTGAACAGGAAATACCAAAGGAGATGGAGATTACTGTGGTAGCAGGGGGCTTGCAGGTGTCTGTGGTTCCTGGAGGTACTTAGTATTCAGACCTTCCACTTGCACTCAGCCTCAGCCCTCGCACATCCCAGGATTAGTATCAGAAGTATCTCATTGAATCATGCCTGCATACACAGTGAGTTCTTGAGATTTATACCCAAGCAGTTTTTTCCCACTGGCATTTTATCATATTTCTCAGTGTAAGCAGCTGAACACTTGTCTAGCAGCTCTGTAAAATCCTTCCTCTCTGCGTGTCATAGGCTTAGGTCCCCTGCTGTCAAACTTTTGCCCTTTGATCCTTTCAGTAACGGCTTGCATTGCATCGAGTGAGTCCCACTTAGAGATTTTAGAGTAGTAAACAGAAAGTGATGTACAGAAGAGTGGGAAAACAGAAGTGTTTTTCTCACCCTCCTGCTTCGTCTAGTTGTGGTTCAGCCAAGCATTCACACGTGTTACTGTAAAAGGGGCCACAGGCAGCAGGGACTCCTTGTACCTTCTCCAGGGGTGAAGTAAGGCATGTTGGGGATTTTGTAGTATCCAGAGATGCATTCTCTTTCCTTCCTACCTATTTATTTTAAAACAACTGTAGTTTTCCCCCATCCCAGCAACTCGGGCATTAAACACTAATAAATTGCAAAGCAACTCAGAGAAAAATACGAATTGATTTCTTCCTCAGCAGTAGAGATTCCTTTGACTCACACTCCCCTCCATTTTCTGTCAGACTCTCTCTTTCTTTAACTGTTGTTTTCAGTATTGAACAGGGATGCGGACAGTCTCAACAATTGTTGATGCCATATCCCAACTTAAATTCCCCTTTTCTTTCTCTTACCCTTCCCGTCACGAAGAAGGTTGTTTGAAATTACTGTCATTTGTAGTAAAGTGGCCAAAAGAGCTGAGAAACCTTGAAGGGCTTTCTGCTGTCATTATATAGCAAGGCATCTTTTTGGGGAGTCGTTACTGAATTCCTTGGTTTCTCTATGTAGAAATGACCTTTTGGATGCAGTGATGCATTTGCTGAAGGCATAGAGTCCCCTCTTTAGAAAGCATCCGTGGTTCTGTAGTGCCCTAAATGCTTTTATTTCAGGGAACGCTTGAACTGACAGAAGTTTGGGTGAGCTGTTATTTCTTTTTCTTCTCACTGCTTGTGCTTGGGTCCAGCCCTTCTTGGGGCTTTTAAGTGTCATCGAGTTCCCGTGTTATTTTTTTTAGGGATGTTTAACTTGGCAGCAAGGGAACTCCATCCTGCAGGGCTGTGTGTGTGCCCATCCTGGTGCCCACCATGAGCTTAGCAGTGCTCCACATGCAGAGCTGAGAGCTGACCTGTGTCCTCCCAGAGCTTACCTCCTGCACTGATGCGTCTCTACAATCGGGACCCTTCATTTCCTTAAACCACTCCGTTTTCTCTTCTTGCTTCTTTTTTTTTTTTCCTCCCTCACACCTCTGCTGGTGATTCCTGTGCCACGCCAGCGGTTCCTCGCACCAGTGCCACGCAGTGCAGCTCGGTCCCGGAGCCGCGCTACGGACGGAGGTTGGGCAGCGACTTCGCCGTGGGAGCCGTGGTCCGCTTCGAGTGCAGCGCTGGCTACGTGCTGCAGGGCTCCCACACCATCGAGTGCCTCACCATGCCCGGCGCGCTCGCTCAGTGGAACGTCTCTGTACCCACCTGCGTGGGTAGGTGTCCTGGGCCCCCGGGGGTGAAAACGGGGCAAAACGATGCTGAGGTTGGTAAATGAAACCTGAAAATGCTTTCCCCCTCCTTCAGAGGTTCTGAGCAAGTGTCACGGGGTGAAACACGCACTCTGTGCTGCCCCTGCCTCAGAACTAACAATGGTAGAGGTTAACCTGGGAGTTACTGAAGAGAGACGATTCCTGCAGATCGTGTCCTTAAATCGTGATCCAGTTCTGCTTGTGTTTTTTTCTTTGTTTTTTTTTCAATGAGCAGACACTTTAAAGAGAACATCCTTGTATAAAAGCCAAACCCTTTCATGTTCAAGCATTGCTTTGCTCGTTCCAGTGCCATGTGGTGGGAATCTGACTGAGCGCAAGGGCACCATCCTCTCCCCTGGCTTCCCAGAGCCGTACCTGAACAGCCTCAACTGTGTGTGGAAGATATCAGTCCCTGAGGGAGCAGGAATCCAGGTACTGAGCTAGCAGCATGGTACAGACAGGGGATAACGCAGCACCTAGTGCACTTAGAGACTTTGTGCTAGGAAGGTGAGATGTGTTGAATCAGACGTTCATTTGCACTGCAGCTGCCATAAGTGGGTAATATTCCCATGGAGTATTTCCATGGGAAATGGTTGGAACCGTGGAGCTGTTTTGCTGTAACAAAATAATTGTGATATTTTGGGCAAATTCCTTTATTACTCCTTGATTGTGCGACCTTGAAAGCATTGTAAAGCTACACCAAGGAAGAGCAGCTCGCTCAGTGCCACTGCAGCTTTGTTCTGCCAGCTGAGTTAGAGCAGTGTGATTATACAATTAGAGCTTTGCTGTTCATTGTCTCCAGGTAAATGGGCTCTCCAGGTTTTGTGTGGTCCTTATCGTTTCTCTGCAGAAAGAGTCCTGCCTGCTGGAGGATGGTGAGAATTAAGCCCAGCGTTAGAGACCAAAAGTTTAGATTATGTTCCCATTCAGCACATTTGCACTTTGCCCTGCAGAAAGTATCTCACCGTGCATTACACTGGCATCAATTGATGCAGAGGAGATGGGTTCTTTAATGGGTTCATTCTTCTCATTAACAGAGAGCTTCTGTCTTCTTTACACCTCTTTGTCTGCAAGGGTTTTGTTCCTGGAGTGCTTTTATTTCTCTATCATGTGTTTGGCCAGAAGACTTGCAGGTGGATTCCTCCTTCTCTGCCACACTGTGCTTCTCTCTCCAGTTCTCTGGAAACATCAGCTCTGTGTTGCTGGATTACGGTCCTGCTCTTCCTACGTGATGCCACCAGTGTAACTCAGAGCTGAAGCCTGGACTGGGCAGCGTGGTGGCCAAGCACGAGCCTGGAACACCAGCTTGTGCCCTTTGCCAGGTCCAGCAAGAGTCCCATTTTCTCTCATCTGATTTTGAAGCCATTTAACCCAGTGTTATCAAAAGCTTTGGTGCTTACGGTCAATTTCTTTCTGTTTATCTGAAATGTTAGCCATGCTCCAAGGCCCCGGATGGCAGGGGGATCCATTTAGCTCAGCTAAACATCTCAACAGTTGAGGCAGTTTGCAAGTTGCTCAGGACTCCTGGGATCAGGAGGTGATAATTCACTTAATTTTTAAAGTGATGTAAATAGATGTCTGCATTTTGCACTGTTCCATGTTCTGAATGCAGACACTTGCTGTCAGTTTCTCAGCCCATGGAGCTGCTTTTGTGTACATCTGGTGAGCTTAGAGGAAAGCAGCTTTTACAGCAGGCTGCTAAAAGCATTTCTGGTTTCTCACCCCTTTGTGCAAATGCAGCTCTCGCATGTAGAAGTAGAAAGTGTAATGTCAGAGAAGTGTTTTAAAGGATCCCTCCCTCCTTCTACACACAGCGTTTTGTGAGAGTGGATGTTTTGGGATGGAACACACACCATGCAAGCAAATAACCAAAAAAGAACGCGTCCTGCAGCTGAGTGTTACCTGAAGTGCTGAACCTGAAGCTGAATTTCCAGTTGTAGAGCAGTGTTTTAGTCCCAGTTCTATTCTCAGGGGCCCTGCAGTGTCAGGAAAAATCACACCCCCCACCCAGCTCTGCCTCTACGCATGGGCAGGATGGAGGGTGACTTTTCCCCTGATAGCAAACGAGCTTGGGATTTCCAGTGGAAGTCCTTTGGTGGGAGGAAGCTGGGCTGCTGCGATCAGCACACTCCGCCCTGGTCACCCACTGCTGCTCTGGGTTATTAGATACTAATTTAAACATCAGTTTACCCTCATTTTGTACAACAATTAGAGGTTAAACAGCTGTAAATCAGAGGAGGAGGTGAAATTAAAGCTTTCTTAGCAGCAGCGAGCCACTAGTTGGATTTTTGTGTAATGAGTTGTATGAGCAAGCACTTCTGCCATGAATTATTCATTCCTGTAGCAAACCTTCCTGGGTGAATTAATTTATATACGTGGCAGTAAATAGATGCAGATCCCTTGTGAATCCGCGTGTCAGGCTGGAATTAGGTCCTTAAAAATGTTTATTCCGTTGAGTTGGGGGACGTGGGGGTGGATAAATAATTTAAGAAATGAGAGAGCAAACAAAATGCACGTTCTCAGTCCGTGGCCTCTCGATAATGGAAGTCACAACAGGAGTGTAATTAAAGGTATTGACACGGTCACTGTGATCAGTAATGGCTCTGCAGAGGTCACTGCAGTTTCTGCTAGATGAACTCCTACTTTTTTTTTAATTTTTTATTTGGAAAGAAACTTTGCTGGAACTTTTTTTTAGTCTGCGTTATTTATTCAGAATAAATCAATGGGAAAAGAAGGTTAAAATGGCAGAACTCATGGGATTTGATTTTGTGTATTATGTTTACCAGAGCAAAAGTGATACCTGGGATGGG
Organism: Oreortyx pictus; assembly: GCA_036925125.1. Lineage (NCBI taxonomy): Eukaryota > Metazoa > Chordata > Aves > Galliformes > Odontophoridae > Oreortyx > Oreortyx pictus. Next base: position 934,719 of record JAUPFR010000026.1, on the reverse strand, counting down.
TGTGTAAGTGAGGAAAGAAGGGTGGGTTTCACCAGATTTCCAGAGGGAATAGTGAGTGTGCACGTGTGAGCACGCAGTCTGGATTTCCCATGCACTGAAGGCTCCTTCCAGAGCTCTGTCCAGCCGATGTGCCCTGCTGGGCTCAGGGCTTGAGGGAGTAATTGTATTGAATTCAGCAGGATGGCTGAGATCAGATGCATCAGGCTTAGTAGGAAATCTCCATCCAGAGAGACCTCAAAGACTCTCCAGTAAGTAAGCAGATGTGTGAGGGTGGACATAAACACATTACCACACTGGGAGAAATGGAGCCTTTGTCTGGGGCCAATTCCACACTCCTGGTTGTCCTCAAGGACCTCTTTTTTGGGGGGGTTGGTGGCCTAGAAAATAAGTTGGAGTGCTTGACAGGAGCACACAGATTCAAGACGGGTTTTCCATGTAATCCTGGCTCTCTCTCAGGTTTGCTGTCTGTCTCTCTTAGGCAGTTCACCAAACTTGATCTACAGCACAGCTTATTTTTCATCATGGGCCACCGAATACTTTGAACTGCCAGTACTTAGAAATAAAGGCAGAATTCATTTAAATGATAATCAAGGAAAACAAATCTGCTGCTCAGTTACGTCTCTGTCATTACTCAAGCACAAGAGCTGCTTTTCAGTGCAAATGGAGTCTTATGAGGTACCACGATATTACTCATGGGAGGACTGTGTTGAAGTTCTGATTCAAGGAGTCAGGTGACGTATAAACCTCCCAACCCTGCAGTGCATGGCAGAGAAGGGTGGGAAATTTGAAAATGCAGCTCGAGTTGTAGGATTCAAAACTGGGGAGCAAGGCAATTACAGTGAGCTAAATTGGATTAAAAGATACTGTGATTTAACGGAGGTTTCCTTGTTCTTGTGTTAGTTCCTGGGTGGCTAATGGCTGTTTCCGTGTGAAAATACTGCAAAAGTCTTCAGGAATTTCTTTTTTTTCCCCTCTCTCTCCATATTACTCCAATATTTCCATATTCAGATACAGGTGATCAGCTTTGTCACTGAGCAGAACTGGGATTCCCTGGAAGTGTTCGACGGAGGGGATAACACAGCCACCATGCTGGGAAGCTTCTCTGGTACGTGTTCAGCTTCGTTTCTGTTAGCATCAGCTGGACTTCAGCATACACGTAAGGTTAAGCATATGTTTAACTGCTGCACAAACGTGACAGGTTTAAGTGTGTGCTTGAAGGAGGTCCTGTATACCTGCAGGAAATGTTGATAGTCTTCGAAACAAAGCCAGTGGTTTGGGTTTTTGGGGTGAGATGCTGCAGTTAGGAAATGGAGTGCTTAAAGGAAAGAAAGAAGGCTGGAATGGAGACCTAGTGTGTGTAGCTCTGAGTTTTATCTCTCCCTGTTACAAAGACTTGCCCTAAGCCTATCTTTGTTATTTTAACCCTTGCTGGAAAGCGTTGTACTGCAGATGAGCCTTTTTTCTTTTATCCACCTCCCTGATGTGCTCTGGCATGTTCTCTTAAGCTGAGCTAACTCATGACCACTTGCACAGCCTGGAAGCAGGAGCTGTGCAGCACTGCTGGGCTGTGATGGCTCACACCACTGCAGGGGCAAATGCAAATCAGCATTTCTCCTGCTCAGTACTGGGGAACTTTGGGCAGAGCAGGGAGTAACGAGCAGCCCAGAAGCACTGTGAAGCTTTCAGATAGCAGAACCGCTTGCTAAGCAAAGGCCCTGATTCTTGCTTGCTGAGTGAGAGCGGGTTCAGAGGGCTTTTGAGGCTGGTAGGGGAGGGCCATGCTGGCAGGCTCTGCTCCCAGAGCTGCATTTTGGATAGAAATGCCTTGACCTGCTGCAGCTTCCAGGGAATGAAGGAGGAGAAGGAATCTGGAGCTCCACCCACACTTTTTCCCTTCAGCAGCTCCACTCTCAGTGCTTTTAGACTGTCTGGTCCTTAAGTGGTAAAACTTCACATGATGAAATTCGTCATCATGCTTTGAAAAGGCCATTGCAGAGAGGCTTTGGGCATTTCTCAATTGGCCTCATTAGAACCTGATCAAAACCAACAGAGCTTGTTAAGTTAAAGGACTTTCTGTTCTTGGCCTCTCCAGCAGCAACTCTCTGAGGATATGAAGGAGGAGGAAAGAATCCTCTTCAGTATCTCTGTGCACCTCTTGTTTTCCCAGGAACTACAGTGCCTGCGTTGCTGAACAGCACTTCAAACCAGCTCTATCTGCATTTCTATTCGGATATCAGCGTCTCTGCTGCTGGCTTTCACCTGGAATACAAAAGTAAGAGCAGTGCAGCCTTGATCTCACAGTACCTCTGGGCAGTGGGGAAATGGCTCCAGAGCTGTTGCCTTGCAGAAGTGGAAGCTGTGTATTGTAGGGAAGGGGCAGTGAGCTTTAAGGCCCACGTGTGTGCAGTTCCCTTTCTCTCAAGCTGCGGAGAGGCAGCTCAGTGTAAATGGAGAAGAGGATGTGTGGGGTCACAGAGCGGCTTGGCAACACTGTTTGGTTCCTGTGTTGTAGTACAACAGGAGCTGTGGAAGCCAAGGTATTAAAAATTCATGGGGAGTTTGCCTGTTCAACACAGTGCTGTAATCTCAGCTTGGGAAGTGCCTAAATGGTGCTGGCCAGACACGAGGAGGGACTGCCTGCTCTTTGCAGTCCTTCCTGGGCGTTCAGTATCAGTCATTGCAGGAGGCAGCTTACAGGGCTGGGCAGATCTTCATAGGATTGTTCAGGCTGGAGGGGACCTCAGGAGGTAATCTCATCTAGCCTCCTGCTGAAAGCAAGGTCAGCTATGAGATAAAACTAGATTACTTGCATCTTTATGCAGTCTGTTCTGGAAAAACTCCAAGGATGGAGACTGCACAAGCACTGTGGGCAGCCTTTCATGGCAGGATCACCCCTGGCCATCCTGGAGCTCTTCCTGCTGAACTTGTTCCACTTCTGTGAAGGTTTTCCTACATGGTGGGGGAGCAAAACTGAATGCAACATTTAAGGTGCTGTCTATGAGTGTTGAGTAGAGCAGACAGGTGCAGAATGGCAGCTCTCAGCTCTGTTCAGTGCATCTGAATGGAATGTGCAGCCAGCAGTCGTTGGACAGCAGGCAGCCTTGTGCATCTGTGGGGTACTGAAGGGTGTGACACGGCCAGGAGCACGCCTGGTGCACATGCAGCTCTCAGAGGACTGGTTAATGCACGGTGATGGGCTGGCCCTGGTCCTGCATCGGTGGCAATGATGCTGAGCCACTGAGAGATGTGCTGGGACTGCTGTTACATTCGTGCAATCTTCCTTGGGGCAATGCAAACATAATAGTTTCTTGCTGGACACCACGTCTGACAATTGCTTTTGATTGCAAATCTCGTGTTTGTTCTCCGAAGCCAACCAGTGTTCTGTTTATTTTTTCCAAAGCAGCAAATAGATTTGGAAGTGCATTTCATTTTGTACAACATCCACAGAAATGGCGTGGCTGTTTGACTACAGGGACTGCTCGTGCTTTTAGACGGCCAACTAGTAGTAAGCTTTCCAGGTTCATTGTGTTTGCAGATGGAAACCTTGCATATTAATGGCTCAAGCGAAATTACAGCAGCCGAGAAGATTGGAGAGAGGTGTGCTGTAGCTCTCTGGGAGCTTGGGGAATGTGTGTTGTTACAGAAATCCTCCTGCTGCAACTCTGCTTCTTCCCCACTTCTGTTTCAACCAATAAATTCTGCAGGGATTCTGTTGCCGCACTGCAACAATCGTGTTCAGGTTTTCGTGAGGCTTTGGATTGCCAGCTTGGTTTGGTTTCTTGGCTGAGAAAATTAATAGGTGTTGATTTCCAGGGCAGATGGAAAGCAATGCAAATTTTGCTTGGCTTTTACGACTGAAATTCCACTGTATGTAAGACTGAATGAAACTCAGTGGCTACTGATCAGAATGGGAAGATGCTTAGGGCTGTTTTCTGTGTCTCTCTGAAGGTCAGGCAGCTCAGCCATGGGTGGGCAGGGACTGTGTGCTTTCTTGCTGGGAAGCGTGACTCAGATTTCCAAAGAGGAGTCACCATCACCTCTCTCCTTCTTTTCTTCACCTGCTTATGGCTCAGGCTGCAGCCAGGAGCTGGAGCAGAGCACTAGGCGTGCAGAGGTGTGAGAGGTAATCTTGTGGCAGCAGCAGGATCTCCCTGATCAGAATCGTAGCTCAGGTGGAAATGGGATTGAATGACATTTTTTTGGGCTGTTGTGCAGGCGCTGTCAAAGCGTGGCCTCGCTTACTGCTTTTTGTATCACCTGGCAAATTCATTCTGTAGATGAAAACAGGGAGAGTGCGGTAAGAGAGTGAAACTAAGCAGCTTTTACACAGGAAGGAACAAATTGCATTCTTCAAACACAATATGTCCTTTATATTGCCAGCAAGGGGCAACATGGGTAATTCCCTCCTGCATCCTCCCCAGTCTTTCATCAAATGCTGCCTGGTCAGTGAAGGAATACACAACGTACCATGCATACAGACATCTGATGAGGAGGGCTGGTGATAGGAGTTTTGATTCCTGAACTACTGAGCGTGAGTCAGCCTGCCCTGGGAATGGATGCGCTGATGCAGACACAGCTCTTCATTAATGGTCAGGCCGTTAATGTTCACTCAGTAACGTTTGTGGCCATGAATCACAGCGTGATTAGTGATGCCTTCGTTAAGAACAGTGCGTTCCAGATAAAGTGGTGGCACCGGATCAAAATACCTTCATGTCCAGGATCCCTCTGGGCTGTCCTTGAGGAGAATCCCAGCAGCACCAAACTTTGCCCTGCAGTGTCAGTGCTGGAGGGTGTTGGTAATGGGAGCTGGGACGAAGTGAGGGTGTGTGCTTTGCTCCTGTCTGCCTTTCCTTGCTCCCAGAGCACTCACCCCTCTCTTGCCTTTCAGCTGTTGGCCTGTCCAGCTGCCCAGAGCCCCCAGTTCCTGGGAATGGCCTGAAGATTGGGGAGCGCTACCTGGTGAATGACGTCGTCTCCTTCCAGTGCGAGCCAGGCTATGCACTGCAGGTAGAGGAGTGGGTTTGTAGCACAAGGAAAAAAGGGTAACGATAAAGATTTGGGTGGGAGAACCTCCGAATTTTGTCTTGTTTTTCTCTCCGTCAGGGCCACTCTCACATTTCCTGCATGCCAGGCACAGTGCGGCGCTGGAATTACCCCCCTCCGCTTTGCATTGGTAGGATTCCTCCCTCTCTTCTTCCCTAGCAGATATTTATAGTGCCCTTCTAAAAAATCTCTGTAAATCAGATGCTGATGAAATGGGGAAAAGTTTCTTGTCCAGGCCGAGTCAGCTGCGTTGTTAGAGCAAGATCTCTGTGAGCTTTAAGCTGCGTTTCCCAGCACACTCAACTTCTCAGCCTGTTCTCCCATGTAAAGGAGCTTTAAAGGTGGCTGCATAAACCACAGCCCATGGTTTTATCTTCCTCGTGGTAGGGCAGCACAGCAGCCAGGGGCACGGTACACTCGGTTTGCTTTCAAGTGCATCCCTTTGGCTGAGGGCTGCTGGAATGGCAGGGAGGACAGGAGCTCTGTGAAGGTGTGAGTCAGAGGAATGCAGCTCGTTCTGGGAGTGAGATAAAGCGTGGAAAAATCTTTATTAGCTGCAAGGAGAAATTTCAGCAGTCATCCCTGCAGGGCAACCAGAATGCCTAATGTTAAGTGTTTAAATTGTGGCTATAGAATAAAGTGTAAAAATCCAAAAATGGTTTTGTCAATAAAAACTCATTGCAAAGGGGAAAGCTGAAGCTGCTTTATACTGGAAGCAGGTTGTCTTTATGGGTCGAGAGTTGTTTGCTTTCGTTGGTTCTTTTTTGCACCTCAAGGAGAGATCTGCAGGCTGTGGTTCATTTTCTTGATGAAATGCATTTCAATGTCACCGAACCTGCATCTTTTACTGTTTTCCTGCCAGTATCTCCAGACTGCACCACTTGGTGCCTTGCTATCCTCACTTTGGTGCCTGCAGCTCCCGGGTGAGCACTCAGGGCCAGGTCTGCTGCCTGTTTCCCTGTAACAGCCCATGGGCTGAGGCTGCTGAACATCTCAGGCTTTAGTGGGGGAGGACCAGGCAATTAATTTCCACTGAGGCAGAAGCAAGCCCTGGGGGAAGAGATCCAGAGGTGAAAGGAACTTACTGGAGGTTTTGGATTATCTTCAAGCAGTATTTTGCTTTTAGCAAATCTAGATATTTAATATTCATATTGCACATTTTACAGCTTTGAGAGAGACATTTATGCATTTAATAGCTTTAGTTAACAGTTGTTTCAGGCTCCTGCTGTTTTAGCTTACATCATTTTGCTTTAAAGTAATTATAAGAGCTAACAGCTCTTTCATCTGATGATCTTCAGGCCAGCAATAAGAGCAGAGACAGTTACAGCAGAATGTCTGAGCTAAAGGGCTCACACCCCTGGGAGCTGCTCCAGGAGGATCCAGAAGCCCTTCAGCTCAGCATTGGGGCAGGGGTTCCAGTATGGAAAAGGATCCCAGTGTTGCACCAGGGGTTGATGACAAGCTGATCAACTACAAGTTTTGAGTTCTGTGCTCTTTTTGATCAGCACTGGCCGTGAAGCTCAGCTGGATTCTGCCTGGCTGGGCTGTGCCTCGTAGGCACTGTCATGGTGTAAACACCAGTACAGTTGAGTTCAGGATCTCCACTTCGGGGCAGTCGTGGTTAAGTGATACAGGCATCCGTCCACCTGTCTGCTCCTATCTCCTAGCTTGCATCACACTCGACTGAAAAAGGTCATCCAGCTTCAGAGGCACATAAACATGTCTCCACAGCCAAGTGCAGATCATTATAAGTGACACAGTCCTTGGAGGGTCTGCTAGCAGCACTGGGGCTCCTTGTCCTTTACAAGTCATACACCAGTGTGTCTAAATACTGCCAGACCATGCTGGGTGCCAACCAACTGTGCACGAACGCTGCTCAGAGAACTCCTTGCCTCCCTGGCAGTGGACTGATTTTTCTTTTAGTCCACTTCATCCAGATGCTTGACTCCTAAATAATTCAGCAGTAGTACTACTAAAGAGCCATTAAAAGGAAGAAGAAACTTCTGGGAAAAGCCTCATTAGTAGCAAATGTGCACACAGATACTGGACAGAGGGAAGCTGTAGCTTTGCTGTCAGAATGTGTTAGGAGCACACCTGGGTGTATTCTGTTAGGTGGGATTACTGTAACAAGGTAGAGGTCGTCCAGATAAGCCTGAGAAGATGATATCTGTGCTTCATGTGATGCTTTTTGTAAACATATTTCGTGTGCCGTGTCATCCCTGGATCACTTCTTGCTAGGGAATTTGCTCCAGTCAGTGTGCAAACATGCTGTTCTATATTTATCAGTAATTGCCTCGAGAGTGACAAGTATAGCAGTCAAGGTAGATCAGTTAACCAGATAAAGCAGAGGTAAATGGAATCAAAATAAGATCATTCTTTTCCTTCACAGTGATTTCGGCGGTGGTTAAAAATTCACACAAGTGCAGTGTGCATGAAGTGCACTGCTATGGTGTCCACAGAGAGTGCAGACCGTCCATCTCTCCCCTTGCATCTTAGGTCTGTCTCTCCCACTGTGGTCCCCAGAAGTGTATCTCTGGGTCGAGGCTGTTGTCTCGAGGACAGGAGAAAGGTGCATGCATCAGTAATGCAGCCATTCGGTGCCTGGCTAATCTGTGTTAGTTCCCTTTTTTTTTCTTCATAGCTTTTTCATTTCTTTCTTTCCAACATGGCTGATTGGCCACAGCCACTGTCCAGAGAGACCTGCAAGTGATCCTGAATCTTAACACTATTGGTTTTACAGCCCAGTGTGGAGGAACAGCCGAGGAGATGGAGGGAGTGCTCCTGAGCCCAGGGTTCCCAGGAAACTATCCCAGCAACCTGGACTGCATGTGGAGGATATTGCTGCCGGTGGGATTTGGTGAGACAATCGGTTTTGGTGTGAGCTGGCTGAGTGCAGTTTGGCAAGAGAGGGGGCTGCATAGCTGTGTCTTTGCCTTTGTAATTTCTTTGCTGTCAGGCAAAGTGCAAAGAGTGCACAGGAAGTCAAGCAGCCTGAAAGCACAACATTTATATCCTGATCTGGGCTGAAGCTCGCAGCACAGTCGCCCTTTTCCTCCAGTGCAACGCATCTTATTTTCTTCCTGACCAGGCTGCACTGGGCAGTGCTGATGTGCCAAGGCTCGTGGCTGTCTTTCAAGGCACGCTGTTCATTCTTCCTCTCTAGGTGCTCACATCCAATTCCTCAACTTCTCCACCGAGCCAAACCATGACTTCGTTGAGGTGCGCAATGGGCCGTACGACACCAGCAGCGTCATCGGGCGCTTCAGCGGCACTGAAATCCCGGGCTCCCTCCTGTCCACATCTCACGAAACCACTGTGTACTTCCACAGCGACCATTCGCAGAACAAGCCAGGCTTCAAGCTGGAGTACCAAGGTAAGGAGGCCACTCATCAAGCAGCAGTGGGACAATCCTGTCCCCAGATGCTCGTGGGAAGGGTGAACAGCACGGCTGCTGCTGTTCTGTTGAGTTCATTCCACGAGGACTTAATCCAAATGGGTGGAAAGGTGTCACACAAAGACTGTGCTTAATCCTCAGGACTGGGATCTGTTCATCCTGACTTACGCCTAGGGCAAATAACAAATGTTCCTAGAGTGCTTTGTGACAGTGAGCTGTCTTTGAATTAATTCCAGCCAGATTCACTTAGATCTTGGCTCTGTTGACTGTCATGGGCAAAGAGAGGAGTGCTCAGCAGCTGTGGGTTTGCCCTGAAATTTTGCAGCTGATTTTCAGTCTCAGCTGAAGTCCAGTTTGAGCGCTCTCAGATGCATCCCTTCCATCCTCAGCTGCAGCTTAGCCTTGTGCTGAGGCGGGCTGGTAGAGGGGACTGAGATAATGAGTAAATAGCTAAATAATACGACAGCAGGGCTTGAGGCTGCCTGTGAGACTTCAGCCTGTGGAAGGAGGACCTGAACTTTTGGTCCTGCTTGATCACAGCCCCACCTTTAGCAGGGTCTTTGCAAAACCCTTTGGAACCTCTTTGTTCACCTGACATTGGTCTATGGGAGTAAGGGCTAAGGAAACCAAGGGCTTCATACTGAAGATAATTAGCACAGGCTTTGCTGTGCAGCAGCTGGGAGCCAAGTGATCCAACTGCTGCCTGGGAGAGAGATCTGAGGAGTGGGAAAGATGGAGCGTGTGTCTCCAGCCATGTGCTGTAGCCAAGGACTGACAAAGGGCTGCCTCCCCAGAAATAGCAATAAAAGCCACTACTCATACTTAATTGAAAACATTAATTTTGTCTCGGCTGTCCTGTTCATGCACCATATAATTCATGCACTGCTGCACAATTTAGGAAGGAATGTGTTCTGCGAGGCATTCTGGGTAATCTCATGGAAATTGCTATGCAAATTAGCTCGAGCAAGGCTGACCAATAATTTATAATGCCAGGTGGAACATGCTAACCAATTGACTTACATTCATCATCAGGACTGTCCACGTTTTGTTGAAAAACAAGGCCAATTTCCCAATTAGAAGTGAAGTGTGGGGTGACCCTGTGAACGCAGGCTCTGAGAAGCCAGAGGAGCAGAGCACTGTCCTTCGTCCTCCATGCAGATGCGTGCATGGTTCATTAAAGTTTTATCTCTTTCAATTAAGTCATTGTGTGAGGGGGAAGTAGCTAAGCCGCATGGTGAGCGCACAGTTCTTGCTTTTACGAGAAAATCAGAAGTATGAAACGTTTCTCCATTTATTTAACTACTTCTTTTTCAGCGTATGAGCTGCAGGAGTGCCCTGACCCTGAGCCTTTTGCCAACGGTGTTGTACGAGGAGCTGGTTACAACGTTGGCCAGTCCATCTCTTTCGAGTGCCTGCCTGGCTACCAGCTGATCGGTCACCCTGTCCTGACCTGTCAGCACGGAACTAACAGGAACTGGGATCACCCACTGCCCAGGTGTGAAGGTATGGCTTTGGGATCACCCTCCGAGCACCCCACCTGGCATGCTGGGGGAAGAAAAGGCCTCGGCTCTCAGTTCTGGCCTCCTTTCGAATCACTGTTGTGAGGTCAGGCTGAAGGTTTCGCTGGAAACAAAAGCATTGCTGGAGGCAGGCTGGGATTGAGGGTTCTGTGTGAAGCCTCAGCCCCTGAGGTGAGGAAGCATTTCTCAGTGAGCTCGTGTTCAACATGTTTCAGCCAAGCAAAGGCAGACATTTCTGAACAGTTCCAAACCAAGGTGCATCTTCTGAGGCAGAGCGTTGGAGCCTGGTGCTGCTGAGAGCTGTCTCTGGCTGGTGGCAGTGGGAGCTGTGCCTTCACAGCGAGGCAGTCCAGGGTTGTTGCAGTACCATCTTTTGTCTGCTTTATTTCTTCAGCTTTGTTCCACTTCCATTGGTTTGGCATTTTTGATCAGCTGGTCTGCAGAACTTGCCTTCCTCCTAGAGAGCCTTGTGTGCCCTAATTCTCCAGCTGATGCAGTTTCTTTATGCAAGAGGTCGGTACGGACTTTCTTGATAGGCAGATAAACACTGAATCGGGAGAGTTTTCACACACAGAAGTACACACACTTCTTCGAGGAGCACAGAAACTGTATGCTGTTGCTGTTTTGCCCTTAGCAGTCTCTGAAAAAGACTCTGGCAGCTCTGGGGACATTCATTGTGCAGAGATTGGTTCCCTGTCCAGTCTCCTTAGCATGGCAGTGATGACATCTCAAAAATGATCTTGCACGTGCTGTTTTTCCTGAAGAGCATGTGTGCCAGGTGGACCCTGCATTCTGAGGGAGCAGGTCTGTGTTCTGGGCTTCAAAGCTCCAATGTCCATCTTCTCATTTCAGATCCAACAGGGCTGTTTCAATCTTTTATCCCATGGGCTGAGGTTTCTGAGGTTTCCTTTAGAAGGGTTTCATGCAAGCTGCTCATTGAAGATTTTTGCTGCACTTCCCAGGAGCACTGACCTTTATCCCAGACTCCCCAGTGCACTTGGTCTGCACTGGGGAAAGAGGGAGAGCTGATGCTTTCCCTCTTTCAAGTCCTGAGTCCTTGAACTCCAAGAACAGAAAGCATAAAGAACGGGATCCTAGCTGTGCTCCCTGTGACTCCAGCAATGCAGGGCTGTGCTGCTGGGAGGGCTGGTGAGTAATGGTAGCAGAATGATGCCCTTTCCCTCAGGCATCAGCTGTGCCAGCTGCAACCATCCAGGCCTTAGTTCTTCACTGTGTTTTTAAGTAGCTTTCCTGTTCTGCAGCACTTGTGATAGGACAGAGGGGTGAGAGGATAGGTGTATTTTGGTCCATTTGCTTTTTTCCCTGTGCAAGCACATCTGCTGGGCTGCAGTGCTGTTAAAGTCAGTGCAGAGTGTTCCTTTTCTGGCCATTTCCTTAAATGCAGCTGAGCTGGGTGGTCCATTTTTGCATACCAGCAAGCAGGATGACGCACTGCCTTAGGCTAAGCACCTCACCTGCCCCACACAGGTCACAGCTGAAAGCCCATTTAATTAAAAGAGAAGTTGTAGTTCCAAAATAAAGGCACAGAGGCTGAGTTTTCCAGCAGGACTCCTATGAGTTTTTTCTGCTGATCAGCAGGCTGCCTGTTTTGCAGGGTAGAAAGGAACTTGGCCCCTAAGGTTCCTTGGGTGTTTGTTTAGAAAAGTAAGTGTATGGGTTTATGTAATTACACAGGGTTTTCTCAGCTTGACTAACCACGAGAGAAAGCAGAGCAGAACCAGGCAGTAAATACCTGGGGCCAGGCTCTGACTTCATGCTTGTTACATCAAGTTGCATCCAGAGTGGTGCAGATCTTTGGGGCTACTCCTATATGAACAGGAGAATGTGTTGTCAGGTATCAGTATAGCACGCAGCCTGACTTAATAAGGTGCTGGGAGGAAGAATGTGCTAACCTAAGCCAGGGACTGGGTTAACACAGCTCTGTGGCTTCTGAAAGGGAGCTGGCTGAGGCAGAAGACTCTCTGCATTTACCCTGTGTGAGATCCAGTGGCTGATTTTTGTGCATAGAACTCCTGGACCTAGGGACTGCTGTGGCCCTCCTGCACTAAAGCAGGATGTCTGTTTTCTATCTCTCTTCTTCACTGCCCTGGCTGCTTCTAATTATGTCTCTGTAGCTTCCAGGTTCATTTAGACCTGGATGATACCTGGTGCAATAGAACTGTCGTCTTGATTAATGAAGTGGATGCTGCTGTTGTACAAATAAATCATCATTTCCCCCCTGCTCAGATGCGATCTGTGGAAAGCCAGCTGCTCGATGGTTCTGATCCAAGCCAAGCTGTCTGAGCAAGTGCAGAGATTTGCCCACTGGTGTGATCTGGTCAGGAGCTGTGTTTTCCATGCATGGGTACAAACAGCTGGTGGACCCCAAAGGCTCTTCCTTGTCTGTAAGGAGTTGATTTGTGCAGCTGGCCATCACATCTGCACAAAACAGCCTGACAGTCTCCTTTCAGCTGCAGAGCACTGAACAAATTTGTTGTAATGGAATGAAGTTGAAGAGGTTCAAGGTAGCCGTGACAGGCGTGAACTATTCATGGTGAGGTAGGATAAGGTTTTGGGGCTGGATGCACCTGTGTCCAGAACTGCTTTTATCTAAACAGGAAAGGAAAGGAAAGTGGGAAAGAGAAGATATCAGAAAGTCATTGTTTCGGGGGATATTTCTTCACTGGGTCTGTATTTGTTTGGTTATTTGCAGTGCCTTGTGGGGGCAATGTCACTACCCAAAATGGAACAGTTTACTCTCCTGGCTTCCCCAACCAGTACCCCAATTCCCAGGACTGCACGTGGCTCCTTACAGTGCCTGTGGGCTACGGGATCCATCTCAACTTCACTCTGCTGCAAACTGAACCCTACAACGATTTCATCACCATTTGGTGAGTACAGCAGTGGTGTGAGGACTGAGTAGGCAGAGTGCTTCCACTGCTGCAGTGTGTGGGGAGTGCAATCTGTTTAAGAGCAGGAGGAAGCATCCTCCGGGGGCAGTGGGATTTTGGACAGAGCTTTTAGGACTTAGTAGGTCTTAAATTCATTCCATTAATTTCTGTGATCAAAATGATTCACACCAAACCCTGAGGGGGTTCTGTGTGTGTGGTACAGGAGGGTGATTGCTGCCTAGGATTAAAGATGGGTAATAGTGCCTTTTTCTTGTATTTCCCACCTGCAATTTTAGGGATGGTCCACAGCAGACAGCCCCGCAGCTTGGAGTTTTCACTGGTAACTCTGCAAAGAAGTCAGCCCAAAGCTCTTCCAATCAGGTCCTGGTGAAATTCCACAGTGATGCTGCAAACGGAGGGATTTTTGCCATTTACTTCTACGGTCTGTATTGCTTCCTGCATGATGCACACAGAGGGGAATGGGTCAGCTGTGGCTTCTTGCGGGGAGCTCTATTTCTAGGGGAGACAGTATGTGAAAGAAACAGGTTTCAGCCTGAAGTTCTCACAGGTTTGAGATTGAAAGTCTCTTATGCAGTCGGGTGCTGGCGTGGTCACGCCGCGTGGGCAGATGCAGAAATCCGTCTGTAACGTCGCGATAACTCAGGCACAGCCAAGTGCCCGTGTGCTGACAGCCGTGCCAGCCCTGCGCCTCTCTCAAGGTGATGCTGTAAATACTGTCCTCTCCGTGGCAGATCCCATTATGGATAGCTCCACTCTGCTTGCTTAAAACTCTCCCTGTCTGCGGCGTTAGCTTGATACGGTGTTGTCTTTCCAATGCCACGCTAAACTGATTGGGTCATCTTGCTGTCCTGCTTTAAGTGACAGCTGTGTTCCAGCTGAGAGGTGACTTCGTTTCCGTGGGGAGGAGAATGATTCTTGTAAATCCCTGAATTATTTGGGGATTCTTCAGTGCGAGCGCAGCTCACACCAGAGAGACGTGGTGGGTATTACATCAAAATGAGAGCGTTTGCTTTCCGCCTCTGAAAGAGGACCCAATTTTAAATTGGATTAGCTAACAAGTTGCTACGGCAGTGCTGGGGTTTTGGAAGGTGCAAATGGAGACCTCCTCTTGCTTTGGTAATTTGCTTGCAGCAACTTCAGCAAAGTCTGACATGAGTTACACGATGGATCTGTGCAGAATGCTTCAGCTTACGTTCAGTTCCGAAAGGCAAGAATTATACAGATAGGCTGAATTTCAAGAATGCTCGCCAGGCTTCGGAGGGAATTGGTTTACTGCTGCAAAACACTGCAAGATTTATATTACCAGGCCGTGGTGTGCGTGGAGGGGTTATGCAAAAAAGTAGGAGCGAGGCAGTTTGGTGCAGAAACTGTGAGCACTGCTGCAGGAGTGAACGCTTCCCTTTGTAATAAGAATCAGTTACTGTCTGTGCTGCACTCAGAGCCGTTCTCCAGTCCTGACAGCCCTTCGTACTGAGGTTTCTTTCGTGCTTTCTCTGAGGTCTGAAGCCACCCTGGGCTTTCCAGGTGTGGAGCAGTGCTGGAAGGAGCTGACGTCAGCCAGCAGCCACTTGGAGCCCGTTTCCCAGTTGGGCACTTTGGGCCTTTTATTGAAGCACTGCTCTCTAGTTTATTGGTCCCTTTATGCTTGGGGCTTTAGTGGAAAGCCTTACCCCGAAGATTCTCTGATGGAGGTGGTTGCCTCCCAGGCTCTCACTGTGCGTGTGGAGCCTCATAGCACTGGGGAGATGGGAGAAAGGGGAGAAATGTTCATTCTGGGATCGCACAGCACAGTCACAGTGCTGGCATTGCTCTTTGGGGTGTAACTGCAGGAAATGGAATTTCCTCAGGATCTGTTGCTATGAATATTTTCATTTCTTCAGCCTCACATTGGCAGATCTAGGACATAGACACCCTCCTTCAGCTTTAAATTGTCTTTTCCCCGTGCAGCACAGATCAGCAGCACCCTTGTCAGAGAACCATTGCTCTTTCAGATGCCTGCACAGAAACATTTCCTCAGGGCCGAGGAGAGGAAGCAAAAGAATGATTGAGAGAGCTCGAAGATTCAATAGCAGCCCTTGAAAAATGAGGATGTGGCACCGATTATGAAATGGGTTAGCTCAGGTGCCAGCACCAACCCAAGTGTGAGCATGGCAGGAGGGGGTTTATGGCACAGTAACTCAGAGGGTCCCTCTGCGGTTTCAAGGACTCTGCTTTGTCCTGCTGAGAACAAATGGATGTGCTGTTGAAAGGAGCTCTGCCACCGCTGCATCACCCATATGCTGAAGCCTTCTTAATCGCACCTCTTTATTGAAATACGGCCCATTAAGGAGGGGAGATTAATGCTGTAAATGCGGGTTATCTTTCCACTTCAATAGATGCCGTCGAGTGCTTTTTAAATCGCATTTAATTTCCATTTTTGTTGCGGATTCCCCCTTCCCCCGCTGCCAAACATCTGTTTGAAAGATTGCAAACAAGTGCTCTGTGTAGCAGAAGGGCTCTCCCCACCAATCCTGTGTCCTGCCTCTCCCCTCCTGCACACACAGGGAGGTGATGATGGTGATGGTGACACAGTCCCAGGGATCTGTGGGCTGTAGCAGAGCCCCGTTCTTGGATACAGCGCAGTCACGGAGTACGGAGCGCTCCGTGCCTGCAGTGCTGACCTTCCTGCATTATTGTTCTGCACCAGCTTGGGGGGTAGGGAAATTGGGGTGAGAGGAGGGGAAATCTGTTTCTTTACATGTGTATTTAAGCATTATCATAAGCCTCATTAAGGGTGCTGCCAGCTTTGCTGTGGTGTGAAGAGTTCAACATAGCGGAGTTAGTAAGAATTAATATTCAGTGGCAGCTTGAGCTCCAGTATCTTAAATTAAAGGGCTGATATAAATTTCAGAGGAAGTTATGCTTGTCCAGGGTCAGGTGCAGGGGGAGCAAAGATGCAGAGAAGTGCTGAGCAAATAGCAGAAAATGTCTTTCATTAATATTCATTTAGTTCCCAGTACAGTTTTTTTCCCCCAATTTAGCCATGCTCGCAGCTCCCGTGTGTTTGTTTTCATCAAGCAGCGCAGTTCTCAGACCTCGTGCACCCATCTCCTCGTGAGCACTACGTTTGTTTTAGCCCGTGTGTGCCCATCTTTAATTTTTGATAGAAAATGTGCCCCTTTGAGGTGTATTTGATCAGGTGCACGAGTCCTAGGAAATCCACTCCTGCTCTGGAGTCCTCCTCCCCATGCAGTCACCCGATGCCTCTGAAGGAACCCCTCACGAGGCAAAGTCTGCACAGCTCTGCCTGATGTGAGGTGTGAGCTTTGCAGCCACGCTGGGCTGCTCTGGGACCTGAGCACCACACAGGGTTTGCAGCTGGAAACATTTGCACTCCTGGAGCCATCTGCGGAAAAAACTAATGAATAATTCCGGGTTAAAAAGAAGTCATGGAGGTTTTTGATCTCTCTTCAGGGTCAGGTGGTAAAGATGAGGTTCTCTGAATAATTATTATAATTTACTTGGTGCTAGAGCAGTCTGAGACTTCTCTGCTGTGACTGACCAGACCCCACTGAGGGACACCAGGGTCTTCTCATGGTATCCCAGAGGACAGCAACGTTGCCTCATGGCAACACCCATCAGTTACCATACAGTGCTCATCCAGACAGAGCCCAGGCACCTCTGGATCCACAGACTGATGAAAATCTGTTCCCTATTAGCTGCTCTGGGGCACAGATAACTGGAGCCATCTCTGTATTGTTTGGAAGGGAAAGGGCTGGTTGCATTTCTGCCAGTTCCTTCTGCTGGTCAGGGGAGGATTTGCTGCGATGTCTGTTGTGCTTGGCACTGAGACAGCTGTGGTTGCTTTCATCCCCAGCTTAACATTTGCTGCTCTTCCTTTGCTGTCTTTTCAGCCTACCAGCTCTTCAGGTGTCAGCCTCCAACCATGGTTCCCAACGCAGAAATCATCACTGAGAATGAGGAGTTTAACATAGGTAGGCTCGTGGGCCCTGAGCCCTCCTTTCTGTCCTCAGCCACTGGCAGTGTCTGCAGGAGGACACAACGTGTTGTCCATCCCAAATCCAGGGCTCCAGGAGACCCCTTCACACGTGTAGTTGTGTGACATTGCCTGGTGCCCCACACGTCCCTCTTTCTCAGGGCACGAGTCATCCTTCTCAGATGTGTTCTGTTTCTTTCTGCAGGTGACATCGTGAGGTACAGATGCCTTCCTGGCTTTACACTGATTGGAAATGAAATCCTGACCTGCAAACTGGGCACTCACCTGCAGTTCGAAGGCCCTCCACCCACCTGTGAAGGTACAGCCTGAGGTCCCCATGGAGCACCCAAAGCTTTCCTGCCCTGGGACAGCTGCCATGGGCACAGGGCTTGAAAAGGGACACAGCAAGCAGGATGGCAGCTGCGAGAGGTTTCTGTGCACATGAGGGGTTAATTTTCAAGACTTCCAAAAGTCCTAATGGTGCAAAATCACGGGGCAGGACTGCTTCCCTGCCACCTCGACTGGGCTCAGCCAGCAGTAGCTAAGTAATGATGAGGGATGTGCTGGGTGACTCACTGCAGCAGCTCTCTGATAAATGATAGGGAACTTCCTCCGCTTCCTGCTGGGGATCCGTGGGCTCTCAGCGCCATATGGAAGGGCCGTGCTTCTTTTTGGTGCTGCCAAATTACCCCCCAGCAGCCTGAAGGCAGGAAGGCACTCTGAGCTCGGACTTGCTGAAGTGGGACTGACTGAAGCGGCGCTGATGGAGCTTTGCCGTGCTGTGTGTCTGCCTGCCTCCGTGAAGTCATTAAAGCAGTCACCCAGACGTCCTTACCCGGGGTTGGGGGGGGAGGGAGGAATTGTGCCTGACAGTTTGCCAGTGAGATGTGAGCAGCCAAAGCAGGGAAGAGCTGGCTGCAGCTCAGCGCGTTCCCCCTGCGAGCAGCAGCCCCTATTAGTGCTGCACAGTGTCTGACGTGGGAGAGAAACAAACGCCCCAAGCACGCTGCATTGTGCACCTTGCAGCTGCTCAGGAGGGATCCCAGGGATGTTTCTGTGCTACCATGTTACTGTATTTATCCTCTGGATTCCTGCTGTTGCTTCTGTTCGCTCCAACTGTGATTATTTCATCTCCTTCATTCCCTCCTATCTGAACATTTTTGCCATATAATGGGATATTTTCCTGTAGCTTTATTCTCTCTGAAATAGCATGACTGAAGGAGAGAAAGGGAGGTCATTCAATTATTTGCTGATGGTTGTTAGCCTGGGGGTAAAGGGACTCCTTAAATTACATCTGGCCACCAATTTACAGAGGTCAAAAAATCACTGATGGGATTAAGGATTTGGAAAGAATACAGTGTTCTTTCTGGATAGTTCTGGCTGTTTTCTATTAGTACAAGTGCAGTGTTTGCACTGGGTTTTAGAGACAATTATGGATAAAGTAAGATCCCTTTCTCTTTATGCTTTCTGCTCACTTTGTGTGTTGGCCTCCTCTCCTGGGGTGTCGTTGACGGCCTTTTCATTTTAGGGCTTTCAGCTGCATTGATATGTCCAGAATTCCACTGAGTGGGCTTCAGTGATTAGAGAAATGAATTGGAGTTCTTATATCCTAGCTGGCAACTCCTTGGGTGCCCTGGGATCAGTCTGTCATTCCCCACTTCATTCTGCCTCGGGTAATGAAGTTTCCAGGGGCTTCCAAGAGAGCATTCCGCAATGTGAGAACAGTTGTTTGGTTGCAGTGCCAGTCATGTTGGAAGGCGTGTGAAATGGTGCAAAGATGGTTGTATATTTTTGTGTTCTTGCTTTTTGCCCCTTCCTTTGAATCTGGTGTTCATTTTCTGAGGCCTGTCCTTCTCGTTCCTGCAGTGCCCTGCCCCATGAACGAGGTGATGACAGATTCCACGGGTGTGATCCTCAGCCAGAGCTTCCTGGGGAGTTACCCTCACTTCCAGACCTGCTCTTGGGTGGTCAAGGTGGAACCTGGCTACAACATCTCCCTTACCATCGAGTACTTCCTCAGCGAGAAGCAGTACGATGAGTTTGAGATCTTTGATGGTAAGAGATTCACCAGTTAGACTTGGGTGGCAACTGCGGGGAAAGGGAAGAGACAGCAGAGTTGTGAATCCCAACCTCAGAGCCCATGATGTAGGCCTGGATGAGCAGTCTTCCTAAAGATGCAGCTGAGCAGGCAAATGCAGAGTGCTGGCACTCTGCTGTTACACACTTCTTCCTTCCAGGTCCCTCTGGCCACAGCCCACTGCTCTTGTCACTGAGTGGGAATTACTCTGCCCCTCTGACTGTTACCAGCAGCGGGAACAAAGTCTATCTGCGTTGGTCCTCTGATCATGCCTACAACAGAAAAGGCTTCAAAATCCGCTACTCGGGTGAGTGCCCGGCTGGGGCTGCGTGCCTCTGCCAGCAGCGTGGTCATCCCCTCAGCCTCAGATCCCCACGAAGGTACTGCACAGGGGCAGAGACTTCTGTGAGCACAGAAGGTGCCAAAGCATGGGGGAGGGCACACGAAGCCATGTCGTGAGGCTGGTGAGACTTGGGAAAGCAGCTCCACCTCCAGCAAAACCCAACTGCTGTGGCTGGGCTTCCTCTGCCACCCTCAGCAGTCAGAAGCGGAATGTCTAACCACAGACAGCTTGGTTCTGGGTGAACGAAACCCATCCCGTGCAATTCAGTCAGGATTCCTGTGCCACACAATTACTGTGCCTCTGCAGAGATGAGACCGTTCTGATGAGACCGGTTGCTCATTCAGCACAATTCAGCTGCTGAGTGCTCGCTGAGAATTCCTTGAAGTGAATTACTATTTTTCAGAGCTTCGCAACTTTTAATTAATGGAAGTTATAAAAGCGGGTTGAGAACTCGCCAGCAGGTCATAAATAAGTAATGGCTTTACTCAGTAAATGAATTAAGTAATATTTAATTATCAGAGATGACTATTTCTAGAGCCGAGTGAAACGTAGGTAGTAGCTCCGTGCTCTTTGCTCCTTTTGCTGTTATGTGTATCTGTCCCTTTCTTGTACAGCCTCAGGTTATGGTAAGCAGCTGAAGCCAGGACAGCCGCGTGATTCCCAAGCACAGGAAAGGGATTTGTGGTGCTGCGGCCCGCGCAGAGATTTACATACCTCCCTTTGTCCTTCTTGCAGCTCCTTACTGCAGCCTCCCACAGCCACCAGCCCATGGTCTGATCCTCAGCCACTCGGGGCTGCAGCCCGGCTCCACGCTCCGCTTTGGCTGTGACAGCGGCTACCGCCTCGTGGGACACAGCACTGCCACCTGCTCCCAGCACCCACAGGGCTACTTCCACTGGAACCAAGCGACCCCGCTGTGCCAAGGTGAGAGCAGGGACCTGCATCCTTACGAGGACCTGGGAGACCTGGGAAGGATGGAGTGAAGTGGGATAAATGGAAAGCTGCTGTAGTTCCCCCATTCCCCGCTGAGGTTGAGTGGGAGGTGGTCCTCGTATATCCACGTCATGGGGATGATGAGCAAGGAAGGAAGGGAGTTACCTGCTGAGGAGCAGAGGGTCATTGTGGGGCAGGTGAGGGAAAGTCGGTCCCGTTGTGTGGCAGCGTTTGAATTCCCAGCGAAGGCACAGCCAGGCCTCTGCTGGGGACAGGAGGAGCTGTAGCCTGGAAGAATCTGGAAAGATTTTCCCCTGGAAAGGAGGGGAAGTAGTGCGAGTCCTGCTGGGATTCGGTGGTTGGAATTTCCTTTCGTGTTTCTGGAAATCTCAGCTCTGTGTGTGTCCGTGTGGGATGAGAGTTCCTGGGTTTCAGATGGTGCCCGGTTTCTGTGGGCTTCATATAAGATTTAGGCATGCTGTTGTTCTTTCCACATCACCTCCTAATTAGCTGTAATCGTTATGACGTATCATACTTAGCACATGGCTCCTTCCAGGCGTGGGAGGGAGGGCAGGACAGGGCTTTGCATTCACACAGTTTCCTCTCTTTGTGCACACTTTCTGACTGCACCTTTTTCAGAGTCCACCAATCATCCCCACTTCTTTGTGTTGATAAGATGACCATCGCCATTCAGATGAAGCCTTTCATTGCTTTTGAACATTCATCCCAAGTTCCAAGGGAACCAGACACAGGGAATTAATATTGCATTGGCTTCCCTGGAAACAGCCAGAGAACAGAGACAGCACAGGCAAAATCCCATCGCTGTGTCTGCATCGTCAACCAGCCCAAGCCTTAAGGAAAAGCAGGATTATTTGTTGTGGGGGGTACCAGAGAGCCTTGAAAATTCCCTTCTGTTCAGGGATGTGGTTTCGTGGGCACGATGGCTCAGTGGTTGGGTTTGATGATCTCAGTGGTCTTTTCCAGCCTGTATGGTTCTGTGGATTGCCCATTCCATTGTGGAAGCACACAGCTTGTGTGCAGCCCTGCCTCCGAAGGGATGCACTGCAGTGGGGGGGCTTAGAGGATCCCTCTCAAGGCTGTATTTATGTAAAGGTGATTGGAAAATGCTAAACCTATCCTCCATCGCCAGAGCACGGTGCTGTTGGCAGGGGACAGCTGGGGAAATGGGCACAGGCTCTGGTGATGATTTAGCTGCATCAGTAGCTGGGTTGGGGCTGCTGAGCCACGCAGATGAGCAGCACCACGAGCCAGGCACGCGCAGGGGCTGTCATGGCAACTGTGCCTGTGGATCCTTCCCCAGCACAAGGCATCTCTCTGAGGCACTGGGTCTTTTTTTTTTTTTTTTAAGGAAAATCATACAATCAAGAATAGTACTAACACTGCTAAGTACTTACCTGCATGTGCTGGAATGCCACCTGAGCCTCGTGTTCAGCTCCAGGGGATGTATTTACCTCCAGGACGTGCATGGGGTGTGGATTTCAGACACAGAGGCAGAAGGGGATGGGCAGAGAGAGGATGTGGGATGCTGGGAGCTTTGTGCAAGTCACCTCCTCTCTCTGTTCATCCATATTCCCATCAGGGGTCTCAAAGGTGGCCCGTGGGTGCCCTGAGCTGGATGTGGGAGGTGGGTGAGCAGCAGCAAACAGAGCCATAGGAGAATTCATGGCAGCGCAGCTCCCCCTGGCTCCCAGCAGCTGCGAGTGGGGTTGGCACAGCTCTCCGAGCTCAGGTCAGCTGCAGAAAATCCAGCACTTCTTTTTTTTCTGTGTCGCTCCCAAAGCCAACTGGCAACCTTTTGTTTTGGGCTCCACTCAATTTCTCATCCTTTCTGGTGGCCAGAACCAAATGGCAGAGGTTTGGGAACTCGATCCGCAGTGCAGATTGCTCACACCATCAGCTGTGTCAGGAGGAGGGGAACCGGGGTCCCCGTAAACACATGGTCTAGTTAACAAATGACATTTCCCATGGCTTCCTCCTGCCAGCACATAATCCTCTTCCCCTTCCCCTCTGAATAATCTTTACGACATGCTCCGTCCTCGCTGACATTTATGGAAGCAGTAGAGAATATTCTGCAGGGAACAATCTTGCGTTGGCACAATGGAGGGGAACACAAGATGATCTAATATGCCTTTTCTGTCTCTGCTGCCTATTTTTAAGCTGCTTTGTTTGTGGAATCCCAGCTGCAGATTTGCTTTCATAGCCTCTGTCCATTTCCCTAGCACATGTTCTTCCTGCAGACTGAGCTTTTGTACCTCTGCACCCCATAAGCACTCCTTTTTCCCCAGGTCCCACTCCCTATGGGTCTCTCCTGGCCAAATAGTGATTGTGGTTTCCCCTGGAACAGCTTCTGCCTTCAGTCTCTGATTTTTGTAGATTTTGATGCCCAGGATTTGAGCTTCAGAAATCCTTTTTGGAGCAGGACTGTTGCCACCCAAGGTCTAAAGCTGGACTGTGTCACTGATAATTTACCCATAGCTCCTTCTGCTCAAGGATGGCAGATTGCAGAGAAGGATGGGATGCACGGAGCCCACTTGGTGCAGCAGTTTGCAGTCCCCATTAGCCTTTCCTGACTGATATGTCTTCATGCTGTAGCCTGACCACCTGCAGGAGAAGAGAGTTACTTTTCTGTTATTTCTGATGGCCCAATGAACGTTTTAGTTAACCGTCTCTGGCCCAGAAGTGATATTTTATTGGTAACTAACTACTAGCAGTGCTGCTGCTTCTGGGATCTCCCTCTCCAGCCCCAGAGAGCAGCAGAGAATTGAGCAGAGAGAGGAGGAGGCTTTGCAGGGGGCAGTGGCAAGGTAAGGGGGCCCTCTTTCCACCATCCCCTCTGATAGGATGCAGCGTCAAAAAGCAATAGCAACAAAACTGCAGGGTGGAAGTGGAAGGGTAGGACTTCCCAGGCCCCCTCTTCTTCTGCCTTAGAATGACATTGGTATTCAACGTGGCTGCTCGTCTAGACACCCGGCCTTGCGGAGAGATTCGCCAAGCTCCTTAGCTCGATGAAGTGACACACGTGTGATTATCATTTCAACCAGGGATCTGCCTGATCATGCTAATACGAGCCTGCAGAATTACTCACACCTATTAGCAACACCAGTGCTGTGTGACTGTGCTCCAGGCTTTGGCCGACTCATGGAGGAGTGATGGCATTAAGGTGTCCTGGACCTGGAGTGCTAGAGAGCTCCAGTGGCTGTGCTGATGCTGTGCATGAGAATTTGGTTTCTCCTTTCAGTGTTCAGTGGGGTCCACGTCACCAGGAGGTAACTTATCTAAGGTTGACAACTTTCAAACTCCTGCTTGTTTGCAAGGAGAGTAACAGGAAGGTGAGTTTGGGTTCAGATATGAGCACAGGGCTCCGGTGACAGAGGCTCAGCTTCCAGTTCATGCATTAGCTACATGGGAGCAGCTCAGGTTTGATTTCTCAGCTCTTAGGAATGTTGGGAGAGACAGATTTGAAGGACAGATTCCCAGTGCTGGTTTTCTCAGCATTAAGGAAGAAGGCAGCAGGGTTTGCAGTAGCTTGTGAAACTCCTGCAGCATAAGTGAGTGTGATTCCAGCCTGTCTGTGTCTGGCTGGCGCTTGCTTTGCTGTGTCCTGCCTGGCCCTGCACAGCAGCAGCGGTGCAGAGCTGCTCCTCCTGTCCTGTGCAGCCATTTGGCATTGTGCCTCTTTGTCAGTTTTCCCCCCGAATTTCCCACTCCACCTTCTATGCTAAATTTAGCCCTCCTTCTGGCACTGCATAATTATAGAATTTGCTGCCTACTGCAATCCAGAAGCGCTGCTAGAAAAGGGTTTTGGGTTGTCGCTGCTGTGGGATGTAAATACAAACCATTATTGCTATCTCATCCTTTATCTCTGTGTGAAAACTTCTGGATCCTGTGTTGATGCATTTTGTGTTACAGATATTACAGAGTATGAGCCAGTCTCTTCCTGCACACACTGGTACTGAGCACTGGCTTTGCTGTTGCCACAGCCTTAGAAAAGAACTGAAAATCTGTTCCTCTGTGGACGTGGGCATTCGTTGCAGCTTTGGGCTTCAGCAGAGTGCTGGAGCTTTCCTAAACAGGAGAGCTTGGGGTCAGGGTTTCAGCTCACTTACACGTTCCTGTGATAAAACTGGGAGCTGCCTGATGGCTCAGCTGCTTTCTGCCCTCCTCCTTTCCCAGCTCTCTCCTGTGGAGTTCCCAGAGCCCCAAAGAATGGCGTCGTCTTCGGCAAGGAGTACACAGTGGGGACAAAAGCTGTGTACCACTGCAACCAGGGCTTCCAGCTGGCTCCTGGAGAGCCACCCAGCACTGAGTGCCTGCAGGAAGGGCAGTGGAGCAACGGCAACCAGCCCCCACCCTGCGTGGGTGAGTACCATGAGCACCACCAGCCTACTCCGGCAGGGACAGCTCTGCCTCTTAGGTACAACATTCAGTACACCGGGATCCTCAGCCCGTGTAACTCGTGCCTGAGATCCCCTCTCTGGTGCCTCGTTTTTCCACCTGTGGAATAGAGATGTTGGTGCTATCCCCCGTTTAAAAAGCACCCTGCTTCCTGAGGTACCCCAGAGCACCCTGTTAACATCTCTGTCCCATTTCTTTCCCCGGCCCACCATGCCTGGCTGCCAGCTGTCACCTGCCCCGATATCAGCAGTATTGCTGTGGAGCATGGCCGCTGGCGGCTGACCTACGAGATCCAGTACCACTACAACGCCCAGCTGATGCTCATCTGTGACCCTGGGTACTACTACACGGGCCAGAGGGTCATCAGGTGCCAGGCCAACGGCAAGTGGAGCATCGGCGAGCCCATGCCAACCTGCAAAAGTAAGCACAGAGCTCAGCCACACCAGGGGCTGCTCAGCTGCGTGGGGCACCAGTTCTGAGTGCCACGGGGCAGGGGTGCGGGCTGTGCTGGCACACACAGCTTTGGGTGCTGTTGGCTGCAGAGCTGTGCTGCTGAAGGAGAGTTGGGAGGCAGGGAGAGGTCGTCTGTTGATCTGATTCTGTGTTTAATTTAAACACTTCTGCAGGAACTCAAGCACATTAGCTCATCTGTCGCTGTCAGGTCCCAGCAGCTTAGCTGTCACCGGTGCCAGATGCTCTGAAGTTGGCTTTTAAGAAAGAAAATAAAAAATTCTGATTTAAAACCTAACCTCTTCCAATCTGATGCAAATGCCAAGTTTATGAGGGTAACGGAGTCACCTGTAAATCAAAAGCATTCCTGGCAAACAAGCAGCTCTCAGTCGTTCTGACATGACTTCATTGCCTTGGATCTCCTCCTTTGTCAGAGGTGGAGTTTTTCTTCTTCCAAGTGCAGGTAGAGGCAGTGAGATTTCTCCTTTGGAATGGCAGCTCTCCCTTCCCTCCTGGCTCTCTTTGTTTCTGGAGATATGACTGCCAGCTTCAGTGACAGATGTAGTTTTACCCCCACTAGCTCTTCAGCCAGATCCAGGAGCGTGAGCCTGACCCCATTTTATTTCTCCTGCGTTATTGCCACATAAATTCCACTGACAGGAACTTGGCAGTGCACTAAGGTCAGAGGAACCCAGCGTGAGTCTCTGTTTTCTTGCTGAGTGCGAAAGCTCCCAGAGGGTTTGCAGATCTTTAAGGCAGGTGAAATAAAGAGCTGAACATCGTGTCTGGAGCTGCATGTCCAAGGGCTCCAGCTGCACCAGAGGGAGGAGGCTGCCAGGCTCTCATCTGGGTGTCCTCTCTGGGTCAGGTCTGGAGACTGCAGCCCTATCCATGAAGTCACTGCCAGAAGCACAGAGGTCTCCAAGCTCTCTGGTTTGAAATCCCACATTAATCTTGTGCCATTTTTGTGGGTTTTTTGAAAGTCATTGCTTCCCAGCTGCGTCTGGCAATGGGTTAATAATGGAAACATCTGTGTATGAAGAACTTCCTGTGTGCAAAACTCGTCTGGCTTCTTCCCAGCCAGTCTTACCACTCCTGCTCTACTCATGTCTTGAAGCATGAGTATCATAGTGCTTGTTTGTCAGCTCGTGCAATGGGACCAAACTGTTTAATAATCTTTCCTACTGCGGATAACAACTTGTGGCAATAATTGCCACTTCCCTTTTGTCAAAACAAATGAACAAAATGAAAGAAAACCACCAACACTTAACCCTGCCCATTCCCTCTCACTGTGCTCTGGGGCTCCTTCCAGTTATCTCCTGCGGGGACCTGCCGACGCCACCCAATGGGAACAAGATCGGCACGCTGACCAGCTACGGAGCCACTGCCATCTTCTCCTGCAACACCGGCTACACCCTGGTGGGCTCCCGCGTGCGCGAGTGCATGGCCAACGGGCTGTGGAGCGGGGCCGACGTGAGGTGCCTGGGTACGTGGTGGTGCTGGGGGAGCCCCGGTTGCACGCCCGGAGGGAGCGGGAGTCTTAGGTGCTGATTTGAGAAGGAACCCGAGCGAGGACTCGGCGCTGCCGATTTTATTTATGACTGCAGAGGCTCCCGCCTGCATCCAGCCAGACTGTGGGCAGGAGCTCTCACTGCTTCCCCCGTCTCCCCCCTGCAGCCGGGCACTGCGGCGTTCCCGACCCCATTGTGAACGGGCAGATCAACGGTGAGAACTACAACTACCGCGGCAGCGTGGTGTACCAGTGCAGCCCCGGCTTCCGCCTGATCGGGATGTCCGTGCGCATCTGCCAGCAGGACCACCGCTGGTCCGGGAGGACGCCTGTCTGTGTGCGTAAGTATGTGGTCAGGTCCTTTAGCCCTGGCTGAGGTCAGAGGAAGGAGAAAACACGCGGAGGTTTTTTTGTTGAGAGTTTACAGCAGTGAAAGAACCCGGTTTTCCCGGCGTTCCCTCAGCTGAGAAGCAATTGTCCCCCGTCCTGTGCTCCTGAAGGATGGGGTGGGAGGAGAGTTCAGCTTTGTTTTAGAAATGCTGTCAGGATGAGCATCAGCTGAGCCCCTCCCCTCTGCCCCTCTCTTCCCGTTCAGCCTGATGTATTGCTGGTAGCTCTGCTCTGGAACAGAGCAGCCATCCCTGGCACCGATAGCATGTACTCAGAGGTCAGTTACAGAGATGACATTGGGAGATCAGGAGAAACATGGTCAGGTTTCCAAAAGGGCTGGTGCTTGGAAGTGAGCCTGCTGTTTCTCCAGGCAGTCCGAAGATGAGGTTGGTTCCAGCTGTCCTGCTGGGAGCAAATCTGGAGTGGCAGGTCTTGTAGGCAGCCACCCTTGGCTTGGGAAGGAGCGACCTGTGGGCTTTCAGGTTGCTTTGCTCGTTTTTCTGCTTCTCAAAGCGTTTCACACCCGGGCTGTACGAGGCTGCTTCGCATGCACACACTGCACGGTGTGTGAACATCTCTGGGCTTTGCCCGGGACAGAGCTGAGGCATGGCATGGCAGCAGTGGCAACCTGGCAATTCTGACTGCTTGGCTTCTTGCTTCTGTATAAATTCCACTTTGCTTTGCTGTTTTTCATGCACTGAATTTCCTGTGGATGAGCCCAGGTGAGGGTGGGCTTTCTGAAGAGGGTTCCTCAGGGTGTGGGGGGTTGGAGGCAGACATCGTCCCCACCAAGCACACCACTGTTACCACCTTCCTTAAGAGACCCATGCTTTGTGCCAGAGAAGGTCAGCCTCTCTCTTCCTCCGATGCACATTCTTGACTCACCTTGCACAACCTTCTCATTTATCTTTCCAGTAAATAAGCTAATTAAGGAAGTCTCTAGAGCCCTAGTTGTTAATAAGTTTGAGCATCTTCTTATCACTGGACAGTGCAATCCGTTTCATATCACGGTTCTCCAGGTGTTTACTTCCAACCTCTGATGTCTGGGTTAGGGCTTTGTGTACTGAGGCACAATAGTACCAGCAAGGTATGAGGTAAGGAACGACCTGCAAATCAATGGGTATGCAGATGGCAGACTGAAAGTAGGAAGCATACTCAAGCTGTAAAGTCTGCCTGAGGCTCCTAGCTTTGGAGGTGCTCATGTCTAGGATTCCTCGTGGGCTTTTAGGAGGAGAACGATTGGGAAGGCTGTCTCTGGTTCTTTAGACAGGTGTGAATTACTCCATTGTCTGAGGACACTCTGCTGAAAAAGTTTAAATTCACTTTTACCTGCCAAGTGCACGCACAGTAACCTTGGACCAGGAAATCACACTGGGAGAGGTCCTCCTGCTGTCAGGTGGGTATATGGGAACGCAGGATTTTTTAGGCATCCGTTTTTTTGCATCATCTTGTTCCTTTCAGGAGGGACCAGACCCTTCAGAACAAAGCTTGTCTGTGTCTGTCTTCCAGCACTGAACCATCCCTCCACCGCTGGGCTCGTTGACACGCCGTCCCTTTGTTCAGTGCTGCTTTGTGCTGGCTTCCCACTCTGGCAGCTGAAAGCCCAGCAAGCTTTTGTGCACAGCCCTGCAAAGGTGTCCCAGACAGAAACTGCCCTTGAAGTCATTACATCAGGCCTCATGGATAACGTAAATTGTATGCCATTAAAGCAGCCCACTCGTGAGCTCTGAAATTAGATGGATTGAGGCTTTATCACCTTCTGAATAAGCTCAGGGTTCTGTGTGTCACCCCATTATCCTTTCCCACTGTCCTGGTGTTCTCTCTTTAAACCTGCTGCAGTTGCTTGCTCCATGTGAACCGGTCTTTTTGATCCGTGCCAACTGGAGGGGGCTTTTTTGTTTTTTTAATATACATATATATTTATTTTTTTTCTGGGAAAGAATCCATCAGCTATTTCAAAACGTGCATAATTGTATTCAGAAGTCCCTCTGAGAATCTGACATCTGCTTCCTGTAGCACTGAAGTGCTGCCCTGCTTCGTATTTTTCAGACCCATACCTGTCACCAGCTCGCATAAGGAATAAATCCCTATCCCTGTGGTACAGTGCAGCCCTGGCAGTCAGATGCGTTATGGATCTTTTGTGGGAATTTCATCTTCCCCTGTAGCTTCTGGCTTTGGCAGCCGTACAGCCGAGTGCTGGACTCGTCCTGCTGGGCCATTACCCAGTTTCAGCATGACAGTAATCAATACCATTTTGTCCTCAGCTGTCAGAAGATGTCACATTCCTTAAGCAGCCAAAAACGCTCCGTGTGGAGCACGGTGACATTTCTTTTGCGTGGTGGGACTCGCTGTTGTGCCCGAAGCAAAGGTTCCCCAGGTTGCACCCTCCCCCCCCAGCCCCACCTCTGCCAGCAGAGCGACCCAGGTGGAAGTGCTTTAAACTTCAGCACTGCAGGTGCTCGATGCTGCTGAGCTCCTGCTGCTCTGTGCCTTCCCCACCTGACGCTTCCCCTGGGATGAGCTGGAGCAGCTCAGGGCTGTCCTGAGCTTACATCAGCCACGGGGAAAAAGAACTACACCAAAATCCTCATTACAGGGATTTAGTTACAAAGGTTTTCCCCTGAAGTTCTTCACACCGAAGCAGGAAGATTTAAGCTTTTTAGGCCATATGCTCGAAACCTGCTTTTTTTTTTTTTTTCTCTCTCTTTTTACTGTCCCTCCAGGTGTAACTTTATACTGCAGCGAGCGTCTGACTTACACCAGGCAGGGGGAGGAAAACATCAGGTTTCATGGCTGCGTTTGTGATGCCCAGGGTAATGTAAGGCAATAGATTAATAGCAGTAGCTGGGATTTCTGAAGAGGAGCTCTAGGGATTTATGGTATAAGTCAGTCAGACGTTGGCACTCTGCTGCTTAGAGAGCGGTTCAGAGAGTTTCTTACACCAGTAAAATGAATAAAGTTACCGTATCCTCAACTTGATTCAGTATTGCAGCAGAGCTGGCCGCAGATCTTTGAAGTCAGAGCTGATGCGGGTTTTGCCACGGTCTCTTTTCTTGAGATTTTTTTTGTTTTATTTCCCCCCCTGAATAACTCACCTCCTTCCAGGCAGAGGGGTATAACGTCTCCGATTTCTAATCGCAGCCATCACTTGCGGCCACCCTGGCAACCCTGCCCACGGCCTGACCCAGGGCACTCAGTTCAACCTGAACGACGTGGCCAAGTTCGTGTGCAGCACCGGGTACCGCCTGGAAGGAGCAGCACAGTCGCAGTGCTTGGCCAACGGGCAGTGGAGCAGCACGCTGCCCGCCTGCCGCGGTGAGTGCTCTGCCCAGGAGAGCTGGGCCACCTCCATCCTCACTGCCTGTTCCCAGAATCCAGCCTGAACTGTCCTGAGTTGGTGGTTCTTTAGGAGTGTCCTTATGACATTGCAGCTCTGAGGGCCGTGGTTGGTGTTACAAACTCCCTTTTCCCTTGGGCTTCTCTTAACGCTGTTCATGGGCTCTGCCCAGCCCTGTGTCCTCCAAGGCATTGAATTATTTGGTGTCTGTGGGGAGTACAAAAGAAAATATCAGGCTGGACCATTAGCAGAGCTCATCCTGATAACCCTAGACCAGTTTCCTCGAAGCAAACGCCGTGCTCTTTGCTGCTGAGGCCTTTCAGTGATACTCACCCTCCCTTCCCTTCACTCCCTTTGTCTTTATTCCATTAATTCAGTGTCCACTGATAACTGTCACTGTGTGGGTCAAGAAATCAGCCCTCAGTTGGATGTGTGAGCCCTGATCTGGGGCCGGGCAACGACGCTGTGCTGCTGAGCACGCTCTTCTTTTAATAGCTCATTTATTTTTTTTTTTACTATTTCTGCTCCCAAAGAATCCTTTGTTCTTTGTCACACCCTTTGTTTTTGTACTTCTTTTTTTTTGTTGTTGTTGTTGTTGTTGGTTTGTTTGCAGTTGTAAACTGTACTGACCCCGGACACCTGGAAAACAGCATCCGTCAAGTGCAGCCGAGCGGCCCTCATAGGTTCAGCTTCGGAACAACCGTCTCCTATCAGTGCAGCCACGGATATTACTTACTGGGTACACACGTACTTACCTGTCAGGGGGATGGCACTTGGGACCGTGCCCTCCCACAGTGTCTTTGTAAGTTCTTTGGGGTACTACCGTTGGGTCGGGGCTCCCGAGTCCTGCTCCACAAACCTGGCACGCGGTTTCATTCCATGCGGTTCCCCCCCGGCGCTCACTTAGCTGAATGCTCTCGTGAAAAGTCTGAACCCAGAGCCCTTTGTAATCCATGGGAATCTTTCTGTCTGTTTCTGGCCTCTGGGTCCCACCCACAGGAGGAAGAGAAGAGATTTGGGGAAAGGAATCATATCAGAGAGAGATTGTTTCTCTCTGCAGGGAAAAGCAGCTCCTGCTGAGTTTTACTGGTTCTGTGTGGCTCCAGCAGAAATGCTGTGGGTAGAGAAGGGAAACATCATTTCTGAAGCACAGAACTTCACAGGGAACAGCATCAATTAGCCCGACTGAGGACAGAGCATCTTTAGCAGCAGTGGGGCACCCACTCATCCCCATGGTATCACACAGCCGGACTTTGTTCTGCTGCAGAGCAGCTGCTGGAGAGGATCTGTATCTCAGCTCTTCTTTACTTCTTGCCCTTCCTTAAAGCATCCTGGCCCTGTGTGCCTCTGTGGTTTGCAGAGTGAATTGGGAGTTTCAGGGCAGTGATTTTGGCTTAAGGGACGTTCCCAATGGCACAGAAGGCTTTAGTGTAGGGAGACACAAAATGCTCATGCAATAGCTGTGCCTCACCCAGGAGCTCCCTAGGCATTGCATTTAAGATGGCAGTGGGATTGCCACTCTGCCGTGCCCCTGGTGTTAGCAGCCTGGGGGTTTGGCCCAAGGAGAGGTGCACCCCCAAGCCCAAGGCACAGCACTGAGAGCTTTCCTAGGATGTGAAAGTCATCCAGGAGGAGATGAAAGTGTTTTGTGGGGTTGGTATTGCAAGCAGGCAAAAAAAGCCACCCAACAGCCAGAACAGAGACATGAGGTTGTGCTGGTATTTCCTTCTTAGAGACAAAAGCAGCTGTGATCTCCTGTCACCCAGCACAACAAATCACTGAAGCACTCAGAAGTGGAGCTTCTTCACTTGGAATCAGCTGAGCCATTCCCAAGCCACTAATGGTTCTTTTTCCCCTGTCCTGACAAGTGATAACCACATGTTAACACAGCTGCAGGGGCTCTGGGTGAGCAGTTGCCTTTACAAACCAGGAGTCTGCTTCCTCTGGCTCCTGCAGTCCACATCTCCCAGCTGAGTGAAACAGGTCTCCTTCCCTAAAATGCTGACCATCCCATCCGTTGACTTTGTGGGTACACGCAACACTTGGGAAACCCAGCTCAGTTTTATGGCTGAGTATCTGGGCCCTACAGGCATCAGAGCTTCGAGAGATCGTCTTTGTTTTCTGCATGCCAAACTGAGGACGTGCTCAGTGCTGAAACCCAGGTTCCTTTCTAGTTGCATACCCAGAATTAGGAGGGAGTTCCTAAAACAAAAGCCAAGAAGCGTGATGCTGGAGAGGCTCATGCCTGGATTGGGGAGAGTGAAGCAGAGCTGATCTCCTTTGAGGGGTGGGAGCGAAGTCTGGGAAGGAAAGCACATGGGAGCAGAGCCCAGCACACCAGAAGAAGCAGTCTTCCTGCTGTGCACGTAAATCCTTTGAAAACCTCAATACTGCCACAGGTTTTAAGCTTAGCTGAGTCTGCCGGAGTATCTGTTATTAAATTGTTAGTTACAGTGTGAGTTTAAGCATTAGCTATCAAACCCATTTCTTTGCAAAGCGTCCTTGGTTTTAGTCACAGCTCTGCACCAATATATTTCAACGCCCACATGCCCCAACAGAAGCGTGCTCTCCTTTTATTGAGGCATACATCATGTTTTCTACCTAATGCCAGTATTTGTATTTTTAGACTCTAGCAGAGGGAGAGAACATATCGGTTACGGATGCTTTCCTTCAGCAGCCGAGCAGTGCGTGGTCTTTAGGCTGAGGATGCTCATCCAAACCTGTCTAATAGCCCCCAGATCTGTCGGTATATTTGTCAACAGCCTCGCTGTCTCCACTTTGATTGCCAAGCTAAAGTAAACCTATTAATTATTGTTAGCGGCGCTTCTTTCCTGGCGATGGCTGAGCGAGCAGCACTCGGAACCCACTGGGGTAATTTGCTCAGGTGTGACACAGCATCGATTACAGCTCTGTGCTGCCAGGACCCAGCGCTGCAGGGCCGGGGGGGGGGGAGGAGGGGGGAGTTGTGCATGGAATTGTGTGAGGTTAAGGAGGAACGGGTTCTCCGAGGAATGTGCCGGTGTCCTGTGGTGTCAGGATGAGGCACTGATGCACAAAGCCTCGGCAGGACCAGTCTGTGCCCTCAGAAGAAGGCTGCCCCCAGCGTGAGCCCACCCCTGGGGCTGGGTACTGCTGTTTGGGGGCAGCTCTGAGGCCGCTGTGTGGGTGCAAGATGCCAAGGTGCCAGCGAGCAGCCCCAGACACGCGGGGCTTGCCGTGCACCAGCACCTCGGGCAGTTCCCTGGTGGCTGAGGCTGTCACATCTGTCTCTTGCAGTGGTATCTTGTGGGCACCCGGGCTCCCCACCCCACGCTCAGATCTCTGGTGACAAGTACACCGTGGGCTCCGTGGTCCGCTACAGCTGCCTGGGGAAGCGGGCTCTCATCGGCAACGCCACGCGCATGTGTCAGCTGGACGGGCGCTGGAGCGGCTCCCTGCCACACTGCTCGGGTGAGCTGGGCGTGGGGACAGGCTGCAGCCCTTGTCCTGAGTGGGGACAGCACGGCAGCTCTGCTGAGCTGCAGGAACGTGCAGGCTGCAGAGGGAAAGGGGTCGGGCCGTGGGATGCTGAAAATCACTGCCGTAGCGATCTGGTCCCCTGCAACTTGGATGATAAGCACCGGCAGAGAGTGGAGCACTCAGCTTGCAAGAGGAGGAATAAATCACTGCAGCAAATGTTTGTGGCAGGAGGTGTGCTGCAGCCTGCTGTTTCACAGTTTTCTCTGCATAGTGTCTGCACGGCGTGAGCGTGCCTTATGAAAAATTGGGTCCTTGCATCTAACTGCAGCATCCGACCCTCCTTCTCGTGTGTTCCAGTAAAAGAGCATGTGTGGCCCCTTTCCAAGGCCTGACATCTGCTGTTGAGGCGCTGCAAGTTGTCCCAGGTCTCAGCACATCAGCTGGGAGCAGTTTGGCATCAGGATTCGGTCTCTCCTCCCGTGCTGGAGAGAAGGGGTCTTGCACCGAACACATCCTGATGAGCCAGAATGTCCCTGAGGAGGCAGATTGGAGTCGTGGGGGATACAGAGGGACGTGCTGCGAAGCCTTCTTGAGACCAGGGCTCTGGGATCCCAGCTGACGGCCTCCAGTGGGAGGAAAGATGCTGAATAACTGGAGGATGCTGTGCAGAGCCCTCTCCGTACCATCCTGTCGGTCGTTCCGTGGAGAGCACAGATGCAGATGAAATGAGAACTTTGCTGGAGCAAAGCAGTTGGGACAAGTGTTAATTTTTAATTAGGCCACTTAGACTTAGCAGCTGTACTTGACCAAGTTTAACCTCTGCTTTGGAAAGTGAAAAGGAATCAGGCGGAGTCGTCCTCCTATTCAGAAGCCATATCTGCAGAGCGGAGTTCTTGATCTGTAGCTGCTCTAAAGGGTTTTCTGCTCTAATTCATGCCTCTTCCCCCTGTGGTTTTCACTGCCTCTCCTCTCGTCTTTTTGGGTGGATGTTTGAAATGCTCAGCGTTACTCTGATGAGTTCCCACTGACATCTGCTGTGTGTGATTTATATTAAGGACACCACGCAGTGCT
Organism: Oreortyx pictus; assembly: GCA_036925125.1. Taxonomy (NCBI): domain Eukaryota; kingdom Metazoa; phylum Chordata; class Aves; order Galliformes; family Odontophoridae; genus Oreortyx; species Oreortyx pictus. Next base: position 899,888 of record JAUPFR010000026.1, on the reverse strand, counting down.
GATTGGACCTGCTGGGTGCTCTCTGCACTGGGGCCCCATGGATGCCCTCAGAACTGGGGTTGGGGGTTTCCCCCCAGCAGCCCAGGTAGGGCCCCTCTTGTTACACCAAAGCAGTGAGTAATGAAAGCATTGGTCATGCTCGTTTAGCTGTAGCAAGAACACACAAATCTGGCCTGGAGCTTCATTCCCAGTCCATTCCCTTGCTGGAAGCTGGGGCAGGAGGGCAGAGGCTCGTGGCTCTGGCTTTTACCCAGCCAGGGGAGGTTCTTCAGGGCCATTTCTCAGCCCAGGCTGGAAGCTGAGGGCAGAATAAGCCCTGATTGTCTCCTGCCAAAGGTTCTGTGGCGTGCAGATCCCTACAGTGTGACAGCAGCTTCTGCAAGGTGAAACAAAAGGGTTTTGGTGCGAGTTGGCTTAAGGGAAATGCTGAGCCTGGAGCATTCTGCCCCTTCTCTCCAAAAATGAATGTTCTTCCCCAGATGATGAATATGTTCATTATATTTCACATTACATGTTACACTGCAAAGGTTGTACCTGCAGCAAATGGGAGCAGGGCCGGGAACTGGGACCTTCGTTGCTGGCTGATGGAGTGAAATAGTCTTTCCTGGCTTGGGGCTCGCTGTGTTTACACAGATCATTAGCAGAGGAAGCCAAGAGCAGGCGTACGCAGTGTGAGCCCGAACCAGGCAGCAAGGGGGTGGGCATTCTTCCAGCCTGCTCCAGCAGACCCCCACGAGGCATCCGCTCCAGCTGCTCCCTTCCTCCCATCCCCAGACGCGGAGCCAGCAGCACAAAGTGTTCACAACTTGTACCAGCGGATGGTTCTCAGCTGGATCCCTCTCGCCTCCGCACTCCAAACCCAACAGCTTCTTGTTTTGCAAATACAATAGGGCTCGCTGAGGTGGCCTGGAGCATGTTGTAATTTCTGCTTGGAGGGAAACCATCCACATGACTGATGCTGGCAGCCACGCCGCTGTCTGCTGGAGCAGCTGCCACGGAAAGCAGCTCCAGCTGGTGAGACTCCATCTTGAGATGCAGGAGTTACGGCCAGATTTTGCAACCTGCTTAGGAACAGCGGGCTCCCAAAGTCGGGGAACGTATCACGTGGGGTTAAGTCAGGTCAGCCACGCTACCCAGATCTCCATGTTGGTCCTCTAAAAGCACATATGGGTGAGGAGGGCCATGCCCCAAGCCTTGCTTGCTCTGATGGTGCTCTCTTCTTAACAGGAGGCAGCCAGGGAGTGTGTGGTGACCCAGGGATCCCGTCCCACGGCATCGGGCTGGGAGATGAGTTCAGTGTGGGCAGCGTGGTCCGGTTCAGCTGTGAGCCTGGCTACACTCTGCGGGGATCATCCGAGAGGACGTGCCAGGCCAACAGCTCCTGGAGCGGCGTGCAGCCCGAGTGTGAAGGTACTGCTCCATCCCATTGGGCTGCCCACCCTGCAGCGTGCTCTTGTTCCAGCAGTTCCTCCAAGGGCTCCATGTCTGTCCATGTCTCCATGTCCGTCCATGTCCTTCTATGTCTTTCCATGTCCTTCCATGTCTCCATGTCTTTCCATGTCCTTCCGTGTCTCCATGTTTGTCCATGTCTCTATGTCTTTTCATGTCCCTCCATGTCTCCATATTTGTCCATGTCTCTACGTCTTTCCATGTCCCTCCATATCTCCATGTCTTTCTATATCTGTCCATGTCACCATGTCCTTCCATGTCTGTCCATGTCTCCATGTCACGAGGCTGCCTCAGCTCTCTGCTTCCCAAACGTGTGTCAGGCACATTGGATGTAGGACCACTAACTGCTTAATTGATGCTTTATCAAAGAAGTGCATCAGAGCGAGCGATGTGAACAGCCTGGAGCCTCTGTTAAAGCTGAACTGGCACAGGGAAGAGTCATTTACATTGAGCAGAAACGCAAAATGCAAATTATAAAGCAGGAAGCAGATTTTAATATCAGAAAAACCCAAACCCCTTATTTTTCTATTTGAAGGAATCAAGTAAGGTCCCACGATCCACTGTGACAAACCCCAGCCAGGTTCTCTGAGCTGTGCTGCTTACTGCTGCTGGTTTACTAAAGTGCTCAAAAATCAAATGGGCAAAGAACAAAGGCCAAAATGAAGCAGGGTACCAAACATGAGGAGACATGGGCGAGTGCTTCACTCCCACTGAGTTGAAAGCCAAAAGCTCAGAGAGAGCTTGGAAATGAATTGGAGATTTATTCCAAATTGATGGAGCTTCTGATTGAAAATACACTGACTCGTGATATTAATACACTCAGGTCGTGGTGTTTTTTTCCCATTCTGTTTTTTTTTGCTGTTACTTTTTTTCCTTCAGTAAAAAGGTTCTTATTATTAATCTCAGCATAAATAACCCATCGGGTTCCGGAGGCCCCGGCATACGGATCCCTGGCGGATTCTTTATGAATAATAACAACATTATGCCCATAATGTAGGCATTTAATGTTAAATGCTGACTGGCCAATATAGGAAAGCACTTTGCAGCGATGAGCAGTGAGCTGTGTCTCTGCCATTTGTATTCGCAGCAAGCTGCCAGCACTGCGAGGCTTCTTGTGGCTCCTGAGTGTTACGTTCAACTTTCTGGAACGGGTATTTATAGGAGAGATTTGAGGGATTGAATTCAGGGCGAAGGAGAGTGACTGCTGAGAGCTGCTCGGGGGAGTGGAGTCCTGGCTCAGCCATAGGGCATCGTCACACTCAGCCCTCCACCACTGCAGCTGGGCAAAGTCAGAGCTGATGGGTCCCTCACACATCTTCCCGGGGTTCAGTTTCACTTGCTGGGACATTCTCAGGAAAACCGTGGGACTGTGGAGGCAGGAGGGAGCCACAGTTGGTTTTTCCAAGGTGCACAAATGCTCTGCAATGAAATGAATTGGAGGGACACATCGTGGCAGTGTGACCATCGTTTGTGGTGCCCGCTCAGAGCAGCTCCCTGAGCTCTGTAAAAATCACAGATTTCAGGCCTCGTTTACCATTGATTTGCTGCACGTTTTTAAGGTGGAAATGGCATTTTAGAGGTGCTTTTTCTGCTTTCTCCTCCTTCCTGCTGCCTGATCAGTGCTCCCACGGGCAGAGAAGGAGGGGTCCATTGCTTACGCTCCCATGTATGCTCTCTCCTCCTCTCAGCTGAGCAGAATATTTGTTTCTGTAATGTTTATTGTCTCACCAGATGAATTAAAGCTGCATCCAAAATGAGGCGGGGCCCTGGCTGCTCTTCCTCCATTTCAGAAGGCAGAAATGTGTTTATTTGGAGCGATAATGCAGGGAAGGAGCCGAGCTGTGCCTCATCCCAGTCTGACTGCCGAGGACATGGGGAGGTGGCAGGGCTGGGATTTGGGCTCAGGCTGCTTTTTTTTATTTCCCCTCCCTTCATAGTTAGGTGGAATGTGTGTTACTGGTTAAATTAAACAGCACAGAAATGAGCAGCCCCGGAGCGAAGGCTGCGAGGCCCCGCAGGCTCTGCCTGATGTGTCAGACATCATTAGGAGAGCGTCTCAGCCGGGCGCTCCGGTGGCAGCAGAGCCCAGAAGAGGGATCGATGTGATGAAGATGAGGTGAGGGAGGGACGCACAGAGGACATGGTGTTCACACACCACCTCGAGCAGAGGCAGACTGTGCTCTGTGATTGCAGCCACCAGCCCGCAGCTTGTCCTGGTGCGTGATCTGAGGAGGGGGATGCTGCTCCTTGGACTGGAACTGTCAGTGCTGTGTGGGGATGGGAACGTTCAGCTCTGTACTGGGTAACAGCACTTCCCCTTGTCCTCCACGGATGCTGCTTTGGTTAGAGCACAGCTCTGCCCAAAGATGCGTGGATGGGAATCACATCAATTACTGCCGATCTCTGGAGCATCCCTGAGCTTCACAGTGGTCCATAGCAGAGGTCACTTTGCAGTGCAGGAGGAGATCCCTTAGGAGCAACTCCACAAAGTCCCACTGCCCCAGCACGGTGCTCCCAGAGCTATGGGCAAGCCGCTGGGTTTCCAGGAGGGCTCAGAAACACACATTCAGGTGTTTGCTTCCCTCTCCCTGCCAGAGATGCTCAGAACCTGAGTTCTTATCCCAGTGCTGTTGGGAAAATCCCATTCTCCGGACAGGCATTGGAGCTGTGTCTGTGCTCGGTGGGGATGGAGCTCTCCTGGAGCGGAGCCCACCCCTCCCCTGCTGCAGGAGGGGCTTTGGGTCGTGGCCACTTCCCTGACCACAGGCAGACATCTCCCCAGCAGCTCTTGGGTCAGCGGGCAGCAGCTGCTTTGCTGCTGGTGATGCTCTCTCTGGTGTTCCTCGTGGTGTGGGGTGCTCTCCATGTCCCTGGCAGAGACACCTGTTGTGTTCCGTGGGGTTTGCACAGAAAGGACATCCTAAAACTAAATTCAGGAAGCAAATTTCTTTTTGATGGCGGAGCAGAGTGAGAAACCTCATGCTTGGAGTTCTGCAATAATCGTTTGCTGAAATATTTCACTTGTTAAGAAGCAGCAACTCCGAGAAATCCCCATTTGATGCAGCTGATCTTCAAGTTATTTTCTTGAGTTTTGACTTAGTTTAAAGATGATTGGGTTTGAAATGCTTCAGGAGACGTGAGTGGATATGACCGTGGGACTTCCAGGGTCTTTAGGATTTATACTCAGTTAGAAAACAGTACCAAAACCAGTTTCCTTTTGGGGTCTCATTCATTTTTCATCTCCCACTGAAGCCAAAGGGAATTATTTACCCACTTTCTGCTCACTTGAGTGATTCGATCCTATATATATTTAATTTGGGATTTTAAAAGTTTAAGCCTCTTCATCCTTACCATCATAGCTGCCTTTATATCTCAACCCCAGGTAGCGGGAGGGAGCAAGGAGTTCCCTTGTCAGAGGCCTGGGAGCCCACAGCCCGAGCCCGTCCTCAATTCCTGTGATTTCTTTTTATGTCCTGCAATTTCAGTGCAAATGAGGGCTGGATACAATTATTGCAGGCACTTATTTTGCCATGACAGGACTTGGTGCTGTTCATTCCAAGGCCCTTTTATTGCTGCGGTGCCTGGGACATAAAATTTGGGCACTGGCAGACCTCTCATTGCATCCCACAGCGTTCTCTCTCCACGAAGAGCACAGTGGGGGGGCAGGGCAGCAGCTCCTGGCTCTCACCCCTTCGAGGTCTGCAAAGCCATGGGCTCCCAGGGGCACCCACCCCTCCAGCCCCCCCCAGGCTGTGCTGCAGAGCTGTGGGACCGGCTGTCTGCGTGGTCTGGTGCGGTGGCTTTGCAGCTGATCTCACTTCTATGGCAAACAGTCAGTTAATTACAGGATGGAAGCTGTGTCAGTTTGGCTCTTGATTCGTTGGTTCATTCAGTAACCGTGCTGCTTTGCTTTCCAGTTATCTCCTGTGGGAACCCAGGCACTCCCAGCAACGCGAGGGTTCTGTTTAACGACGGCTTGGTTTTCTCCAGCTCCATCATCTACCAGTGCCGGGAGGGCTATTACTCCACGGGTGTGCTGAGCAGGCACTGTACAGTGAACGGGACGTGGACTGGCACCAGCCCAGAGTGCACAGGTGAGCACTGGGTGCCAAGCTGGGTGCTGGGTGCTCACAGAAACTCAGCTGAGCTGCGTGGTGCCAGCTGTGCCCCTCTCTCCCACTTTTCTCCGCTTGCTGCAGCCCAGTTGTGCAATGAGGGAATCAGGTCCTTCCCTGAAAAGTGCTTGGGACCATGAGATGAGGGATGGTGAAGCCAGAAGTGCTTCTTTCTCTTCTTTTGGCAGTGATCAACTGTGGTGACCCAGGTGTGCCCGCCAACGGCATTAGACTGGGCAGTGATTTTACCTACAACAAAACAGTGGTGTTCCAGTGCACGCCTGGGTACATGATGGAGTCAGACAGAGCATCCTCTCTGACGTGCACAAAAGACCGAACGTGGAATGGCACCAAACCTTCCTGCAAGGGTGAGACTGGTTGGTGTAAATGGGGGAGGGAGTACGCTGTGCAGACCACCAAGGTTCTGACACTTGTGGCAAGGCGTTAGGCTCTAGCTGGTTTGGGTATTAGGAGGAACATTAGGATATTTGGTTGGATATTATGAAATATTCTCAGAAAGAGCAGTCAGGCAATGGCACACGCTGCCCAGGAGTTGGTGGAGTCACCGTCCCTGGAAGTGTTGGAGAACTGTGGACATGCAGCACCGAGGGACACAGTCAGTGGGCATGGTGGGATGGGTTGGGCTTGGCCTGGGTGGTCCTGGAGGTCTTTTCAATCCCTAATGATTCTGTGGTCCCATGAGCTAATGCCTGAGTCCACCTGGGGGATTTTTGGTCGTGTTGTTCAGTCTTTGCCCCGTCTTTACACCACTTGCCCCAGTTTGTCAGCAGAGCATGAGGACCGTGCTAGCTTTAGGTCCACCACTCCTCTCAACGTGGAGGGAGGGAACTGCTGTTATCCCTATGGTGGAAAAGGAAAAGCGAAGTGCTGGGAGCTAAGGGACCCACCACAGGAACTCAGGTCATGCATGAGTGGGGCACTCTTCCTGAGCATCATCAGAGACAGAGAAGGGAAGCAATAGAACAGTTGCAGGACATGCTGGATCTCTTCTGCCACTGTTTCACTCTCTCACCACGTGTAGATAAGACGTGTAGCAGCATCTGTGTTCTTCTTTTGCAATCTGGAAAATCCACCTGTTGTGATTCTGATGTAAATGCAGACCATGTAGAAACTTCCGAATATACTCCAGTTCCTTCAGAGGCTGTAAAGAGCAATTCTCACTCTCCTCTTTCATTCCCACCACTGAGCTAATGTTGCAGGAGTAATACAGAATGTGACCACAGTCTCATTTGGAGGCCAGGTTGATTTACATGAGCTTAGCATCTTTCCCAGCGCTCCCCTGAGCTGAAAAGCAGAGCACTGCAAAAATGTCACATTAAAACACCCTGGAGTGAATGAAATACAGACTGGTTATTGATTCAGCTGCTCATCTCAAACTCAGCCAGGTTGTCCAAATTGCATGAATCTTTCAGGGCGCTTTAGATGAGTTTTCACACTGAGTCAGGCCGGATTCTCCCTTCACTTGGAAGGGAACACAGACTCAGAAATCTGACTTGGAGATCTGGGATTCCGTTAATTCCCGACTTCAAAGGGAAATCCGAGGGCTCATGACTGCAGCACAGCTGGAGGAGTTTGCAGAGCCCCGTGCCGGGCCGTCCCAGGGGGTGTTCTTTGAGAGCAGTGCATAACTTTGATCTGACAAGAGTTTGCTCATTAATGGGAATAACTGTGCTGAGAAGCCTACGGAACTGAGCGTTGCCTTTGTTTTTTTTTCACTCAGCTATCGTCTGTAAATCCCCACAAGCCGTCCCCAACGGCAAAGTGGTGGGCTCAGATTTCAGCTGGGGCTCCAGCGTCAGCTACGCCTGCCTGGAGGGCTACCAGCTCTCCCTGCCCGCCGTGCTCACCTGCGAGGGGAACGGGACCTGGAGTGGGGAGATCCCCCAGTGCTTCCGTGAGTGATCCTCGTGGGGGTTGGGAGTGGGACGGGGCTGAAACACCTGGCTCCATCTCTTTGTGCTTAGCTGTGAGGTCAGGTTTGGGATGAGCGTGAGCTCCTCACGTGTTTGTGTCCGTGGGACATCCTTAAAACTCGTGGCTGTGTGTCCGTGTGCTTCTTGGAGTTCTGAAATCGTGGCTCCTGAGGGTGGTAGAGGGGATGGGAAAAGCCCTTTGGCAAAGGGCACTGTGGAATCGCAGCAGAAGTTGGGAACGTTTTGTGTCGACGGAGCTTTGGCTCTTGGAAACGCGTGTGCTCCATGAAATGGCTAATGCAAAAAATGAGTTAAACATCTCCCAGTGATAAAGGCAGATTGGAGTTTCTTTTCTTGGCTGAATGGCTGGCAGCTGCACAATAGCCATTTTCGCATTAAATCACACAAAGCCCTCGCTGTGTTCCTTGCACCCTTCCCTGGATCTTGTCTAATTAGTGGGCTTTCCGTGTGACATGGAGCCACATAGCAATCTGACATCATGCAATTAGGGACACGTTTTAAAGCTAAGCGTGCTGCTGGGGGGAGGGGGGTTGGGAGAAGAAGGGAAAAACATGGGGAGAAGTGGAAGTTAATTAACAGCAATTGGCAAAAAGAGAATGAGAAGGAAAGTAGCCAGCGGTGCCTGCTGCCACCACTCATCCCCTGGTCAATCAGAGCTCCGTGGTGGTGAGCAGCAAGCTTTGTCCCATTAACAGAGCCATTCCTGGCGTGTTAGCATTGCTTGCTCTGGAGGGCATTATCACCATCCCCTGCTCTCTGCTGTTGCAGCCGTGTTCTGTGGAGATCCAGGGATCCCTGCCCAGGGCCGGCGGGAGGACCGGGGCTTCACGTACCGCTCCTCCGTGTCCTTCTCCTGCCTGGCCCCGCTGGTGCTGGTGGGCTCAGCACGCCGGTTCTGCCAATCTGATGGCACGTGGAGTGGGACGCAGCCCAGCTGCATCGGTAAGGGCACCTCCTCTGGCTCCTGCCTGCAGGTGGAGCGCTGCTGTTTTGCATTTTTGTTTGCAGGAACGTGGGTTAAGTCTGGTGTCTGAGACTGGGAATGCAGTTGAGCTGTTGTGGTGGAGAAGATCTGTTCGTAGAAGCTGCTACAAAAAGCAGTTCTGCCCGAGTGAGAGCTCCTGCGTGTGTTTGAATTCTATCCAGAATGGCAGAGCTGCAGCTCCTAGGACAAGAGGGTGATGCATAGAGGACAGAGTCCCACGAATGGCTTTGCCTAGCTGCAGTGCCGGGATTCAGGTTGAGATCTCCAGATGTGCTCCGTGTGACTGTTGTTTCCTGGGGGCTTCCAGAACCCTTTGAAACCTCGGAGAGGTCTTTAATGATAATTAGTGGCAGTGTTCTGTGCCAGTTTAAAGCTCTGGCTGTAGCGTTGGACTCCTGGGCTCTGCGGTGACGTAGTGCTCAGGCTTTGTGCTGCTTTCCTTCACTGTTTGCCACCAGCACCACTGTGTTGCCTGCCCTCAGCTGGGGTGCACGCTGCCCTCAGTCATTCTGGCTTGTTAGCTGCATCTTAAACGTGTCCCTGATTCTGACACCGACTTCCCTGGGGGCTTCCGTGGAAACCGCATCAGTGATGAATGACAAAAGCTCTGCAGAGCGGAATGAGGGAAGGTTTTGGGTCCCTTATTCAGTGACTCAGCAGTGCTCCCAGGACCCAGGGAGAGCACCAGAAGCGTGCCATGCTTCGGTGGGAAGAGACAGTCGGGTTAGGTCGGGAAGAATAAGGCATAACTGCACACAGGCAGGCTGCTAGGTGCAGGGTTGTGCTCGTTCCCCTGGGGTGACAGGTCACCTCTGCTCCCACTGCACCCTGGATTGCTCGTAGTTTATGTCTTGATTGGCACAATCCTGTTAATTGGAGTGCTTTGAGTATGGAGAGGTGCTGGGGACTGTGGTCCTTCTCGCAGTGTGTTGAAGAAAAAAGGCTGGGGATGCAGACTGGAATCTCATTAGCACGTGACTGCACCCAGGAGAGCTGTCCCCTCGCTGCCTTCCAGAGCATCCCCTGGGGGCACTGGGGATCCGTGCTGTGATCCCGAGGAGCAGGGATCCTGCTGCTGTTGCTGAATTGCCTTTCACACCCACACTTCAGTTCCTTTGCTCAGTTTGAGATGCTGATAATAATGTAATGCATCTCTGCCTTGATTCCATTGGTGTGCTGGGGAAAAAAAAACCCAAAAAAACACACAGAGAGAGATGCTAGAAGAGGAGCAGCAAGTATTGCCAGCAAATTGTGTGTGTGTTCACCTTCTGGTAGGGACCAAACGAGGCATTGAGAGAGATTAAGCATCTGAGATGCATTAGATCTCCCAGCCCCTGTCAGGGGAGCAGCAGGGCTCTGAGGTGGGGTCATGGTGCAGAGCTGTGTGCTGTGCTCCTGGCACGGGCTGCCCTAACACACTGCTCCTGCTCTCCCCAGACCCGAGCCTGACGATGTGTGCAGACCCCGGCGTGCCGCTCTTCGGGATGCAGAACAACTCACAGGGCTACCAGGTACTGCTGGGGCTGCCCCGGGGGAGCAGAGCATCACGGGGCATTGGCTAAGAATGCATTATTTATGATATTAATTACGGTGCTAATGAATAGTTATCAGTGAAATCAGCATTCACATCGGAAGCACGGTTTCCATTCGCCGTCAGACTAAATCCTAATGTATTATTCCTTGTTTTTAATTAATCCAGGCACAACCCAAGCCTGGCTTGTGTAAGGGAGCTGCACACCAGTGGTGGCTGCAGGGAGCAGTTGTGCCCTCAGTGCAGTGCCCTGGGGAAGGGGCAGGGTGAAAGGGAGGATGCTCAAAGCCCTCCCTGGCAGTTTTATCCCAGTGTGTTTGGGTTTAGCAGCAAATCCAGTTGCAGTAGCAGAGCTCGCAGCCACACGTGGAGGTGTGTCTGGAACAGGGGGTGAGCCCTGCTGCTTTGCTGAATCCAAAAACAAAGGAGAGAGCGGCCTCCAGGATGAGAGTGCACCTCGGAAGCATTGAGTAGTCACCTCCCAGCTCTTGTGATCCTTTTTGCTGCTGGCAGTCCAAGCCATCCACACTACGGCTGTTTTTGAGAGTCATTACTTCCAGTGTCCCTCGTGGTGAAAGCTTTGGGTGTTGCTAAATCTGATGCTGGCTTTGAGGACGTAGCAGCATTGCTGATCACAGAATGGAGGAGCCCTCTACCCACTTCACAGCAGCTTTGGGGCAGTGTGGCACCAGGTCCTGGCAGGGTGGTGAGCGCAGGAAGAAGGCAGCTCTCCTTTTTGCCGCATGTGATGGGACATGATAGAAGTGCACGGCCAAGCTGCACTGCCCCAGCAAGCTCCGTGTTTTGTCTCCTATGGAAACAGGTGGGAAGCATGATTTTCTTCAAGTGCCAGAAGGGCTACCTGCTGCAGGGCTCCACCACCAGGACCTGCCTCCCCAACCTGACGTGGAGCGGCGTGCAGCCCGACTGCGTCCGTAAGTGCTGGGAGCTGGGGCAGGGGGAGCGGTCCTTTGGGCGCACTGGTGTCCTCTGTCGTGGCTGTGGATGACTGTGAGAACTGCTGGCTCTGAAGGGCTGGTCGTTTTTTTGGGAGAGCTCTAAAAAACCACAGTCTTGAAGAAGAAGGGAGACGGCGCTGTCGTTTCTCTGCTGACATTATGCCAGCAGCCACTCGTGCTTTCAGGGGAGATTTTTTTTTAGCTTGTCCCTTCCTCAGAGATGTGGATTGAGGTGAGGCGTTGCTTTGTGCTTCTGAAACCACATCTGATGGCCGGGATGTGAGCTGATGCTCCGGGCGCTGCAGTTAACACTGAGCCAGAAGAGCTCTCCGGCAGAGCCATGTTCTCCCTGCCTTTAATAACGTGTTGCTCTTCCTCTTAAGCTGTCCATCATCTCTTCCCCGCTGTACCAGAAGGAATTTGAGCTAATGTACTTGAGCTGTAATATCCACAGTGGCCTCTGTATCATAAGCATTACAAAGCTTCTCCCTCTCCCTGGTGAGGTGGGGTAGTGGTGAGATCGTGTGCAGTGAACAAACCCCGGGGGTGCACACAAGAACAGCTGGGCAGACTGTAAAACCTCTTGAGCAGTGGTATTGGGGAGTGGGGCCGTGGTGCCCCTCTCAGAAGGGAGTGTGACCCCAGGGTCAGCAGCTCCTCTTTGTCGGGTTGAAGATAGTGGGGTCGCACAGCAGTTGTGAGTGTGAATGGGACTTTGCTCCTGGCACGAGGTGCATTGAAACAGAAGATGTTTTGTCCCCCTCGTGCCAGCGAGGGCTGCGGAGGGGCTGGACGGCCACGTGAGCCCCATCATACTCCGAGCCTTTCTGGGTTTTATTTTTCACCTTCTGTAAAACGAGGATGAAGATAATACCCCATGAAGGCTGCCAAGGATTTGTTTTCATTCATGAGCAGTTTGAGTGCTACAGAAAGGGGAAATTTACAGTGTGGGTGCGAGCGAGCTTCCCGGCCCCCTGATTGATGAGCTCTGGGCCATAACTTCTCAGGGAAGCAGTGACACGTTCCCAGCAGCACAGCCAGGCGCTCCCTGGTGGCAGCAGCTGGACGAGCTCAGCCCGGATCCCTGTGGCCAAAAATCCTGGATGTAATTGAGCAGTGACAGGAATGTGTGGTTATTGCACGCTCCTGGGGTCCTGCTGTGGGATGTGGGGTACATAGGTGCAGATGGTCAGTAGGACAGTGCTCCTGTCCCTGCTGGGATGCAGCAGTGGCCATCTGATCGCAGGCTCAAACTGCTGCTCAGCTCTGGGAGGGTGAACAGAGCTTTCTCCTCCTCCCTGTGTCAGGCACAAGGTCCTCAGCATCATTTGATTTTGGCTCCTTTTCCTGAAAAGGGGAGGGATAACGGGGCCTGACATTCAGTTCATGGAGGCTGGAACAGAGGGAAGGATCCCCTGAGAGCTTCAGCCAGGAGGAGCAATGTGGCCAGCGAAGCATGGGCAGTGGTCTCATGAATTCCTCTGGCTGGTAAAAATCCAGGCATGGCACTGTGTCCCTCAGTGATCACAGAAAGCTTTTGCTGAAAAACACTCTTCTGAGAGCACTGTCTCCCTGCTGACACCGCTGGTGATGCTCTTCTGCCTTTCTGAGTGTGGCTGCTGTGTCTCATCTCTGGTTTCGTGCTTCTCAGCTCACCACTGTAAGCAGCCTGAGACCCCCTCCCATGCCAACGTCGGGGCTCTGGATTTGCCATCTCTGGGCTACACGTTAATCTATTCCTGCCAGAGTGGGTACTACCTGACCGGAGGATCTGAACATCGCACCTGCAAAGCCGATGGCAGCTGGACAGGGAAGCCCCCCATCTGCCTCGGTAAGAGCTCTGAGCAGCATGACCTTGGCTTTGGCCTCCATCTCTGCAGAGAGGGGGATTTGCAGCCCAAGGGAAAGGAGCAATTCTCTTAGAGCAGCGTGGGTAGAGAAGTCGTGGGTTTGCATGGCTGCAGCAGCCACAGCACGGGTCCCAGAAAACAGCAGAAAGAGAAGATTTTCTGCTTGATGTTTTGGTCTTAGAAACATCTGCATGGGATGAACCTTGATCTGTACCTTAGCTGTGTGTTATGTGCCGAGGAGCTCAACTCTTGGTTCAGGATGGCACAGCCTTGAACCTCTCAAAGCCTTTGTGTGGTGGTTAGCCCTGTTATGTGCTCAAGCAATGCCAGGTGGAGGCTGTCCTTTATGAAGTGTCTCAGCAGGGTCAGGTGCAGCAGTATTCATTTGGCCATGGGTTTGTTCCTCTCCTCCAGCTGATGTCCGTCCCAGCGGCCGGCCAGTGGGCACTGCACGGGACCCGCCGCTCTCCAAGCTGTCAGGTATGTGTGGGGCTGACTCTGTGGCAAAGGAGCAGGCCTGTCCCCAGAGCAGCCCCCAAACCAGCTGCTCCTGCACATCTGACAGTGCCAGGCTGCTGGGAGCAGCCTGTGTGGCCCGTCCCATCCCATTCATGCTTTGCTCTAGAGTGGACAGGGAGCAAAGCAGCAACACCCACTGCTCTCCCCAGGCACTCCAAACTTTGGTTTAGGTTTCGTGTTTGGTTTGGGTTTGCTGTTGGTCTGTGCTGGCTTTCCCTAGGAAACCCCTTTTTGGGTTTTGTTTGTTTTTAAAAGTTCCGTGGGTCAGTTGGTTGGGTTTTTTTGGTCAAAACAACAAAGCTAAAACCATCAGCACGCTCCTTCTCCTCTCTTTGGTTTTGTGCTCCGTGATTGGGTGGAATTTGAGATATTTAAACACATATTTTTGAATTCAGGGAAAGAAAGACATGCACTCAATTCTGATTTCTCAGAAATGGAAACAAGTGGCAGTGACCTTGTGTTCCTCTGTCCCCAATGGCTTTGCAGTGCCCGCAGATGTGTTTGCAAGGAATTCCCTTTGGAAAGGCTCCTACGAATACATGGGGAAAAAGCAGCCTGCCATGCTGTCTGTCACCAGCTTCGACCCCATCACCAGTAAAGTCAATGCCACTTTGATAGACCACAGCGGCGTGGAGCTCCAGGTTTCTGGTGAGGGAGCTAATGTGGCTGTTCATGAGGATGGCTGAGCAGTGTGAGCTTTCTGATCGAGCTCTACAGAGGCACCATGGAAGCTGAAAGTCTCCGGTCTTTGACTGGACCAAGATGAGCAAACCCTGTGCCCGAGTTTGCTTTGGCTCATCCTGGAAGGCAGCACAACCCGGCTCATTGACTTGTAATGCAATACAAGCAATGAAATGGTGTGAATACCCCTTGTCCCTGCCCCCAGGGAGCACTGTGTTACTGATCGGGTGTCACATATTTACAGCTGAGCTGTTTCCCAAGTGCAAAATGTCTTTGATATCCTGGGGGGGGCAGTTGTGAGGTTCGGAATTTGTGGTGTGGTTCCAGGGGCATCCCACTGATAAGTGCATAGGAAGAGTTGCTGCCCACTTCGAGAAAGGGAATTACTTCAGATTTGAATTGAGCTCTTGCAATCCAGTGATTAAAAGTCACTTCTTTTTCCAGGCATTTACAAGAAAGAGGACGTGCATTTGCTTCTCCAGGTTTATCAGATTATGGGGCCAGTGGAGATCTTTGTGAACAAGTTCAAAAACGATAAATGGGCTCTAGATGGACATGTAAGTGCGTAGATGCCACATACACAAACTGCACACCACTCCTGCTGCAGCTGGGGCCATAACTCCCAGAACTGAGGCAGTTACCCTCCAGTGATCTGCCTGCATGATCCAGTCCGTGAGCTGTGTGTTTGGTTATCTGCAAGTCCTGCAGATAACACCAGAGGAGAAACCAACACAGTTCATTCCATTTTGACATTTTGTAGCTGCTAAGCATGCAGTTAGAGGAGCTAATCTTCCCTTACGGGGTCAACCTCACACCTCCATTTCTATGCCTGGTAGCTCCCCATGGCCCTTAGGGACCCACTGGAGCTCAGAGGCAGTGCGCATCCCATTGACCCATGGCCAGCTGTAGCTCAGGGCCATCACTATCCCTGTCGAATCAGCAGCACGTTCTGCACTTCATCACAAACAAGATGTTTTTCCCCCTTGAGATGTGAGAGTCTTAACAAGTTGCTGGGCAGTCAGGCTTCCTAAAAGATGTCGAGTTTTTCCGGGCAGTGGAACGAAATTAATGCTGTGCATGAAGTTGAAAGAGACAGTGAGAAGGTGGGTGCTAAAAACCCAGGGATGTGTTGGGCAAATCTGTTGATCCTTGCTCTTGTATCGTTCCAGGTCTCATCGGAGTCATCCAGTGGCACATTCGTGTACCAGGGCTTTGTGCGTGGCAAAGGGTTCGGGCAGTTTGGTCTCCAGAGACTGGGTAACCTTCCTCTGACTACTAGTTCTTCCCTTAATTGCTGACAGCTTCATTTTGGTGGCAGTGGAGGTTATCGAGCAGGAAACGTTTCTACTGTCCCTGGCATTAATTTTCAACCCTGCTGGGCCAAATCAGTAAGGTTAATCTGTTTACATCTGTTTTTAATCACGCTCCTAAATAAATGATGATGATTAAGCGAGGCTAGATCTCCAGACCGTTCTCCCTGCATGTCAGGAGCTGTTCATTACCTTTTGCAGCAGCACTGTTGACCCCGTTGTGCTGCTGTTGAAGATGTAACGTGCAACTCAAGCAGTGCTGTTCTGAAATGTGGTTACTTTTGCTGTGTTTCAGACATCAGCATGATGGAAAATGACCCGGAATCGATAGGACACCATTTTGCATCCAACAGCAGTTCCGTGGCAGCTGCCATTCTTGTGCCTTTCATAGCCCTGATTATTGCAGGGTTTGTGCTTTATCTCTACAAACACAGGTGGGTTTCAGGAATTACGCCAGCGAGGGAAACAAAATAAGAGGGCTGACAGAAGTATTTGTGAGCTCGTCTTAAAAGCACTCCCTCCAGACCTTGTTTCTCGTGTAGTTCAGAAGGAGCAGAAGTGCACAGAGATGCAAGGGTGTTGGGAGAGGGGAGTGCTGAGGGCTTTTATGGTGATCAGTGAGATTTGTGGCAGCGTTAAGGAGGATGAGGCAAAGTAAATTTCATACTTGGGCTTTGTGAATGTTATAAATGATTTCTTCCTCCTGATCAGTGCATTGCTGTGGAAATGTTACTGCACTTCAAAGCATTGTGTGGACTAGATGCTGTGCACATGCTTAGGACTACGGCGAAGCCCAGAGAGCTTCCTGCACCACAAATCTGTGATGAGATTTGTTGTAGATCCCTCCTGCCTTTCCCGCAGGTGTTTACCTTCTTCAGAAGCAGCTTTTTTTCTTCCCCGCTGAACTTTGTCAGTGCTGCTCTGTGGGCTGCAGCGGGAGCAGCCGTGACCTCTCTGTTTTTTTCTCTCTGGAACCCTGCAGGAGAAGACCCAAAGTCCCATTCAATGGCTACGCAGGCCATGAAAACACCAACGTCAGAGCAACATTTGAAAACCCCATGTACGACCGAAACCTGCAGCCCACGGACATCATGGCCAACGAGACAGAGTTCACAGTCAGCACTGTGTGCACAGCTGTATAGCACTGGTCCCCTGCGTGGTGAGTGGGCACAAAGGGGATGTGAGAGTGGGACAGTGCTACCACACTCCGATCCCACCCCTAGCTCAGCCTGGCTCAACTGGTTGTGGATAAAAATACTGCTCTTCTGCTGGGTGGCTCCCACTTTGAGATGGTGCTGTTTGTCCTAAGCTGGATCGGTGTGGTTCAGAGAGTTCGGATTGCCCAGGAGATCTCTGCCCTGGGCAGGACCCAAACCAGAATTGCCATCTTTGGGGTCCAGTGCTCAGCTGGGACATGGCCTCTTGGGGACCTGTGTCAAACCGAATCCCAAATGTCCCTGGGATGAGAGCAACCCCCGGGAAGGGAAGGAAAAAACAAGTCTGGAATGGAGATCGTGCTCTGTGTGGTCACAGACGTTTTGTTCAGGGGGTGGTGAACCAAGGGGATTGGAAGTTCTACCACATAGACACAGAGGGCTAAGTATCTTGTAGACAAGAGCCCCAGGCATCCCCCAGGGGCACTTCCAGACTGGCAAGTTCTTACTTTGAGGTAACAAAACTATCGTGGGTTTTCTCAACATTTCTGTGTGCATTAACATGCTGCTCCTTTCTCTCTCACCCTTCCTGCTGTCCCAGATTCCTCCAGGGTTGGTATCTAGCAAATGATTGTGTTTCACCTTACCAGTCTCCGTCCATTCCCTCCCCATCTCCCTCCTTCCAACCTTGTTGAGGCTGTGGAGAAGCTGCTACACCTTGCTGGACTTTGTGTTGACTCCTGAGAGACTGCTCCGTCGTCCTCGCCCACCCTCTGCGTCCCACCATGGATCATGAAGCCAACCAAACATCTGCTCTGCTCTGCTCCTCTCTCCCACCCTCCCAGTGGGCACCAGCCCAGTAGCAAGACCTGGGGAGGGCCTGGGAAGCGAGGTGATGGGCTTGGTGTGCTGGAGGGGGCAGTGGGGCTCGTGGGGTCTCCTCCACTTTTGGAGGATCTTGGACAACTAGGGAGAAAGCCAGCCTGTGCTGCACAAGGTGCTGGCTGGAGTTAATGGAAAACGCCCGTATGGGGCGAGATGAGTGCTTGTGGGTTTTGTGGGTTATCTGTTGGTTTCTCTTAAGCCAGGGCTTTCACAGAAGTTTTCAGATGGGACCTTTTCAATGGGAAGACTTTCCAAGCCTTTCTCCCCTTCCTCGTATTTAATTTTCCTTGATTTGTTTTTGTTGAGTTTGGGTTTCTTCTGCCCCCACATCCTTTCACGCGAAGTCTCTTTGAGCCTGGGGCTGCTGAGGGAATGTCCCTCCACCCCTGGGTCCTGCAGGCAGCTGCCCGTGTCAGCCCTGCCCAGACACCCTCATAAGAAAACCACTGACAGACATGAAGGGACAAAAACCTCTTCAAAAATAACAAATACCGATCCCCCCGCCCCAGCTAGTTGCATTCAAAAGCCTTTGCCCTTTCCATATTGATCCTCCAAATGGCAACGCAATAAGGGTTTTAATTTCTATCCAAAGCTCTTCCCTTTATTTCCCAGGGGCGGAAAGGTTGGCTTGGCTTTCATGAGAACAGATAAGGGGACTTGACATTTTTCCTCCCTTATAAAAGAGCGATGCTTCGTGATGTCCTCCTCTAATAAAGAGGAGAGCTGCTCTTGTTGATTTAGGGCTTTAGTCTGTTTGGTTTGAGTCACCATTTCTTGAACCGTGCTGGAGTCAAAGAAGGCAACAGTGCCATTTTACCAAACTGGAAGTCGAGCACCTCTCTGAAACACTGTTGACTTAGAGCAGTAAGTCAATGAAACAGCTTTTTCTTACAGAAAACTTGAAGGGAAAATAATTAAAACAAACGGAGTGGTGTTTGCATCTCTGCTTGCGTTTGAGCACTGGCTCTCCCCTACCCGATGTCAGCCGAGGTTTTGTCTGATGAAAACCACAGGGTAGTTATTTTTTTATGCTTTGTTCATCCCTTTACTGTGTGCGTGCGTGTGTGTATATGTACAAATATATTATTATTATTTTTGTTTTTTACTTCTGTCTCTCATTCAGTGTTCTTAGAATAAGCAGCGTTCTGCAGCCTGTAGTCTGAACAGCCAGCCTGCCAAAAAATGCCCTCTGCTCCTCAAAGCATCACTCAGGTGCTCCGATTTCTTCCCGAGAGGTGGGGAGAAGCACACGTGTGAGCAGAGCCCACGCAGCAGTGGGTGCACAGGCAGCCCAGGGCCAGTCCTGCACCACTGCAGAGCGAGTCCTGCAGAGAGCTGCTCTCCCAGCTCGTGCCAGGTACTCTTGACAGGTGAGAAAGGTGCATCCTGCCACAGCTGCTTGGTGGGCTGAGCTCCTCCGGGGAGCCAGGAGGGGGTGCCAGGGTACCTGCCCTTCCCTGCTCATCTCCAGCTTGCAGGATGCGGCCTCCAGGGTGAGCTGAAGGGTAAATGAGAAGAGGGATCCCTAAGTGAGTGGGCTGTGGTCTGGGAGGGGGGACAGGACTCAACTCCCTCCAATTCCTCTGCTTTAGTTGAGCTGGAGGCTGCCTCTCCCTCACGCTGATGGAACTGAGCTCAGGACATTCCCCTGTCTGTCCTCCTCCTGTATGCAGAGATGTAGCTGGTTCCTGACTTCACCTCTGCTCTCTGGCCCTTCCTTGACTTCAGAGGTCCCTCTCAAACCTAAATTCTGTGATTCCTGCCCTTAGCCAAACTCACAGCCTACTCTTCCTTGCCTTTGCCAAGTCCCCATAACGCAGGGAGCAGACCAGGTTCCCTTGCACAGCAAATCTCGAAGGCAGTGCCCTTTTGCCATCCCCCATGCCAACAATTGCAGCATCCCCAGCAGCAGAGCCTGAATCTGTCCCAGATAAAGAAAAACATCCCCCAGCTGCCACCAGATCGAGCTGCAGGTGGAGGGAGCCATGCACACACACACACACACACACACACACTCAACAAGAGGTCCCACGTTTGCTTTTCACACTTTCCCCAGTCCCACTCGGTGTAACAGCAAGGAGAAGCTTGTGTTGAGGTGCAGAACAAGCCTGAGATGTTTCAACAGCAAAGTAGGGAGAGCAGGAGCTGCCCTTAGACAGGATTTGCTGCTTTCAGTCCATCATGTACCATTTCCTACTGCTGCCCAAGCAGCAGTGGTGGAGGAAGGGGTCTTGTCCCATTTTTTTGCAAGCTGGCTGGGACGTGGTCTGTGACATCCTCCATTCTTGTGCCCAGAGGACTTGCATTATGTTAAAAAAAAAAAAAGAAAAAAGAAAACTAAAAAATAAAAAATTGAAAAACATAAAAAAAGGAAAAAAAAGAAAAATATTTAAAAAAGGAAAAAAAAAGAAAAAAATCCCTCTTTTGTACAGAGATATATTTTTATGACGCAGAAGTTTGTACAGTACAAAAGACACAATGTAAATGTTTTTTCATTATTGTAGTAAGCAGTAGTGGGAGATCAGCTTTCTTTTGTAAATGGAATAAAATGTATAAATCCGGTTTACATAAACGTGTACATATGTAATCTATACATACACTTGGCTTGTCTGCAGTATATACAGTTTAATTTATCTGTCTCTGTATATGAGGCTTTTCATTGTGTCCAGGCATACTTTACTGAATTTGAAAGCTATTTTAAATTTTTGAATTAAAATAAAATATAAATTTTTGCATTGCTTTTCTTACTTTTTTTTTTTTTTTTTATTTAATTACTTAACTCTTTATTTTTCCGGGGCCCTTTTCCCCGACCCCGCTCCTTTCCCAGCACACTTCTCCCTGCTCTGCTCTGTTGGGTTGTGATGTGGCTCCAGCTGTGCTCTCATTGGGTTCCCCCCTTCCCCCAGCATGGAGGGGATGCTCGGTGGGAGCCCACGGAAACAGATAGTTCCAACGAGAACCTCGTGGGGACAAACTGACCCCTCGAAGCTGTGGGTTCCATCTCCACCTCACAGCTCCCCGGGGTGGGGCTGACTGCTGTGAGTGTCCCTTCCTGACCCAGGACGCGCGTTGCTTCAAGTTGGGGATCAGTTTGAAGGGGAAAGGGGCACTGAGCACGTGTTGCTTTGTGTGAAGGGAACCCACAGCATCCTGCAGACATCCCCGGGCTGCCATAGGGCTGGCAGCCACCTTGGTGCAGGAGGAAACACAGCTGTGGGATCAGTGCTGCATGGGGGACTGCGGAGTCCACGGGGCTCCATCCCATGCTCCCACTGCCCCATGCAGGCTGCTTGTCAGCTCTGGTGTTTCTGCTCCAGCACGCCCCAATTCGCTTTAATTAGGCCATGCTCTCCTCTCTCCCCCTTGCTGGTGACAGGGCTGCAATTAGCTCGCATCTCAGCGCTGATTGACAAAGTCTGTTTTAACGCTCTTCGATGTCCTGCTGCTGCTTCTGCTCTGCCCACGCCGGGCTGGCAGCTGCAGGTCGCCTGCTCTCTGTGGCTTTCATGCTGCTTTCTATTTGTCTCCTCTAAGTCAGGCGCTTCATCTTTCTTGTTCCATTCTCTTCTCAGCTGCTGTACCTGGAATGAGGACGGCACTGGGACGGCCCCAGAGGTTTCTGCAGGCAGCATGCTCTGCCACGGGTAGGAACTGTGGACAGCCTCAGCACGAGGAGAGGGAGGTGGTGTTTAATAGGATCTGGGGGCAACAGTGCCATTTCTGTTGGACTTGGAGGACACCGGTGAGGGAAAACTCCACCTCACAACAGGAGAGGCCCGTGGAGCTCGTCCCAAAACATCCAGACAGTCCACCTTAGAAGTGATGGATAACATCAGGCCGTGCTGCCACGTCTCACCCTTCCAGCAGGTTCTGATTTAGCCAGCACAACGAGCGTTAGCTAATGAACAGCAATTTCTATCAGCGCTCTGTAAATGAGCCATTAGCTCAGGGTGGGGGGGGGGGTGGTACCCCATGCTCCACCCTCGGGGATGGAAACACCTCCCTCGTTACTCCAATTAGGAGCAGCATCCTCCCTGCCCGTCCACTCTGTCCCCCAGCATAGCCCCACGCAGGGTGTTATTTATCATTGTCTTTATTTCCTCCTTTTATTTACCCACTGTGATGCTGCCATGCCCCTTTCCCACGCCGTGGTTGGGGTCTGAGTTTTGGGACGTGCAGTTGTGAGCGTGTGGTGTGAGGGATGGGAGGAAGGTTCTTCCTCCTCGTGCTGTCTGTGGTGGGGAGCAGGGGGGGGGGGAGGAGGCAGCTGTCCAAGCGAATTACGGCCACGCAGCGGCTGTGCTGGTTCCGCTCTACAGCACTCGACAGAGCACCTGGAAATTCATTTGTCACTGGAGGAGAAAGGAAGAAAGCAAGTGAGGTGAGTAATGAAATGCTGGAATAATTAACCACGGAGGGGAGCGGGGCTGGGACGAGGTCCACGTGCAAAATGGAGAGAGCTCAGGCCAGTTTGATCACTCACTGACTGTTAGAGGTTCCCTTGGCCAGGCTGGTCTGGCCATGGCCATGGCTCTGCTGGGCACTGCTCTGCCCAGGTGCAGCCTTCCAGGTGCTCAGGCATCGTCCTGCATCTCCATCCTGCTCCGCAGGGCGGCATCCCCTTTCCACCCCACATCTCCACCCATCAGAGCCTCAGTGAGTCTGAATTCATTAAACGTTCCCTCTGAGGAAGGGTTCCCTCTTTCTCCCAGGATCTAATGGGGCTCAAATGTGCACCTGGGCACATCCAGAGACACCCCTCCACCCAAGGATGGTAGCAACTGAGCATCACAGGTGTGTGTGCTTCAGCGAGCAGCCAATGGGTCTGCAGCACTGCTGTGCTCAGCATCTGCTGCCCCTCTGCTGGAGGGGAACAGAGCCCAGGAGCTGAGCATACGGACACGTGCACCTCAGCCCCCATGGCACGACCCAGGGGCACACCTGTGAAACACTCAGAAGAGGATGCTGCAGGAAAACTGCAAAGAGCCTTTGAAGCCATATTTGGGGGATGGGTAGAGCCCCCCAGAAAGGCACTGGGGTGAGTTGGTGGGGGGGGCTGGGAAAGTGAGGAGCAGGAGGGACTGTGTGAGAGCGAGCAGAGCCAGAGGTGCTGGTTCCTCTGCTGCAGTGCGTTGTGCTGCATCTCCTGGAGCTTTGCTGGGGCCTTGGGGTAAACACGCCTGGATTTATCTCCTAGGGCGATGCTGAGATGATACAAATTCCTCACATCCTCATCCGAGCAGATGAGTGATATAAAATCCATCACGGGGGGCTGCGAGATGAGCAGCAGCCACGGTAAATCAGCACCTCGATGAAAAACCCAAATATGACACATTCTGGTGTTAGTTAACTGAGATCTTTGCATCGTGGGGGGAGGAGGGAAGGGGGAGCACACAGCAGACAGGGATGCTTTTTCTCTTCAGAAACATTCCAAGCTATAAGGAGAATTTATAGCTCAGTGCTGGGGGGAGGGGCAGGGGGGAAAGCATTATTCATTTTCCAGGCTTCGGAAGGCCAAAAAATAAACCACCAAAAGTGGCATTGCATTTGCTCTCGCTGTATGACTCACAGCCCTGCTCTGCTCAGGTGGCAATGCACGGCACAGCGGGCAGAGCCAGCCCTGGGCCCTGGTGGGTCTGAAGCACTGTGATTTAAGATGCTGATAAAGTGCAGAAGAAAGCCCCTCTGTAGACAGGTGGGATAATTAATCATTATCTTCCCATTAGGGTTAACGAGGCAGGGCTGCTTGTGCACCCCGTTGGGGACCGCAGCTGCTCTGACACCTCTGACAACAGCAGTGCTCCTCAGCGTTGTTTCGGTGGTCTGAAATCCTCTTTGAGCTGCTTTGCTCCCCCTGGGGATGCTCACCCCTGCAGCCTTGAGCAGTGGCTGCATCCAGAGCCAGGCAGGACCTGGGGGCAGGTGGGGGTGCAGCCCTGGGGGAGGTGTGCTCCACCTGTGCTATCTTTCCTTCACTTTGAGATCGGTGTTTTACTGACACCGATGCTCCCGATCCCTTCGGATGCTTTCTGGTTTTCTGCCTCTTGCTTCTCCTGTGCTGCCATCCCAGCTGGAGGGAGGCTGCTGCCCACCCCTGCTGCTGGGCTGAGAGCAGAGCCAAGGGGAAGAGTGATTTCCTACAGCCAGCATCGATATTGGCCTGGGGTGATTGGAAACATCACTTTGCAATGGGAGAATTCAGCTTCAGTCGGCCCTGCTGCTTCCGTGCTGCTCTTAGGTTCAGCTTTAGCAGCGAGAGCTCTGCAAAGCCCCAATTTTGGGGTGTCTGTGGGTCAGCCCAGCCCCACCAATGGCATCTGCCCCCCCAGGGCTGCGATCCCCATGGGCACTGCTGCCTCCGAGCAGCAATCTGACACTGAGGGCTTCCAGATTTATCCCCTTAGCTCAGGCAGAGTGCTGAGCTGGAGACGTGCTTCCCTTTCCCCTCTTCACTGAACTCTCTCTCTATGCTTATTGCTGTATTTACACATCCTTCCCCCCACTCCAATCTAGCCTTAATTTTCAACTGTTAATCAGGGAAAGTGCCGTGGCATGCTCTTCTGTAATTAAAGAATTAAAGCCGTACCTGAAGAATGCAGATGTGATGGCAAAATTAAATTATTTAAGGAAATCCAGGCCATTAATTATGCACGTCCTTCAATCTTTCATCTCCTGATAAGCTCCGGCAGCTCTTTGGAAGGGAGGAAGATAAAGAAGTGAGGAAGTCTGTATGAATTAAGGAGGCGTGGGAAGGGGCACGGGGACATGCAGCTGTTGGGAGATGGTTTTGGTGGGAGCAGATCCCTCTGCGTTCAGAGCAGCAGCAGCTGGTGGCTCTGACAGGAGGGAAGGGGGAGCTGTGGGGTGCTGTGGTCTTCTTAAAATGAGTCTGGGGGTGCCAGTGCCTGCCCACCCATCATCCCAGCCAGCCCAGGGCTGTCCCTGTGGCCGTGGTCGGTGCAGATAAAGCAGCCGCAGCCACAATGAATCTGAGCTGATGAGATAAAGCAGCAGGGGAAGCTACTGGAATTCTTGCTTACTGCATTTCGTATTAATTAGCGCTAATTATGCCCTGTTATTAAGAATGAAAAATCTGGCAAGGGAAATATTGCAGCTGAGATTACTGATATCACTATGGGAAGCTTTGGCACTCGAGAGTCAGAATGAGGCAGCACTACGGGATGGGATGGGATGGGATGGGATGGGATGGGATGGGATGGGATGGGATGGGATGGGATGGGATGGGATGGGATCCCAGCCAGGCCCATTCCCAGCATGGGACTGGGCATGGGGCACCATGAGGGATGATGGGATGGGATGGAATCGGATGGAATGGAATGGAATCATCCACCCATCACTCCCATGCCCGCTAACCCACACCTGGCTGTCTCTTACAAACACCCAGACACCATCTCATGCTGCCCATGGACCAGGGATGCACCAGGAGCTTCCTGGGCTCCTGTTGATGGAACAGGAGGGAGGGGATGATGTCCACGGGACAGATTTTCTTGCACTGCTGCCATCAGTACAACCACAGCAGTGCATTGCAGCTCCCAGGTGCTGGAGCAGCAGAGTGCAGCTCTCCCTGGCTCTCTGCATCCTCACTGATGCGCTGCCCAGCACGCTGCCAGCTCAGTGGCCTCCAATAAATACATCAATAACAATCTGAAACCACCAGGTCGTGATGCCCTTGGCTTTATTGAGTGAGGTAGTTTGAAATATTTATAGACGATGGCTGTGCTGGTAGGAAAAGAGCCATAGAATGGAAGGAGGCTCCTTCCCCTCGCAGCACCAACGCAGCTGCTGGCTTTGGAGAAGGTCCTGCTCACAACCCCAAAGAGGAGAATTTGGGCCGAGGAGAGGATATGATTCCATGTGAGCATTAGAAGTGCATCTCACTGTCATTGAGCGAGCCGTGCCCAGCTGCACCCTGCCCTGCTCACCCTCCTCAATAACGGATGACAGGTGGCAATGCGGCAGAATTATTTAAGCAGTTGCTCTCTTCCCTTCCCTGCCTTGTAATATCTATCTTATTTTCTGTTTCCATGTGTTATTCATAACGCTTTTCATGTCACCTTGTTTGCCAGCTGATGGGGAAGCCTGTGGAGGCAGGCAGGTTTGTTCTGCATAAAGGGCTGTAAATAATCTGAGAACTGCCGAGCGGTGGCACATCTCAGGGACTCACACTTAATGTTGGGAGACTTCCTGCAGCATCCTCTGCTCGCAGCCTGGCAGCAACTTCGGGGTCTTTTCAGCTGATTTTCCCCTCCGTTACTCCTCTCTGTAAATTAAAGGACGGGGAAGGGGACGCTCTTACCAGCGTCGTGGCATCCTTTGGTTGTCCCCCTGGGTGAAGTTTGTTTCTGATCAGAGGTTTCAGCATAAAAGGCCCTGGGAGGGGGCAAGCAGGAGCTGTGCAGGGAGCGGAGAGTTCCTTCTGCTGTCATCCAGCTGCACAGAGCCCTTCAGAACAGAAAACTGTACAACGCTTTGATCTGTTGCTGGAGGAGTCCCGCAGTTTAGCTCTTGACAAGGAGATCTAACTTGTTCCTAGCACAGGAAGGCTGTTACGCCCTGCAGGAGATGGGCAACAAGGGCTGGGAGGACCATCCGTGCTATGGGACATGGAGGGGACAGCAGAGCTGGAGCGTGAGCCGGGCATCCTCCAGCTGAAATGGAGATGGAGGGGCTGCTGTGTTCAGTACAGGGGTCTGCGGATGGGTATGGTGTGACAGAACCAGGCACAGCTCTGCCCATCCTGCTGGGAGCAGGCTGCCACCAAGAATTAACAATTAACATCAGACTGAGCAATAGCTGCACTCATTGGCGGTGTAGAGATAAAGAAATGGGTGTGTTAGGACGCAAAGTGAAAGGACCAAATAGAAGCTTCTTGCAAAGGAGAACACCTATTTCTAGTCAGGTAATTTAATGAGAATTTTACCCTTGACTTCATCCAAATTAGACGAGAATCACCACTGTATTAAGTGATCACAATTTAACACGCACAATTAGGTTATGCAACTTTATGTTTTAGGCCAAATCGTGTCTCTGTCGCTGGCTCCTGTTAGAAGAAGTCCTGCACACACATCCACGCTGCAGACAGCCTTGCACAGGCACAGGCAGAGCCCTCCTCCTGCAGAAGCAGCCGTGCTGGTGCTGGAGATGAATTTCTCTGTTGTGTTGTGGGGTGGATGTTGGTCCTTCCACGGTGTAGCCGTTGGACTTTGGTCCTTCCGTGGGACACTGGCTCTGCCATGGGATGTCGGTGTTGCCACGCAGTGTAGGAGCAGCCACCAGGTCCCTGCAGGTTCCTGGGGACATCTCCAGCTCCCACCATGTCCCCGAGCCCCCTGCAGGGGAGGTCACCAGCGCTGTCACAACGAATGCCAAAGCTCTGCGTGGTGCTTGGGTGAAAGAGGCAGCTGAATGCATTAGCACTGCTGCTGCCTCTGTTCCTCGGTGGTTTCCTTTCTTGTCTCCCACTGTCGCGTGTTGTAATGCTCGTTACGTTTCCCGAGCATCCCAGAAACGCCTCAACCCATCTCTTTCACAGCAGCCTAATTAGGACACACGCCTTCTGCTTTTCTATCTGCCCAAGGACCCATGTAGTCCGTGGTTCCTTATCAGGTTCATCAGGAGCGTGGCTGCGGGGTCCTGGTCTGAGGGCTGATGTCCTCGATGAGAGCAGTGTGGGCAGAGCTGAGCTGTGGCTGCAGGCCCCGGGAGCTGCTTAAGTGCAAAACCACCCTGCAAATCCAGATCTCCTATTCAGAGCATTAATCACTAGGGCTCATCCTCTTATCTGCAGCTCATAGGTGTGTGCGTGCCTGCGTCCCTACGTGCTTCCAAAGGAGAAGTAATTATCGCGGAGATAAAGCTTTCATGATTTTTAACAGCATCAGGTCCACCCATTGAGTTATTACAGTAATAAAAACTAATTAGATCCCTGGCGATGTGCTCCCCCCGCACACGCTGCTCTGCCTCCCTCCCTGGAAATACACACAACCAGCAGTCCAAGTGCTGGCAGTGACGGGATGGATGGGTGTAAAAAGCACACGTGTGTGTCCCAGGAAGGAACTGCACCGCTCGTGGGGCAGCTGTCTGTCTGTCCGTCTGCCTGTGTGTCTGCCCTCTTCTCATTGCGAGGTCGGGCTCTGATTTCTCACTTTGATTTCTCTTTGGATGCTCTTCGGTTTTGCTTTCCTTTCTTGTTTAGAAAACTGCTTTCCTCCGAAGCAAAGCAATGAAGTTGATGTTGAAATGAAGAAGTCTCCCTCGTCTTCCCCCCCTCTCCAGGACACCTCTGATGCTCCAGCAGTGTGCTGCTTGCTTGGGCTGAAACAAGGGCGAACACTTCTGCGCAACTAGTGCCAACTGAGTGGTTGTTATCACCACCTGTGCTCATGCACGTGAGATGATCTCTCCCTGTGAGTGTGTGGAGGCTTTTTAACCCAGCAGACAATAATTAACCCAAATTGGCCTTTGGAGTAAGACAGGAGGGAACCTCACAACACCGGCATGATCAATCCCAGCTGAAAATCCCACATGAAGGCCTCCGTGCAATGGGTGCTCGTGGTGAGCACACGTGTGATGAGAACCCAAGAGGTGTGGACGGGGGGTCCCATCCTGCTCCCCTGCCCAGCCGAGTCTCCCACTCCCACATCTGGAGGGAGGCATGGAAAGTCAGAAAACCTGCTTTCATGAGAAGCTGCCTCTTTCAGCTCGAGAACACTGAGGCTTTAATTATCCCGCAGCACTGCCTGACGAGCAGCCAGGGCGATAATTACACCTGTTGTCTCTCTGGTGGAGGAGAACCACAATCTTCGAGTGCAGCGTTTCTGTGCATCCATCCTCCAAGGAAACGCAATCGTTCAGAGATGGGAAGTTTGACAGGACGCCGGCTCCAATACGCCCATGGAAACGTCTTCTTGTCAGCAGCGGTGCAGCCACGTGTCCGTCAGGAGAATTTCCCTCTGCGAATTTTGTAGTTTGGGCATTTAAAAAATAAAAGGAGCAGTCAGGAGTTCCCTCTCTGCTTCGGGTTTGCACGGAGCTTTCTGCGATCGGTTTGGGGCCGGCGGCTGAGGGGAGGGAGGTGCCTCTTCTGGATGAATTCCTGGTTTGTGGATGAGGAGGGGAATTAAGGAGCTGCTATCTATCACTTAGGGGCTCCATCTCCCCCTGGACCCCTGTGCTCTGTAGGCTGGTGACCACAGGAGCCGTGTGTTTCCCAGAGCAGCACGTGGAGCTGTGGTCGGGGCTCCCCACGCCTTGGGAATCCTTCCAGCAGGAACAGGGGCATCGATTTCATTCTGATTGCCCTGATTTTCTCTGGCGAGTTATCTGAATGGCATCTCTCTGCTCGGTTCAGTTTCACTTGCTTGCAGGCTTTAATGGTCAGCAAAGCCAGGCAAAGCATCCCGAGAGGTCTCCATGTCCAGGTCCCTCCTCCTGGAGGGAGCAGGGGGGCCCTGGTGTGCTGCTGCCCCACGGTTGCCTTCGGGTCCAGGCCATGCAGTGAGGGCACGAGGCAGCCCCACACCTCAGTGCACGGCATTACAGTGAGAAACCACGCCAGCTGCCTCCAGCAGCAGCATCAGGATTCATTTATATTTACACAAAGCCCGGCAATCCCAGGTGATAAAGCAGCAGGTGACTGCAAAGAAATGACTCAAAGACAAAAATCACTGCTCAGATTTTATCATGAGCGTTTCCCGAAATTGCCCAGAGACTGCAGAACCCCAGAGCAGAGCAGCAGGCGACATCCGTCGTTCCCTCCCCAAAACCAATGTTCCTGTGAACAGAAGAGCAGCCCCCCAGCCTTGCCCCCAGCCCCCCCATGCAGCTGTGGGCCCCCAGTCCCTGCCCAGAGGTCCCAGTCCCTCCTGGAGGTGTGGGGTACTGCTTCACATGGGGGTCATTCTTCAACATGCATTATGCAAACTCATTAGCTATGGAGAGGAAGACCTGCATGCGCAATTAAAAGCAAGAGAAGGGAAAAGTCATTTTGAACACAGGTTGGTTAATTGCCTGTGTCTCTTTTTTTCCTTTCCCTTGCAGTATGTTTCCTTCAGAAAATGAGACGGAGGGCCTTTAAGATTCGTGTGCTTCCTCTTAGGCGTGATGGGATCGGTGGGACCAGGGCTGGCGACGTTCAGCCCTCTTTCATTTTAGTGGGGTGCCCACGTGAGCTCACCGGCAGCACTATTCCTCTCCTTAGCCGTCGTTCGTGGGCTTCATGAAAGTAATTCACCCGCAGTGAGGGCTGCACAGACCTCTGGGCAGTGCCTGCTGTCCAACACGAGCTCCAGAAGGCTCTGCCATCCCCCCAACTGCTGGCTGAGAAGTGGGCACTGCCACTCCAGAGCCACGGGCAGCGTTCCAGGCTATGGAAGCACGGCACAGAGCCGGTGCTGTGTCCCACCCGTCACCCTCTGCCCGCTCTGTGGGGACAGCCCTGCAAAGTGCTGCCTTGCTGACCTGTAGCACGATGCTGGGATGAGTTCAGGGCCCTTTTTTCCAGCCCTCTGTTCCCTGTTTCTATCATTTACATTTATGTCACCCGCGTCGTTCATTGCTCTGTTACGGCTCCTGCCATGGGCTGGGAGCACTGAGCCTGGAGTGGGGCTGAGAGGAGGAGGAAGATGGAGCTGCGTGGGCAGCACACGGCTGTGGGGAGCCCGGTGCTGAGCCCTGGGGAGGGCAGATTTCAGAGAGCGTTTTATGGCGACCACTAAAACTAAATGTGCCATTGCCCTCCCTGGGAAAGAGAACATTACAAACAACAGCAACAAAAAAAAAAAAAACAGCAGAACAGCTGTTTTTTTTTCCCATTTCGTTTTCTATGGGGGCAGTGGGAATGAATTATTCAAGAGGCACACAGCAATGATCCTGGCACTGCGGGAACCACAGCAGCACGGGGCTGCAGCTCCATCCCCATCCCCACGCTGCACTCAGGGGCTCAGATCCAACAGCAGCTCCAGTTCTCGTGCTCTGCTTTGCCCACTGTCAGAAGGAGAGCTTGGAGAGGTCACTGGAAGAGCTCTGTGGATCCAACTGCTCTCAGTTTGGGGTCCCGGCATCAAAGCGTCCACACCTCTGCTCCTTAATGGGAGATTTTCACGCATCAACACCGCACTCAGTCCATGTCTCAGTCATCGTTAGGCCAATGCAAAACGTGTTTCCCAACCCCACTGGTGCTGCCTGTTTGGGGCACCCCATGCAACACAGGGGGAGGACAGGGAGGGAAATGGGGTGCTCTGCTGGGGCCACAAAATGCAGTGGGAATTTCCCCATTGCAGAACCCCCAAAGCACGAGGTCGGGCACAGGCATGGTCCTGGCCTTCCACTGCCCCAGCAGCAGTGCTGGAGCTCACAGGAGAGCAGTACTGCCAGCAATGGACTCCTTCAGCTCCTGCTCTCCTCACACAGGAGACAGAGATGAACTGAGTGCTTATGGTCACTGTGCTCTGCCCCCCAAACAGCAGCAATGGGGAGGGACCGGTGGGGCCTCTTTACACTGAACTCCATGGGATTTCTGCCCACCAGCATTTCAGGACGGGGCCTCAGGAGGGTGGAGGCTGCTCTGAGTTCCAGGTTTGCTTTCTGAAGGTTCAGAATTGTGTGGTGCTTTGTGCTCTGACCCAACCGGCCAGGACCAGCACCTGCTGACAACTGGAGCTAATTGGCCCCCCACCACGCAGCCGTTAGGAGACCCCATCAGCACGATTACATTCAGGAACAAGGAGCAGCTGTCCCCTTCCCTGCAGGTGGAGCTACCTTTAAAGAAGCATTAACACCCCTTCCCTCCCCATCCCTGCAGGGCTGCCTGGGTCAGGATCAGGGTCAGGCAGCCCAGAAGGGTCACGAAACCGAGGACATCCTCGAGGCACCTCCTGGCCCCCAAAACCCAACCCCGGAGCTTTGGAGACCCTTTGTGGGGATGTCCTCGGGCTGATAAGCCGTGAGAGGGATCGGAGGAGCTCTGCCCTTCGTTCGTCGGCGTCTGGATGAGATCTCTCCCGCTGTGCGCTGGGCACCACCTGCAGGAAGGATGGAGCAGGGCGGGCAGAGCATCCCTGCGTCCCGGCGGTGCTCCGGGTTCATCAGGGCCCTTCAGAATGTGAGTTTTGAAACCCTTTCGCTTTTCCTCCCCCAAAAGGGGCTCTCCTTTAAGCCTTTGCTGCCACCCAAACCCCGCACCCCACTCCCTGTGGTGGCCATTGGGACCGAGGCATCATCACACCAAAGCTGCTCCGTCACCGGGAATTAACGCAGGGGTTTTAATGAAGGCTCGGGGCCAAGGATGGAAATCCACCGGTGTGGGGGGCAGTGGGGATGTGCACAGCAGTGAGGAAACTGAGGCAGGAGCCGTACTCAGCCCCAGGCCCACTGGGATTTGACCTTCGGACCCCCGTTGCCCTGCGGACCCCCATCTCTCTTTGCTCTGACATCAGTGGGGAATGGGGAAGCACGGAGAGCCACGAAACCCCCCAGCAACACGCAGTGATTCATGGGTTAACTCTCACCCCCCAACACAGACGTTGATTCCCCAAATGCAAAACATTTTAACGACGTTTCCCCGAAGGGGACTGGGGGCTCTTTGGTGGGGATTATTTTTCCAAGTTCCATTAATTCGTTGTTCGATCGATGCATATTCAGAGCGGTGTAAGTGGGGCCCTCACTGTTTCCATTAGCATTAATGCACGGTTATTTTTCTCCACCCTTACTCCCCTCTCGCAGGGCACGGTTTGGGGTTGTTGTTATTAATTCTTTTTTCAGTATTTGTATGTTAATTCAGCGTTTAAAAGTTCCTCCTCCCCCCACACCGCTCTGCATGGTCGTAAAGCAAAACGAAGGGGCTGAAACACCAGAGGACAAAGGCTGTCCATCAAAGCGGGAGATGAATCCTGGCTCCTGCCACACCCGGAGATGGAATTGCACTGAAGGCAGAGTCACTGCTGGGAACAGAGCACAGAGCTGGGAATGGCTCAGTCCTGGGCCACCCCGACCCCACACGGTGCCCCTCTCTGCCCCACACCTCTCAAAGCAGTCGGGTGAGTGCGAGCAGAGCTGGAAATGGGGCACTGTCTGCGCAGTGGCTTTGCCTGGAGGAGATGCTAAACGTGGCAGTGCTGGCAGCCGCCTCCTTCCCACGCGGTGGGATGAGGGGGGAAGCGAGCTCTCCCCATCCCCTCGTCATTAGGGACGCACAGACCTCAATCCTTAAGCTTTCCTTTGCTTGTTTTTTTTTTTTTTTCTTTCCATTTTTTTTTTTAAATAGCGTTTGGGTTCTTTTCCGAAGTGCACCTTTCTCCATCGATCATTCTCAGCGTCCCGGTCTGGGGGCGACACCGACTTTGGCCCTGCGGTCCCCATAGACGCGCTGCCGGCTCCTGCTGCCGGGCGGTTCCCCAAACCGAGCCCCAGAATGCAAAAAAGGGGGGAAAAAAAAAAAAAAAAAAGAAAAAGGAGGGATGCTGAAGGATGGGAATTGGGGTCTGCGCATCTCTCGGGGGTCCCGCACAGTCCCGCAGCGCTGCGGCCGCGATCGCGGCGCTCTGGCGCCATCTGGCGGCGGAACGGGGAACAGCAGCGGAGCGCGACCCCGGAGCCGGAGAGCGGTGCGGGGGGTCGTCCGCGATGGAAACTTCGAGAACTGAGGTGCAGGGAGAGGAAAGAGAGCGAACGAAGAGGAGCCCGCAAGCGGTCTGAAAACGTCCTCGTCCCGTTCCCACGCGGCTTCAGGAGGTGGGTTTTCCTGCAACGGGGTCGCGGATGCGCGTGGAAAAGCGGGGATGGGTTCCCCCCGGACCCGGACTGGGGGGTCCCGGAGTCACAGTCGCTGAGGTTGGACGGGCTGAGGTTGGTGCGGAGGGAACACTGCTTCTAGCGGCTCTCTCGGAGCCGCTGCTGCAGAGAGGAGCGGGGAACCAATAATGAGGGTCGTAACGAGGGTCGTAATTACCCTCGTTAAACCCATCGCTGCAGGAATGGGATTAATGGGACGCAGGGAGCGATCCTCAGGGCTGAGAGCTTCGGGGTTTTTCCTCTAAGGAGACAGAGAGCTCCCGTGCCTCCTTCCCACCGGCCCATCCCGCACAGTGAGAGCATCTCAGCCGGTGCTCTCTGGTAATGGGAGGCTCTGGGATGAAGCTGGAGCCCTGTGCTCAGCGCAGGGGGAGCCCCTGGGAAGGGGCTGAGGGTCCCCGGGCTCTGTCCTCGTGCTCCATCCTTCCCCTCGCTTCGTGCCAGCGTGAAGTAATTAAGTTCATAAGGCATCAGACAATCAGCCGGCAGCCCACAAGACGTTGTGTTTAATCATGTACTAATGGCATGTTCTTGGCAATAATTACGAGATAACAGTGTTTGCAGGCTGTAATCAGAACAATTCCAGTAATTAAATCAGCCTTTTGTCAGCGCGTTCCTTCCCCTCCGCCGTGTGACGCTGCAGGACCCCACGCCAGAGGGCTCTGTGCCCCGTGGGGTGTCCGTGGGGCTGTGGTGTCCGTGGGGCTGTGCTGTCTGCTGCCCAGCGAGGTCTCAGCCCCGATTCCCACAGGGTGGGTGCGTGCCAAGGCCAGGGTTAACCCCGAGCACCCCACATGCACAGAGATGTCCTTCTCGTCAGTGGGGCTCAGCCTGGGGTGCCCTCCCCTCCCCCTCCCCGTGGCCCCACCTCGATTTCAGCCCCTCCTGTTCCTGCAGGCACCCCAAACCCGCAGGTTGGTCTCCGGTGAGGTTTCCCAGCTGTGCTGTCGCAGCCGGGTCCCCTATTTTGCATTTACACAAACGAATTCTTAACAGAGGTAATTCTGAGACGCTGCACCTTCGGAAGAGCCTCAGTGCTCATGTGAGCGGAGCTGATTTCCAAATCCAGGGCCTTTCCCTGGAAGAGGACCCGCTCTGTGTGGGGAGCCCCCCAGCAGCCCACCCAGCCCCACGTCCCCACCCCACGCCGGGTGGGAGCTGCTCCCCAGCTGCAGTGCAGAGCAGTGATGGCACACTGCTGCGTCCCCACGGGCATCAGAGCCCCCCAGGAAGGGGCTGCCTTCCTCTGGAGGGGGGACAGGGAAAAGCACGGGGGGGTTTGAGGGTGTGAAGCTCGGGCAGGAGCAGGCGGGGAGGAAAAGAGCAAGAGATCAGGCAGCTGCTTCCTCGGTGCTGTAATTAAAACCTTAATCATCTTAATCCCCCCCCCCAGGGCCGGCCTTGGCAGCTCGCGAGGCTCCGTCCCACGGAGGGGAGGGGGCTCCACGAGGACACGCGGGGTCTGTTTGGTAACGATCCGTCTGGGCTTTATTGTCTGTGGTTTCGTTTGTTTGTTTGTTTGTTTGTTTGTTTGGGAGCTGGCGATTTTCGAGGTGCGGTTGGTAACAAATCCCATCTCACAGAGGTTCCCAGCTGTGCCCGGAGCACCGCGCGTCTCCGACAGTCCGACATTTCTTCATCAGAATACGAATAAAACGGGGGCAGGAAATCAGCGATGGCCCCTCCGGCCTCAGGCTTGGGATCAGAGCCGCTTTGTGTCTGTGGGATGGGCACGGAAAGGGGCTGGAGGTCTGTCTGTCCGTCCGTCCTTCCCCACGCTGCTCGGCCGCGGGTCCCTCCCATGGGTCGCGGAGGTGCCGTCCGTGGGGCTGCAGTGGTGTGCTCAGTACAGCGGTCCTTTGACAGCTCCTGGCTCTGTCAGCCGTGCCGAGGCGTAGGCAGAAGCCCCCAGGCAGGCGGCGGGGTCACAGAAACCCGGCAGCCCCATGGGGCCGGGGGACCCCGGGCGCCCAGCGTCCCCTGGGACACCTGGTGGGCCCCGCTCCCCGTCTTTGCCGTCCAGTGCGTGGCCAGGGATGCCGGGGAGACCTGCGGGGGATGCGGGGTGGTGGGAGCATCCAGCCCTGGGCTGATGGAGGTAACGGGGAGCGAGGGGGGGATGGGCCAGTGGGATTGCAGCCGGGGGGGGGGGGGGGAAAGAGGGGTGCAGGGTGATCCTGGTTGGGCGGATGGAGCAGAAGCGTCATCC
This sequence comes from Oreortyx pictus, assembly GCA_036925125.1. NCBI lineage: Eukaryota > Metazoa > Chordata > Aves > Galliformes > Odontophoridae > Oreortyx > Oreortyx pictus. The sequence continues at coordinate 864,476 of JAUPFR010000026.1, read as the reverse complement.
GTGGTGTGGGGAGGGGGGGGGGATGGGTGGGAGGGCAGTGTGATGGTGAGGGCTCACCTGGGATCCCCGGTGGCCCCGGCATCCCCGGGTGCCCGCGGCCGGTGTCACCCCGCTCACCCTTCTCCCCACGTTTCCCTGTGGGGAATGAAATGAGGAGAGAAGGGCTCATGAGAGCCTCCGGAGGAGTCTGCTTTCAGCCCCATGAGACGGACCCCCACGCTGCCCCCACCTTTGGGTCCGATGTTGCCGATCTGCCCGGTGGCACCCAGCAGGCCAGGGACGCCGCGAGGTCCCATGGGTCCGTGGGGGCCCTGCTCCCCAGGTGGCCCCGGAGGCCCTGGGGGTCCGGGGGGGCCCATGGCACCGACCCCCCCCAGGGCAGCTCTCTTGGCGCTGACAGCCACCTCCGCCAGCTGCTCTGTGGGGCAGAGAGGGGCCGGTGTGGGATGGGTCGGGGCAGCACGGCCAGCGGGGTCCTGCACGCTGCACAGTGCTGATCACCCCCCCTCACCTTGCAGCATCTTCAGCACCACGTCAACAATGTGCTGGTCCCCTGCATCCCGGCCCTGCGGGCAACAAGAAAAGGGACTGCACCTTCCTCTCCCCGGCTCTGCAGCAGTGGGGCTGCTCCAGCCCTGAGCACATCCCCGCACCCGTGCCGTTCCCCACCCTCCTTTTCTCTCTTTACTCCACATACAGGTGCTCTGGCCACTTTGCAACCCGCTCACCCCAGCAGCTTTCTGCAGCCCTAAAATCAGGCTCACATGGAAAAATCCTGTTCCCCAGCAGGTATGGGGACCTGCTCAACCCTCCGCTCTACTCAGCAAGAAAAAGAGCTGCTCCTTCCACACCAGTGGGGTCCCACACCAAAGCAGTGGAAGCAGTCAACAGGAAAAGCTCAGCTAAGGAGCGAGGCACGTGCATCGCCCCACGGATGGATGTGGTGTTGATGGTACTCACTGCCACGCCGCGCTGCCCCGGCATCCCTGGCACACCGCGCTCCCCCAGCAGCCCCCGTGGGCCGGGGGGACCTGGGTAGCCCCTCACACCGGGTGAGCCCGCGTCCCCTGAGGGCCCGGGAAAGCCGAGCTCGCCTTGGATGCCTTGCTGTGGGGGAAGGAGAGAGGCATCGGGGGGGTGAGCTCGTGTAGGGTTCCAGGTGGGGGTCCTGCAGAGCAGCAGTGGGGGGACACGCTGCCAGCATCCCGTCACTCACCTGTCCCTTTGGTCCGGGCTCTCCTGATTCGCCCTGGGGATGGAGAACATGAGAAAGGTGATGGGGAAGTAGAACAAATACAGCAGTGCTGCGGGGGGGGGGGGGAGGGGGGTGTAATGCAGTGGTAACCAGAGCGTGAGGACCCAAATCCTGCCCACCTCCTCCCCAGGAACACACTCCCACTGCAGGGCCCTACCTTCTCACCCTTCACCCCCGCGAGGCCGTAGACACCGGGGTCTCCCTAAAGGAAAGAGGACGGGAGCAGTGAGATCCCTGCCCGCGTTCCTTCTGCTGCTCCTTTGCACAACAGCTCAGGGGTGCCCACGGGGCTGGGAAGGAGCATCTGCTGTCCCCTGATCCCCCATCAGGTCCTCGTGGTGGGAGAGGGAGCGCATGGGGACAAAGCCATCCTGCAGCTCTGACCCCAGCCCAGGTGCTGCAGGGTATTGTGGGGGCAGTGGGGGGGGGGGGGTGTTGGACACGGGTGTCAGCCCCTGCCCAGCACACAGGGATACTCACGATGCCGCCTTTGGGGCCGGTCTTTCCTGGGGAGCCCTGGAGAAAGGGGAGGAGGGGGTCAGCCAGCCATGGGCACGGCTGATGTGCAGCAAAACTTCTGCTCACAACTGCCCCCGGACCCCCACCCTGACCCCCTCTGCACTCCAAAGGATGCTTCTGGCTGTCCATCCAAGCCCACCCACCCACAGCAGCAGCAGCATGGATCTCCCACTGCGTTCCCCTCGTGTCTGTGGGGATGTGCCAGAGCCCTCGAGGAAGCGTCTGCTCCCTCTGCCTCCCACAGCACTTCTCACCTTGTCTCCTTTGACTCCTGGCAAGCCTTGGGGTCCTGGGATCCCTGGGGGGCCCTGTTCCCCTTTGGGCCCCTGGAAATCAAAACAGCAAATGGGAAGAGCCCATGGGAACATCCTCTGTCCCCAGCGTGGTCCCCAAAGCATGGAGATGGGGCAGCTCCTGCCCCTTCCCGGGGAGCAGGGGGTACCCCCGTGCACTCACCGCTCTGCCCTGCTCACCAGGGGCTCCCACGGGGCCACGTTCCCCCCGGTCACCCTGGGGAGGAAGCACAGTCAGGGGCAGCTCCCGGCACAGCCACAGCCCCCCCCAGTGCCCCCCCCCACTCACCTTCAGCCCGGGGACACCCTGCGGTCCCTGCTCGCCCCGGGGGCCGGGCTCACCCTAAAGGGGGAAACATCCCAAGTGGTGTTAGGGGTGCTAGGGAGGGGTGGGTGCAGGCTGCAGAGCACAGGCAGGGGGAGGGGGGGTCCGAGAGTGGGGATGCTACAGTGTGAGCTGCATCATGGAGGTGATGGAGGGGTTTATGGTCAGGAAATGGGGTGCTGCACTCACCATCAGCCCTGGGGCTCCGGTGATGCCTTGCTGCCCCCGAGCTCCCACCTCACCCTGTGCAAGGAGACAGAGGCACTCAGGGATAGATCTGGGTGCCCCACAGGGACGTGGTATGGACGGGGGGCTGGGGGGGGGTCCCGCACCCACCTTGTCTCCTGGGCCGCCTTTGCTTCCCGGCTGTCCTGGCAAGCCCTGCAGGATCAGAGCTGGGTCAGACCCCGTGTGTGGGGCGGGAGGCAGCCCCCTGCCCGGGGGTCACATCCACAATGGGGCTCCTTGCCCCCATACTCACAGCTTGTCCCCGGTGTCCCGGGGGCCCGGGACGGCCGGGCTGTCCCGCAATGCCCTGCAGGGAAAAAGGGCACATCAGTAGAACCAGCGGAGGTGTGGGAAGGACATGGCCGTGTGTGACTGCTCCTCACCTTTACTCCCGGGATGCCTGGCGTGCCGTCCTTGCCATCAATGCCAGGCAGACCCTGCAAGAGGGGAACAGCAGTCGGGGCTGACACCTCCGAGGGGTGAGGAAGGGGGAGGGGAAGGAGCCGCCAGCCCCGGAGCAGCCAGGAGCTGTGCCCACTGCTCTATGGGGGGAACTGCTCCCCACATCGTGCTCGGGGCGGGACGTGGCTGCGGGCGATGAACGATGCACTCACGTTTTCCCCTTTGGGGCCGATGTCTCCCTGGGGTCCCCTGATGCCGCGGCCGCCCTGCAGCGGGACGGATGGGGGGGTTTGTTTGGTGCTCCCTACGCGTGGGACGGAGCGCAGGGAGGGTGGCAGCACGCAGGGAGCTGCTGGGATAAAGGGCTGCGGGTCACCTACCAGCTCTCCCTTCTCGCCCGGATCCCCCGGAGGTCCCTTCGGGCCTTCCCTGCCCTGCAGGAGAGAAACGTGGTGCTGAGCGGGGGCACACAGGGACACCCACCTGGGACAGCTCAGGGACACTCACCGGCCGCCCAGCTGCACCGATGGAGCCCACCATCCCCTTGTAGCCAGCAGGACCCTGCAGAGAGACAGCAGGGGGTGATTCCCCCCATCCCAGCCCCACCAGTGGGACCCCATTCGGGGCTGCCCACCCGGTGACGCTGCCGCATCCCACGGGCACTTACCGTCTCTCCTTTGGGTCCCGCCATGCCCGGGTACCCCCGCTGACCCTGCGGCCCCTGGGGAAGGAAGCAAAGCCACTGAGGTCAGGCACCCGGGGGGGGGGGTACCCGCAATTAAAGCAAAAGCTGCCGTGTCAGATCAGCCGTGGCGAGGCGCCCAGCCCCTGCTCCCAGCAGGGCCCTCTGCAGCTGTCGGTTCAATAACAGCAACGGCCCCAAACGGGCGCTGCTTCCCCCCCCCACCCCTTCCTGGCAGCCCGGTAATTGCTCCTCATCTTCAAAGCGCTCGGGGAGCTCACGCAGATTAATCCCCGCAGCCCCGCGGTGAGCGGAGCCCCACGGCCCCATCCACGGCAGCGGGGGCTCAGCGGGGGCTGGGGGCTTCTCCGGGTCAGCAAGTCACCCGGGCACCACGCGGTGCCCCAACCGGGCTGTGCTCTGTGACCCCCCCCCCCCCCCACCCCACGGCGGTGGCTCCACGGTGACGTGGAGGAGATGGAGGGGACAGTGGTGCCCCCCCCCCCCCCCATTTGTGGCCACGCACACCCCCAGCAGTTGGAGACAAGAGTGGTAAAGAGACATAAATACGTTACTGGAGGGCCTGGGACACCTTGCTCTCCGGAGACACCGATGTCACCTTTGGGGCCCTGGGGAACAGAGAGGTGAGGGGATGGGATGGGATGGGGATGGGGATGGGAACAATGATGGTGATAGGAATAAGGGAACAATGATGGTGATAGGAATAACAATGGAGATGGGGCCGTGTTCCTGGGGAGCACAGAGCTCCATCCTCCACAGGAGTACCACCCCCAGTGCCCCCACCCTCAGCCCCAGTTCCCCAAGCCCACCCCTGTCCCAGCAGGGCTTGACCCCACTCACCTGCTTGCCCTGCTGGCCAGGCTCCCCCAGGGCACCGGGCCGACCTCTGTGTCCCTAAGGGTGAGGAGGAAGAGGTGAGAACCTGCAGCACAGCATCACTGTGCCACGTCCCCCAGTGCCAGTGGTGCACGGGGGCTCAGTGCCCCATAGCCAGCCCCACATATGTGCACCCCCCCCCGGTGCTGGCAGCAATTTAGAGCTGCCTGCACCTCCAGACCAGGAGAGATCCCTTCTCCCATCGCCTGCAGCAACACAAGGGACAGAACCACAGAATGATGGGGGGGGAGTGGGGGGAGTGGGAACCTCACCTTCAGTCCCTGCAGTCCCTGGGGGCCCTTGGGACCTGGTGGGCAGTTGGTTGGGCACTGGTGGGGAAGAACAAGTGCAGAATGAGCTGGGGAAGGAAGAAGGCGTGCAGAAAAGCCATACTTGCTGCATGAAGGACAAGCTCATGTGCTCAGCGTCCAGGCTGGGCTACGTGGGAACCTACCATCACATTTTGAGATCCTGCTCCCCCAACCCCATTTAGCAAACTATAGTGGTCGCTGCACTTCAGGCCAGCGCAGCACTGGCTCTCCCAGCTGCCCCTAAAGACCGAAGGGGGGGAAGGGAACGGCCGCTCTCACCAAGAAATCTGCACTCCCCTCCACTCCTTGGATGTGTCCTGGGGGGCCCTGTGGGGAAGGAGCCCATCAGCATCCACAGCACTGATACATACACGGGGTATAACTGCAGCACCCACACCAGCAGAGAGGCTGCAGCTCGCCCTGGGCAAATACTCACGGGTTTTCCTGGGGGGCCTGGGGGGCCCCGTGGGCCGTCAGGTCCAGGATCACCCTAGGAGAGAACAACCCCGAGGTGGGGGGGGGGGGTATTTAGGAGCTGCCGGAGCTGGCACGGAGAGGGGCAGAGAGGCACAGGGTCACAATGGGAATGGAGGCATCCCCTGGCTGTGGGATGGGAGGCAGCACAAAGGGATGCTGGGGCTGGGGGGTGCTCCTTCCTGCCCCCTCACCTTGGGTCCCAGCACTCCAATCTCCCCTGGCGGTCCGACCTGGCCTGGCAGCCCCTTACAGAGAGGAGAAACACTGAGTGAGGGAGAGGGGCTGAGCCCCAAGCTCCCCCACCAGGGGTGCAGAGATCCGTGTGCCCCAGCCCCACGGGTACAGCACTTACAGGTGGTCCTGGCAGCGAGGGGCCCTGCAGCAAGGAGAAAGACACTGTGAGCCCCCGAGCTGCAGCCCCCCACATCTCCCAGCATCACTGCAAGGTGATGCCGTGCCACCCTAAGACACATACTCACCGGGAGCCCCGGTGGCCCCGGCAGTCCGGGCTGACCCTGGGGGACAGAGGGGACAGTCAGGGGTGAAATGCAGCAGGAGGGGCGGGCAGGGGGGTGGCTGTCCCCACACTCACCTTCAGTCCTGCCCCCCCTATGGGCCCCGGCTCCCCTTTGGCTCCTGTAAGGCCCTGTAAGAGGAGAGAGCAGGGGGTCAGTGCGTGCTGTGCCCATCTCCTCCGTCCCTGAGTGCTTCTTCGGCCACCGAATTATCACTGCTTCCATCAGGAGGGGCTGAGGAGGGGTTCCCCTTTGTGCCAGTGGCTCACCACGAAGGGTTTCACCCCCAGAACTGAGATGTTGGGGGTGGAGCTGTGGGGTCACGCTGGGTTTGTGCTGTGACCCGGTGGGACGAGGGCTCCGTGTGATACTCACGTCTAAGCCCAGCTTCCCTGGGGGCCCATCCGGACCTGGGGCTCCGGGCTCCCCCTTGGCACCCTTTAAAAGAGAAGAGCCAGTTGGGGGGGGGGAGGGTGGGGATTAAAAGGAGCTCCTCCCACAGAGAGGGGGATATGGGGGAGTGCAAAGGGGCACATACTCACCGGGGAGCCGGGGGCTCCGGGAGAGCCTTTGTCACCCTGTGGGGGAGGGATGAAGGTTACAGGTGCTCTGTGGGTCCCCAAGCTGCCACACACAGATCTGGGGATGCTCCGCAGGGGCTGTGCCCCCCTCCTCGGAGCAGCGCGGGGCAGGAACCACGCGGCATCGCACCTCTGCCCCACACAATGTCCCCTTTGTGCTGCAGCACCCCCTCCCCGCTGCTTCCCCGCTGCCACGCACTCACATCAATGCCATCCGCTCCCGGCACTCCTGGCGGACCGGGGGGACCTCGTGGGCCGGGCTCTCCTGGTGGCCCACGCTATAGGGAGAGAGAGAGGGGGAGGGGGGGGGGGTGGGCATCAGTACGGAGCAGCCAGACCCCAGGAGATGTTCGGGGTTGGGGTACATCGCAGGGGACACAGCTCCAGAGCGCCTCAAGAGAGCACCCCCTAGTGCCCCCCAGCAAAGGTATGAATGGACAAACACAGAAAACTGAGACATCACAACCCTCCCCCCCCCACCCCCCAGTGCCACAACCACCCCCCATCCCATTGCTGGGGCCAGGGGGAATCCAACCCCGAGTGGGGCTCAGCGAGGTGAAGGCAGCACACCCCCAAACCCCCACGTTTGGGGTGCGGTGGCACTTCCAGAAGCAGCGCAGGGATCGAGGTGCCCCATTCAGAGGTGGGCCGTGCTGGCACGCTGCCGGGCCGCGGTGTCGTGCTGCTGCTGCGCACAAAAGCACCATTGAGGCGCTGCCGGGGGAGCCCCCACTCCGCCCGCCCTCCTCCAGCTCTGAGGTTTCCACAGGAGCGACTTTGCAAAGAAATCTCTGTGATCGGACCCGGGCGCTGCCCCCAGAGCCGTTCCTGGCAGGGGGAGCAGCCCGACGTGGGGCTGCCAGCACACCCCAGCTGCCGCCGAGGATTCTTCACTTTGAAATGAGACATCCGAGCTCGGGAGGTTTGCAGGTCACCGAACTGCTCGGCTTCACCCCACAATCCAAGATGGGATCGAGCGTGTGCCCCCGCGTGCCCCATGAATGTGCTGCCCCACAAAACGCCACCGATGAGTTCCGTGCCCCCTTGCTCCAAGGTCTCCCATGCCCCCCCCAAGGGTGGACCCCATGGGCACCACGGGGCTCTTCTGGCAGATCTGCCCCCCTCCCCCCCGCCAGGCATGGGGATATTCCCAAGTGCCACAGACCTGACGTGGGTCACTGTGGGGCAGTGAGAGCCCTTCTCCGCTCAGCCTCACCCCAAGCAGCCAAGGGACACGACCCCAGAACTTCTCCCCAGTTCATGCTCTGGGTAAGTTGGCCCCCCCACCCCCCAGTCCCCTGCTCCCCTCGGACAGCTCCCATGGGGGGGCTGAGCCCCCACAGCCCGGCTCTGCAGCACGTCCCAGCAGAGCAAAGTCATTCCCTTTTTTCCCAGGTGATGGGAAGCAAAAGTCCGGAGGCTGCAGGGAGGGGGAGCGTGGAAAAGTCCCCCTCTTCTGCCCCAGAGAGATGAAGAGGTGGGCTATCAAGTCCCAAATTCAGAGATGTGACCCCAAAACCTGAGCCCCAAAGTTGGAGCTGTGCTCCCAAAGTCAGAGGACCAAAACTGGAGCTGCAGCTCCAACGTTTGAGCCCTGGAGCCAGAGCTGTAATCCCACAGTTGGAGCTCCGAAGTCAAAACTGGGATCCTGAAGTCAGAGCTGGGACTCCAAAGTCAGAACCCCACTGCCCATTCCAATCCCCATCCCGTGGACCAGAGCAGCAGTGGGTGCAGAGCTGGGAGTGGGGCTGGGGCTCCCGGGGCGGGGAGGGAGGGCACGGGGAGCAGGCAGCTCGCAGACTGGAGCTGTCGGGGGCAAATCAGCTGTCGGGGGCACCGGGACCCCCCCTCCCTCCGCAGCACTCACGAGCTGGGCCAGGCAGAGGCAGGCAGCGTGCAGGAGCAGCAGGCAGAGCGCGGGGCCGCGGCGGACCATGGTCGGGAGCGGAGCTGTGCGCGTCGGACTGCGGAGGGACCAGGAGGAGGAGGAGGAGGAGGAGGAGGAGGCTGATTAATATGGAGCAGCGGGGGATGAGGGCAGGCACTGGCTGCCACCCCCCCCGCAGGTGAGTGTGCTGCTATTTTGGGGCCGGGTGATGGCGGGAGGTGACACAAAGGGGCTTTGATGGGGACGGGGTGGGGGAGGGGGGGGATGTCGGACCCGCTGCTGCACTGCCAGGTCCTGCGCTGGGCTCAGCCCCCAGCAGGTCTTCAGCACGGAACTGGGAGGGGTGGGTGGTTCAGGACCCTGGACCCCACCCGCCGTGTCCCAGCCCACGGCCGCCCCCCCGGACCCGCTGCCTCTCGGAGGTGCGTGGATGATTCAGCTCCGTCACATCTCCTCCTCCTCCTCCTCCTCCTCACGGAGCGCTCCGCTGCGAGAGCCGCCGGAGGCTGAATCACTGCCGGGGGGAGGGGAGGGAGCGGGGGTTGGGATTGCCACTCTGGGACACGGAGGGGCACTTTGGAAGCGCTGCGCAACTCCGGATTACTCCACACTGACACACAGTGATCAGCCGCGTTCCCCCACGCCCCCCCCCCCCCCCCCCCGCACCCCCAGCCCCTCTGCACCCCATACACCCCCAACCGACCACTCCCGAGCTCCTCTGCACCCCCACGAATCCCCAGACCTGAAGCACCCCATGCGCACCCCGCCAACCACGCGTCCCCCCCACAAACCCTCAAGCGACCACCCCCGTGGGACGGCTCCCGTCACAGCCCCCTACGCACTCCCCCTGCCCCCATAAACCCACCATCAACCCCCCCAAGATCGCTGCACCCACCCCCCCCCACACCCACCGCCCCACAACCCACGACGCCCCGCATCGCACCACGTGACCTCCCACTCACGCTTCCCACGACGCCCCTCATCGCACCACGTGACCTCCCACTCACGCTTCCCACGACGCCCCTCATCGCACCACGTGACCTCCCACTCACGCTTCCCACGACGCCCCCGCATCGCACCACGTGACCTCCCACTCACGCTTCCCACGACGCTCCCGCATCGCACCACGTGACCTCCCACTCACGCTTCCCACGACGCCCCCGCATCGCACCACGTGACCGCCCATTCACGCCTCCCCCGCCTCCTCCCCGCCTCTCTCCCATTGGCTGCCGCGGGCTCTGACGCGCTTCACCGAACGAGTGTGACGTAACGAGGGGGCGGGTCCTCCTCCGCTTCCCATTGGCTCCTCTCCGCATCGCCCCGCCCACAAGGCCGGCCGGAAGCAGGAAGCGGCGGGCGGCCGTGTCGGTGCGCCGTGACCCGCGGGCGGGCAGCGGCGGCCGCGCCATGACGGGGAAATCGGTGCGCGACGTGGAGCGGTACCAGGCGGTGCTGGGCGGCCTGCTGAGCGACGAGGAGAACAAGTACTGCGCCGACTGCCAAGCCAAAGGTGACCGCGAGACCGGCGGGGCCGCGGGGATCGGGGCGTCCGGTGCGGGGGAGCGGGGTTAAAAGGAATAAACGGCTGAAAGGGGAAAGAGGGAACGGTCCGCGACGCGATCAGCCCCCCAGGAGTGAAAGAGGGGGAGAGGGGGAGGAAAAAGGGGAAAATCCTTCCCCCCCCCACCCCCCCCCCCCCGCCTCCCATACACACAGACTCAGAAAGAAAACCCCGAGAGCGGAGCGTTGGGGCCCCGCAGCCGCGCTGCTCGGGGGCTGCAGGCGGAGTCCCATCGGCTCTGTGCAGTTTGGGGGTGTGGGGGGGCCCTGCCCCCTCCTCGCTGTGCGCGGTGCTTTGCTTCGGCTGAGGGTGGTGCCTGCTGGGACCCCTCCTCAGCGAGCCGCCCTGCGGGGCTGGGGGGGCTGCGGGCTCCGCCTCGCAGTGAGGAGCTCGAGGTGTGTGTCTTCTCGCTGCAGTGCCCTCTAACAGCCGCAGGTCCCTGCGGGAAGGTGAGCTGCCCGCTCCTGCTGCCCTTCTGCTTCCCCCGAGGCTCTGTGGCAGAACCCCAAAACTCTGTGCCCCCCCGTGGCTGTGGTGGGGGTTGGCAGCCCTACACCTGGCTTTGCTGCACCACGTCGCTTGGCCGTGGGACTGCTGGCAGCGAGCAGCGTGCCCCTCGCTGTGAATCCCTTATCTCTTGGCTCCCGTGCTGCTCCAAGGGCACACGTAGCTGTCTTATCGCAGCTTGTGAGGCATGAGACAAAGTACACTCTGTGGGAGCAGATCCTCTTATCAAGCCCTGCAGCCTGCCCTGGAGGTGCACTGTATCAGTCACTAACTCACACGTGTCAGCGTACAGTTAAACGTTACCACCAAAGCTGGGAGAGCTGCTGTGGGATCTGCGTGGGGGAACGGGCGTCTGCTGCACTGAGGTGTTCCTGGCAAGGTCACATCGCAGCACCCTGCTGGACCTCCTGCAGCCCGGAGCCCCTGCCCTCTGCTGCTGCTCGTGGGGTGCCGTGCTGGTTGGCTCCCACTGCTGCTGGGAGTAGCTGCAGAACTGCCCTTCGTGTAGGGAGATGAGTACCAGGTGTTTGATGCACAGTGGTGAGCCCACGTGGCCCTCGCTGGCTCCAGGTGGATTCCCTCAGTGCTTCCAGCACCGCCTGAGATGAAGGCTGCTCCTCTGGGCAGTGCAGCTCTGTGCTACCTGAGGTGTGAGAGGGACGGCTCTGTGTGTGTGTGCAGCACACAGTAACTCTGGCAAGGAGGAGTGGAGATCAACTTCTCACGTCCGAGCTGTTGTCCTTTGCTCAGCGTTGGGCTCTTCGCATCCGAGGTCACCGCTGAAGTGGGGTCACTTGTTAAAGAGCCGGGGTTGGCTGGAGGCAGGTGAGCACTGTGCTGAGCTTCTGCACCTCGTAGTGATTCGCTGCCTGATCTCAGAGCTCGCATGACACACAGCAGAGCTGTTCAGATGCCACCCACACTTCCATTATGCGTGTTCCTGATGACCTCACTGCTTGCTGGGTTTCATTACTGTGGGTTTTTTTTCCTGCTTCTACATACAGAACCAAAGGTCTCAGTACCTGGGGTGGCAGCTGCAGGAGCCGTGCGTACCCCACAGACCCTCTGTGTGTTGCTCTTGGGAGCGTCGCTCTGGGTGTGCGCTGTTGGAGGTGAAATAAAGACAGAGAAAGTGGGAAACGAGCACAGGGAGGTTCTGGTTCTGCAGCTGCAAACAGCGTGGTGGTCAGAGGCTCCTGGTTTGGAGGAGGGTGTGCAGCACGCCGCTTCCTCTTTGCATTGCAAAGCTTCTGCTGGTGCTGACTGTGGGAACAGAGGGTGCTCCGACCTGGGTGTCCTTTCATGTGCTGCTCCTCAGGATCCTCATAGCCCTGATCAGAAGTGTGGAGTCCCAGCACAGCACGGGCAGGTGCCTGACTGAAAGCTGGAGGGGCTGAGCCACCGTCATCGTCTTGATCTGAAGGCTTTTGCTCTCTGATGCTCACCGTACAGAAGGACCGTGCTGTCAGAGAGGAATCTGTTCTGTTGGTAATTGGTGCAGAGCCTTCTGAGGGCTGTGGTGCCACGTGTGTGAGATGTCAGCTGCTCTGACTGTAGTGGTGAGCCTGGGGCCCTGTAGGGATGTGGTGCAATCCGGAAACTGGACATGACCTGAGTGTCTTCTGGGAACTGCCCTGCGTTGAGTAACACTTCAGGGAACTGAGTTCTTCTCCGTGTTTCTGACTATGAAGAAGTGTGCTGGTGATACGGAGCTGATGCTGTTTGGTTCTCTCCTTCTCCCAAACCGTTCCCCTCCCCATCCCCCCACCCAGCAGGCTGCCCACACCCAGGATGGTCTGTTCCTACACAGGGGGCACCAGCAGGGACTGCTGGCTGTGCCGTGCCTTGCAGGCTGCCCTGCCGGCAGGAAGAGCAGGATGAGGAGCTGTACTGGATCCTCAGGGGAGTGGGCACCTCCAGCAAAGGGCACTTAATGGCAGTGGGTTCAGTCCAAGTGGGTGTTTGTACAAAGGTTGTGAACACCCAGCAGAAGCCTGCTGCGGCTCAGGTCCTCCACCAGCACAGGACTGCTGGATCCCAGATGCTCTCTTCTGGTGGCTCTTACCAAGGAGCACCTCTGGATAACTGAAACGAGCACATGATGAAAAGGATCGTGATGGAATGGGATGCTGATGAGTTCTGGGCTTCAGAAGCACAGATTGTCATCGTTCTGTGATTAGGAGCGAGGTCCTGGAAGTTATCCTTTAAAATGGGTAGAGCTGAGTCACAAAGGTGATCCTCCGAGCAGAGGGCATCCTGGCAGACTGTGTCTAATTTCGATGCTGTTGTTCTCCACCAGCTGGGGCTGTGATGAGTGGCTGTATAGCAACGGGTGGAAATCGAAGGTCCAAAAATGCCATGTGATGTGTTTTTTTTTTTTCCCATCATAGCTGCAACTTTGGAAGTTTGTTCCTATAGTAACTGCTGGCTGAGTTACGTAAGGCAGCAGGCCTCCAGGAGCTCGTGCCTCTGCAGTTGTAGGGTAACAAGTAGGTTATCAAAACCAGCTCGAGTCGAGAATAGCTTTGCTCCCCTTCAGCTCAGTCCGGAGCAGCGATGGCTCTGCGTGTCCCAGGAAATCTGGGGCAGAGATGGAGCTCCGTGAGCAGCTGCCCTGGAACTGCAGCTGCGGAGCTGGGTTCAGCTGTGCTGCCCCATCACGCAGCTCTGCTCCAAGGTGCTTCCCATCCTTCTTGGTTTGCTCATCACAGCTCCAGGTGCCATCACGTACTGTCTTGCAGGAAGGGCCCACCCTGCCGCCCACATCACCAGCCCCACTCCCTCCTCGCTCTGCCCACATCTGTGTCGCAGCAGGAAGGCTTCAGGTGGTGTCTGCAGCACTGCTCTCTGCTGCTGCGTGCTCAGGTTGACCGTGCTGCTCGCTTGCTGGCAGAACTCACCTTGTTTTGGGCTGCATCGCAGACAGCAGTGCCCCAGAGAGGAGGAAGCTGTTTTGCAACGTGGCTTTGGTCACAGCTTTCCTATGAATGCAATCTCCTCCCAGAATGAGGAAGGCCACGGGTGAAGGAGCTGCTGGGCACTCCCATTTGGAATCCCTGAGAGATTCCCAGGCACTGAGGAAGGCTCACAGGGAAGGATGTCACACTGCTGAGTGTTCCCACAGCCCCTGCTCAGCACACACAGCTGGGCTCCGTGGTGGGCTGCCCCCCAGCTCTGCCCCACGCAGGGACCCTTTGAGTCAGACGTCGTTTTGCACTGCACTGAGGTTTCATCAGGCTCTGAGCAGCCCTGTGCTCCCCTTCCTGCCTGTGAAAGCATCTATTTTCCCCTGGCCCTCCCCATTCTCAGCAGAGCGGTGGCTTTGCAGCCAATTTCTGTTTTATTTTTAAATGCCTTCTGGAGGGTTGTTGCTGGAGAAGCTTTGCAGGAGCAGCTCGAGCCAAGACGGGATGCCTGAGCAAAGGGCGAGCTGCAGATCCAACAGAGATTCCTCAGTTAAAGCCACTCAGGGTGGCTTTAACATCCCCCTTCCAGCAAGGGGATGTGTGAAGCAGGCTGACCAGGCTCGGGGTTAAGGGGACCCGGGAGCCTTTGCAGCAAGGACAGCTGGAAGAGTCAGTCCCTGCAGGTGTTGCTGCTCGGGGGTGGCTGTCAGTGCAGCCAGCTCAGTTCTGCATACAGAAAGGGAGTTTCCTATGGGACTTAAGCTCTGACACCATCTGGGAGCTGTGAGGATGTCCACCCAGAGGGAAATGCTCTTATAACAGTGAGTATGTTTGTGCCAGGACCCCTTTCTCCCCGTGGTCCTGTCCAGGTGTTTGCCTTGAGCTCGCGCTGCCCGCTGCTCTCAGCAGTGCCACGAGTCCCAGCTGCAGTGCAGCCCTGGGTTTGGATCTCTGGAGCTTTCACACTGTAGCACGTGGCTGAAGTCTCTCCTCTAAATGCTTTCACCTGAAGCCACGCTGGAAATAGGATGTGAAACTGTGGGGGATGGCTGAACCGAGCTCTCCCCCCTCACAGCTGCTGAGCACTTCCCCATGGGCTTTCCAGGGCAGGTTCCTCCGCTGTGGCCTCGAAAGGGGAAGTGGGAGACTTGTTGACAACAGCTCAGCCTGCACCCTGCCTCTGGGGCCAGGGCTGCGGGGTGGGACAGCTGCATGGCTGTAGCATCACTGTGTGCTGGTGAGCACGCTGCCCAGCTCCTGGGGCTGCCTGCCTTCCTGGTGGCCCCATGACCCCAAACTTCTGGGTCTGGCACGGGGTGCACTGTGGTGGGAGGTGGCGGTGGCCTGGACCGACCCATGTGACAGAGCTGAGCTGATTACTGCAGCCCTGATGGGGTATCTGGCTGACTATTAATCCTTTTAGCCCTATCCAAGCTAAATATATCTGGAGTTAAATCTAACCTTGAATCTCATGCTTAATCCTGCTGCCCATCCCTCACGTCGTGGTGTTTGGGAGCAGCGGAGGTGGGAGCGGGGTCTGCATGGGGGTGGGTGACACAGCTGTGCCCGGTGGTGCCACTGAGCCCTATTTCCATTGATTTCTGTGCCCTTATTCTGTCTTAGGTGCATTCCCTTTGTGTTCAATCGCTCCTGGAGTGGTGCAGGTGAAGCTGTTGTGCAGAGCAGTGACTTTGCTCAGCCCCATCACATCCGTGGTCCTCCGGAGCTGATGGCTGCGAAATGCAGTGCTGCTTTTTTAGGGCTTTGAAATGACACTTCCCCCTCCTCCCCCCACAGCATCGCTCGCTTTGAGGCTTTGCTATTTTAACTCTGGCAAGGAAGGACAAACTCACCCCTCTGCAGCCGTGCCTGGAGTCCCCATAGAGGAGCATGGATGGTTTGTGCTGGTCAGTGCAGCAGCAAGGGGGCACGAGGAGCAGCTCCTGGGGGAGGGAATGGGGGGCCCTTCACCTCCTCTCACATCTGCTCTGCTTACAGCACTTCTGCTCAGCGTGTAGGGAGAGCATCGTTCATCTTTTCCTTGGGGACCTTTTCCCTGATCCCCATCGCTCTGCTGACCTGGAGCTGTGTGCAGCCCCAACCCAGAGCCGTGGGGTGGGAGGGTTTGTGTTGCTGGAGTATGGGCCCACTGTGCCGTGGAGATGGAAGCAGCTCCTCAGCCATCATGGGTTGCCATCTCTTTGCAGGGCCACGATGGGCGTCCTGGAACATCGGCGTCTTCATCTGCATTCGCTGTGCTGGCATCCACAGGAACCTGGGCGTCCATATATCCAGGGTGAAGTCCGTCAACCTCGACCAGTGGACACAGGAACAAATACAGGTGAGCTGGGAACAAGCAGCGAGGTCCTGAGAGGTCCAAGAGGAGGGAAGGGGGTCGAGTTGTCAGGCCAGGTTAGGTGGGAAGGGAGAACGCTGCAGCAACAGCCTCAACAAACGTGGGAGAGGGAACACAAACTGTGCATCCACCAAAGGCAGCTGCTGTCCTTAGCTGCTGCACGCCTTTCCTTGAGGTTTCCAGAGGAGCCATCCTGAGCTTTGGGTGCGAACTCAGGTGCTGAGGTGGTGTTTCTTTTGCCTTAGCAGTGCTCGGGGTGGGTGGGCTGCAGGTGGGTGACCTGCAGCCGTGTGCACAGCAGGCTCGAGGAGCTGGCACGCTCCTGGTGAACGCGGGTGGATCCTCAGTGCACGGCCTGGAGCAATGCTGCAAAACTGCTCAAGGATTCTTCTGAATTGCAGTGCATGCAGGAGATGGGGAACGGGAAAGCGAATCGTCTGTACGAAGCCTTCCTGCCCGAGAACTTCAGGCGGCCACAGACGGATCAGCATCCTTTCCTTGCTGGGGGGAGGGGTGGGGGGATCCATCCCAGTGTTTCCTCCCTGCGTGGGGGCTCTGCTGCTCGTGTCTGGGCATGGGTGTGAGGAGGGACTCCTGGGTTACGTGGATTCACTTCAGAGCGCTGCCTCGTGACACACGTGCTCTTAAGTGATGGTCAGACACACAGCAGAGGGAATTAAGCCCTTCTGTGATGATCCCTCCTCCTGTCACGTTTGGAATAGCCCAGAGAGGCAAAAATTGGGTATCTGAAGCAGTTGGAACTGTGACTCAATTACTGAGTTCCTGCTGGGAGTGCTCCTCCTGCAGTGCTCAGTTTGGTTGCAGCCCGTGCCGTGCGTCCACGTGTCGGGCAGTGCTCATCCTTCCATCCCTGAGTGTTTGTCTTTAACGAGGTTCCTGCAGAGCTGTGGAGGGATTCATTCGGGACAAGTACGAGAAGAAGAAATACATGGACCGGAGCATCGACATCAGCGCGTTCAGGGTCAGTCCCTCGTCATGTGTGTGTGGGGCTGAGTGCAGGTTTGTTTCCGGAGTGAGTGCTGAGTGTGTGAAACCTGCTTTCACTGTTCCCTGTGTGGGGCTGATGGGGTTCAGTCGGTCCGTGGAGAAGAGCTGAAGTTGGAAGGGACCTCTGAAGGTCAATTGGGACTCCTTGCTGAGAGCAGGGCTGACCTCAGGCGTCGGTCCTCAGTGCTGCCAACCCGTGGCTCTGCAGGAGTTGGAGCTGTGGGTGAAAGATGGAGGCTCCGTGGGTCAGCGCCAGCACTTAAAGCTCAGTTTTCACTGCGTGATGCTGTGAGCTTTGACCCTCACGTCTGTGTTTTCCTTTCCAGAAAGAAAAGGATGACAAGTGGAAGAAGAGCAATGAGCCAGCATCAGAAAGAAAGCTGGAACCTGTCATCTTTGAGAAGGTGAAGATGGTAAGCCTTAAGGGCACGGCCGTGGGGCGGCTGCAGCCTGCTCTCAAGCAGAGGCAATCCAGCTCCATCTGGGAGCATTTTTTCAGGCCTCAGTCATAGCAGTGGGTGCTTTGAGTCACACGAGTGGTGGTAGCTTGTTTTCCACCGCTCAGGCAGATACTGAACAGATGTGCTGTGCTCTGCAGCACAGGGCAGCCTGGAATCCAGCTACTCCTGCTCGGCGTTCAGACTTGAGCTGTTATTTCTCTCTGGTTTAGAGCACGTTTATGGGTTTTGATATAATGGGACAAAAGAAAAACCCAACTTTGCAGTACTCGCTGTGCCCAGTGGGAGCGGGGGGAAAAAGGATGTTTAAGGGTTTAATCTCACCGAAGCCTACAATAAATCAGAGTAAAAAGATGACTTGAAATAGACTTCTGCTCTTCCTTCCCCAGCCTCAAAAGAAAGAGGAAACACAGCAGTCAAGGAAAAGCTCTCCCAAGTCCACAGAGCCCGTGATAGACTTGCTAGGACTCGGTAAGAGCCCCCAGCCCCGCTGTGCTCGCTGCACTGCGGCTCAGTGCCGCCTCTGGCCTCCCTCAGTAGCTCCCTTCCCTGTCCATCACTGCTGTGTCTCTCCCAGACGCTCCTGTGCCGAGCGCCCTTACGAACGGCCGGCCCAGCAGCCTGGAGAAGGACCTCGACCTCTTTGCATCGGTGGGATTGAACTGTGACTCCAGGAAGGTAAGCAGGGAGCGTCAGCACTCACCGCAGGTGTTGGTGCTGCAGTGGAGGGGTCGCTGCCTGCAGTGCTGGGCGCTGCTGTCTCCCTCTCAGGTCTCTCTGCCTACGTCTGGAAGCGCCGGTTCTGTTCCTGAAAACCTCAATCTCTTCCCTGAGCCGGGAGGCAAAGGGGAGGAGGTGGGGAAGAAGCAGCTCTCTAAGGACTCCATCCTCTCCCTGTACGGCTCTCAGACACCTCAGCTGCCTGCGCAAGGTAACAGCTCTCAGAATAGAGCAGCGCGCTCGTGCTGAGTGGGTGGGCTGTCCCGATGGCTGACAGGCAGAGGTGTGGGAGTGTGGGTGGTCCTGATGGCGAGCTGGTGAGGGGCACGGTGAGCTGCTCAGCCCGGCGGGCGCTGCAGTGAGATCTGAAGGTCAGCCTTTCCTCCCTGGCAGCAGCAGCTGTTCCCTCCATGGTTTCTCTGCCTGTTTCCAGGAGCGATGTTCATGGCCCCGGCTCAGATGGCGTATCCCGCGGCGGCGTACACGGCCTTCCCCGCAGTGCCCCCCTCCAGCGGCATGGTGGGAGGCATGATGGCCCCAACGGTGGGCGTGATGGCACAGCCTGGGGCTGCGGGGATGGTGACCCCCATGGCCATCCCCGCTGGGTACGTGGGCAACGTGCAGGCAGCTGTCATCGGGGTCCCCAACGGGATGATGGCTGCGCAGCAGGCTGGTTACGTAGCTGGCATGGCAGCCGTGCCCCAGCCTGTGTACGGCGTGCAGCCAGCGCAGCAGCTGCAGTGGAACATCGCTCAGGTGAGGGTGTGGATCCTGCTGACCCGAGGGCGGATGGAGGAGGCGTGTGGTTGAACCCAGCCTGTGCTTTTGTAGCCTGTGTTGTGGGGCTGGGTGAGGCACAGCGGGGGCTGCACAGCACTGACACGCTTAGAGGATTCGGGGTGGGGAACAGAAATCAGCTGGAAGTGAAGTGTCTCTGCTGCATAGGTGGGCAGGTGCCCAGGGAGCGAGTGGCTCCAAGGTAATATCCTCGTGCATCCAGGGATGGGTGGGAAGGCAACACCTCAACGTGTGGGTGTGCAGGGAGAGGTGGCCACTCTGGGGATGGCAAGCTGTGGGCAGGAGGTGCCCCGTGTTAAAACTCCACGTGCTGTGGGTGGTGCAGAGCTCTGTCTCCGTGCAGCAGTGTGCACTGAGCTGGAGGAGGGGGCTGGGGGTTCACGGGCAGGTGGGGGGTGCTGCTGGAAGGTGGGATAACAACACGCCACGACTGCAAGGCTCAGGGTCTGCGATGGGATGAGCTGTGCGTGCTGGGAACGAGGGGAGCCTGCTTCGTAGCTCTGTTGGCGGTGGAGCTGCACTGTGTCGTTACAAGGCCTCGCTGAAGACGAGCCCCCCACCTGTGTGCGTCCTCCCCTTTGCAGATGAGCCAGCAGATGGCTGGGATGAACTTCTATGGAGCCAACGGCGTGCTGGGGTACGGCCAGAGCTCGGGCGGAGGAGGAGCCCAGGGGAGCAGTCAGTCCGTCAGCACTCAGCTGTGGAAGTGACCCCGCACCTCGTGACCATTTTTGCCTTCTGTTCCGTTCTTCAAAACTGCTCCATGAGACATTCAGGGTTTTTCTTTGTGGCTGGCTGCCCAGCCCAGGCCTTTCCATAACTGAGACCCACCACCTCTGCCTCGTCACTGTCACACGCGGTGCGACCTCGGTGACCATGAGCTCCCCTCTATTTAGCACAGTCAATGCACACTTTGGGGTGGACCCCCTCCTTGCACAAACCTCCACTAACGCTTCTGGGTAGCACTTAATGTCCTGGGATCTTAGCAGAGGTGTGACTGAGGAATGGGGAAGCCGATCCTCCTCACTGCCCGTGATTCCGGGCCCGTTTAGAACCACTTAAAACTCCAGTATTAGTCGGGGTTTCGGTCAGCAGAGGGTGGGTGGGAACCTTGTTTGGTGCTGGGAAACTGGATTTTAGCCCAAGCCCAGGGGCGAGCGAGCCTTGCTACCTCTTCCCTCGAGCGGAGCTTGGGGCTGTGCTTGGCTCACCGACCCTCGTTGGAACCAAAGTCATTCGGAGAACCCCTCTCCCTCCCCCCGTGAGCAAGCAGGATTCTCGCAGTGTGGGGGCGAGCTGTCCAGAATGTGGAACTTGCACTTCAGAGTGGCTTTTCTGTCTGATCTGTGGTATCGATGTATTTAACTTTTAACCAACGGAGAGTTAACTTATCCAGGGCTGAGAGCCCGCTGCAAGTTTTCTTACACTTTTAAAGAATGACTGTGACATCCTAATTTATACTTTTTTTCATGGTTGTTTTTGTTCCTGTGCAACCCCCGGTGCCCCATCCCAGCGAGCTTCAGCCGTTTTTCTCTAGGCACAAGAGCGGGTGGATCAGATTTCTTTTTGCATCTTCGGTAGAACACCACTGCTTCAGCTCAGCGGCGTGAGCCCGAGCTCTGCGGGCTGCTCCTCTCCTTCCTGTGTGTGTGTGTATGTAAACTCCCCAATAAAACATTGCGGTGACACCTCACTGCCCACTCGGGGTCCTGAAGGAGGGGGGTGGGGGGGGTGACTGTGGGCAGTGGGGGCTTTCCTAAAGCAGACCACCTCCGTCTGCTGGGAGCTGCATCCCAGTGTTGGGCGCTGAGAGCGGAGGGGGAGGGAGCGCCGGGGTGAGCTCGGGTCGCTTGACAGCTCTGTATACAACAGAAACCTGCAGCCCTGGGCTGGTGATGCAGCATTCCTGCTGCGGGGGGGGGGGGGGGGGGGGGGAGCGGGTGCTGAGGGATGGCAGCAGCGGGGTTGGAAGCTTTGGGGTCCCTCCCATCACCCATCAAAGCTGAGCGCGGCCTGAGCTGTGCCCCCGTGTCGTGGCCGAGTGCTCTGTGACGCTCAACTGAAGCACAGAGGGGTTTTCAAGCTGGCTTTAATCGTCTCCGCTTGCTGCCCCGTACTGTGCATGCAGGTACAAGCCGATGGAAGTGTGGATCCTTCAGTCTGTCCCTCCTTGGGGAAAAGGGGCTAGGAGTGCTTTACAAAACAGCGTGCACCCTCACAGCGCTCAGTCCTGCTGCGTGTAAACCACGAGAGTACGAGAGTTGCACATTAAGAAAGACCACGCACATATAAAACGTTACAGAACGTGGGTTAAAAACAGCAACAACAACGACGACGACAAAAAAACCCACCGTTTGCTTTTTGTTTTTGCGTTTTCAATCTCACCGTTCTCACGTCCTCAACCCGGGGCTCTGTGTGCCGTCGTTTGGAGGGGGACGTGCTGAGCTCGGGGCAGTGGAGGGGCTCTGGTGCTGTGGGGTGCACACGGGTGGGTGTGAGGCTCCTGGGCTGTGTGTGGAAGCAATGCCTGTACCGAGGAGCTCAGCTCATCCCCGCTGTCCTTGGCTCTCAGACCGGTTTGCTGCTTGCTTGGGAAGCAGCAGGGCCCAGAGCTGCTCTGTGCCGTTGGGAGCAGCAGTGTGGGTGCCCCTGTACCCCCCCAGGCCCTCCTCTGTGGGTGTCCCCTTCAGCCCACGGTGCTGACCGCTCTGCTCCTTCGGGGGCAGCCGAGTTTCGAAGGCGTTGGCCGTGTTTTAAGGAGTCCAAGGTAAAATCCTTCGTGTCTTCACGCTGGGGAGTCCAAATTCAGAGCTCTCTTTGCTGAATGAGCACTTCGGGTGCTCCTCCATCCGTGCTGCAGCGCGGCTGCACCCTGCGTGGCTGTTTGTGAGCCGGGCAGCTCTGGTGTGCCACGGAAGCTCCAAACTGCTGAGCTCAACGAGCTGGGCACTCATCTGCTGGATCTGGAGGTGGGGGAGGGTCGGTGAGGTGGGGGGGGGTCAGGTTTAACTGCACGGAAAGATCGAGCCCTTTTCAGAAAACAAGGCCACCAACTTCAAAGTGCGAGCAGACATTCCCAGGGTCCGGAATGCAGGAGGGGACCGCAGTGCTCCCCACCCCGGGCAGCACCGTGCTCCTGCAGCTCCAGAAGCCTCAGTGGGCACTGACAGTGCCTGGAGCTGAGGGCTGTGCCAGCCCCGGGTCGGGCTGTGGGGCTGCCCCGTGTGCCATCATCCCTCCACTTCTCCTCTTTGGCCGTCGGAGCGGGGGAGAAGCGCAGCCCCCCCAAAGGAATTGCTCTTCATTGAACAATTCTAATGAGAAAGCAACCCGAACGTGGCAGAGTGCACGAAGGTCTGGTCCTTAAAAAAGGGAGGGGGGGAAAAAACCAAAAGAATGAGGTATACCCATCACCAGAGCTGCATCCTGACCCAGCTCCCGGGCACCTGCTGACACTGCCGTCACCTCGGGGGGGCTCCAGGCTTCCCTGCGGTGTAAGCAGTGCCCCCCACCCTGGGCACGTCGATGAGGAGGAGGAGGAGGAGGATATCCCATTGGAGCAGCACTGCCGAGGCCGCGTGGGAAGGGCCATCATTGCACCGCGGGATGTGAACCCGGCTGGGAGCACCACACACGGAGCTCAGCTCTGAACACCTTCCATTCAGCGCTGATTTCTTTTCTAGAGGAAAATATCCGGGAAGGAGAAGGGTCTGGATCTGCTTCCTGCAGGAGGGAGAGGAGGCAGCGAGCTCACTGTCGTGCTGGGTCCGAAGAGTCCTCCACTGCTCCTCGCAGCATGCAAGGAATGCCCTTTGCAATAAGCATTCCCCAGCAGGCAGCTCCGCGCGGGGCTGTGGCTGCGTGAGCAGCGGGATGGGTGCTGGGTGCTGCTGGGTGCTGCAGAGCTGGGTGCTGCAGAGCTGGGTGCTGCTGGGTGCTGCAGAGCTGGGTGCTGCAGAGCTGGGTGCTGCAGAGCTGGGTGCTGCTGGGTGCTGCAGAGCTGGGTGCTGAGTGCAGAGTGCAGCCCCACTGCTGACAGCGCTTCTCCTCCTCTTTTATTCCCATTGGAGTTGAGTTGGTAAAGCAAATCACAATGAACTGAGGGTCTGCTCTGCCTGCACCAGCAGCTGCTGCGTGCCAGGGCCCATGGGGCAGAGCTGTGGGGGCAGTGGGGATCCCCCATTCCATCCCTCCTCTCTGGGCGTCACGGCTTGGTTTTTTTTCTCTTTTTGTTTTTTTCTCTTCTTTTTTTTCTCTTTTTTTTTTCTCTTTGTTTTTTTCTCTTTTTCTTTTTTTCTCTTTTTCTTTTTTTCTTTTTCTCTTTTTCTTTTTTTCTCTTTTTTTTTTTTTTTTTTTCTCTTTTCTGTTTTTCCTCCTCTCTGTCGGACACCGATCCTTCGGGACCGTCCTCACGCTCAGAGTACTCCGCGAGGAAAGCAGAGTTGCTAGTGGTGTCTCCCCTGAGTATTGTCAGCAAATTTCATTTAGGCACCTTCAAAAACAAAACAGAACAGAACAGAACAGGACAAGAAAGCTTCCGCCATTCTCGGTGTTGCTACATGAACCGGTCCCCATGGAGGCGGGGGGGGGGGGGGGGGCTGTGGGAGGAGGGGGGGGCACCGGAATGCTGCTTGAAAGACAAACAACCAAACACACACACACACACACACACACAGAAAACAAACACCCAAACGCTGCTCGTCTCGCTGCGGTGCCTCTCCATCTCACCCCTCTTCCAGCGCAGCGGGAGATGCTGTTGAGATGTTCCCCGCGAGGACGGGAGGGGGGGGGAATTTGGGGGGGGGGGGGGGGCACCGCGGTTCGCTGTCGCTTTGGCAATGTCAGTGGTCACAGGCGAAACAAAGAGGAAATCGGGCAGCGGGGAACCAACGCTCAGCCCAGAGCCGCCCGGTATTGCAGTGAGTTGTGTCGTTAGCACGTGGCAAGCTACATAAGAGAAGATGCTACATTCCTTGGAACGAAAAATAGTGCTGATTGGATTCTTCTTGCTGAGTGTCTTTTTGCTCCCTGTTCCTCCCGAGGAGCGAGATGGAAGGAAGGGGACGGCGTCTCCGTGCTCCCAGCGCCGGGAGCGGGGTCACGTCGGGAAGGAGAAAATTCACCAAAAAAAAAAAAAAAAAAAAAAAAAAAGGATGGGGATATTTACAGCCATCCACGCACAGTCCTGGGGGGCGGGACGGCTCCCCCCACCCCGCTATGGGCAGGAGGGGCTGGTGGAGCTCTCCAGTGAGGACTGGGAGAGGCGGCGTGCCAGCGGCCCGATGCTGGAGTCGGCCAGCGAGGAGGTGGGGAAGAGTTTGTACCAGCCCGCCACCGTGCTGGAGAGGTCGAGCTCCTCCAGGACAATCTGTGCCATGCCCATGAAGCACTTGTGGTCCATGCGCCCGTAGTCGCCCCACACGATCACCTGTGGGGCAGAGGTGGCATCAGCGGGGCCGCCCGCACACCCCCCCCCCACCCTGCTCCATCCCCACCCCAGGGACTGCCGGGGGGGGTTCACCTGCAGGACTTTGCCCTGGGGGCTCTCCTCAAAGAGCAGTGCCTGCTGGTACGAGGGGTCGCAGGTTTTCTTCACCGCTTTGGTCTTCTTCTTGGCCAGGCAGACGCCGTTCTCCAGCAGGTACACCTTCACGTAGGTGGCTGTGGGGGGAGAAGTGCTGGCTCAGGACAGCTCGTGGCCGTGCCCAGCACGGCCCCCTCCCCCCATCCTACCTGGGATGGATTTGGAGCCCATCTTCGGGATGAGGCCCCGTGCTTGGATCACCTCCACCTCCAGCTGCCCGCTGCGGTCCGTCATGCCCACGTGGACATCTCCTGGGCAGGGGAAGGGGTGCGCTCAGTATCCTTCCAGTGCCCTCTGGGAGCGAGCTGGGATGGACCCCGAGCACCCAGAGAAGCCACTTCTGGGGTTGACAGCCTCGGTCGGAGGTCATTAAGGTTGGAAAAGACCGCTAAGATCACCAGGTGAAACCATCAGCCCCTCCACGCCCACTGCTCCGTGGCACGGGGCAGCCCTCAGAGACGTCCCCTTCTTCCAGCACGGACCCCCAGCACTCACCCATCGGGGGGGTGGCCAACGTCTGCCGCCCCACGAGCTGCCCCGGGCCCAGCCCGTCCAGGAAGTCGCTGAACTGGCTCTCGGCTCCCAGCCGCGTGGTGGGGAAGATGAACCTGTGCAGGACGGAGCAAGAGATGCCAACGGGGCCCCGGGTGCACCCAGCCGGCACGGTGTGCACACGGCAGCGGCCCTTACGTGCCGTCGGAGCTGTTGCTGTTGGTGCTGCCGTCCGTGGACTCGCGGCTGCCCTGCCGGGTCACCCTGGTCCTCAGCTCCACCGCGATGCCGGTCTCGGTGCTCCGGCGGATGTTGCTGCGCAGTTTTTTGGGGCCGCCCTCTGGAAGCAGAAGTGTGGGGTGAGCCGAGGTGTGGGGTGAGGTCGGGGGTGCCGACACCTCCAGGCCCCACTGACACGTGCTGACCCCACTCCGCCTACGGTCGAAGGTGCTGAGCAGTGGGTGCTCGCTGTGCCGCTGCCCCAGCACTGCCACGTGTCCCCAGCAGTGGCACGGTGCAGGGAGGAGCGTGCCCCCAGCCGTCCTGGCAGCGTGCAGACCCCCCCAGCCCCCAGCGATGCCCGGTGCCATGGGCACTGCGTGTGCCTGTGCCAGAGCGGGCAGCACGCCACGATCACCGCTGTCATTGTTTGCAGGAACCTGCCAGCTCGCCGGGGTCCTTTAAGGTGAGCAGGGAAGACTGTGGCAGTGCTGTAAGTGCCCTGAGAGCGAACCACGCACGCTCTGCTGCAGCCACAGAGGATCAGGGCCGGGCTGCAGAGGATAACCACATCCCCGCGGGATAACCACGTCCCGCCTGGAACATCTGGGGCCCACCGCAAAGCACGGGGCTGCAGGCACACAGCAGCGGGGTCTGGCTGTGCTCACCGCTCTGGTTGAGCTGTAGGGTGCTCCTGCTCCACTGGGACAGCCCCACGATGGCCACCATCTTGGCGCCCAGGCTGGAGCGCCGCTTCTTGCTGGCCGTGATGCTGACGGAGTCGGCGCTGCCCCGCGCGCTCTTCTCCACACTGTACATCTCGCCGCTGATGCTGGAGCTGCGCACCACATTCCTGCCCGACGACGACGAGCCGGCGTCCCCGTTGAACATGGTGGGGCACTGCGGGGGGGGATCAGCTGCGGGGACAGCGGGGATGGCTCAGGGGGTGCTCAGCCAGGCAGCACTTTGGGGCTGTGCGGTGCGTGTCCTGCGGCCTCACCACCCCCAGCCCCAATGGTCCAGAGGAGACCCCGGACCCCCCAAACCCCACCGTGGCTTTGTGCTCACCCCCATGCCCGCCCCCAGCACCACGCTGGCTCCCGGCCCTCACTGCTTCCCTTCTCCATGAATATTTAAAGCGCAGTGGGATGGGAGCATCCATCTTCCAGGCAGAGGTGAATGATGAACTGCGGGCCAAGTGAAGCCACTTTAGGATAATGGATGGAGGCAGCGCCCAGAAAAATGTTTCTCTTTCAAGAGAAGCAGCCACAAACGCAGAGAAGTGGGGCAGTACAGGGGACGGAGCATCGCGAAGGAGCACAGCACTGCCCACACTGCACGGGGGGGACACGGACCCCCATGTCACCAATGCCACACAGCTGCACCCCAATGCCACACAGCTGCACCCCAATGCCACACAGCAGCACCCCAGCACAGCACTCGCTTTCTTTGGGACACGCTGGCCTCCTGCCCCAAGGAAGGGATCCCGAACGCTCTCCCCCAGCACTGTCTGTGTGCTGCTCCCAGCACTGTGCCTCAGTTTCCCCCCAGTTTCCCCCCGAGCTGTCCCACAGCACAGAGCTCCACTGGGAGCAAATGAGATGACGACAGCGCGGTGGCAACAGGATCGCTTCAGTGCGAAACGTGAAGGGTCCCCACCCCGCAGGGAGGAGGGATTCGCTGCACCCCTCAGCACTCCCGCAGTGGGGCCGGGCTGGCACCCCACAGCCCCGTGTGGCAAAGCACGGCGATGCCGACCCACAGCCCCACAACCCCACGGCCCCAGTGGGCCCGGAGCGATGCGATGGCCGTGACATCCCCGCACTGATCCACGACGGACCCAAAACGGGCTCCGTGCCCCCCCCTGCAAATAGGAAGAGGTCCCTTACCTGCACCAGGCAGCACCCCCCGGACCCCCCGCCCGCTACGCGGCCCCCAGCCCCACTGCGGGAGGAGGGTGGCAGCCCGGGCACGCCGTGCGGGTTTCTGGAGAGCGGAGCTGTGCCGGCGCTGCTTCAGCATCTCCATGGTGACATGGCTGACCCAGTTCTCCTCCCAGCCCCGAGCGAGCGGGGGCACGCGGCGGTGGTCCAGCCCGGGGGGGGGGGGGGGGGGGGACAAGGAGGGGGGGAGGGGGTGGTGCTGTGGAGAGAGGGGCGGTTGGAGACGCAGTGGGGTGAGGTGGGATTCGATGGGATGTGATGGGATGCGGTGGGATTCAGTGGGATGCAATGGGGTGAGCTGGGATACAGGGGGATGCTGTAGGTTATGATGGGATGCAGTGGAAGGTTGGAGGGTCAGGGACATCCGGGGGACCCCAGGGTGGCAACGGAGCCCCCACACCCCTACACAGTGCTACCCTGGGGCTGTGAGGGAGCCCTGCCCCAAACATCCTGCCACAACACAAACCATAATTATAACAACAGGAAAAAGGGATGATGCTTTGCCGAGGGCTCCGGGGGAGGAAGGAGGCGGATGGTGCCCCTGTGCAGGTGGGGAACAGCCCCTGACGGTGGGCAGGGGGAGCAGGAGGGGGGGAGGAGGTGATAAATGAGCAGCCCATGGCAGCCGTGCCCTGGAGGGAGGGCACAGAGGGGGCTGGGGGTCCGGGACGGGGTCCCTGTGCTCTGGGGCTGCAGGGAGGGGTACCTGCAGCAGGAGGGGGGCCCTGAGGCTCCCCTGAGGGGAGCCCACCTGCTGGGGGTGCTGCTGCGAGGGCACTGCGTGTGGCTCAGCAGCACATGCCTGGGAGAAAGCAAGGCTTCATTTCCCCTAAAAGTACTTAATTGTAATTAAACGCTTCATGTTTGATAGGTGTTTGCTCAGCCCGACTTAACTGCCCGATGGGGGTTGTCATTCAGTGCACGCAGCCCACGCGAGGACAACGGGACGTGGGGGTGACGGTCCCACGCGGGGGCACACGTCCCCCTTGGTCCTATTGCACACACACCACACCTTGGCCATGGGGTTTTCTTCCCTAACACGCAGCCCACCCGCAGCCTGGGTGCTCCCAGCAGGGCCTGGCAGCAGTACTGGGATGGGGAACTGGGAGGGATGGGCAGGAGCACCCCGACACACACACACACACAGCTGGTCTGTCAGCGGGTGGGGGACCCCACGTCTGCCCCACACTCAGCCCCCCCAGGCGCCGTCCCTCTCCCGTGTCCCTGTGTGACGTCTGCCACGCGGTTAAATCAGATCTGCGCTGAATCCCGTCGTTTCCACGGCAACGTGGAGGAATCAGAGGACCCAAAGCCGCCCTGCAGGGCTGCGGTGGGGGGCAGCCATGCTCCATGGACCACATCGGGCGGCCCCACGGCTCCGTGCTCGGCCCCCATCCCCTCTGCCCCTCGCGGGGCCGTGCTCCCCATAGGGCCGCTGCTTATGGGGCTGCTCCGCTTACAGAGCGCTGCCCCCAGGGGGCTCGCAGTGGGGTTGGTGTTGGGGTGCACGGGGTGGGGGGTTAGGGGGGGTGTGGGGGGGCCGTGTGCTGACGGCGTTTCCCATCCCTGTGAGTTTCGGCCTTGGCGGCCCGGAGCTCTGCAATGCAGCTCACACCGCTCAGCGCCGCGCGGATCCCATCAATATTTCATGGAGCTGCTTCCTCCAGGGGAAGGGCTGAGCTCGCTCTGCTTCTGCTGCTCCCAGCAGCGCTCCTATGCTCGTGGAGAACGTCCCATTTCCTCCCCCTGGCAGCCGGCCCCCAGCACCCCCCACCCCCCCCCCCTTCCTTTCCCAAACCAGGAACCACGACTGCGCCTTTTGGGGCCGCGCACCTACGTGGGCTGCAAAGACCCCTCAGGTGGGAATCGCTGATTTCTGCCCTGGGATGCTCGAGTGCAATGTGTTGGGGTCACAGGGGTAGCCCCACGGCTGTGGGCTCTGGGATGGGCACCTGGACCCCCCCCCAGCTCCGTGTGGAGCGCTGAGCGTGGCAGCGTGGGGTCCCTCCCGGCTCTGCCCGGACCCAGCGGGTCAGGTGCAACGTTTGCAGAAAAGTTGTTGGGTATTTTTTTCTTAATGCTAAGGGCTGCACAATTACAGCAACACTTCTTAAGGGATCAGCAGAAAACTTGCTTGCTTTGGGAAGACTCGTGCGAGCCGGAGCGATGCCAGGAGCACAGCACTGCCCACGGCAGCACCCAGCCCCCCCACACCACCACACGAGAGCCACAGCGCGCTGGGGTGACAGCCCCACATCCCCTCCTCGCTCCATCACCCCACAACCAACACGAGCAAGCGACACCTCCACCTCCTGGGCTCCCCCTGCCAAAGGTGGGGGGCTCTGGGGCACCCCCTGATCCCACATATCTCCACGGCACAGGGACCCGGCACAGGTGGGAGCCCTGAATGGGGAAGGCAGCCACGCAGCACGTCGACCCTGCACTACATCACTACAGTAGTGACAACGTGAGCCTGCTTCCCTGCTATCAGGGATGCTGTGACACAACATCTTTGAGCGTGTGGAAATGGATGCGAGGAGACGGTGCTGCGCTGCTCCCAGGGAGGAGAAATCGGTGCTTTGAAACCTGGAATTGTGCAGCACTGTGGTGCTCCCACACGGCTGTGGCACAGCGGGAGCGTGTTCAGCTCAGGTGGGAGCAGCAGTGACAGCACAGGGATGGAGGGGGGAGGACTGTCCCTGATTTGGGACGCGGTCTCACCCCTCTCTGCGTGGTGTAGGCAGTGCTTCAGGGATGGGCCTGAAATGGGGCCAGAGAGAGAGCTGAGAGTTGGGGTGCGAGCAGGGCCGGTTTGAGAGGGGCTGGGGACGGAGGGGAGAAGCTCGGGGCAGCAGCCCGGCCTGTGCACCAAACCCCAGCCACGTCCCCAGCGTGTGGGGAGCTGCGGGACCCCATGGCCACCATGCCCTAAGGAAACACCCAGCACAGCCCCATGGCTGTGGCCTGTGTCCTGCCGTGCCCTTCGGATTGGGGCAGGGGGCTCTGCTCACTCTTCATGCTCCCCCGCACGGCACCGTGGGGATGGACATTGGCCCACCCCATAGCAGTGGGTCCTGGTGTGTGGGGTGAGGAACCCAGCAGGAATGTGTGCACAACAACACGGGCACCCACCCCACGGCTCCATACCACCACAACTGAGGACTGTGCTGAGATGTGAGAGCAACCATCACTCGTGATCAACACCGCCCGGCTCCAGTTCGTGCTGCGGGGCCGGAGTGGCACCCATGGCTTCCTTCTAAACACGAAGCCCCAGCGGGGCCTCTGCCCACCCTGCAGCACCATTTCACTCCTCTCCTTAGCAAACCTGTAAGGGGCTTTCCCTGCACGACCACCCTCAGCACCTGGCTGCGTGTGCACTGAGAGCACCGTGGGACCGACAGACTTGGCACAGTGGGGACCGATGGACAGAGCAGAGCAGCACTGACGGACACGGCACCAGCGAGAGGTGAGCTGAGCGCCGGCATTCCGCGGGGCTGGGGGCCGCGACGTGACACCCCCCCTTCGGGAAGGACCCCCACCCCCCCCGCCCCCCCCAGCTTCGGCCGATCGCTGCCCCCGTGTCCCCCCCACGGCGGGGCCAGGCGGGCACGGGACGGGGTTGACGTCAACGGGCTTTCAGCGGGGATGATGGATGGCACAGGGACAGCGCTGCCGGTCCCGAGCGGCGCTGGGGAGCGCTGCCCCCGCCGGTTCAGTGCTCCGATCCTCGATTCCAACAGCGCCCGACCCGGAGCCCCCGGTCCGGGCGGACCCACGCTTCGGGGGTCCCTCTCTTTCCCGAGCATCCCCCCAGTCTCGCCGCTCTCCCCCCCCCCCCCCCCCCCCCCCCACCTCCGGCCCCGCTGCCGCTCGCGATGCTCGGGGCAGGTGCGGCCCCGCCGGGTCCCGTTGCGCCGCGCCCCGCGGGCACTCACCCACCGCCGCCGCCGCCGCCGCCGCCCGTGCCCGCTCCTCCCCTCGGCCCCGGCGGGTGCTGGGAGCGGCGGGCGGGGGAGCCCCGACGGAGCGGGCGGCGGCGGAGAGGGAATGGAGGAGCCGCGGGGAGCGGGGCCGGTGGGGGCAGCCCGAGGGCGGCGGGGGATCCCGCTGTGCCCGCGGTTGTGGGTCGTCCGCGGCTGGGTGGGGCTTGTGGTCATCGGCCAGACCCAAAGAGGGTGGGGGGCAGACCCCGTGCCCACCGCTCAGAGCGTGGGAGCTGCTGTGCTGACCTTCCTTCCATCATCCGGACCTCAAGAGGTCCCAGCTGAACCTGTGCCCCAAAAACCACCAGCCCGACCCCATACCCAACAATTGGAGCCCCCAGGAGGTGCCAGCAGGACTCTGTACTTGGCAAAAAAATCCCGAGAGCCACCAGGCAGACCCCATGCCTGCTGGCCGGACCCCCAAGCCGTCCCACTGACCCTTTTTCCGTCATCCAGACCCCAGGAACCAGCACCGAGACCTCAAGACCCCCCAGCTGCACCTCGCTCCCCATCACCCAGAGCCCCCCAGGAGGCCCCACACCCACCGAGCACCCCCACAGCCTCCGGCCGTGCCCGCAGCTGTCAGCCCGTGGAGGCTGTGGTGGATGCTGCAGGGGCACAGGGAACACACGACCCTCTGGGACGGGGTGTCCCCAACACCATCAGCCGCCGTCCCGTGGGCAGGGACCGTTCTGGGGCTGTGGCTGGAGCCCGAGCGCAGCCCTCTCAGGGAATGGGGTACATTCTGTGTCCCAATCCCTTCTGAAGGAGGGAGACGGTTGGAGCAGAGGGGCTGCGGTGGTCCCACGCTGCCCTTGGACTCACCTTGGCTCCCCGAAGGCAAACACTAACGTCCCCCGGCGCCGCTTCTCCTTTCGCTCATGGTGCATTCCTCCAGGGCTCTCCCTGCGTTCCCTCCGCGGGCTGCGCACCCTTTGACATGGCAGCCACGTGCCACGAGGAAACCCTCCTTCACCGACATTAACTCTGTCTCTCCCTCAAATAACAGTGGGCTCGGACAGCCCTGCGCTCCCCACCCCACGGCGTGGGGGTCCCAGAGCGGGTGGGCAAAAGCACCACGGTGTCCAGGGGGTGATCTGGGGTCTGCAGGTGGCAGAGTGCAACGGGCATTTGTGGGCGCGGAGAGGATGGGGAGGAAATCCCCTTGGGGTGCTGCAAGGGAAGGGGACAGCGGGGGCACGGCAGGGACACGGCAGGGACACGGCAGGGACACGGCAGGTCCCGGCGCCGGGCACGGGAAGGCTGGGGAAGGAGCAGGAATAGCTGAAAGAACTAAATATGGAAACTTGGATAAAACAGAGCTGAAGTAGGGAGACGGTTTCCTAACAGAATTCAAAGCATATAAACAAAGTCGGGGAGGGAGAGAGGTTGTCTGGAGGGGGCCTTTATGAGTAATATTTAGAAGAAGTGGCTGGAAATATCTCTTCGGGAAAGGCAATTTCATCAAAGCGGATCTGCAGCGTTGTGGGGACGGCGTCGTTGTGGGAACACGTTGCTTCTGGGGAAGAGGTGCTGAAAACACCTCGGTGGTGGAGTGCCGCTCCTTCCAGAGTTTGGGGCTTTTTTGACGGCCGCGTTTCGATGATCAAGCACCGAGTTTCGTGGCAATACTTAGCTGAAATCCTTGCTGTTCTTTGGGTTGGCCCGGAGCTCCCTGAGCACCCCTCTGCCCCCTGCTCCCCAGGCAGGGCTCTGCGTGCTGCTGGCAGGGCTCAGCCCCTTCGTTCACTAAGGAGCTCAGCTTTGTCGGCTTCCCACCACCTTCTCCTTTGCGTTTTGCTGTTGTGCTGCTGGAAGGAGTTGTTTAATGTGATTACTCCTAAGAAGATTAGCGGGGCTCAGCTTCGTGGCACCGCAGGGGCCGTGGGCAGCGGGCTGGGGTCCTGCACCCACGGGGAGCTCAGCTGCTCCCTGCAGGGGCTCTCTGCGCCCGAAGGAGGCAACCTGCTGGAACAAAGAGCCCCCAGACCTGCCCCGAAATGGCTTCTTCTTTTTCCTCCCAGCTCTACGAGGCAGCGTGTCTGTGTCCAGGCAGATTCTTTACATCCAGATTTTTCTTTCCCACGCGTTTCTTTGCTCGGGGACGCTTGCCCCCAAAGCAACAGCTGGTTTGGGATTAGCGCAGAGGACTGCTGTAACGGGAGCCAGGTGGGATGGGAGAGGGCTGACTGATGGGAGAAAGGCCAGGAGTGCAACCTCTGCTGTAGCATCCAATTTTCCTAAGTGTCAGACAAAGCCAGCCCTCCTGCAAGGCGGCTGGGGGCTGCAGCCAGTGCCGAGCAGCTCCTCTGGGTCCCATTGCTGGCTCAGCAGGTAGCAGATGTCAGTAAGAGCGACATCAACAAGCCGCCAAAAGAAACGACACCAGCACCAATAAACCAGAGAGTGGAAAAAAAGCTGTCGTGGGTTTTTTGTTTTGTTTTGTTTTTCTGGTGGTTTGGGGTTGTTGTTTTTTTTTTTTTTTCTAATTTTTCTTGGCTCTGCCGTGGTCCGGGCGGTCTGACACAGGCATCTCTGTGTCTGCAGATGGTTGCGATCCTCGGGGAAGCCAAAGCGGCCCAGACAACGCACGCATCGCTGCCCAGAGCAGGTGGGAAGGAAATGGAGCATCGCAGGCACAGGGTAACAGCGCACAAAGCGACTGAGCAGCAGGAGGGGTGGGTGCTGTGCCGAACCCCGTCCTTCGGCAGGGAAGCAGCCGGCTGCTCGGGCAGCCCAGCTAATTGATTTATAAATGAGTCATTTCAGCAAGGGGCCGGACAGCTCGGAACCAGCGAGAACTGGGAGGGGGGAGATGCATTTCAAGTTAACACCGCGGCACGTCTCCTGCTTCTCTTGGCTGCTACGCCTCGTGAGCATCCCAACATCTCCGAGTCGCAAGACCCGCACCAGACCCGCGGGGATCTGCCGTGCTTCGGTGCCCGCACTCAGCCCGCAGGGCGGCCCCGCCCTGAGCCCGCACCGACCGCCGCCCCGCCCCGCCCCGCCCCGCCCCGCCCCGCCCCGCCCCGCCCCCCGCGGCGTCGCGCACCTGCCCGCGCTGCGCGTGCCCGCGCTGTGGAGGAGCAGCTGCCCGCGCCGCCGAGATCTCGCGAGACCAGCCCCCGGGT
The DNA here is from genome assembly GCA_036925125.1 of Oreortyx pictus. NCBI lineage: Eukaryota > Metazoa > Chordata > Aves > Galliformes > Odontophoridae > Oreortyx > Oreortyx pictus. The sequence continues at coordinate 830,437 of JAUPFR010000026.1, read as the reverse complement.
CATGCGCCTGCGCGGTGAAGCGGCCCAAGGGAAAGGGGCGTGGCCTCCGCCCCGCCGCCTCACGGCTCCGCCGCCATCTTGTTTCTCGGCCGCCGGGCGCGCGCTCCGCTCCAGCCGCACCCCCTCCCCCTCCCTCCCGCCTCCAGCCCGCCGGGCCGAAGGCAGCGCGGCCGCCGGGCGGAGGAGGCGGAGGTCGAGGCGCCGACCGGCCCGGTGAGTGCGTGGGGGGGGGGGGGGGGGGGAGGCGGCGGCCTAGCGAGAGCCGCGGGGCGGGGGCGGCGCGCGCGGGTCCCCCCCTCCCCCTCCCGTGGCGCCGCCGCTCCGATTGGCACGGGCGCGCCGCGCGCGCTGATTGGCCCATGCGGGGGGAGGCGGGCGGAAGAAGCCGCGTGCTGATTGGCTGCGGGGAGACGGACCGGGGAGAAAACGGGGAGCGCGGCCGTTTCCCCGCGCGGTGGGGGGGAGGTGGGTGCGAGGTGCGAGCAGGCCGCGCTGCGGGCAGCCCGGTTCCGTGTCCCGTCCGGTTGTTTTATTTTCCTCCGGGCGCCACAGGAGGAGTGCACGAGGGGCGGCCGGGCCGGGCCGTGAGGCGGAGCTGTTCTGTGCCGCGTACCTGAGGGCTGCGTGACTCTGTGCTCGAGTCCTGAACGTGACCGTGGGGCTGTGCGCGCTGCCCGTTCCGGAGAGGAGGACGGGAGCACGGCTCGGGCCCAACGGCGGCTGGCTGCGGTGGGGCTGCCCGCGGTCTGTGTGACGACGCGTGGCTCGGAGCGCTTCGGGGAAAGGACAGCAGCCGTGGAGGCCCCGCGGCCTGGAAGCCGCCTCCTCGGGGTGCTGTGTCTGCGGGCAGCAGGAATGGTGCGTCCCGGCTGGCTCCGTTGCAGTGCGGAGCAGGCTGTGAGCGTGTGGCCCCGCGTGCAGCGCGCACACCTGGCTCGTCAGGCAGAAGGCGCTGCTGTTGTCCTTGGCAACGCTGTGTGTCTCCTGATAGGCGTTTCCATGCCCTCAAATTAGGTTCTGTTTTTGGACAGGGCTGCTGTTAGCGGGGCTGTGCCGAGCCTCATTCCATTGCTGGCCTAAAACTGCGTGCAGCTCGCTGTCCTTCATGCACTGGTGACAGTCGGACACAGCCTGCTGTGGTGCTGCTGGTGTTGCTCGGCCCTCTGTGACCGCTGGGTTTGCTGCTGCTGTTCCAGCTCGTGGGGGCAGATCCCTTGAGCCTGTTCAGTTCCCTTGGTTACCTACATCACAAGGATCGGGTGTTCGGCTTTAGGAGTGTAACGTTTAGGAGCGATCTGAGCAGTGCCACGAGATGTGGGCTGGGTTGTTCTGGGGGGAAGAGCAGCACGCCTTCCCCCCCCCCGTTGGTTTTTAGTTAAATCACGTGTGATCTGGGCAGTTCTGAAGGCCAGCTCAGCCGCACTGCGATCCATCTGCAACGATGGAAAGGGACCTTCCATCGCACGGCTTCCCAAGCAGAAGCAACTGCGGCAGCGTTTCCAAGCGGCGCTCTGTACGCAGCGGGCGCTGCTGACCGCCGGATGCAGAGGTCAGGCGGAGCCCACGCTTTCGCTCTATTTATGTTTTCCCGGCGGTGGGCGGTGCCCCGGAGGAGCGGCCCCGCAGCGCGGCCCGCCGGCACCGTGACGCGCCGCCGGAGGAGGGGGGCGGGCGTTGCCGGGAGCGACAGCCACGCTGGCCAATCGGCAGCGCCGCGCGCCCCCTCCGCGTGCCGGCCGGCCAATCGGCGCCGCCGAGCGGGAGAGGAGGGCGCAGCGCGTCGTGGGGGCCGCGGGCGGGCGCCGCTCTGACCCCTGCGCTGCCTCTCAAGGTAACTTTAAAGCAGGAAGCGGACGGCCGGGCCGAGCCGCCGGCGACAGCCAATGAGCGCGCGGGGCTTCGACTCCCCCCGGCGGCGCTCAGCCAATGGGCGCGGCGGGGCGGGCGTAGCAGGGTAGGCTGAGCGGCGGCTGTTAAAGGGGCCGGGGCCCCGGTCCGGCGGGGACGCGGAGTCCCGGCAGGCAGGGGTCAGCTCAAAGACAAAGGAATGGCGGACCGGCCCGGGACGCCCGGGGGCCGCCGCCCCGCCGCACCATCCCGCCCCGCCCGGCGGACAGCCCCCACGGCCCGGTGAGTTGGTGGTGCTGGTGGGGGCCGCGCGGGTTGGGCGGGGGGCGGCCGCGGCCCGGTGACAGCGCAGCGGTGGCACCGCCCGGCTCCGCTCGGGGCCTCCCCAACGCGCGGATGGAGGGGGCTGCGGGCGCGGCTCCGAGCCCTGGGCTGGGCCCGCGGGGTTGAGGAGGAGGAGGAGGAGGGAGGGTGAGCGGGCGGGCGAACGGAGGGGGCACCCCGGGCTGAGCGGTGTGCGGGGCCGCGCACCCCGGGGCCGCCAACCGGGAGCTGGGAGAAGGGGGGGGGGGGACACAAAATGGCAGCGCCTCTCCCGGGCCCACCGAGCCGTGGGGCGGGGGGAGGATGGGGGATGGAGATAAATTGGGATGCAGGAGCTGGCTCCTGGCCTCTGCGGCCCGACGGCACCGGGGGCAGTGGGCCCCCAGGCTCCTGCCTGCTGCCCGCAGCCCTTTGTTTTCTCTCTGGTTTGCTACTGAACACTGAAGGTCACTGAGAGGCCGGGCACTGCTGGGTGCACGCCGGGGCCAGTGGGCTGAGGACAGCAGGGGCGAGCGGGCAGCCTTGGGGGGGGCCAGGCCTGGGCCTGGAGCCGGTGCTGAGCTGCAGCTGAGTGCCCAAGTGGGGCCTCCCCTCATCAGCAGCAGTGACCTTGAGATGCCGCGGCTCCCGGCCTCCAGAATGAAGGACAAAGTTTGTTTATGGCACTTTAGCCAGGAAAGAACAAGAATGCGAGTTGAAAAATGAAGCTGCTCCCCTTGCCCAGGGCTCCGAGGGCATGGGGAACAGTGTGCAACTCGGAATTAAGTGCACATTGCAGGCATTCCTCTCCCTGCGCCACTGCGGGATGTTGGGTGCTGCTGGCACGTCCTTGCTGTGCTGGTGGGGCTGCAGGACGCAACCCGGTGCTCTGGGCCCACTCTGGGGCTTTTTGTTCTCCAGCTGCAGTTTGTTGGCTTCAGAACCACTGTTCTCAGAACTGGAGGTAATCACATTGTGCATCTTATGCCTGTGGGATGTCGGAGCTGGGCACGTTCCCTGACCCCGATCCTCTTGGTGATGCCACCTGTAACAGGGACCACACTGTGGGCTCCGGCTGCAACCTGAGTGCTCTTTGAATTCTTACAGCCTCCGAGCGTCACTGGGTGTTTTAATTTCCATTAAGACTGGTGAGAAGCATCGCCCTTCCTCAGGCTCGGCTTTCTGTGGCTTCATGTGGTTTCAAGTCTGAGAAAGGGCAGAGGGAAAGCCATCCCCTGTTGGTATCAGTGGCAGCTCCAGGTCGTTGGTGGGGCAGCAGTGGCAGCTGCTGGGCATCTGGGCACTGCTGCCAGCGGGAAGGTCACTGCTGGCCTCTGCGTGTAGAGATGAGCCATTTTAAGCTGTATTTTCTGTGCATTTTGGATGCATTCAGTTGCTCCATGCTTTTGAGAGGTAGCCAGAGTCTTCATTACACCCAGCGTTCATCGTATTTCAGAGCCTGAGCTTGCCAGGAGCTGTGGCTGTGCAGAAGTAGGTGCTGCTTGATCTTCCTGGGTAAAGAACAGCAGAAAAAGCCGTAAAGCTTCCAGCACTGAAAAGGGATTTGTGTGTATTCTGCCAGCTCTGACCTTCTGGCAGCCCATGGAGCGGGGGGAAGGTCCCCGCGTCCCAGTTCTGCTGCTCCGTGGGGTTGGGGTGTGTTCTCTGAGCCTCAGAGGTCCCTGTTTCGAGCAGGCACACAGAGCAGGCCCTAGGTTTTGTGTGGGGGACTTTTTCCACGGTCACTTCTTATACTAATGCAGCTGGCAGCACAAGCAGGGAGGGCTCAGAGGACGCAGGGCTGCTGTGGGAAGTTGGCGCCTCTGGGTTGAGGCGCTCGGAGCCCGGTGGATGCCTGCCTGCAGGAGGTCACCTTCAGAGCCAGCGTCGGTGTTTGTTTTGTTGGGTTCCTTGACTTGGCCTGGGATCTGGTATTTATGTAACGCGGCGTGACATCTGTATTCCAGTGCTGCGGGTTCCGGAAGCAGCTCACCGGGCTGCCTGTGCTGGAGGTGAATCAGGTTTGTACAGTTAGCTTCAACTCTTTCTTGTTTTGCTGTTGTGCTTCAGAGCGGCCAAAGATCTGTTACAGGGACAGTGTGTGTGAGACCAAACATCAGGAGCCTGCCGAGCTGCCCCGAGCTCTGGGAAGTCCTGCTGTGTACTGCTCAGAACCCAAGAATTCCTGCGTGCTGAGATCTCGCCGTGGGGATTCTCTGCTGTTGCCTATGGTTTGCTGTCCTGTTTGGTCACTGCCTCGTGAATCAGCGTGGGTCACTCTCAAGTTACCTTCTGTATTCATTGGAGGCGACCCGTGAGTGTGCACATCTGTGCGTTTGTAGTGCAAGACTACAGAAAGAGAAAATGAGGGCCTCGTGACAGCGTTCTGCCTGCCCACTGAGCACTACAGGCTGTGCTTCATTTAAGTGAAGTTTTCTGACCTTGGGAGGCAAAAAGCTTATGCTCGTGTAATGGAAATGATTGTACCTTCTGCAGGATGCCATTTGTTAATTTAGTTTATGAAATTGAGTAAAGAAGGAAGCAGGAACGTCGAGCATCCTAATAATCCCTATAGGAGAAAGAGGCTGCAGGGCTCTCAGAGCCGTGTGTTCATTTCATTTCTCTACCAGGAGCAGCAGTGCTTGGAGCTGCCGCAGCCTTTCCCTCTGCTTAAAGCTCCCAAGTCTTTGTGGTCAGCTCCCATCTGCCATTCACACCTCTGCTGCTGTTTAGGTGTGCTTTTAATCCTTCTTTCTGCCTTCCTCTCTTTAGGACAGTGGTGACTGAGAAAGAAATACGCAGCGCTTAAGACAGCATTAGAAGTGGAGCGTAACTGCCCTAGATGCACTGCAGCAGCAGTGACAGCGCAGTGCTGTGCAGTCCCACAGCTGCCCTGCTCCTGCTGGCAGCCTGCACACACTCTGAGCCCCCCCAGAGGAGCAGAGGTGCTTGCAGGACTTCGTATAGAAGCTTGCAGTGTCATGCAGAATCATTTATAACTCACTCAAAATCCGTAAGAACTAACATCTGAAAAGAAAGTGAGCTTTCCGTGTCTGCTGGATGTTAGATGGAGGAGCTGGGGAGCTGTCAGGGTTCATTGCAGGCACTTGTTAGCTGGGAGTTTTCTTCCTCAGCTTCTCGCTCCCCGTGCTCTCCTGCCTGAACTGCCCCGCAGAGAGCAGCTATTTAATAATGTTTAACTGTCGAAACACCAAAGATCAAGTCTGACCCTTGTGCTCTTTCATTCAAAGAAGAAAGGGAAGTAAAATAACCAGTGCAAACAGCAATTGAGATTATTTTGTTTGCTTTACCTTTCAAAAGAAAGCTCTGCTGGTGTTATTTTTCACGTGGTGGTTTAAGGTTTGCAGCCTGCTTCTTGACTCGGTGCAGCGCTGTGGGACTGCAGCTCTCAAGCTGGATTGCAGTTCTGTGCCACGTGCTGCTGCCAGGGGTCTGTGATACAAGCCCTGTGTGCGTGGTTCAGGGTGGGCTTTTAGCAGTGCTGTCGTGGAGCTCATGTGTTGCAGTGTCCTCAAGTTTCTGTAAGAGTGAGTGTGATTGTTGTTGCTCTTCCCCTCCTGAAGGAGTGAAGCCAGCTGACAGCAGCCTGCCCACCGCCTGTGACAGCAATTGCCTTTCCCTGCTGGGTCCTGCTGTCTCCTGGATGAAAGTAAGCAAGGTGCTGTGGTTCCTCTGGTCTGTGCGCAGGGCAGTGCCCGTGCTGTGGCTGTTCCCATCCTGCACACCCAGGGCAGCACGGCGTGGTGGCTCTCATCCTGCACAGCCTGCTTGGAAGGTGCCAGCTCTGCATCCAGCAGGGACCCGGGGCTCCTTTGTGCTTCTGTGCAGCTCTGTGGGACCTGGGCTGTAATTTCATATCAGGAGAAGCTCTCTGGTCAGTTTGTGCTATGCATGAACAGAGCTGGTAGGATACTCTGTTCTGCCTCCCCTCTGCAGGAGCCGCAGCAGCCACCGGCACCTCGAGTCCAGCATGCTCCTCCAGCCCCAGCAGGTGGCAGGGGCTGCACTGGGAGCAGGGGGGCACGGGGATAGTGCAGGGCAGAAGGGGCATGTGGGCAGCGTGCCTGGTGGGCAGAGCCCAGCTGTGGTCCCTCTGGAGCTGGGGTTGAGGAGCTGGGTGCTGGTGGAGGCGGAGATCCAGACCCTGTCTCCTTGGCGTTGCGGTGATTTGGATTTAAATCCAACGCTGTGCCTCGCAGGAACAAAAACAAGTGATGTGTTAGAGGTATGGGGGAGTTAATGTTCAAACAGCGCTTTGAAGATAAAATATATACTGCTAAATAGTTGAAGAAGGAAGGGCTGGAAGGCACCTGAAGAGGTCATCTTGTTTGTTTTTCTGCCCCAAGGCGAGAGCAACTGCAGCTCAGCCCTTTCTGACTTGTTTGTGCAACCTTCTCTACAAACCTGCAGCAAGATGTGCTCTGTGCCCTCCACAGGTAACTTAGCAGTGTTAACTGCCCCGTCCTGTGTTCAATTTTCATCTGATTGAAGGAGAGAAATCTGCACATGCACACCTGATCCAGCCCTCCCATGCTGACATCACGGGATGACAGCACAACACGCAAAAAGGAAAGGTTAAAAATAAACCAGGGGATTGCAGGAGCGTCTTCTAATGGCACTCACACTTGAGTACGTGTGTGTCTGGGATGCTGTGTGCAGAGCAGCCTGGCTGTGCCTCCCGTTATTTGTGGTTCCTGCTTTGATTTTGCTGTGTTGCTTTTGCTCGAGGCTGATCTTGATTCCAAAAGCAGTTGCGTATAAACGTACTGTCTCCTTAGGCTAGCAATAAACGTGACCTTATTTCAGGAAAGGAGGTTCAGGTAGGAATTAGAAGGTTACGTGTGTTGTCTCGAGTGGCTCTCAGAGCAGAGTTGTGTGGTGAGCTGAGGCATGGCATCTCGGTGGCAGCGCTTTCAGCCCGTTGGCATGACTTCCAAAGGTTGGCAGCCGTGCTTCTCACAGCGTGGAGATGTGCCCCCAGCTCAGCATCAGCCATCACTACGGCTGCCTGGGGCGGTGTGGCCCGTTGCAGATGGGACTGATGCTGTGTGGGGGGGTTCTGCTGCTCCCTCGGGTGCCCTAATGGCCGTCAGGATCTTGCAGAGGGTGCTGGCGCGTGGCTGTCATACATTGAAGACTCCTCCACTGCCATTTACAGAAGTGTGTCACTGGATTCGTGTAAACCTGTATGTGCCTCTCTTGTGAAACTAGTTCAGCGTCGCTAGATTGTTCCTCCTGATTTGGGCAGGATCAGGTGTCTGGCACTTCTTGCTATGCAGAGCTCATTCTTTAGATATGCAAGTGGGCTGTGCACATCTTACTTTTTAATCAAGGGCCAGGCTCCCAAAACAGAGCTCTGCAGTGAGAGCATCACGCCCAAAGTAGTGCTGAGTGTCAGGAGCAGCTTTTGTTCCAGGTACTCACTTTTCAGCTCTGTGTTTCAGCTCTTCCAACTCGCAGGGCTCTGCTGTGTGCAGGGCCATTGGGCTCTGCTCAGCACCAGGAGCTGGGAGCTGGTAGCACTTCCCTCTGGCGCTCCCAGTTTGCATATCCCTTTGGATACTGGATAACCTGCTCTGCACCCACCCGGTTTGTTCAGCTGCTGCTAGGCAGGACCAGCTTGGGGCTGGAGGTGGGAGATGGAGGCCCAGCCCCATGGTGGTGCCCCAGCTCCTGCCCCGTATGGCTGCTCAGGGGCTCCAGGTACTGCTCCAGGTGGAACTCTGAGTTTAGTTTGCAGTTGTTCTGCAGCTTGTGTTTCCAATTGCAACTTCTTGCTTGAGTGTGCACCAAGATGTCCGTGGGGGATGACTTCGTTTGGCTGCTTCCCTTTCCCAGGCATTAAAGAAAGATCCTTGTTGGGGCTCTATTTAAAAACAACAGCTGCAGACAGCAGCAGTGTCTTCATGGCTGCTCTGTGCTCCTACGGAGTGAGGTCCTCAAGCATTTGTCAGCTGGCGCAGGGTTTTGTAAGTTTAACGTCTGTAGAAGGTGTTCTGCTCTGGTGAGCAGGAAAGCTCTAATTGCAAAGTGTTGCTGCCTTAGTTCTTGAGATATGCTGGCTAATCTGCTCTGTAATCACCTCCAGGCATTTTATGGCCAGGCCTCAGCGTTTTGGCCTCCCTTCCTTTTTCCCTGAGTCTGGAAAGTGCGCAGAGGGGATGTGCAGTGTCAGGGCGGGTGCAGCCCACTCTGCTGCTGTAGACACTTCTTACACTCACAGCAGCAGGTGCCCCTCACTGCTGGGTCAAACATCAGGCACTTCTCCCTGCGCCCTGAAACCAGCCCTGCGTGTGCTGTGCAGGGGGGGGGGGGATTCTCTGTGCTCATCAGGAGGATGCTTTAACTTCTGTGTGGCTGAACTAAGCTGCTTCCAGCTCCTCCTTCCAAGTTTGGATGCATATGGCACACGTCTGATGCACATGTTTCGTTTGCCCTCGCGTGTAACGCTGTGATGATGCCAGGGAGTTCCTCCCCTTTGCTCTGTTTTTAACCTGTTGCTTCTTAGGGTTCCAGTGCAGCATGTAAGCAGGCTGAAAGCAAGACATCTCCAGGCCCTGAGAGCTGATTCAGCTTGTCACCAGGATGGATGGCAACTCCAGCTGCAGCAGAGACCCTGTGCTTTTATTTGTGTGCCTAAACCATTTTGTGTCTGTACTTGACAGTGCGGATCACAGGGGGGAATCGAGTGCCGATTTTAAGTCTTCGTTAGAATATTTATCTCTGTATTTTCTCATAAATACTTGAAATATCTTCATTTGTAGGCGGGTGGCATTATAATGCAAATAACTGCTGAAGAGCCCTTGGGCAGCTTGTCAGTCACTGCTTTCCATCGGTGCCCTGCCTGCAGCTCTTCCTGTCTTCCATTGAGCTCTTGCTTCAGTGTGATCTCGTGCCCTCCTCCTTGTCGCGCTCCATCAAAGTTCCCCACAGCTCTTCCTTTCTTCCTTCTTTCCTTCCTTCCTTCCTTCCCAGGGCTGTCCCACCGTCCCCTCCCCGAATTGCTCGGGGTATTTCATGGTGTGTGCTCGCTGCTGCTGTGCTGCCCTCAGCCTGGGCAAGGGCTGAGGCTCAGCAGCACTGAGCTGTGCTGCTCTTGTCCTGCTGTCTTCTGCCGTTGTGCAGTAACACGCAGTGCCTCTGGAGGCCTGTCCCTATGGAGGCTGTAACACCACTGCTCTCTTTGCAGCAGCTGTATATGAGGAGAGGCTCTGAGTTGGCTTCTTTAGATATCTGTGTCATCCAGAGCTGCTTGCTGTGGCCCCAGGAGCGTTTAGCATCACTAACTCAGGGCTTGTGCTCTCTCAAGAGGTGCTCAGCGACTGCTTTGGCATCCACCAAAACACTTCTGAGCTGGGAACAGCAGGTCCTGAGCCCGCTGGGCATGGCTGCCCGCTGCGTGGCCCCGCTGGGTGTCCTGCTGCGCTGCCAGATAGCACAGCCCACAGACAGTAACACCTTTCAGACAGGCACAGAAGGATCTGTTTAATTATGCTTGTTAGAAATAATATCAGGCTGCCCTTGACACTGTCTGCTCACCTTGAGGGGATGTGCTGCTGTGTTCTGCGCTGCTGTTGGCCGTAAGCAGCCCCGGAATAAGTGACTTCGCCGCGGTGCACGCTGCAGTGTGGGCTGTGACCCCGCACCACTTGTGTTCTGCGACTCCCTGTGAAAAGCCAGAACCTAACAAGGGAATAAAGAGTGCTTTTGTTTTCGCTTCCCTCTCTTCAGAGCTTATGAGTATCTTCACATGGCATACCTTGATGATTGCCAGTGATCAGCCAGGCTGACCCCTTCCTGCACTGCTGGGATTGGAGGGCATCTCTGTGCACCCACGTCCCCCTCTTGTTGCTGATGCTCGTTCTGGTTTCTCACAGTTACCAGCATGTCTACGGATGGCAGCTTTGGCACCGGTAGCAGCAGTGATGCCCAGCAGAGCCTGCAGTCCTTCTGGCCCCGCGTCATGGAGGAGATCCGCAACCTGACAGTGGTGAGTGCCCAATGGGTCGTGTTTAAAGAACCCACGGGTGGGTGCCCCGCTGCCTCCCTGGAACGCCACGTCATCGTGGCACATTCAGCCTTTTCTCAGCTGAAGACCAAGTGGATTCAGCGCTTAGCGAGCAAAGTGATGAGCTTGGCTGCTTCTAGAAAGCTGCAGAGGTATCGTGCTCTGTGTGGAGCAAAGGGGAGGAGAGATGGTATTAGAATGTCCACAGGTAAAAGCATAGCTGCCTTTAGTGGTTTTAGGTTACAGGAGGTTGAGGGATTTGAGGCTGTAAGTCACGCTGTACTGCTTCTCTACTTCAGTAGCACAAAATGTGTGGCAAGAGCTCCTTCCATGCGCAGGTACCCGGATCAGAGTATGACTCTTAATCCCCCTCCTGCATTGGAAGTTCAGGCATCTGGCTATGGGCAGACAGTGACAATTTTGTGAATGAATTTTTGGGTTTTAGTCTTCTGTAAGAACAGTTATTCCCTTTCAGAACCGCCCCCTTTGACAGGCCTGAAGTCACGAAAATCACTTCAGTGCCGAGAGCATCGTTATCACACGCCTTATTAATTGAAAGGCATGTCATTAAAAAAAAATCACACAGAGGCTGAGAATAGGAATTGGACTAAGTAGCTTCTATTTTTCCATCCCCAGAAGAGATGTGCCTGAGAACGAGGGCATATAATAAAAACAACTTTTCAGTAGAGCTGGGAAGATGCCTGTGATGCAGCAGTCCTGCAGGCACACTGCTCTTCCAATGCACCTGAAAACAAAAGAGCTCTGGCTGAAGTGAGAACCCCAATCCAGTGGTTGGGAGATAAGCTGCTTTTTTCAGCCTTTGTGCAGATAGTTGATTAAAGAAACAGATGTAGAATTTTGTATGCAGAATTAGGATTAATTACTTTCTTCTTCCACTGCGGTGAGCTCTTGTGTTGGAGAGCTGTAGTTTGTTTTTGTCTCCATGTGAAGGAGGTTTATGTTCACCAAGTATGGGCAGCTCAATTTTTAACTGCCATGTGAATGTACTTATTGCAAGGCAAGGTAGGAAGTTGCTGGAAATGAACTGGGGACACTGGAGGGGAGATAGCAAGGAAAAGGGTTGAGTGGAAAACATTTGCACGTGGCTGTTCCCAGCACAGTGAGATCCTGAAGTTTGTGTGCATCTCATGCTCCCGTGCGTGGATGGAGGTAACCTCAGAGCTCATCTGCACGTACAGTGCCAGCAGTTGAGAGCACTGTGAGATGGAAAGCCTGCTTTGCACAGCTCTCTCTGGTTTGGGCCACCACTAGCAGGAATGCAGGGAATTAAAAAGGGAGCTGCTCTGCGAGAGCTGGGCTCTGCTTTGTCTGTGTCCTGCAGGATGCAGGGGCTGCAGCGTGCTCCCAGGGAAGCAGCAAGCAGAGTTAGGCTGAAAGGAGCATTGCAGCTCCGCAGGGCTAGAAGTGGCCCGTGAAAGCAGTGAGACCTAATTTGGAAAAAAGAAATGATGAAGAATTGGTGTCTGCAGTCCCTTCTGCTGGGCAGTGGCCAGTTGTGGCCACGCTTCCCTTCACCACGGTGCTTGCGTATTGATTTTGATTTATGTGACATTTGCCTGTCAGCCTTAAAGGGATAACGGCATTTTAAGTTACTCCACTTTCTCCCATCTCTGTCCTCTGAAGGCTTTGCACCCCGTGCAGTGCACTTGCAGCTGCAAGTGTCTGCTTGCACTTCTGCCACTCGTGGAAGTGAAGTAATTAACACCGTTGAGTTTCACAAATCAGGAGTCTTGTCGTCATCTTTCCTCGAGGCCCAGAGCTCCCGGGGTGCTTTAAAAAGGAACGAGCTTAGCTAGCAAAATAAACTCTCAGGGCTATTTTTTCATGTCCTAGCAACCTCCCAGCTTGTTTGTGTGATGGTTCCTGGTAGCAGTGCATGCTGTGCGCTCACAGAACAGAAAGGTTTTGTGGGATTTTTTTAATATATATACGTATCTTTAATGTTTATACATCAATTAATAACACTCCCTGTGCTGGAGTGCTGGCTGTACCACGTGCAGCTTCTATATATATATATATATATTTTTTTTTTTTTTCAGTAGAAAATGACATTTTGGGTATTCTTTTCCCCTTTTGTTTCACAGATGTGTCTTGCAGAGCTCTCTTCCCAACAGAGATGAGTTTCCTCGTACTCCTTGTGGCGTTTTGGTTGGGAAGACATTTTGTAGCAGCCCTCTGTGCGTGGGGATTCTGCACTCCTGGTGCAACAGATGCACCTTTTGTAAGGGCCTCCTGTTCACTGCACAGTGTGCTTTTGTTTGCTCCTCTTTATCTGCAGAGGGAGTGCTGCAGTGAGGCTCAGCAGCTTCCCTCACCCTTCTGGTTCTTCCCAGGGGTTTGTGTCCCCGTGCACATGGAGTCTGATTGCTTCTCTGCTGCTGTGAGCTGAGCAGCGACGGCCTCCTCTGCTCACACACTCCTGAACCATCAGCACACTGTTCTGAGTCAGCAGTTCCCTTTGCTGGAAAATTGCAAGAAATCCATTTAAGAAGAGGAATAGACGAGATTATTGAGCAGGGCTCTTGTCACTAAAACTGATACTGGGCAGCAGCAAAGTGAAAGTAAAGCAAAGATTTGGTCCTGTGGCAACACAGCTCTGATTTGCCTTCATTTCCTTGCAAATTCCATTGCTTTCTCAGTCCTAAGGCACCTAATTGAATTAGTTGCTTCAAATACACATTTCTGGTTCTATTTATAACGTTAGAAACATTCTGTTCTGCAGAAGGACTTCAACGTCGAGGTGAAACTGAATGCAAAAGTCTGACAGAAGGCTGAGGTACTGCTGTGCTGTCTTAGGTACAGCAGGGCGGATGGGGATGCTCTGATCTGAGAAGTGCCATTCCTCAGACACAGTGGGTTATTTCTGTGGAGTTTTAACCAGTTTCGTTTCAGACAACACCGATCTGTTTTCATGTTTTTTACCACTGTTTCCAGTTAAGCATCACTAAAGAGTCTCAAATGTGAATCTCTCTGCAGAAAGACTTCAGGGTTCAAGAGCTGCCCCTGGCTCGGATTAAGAAGATAATGAAACTGGATGAAGATGTGAAGGTACTCTCATGTGCTCATGGCCCTTTTGGTGGCTGTTGTAGCCATAATTCCTTGCAGTTCATTTGCTTAAGGCTTCTCCAGTTGTGCTGCATAACCCTGGGTGTTTCCTGGTTTCTTGGACTTTGTTTCCCAGTGCTCAACCACCTTTTCTCATGTTCCCTTGTTTTTCTTGACTCTTCCTTTCACAAAGTTGTAGGAGGTTCAAAGGATGCTTTTGCACTGTCTTATTCCCAGTGTGACACCATCCTTCTCCCAGGACGACCTTTAAATGTCAAATGAGAGTGAGAAAAAGGTGTGTGCTGTCTCCCTACACAGGAGAGCTGTTCTTTCAGCCCGCAGCCACAAGGAATCCAACCCTCCAGGTCCCAGTTTACTGTCATAAGCGAGTGAGTGCCAGGTTTTTGATAATGAAAATGAGGTTTAAGGGTGAAGAGACTCTTTGGCATTCCTTCTGGCGTTATTTCAGGAGAAGCCTGCACTGGGGATTCAGCACTAATGCCAAACCAGCTAATAACAAAACTGCTTAACGTGAGCAAAACTCGAGCGAGATACTTTTTAAGGGAAAGGAATTTGGTGAGGCACATGGTCTTTATCTGTGTCTCCAAACCTCCTTTGCAATTTCTGCATTCATTTCAGATTATATTAATGTCACAGCTATAAAATGAGGGCCAGGCTCTCTTCAGCTTCTGCCTGCGTGTGCCCAGCACTGCCAGGAGAAGCTGTTGGGCGATGCCCACAGCTGCGTGTTGCTGGCTCACCGTAACCCAGCGTGAGCAGGTAGCAGCTGATAGGTGTGTGTGAAGCAGGCTTTGAGGACAGGCTGGAAGTGGGCAGTGCTTGTGGCACTGCGTCTGACTGGAGGCTCCGTGCACTGCGAGACCATTGCACAGAGATTCTTCGCTGTTAAGCTCAGCCATTCAGATCTGAGGAATGTGGTTTGGTTACCTTGCCTACTGCTTTGCTGCACTGGACTCTTGATAGCAGCCTCAAAGAATGTGTACGTTTAATTGCAGATGATTAGTGCTGAGGCTCCTGTGTTGTTCGCCAAAGCAGCTCAGATATTCATAACGGAACTGACTTTACGAGCCTGGATCCACACAGAAGACAACAAGCGCAGGACCCTGCAGGTACCAGGCAGCTCCTTCACAAACTGCTTCCAACTCTTTGTTTTCATAATAGGAGGTATGTTTTGTAAACAGTGGCTTTTATCACTGCAAACCTGGCTACAGAGCACATTGCCCACTACGTCCGTGCTGCTTAAATGCTTTTTGCTTAACTGCATAAACGTGCAGGGGTGAAAACAAAAACGGTCCTCCCACACACTGATGCAGGGATTGCCATCGTGGCAGGCAGACAAGACCGACTGCGGTCCGAAGCTGAGCCACATCTTCACTAACTGAGGCTACTGCAACCTCCCTAACCCAGGTTTGTGTGGGAAGGATGTATTTGATACAAACACCAAGGACAAGGCGCTTCATAAGCAGCAAGTGTTAACCCAGGCATGTCCTGTTGACATCTTCCAAGCTATTATTTCAGAACCGTGCTTGTATCCTGATCCTAATGTGTGAGACCTTTAATTGACCCAGGTTTTAATTTATGAGTTCTTTGCCTTCCCCAGCAGCTGCCATCCTAGAGCAGCTGCTCTCCGCATGGGCAGTGCAGCTGGAGGAATGCAGCCTCTGCTTATCAAGTATTGGGGGAAGAATTTAGAGCGGAGAGGGCTGAGTTATGGGAGTGTATTCCTGAGGAAATTGGATTGAACCCAGTCCTCTGCACAGAGAATGAAATAGGAGGGACATCTGTTCGGTGAAGTTTCCTTCCTGGTGAAGATGCAGTTGTAATGTATGCTGCCCTCAGAGCAGCAGGAATGGCTCTCTTGTGCTTTCTGCGTGATCATTGCTTGGCACTGAAATGCCAACACAGCACAGGGTTTGGAAATGTCAGCTAGGCTGAGGTGTGTGGATGGATGTGCCCTTAATGTTACCCACACGTCAGGCAGCGGAGGCATCACCTCAGCTCCTGTTCATGGATCCACTTTGCAAGTGTACCTGCAGTTAATAGCTCCTGGAGTTGGCCCTGCTCTTTAAGGTGCCTTGTTAGGATGTCACAACGGTGGAGTACTTTTTTTTTTTTTCTTTTTAAGAAATCCAGGTATTTTGTTTGCTTTAAATCTTGGGGTTGTATGAGATCTTGAGCAAATCTGCTGCAGTGGTGACGTGTGCTGGCTGCCTCTGTTCAGGTCTTCTTCTGGTTAAAATATGAAATAAAAGTTTATCCAGATAAGCTTTTTATTCCTGTATACACGAAAGCAGTTCTGAGAAGCTGTTTGCCTTGCCAGTGCTTCCTCATTGGCTCTTGCACATCCCTTCTCTGACACGTGTTTGGCCACTTTGCTGTGTACGTGTTCTCGTCTTCCTGCTTTCTTTTAAGTATCTTGCTCCTTCACGTGCTGCATCTTGTTCTCCCAGCATCTCTTGGGATTCCCCTGCCCCAAATGAGATCCTGTGATACTATTTCTTTTTTGTAGACTCTACCTAAGGGAGGCTCTGGTAATAAACACCTTGGATGAAAGAGCTCTGCTGTATTTATCTCGTGACCAAACACGCTTCTAAAGCTGCAAACTGCTTTTTCCTTTTGCTGTTGTAGAGGAACGACATTGCCATGGCCATTACAAAGTTTGATCAGTTTGACTTCCTCATTGACATCGTTCCGAGGGATGAACTGAAGCCCCCGAAGCGGCAGGTGAGCTGGAGCTGGTGTCCTTTCCTTGCGGTGGATTCGCTCTGATTGCCAGAGAGTCGATTAAGAAGTTTAAATCTCAGGTTTTGTACGTGTTTGTGGCCTTCTCATGCATGTTTATTTGCAGCAATTTTCAGATCCTTAATTTTTTTTCCTGGTGGAAATAGAGGGGTGCTGACAGAAGCCCGACTTGGGCTTTCACTGAAACGTTTCTAAACAGCTCCGAAAGCAAACGCTGCCAATGTTATCAAAGGAACTTCTACAGAAACGTGCTGAGTCTGCATCCTTTGGCTGCCACGAGGGAAGAGCCAGGCAGGTGCCACGGGGGCAGTCATCGCTGCTGTAAACATCCTTGACTGGAAGCTGTGAGGTGTCAGCGGGAGCTTTCAGTCGGATGTTTACAGCGGCAGGCTGCTGCGGTCTCCTGGGCACTGCTCTGCCATGGAAGCCAGCAGGCCTGTGCTGCAGAAGATGGGAGGTGAGATGGTGCCCAAGCTGTGTCAGGTGGGAGCTCGGTCGGTGGAAACTAATCCAGCACTTGTGGGCTGTGTTTGAGTGCTTTCTTCAGCTGGTCTTCAGATTCTTGTGGATGGTTGCAGTGCCTTAGTCTTTGACAGGTCCAACGTGGTCCTTGAAATGTCTTCTCCCGAGTGCTACTGGAAGGAGTGGAGAGCTGTAAAACAGCTTTCTGGCAAGTGCTTTACTTGGAAGCTTTGCTTTGACGTGTTTCTTGTATCCCAGCATAAATCAAGCGTGCAAAAAATACCTCTGTGAGCAGAGGCGGTGGTCCCACTGCAGAGCTGGAGTTTGGAAGCTGCTGTTTCACTTTTTGTCTTGAAATCATGGAATTGTTTGGGTCGGAAGGGACCTTTAAAGGCCGTCTGCCCCATCTCCCCTGCAGTGACAGGGGTCCTCTCACAGCTGTGTCAGTGCTCGGAGCCCCTCCAGCCCGACCCTGGGAGTCTCCTTATATCCAATCTGCATCTCTCCTATTGTAGTTAGAAACCATTTCCCATTCTCTGACTACAACAGACCCTGCAAAGTCCTCACGGTTCTGCCGAAGCAGTGGGAGCTTGTCTGATTCTGTTTGAAACAGAGATACCAAAATGTTCCCTCTGAACTCAGCTGAATGGTGAGAAATACTGCTGAGGGCAGGAGAAGTTCGATGGAGAAATCCAGCGTAGGTTAGGACTTCTCAGTGGAAAGTATTCCTCTTATTCCACGGTGCTGTAAAGTAGCTGCCCATAGGCTGTCAGCCTCTGCTTTTTGGCTGGGGGTGCAGTCTGTGCTTTACCACGGAGAGGACTGTTTGACAACTTAGTGTTGGTTACGAGGAAGAGCTGAGAGGGGAACCGTGACTGTTATGTTGCTCTGGTAACTGAAGCTATGGATGGAAATAAGGGATGTCAGATGATGGGGTATAGCCTACTCTGTGCGGGTTTGTGCTTGAAGTCATTTTTGCATGTAGCAAGGAAAAGTTGAACCTGGAATAGATACTGGTGCCCTTAATTGAGGGTCCCTTAGGACTGGGCTTTGCAGGAGCAGCTGCAGCTCTTCAGTGCTTGTGGTTCTTTGATTAGCTGGAGATGTGTCCAGTTGAATTAAAACTTTAAAACCTCTTCTAACACAAGGAAGTGGAGCAGGCATGCGTGATGTGGGCCCTACCATGCTGTAGCACGTGTAAACATCCTACACTCTCAGCTGTGAACTCGAGGTGGCTGGGAGAGGATTGTTTACGCCTTCTGCCATGGAGTGACCATCTGGGCAGCTGGGTGCAGGGCCTGGCATTCCTCTGGGATATCGTGAGATATCCCTGCTTCCTGCAGAATCAGGCTGTCAAGCCATGACACGATGAGGTTGTTATTACTGGACTGAAATAAATAAAGCAAGGCCCTGCAGTATGCACCGAGAGCATGGCTTCTGTTCCCGGGGGTGTAACATCAGAGCTAGACTAAGATTTGTGGTGGGCATGAGGAGAGGGCTTTGCTGACATTTGAGGCTTTGCTCGTCTTCCTGGTGCATTTGCAATTCATTCTGCGTTAAGATAACAGGTGATGCTGAAATGTGCTGAGGAGGAGTTCTGTGTGATTCCATCATGCGTGGTGGGAGTGGGCGGCTGCGGGTTCCCTCCCCATTTACTGTGCTGTCCTGTGCTGCAGGAAGAGGTGCGTCAGGCTGTGACCCCGGCCGAACCCGTGCAGTATTATTTCACACTTGCTCAGCAGCCTGCTGCCGTGCAGGTCCAGGGGCAGCAGCAGGGACAGCAGACCACGACGTCCACAACCACCATCCAGCCGGGGCAGATCATCATCGCACAGCCGCAGCAGGGGCAGGTGAGTGGGGCAGAGCTCTATTTCTACACAGTCCATTGTGTTACTGTTACAGTGTGGGTTTGTTGTTGGTTTTCTTTCCTCCTCCTCCCCCTGCCTTTATGAATAGCATATTGAGGATAGAAAACACAACAAATAGATGCTCTGAGAGGCGGCACAGTGCCGGTAAGGAAACGGGGCCTGCTTTGCTTTTCTTAAATCCATTTTCCTTCTCTGCCCAGTACCATGGTGTGGCTCCCTTTGCTGTTCTCGGTGCTGTTCCGGCAGGCAGCATGCTCCTATTACTGGGCCACTGCTACCTCCAGAGCTCTGAAATCTCAAATGTGAGATGCACGCGTTTTCCTGATTCTATTTGGCACGTCTCTTCAGTAGCTGTGCTAAGGAGCAGCAATCAGTAAAGCCACAAAGGACCACTGCCTCTTCACAGCATTGTGTAGTTATGAACTACGCATGCAGGGTGCCTTAAAGGCGGGGCTCACACAGGTCTTCTGGGGTGGTGGAAGCAGCCCTGTGCTGATCCCAGACCACCCCTGTGGCAATGCAGGTGGGAGAAGGCCAGCAGGTGCAGATCGTGCAGGCGCAGCCACAAGGACAGAGCCAGCAGGCACAGAGCGGGACCGGGCAGACCATGCAGGTCATGCAGCAGATCATCACCAACACGGGCGAGATCCAGCAGATCCCGGTAAGCCATTGGCCTGCTGTGACCGTGACACACGCGTGACACACGCGTGACACACGCGTGACACACGCGTGACACACGCGTGACACACGCGTGACACACGCGTGACACACGCGTGACACACGCGTGACACACGCGTGACACACGCGTGACACACGCGTGACACACGCGTGACACACGCGTGACACACGCGTGACACACGCGTGACACACGCGTGACACACGCGTGACACACGCGTGACACACGCGTGACACACGCGTGACACACGCGTGACACACGCGTGACACACGCGTGACACACGCGTGACACACGCGTGACACACGCGTGACACACGCGTGACACACGCGTGACACACGCGTGACACACGCGTGACACACGCGTGACACACGCGTGACACACGCGTGACACACGCGTGACACACGCGTGACACACGCGTGACACACGCGTGACACACGCGTGACACACGCGTGACACACGCGTGACACACGCGTGACACACGCGTGACACACGCGTGACACACGCGTGACACACGCGTGACACACGCGTGACACACGCGTGACACACGCGTGACACGCTGCCCGTGGGGGCTGTGGGGTCTCCTCTGGAGGTGTTCAGGACCCCCTGCACTCCCACCTGTGTGACCTGCAGGGAGCCGCTTTGGCTTTGGGGTTGGACTCGGTGGTCTCTGGAGGTCCCTTCTGACCCCTTGAATTCTGTGGTTCTGTGAATCTGAGCCACGTAGTGCCCTCTGTCACTGCTCCCACACACGTGTAGCACTGTTACTAGGAAGCCATGCCTGTCTGTCTGGGAGATGTTTGTGCTTTGACAGAGCATCCCAAGGCAGCTCAGGTTGTGCACGTTGCCGTGTTGTCCCAGTCCACCCCTGCCCACATGAACCCGTGGCAGCAGCACGGCAATGAAGGAGGTTCAGGCTCGTTTCCCTCTTGTCTCCACCAAAGTCTGTGCAGGGAGGGGACTTGGAGGTCTGTAGAGGGGAAGAATTCTTTATAATGCAGCTTTGGAAGGGGCCTTTGCGTTCTGCGCAAAGTGCTGTTCACCATGTAGGTGATCCTGTCTTAATTGCTGGTGTGCTTTACAAGGAGGCAACTGGAGGCTTTTTAATTAGCACCTGGTTTTGGGTAGCAGAATTCTTCCACCCCATCTCACCTGGCAGCCTGGAGGGGGGTGCTGGTGGCTGCTCCTGAGGCACTGCTTGTACTGCAGCTTGGGGTGGGAGCTGTGTGCTGCCCCAGCGGGCATCTGTCATCTTCAGGGGCACTTGGGTTCCTAATAAGTGTAGGACTGTAAAACAGAGTCCCTTAGAAGGGGAATTTTAATGAAGCACTCTCTCACTTTGGTATCTAGGAGAAGTACTGCTTTGACAGTAATTAATGCCATCCCTCTTAGTGGCAGCACGTTCAAGAGCCGCAGTCTGTACTGGAGGAAGCTCCTTTCCTTTCATTGCCTCCTGTAAGTGAGGCACAGCAGAACACAGAGCTGTGTGCTCGCCATGAGAGCGTGGTGCCCGGCCTGGGGAGCACAGGTGTGGCTTTGCAGTCCGTGGGCTCTTTGCTGCTGCTCTCTTTCTGCTCCGCTTTTGCTGTTTCCCCTCTCAGTTCCCTTCCTCTCTTGACGCTGGTGGTTTTCTCCACTGTGTTAGGGCTCAGCTCAGAATCTTCCTTAGCACAAGTGCAGAAGTGTGGAACACAGAGCTGCAGCATCTGCTGGCTGTAGAACCGCTGGTGCTCTGTGCTGGGTTCCCACCTGCTCCTGCAGCTCTGCTGTGCTTTGCTCCGGGACCACGGGCTGCCCGTGGGAGACAGAGCAAAGCTGGAAGGAAGGAAGGGAGCAAATCCATCAGTTGCACAGCAGCTGTTTGTTTGCCCACATGAGTTCTGTGTGTCACCAGTTCCTCATCCTCAGCCTCACTGGGCCGACTCCTTGGAGCTCGCTCCCATTTCTAGAAGAACAGTGTGAATTGCTTCCGTCCGCTCTGCTGGGAGCGTGGGCAGAGTGGCAGCAGGAGCACATGCTTAGCAGGCAGATCTCAGTGCAGAAACGGATCCTCTACTGAAGTGTCTGTGCTCGTGGAACAGCATTGGCACTTGTGGACGCAGCTGGGGAGGGCAGCAGCACTGCTGTCAGCGCAGGGCCCCGTTCCAGGTGCTCACTGAGGTGTTCTGCATGTCTTCCCCTCCTGAAAAAGGAAAAAAACTCAAAATGTTTTTGTCTGTAGTGCACCTGAAGCAAAGGCTGCGGATGGAAATGTTCTCAAGTTCAGTAGCACTACATGGGAACTCAATGGCAGTATCAGTCATTGCTTCATAGCTGTGCCTGAGTCCCATTAGCTGTTCCTGCCACAAAACCAAACTGGGAGCTGTGCTGACTGCTCAGACCCCTCTCCCCAGCTGTAGGAAACAAGTAAACCTGCATTTGTGTGTGTGTCACGCAGTGCTGACACACAAGCTGTTGGCCTTTGCCAGGTGAAGAAGAGCTGCACTTCAGATATTATCTCGCAGTGTCCCTGGGTTTGCCATCCCTGCTGTCCTCAGTCGTGTGAAGATTTCCCGTGTTTTCTCTTGCATTTTTGGCACTGTGCAGTAGGAGTGGTGTTACGTGCAGCTCCTAAGAGTTGTGTGTGTGAAGTGGTAGAGCCGAGCAGTAACTGCACTCTGGTGACTGAAAGGGAAACAAGTGCTCTTGGTGCTCTGAAACGTAGCAGTTATGTGCTTTAGCTGCTCCCATCCGGAGAAGGGAGGCACGTGCTTCCCCAGGGCTGTCCTTCAGAGCCTGCAGGAGCTCTGTGCTCTGGCAGTGCCTGTGCCAGTTCCTCACCTCCACCAGCGATCAGCACCTCAGTGTCATCAATTACTCTGGCTTCTGTTGTGGAAACAAGAAGGCAAGTTTGTGTGTTTCAGGTTACACAGTTACCTGTTTCATTTTCTCTCCCTGCCCCCCCCGCTTGTCTCCAGGTTCAGCTGAATGCTGGCCAGCTGCAGTATATCCGCTTGGCCCAACCTGTGTCAGGCACCCAGGTAGTCCAGGGGCAGATCCAGACGCTTGCAACCAATGCTCAGCAGGTACGCACTCTCCAGGGCTGACATGAAGTGTCACAGCATTGCTCCTTAGCTCCTGGAGCTGCCGACTGCAGTGGAATTTCCCAACTCTTGGGCTAGGGCTCCTGAGTTCTCTTTTCTTCCTGTTACCTTCATCAGAATTAAGAAAGCAAGGAGTGTGGTGGGCGTTTCCTTTGCCTGTATGTGAAAGCTGCGTGCGTGCGTGCGTGTGCCTTGCTGCGTGGAGCCCTTGCTGCCTGTGAGCTGGCTGCAGGTTCATCAGCTTCCTCTGTACTTCTTCTGGCTGGGGGAGGGGGCAGCAGCAGCCCCAGCAGGTTGGCTCGTGGTCTTGGGGCTGCTCACTAAGGGATCCTGCTCTGCCTTCGGAGGCCAGGAGGGCTGCCGCTTCTCCGAGGTCCTGGAGGCCACGTCCTCCTTGTGAGAGCCAGGGGATGGATGTGCTCTGTGAGGTCTGAGCCCCACGGGCTGCTGGCCTGGGTGGGGCACCCCACGGAGGGGCAGTGAGGTTTGGAAGAGTGGAAAAGCTCTTAAAGGCCGCGGCAGAACGATGTCTGTGGGGTCGTGACCCCCTCCAAAGCTCTGTCACTCACTGTCCTTCTCTCGTCCCTGTAGATAACGCAGACAGAAGTCCAGCAAGGGCAGCAGCAGTTCAGCCAGTTCACAGACGGACAGGTAAGAGCTCGGTGCTGCTCCCTTCAAAATCAAAGCTGGGAGGACTGGCTTTAGGCTTGTGTGTTCAGATAAAGCTACTGCAGCCACACCCCGGGCAGAGGCAGTGGATCTCGTGCTGCTCTTAATTCAGCAGGATTCTTCTGTGCTCTGTGTTTGCTTCGGAGTAATGCACTGAGTGGGTTTCAGTCCTTCAGTCCTAACCAGCTTAGAGTAGAGGTCTCACGTTCCTTTATGGTTTAATGTGGTCTGCCTGGGGATGGATCCTACGCAGACCCCAGAGCCGTGCCGAGCATCGGGGTTGGGGTGCAGCGCCGTGCTGTGTGCGCTCAGGACTCACCTCCCTCTCCCCGTTTCTGTCTGCCAGCAGCTGTACCAGATCCAGCAGGTGACCATGCCTGCAGGCCAGGACATCGCGCAGCCCATGTTCATCCAGTCCACCAACCAGAGCTCGGACGGCCAAACCACGCAGGTGACGGGGGACTGAGGGCCCTGCTGTGACCAGCACACCCAGCTCTGTGCCCCTGTGCTCGGCTCTGCTGGCTCTGGGATGCTGACAGGAACGCGAGATTTTTTTCCTTTTGGAAGTCCACATTTCGGTGTTTTCGTGCACCCGTCAGACTGAGGAGAGCTGGTGGGAGCTGTAGCATCTCACTGAGCAGCATAAAACCTTTGTATTTGGTGACGTTATTAAAGGGTACTGCGCCTGCTTTGGTGGAGAGCTTCATTCCCGGCTCTGTTTCCCCGAGTAGAGAATTGGGTTCGGTCCTCACGGTGGTCTGTGATGGGGGGAGGGGGGGTACGTGTGTTAGGTTGCCCTCTCCTGCCTCCTTTTTTGGTAAGCTGGAGTGCTGCATGTACGCAGCCAGGGGGAAGGGAGTGGGGGAAGAGTAATTAAAGTGCAAACAAAAACATTCCTCTGTATCACGGCTGTGTTTTCCGAAGGCAAAAACGGTTCTTTACTTCGGCCCGCTCCGTTCCAGAAGCGCTCGTGGCCGTCCCGGCCCCGCGGTGCTCCGGTCCACGCAGCACGTAACATAAGCTTCCTCCGAGCAAATCAATCCCCTTTGTGAGATAACGCGTGCCCTCTCATCGAGCAGAGCCTGCCCCCAGAGCGCACAGCACGGAGCCGGAGCCGGGAGAGGAGAAGGAGGAGCGCGGAGCTCGGGATGCTGGGCTCGGCCGAGGTGTAAACAGCTCACGGTCTGTGACTCGAGCCGGGACGTGGGGGCTGTGCTGCCCGGGGAGGACAACCGCAGCGCCCGTGGGGGGCGTGGAGAGGGGGGGAGCGGCCACGAGAGGGCGCCCAAGGGTGGCTGCGGCTGGGCTGGGTGCTGCGAGACCCCCCAAACCTCAGAGCCCCAGTCTCAGACCCCCAGTCCCAGATCCCCCATCTCAGCCCTCCATCTCAGACCCCCACTCCCAGCCCCCAGCAGAGCCATCCTCTGGTGCTGAGCGCTGTGTGCTGTGCAGAGCTCGTTGCTGGGGACAGCTGGGGCTGGGACTGGAGATGGAGGAAGAGTGGGGCTGCGTCCGTCCGGAGCCGTGGGAGCCCCCGTGGGCACTGCTTCCACTCGGGGCGGTGGTGGGAGCGGTGCTGTCCTCCCCAGGAGAGGTTCTGTGTTTCCTCATGGGGATGAGCCCCACACAGCCCCACACATCCAGACACTGCCCCAAGGGGGACCCACCCCCCGCAGTGGGAAAGTGGACCCCAAGGATCATGAATCCCAGCCCCTGCCACACGCAGGGACACCGAGCTCCCGTTGCACACCAGGCTGCCCAGGGCCCCATCCGATCTGGCCTCGAACCCCTCCAGGGATGGGGCACCCACAGCCTCCTTGCAGCCTGTTCAGCACCTCATGCTCTCATAGTGCAGCACTTCCCCCTGACATCCAACCTAAATCTCCCCTCCCTCAAAACCATTTTTCCTTGTGCTGCTGCTCTGCCCTTTTCCCCTCCTGTTTATGAGCTCCTTCAGCTTTGCCACCTTTCACTCCATTGAGGTCCCTGTGAGCACCATCCCATGAAGGCTCTCATGCCCCGGGTGTGGCTGAGGCCTTTGGGATCTCCTCCTGAGCCCGGCCCCTGGAAACCCCCCCCCCCACCTGAATCCGGGGTGGTAGCCCCATGGCTTTGCTCCATCCTCATCGTGGTTCCCCACGATGTGGTTCCTCTGCAGCCACATACCAGGGCTGCAAAACTTACTGGAAATCCTGTGGATGCAAATCCCGTCCTCCCGTCCGTGCCAGGAATTGGAGCTGCAATCCCAAGAGGGCAGTGCACTCCATGCACGCGGGGCCCCCCCCTCCTCCCCCTGCCCAGCACCAGCAGCGCTCCATAGGGTCAGAGCAGAGGGGGCTCACGGCTGGGGATGACCCCCCCACAGAGCCCCACTGCCCTGTGGGCCCAGCCCTGCCCAGCCCTCCATCCCCTGCTCTGCTGGAGGTGGAGCACCGCAGTGCTGTGAAGCCCCACTCGGCCCCACTGGACCCCACTCAGCCCCACTGAACCCCACTCAGCCCCACTGGACCCCACTCGGCCCCGCTGGGCCCAATCTGTGATAGTGAAACTGTTGTGAGTGGCAGCGTGGGCCGCGGCGGTGCTCCCTCCCTCTAATTTATTATCAGCCCTCAGCGTCCAACAAACAACTTTGGGGAGTGACGTCTGTGCTCAAAAAAAGAAAATCAGCGCTTCTTCTTCGCTTCCAAACTCAGCTCTCCTGATTCTCCCCCACAGAGAGCAGCTCCCACCTCCCGCACGGGGACGCAGCCGTTCCCCAGACCCCCCCCGAGTGACCCTACAGCACCGCTCGGAGTCCTTTGGGGTCACCTTAGCTCTGCCCCGAGGTTTCCATCTGTCCCCAGGTGAAACCCAACCCGCCCGAGCACGGCCCGGCGCTGCACGATGGCGGCAGTGAAGGTCAGAGTGCTCCCACAGCTCTGGGGGGCACAGGGTCCTGGTGGGGAGCACCGGGTGGGGGTCTGGGGGGGCTGCAGGGATCCGGGCAGCGCTGCTTTGGGTTCGTGCAGTTTGAACCTCTGAGGACACAGCTCTCGTTGCTGTGCTGGGCTTTGTGTCGGAGGGGTGATGGCTTTGTGTTGGCTCCTGGGTGTGTGTGTGTGTTGGGGGGGGGGGATGTGGGCCGGGACCGTTGCCCCCCCCCCCCCCCCCCCGTGCCCAAATGAACAGAAGTTTCTGTTCGTTGTGTGTGCGCTTCCCCGCACCTCCCAAATACCGCAGTGCTCACAGGGGCACACGGCGGTGCCAGGATCTCCAGCCACGTTAAATAATTCACCGCCCCGCGCCGCTCTGCTCTGCGGGAGCTCGGGGAGCGCGTGTGGGGTGCGGGGAAACGGCGGCCGTGGGGCGTTTGGGTGCGGCTGCGAGCGGGGCCGAGCGGTGCGGGGCAGAGGGCGGGGGGGGGAGTGGGGGGGAATCGGTGGGTCCGCGGCTCCGCGGGGTTGGGGTGCTCCGTACCTGCCGTGCGGGATGCCGCTCCGGGCTGCTCCGCTCGCTGCCGGGACGCCCGCGGTGCTCTCTGCGGGGCGTTCCGACGTCCCCCCCCCCCCCCATCCCCCCCCCAGCCCCCCGACCCCTCGGAGCGCCGTCCCCCCTTCGGGGATCCCCCGACCCTCCGCCCCCATCGCGGCGGTGCCGGGGGCGGGGGCCAGGTGCTGCGGGGCGGGCCGAGGGGGAGCGGCGGGGGAGGGCCCGCAGGGGCGGCTAAAGGCAGGTGGCGGCGGGCGGCGGCCGCGGGAGGGCGGGCCGGGCCGGGACGGACGGGCCGAGCGCTCCGCAGCGCGGGGCCATGCGGAGGGCGGCGGCGGGGCGGTGAGCGGGGCGGGCGCGCCATGGCCGGGGCGGTGCGGAGCGGCGGTGGGCGGCGGGGGACAGCGCTGACGGCGGTGCGCAGCGAGGACGGGACCCCCCCTCCCACCGCTCCTCTCAGCCGTCGGGGGGGGGGGACCGACGGCTCCGCGCCCCGCGGCCGCCGCCCGCCCCGCCGGGACCGCGCGCTGCTGCCGCCGCCGATTGCAGAACTGCCTGTACAACGTGCTGGAGCGGCCCCGCGGGTGGGCCTTCGTGTACCACGCCTTCATGTGAGTGCCGGCGGTGCGGGACCCCCCTTCCCCCCCCCCCCCCAAACATCGCTCCCGGGGACGGCGGAGGGCTGCGGTGCTTTTACCGAAGTTTTCCCGGCGGTGTGGGGTGCGGGGGGTGTCCGGGCCGTGGGTTCGGGGGGGTCCGCTGAGCCCCGGGAGCTCCTCCGAACGCGGTGCCCATCGGTCCCCCTCCCGCTCCCTCCCTTCCCCGGATCCCGGCGCGCGGGGGGAGAGCCAAAGATGAGGGGAGCGGACCCCGGAGGGGTCGGGGCACGGAGTGGGGCGGGGGGAGCACAGCGCCGGGGTGGCGGCCCCGTGGGGTGCGGTGCTCCGAGCTGTCCCTCCGTGGAGGGTGGATGGACCGCGGAGCTGTGACCGCTGTCGCCCCGCACGCGGGGACACTCCGGGCTCACGGCCGCTCCCGTCGGGGCCGCTCCGGATGAGCCGAGTGCGCCCCGAGGGCCGCTTTGCTCGGGGACCCCAAAACGCCGTCCGGGAGACGGACAACGGGGCGACCCTCGGGGAGGGGGGGGGATGCTGCCGGGGTTCTGCCTCCCCCTGCCCGGCCGTGCGGTGCGGAGCTGCTTCGGAAAGTGGGTCTCTCCGAGGTGCTGCGGGGCGGACCGTCACCTGATCGCCGCGCACCTGAGCTCCCCGGGGAGCGGGGCCGCTCCTCACACCCCCGCCGTGCGCATCGGAAATAATACCTGCGCCGCAAACGCTGCCCTCGAAAGAGCTTTAATTAAGGACGGCAGATGAAACCCCGTGGAAAGAGAAACGGGGGGGGGGGGAGGGGGGGTCGGGCAGAGACATCCTGCTCGGTGTGTGCTCCCACCCGTCCCGTGTGTGTTATCCCCACAAACGGCCGCGTCGGACTCTCCCTCGGTTGGAGCCGCAGCGTTGGGCGCTGAGGTTTTCAGCCGAGCGCTGCTCAGGGGAGCGAGGAGGGCTCGCTGTGCTCGGGGACACCGGGACACAGCGGTCCGAGGACCCCCCCCCAACCTCCCCCCGCAGCCCGGCTCTGACACCGAGATGCGCTAAGGCAGAAATCCCACTGCGAAGCGCTTCCCTCCCCCGAGCGGCTCAGCAGGGCCGAGCTGGCACCGCTTATTGCGGGAGGTCAGTCTCATTCTGCCACCAAATTGATCCCAAATAGCTCCGTCTGAGCTTACACTGGGGGGGGGAGGGAGGGGGTGGGATTGCGGCCGCTCCGTCTCTGCAGCCCCCAGCGCTGTCCGGTGTGTCCTGGTGCTGGGCAGTGGGGCCGCTGCCGTCCCTCCGTCCCCCCGCTATGGGGCCGCGCCGTGCCTGTGCTCCTGGCGCAGCTCTATCGCAGCTTCTGGCCCCGGAGCTTACAGAGAAAATCCGGGAGCGTGACTGGAGCCTTAACCTAAAGCTTTACCGCCCGAGGCAAGCGCAGACTGCCTTTTTCAGCGTCCCCTTTTGCTCGTGCAGCGCTGCATCGTGGGCAGCGCTCACGGGGACGGGGCGAGGAGCTGTGGGGTGCGGCAGGACCGTCCCAACCCCTCCGGAGCGGCGCTTTGGGGACGGCGGCACCGATCGCATCCCACGGCCCGGAGCCCAAACGCGGTCCCCGGAGCCGCGCGTGGCACCGGGACAGCGCAGAGCCGCGGCCGTGGGCGCGGGCGGTGCTCCGTGCCCTTGAGCAGATGGGTTTGGCCCCGGGACGGGCGGATTCCCGGTGCCGTCGGGGATCGCCGAGGCCGGTCCCGGCCGGGTCTGCTCGGAGGGGCCGCAGCCCGGGGTCCGTGCGGGAAAATCTCTTCATCCCCCGCCCGGTGCTGCGTTCCGGGCTCGGATCCTCTGCCGTCGGAGCTCCGGGGTTTAAAGCACTGCTCATCCGCTCAGCCCGTCTCACGCGGGGCTTCGACGGGAGGAAATCTTTCCCATCCCGGTGGCAGTGGGCGCTGGGGGGAGGGGAGGGGGGTCCGTCCCCGGGGTGCTCTCACCTTGCCCGGCCGTGAAACGGGAGCTGCCCGGGGCAGTGCCCGCACGGAGCCGCCGCCGCAGCACTTCCCGCACCCGACGGGGGCATAAAATTAAGCGACGACGGCGCAACATGAAACTCGGCATTGATTGCCGTTCGCGTTGGGGTGGCTTTGGGTTTCTTTTTTCCTCCCCGAATTTTCCCCTTTTGCCTCTCCCGAAGCTGCCGCCTTCAGCGCTATTTCGGCCCCAGTGGCACTCGTGTCCCCACGCCCCAGAGGTCGTCAGCAAAGCCCCAAACCCCCGTGTCCCCCCCCCCAGCCCCGCCCCGTGCCGGGGTGTGCGGCTGCTCTAGTGGGAAAGATGTGGGGCACAGCCGTGGGGCAAAGAGCAGAGGTGCCCCCACCCCGGCGGGGGGCACCGAGGGGGCTGTGGGGCAGCGCTCGGCCACGGACCCCCACGTGCCGGGGGTGGGGGGGTGAGGGGGGGGTGGGCATCGACTGCATCCCCCGTCCCACTGCGGCGCGCGGGGCACACGGGGCGGGCGGCCCTGCCATGGTTACGCTGCAAACAGCGCGGTTATTTATATCGCGGGGCCGGCAGGCCGCCTGCCCGGCTCTGCTGAAGGCTCCGGGCCGGATTTATAGGACACGCTGTTTATACAGCCCGCTCCGAGCTCACGGGGCCGTGCGGAGCGCCGACCCCATCCCCAACCCCATCCCCACGAAGTGGCATTGCTCCGTGGGTCATCCCGTGTGGGGCCGTGTGCCCACCCATCCCCGCGTGGAGCTGCTGGCACCGCGTGCTGTTTTGCTGCCCAGCACCGGGGGCCGTAGCGGAGCTCTTCGCCCCCCCCCCCACCCTCGCCCGTGGGTCCCTCCCCCCCCCCCCCCCGCCCCACACCGCCCTTTGCCAGCCGGGGCTGCCCCACCGCCGCTTTCCCCGACCTCAGCATCTTTCCCGGCTCACCTGCTCCATCCCCTCCCGTGCAGCCGGCAGCATATGGCCGCGGCCGCTCTAATGAAGATTAATGCGAGGAGATTCTCCATCTCCAAGCAGCACTCCCCCCCTCTCTACTCTCCCCCCTCCCCCCCACCTCGATGGGTTTTAATTAATATCTGGGGGCACGGAGGGAGGAGCGCTCCCGCAGGGGGTGCGAGCTGCCCGCACCCTGCCCGCTCCGTGCGGGGCTGCTGTGGTGTGTCCCCCCCCCCCCCGGGGCCGCGGGGACCCCCTTCCTTCCCGGCCCCCCCTCCTCCCCCGGCTGGCCGTGCCCTAAGCCGCTTAGGAGCTGCCGGGACGGGGCGTTCGAGTTAATTCCCGGCAGGTGATGTGTTCCCAGCAGGACTGGGAAACTGTGTCCTACACCACGGCTGGTTGGGGGGGGGCTGCCCCCCCAAAACAGCGTTCCCCGGGCACTGCCGGGTGTGGGCTGTCCCCCGTCATCCCTCCCCGGGGCCGAGTGGTCCCATTGCTGCTGGGAACGGCGCTCGGGGAGGAAGGGACCCCCAGTCCCCGTGTCCCGGGTTGGGGGGGGGGGTTGGGTGGGGGGGCAGCCCTCGCAGCCGGGGCGATTTCTGCATTCTCTTCTGCTCTGTGCTCCGCTGTCCGTGTAATTGCCGGCGAAACCCCGCTCGGATAATCCTCGTTGGTGATGGTGCGCGAAGGCGCTGCCCTGGGCCGCTCCTCCGGACCTCGATCCGCGGGTGGGGGTGGGCACAGAGCTGGGGGGAACCCCGGGGGCGGGGGGGGGGGGGAGCAGAGCTGAGGGGGGAAGGCAGAGCTGCCCTTCCATCCCTCGGACATCTCCCCCCCGACCCCGACGTATCTCCGCTCCTCCAGCACCGTTCGGTGCCCCCCCCCCCCCCCCCCCCCCGCGGTGGTCGCAGTGCCCGCTCCGGGGGGGTTGTCACGCACCGCGGCTCAGTCCCTTCACTCCTCCACGTGTCCCGGCAGCGGCCCTCCGCTTTCCATTTTTAGAACCGCTGGATCAGGGGAAAGAAAAAAAAAAGAAAGAAAAATAATGTATTTTTGGAGAGTTTCGTTCGCTTCGGCTCCAGGATCTATTCCCTTCCCCCCCCCCCCCACACACACAGACCCCTCTCCTTCCTTCATTTACAAACGGCCCAAAGCCCCTTTTGCCTCCAGGCGGCTCTGGGGGGGCTCCCCCCGCCCCTCCCCGCTGTATCCCCGCGGTAGCCGTGGGTCGTTCCCCCCCCGCCCGTCCCGCTCTGCAGCAGCATCCATCCGCCGCGCTGCGGGGCCTCGGGCTCCGCGCCTGCCTTCGTTAGCGGCTGTTCTGCCGGGGGGGGGCTGCAGGACTGCGGCACAGCCTGGCACGGAGCCCCGCGGCTGCTGGAGCCCGGCCTTCCTCCTCCTCCTCCTCCTCCGAGTGCTGTGGGGTGGCCCGGGGACATGTACCCATCGCAGGGGGTGGGACCCCCCCACGGGCACAACTGCCCCGTGGGACACGGAGGGGTTCGTCCCTGTGTTCTATGGTCACCGGGGTGTAGGGGGGGGGAGGGGGGGAGCTGCTATGGGTCTCAGCACAGCCTCAGTCTGCCCCATAGCAGGGCTGCTCCCACCCCCAGTGTCCCCGCACTGGGGCCCAGAGCTGGAAGCAGCACTCAGGTGGGGGCTGATGTCATCCG
This sequence comes from Oreortyx pictus, assembly GCA_036925125.1. NCBI lineage: Eukaryota > Metazoa > Chordata > Aves > Galliformes > Odontophoridae > Oreortyx > Oreortyx pictus. The sequence continues at coordinate 798,993 of JAUPFR010000026.1, read as the reverse complement.
GGGGGGATCCCGTGAGAGCTCACAATAAATCCTGAAGCAATTCCCACTCATTTGGGTCAGGGTGGGGGTCAGCCCCACGCAGCGCTCCCTGCCACCCCATACGGGCAGTGCCCCTAACCCCGACCCCGTGCTCTCTGCTTCTAGATTCCTGCTTGTCTTCAGCTGCCTGGTGCTCTCTGTCTTCTCCACCATCCAGGAGCACCAGAAGTTGGCCAACCAGTGCCTCTTCATCCTGGTAAGCAGGGGGGGGGGACGCTCAGGGTCCCCCTCCCCACACAACACCCGCTGTCACCCCATAGCCCTTCCCCACCCCGCCGCCCGTGGCTGCAGCCCCCGGTGTGTGCAGGGGGGGGGGGGGCTCGGACCGCTGGAGGAAGGAGGGCAGAGGAAGGGGGGGGGGTGCTAAAAAAAGGCCGACTTTCCCCCCAAACCGTCGGAAAGGGCTGACGCCGGAGTTCTCCCGAGTGACGGAGACTAAATCGGGAAGGTCCTTGTGACTTTCCCGCGAGTAAGCAGAACGGGGCCGGCTGGGGCGCGCGGCCGGAGGACAATGCTGACGGAGGAGGAACAGGACCCGGCTCTGCTCGAGCTCCGTGCCGGGAGGAGGAGGAGGAGGAGGAGGAGGAGGAGGAGGAGGATAGTGGCCGTGCCGGGATGTCCCGTGGGGTGGAGGGGGGGATGCGGTGCTCCCCGTGCCCCGCTGTTCGGTTCGCCCCATCCCAAAGCGCCCACCCAGTCCCTGCAGCCCCATGTTTTTCCCCGCAGGAGTTTGTCATGATCGTGGTGTTCGGGATGGAGTACGTGGTCCGGGTGTGGGCAGCCGGCTGCTGCTGCCGCTACCGGGGCTGGCGGGGCCGCCTGCGCTTCGCCCGGAAACCCTTCTGCGTCATAGGTATCACCAGCGGGGTCACGGCGATGCGGGGTCGGGGCTGCCCCCTCGCCGCTCGCCCACCTTCCCCCCCCACCCCCCCCTTCTCCCTCCCAGATTTCATCGTCTTCATCGCCTCGGTGGCCGTCATCGCCGCGGGCACTCAGGGCAACATCTTCGCCACGTCGGCGCTGCGCAGCATGCGCTTCCTGCAGATCCTGCGCATGGTGCGCATGGACCGCCGCGGCGGCACCTGGAAGCTGCTGGGCTCCGTGGTGTACGCACACAGCAAGGTGTGGGGAGCCCCCCAGATCCCCCCAAACCCCGCCCCAAACCCAGCCACACAGCCCACGCAGACCCCGCTGCCCGCAGGAGCTGATCACCGCTTGGTACATCGGTTTCCTGGTGCTCATCTTCGCCTCCTTCCTCGTCTACCTGGCTGAGAAGGACAGCAACGGCGAGTTCGCCACCTACGCCGATTCCCTGTGGTGGGGCACGGTAAGCACGGCGGCGCGGAGGGTGGGAGGGGGCCGTGGGGGGGGAGCTCCCTGCAGGGCCCCCCGTGCTCCGTCCCCGCGCAGGTGACACTCACCACCATCGGTTACGGGGACAAGACGCCGCAGACGTGGCTGGGTCGGATGCTGGCGGCCACTTTTGCTCTGCTCGGCATCTCCTTCTTCGCGCTGCCCGCGGTGAGTGGGGCTCGGGGTGTCCCTGGCATTGGGGGGAGGGGGGGGGTCTCTGCTCTCCGTGCACCGTTGCAGGGCAGAAATTGGGGAGAAAGGGGCAAAATCCGGTCCTGCGATGGTGACCCCTGCGTGCCCCATCCCGTGCCCATCTCCAGGGTATCCTGGGCTCGGGCTTTGCGCTCAAGGTGCAGGAGCAGCACCGGCAGAAGCACTTTGAGAAGAGGAGGACCCCAGCAGCAAACCTGATCCAGGTACCCCATCCCTCCCTCCTCCTCCTGCACTGCCACCGTCCCTCCGCGACCCATGGCTGGATCTCGACCTGGGGGCTGGGGGGGGTGGGGCTGGGGGTCCTCGGGGGGCTCGTGCTGACCCACTGGCTCTTCCCCCCCCCCCCCCTTCCGCAGGCAGCGTGGCGGTTGTACTCAACAGACGCCAGCCGTGGGTACCTGACAGCCACGTGGTGCTACTACGACAGCCTGCTGCCCTCCTTCAGGTAGGGCTGGGGGCACGGGGGGGGGGCTCATGGGGGGTCTCCGTAGGGTTGAGCACCGCAGCGAGCGCACACACGGGGACACACAGCCCCCCACCCCAGCACCGCCCCCAGCACCCATCCCACCGCCACCTCCCCCCATCGCACGGGGCACAGCCGTGGGGCCGCACCCCCCCGCTCTCCTCCAGCGACGGACGGATGGTTCAGCTGCACCTTTTTGCTGTTCCGAAGGCGGAGGCAGCACGGAGCAGCGGAGGAGCCGGATTTCGCTCTGCTTTCGCTTCTCGTTTGGCTCCGTTTGTGCCCGGTTTGGCACGGAGGACCCGGCTCCGCCCCGCCGTCGTTTTGCTCATCTCGTTTGCTTCGGGAAGTTTTAATTACTCCGTGTTTTTATTTAACCCCCAACCTCAGAGAGCTGCTCCTAATGTTTGAGCACTTGCACCGAGCCCGCAACGGAGGATTTAGGAATTCAGAGGTGAAAAAATGGCCTGATGGAGCCCCGCCGCCGTATCAGCCCTTCTTCACCTCTGGCCAGAAAAGCCCCATCCCCGCCGCGTGTGCCGGGGACAGGTAGGGAGCAGCCGGCTCTGCCCCCGCGTGTGTGTGTCTGTGCGTGGCGCCAGCGGCAGAGCAGCCCCCGTGGGGGACGCTGCGTGGGGGGACCGAGCGTGGTCCCCGGCTGCAGGGGCTGAAGGGCACCCGGTGTCCCCCGGTGCGGAGGGGGCAGCGGCTCTTCGGGCCAGGGCCCGTCGGCTCCGCCGTGCCTCAGTTTCCCCCGCGGTGCCGGAGCTGCGGCTCCGGTGCGGCTCAGGGATGCGCTGAGCTGTGGGGCTGCCCCACTGCAGGGCCGAGGGCACCCCGAGGTGAGTACGGGCCCAGCCCCGGCTTCCCCGCGAGCATCACCTCTCATAACATCTCATCTTCTCTCTCCCTCCCCCTCTCCTGCTCGCCTTCCGCTCTCCAACCCCCCCCCCCCCCCCGCACCCTCCCCGCCCCACTCACCCCGAAGCTGGAAGGAGGAGGACGCGCAGCCCCACAAGTGCTTGAGCCTCAGGTAAACGTCGGCCCCAAAACGCGGCCGTGCTTCGGCCGCCCGCCCCCTCTCCGTGCCGCGCTCCGGCACCGCGTTTATGCAGGACCTACACAAACACGCTCACGCTTCTCTCACCTCCGCGGTGCGGGAGGAGGCGCTCGGGGCTCTGTGCCCCCACCCCGCGGGGCCGCACCGCTCACTGATGCTCTCTCTCTCTGTGTCCCTGCCCTGCCCCCAGCCAGGCGGGCGGGGGGAAGCGGAGGCTTTTGCGAACGTGGGCCACGTGGAGACGGAGGTACCGCGGCCCAGGAGCTGGGGGGGGGGGGAGGGGGGGGGAAATGGGGCGGCTGTGGGGCACGGGGTGGGGCGGGGGGGGCGGGGGGGCCGTGCCGCGGTGCTGGGGGCTGCGCATGGCTCGGGGTGGGAGCCGGCTCGGGCGCAGCGGGCTGTGCCTCGGGTGGTCCCCGTGCGGCGTGGCTGAGCCCGGTTCTGCGGCAAACCGAGGGGAGCCCCGTGTGCCCCACCGCCTGCCCCGACCCCCGGGGGGGAGGAACGTCCCCGTCCTGTGCGTGCTGCCAGCCCGGAGCCGGGGAACCCGCTGAGCTCTGCATCGCACCGCGGTTTTGGGGCACTCCCCGCACTGAGTCCCGCACGGCTCCGGCTCCCTCTGCTCCCCGGTCCCGTTCTGCTCGGCCTCCTCGCACGCCCCGACGTGTACCCGCGGTCCCCATAGGCAGCGCCAGGAGGTGTTTTTGTGTCGGTCCTACATAAATGATGTCTGTTGTCCCCCCCACCCCATCCCCGGCCCCCGAGCCAGCAGAGCAGTTGGTTCTGGGAGCAGTTTGCACCTGGGCTGCAGGAGCAGAGCAGAACGGTGGTACAGCCTGCAGGAGGATGGCAGGGCCCGGCCCCACACGTCTGGGGCAGGAATGGGGCAGGAATGGGGCAGGAATGGGGCTGCTCCGTGCGCTGCTCTGCCGCGTGCCCCCACTTCTGCCTGTCCCTCCTTCTGTCTCCTCTCTCTGCTCTCAGGAAGAGCCGCATTCGAGGCCGCGGTGCACGGGCATGCAGTGACGCCTGAGCTCGTGCCCGGTTCCTGTGCCGGGGGGCTGCCCGTCCCCACCCCCCCACCCCCCAAATCCATGCACCCCGTGCACCCTCCGGGCGCTGATTCTGCCCCCCACCCCCCACCCCCTCCCTCGCAGCACCAAGATGGGCATCAAGGAGCGCATCCGCCTGGGCTCCCCGCAGCGCCCGGGCAGCCGTGGCCGCCTGCACCTGGGCCCCCCCCTGCACCGCTCCCCCAGCACCGAGGCCGTCCCCGAAGCCCCCAGCCCCAGCAAGGTGCACAAGAGCTGGAGCTTCAATGACCGCACGCGATTCCGCGCATCGCTGCGGCTCAAACCACGGCTGCAACACGAGGGTGAGCGCTGGGGGGGGTCGGGGTGGGGGGGGGCACGGGGTTGGGGAGGGGGGGCTCGATGCTGGGGCTGAGAGCTGTGCTGCACACCCACCCTTACAGCAGAGTGCCCACCGGAGGACAGTGGGGAGGAGAAGGGATCCCACTGCGACCTGAGCTTCGAGGACATCATGCCGGCGGTGAAGACGCTGATCCGTGCCGTGCGGTGAGAGCGTCCCCCCCCACGACCCCAGGCACAGGGGGGCTGGGTCCCCACCACGACCCCGTAGTGCCGAACAGCCCCCCAAGGTGCTGCCCACCCGCATCCAGCCCCCCCCCCCCCCCACCTGCAGGATCCTCAAGTTCCTGGTGGCCAAGAGGAAGTTCAAGGAGACGCTGCGGCCCTATGACGTGAAGGACGTCATCGAGCAGTACTCAGCGGGACACCTGGACATGCTGGGCAGGATCAAGAGCCTGCAGACACGGTGAGACGGCCCCGGGGGGGGGGTGAGGGGGGCTCTGGGGTCCTGCAGGTCCCCCACTACGGGGCTGCATCCCGTGGGATGGGTCCCACGCATTTGGGAATGACGCTCCGTGTCCCCATCCTCGCAGCGTGGACCAGATCGTGGGCAGGGGGGGGCCCACGGCCGACAGGAAGATCCGGGAGAAGGGGGAGAAAGCGGTGCTGGACGCGGAGCTGGTGGACGAGCTGAGCATGATGGGCCGCGTGGTCAAGGTGGAGAGGCAGGTACGGAGGGGACAGCCACCGGGGACGGGTCACCGTGTCACCGTGTCACCGTGTCACCGTGTCACCGTGTCACCGTGTCACCGTCCCCCAGGTGCAGTCCATCGAGCACAAGCTGGACCTGCTGCTCGGCGTGTACTCGCAGTGCCTGCGCAAGGGCTCAGCCAACTCGCTGAGCCTGGCGGCCGCGGCGCTGCCCCGCGAGCCCGACATCACCTCGGATTATCACAGCCCCGTGGAGCACGACGACGTGTCGGCGTCCGCGCAGACCCTGAGCATCTCCAGGTCGGGCAGCGCCAACATGGACTGAGCGCTGCGGCTCCCACCGAGGGGGGGGGGGGGGGGATGCGGGACCCTCCCCACCCCCCCCGGCATCGGCCCGCCCCTCTGAGCTGCGTCCTTCGCTGCGTTACTTGAAGCCTCGTGGGTGGGCAGCACTGCGCCGCGTGGGGCGGTGAGGTGGGGGGGATGGGGGGGTTGGGAGCCCCCGGGCACGTGTCTGCCTCTCTATGGGGGACCCGCACGTCCCAGGGCCGCACTGGGACCAGCACAGCTATGCAAGGCTGCAGCTCCGGAGCTGAGCCGGTGGGCACGACCCCGTGGGGTTTTATTGGGTGGGGGGGGGTTCACCCCGCTGCCCTCCTCTGCTGTGGCTGCACCTCCTGAAGCGCAGCAGAGCACTCTGCCTGCCCCCCCCCCCCCCCATCCCCCGCATGCTCCCAGGGCAGGATCTATTTATACACATAGGAGACAGATATGCAATAATGTCTTAATATGCAACACCCCCGGGAAGAGCCCCCGGGGGGGACGTTCATAGGCAATAAGCACCCCCTGCCAGCACGAGGGGCTGCGTCCTGCTCCCCGGGGGTTCAAACCCCCCCCAGAGAGGGGGGTGGTCCCAAGGCTGTGGGGTCTGGCACGAGGTGGGGGAGGACCCCTTCCCTGCTCGTCCCTGTCCCCTGGGGGTGACTGCGGGTGGGGGCAGCATGGAGGTGGCAGTGCCCTTTGCACGCTGCTTGCACCAGGGCTGCTTTCCAGTTCCCCCCCCCCTCGCAGTAGTGCCAAAATGTACTGGTACCCCCCCAGGGGGGGGATTCGTGGGGACCCCCTTTTTGCCTTTGGATCGTGGGGACCCCAACCCCACCGTGCTGCTGCTCCCGGGGGTGCCCCCCCGCCCCTTCTTTGCCCTCCGTAGTGCATGTGAACAGCGTGGGCTGTGCCGTGGGGCCGGGGGTGCCCAGGGGGAGATGCGTGGCCGTGCCGTGGGCACGAGGGTGCATGTGACAGCTTCACCCCCTGCCCCGTCCCGTCCTTAACCCATAGGACCCCTCCCCGGGGCTGGCTGGGCCCCACAGCCCCCCCCTCCCCCCCCCCCCCCCTCCCCCAGCCGCCCGTAGTTACCTCACTTTATTAACTTATTAACTTATTTCTTTCATTAAACTTTGAAGTAGACGCCGCCTGGTTTCTGTCCCCGCTCTCCCGGGAGGGGGCACTCCATCCCCACCGCAGCACCCATCGCCCATCCCACCCCCCCCCACCCCCCCGCAGCCACCGCCCCGGCTCCCACCCCGTCTGACTGCAGCGGTGGGGGGGGCTGTGCTTTCCCGGGGGGTGCGGTGTCCCCACATCCCGGGGGTGTCCCCGAGTGGTGCGGCACTGCGATACCCCCCAGGGGGGCGGCAAAGCCTCCTGCCCCGCCCCACTCGTCGGGACCCCCAGCACCGCCCTTCTCCGGGGCTGCTTTGAAGGGAGAGCCAGGCTGGGGCGAGCTGGAAAACCCCCGCCCCGCCCCGCCCCGCCCGCAGCACCACTGGTTGGGGGGTTTTGGGGAGTTCTGGGGGGTTCTGGGGGGTTTTGGGGGTCCGCGGTCACGCCTCGTGCCCGCAGCGGGGTCTGTGCATCACGGTCGGTGAGCTGCTTGCCCCTATTGCTGGGGGGCACGGGGTGGGTTTGGGGGGGGGATGGGGGCTGGATAGAGGATGTGGTGCTGTCGCGGTGTCGCGATGTCCCTGTCGCGGTGGAGCTCCGCCCGCGCGGTCTCAGACATTCGGGCTCCGGGACGGACACGGTTCCCTTCCTTCCTGGCTGTGCTGCCCGCGGGGGGGGGGGGGGGGGGCTCCCGTGGGACTCCCCCCTTTGTGTGCCCGAAGACCCCCCCCCGGCAGTGCCGCTGTCTCCGTCGGACACCGGGAGCAGCTTCGGGGAACCCCTCGGCTGTGCCGGGGCCGCTCCTCGGGGCCAAACCCCCCCGGGAGGAACCGGAGCGCAGCGGGACCCGAGGGGGGGGGGGCACGGGGCTGCCCGTAGCAGTGGGACAGCCGCGTTTCCCCCCCCCCCCCCCCCGCAGCTCTGGGCACAGAGACGCACACACGGACCCCCCTCGTGCTGCGGGGTCCCGGGACCCCCACCCTGCGAAGGACGGGGCGGGGAAGGGGGGTGCGCAGAGCTCCTAGAGGGCGCTCCCTTCGGTCCCAACGTTCTGATGGTCCCCCCACCCCCGGCAGAACTCGGGACCCCCGCTGGGTCGGGGGGGGGGGGGGGGGGGCTGTGGGGACGGAGGCACCGCACTCATCCCACGCGGGGTGGGGCAGCGCGGCCCGGTTCCAACCCCCCCCCCGAGATACCCCCGGCACCTCCCCGTGCCCCGTGCCCCCTCCCCCCCGGGGCGCGGCTATAAGGGAGCGGCGGGGCCGGAGGAGGCGCTCGGAGGCGGCGGGGAGCGGTGCTCGGCGGGGCGGCAGGTACGGGGAGGGCCGGGCGTGCTGCGGGCTGCGCCCTTTCGGTTCCGTTCGGGGTCACCTTGGGCCCCCGTGGGTTCTCTTGGGGTTCCCGGGGCCGCGTCCCTTTCCCTGACACACGTGGGCTGAGCCCGGAGAGCTCATCGCACCGCTGAACCCCTCCCGGTGCGGTTCCCCTATGGGGCGCGGCCCGGGTTCGGCGCGGGGGTCCCACGCGGTCCCTCCGCCGTGGGGTGGGGCCGCCGCGTCCCGCGTGGGCTCTGCTTGGGTGGGGTGTGTGGGGGGGGGGGTGGGGTCACGGCGCGGCTGAGACCTTCGCCCCGGAGCTGCGTGGGCGCTCTCGGTGAAAGAGCGGAATGCGAAGGATTTGCGTCACCTGCAGCGGACCCTCCGCCCACCCCGAAGCGCTCCCGCGGACACGAGGCGGCCCCGGGGGGGCTCGGGGTCTCCACGCACAACCCCTTTCCCCCTCCCCCCCCCCCACTCCGCCGTCCCACGCAGCGGCTGCGGCTCCGGGGACATGGCCGGCACCGCGTGGGCTCTGCTCTGCCTCTGCCTGCTGCCCTCGCTGGGCTCTGCCCGCCGCGGACGGACGCGCCGCGAGTTATCTCCGGGTCTGTACGAGCACGGCGTGTACGACGCCGCCGGTTCGTACTGTCAGCGCGGGGACGTGTGCTGCCGCGGGCGCGACGACGGCTGCACCGTGCCCTACCTCGGCACCATCTGCTACTGCGACCTCTTCTGCAACCGCACCGTCTCCGACTGCTGCCCCGACTTCTGGGAGTACTGCCTGGGCGTCCCGGCCCCCTTCCCTAAAGCGCAAGGTGAGGACGACCCCACCCGACCCCTCTCCCCCCCACCCCCCCCTCCTTCCTCCCCCGACGGCGGCTGCGGGATGCGCGTGTCCGGATCTCCGCTTGTGGGGCAGAGCGGGGCCGGCTGCCTCCCCAGGTCGCGTCTGGGGCACGGACACCCCGTCCCCGACTTCACCCCGTGGGCGGTGGGGGAGGGAAGGAGGGGGGTGGGGGGGAAGCGGGGCGGCCCCGGTCGACACAAGGCTCTCTCAGAAGTCCCGCAGAGCACAGCCAGCTCCGGGTATCCGTGCCCCTTTATCCCGTGCCGTTAACCCTCCCCGTGCCCACCTCTCTCTCCCCCCCCCCCCCCCCAGGCTGCGTTCGCTCGGGTCGCTCCTATCCCAGCGGGGCCACGTACCGGGACAACTGCAACCTGTGGTGAGTGCCCCAGCGGCCCCATACCGCGGGCACCCCAACCCCAACCCGGGCCGTGCTGGGTGTGGGGCAGCGCTGGGCGGCGGGTGCTGGGGCCGGCTTTACTTTCCTACGGCATATTTGGGGTTTCGGTGCCCGCGCTCGGCTTGCCTCAGCTTGATGGGATGCGCGTGCCCCGTCCTGCTCCAGGTGGGGATCCGGCCCCACACAGCTCAGCGCTGCGTTCCCGGTTATCTGCAGTGGGGAGCGCGGATCCTACAGCCCCGGGAGCACTGCGGACCCCTGCTGGCTGTGGGGCCGATGGGGGCGAATCCAATGCTCCATCTGCAGCCCCACATCTGGGCACACCAGCAGCCCCATGGAGCACAGCCCTCCCCAGGCTGCCCCCCCCCCCCCCCAGTCCCCCCCCGGGCACATAGGATTGGGGGGGAATGAATGCCCCCCCCGTACTCATCAGAGCTGTCTCTGTGCCACTAAGGCGTCCCCACTGCACCCCAAATCTGCCCCCACACTCTGAGTGCTGAGAGCAACATGGTTGGATGGGGTGGGAGGCAGGGATGGGGCGTGGGGGGGATGCAGCCCCACATGTGCCCCCACAGCTCGGTGCCCGCACCCAAGGAGTTAACAGCAAGCAGCGGGGTCACCAGAGCTGCAGCCAAGCAGGGCAGCGAGGGGTGAAGGGCTCGGGAAGCGTCTTACGGGGTTTTTCCATTGCCTCACAGCGCCTGGGGAGAGAGAGAGCAGATATCGGGGGATTTGTGCTGCGTGCGGGGCCCTGGGATCTGAGCCCTGCGTGGGGATGTGGGGCTGGAGGGGATGGCTGGGGTGTGGGGCAGCTCCTGCTGGGGGGATGCTCTGACCCCGATGCGGAGCTGCTCTGCCCACAGCTCTGCTCCATAAAAGGGAACGGCGTGCCGGGAGCTCACACTGCGGGCAGTGGGGCCGGATGCCGAGCATTGCTGGGAACGTGGGGGGAGCACAGCTGGAGGATCCCCACGGGGACCCCCCCCCCCCTTCCCCCTCTCCCATTCGGGTCCCTGCTCGGGGCAGTGCAGCCCCTCCCCACGCTCCTGTCCAGACCCCACTGGTGGCTGCAGCCCTGGTGTTCTTCACCTGATTTCTGTCCCGTGTCCCCAGGGCCGCTGCAGGGACTGTGGGGATCCTAATTCTGGGGTTTCTGACCCCCCCCCCTCCCCTTCCCCACTGACTGTGTCCTCCCCACAGCACCTGCAGCCCCGGAGGGCAGTGGCAGTGCGAGGAGCACGCGTGCCTCGTGGACGGGGACCTCATCGACGCCATCAATAGGGGAAATTACGGGTAAGGGCTGTGAGTGCCCTAAGGGGTGGGGGCGGGGCGGGGGTGCTTCGCCCCTCGGTGCTGTGCAGGTGCACCGTCTGTGCTCTGTGCAGGTGGAGAGCGGCCAACTACAGCCAGTTCTGGGGCATGACTCTGGAGGACGGGATGCGCTACCGCCTGGGCACCTTCCGGCCGCCCCCCACCGTCATGAACATGAACGAGATGCACGTGAGTGGGACCCCACGCATCCCATGGCCCCCGGCCCCATAGCCGCCGTGCCGCTCGGGTGCCGTGGGGCTGCCCCCGCTCTCTGGAGACAGCGGCTTCAGCACATTCCCCCTCGCAATCCCTGCGCTGCCAGTGTTGTTTTTGCCCCGTCCCTCCTTGCTGGGTTCCCATCGGAAAGCCGGCCCCATCGCTGCTGAGTCGGCAGAGCCGTGCGAGCGGGATGCCCCCGGGCTGCGGCCAGAGCCGGCCCCATGGGGCACCCCCCGCCCACCCCATAGTAGCCTCTGTGGGGCGTCCGTGGTGGGACCCCGTGGCTCTGTTGTGCAGAACTCGGCGTCCTCCAGCGCTGGGTGTCCCCAAAGGATGCTCCGTGGGGACGGGATGAGCCGAGCGCGTGGCACACGCCCATCGCCATGACCTTGACTCCCAGCGGGGTTTAATTTTAGCGGCGTTTCCTGCTCGCGGTGCTGTGACCTCCCCCAGAAGGGCGTGAGCTGCCCCGGGAGTGGGGGACACAATGAGGGCACCGGGGCCGGATGCTCAGCGCTGGAGGTGCTGCTGCTGAGCCTGGATTTGGCAGAGGTTGAGAGGCAGGAGCAGCCCCTGCAGCCCGGCCGTGGGGTTGGGCTGTGCTGCTGGGGTGCCCTGGAGTGGGGGTCCCCATGCCATGAGGCCGTGCCCCCGCAGATGGCCATGGACTCCAACGAGGTGCTGCCCCGCCACTTTGACGCAGCCTCCAAGTGGCCCGGGATGATCCACGAGCCCCTGGACCAGGGCAACTGCGCCGGCTCCTGGGCCTTCTCCACAGCGGGTGAGACGCAGTGGGATGGGGACAGGGTTGGAGCGGGGACCCCCGGGGTGGTGGGGTGGGGTGGGACGCCTGGGGGATGCTGCTATCCCTGACTGCTGTGCTCGTCCCCAGCCGTCGCCTCTGACCGCATCTCCATCCATTCTATGGGGCACATGACTCCCTCCCTGTCGCCCCAAAACCTCCTGTCCTGTGACACGCGCAACCAGCGGGGCTGCAGTGGGGGGCGGCTGGACGGAGCCTGGTGGTACCTGCGCAGGAGGGGGTGAGCGGGGGTGGGGTGGCGAATGGGAGTGGGAGGGGTTATGGGGAGAGTGGGGTGGCGGTGGTTGTGGGATGACAGTGGGGTTGAGATGGTGATGATGGCGCTGGGAATGGGACGGCGAGGGGAAGGAATAGGGCAATCAGATGGTGCCTGGCAGCTGCTGGTGGAGCACACGAGGAAGGGACCCCACAGCCCTGGGAGCACAGGGGCAGGCGGCTCAGCAGGAGGGGTGCAGCCAGGCTCAGCCCATCCCAGGCCTCATTTTAGGGCTGACGGCCACGAGGAAGGCTCTCCTGTTGGAGGTCCCACCTTCGTGGAGCTTTTCCTGTGAGCTTTGGTCCTCCGTTTCCTTCCTTCTTGGCAACGCCTTCCCGTTCCGTCGGTGTTGTCCCCATCGCAGAGGGCAAAGGGGAGCAGGGATGGCTATGGGGTGGCAGTGGGGTGCTCCTCTCATCCCCAACCCTTTCACAGGGTGGTGACAGACGAGTGCTACCCCTTCACCAGCCAGGACAGCCAGCCCTCCTCGCCGCCCTGCATGATGCACAGCCGCTCCACGGGGCGAGGCAAGCGGCAAGCCACCGCACGCTGCCCCAACCCCCACACCCACGCCAACGAGATCTACCAGTCCACCCCCGCATACCGCCTGGCCCCCAGCGTGAGCGGCTGGGGGGGGGGGGGGTTGGGGTGCTGGGGGGGAAGGGGGTTCTGCCTGCAAAAGCCATGCTGAGGGGTGAAGTGGGGGGAAAAATAGGGGAGGGATGCGATATGGGGGGGTGGGATGTGGAGCTGCCCCTCCTGGTGGGGGTGGGGGTGTCCCTATGGGGGCAGCAGCTGGGGGTCCCCGCCCTCGGTACCGAATGGTTCTGTGCTTGCAGGAGAAGGAGATCATGAAGGAGCTGATGGAGAACGGCCCCGTGCAAGGTAGGGAGCTGCCAGGGAACCATGCTGTGAAACCGGGACCTGAGCCCTGGAACTGAGTTGAGAGGGGACTGGTGGGGGGGGGGGGGAACAGGTACCCCTGGGACAGCTCAGGACCTGTCCCCCCCCCCCAGTGGTGGTGGTGCTGCTTAATGCTTAATGCAGCCCCGGGGAGCTGCCTGCTGGCACCTGTTGCTCATTAACTTCTCGGAGTTAATCTCTGTCTCGGCAGTTGGTTTTATTTGATTTTATTTTCTTAATCCTCCCCCCGTGTGGCTGAGCCTTGTCCCGTGTCCTCTGTGCTCACACCCTCTGCTCTCGGGGGACACGGAGCTCAGCCCCTGTCCCCAACCCTGCAGCCATTCTGGAGGTGCACGAGGATTTCTTCCTGTACAAGAGCGGGGTGTATCGGCACACGCCGGTGGCGGAGGGGAAGGGGCCGAAGCAGCAGCAGCACGGCACGCACTCAGTGAAAATCACGGGGTAGGTGGTGGGGGGGGGTGGGGGGAGTTGTGCAGAGCAGCACTCAGAGCTGGAGAAATGCTTCATCCAGGGAAGGAAAGGCGTCCACCTTCCTCAAGGGGCAGGGAGAGGAAGCGAGGAGGGAAGGAGCAGTGCGACTGTGGGGCCATGAGTGCTGTGAGCGCTCAGTGCTCAGCAGTGGGGTTGGGATGGGGGGTCCCGGTCCTTGGGGAGGTGCTGGAGCTGGGAACTGTGGGAGGAACGGGTGCTCTGAGCACCCCGTGGAGTGCCCATAGTCTCTGCTCACTGTCCTCCTCCTGCAGGTGGGGCGAGGAGCAGCTTCCCGACGGCCAGATCCAGAAATACTGGGTGAGTAATGGTGCGATGAGCTCATCAGGGCTCAGCCTCCTGCTTGAGGGGGGGATACAGGTTGGGGAGGGGGGGACTTAGTGCTGCCTGTCCCCTCTCCAGACGGCAGCCAACTCGTGGGGCAGAGCGTGGGGCGAGGACGGGCACTTCCGCATCGCACGCGGTGTCAACGAGTGTGAGGTGGAGAGCTTCGTGGTGGGCGTGTGGGGCCGCGTCAGCGTGGAGGACATGCCCCACAAGTGAGCCCCACAGAGCCGTCCTCGTCCCTGCTCAGCACTGTGCTTCTCCCTTCCTTCCCACCCCCCCTCCGCCCCCCTTTCCCCCCCCCGACCCCATCCGCAGTGGGGGCACCCCGGGTCGGACCCCTCACACCGCTGGGTGCTGACACAGCAGCCGGGTGCAGTGGGCCGTGTGTGGGGCCGGGGTGGGGGGCACCGTGCTGCCTTTGGGACGGAGGATTTACTCACTAATCCAGCTCGGGCTCAGTCGGCTTTGTTGGCAGCCGGGGGCTCTCCAAAGGCGGTCACCTCTGCCCCGGCTGTCTGAGTTCCCCCCCATCATGTACGTAGGGCAGGAGGTGCAGTGGGACCCCCACCCCCCAGGCGTGGCACAGCTCCTCCCTTGGAGTTGGATGGGATAAAACACCACAGCACCTGGGGTGGGGGGGGAGGGGGGGGTCAGCTTGAGCCCCCAGGAATGGGGGAGCCCAGGGCTGGCTGCTGCCAGCTGGGATGGGGTCCCTACAGCCCCCCCCATCCCTATGGTGCTAAGGCCCCAGTGCAAGAAGGCAGCCCCTGCTGCCAGCTCTGGGGTCACCAGAGCCCCCCCGTGTCCCCCCCACCCTCCATGCCAGGGGGATACAGGAGGGACTGGAGCTGCTGCTCAGCCTCCCATGACCTGAACCCACCCCCCCCCCCCCAAGCTGTACTTCTAAGACCTTTTGTTTTTGTTTTTTTTTGTATTTATTTTGCTTTTTATTATTTGTAAATAAAACTCCTGGAAGTCTCCTCCTTCCCCTGCAGCTCTGCTCCCTCTACCCCCCCCCCCTTCACCCCCCCCCACCCCGGAGCGGGGTCAGCACCTGGAAGGGCTGTGCAGGGCCCGATAAGGGCTGCATTGTCTGCCTTCCTGTTGTGCTGTCGTGCTGTGACCTTGGCCACGGGCAGCACACGGTCCCCACGACGTCCCCGCACCGGGAAAGGAGTGCAGGGCTCAGAGAGAGGGCAGTCCAGGATGGGGGGAGCAGTCCTGGGGGGTGGGGGGCAGCCCCATGTGTGCCGTGATGTGGTTGTGCCTGCCCAGCATGTGCTCCCACATCCATTGCACACTCACTGCTGTGCTCAGGTCCGTACTCACCCCACAGAACCGTGGGGGGGGAAGGGGGGGGGGGGGGGGCAGTGCAGCTCAGCTGTTAACAGCACCGACCCTTTATTTTAAAAACACACCTATGATTTTTCTTATCATCGTTGGCAATGTGGAAACGCCCGAGGCGCTCCGTGCAGCTCGGCCTCGCACCAATAAACTGGAAACCAAAGCTTGCTTCCTCGTCTCTCACGGCGCAGCTTCAGCCCTCTGAGTTCCCTTTGCTTTCTGCCATCCCCACGCTCCCACCATTCCCAGTACCCAGCTGGGGAGGGGGGGGGCACTGGGACGTGGCCCCCCCCGCAGCACGGAGGAGCAGAGCAGCCCCAGCACCGCTCTGTTTCCTCGGCTGAACTCTTCCCTGGTTTATTTTTGCCCCTTTCGGCTCCGGGTGCGGTGCCCCAACGCGGAGTGGGGCGGCACCTGGTGGCTGCAGCCCGCCCTGCACACAGCTTCAGTCGTGTAAACCCACGACACCTCTGCGTGAACATCCCCGTGTGCGCACATCCACGCAGCCGTGCTCACAAACAGAGGCAGATCCATCTGTTGCTGCAGGCAGGAGCTGCCGGTGCGGACACACACGCGCCCTGCCAGCACTGGCCGCCAGCTGGCCGAGCTGCAGCCCGACCCAGCACCAAAGTCAGCTCCAAAAATAGGGCAGAGAGGGCTTTGCTCACCGCCCTGCAACTACAAGTATTCTCGGAATTGTTATTGCTGCACAGAAAGTCGCACCTGGGGCCAAAGTGGGACGAAAGAGCACAGCAGCAGCTAAGGCTGCGAGCTGTTCTGAAGGTCCTCCACACGCACAAAAGAAACTGCTGTCACAAAAGCTGCTCCTGCAGGAAGAACGAGCACGCCAACACTGCTGTAGGAGCACGGGGAAGAATAAAAACCAAAGCTTTTCTTTTTATGTTGGTCTTCACTTCTTCCGTGGCTGTGTCTCAGGAGAAGGACAGCATTTGATTCCCAGAGCAGCCAGGAAATGGTGCCAGGGGGCTTTTATTAGAGCTACAAAAATAAGCTGTAAACTATTTCCGAGCTTGGCTTCCACAGGCAGAAAGAAATCAACGCAGACGTTGGCAGCGAGGGAACCTAATCCTGACTGTGAGCAGCACGAGGTGGCCCCACGATGCTGTGTGTGGCTGGGAGGGGAAGATCCAGGTGCTCCCCGGAGGTATGGCACAGCCCCGGGGGCACAGCACAGCCCCATTCCCAGTCTGGTTGTCACACACTGAGGCGTGGCACTGGGGGGCAGAGCCACGCTGCAGCACAGAGGCACCCACTGCTATCCAGCGGGGATGAGGAACTGGAGCAGGGCTCGGGGTCCTGCGCCCCTGTTCCTGCAGCACGGGGCCCTGGGGGGGCACAGCAAAAGGCCAGGACAGCCAGCACTGCCCCCACCCTCGGCCTGGGGAGTCACAACATGCGCGTCATGACCATGGTGAGGAAGTCCTCGTAGCCGAGCCGCACGTTGCCCACCATCGCCGTGTCCTTCTCACGGAAGGCGTCGGTGAGGGTCTGCAGCTGCATGCAGATGTGGATGAAGCGGTCGAGCTGGATGCTGGGGGTGGAGGAGCCCTGGGCGTAGCGGGACAGCAGCAGCTGGCTGAACTGGGGGCTGAGGTTATAGCCCATCTGGGAGAACGCTGGGAGGGAGAAACACACCGATTAAACCCCTCTGAAAAGGGCGGCAGTGCCCTCCCCCCCCCCCAGCATGTTCCGGTGGCGAATGGGGGCGGGGCTCTGGAGAGGGAAGAACCAAATCCAGGCAGGAATTCCAGACATTCCTCCCCTTCCTTGGCCACACACACACCCAAGGGCTCCTCCCAGAACACAGCGCTTAGTCACATGCCGCTGGGAAGGGCAACAGGAGGGGGGTTTCCCTAAGGAAGCTCACAGCGTGGCGGCTCAGAGCGATGCAGGGGACACCTGGGAGCTCAGACAGCTAGCAGCAAAACGGGGCCGGCACAGCCTGCCCGGGGGAGTGGGGGGAGTCACCACTCCCGGGGGGTGTCCACGAAATGAGATGTGGCACTGAGGGACGCGGTGCTGACGGGCTGGCAGCTGAACGAGCTGATCTCACAGGTGTTCTCCAACCTCAACGGTTCCACGCTGGGCTGCAGACCAGCCCCGAGCAGGCAGCGCTCCCCGGGGAGCTGAGCCGCGCTGCCCCCCAACCTCACCCACCTTGCTGGAGCTCATCGAAGCCGATGGAGCCCGACTGGTCCCTGTCGAACTGCTGGAAGAGGTTCCTCCACTGCTGGATGAAACGCAGCAGCGCCGAGAAGCCGTGCACGTCCATGCGGCCCGACCTGCTCCTGTCAAACATGTCTTGGGGGGGGGGGGGGGGGAGAGCACGGGCGCGGCCGTGAGGAGCGCAGACCCCCCCGCGGAGCACCCGCGCTCCTTCCGCCCCCACTCACTGATCATCAGCGCGCACGTCTCGTCGCTGAACGCCGACCAGTCGGAGTTGAGCAGCGCCCGCTGGAGCTCCTTCACCGAGATGAAACCGCTGCGGTCGGCGTCCACCGCCTGGAACCACGACAGCGCCTCGGGGTCCACTCCGCCTGCGGGAAAACGGCACCGGCGGCTCCGGCCCCGCCCCGCCCGGCCCCGCCCGGCCCCTCCCCGCCCCGCCCGGCCCCGCCCCGCTCACCTCCGCCGTAGTGCTGCCCGGGGACCGCGCCGCCGTACGCACCTCCGGAGTAGGGCCCGGCCTGCCCCGCGCCGGGACAGCCCTGCGTGGGGAGCGGAGCCCCGTGACGGGCGGCCCGGCGCTGCCTCCCCCCCCCCCCCCCCCCCGGCCGTACCTGCCCCGGGAACGCCGCCATGCCGCCGCCGCTTCCGGCTCCGCTTCCGCCCCGGTTCGTTTCCACCCCCGCCCCGCTTCCGGTCGTCACGGGCCGCTCCTATTGGTCGAGCCCCGAGGAGGAGCCCAGAGGTCCCGCCCCCCCGGGAGGTGTGGGTCACGTGGTGTGTGTGGGCCACGTGATGCGGAGGCTTAAAGTGGCGATGTTGGGTGGGGTCCACAGGGCGGGGCTGGGAGGGGGGGGGGGGCGGGACCGGGGACTTCCGAGGAGCTCCGCGTGCCTGCGCTGTGCAGGACCCCCCCACAGGCCATCACCATCATCATCATCATCAGCAACACCACGTCAGAGTCATCACTGCCGTCAGCACCACCCCTGCCACAGCCATCATCATCATCATCATCATCACCATATCACATCAGTGACACCACAGCCATCATCATCACCATCATCATCATCATCCTCACCACCACCTCTGCCATCAACCGCATCACCAACATCATCACCACCACTGGAGTTGGACGCAGTGGTCCCTATGGGCCCCTTCCAATGGGATATCCTCTGATCTCCATCGTCAGTGTCACATCATCGTCATCACCACCACCATCACCGTCCTCAGCAGCCCCTCCTCAGGGCAGGAGCACCCCACGCGGGATGGGGACAGGGACGGGTTCAGATGAGACACCACACAGGAGGAGGCGAGGCGTGGGGCAGCAGCACGGCTGTATTTGGGCTGGGCAGGATCCACCTGCCCTGCAACGCCCACCCACCCGCGGAGCCGGACAACACCCGCAGCCCCCTGGAAAACGGGGGCAAGAATAAGAGCAGCAGTGGGGAGGGGAGGGGGCGGCTCAGCCGAAGGGGCCCTTGGCGTTCTTGGGCTGGAAGAGGGGCTGCTCCACGGGCAGAGCGCCCATGCACTCAGCCGGGCTGCAGTGCCCCGTTTTGCCCGGCGGCCCCGTGGCACCAGGGGGACCGGGGATGCCGGGGATGCCCTGCTGCCCCACGGGGCCGGGAGGGCCCATCTTCCCGTAGCCTGGTGGCCCTTGGGGACCTGGAAGGCAAAGAGAGGGATGGAGGAAGGCGGCACCGAGCTGCAGGCATCGCCAGGGATGTGGAGAGGGGACGGGAGCTCACCAGGGGGTCCTGGTGGGCCACTGTCCCCCATCAGCCCCAGGCCCTTCTCCCCTTTCTCTCCTTTGGCACCCGGCTCCCCTGGAAGAGAGGTGTGACTGGTGAAGCCCCATCACCGGGGATACCCCGCACTGAGGGGCAGCGGTGACACCGTGGGTGTGAAAGACAAAACCCCATCACGGGGACACCGGGGGGCACGGCGGGCAGCACCTACCCCGCATGCCCGGCACGCCCTGCCGCCCCTCCCTGCCGATCTGCCCCGGCATCCCCGGGGATCCTGGGGGTCCCGGCCGGCCGGGCAGCCCATCCTTGCCCGGGGGACCCGGCCTGCCCGGGGCCGCCACCATCTCCACTGGGAAGTGCATCCGGGAGGTGTAGTACGCCATGCGCTCTGTGGGGACAGGTGACTCAGCGCGGGGCCGGGGGAGCACCCACCCTCGCCCCTCTTCACCCCATTACCATCAAACATCTTGCTCATCTCCTGCTGGATGAACCTTTTGATCTCATCGTAATTCACCACGTCACCCTGGAGGGGACACAGAAAACGTGTGGCCCCGACTCGGCGCCTCGGACCTGGGCTCCCGTCCCTCGGCTGCCCCCCACTTACCATCATCCCGGGGGGACCTGGCAGCCCAGGGCTGCCCGCGGGTCCTGGGGAGCCGGGGGGACCCCTCTCTCCTGCAGGACCCCGCAGCCCAATGGGGCCCATGGAGCCGCTCTTCCCCGGCCCCCCAGGCGTGCCGGCACGGCCCTTCTCCCCGGGGTACCCTCGCATTCCAGGGGACCCGGCTTCACCCTGCGGGGACACGGACAGGCACAGCTCTCACCACGGTATGGGGCTGGGGGCACTGTGGGGGAAATGGGGCAGCCCTCACCTTCTGGCCAGCGGGTCCTGCAGTGCCGGGCTTTCCTGGGGGGCCCTGGGGAGACAGAGAGGAGCGGGGTGGTGGGGCCGTCCCAAGGGCACTTCAGCACGCTTTGCCCATCCCATACCTCTTTACCGACAGGTCCGTCCGGTCCCTGCTCCCCCTGTGGGATGAAAGTGGGGCAATATGAGGTGGGCTCGGCATGGTGCTTGCTGTCCCCTCTCAGTGGGGACTCCCACCCGCTGCTCTCACCGGTGGTCCTGGGTGTCCCGGTGGTCCCGGCTGTCCCGGCATCCCCGGCAGACCTCGGTCCCCCGCCGAGCCACGCTCACCCTTCATCCCCTGTGGTGTGGGTGCAGCATGAGATGGGGACAGCCACCACTCTTTGTCCTATCCCTGTCCCCGTTCTGCCCCTTGGCTGTAGGGGGACCGTGGGGCAGCCCCACAGGTACTCACCACTCCGGCGAGGCCAGCAGGACCCGGCTGCCCCGGGTTGCCTGGGGGGCCCTGGGGGCAGAGAGAGGGGTTTAACAGGGGACAGTGCCCCTCGTTTTGGGGACACAGCTCCACAGCACTCCCTGCACTGTCCCAGTGCCCCCCAAAGGAACAGAGCCACTTACAATGAGTCCCGGGGGTCCCTGCCTGCCCTGGGGTCCCATGGGGCCGGGGTCACCCTGTAGAAGGCAGTAGGATGAAGGGGGGAGCGTGGCTCCCATCGCTCAGCACAGGACTCCTTCGCCCCTTCCCCACTCGCTCACCTCTGCCCCGGGACGTCCCGTGCTCCCGGGGGGACCGGGCTTGCCGCAGTCGCCCTGCAGGGACAAAGGGACGTGGTGGGCAGTGCAGTGCGTGGAGACCCTCACGTGGGGCTGTCACCACCGCTCTGAGGACACCAGGGGACCCCCAACCTCTCACCTTCGGTCCCGGGAGCCCCGGGTGCCCCGTTTTGCCTTTGAAGCCCTGGAGGGAGAGAGGTGGGTTGGGGTCAGGACGTGCACGTGACACCGGTGCAGCCCGGGGGTACTTTGGGCACCAGGAAAGCCATCGCTCACCGGAGGACCCATCATCCCTGGGGGCCCGGGGGGGCCGGGGTCACCCTGGGGAGAAAGAGACAGATGTGGGCTGGGGATGGCCAGGGGCTGTGGAGTGATGCTGCCCCCCCCAGAGCCTGGCACACCCCAACACCTCACCCGCAGCCCCGGCTTGCCGTCCTTGCCATCCAGTCCTTCCAAGCCAGCGGGGCCCTGCAGCGACAAGGGGGGGTGACGAGGTCAGAGCACAGGGACAGGAGCACTGTGACGGGCAGGGGGAGCCCTTACCTGGATGCCTGGAGGTCCGGGGGGTCCGGGTGGCCCTGGCATCCCCGTGGGGCCCCGCACGCCCTCGCTGCCCTATGAGAGCAGCAGCATGGTCAGGGCGTCCCCTGGTGCCGCCACCCACCCCCGTCCCCATGGCACTCACCTTCTCTGCTGCAGGTCCTGGGGGCCCAGCAGGGCCAACCTTCCCTGGGAAGCCGGGGGGGCCCTGAAGGGGAGAGCAACATTCCCAGGCATTAATGAGATCCCCCCCGCACCTCGTGCATCCCTTCATCCCCAAACTCATTGCAATGGGTTTGCTACAGGGACGTTTCCTTGCGCTGTCCCATAGCGTGTGCCCAGGTTGAGGATCCCATCCCCTGCCCCATGGGATGTACTCACAGGCGGCCCCGGGAAGCCGGGCTGGCCCTGGAAACCCTGCGGGGAAACAGAGAGGAGCTGAATCCTGCCTGACACCCACGGGGAGCAAAGCCAGCGGGGCAGAGGTGTGGGGATGGGTTGTGGGGGCAGGGCTGTAGGGATCTCACCTGGTCGCCCTTCTCACCGGCACCGCCTGGGAGCCCGCGCTCACCCCTCGGTCCCTGCAGACAGCCAAGTGTGAGCCCCTCGGGGTCCCCGGGACCACCGCTCCCCACCCCATAGCCCCACACCTACCGCTGGCCCTGTGGCACCGGGGAGTCCATCCAAGCCGGGGGGGCCCTGGGGAAGGGGGGACAGGGCCCAAATGGAGGTGGCTGCGAGGACCCCACAACGAGGGGGCAGCTGGACGAGCCCTCTGCCCACAGTGCCGGGCACAGTGCTGGACTCACCAGTTCCCCCTTCTCCCCTGGGGGGCCCATGTAGCCTCGTTCGCCTTTGATGCCCTGCAGGGGGAAGGAGATGGAGCGGGGACACGGGGAGTGGATGGGACACCGGGCACAGATGGGACATGGGATGTGGGGGGGTCATGAGTGCAGCACAGGGATGGACGGAGGGAAAGGATGGGGGACAGTGAACAAAGGGAATCAATAGGGCACTGGGGGCGTGTGGGGCAGGGGACAGATGGGGCAGGGGTGAGCTCAGGGCCCACTTGGGTCCCCTGACTGCCCACAGCTCCTGGCAGTGTGGGGGCCCAAGTGAGCATCACGGGGGGGAATGGGGACAGAGGAGGTGGGGTGGGGGGCAGCATGTACTGCAGCACTCCCCATATTACTCACAGGAAGACCGGGGGGGCCCGTGGCACCGGGATAGCCGGGCTGTCCTGGGGGTCCCTGTGCGGGGGGAGGGCGGTGCTGAGCCACCTGCACCCCAGGCAGGTGCCCAGGGACAGCAGCGTTCCCCATTCCCCCCCTCCCACAGCACTCACCGGTTCCCCTTTGGCTCCAGCCAGCCCCGTGGGGCCTCGCTCCCCTTGGAGACCCTTTAGAGGGGGAGAAAAGAGGAGCTGCAGGGGGGCTGCACCCCCGGGGGCTGCGCTCTGCCCCACAGCTTTGCTGTGCACATCTCGGGTGCACAATAGGCGTAGGGACACCGCTGCCTGTGCCACCCCACAAATGCCAGCAGGGCAGACCCTGGGGGGCTGCAGGGAGCCCGGCCAGGGGGGGCACAATGCGGGGGTGCCCGGGGCCGGGACACATTTTGACCCACTGCTGCATGTCCTCCTGCAGCACGCGAGGCGTGGGTGACACGAGTGACATAGGAGACGAGAGACACAGGTGACAGCCAGCAGCCCCTGGGCTCGGCAGCACAGACTGCTGGGGGGGTTAGTGGGGGTTATGTGGTGCTGACACAGTGGAGTCTGGACGGGACACGCTGACACCACAGAGCAACGACCCACACAGACCCACACAGACCCACACAGACTGTGGTGTTAAGGAGACATTAGCGGGCAAGGGGACGGGAGGACAAGGGGAGGGCAGGATCCCCCCAGAGCCACTGGAGCAGGACCACCACCGACCCCACAGCCACCTCCTGAGAGTGGGGATGGGAGGAGGATGAGGATGAAGATGAGGATGAAGATGCAGATGGAGATGGCGGTGGATGCAGGCTGTCCCTGGAGGAGCTGGGGACCAGGGGAGGGCAAGGACGAGAGCACTGCCTGCATGGCAGCGTCCCCCAGCCCTGAGAGGGGCAGCTGGGGCCATCAGGTGCACACGTGGAGCTACACTGCAATGGGACACGCAGCAGTTGGCACACTGTCCTGGCACGGCCGGGTCCCTCTGCGGTGAGGACCCACCATGGATGGCAGAAGGGAGCTGCACCCTGAGCTCAGGGCGATGCTCCTGAGCCCACCGAGAGCCCCCGGATGGAGATGGAAGGCATGAATGGATGGAGATGTGGGGGATGGAGAAGGGCAGAGCCGGGCTGTGTGCTCCCGGGGAGCTGGGACACGGACACAGCCACACCAAGCGGCAGCGACAGACGGCACAGAGCGGAGCCCTGCTGTGTCCTTACGGGCAGTCCGGGTGCGCCGGGCGTGCCAGGAAAGCCTGGGGGGCCCTGAGGGGAGAAATGGGGAGGTCACAGCCTGGAAGTGCCCACCGGGGCCTGGGCTGAGCCCTGGGGGTCCACGCAGCGGGCGATGTGTGGGGCAGCTCAGCCCCAGCCCGGCTCTGTGGGGTCCTGCTCCATCCCAGTGCCGCCGCTCCGTGCTCCCCATCACCGTGGCCTCATGGCAGAGCACCGGGTCCCTCCTTGGGGACTCAAAGTGCTGTGACGTGATGCCCACACAGCCCCCCGCCCCCGAGCACGGCTACTTACGATGGGGCCGGGTGGCCCCGGGGGTCCCCGCTGTCCTGGTAAGCCCTGCGGAGGGATGGGTGCCATCAGATGGGACCACAGTATGGGGACACGGTGTGGGGACACAGCCCCACTCCGGCAGCACCCACCTGCTCGCCTCTCTCACCCGGGACACCCGGGGCACCGGGCAGCCCGGGGTCACCTGCACAGTCCGTGTCCGGGCTGTCACCCTGCGGGAACAGCATCGCATCAGCGCCCGGATCAGGAGCCTGAGAGCAGAATGCAGCCCCCAAGCGCCCTGCCAAGCACCCCAAGGGAGCGGGGCCACATCCTGCCTCACTCACCCGAGCCTCCTCAGCCCTCGGGAACTGGGCAAAGCACTGCAAGAAAACCCACAGTCAGCCAGGGCTGCGCGGGGAGCAGAGCTCAGCACCCCATGGTGCTCAGCACCCTCTGCTCCCACGCTGTGCAGGATCAGCCCACGTCCCCACTGGGCTGTGTGTGCCCAGCCCTGCAAGCTGCTTTGCACAACTGCTGTCCCTGCGCTTCGGCTCAGTCCCAGCAGCCCCAGGTGGGAGCTGTGTCAGTACTCACGCGTGCGCAGCCCTCGTTGCCGGGGGCTCCTGGCATGCCCTGCTCCCCCTTTTCCCCCTTGAAGCTTCTGGGTGCTTCGAAGGCCGCCTGCAGTTGGGCACAGTCCCCGCAGATGTTCTGGGAGGGGGCAGAGGGAGTCAGCGGATCCCTGAGGGGCTCAGGGGGTGGTGTGGCCCCAGGTCCCACCCCGGGCTCTCACCCTCAGCACCTCGATGTTCCTCTCGGCCATCACAGCCAGCGGTCCCTGCAGGATATGGGGGAGCGGTGCAGGATATCAGGGATGCCCAGGGATGCTCCTTGGATGCCCACAGGGCACTGTGCCCGGCACAGCCACCACCTACCAGGTCTCCTGCGGGCCCGGGCAGCCCTGGCAATCCATTGTGTCCTGGGACCCCCTAAAGCCAAGCAGAGATCCCTGACTATTGAAACTCTCTGCTTAATGAGGGGCAGGATCTGTCCCGCTGGGCACTCCGTTGTTTTCCCATTGCTCACCTGGCGACCCGGAGCACCGGGAGGACCGGGGGGACCGGGCGCTCCAGGAGGACCCTACAACACCACCAAACAGAACGGGGAGGTGAGCGGTGAGACGGTGTGAGCTGGAAGCTGTGCCTCAAGTGGGGACAGCACCCACCTGGGGACCCGGCTGCGGCTGCCAGGATGTCCCGGTCCAGAGTCCTGGGGCTCCCTGGGGCCGAGAGAAAGGAGGGATGCTCGGTGGGATGGCACCGAGCTGTGGGGAGTGGCATGGGACCTGCGGCACTCACCGGCATCCCGGAGTGGTTGGGGTCCTGGCGTGGGCTGGAGGGGCACGCGCATTCCCCAGGGTCCCCCTGCAGAAAGAGGGGGTGAGGGCAGAGGGGTGGGGGGGCAGTGGAGGTGCAGCCCCATTCCCACCATGGCACCCACTCACCTTCTCGCCCCGGGCGCCCTTCTCTCCCTGCAGGAAGGCACAGATGGATGTCAGCAGGTGACCCCAGCCCCACTGTGCCCCCCCCACCACGTCCCACACTTACCGTCATCCCGCTGGAGCCCGGCACCCCGGGGAGCCCCCGCTGCCCTGCGGGGCCCTGCGAGGAAGAGGAGCGTGAGGAAGCTCAGAGCCCAGCACCAAGGGGGCAGCGATGACGATGTCCCCCCCAGGGCTGCACTTACTGGTGGCCCAGTGACGCTGGTCCCTGGTGGCCCGGGGGGGCCCACGGCACCTTTGATCCCTGGGGATCCCTGCAGAGAAAGGACAGCGGGAGCAGGGGGCACGGGCGGGCAGAGAGAGCTGGGGAGCAGCACAGGGGGACACGGCTCACATACCTTGGCTCCTTTCTCTGCTGCCATTCCTGGGGGTCCCTGAGGTCCGGGCGGTCCCTGGGGGCAGGAGATGCTGTTAGCTCTCCCCTCCCACCCCACCCAGCAGCGGTGACAGCACTGTCCCCGAGGCCATTCCAGAGCCAGCACCACACTGTCACCATTCACACAGGGGAGCTGAGTGGAGGAGGTGGAGGAACCGTGGGGTGGGGAGCGCGGAATAACACCTACGGGGGTCCCGGGTGGTCCAGCGCTCCCGGGCTCTCCCTGGGAAGACAGAGAGGGAGAAAAGTGGCAGAGTTGCCTGGCACAGCACGGCATGGTATGGCACAGCACACCGGGCACCCACCTGCAGTCCCGGCTTGCCAATGCCCGGCGGTCCCGGCTCGCCCTGCAGACACAAGGGGCAGTGAGCAGCATTGAGACCCCCCCAGTGCCCACCCCCCCAGCCCCACTCACCTGCAGCCCCTTGAGCCCGGCGGGACCTCGGATTCCCGGCAGCCCCGGCTTCCCCTATAACACAGCGCGGTCAGCCAGGGCCCGGTGGGGGTGGGGTGCTGTGGGGTGCTGTGGGGTGCTGTGGGGTGGGGCACTCACGGCTCTGCCCGGCTGCCCGATGCCCGGAGCACCCTGGTCCCCTTTGGCACCGGGTTTTCCCGGGATGCCGATCACATCTGAGAAGTGTCCCTGCGGCGTGGGGCAGGACTCACAGGCATCTCCCTGCGGAGGAGGGGGGTGATGGGACGGGGCGATGGGATGAGGGTCTCCTCCTGAGCCCCTCCAGCGAAGGGTCCTCACCTTCTCGCCCTTGGGGCCAGCAGGCCCCCTGATGCCCGGCTCACCCGACAGCCCTGGCAGTCCATCCGTGCCCGGTGTGCCCGGGTCCCCGGGGCTGCCCATGTCCCCCTGGCAAAGAGAGGACAATGACTGGCACAGGGCGGGGAGCACTGCCCGGCCCCACAGCCTGAGGGGTCCGCAGCCCCCGCTGCATCCCCACCCTACACCCTCTCACCTTCTGCCCCTTCTGTCCAGCATCACCGGGCTTGCCCTGTGGGAATGAAGGAACCCATGAGGACAAAGCATCCCTGGGCCCCCAGTGGGTATCCCCCACGTGGGGGGCACTCACCGCTCTGCCGGGGGGACCGTCCCTGCCCTGCGGTCCCGGTGCTCCGGGTACAGCCACCACTGTCGCTGCCCCTTCCAGTGCCTGTGGGGCTGGGGGACACTGCCCACACGGCTCACCCTGCAGGGCACAGAGCGCTCAGATCCAGGGGGGAACCGACCCCCCCCCCCCGCACGGGGACACTCCAGGGACGTTGGGGACACACTGCAGCACTCACCTTCTCTCCTTTGAGCCCCCGCACACCCGGATCACCCTTGCTCCCGGGGAGCCCCTGCGAGGGCAGAGATGAGCCCGCAGAACTCATGGACCCCTCGTGAGCCCCCCACCCACACCGCACTCACAGGTCTGCCCGCGGGTCCCTCCTGGCCACCAGCTCCCTGCAACACAGCGGGATCGGGGTCAGGGTCACTGTCAGGGCCTGGGTTGGGGTCAGGCAGTCGCCCTGAGCCCATGGGGTGGGCAGAAAAGGGGCTGTGGGGTCACCCACCTTCTCACCCTTGATGCCAGGCAGCCCAGGGAGGATTGCTTTGTCCTGCTGAGCAGCACGTGGGGTCACACACAGCCACGCCAGCACGGGGATGGGGTCTCAGTGGGGCCGGGGGTCTCAGCCCCACGTACTCACCAGTGACCCCAGCTCGCTCTCACGCCCCTCGGGGGGTTCCCGCAGCAGTGCAGCGAGGACACGGCTGTCACAGGACAGGCAGGAGTCCCCCTGCGAGGGGCACGGGGGGCTGTGGGACTGCCTGCGGGGTGGGGAGAGGGCTGGCCCCACAGCAGGTCAAAGGGACGGTGGGGCAGGGGGAAGCAGGACGGACACTCACCTTCTCCCCTTTGATCCCATTGATGCCGGGGTCTCCCTGGGAAGGAAAGAGGTGAACTGCTGCTCAGCATCACCCCACCCAGCGCTCAGTCCTGCATCACCTACCCTGTCCCCTTTGGGTCCTGCAGGACCGGGTCTGTCCTGGAGATGGAGAGGGGAGGAGGCAGTGCTAGAGCTGCAGACACGAGCCCCCCTCATGCCTTCCTAGCAGCCCCCAGCCCAACTCACCGACACTCCATCCTTGCCGGGTGCCCCGGGCTCCCCCCTGGGTCCGGGCTGCCCGGGGAGCCCCACAGTGCTGAGCATCCCTGCGGGCAGAGCGGGGCACGGCTGGCACGGCTCACCCTGCAA
The DNA here is from genome assembly GCA_036925125.1 of Oreortyx pictus. Classification (NCBI taxonomy): domain Eukaryota; kingdom Metazoa; phylum Chordata; class Aves; order Galliformes; family Odontophoridae; genus Oreortyx; species Oreortyx pictus. The sequence continues at coordinate 771,066 of JAUPFR010000026.1, read as the reverse complement.
ACAGGGACAGTGAGGCACAGCCCTGGGGTGGGGGGTCCCCAAGGGGTCTCAAGCAGCCCCGAACCCCAGGAGAGGCACAGCCCTGTGCACAGCACCCTGCGCCCACCTTGTCTCCTTTGGGTCCCAGGACACCGCGTGGTCCCTGTGGGAGGAAGGCAGGGATGGCAATGGGGCATTGGGCTCCTGCAGCTCTGCCTGCATTCAGCACTCTTGAGCCCTCAGCTGCTGTGGGGTCCATCCCAGCCCCCGGAAAGGCTGCGGCCATCCCAAACCCTCCTCGTGCCAGGGCTCAGATCCCAGTGTGGTTCCAGCCAAGCAGCCCCAGCCCTGCGCCAACCAACCCGTCTGTGACCCCGGTTTGGCTCCACATGCAGCATTTGGTACTCACGGGTGTCCCAGGAGATCCACCGGGTCCAGGAGCTCCTGAGCTGCCCTGGAGCCAGAGGTGGCAGAGCATGAGCCTGGTACGGGGGCAGGCTTCAGTCCCTCAGCCCCATGCCCCTGACCCAGCATCCTACCCCCACCCTCTAGCTCCATAAATCAGGAATTAGAACCGAGGTGAGGGGTTCCCCTTCCCCAGAATGAGCCCTCAATGGGGCTACAGCACCACAACACAGCTGGAAAGGGTCCTGTGAGCCCCGCACTGACCCTCCAGGCAGGAGGAGGTGGTGGGCACCCCCATGCTCCCCACTCACCTTCTCTCCCTTTACTCCTGGGGGGCCACCAGGATCACCCTGAAAAGCAGAGGATGGCATCAGCTGCGTGGCAGTCGTGGGGCCCTGTGGGGCAGCATCCCCTCGCTGCCCCTCCTGCAGCAGTGCCCACAGCACGGTGTCCATACCGGTTTCCCGGGGAGGCCGATCCCTGGTGTGCCCGGTTTGCCCGGCGGCCCCGGCTCCCCCGCCAGCCCCTCGGGTCCCACGACGCCTGGGTCTCCCTGGAAGGGAAGGGGGGGTGTCCACACTGGCATTGCTCCTGGCTGCCCCCAGATGCCCCTGAGCCCACATTTACCTTCTGGCCCTTGGGACCCACCACACAGATCTCTCCGGGCCGGCCCTGTGGGATGGAGCGCATGGCACGGGGTGGGCAGGTCCTGGGGTGCTGGTGCCCCACAGCCTGCCCCACAGCTGGCACTACTCACATCACGACCTGGGCGGCCTGGCTTGCCCTGGAGTCCCCCGTCACCCTTCTCACCCTTCTGACCCTGTGGAACAGACAGACAGACGTCACCAGTGTCACCTCCCCCGGGCAGAGTTTTGTCCCCTGGGACTCCCTGTCCCCGCATCTGCAATGCCATCTCCTCACCTCCCCAGCACCACCGCCCCACACCCCCACATCCCCCCAAGCAAAACCCTCGGGGTCCCTGCATGCTCCACACCCCACAATGGCACCCCCAGCTCCCAGCGCCTGTCCCCATGCCATGCCCACACGTCCCCGACCCCATCCTCACCTTCTGCCCATCAGCACCGGCCACTCCTGGCAGCCCCTGTGGGACAGAGCAGGCAGTGTCAGCGGGACCCCCGGGCACACATCTCACAGAGGATATGCGTGCAAATATTGACATCCTGCAGTGCAAACCCACCCAGCAGGAGCCACTGCCCCACTCACCTGCTCCCCGCGCTGCCCCGGCTCGCCCCGCGGCCCCTCAGCGCACTGGGGACAGAAGGGGATGAGGATGAGATGGGGTTGGAGATGGGGAAAAGGGGTGGGGGGGATGTGTGGGGTGGGTCTCACCTGCACAGGGCCGCTGGGGTCCGTGCGTACACAGTCAGCACCCTGTGGAGGGGAGGAGGTGGCTCAGAGCGGAACATAGCCCCACGGCAGCCCCACGGCATGGGGGGACAGCAGGGTCCCCGCTGGGGACACTCACTCGGTCGCCTTTCTCCCCTTTGGTGCCGTGGGTGCCGGGCAGACCGCGCTCTCCCTTCAAACCCTGAGAGAGAGTGGGTGACAAGAGGTGGCAGCGCTGTGCCGCGTGAGCCCCACATCGCTGTGTCGGGGGCACAGCCGGGGGGACCCGCAGCCAAACCCGGCAGGAGCTGTCCTGGGGGGGGGGCAAAGCTACCAACCCACCTTGGGTCCTGGGGGACCGAGCGTCACCTGCACAGAGGAGACAGAGGTGTCACAGTGCCCGGCACAGCCACACGTGACATTGAACCCAGAGCCCTGGGACACTCACGTTCGTTGGAGCCGTCTGTGGCGGACAGGGCGGGCACTGCAAGAGATGGAGAGGGCACCTGTAGCCACAGCACCATGGGGACGTGTGGGGTGGGAAACGGGAAACCGAGGAAAGCATTGCAGCCCAGGGAGGGGGGGGGAGTGGGGAGGGGCAAGCCTGGCACTGGCTGTCCCCGCGGCTTTGAGGCTGACCACAGATCCTCAGAGCCAAAGCAGCCACTTAAGCGCGATGCCATGGGGTGAGGAATACGTGGCTGAGGGTACCCAGGTTCCCCCCCTGCCCCGGCATCCCCCACCCTCACCTCCTCGCTGGGCATCCCCTTGTAGCCCTGTGGGAAGCAACACGGAGCAGAGGTGAGAAGGAGCACCATGCAGGCTCGGACCCCCCCGTGCCCCCCTGCCCACACCACGGGGTCCCTGTGCCCCCAGGGACGCGCAGCGGGATCCCATCCAGCCGGGCAGGGCGGTGTGGGGATGGGGCACGGGCTGTGCTGGAGATGTTTCCCAGTTCTGCGGCCGCATGGAGGGAACAAAGAGGCCCTGAGCTGCGGTTGGGATCGCTCCAGCAGCAGCAGAGAGCAAATGGGGCCTTCATTCCTGCTCGGGGGAACAGACACGCCGCTTCCTGACAGCAGCGCTGCAGCTCTGGCAGAACCGCCCGAGGGCGGAGGAGGAGGAGGAAGAGGAGCACGGGATGTGTGGGAGCGGGGCGGGGGGGGGCTCCTGCCCACCCTCATCTCACCTTCCCCCCAAGGTCTCCCTTCAGGCTGCTCCTCTCCCTCGTTGGCTCCTGGGGAGAGAGCAGAGCACCCCGGGGTGATGCCTCCATGTGCCACCACCCCACACACGCACCCTCCCCGCCCCACTCCGCTCAGGGCCGGCAGCCAGCAGCCCCCCCATCCCCGTCCCCCCCCCCTCCCCAGCGCTCAGTGCCGCCGGCTCCTGCGTGCTCCCTCCCAGCTCTGCCTCTGCGTGCAGTGGAAAAAGTGATGCAGGGCTTTTCCAGGGCCCGGATCCACGTGGCTGCGGCTCACCGAGCCCAGCGGCTCCTCCAGGCAGAAGCAGCGCGTGTACACGCGGCCCTGCGGCTGCGGGGACATCTCGATGAGGTTACTGCTCTGCATCAGCTCCGCCTGACGCCGCGTCTTGGGCGCCTCGGGTTGGCACTGGTGGGAGAGAAGGGGACGCAGGGGGCTGTGCACTGCTGGGGGGGAGATGCCGGGGCATCCCCATCCCAGTGAGCCTCCCCACGTGCAGCACTCACCCCTCTGGCCGAGATCTCGCAGCAGCCCTCGTGCCGGGCCAGCTCTGCGTGGCAGTAGATGTGTGCCTGCTGCAGGTCGAACTGCGGCACCGCGGACGGCGGGGTCAGCCACGACGTCCCCGCTGCCAAACCCCACACCCACAGCCCCACGGGGACTCACCCGCACCGGGGTCCCGCGCACGGCATCCAGCCCCAGGAAGGCGTTGCCCTCGGGGCTCAGCGCCCGCCGCGGTGCCAGCGGTTTGGAGGAGATGGAGCTGCAGTCCACGTGCAGGGACACGGCGCGGCTCTGCACGGCCACGGCCACTTTGTGCCACCGTCCGTCGAAGAGCGATGAGACGGCGCTCCCCGCGAACACCGCGCTGAGCAACGTGGATCCCGGAGCCATGGCCTGCAGCTCCAGGCTCTTCTCGGGGCCGTGCACGGACAGGGAGAGCTGGGAGAGAGGGGGCACGGCGCTCAGGGACAGCACCTGGTGGAGCCCCGGCCCCACAGCCCACGGACCCACGGCGTACCTGGGGGTAGCCGTGGCGGTCGGTGACCTGGAAGAGGTACCACTGCTCCCCGGTGCTGTTCTTCTTCAGCAGCAAAGTGAGGATGAGGGTGAACTCGGGGGGCAGCCCGTGGGGGAACAGCTGCCTGCGGGAATGGGCATCAGTGGGGTCCGTGTGAGCTCTGTCCCCACCGGGAAGGGAGTGGCCCTGGGCCCAGCCCCATGCAGCAGAGCTGGACTGGGAAGTACCGCCCCAGGACGGTGCTGGACCGGGAGCTGAGAGGGACTGGGAGCTGGTTATAACTCTGCTGGAACACGAGTGGGCTTGGAGATGCCAGTGGGATACGGACCTTGGTGTCATCCTCCCCATATCTCAGCTCCACAGCTCTCGCAGCAGCCAGAAGTGCAACACAGAGGTGAGGACAGAGCATCCTCATGCCAGTCTGCACCAGGGGCTCTGACCCCACCCCCGCCCCACAGCACAGCCCCACCGCACACCCCAGACCCTGGGGACCCCCACACACCCTACGGGGGCAGCACCCAGCAGCATTTATCGCTGCAGCATCTGGCTGTGCCCCTGGGTAGCCAGGAGCCCGTCCCCGACACCGAGAGCCGCGTGGGACGGATGCTCCCACGGAGGCAGTGCCCGCTCCATCACTGCAGCTGTTTGCTTTGGGTTGTGCTCAGCTCCCCACCTCCACCACAGCAGCGATTTTCCAAACCACCGCTCTGGAGCAGGACCAGGGTGGCTGTGTGGGAGCGGGCTGTCCCCTCTGCGGGTGCGGGGCTGTCCTCATTGGGCACCACGGAGCAGGGCCAGGGCAGGGGAGCACCCATGGGTGCCCTGTGCCGGTGTCCCCAAGAGCCATCTCCAAGCTGCAACAGGCACCCGGCCAAGAGCAGCACCAGCCCGCAGCCTCCAAAAGCCATCTAAGGACTCAGCAGCCCAGGCCGGGAGCTGGCTCTCCTTCACCCTAAAGCACCACGGAACCCCGAGCCCCCTCCCCACTGCCAACCTCAGGGAGCACAAAGCTCGCCCCCTCCCTACGCTGCTCCCCGGGACTCCCACCCCACGGTGACCCCGTGGCAGCCCCACGGAGCTGCTGGCCCCAGTGCCGGGGTGGGTTGGCACAGCCGGAGCCGGGATGCGATGCAGACAGTGGGGTTGGGCTCTGCAAACCCACAGCCACCGCTCGGAGCTGCGCAGCGCTTCGGGCTCAGCCAGAGCCCGGGCAGTGCCTGCCAAGTTCGGGACAGCAAACACAGAGCATCCGCAGCGCGGCGGTTGCATAAGGGCTGGCAGCATCCGAGCTGCCCACAGCGATGTACTTTCGAGGAGCGCGCAGCATCAGCACCTCCTCTGCAGGGCTGGAAGGGCCGGGCACGCTGCTGCGGGGTGTGGGGGAGCACCGTGGGGGGAGGGGAGGGGGCTGCACTCACCGCGTGGGCTGCACCAGCGGCACCGACCCCAGCCGCAGCAGCACCGTGCCCCGCGGGCCGCGCACTTTCTTGACCGAGGAGATCTTCAGCAGGTCGAAGCGCTTGATGAGGTTAAAGCCTGGGGAGGGGAGGGGGGGGGGGTGAGGGCACCGCTGTGGGCACACAGCCCGTCCCCACGGAGCCAGGCCCCCGTCGTCGTGCCCTCACCCGTCACGTTCTCGTACTGGTTCCCAACCAGGTCCTCGTCCCACAGCCGCGGGCACGGCGTCCCTGCGGAGGCACAGCAGCGTGTCAGCGCCACGGCCCCACGGAGGGGCACCCGCGGCCCCACACCCGGCGCTCCCACGGCCCCGGCTCCTCGTGGCGAGGTCACCACGTGCGATGCCTTTCCCAGCCGCGCTTCATCTCGCCCGTCCCCACGCCTGGAATCTCCATCAGGAGCTGGGCCCGGAGCCGCGGCCACCCAGCGCGGGGAGACAACGTGCCTTGCACCCCACTGCGGCCCCACAGCTGGAGAAGCGTGGGGTGGGTGCGAGGGCTGAGCAGCACCGCGGGGACGGGCAGGAAACACCGGCGCTGGGACATCGCCACCGCAGCATCACCCACCACCTCCGCTGGGTGCACCCGGATGTCGGGAGGATAGAGGAGGAGGAAATGAGGGGGAAATTGAAAGAGGGATTTGTTGCGTCTCAGCGCCGTCCCACACCTCCACCCCACAGCTTCTCCCCGACGCTGCCCACTCGCTCGCGCCGTGGGGCCGCTGCTGGTGCACATCGTGCAGAGCTCCGTGTGCGTGTGCTCCATGTCCCTGTGTGTACGGCTGTGCCATGGGGCCGCAGCCCCCGTGCCCCCCACCAGGACGAGCACCGCCCCACCCCCACAAGGACTGATGTAACCACAGCCTCGCTGCCAGCAGCTCCTCCCCACCACGCACCCCACGCGCAGCCGGGGACACCGCAGAGGACCCCCAGTGCTCCCCAGCACACGGGGACAGCCTCGTGCCTCCCTTCTTTCCTCACCCCAGAACCAAACCCTCTCCCACTTTGCCCCCAGAGCCGTGCAGCCCCGTGAGCTCCGAGCAGCCCCACTCGGACGGAGCGTCCAGCTGGCAGCCAGCACCCGCAACCGGAGCACGGCCAAGCCTGCTCCCTCCCTGCGGGGTGTTCCCAGTGCTGCGGGGTGACGTGGGTGGGATGGGGTGTCCCCGGCCTGCTGGCACTGCTCTCTGGCCCCGAGCCCACCTGGGATGCTGAGCAAAGCCCCACATCCCACACAGTCAGCACAGGGAGCGCACAGCCCGTCCTGCTGCCAGTGGCACCGGCACGTGGGGGCCTGGCACGGTTCGTGGTGACCCCCAGCTGCCTCTGCCCCACGCTTCGTGGCTCTGGCATCGCTCTCTCATCCCCTCTTTGAAGACACAGGGACGGGTGAGGAGGGATGGGAGCATCCTGGGGGTGCAGATCCCGTGCCCCCGCTCCCTGTGCCCCTTACCTTCCTTTGCTGGCATCTCCGTCCCATCGCAGGCGCTGATGAGCCCCACCAGGACGAGGGCCCAGAGACCCCTCATGGTGCCCGTGGCAGCAGCTCGGGGCCGACTCGGCTGCCTGCAGGTGGGAGATGGGCAGTCAGGGGGGTGGGCCCTGGCTGTGCCCCACGCTGGGAAGCTGCCTGCATGCCACCAGCACAGAGGAAGCCTTGAGCCACACGGCTCCCGCAGCCTTTGGGGTTGCGCAGAGGCCCCCACCCACTGCTGGACCCCCCCACCCAGACTTCACGTTCAGGGTTGCGACCCAACCCATCAACCCCAGCATCCAGACACACCCCAAAGTCAGAGTGAGGACCCCCCGAGCCCCACGTGCTTCCTGCTGAGGACCCCAGAGGAGCTCTCAGTTCATCCTCTGCCATCTCCCGGACCCACGTGGATCCCTGGAGTGGTCCAAAGCCCTTCGGGTCACCACGACCTGACCCCCCCACCCGCTTCCTGCCACGAAGCAACGCAGTGAGACAGCACAAATCTGCAGCCCCACTCCACACTGCTCCCCACTGCAGGGTGGGACACGCACCGCCACGCACGGGACCCCCCCCAGACCCCCCTTCCCCCCTTTCATACCGCTTCGCTGCTGCTCCCCCCCGGGCTCTGCCGTAGCCGCACTCTCCCTTGTAGCCCTGCACTCCAACCTACAGCTCCGCGCCTCCGCTCCACCACTGCTGCGTCCCGGCCCCGCCGCCCTCGTACCCCGACTTCGTAACACCGCATCCCAACTTCATAACGCTGCACCCCGACCCCGGACCCCCTCACCCCGACTGCACACCCCAGCAGCCCGGCTCGCGCCCCGCCCCGGTCCCGCTCCCGGGACACGGGCTCTGTACGGACAGGTCCCGGTTCTCCCCCCTCCCGCTGTCCGGAGCTCACCTGCCGGGCTCGGTGCGGCTCCGGCCGGGCGCTGAGCTCCGGGTGCTGCGCTCCGTCCGTCCGTCCGTCCGTCCCCGCCTCCCTCCGGGGGGGCCCGAGCCGCCCCCGGCCGCTGCCCGCCCTCCTCCTCCCCTGCACGGGGTGGGGGTGGGACAGAGCTGCCGCCCTCCTTCGTCTCTCTCCCGCCTCCTCCTCTTCCTCCCGTCCGGGCCGCCCCCACGTGGGGGTCCCCCCCCCCCGAGGTGTTCTGGGGGAACGAGACCCTCACCCTGCCCCAGGAGGGGACACTGCGCCGTGGGAGGGCACTGGAGCACAGAGTGGGCACTGGGACAGCGGGGACGTGGGGACACTGGGGCACAGAGGGTGACCCGGCTGCCGGCACCGGTGACAGCTGTCACTGCCCCGAAAAGCAGCGGTGTGGGGAGCGGGGATCCTCCGGGGACGCCCCTCTCTGCTCACGGGACGGAGCACTCAGCGGCCAACCCCACGGGGCAGCCACCGCCCCACGCGGGATGGATCCCCCGCGTCCCCCCCACCTCGGCGCCTCTGCTCGGCCGCCTTCCTCCCACCCGAGGATGAATGTATTTACTCTGAAGCTTTACTAACGCGCGTTAGGGACGCATGCATCTCAATAAACGCGCTCTAATTAACAACTGATCTTTATTCAGCCCGCACTCAATAAGCTGTTCGGGGCAGCGCTGCCGCCGGAGCCGTTGCCCCCCCCCCCCCACCCCCCCCCAGACCCCCCCGACCCGCAGTAACAGAGCGCAGCTCCGTCCATCTGCCCAGCGCAGCAATTAGGGCTAATTAAAGCCAACGTCGCCAAACTTCTATCACAGCGGGCGATCATTCACCCCGAGCTGCTCGCTGCGCAGAGCCCTTCCTCCCGTGGTGCTGACGCGGCTGCGGGTCGTGGGGGGGTCTCAGCCGTCCCCACGCTGCCCCCACCCGTGCCTCAGTTTCCCCGCTCCGTTCGGTTGCTGAGCGCAGTGACTCCGCCGGCACTGGGTGCGTGGGGACATCGCAGGGGCCGCCTTTCTGCCCCCCCCCCCCCTCCGTGGGGCCGACGGCCTCGAGCTCCGCCAAGAGAGCAAATATCCACTCCCCCCCCCCCCCCCCAGCATCGCCCTGGAGCGAGGATGAGGAGAGCCGGACTGCCAACAAACAGCAGCGGCGGCCAAGAAACCCGAGCCGAGATGGAGAACGTTCGGCTCCGACGGAGCTCCGCTGCGCCGTCACCGCGGGGTCCCCTCCTCCATCCCCACTCGTGCCAGCGAGGAATTCCTGCGGCGTGGATCCCGCGAGCTGCAGCTTCGTCTCTTCTGTTGGAAGCGCTTCGCCAACGGCAGAGAGAGAAAAAGAGAGGGAGGGAACGGCGGAGGAGCTCGGAGCGGAGCGGGGGAACTTCCCGTGCCGTCCGCTCGGCGTCTCAGCGCTTTCTCCATCGTTTCCGCCCCCCCCAAAACCCGACGCGTTTTGGCACACGTCATTGTGACCGCTCTGGGGGTTCTCCAGCGCTGTGCACCCCGAGCACCAATCCCGCACTGCGCGTCCATCGGGGCCGGAGGACCCCCCCCACCAACCCATCCCCCCGCGGCCCCGCTCCATTCCCTCACCCATATGGCGTCTCCATGAGTAATCAAGGCCGCTAATTGCCACCAGCTGCCCGGCACTGCTGCTGCGTGGGGCTGGGAAGGGAAAGACGGGACCCGGAGCCGGCCCCAAAGTTCGGGTCGGGCTGGATGTGGGTCGGAGGTGGGGAGGGCTCCGAGCAACCCGAGCACGAGGACGGCTGTGAGCAATGAGCGCCGTGCCCGGGGAGCAGCGAGCCGTGCCCCCATCCCGCAGCACCGCCCTGGGGAGCACAGCCGCCGTCCCCGCACGCGGTCCCCGTGTGTTGCACAACTGGAGCTGGCCCCGCTCCCAGCACGCAACCTGCGGCCCCAGCCCCAAACCGGTCAGCGCTGGGATGAGCTGGGCCGGGCAGTCAGTGCTCAGCGGGACGGCCGAGGGATGGGGACAGACGTGTGCTCTGGGCTCACATCCTGCCCGCGGCCCCGTGGGGGTGCATCTCCGGGAAGCAGTGAGCTGCTGGGGGGCACCGGCTTCTGCCCTTGGGACTCTGTCATGGGGTCAAAGCGAGGGTCGGTCCGTGCCAGCTCCAGCACAGTCAGTGAGGGGACCAATCCCTCCCCACTGTACCCCGTGGGGGCAGCCAGCAGCACCCGGAGGGTCCTTTCCTCTGGCACAGCCACGAGTGTGGGTCCCTCCTCTGCTCCCCCCCCCCCAGCTGCACCCTGGGCACCAACTGCCTCCAAAGTTACTCATTTGCTTGTGGACTAATTACTGCGCCATTCACCCCTCCCAGCTCTTGCACACATCGGGGCGAGCTCAACCCCACTCAGGATCGGTGCATAGGGCACAGCGCGAGGTGTGGGGGTCAGCAGAGCTGGGACGGGCACGTCCCCCCCCGGGTGCCACCCCCGAAGCACCACGTGGGGCCCCACGGCACCACAGAGAGTGAACTTTTATTTCCAACAACGACAGCACCTGCCCCGTGGGGTGGGGACGGTGGGGACGGCTTGGGGGACGGGGGGGGGGGGGGGCGGCCACGGGGCGAGGGCACCCGGCCACGGGACCACCACCCGGTGTGTGTGGGGGGGGGGGGGGGCGTGGGGTGCCCAGGGCCGCCGCGCGCGTGCACACGGTGCACTGCGTGAAGAAACATCCCGGTAGAAAAGAACGGAGATGCCACGGCCTGGGCGGCCGGTCCTGCCCGAGGGGGGGGGCAGGGAGGGTGCGCGCGTGATCGGTGGGTGAGTGTGGGGTGCGCGGTCCTCCCGCAGGGACGGCTCCGACGGATGGGACCCCCCCCCCCGGGCACGGAGGAGGACGGAGTAACACAGCGTCCGAGCTGGTCCTGCGTGGGGCTCACACCTCCGTCTGGAAGTCCCCGTCGGCCGCATCCAGCCCGGCACAGGGCCCCTCCCAGTCCGCACAGCGCAGCTCCAGGCGGTCCCGGTGTGCGCTGGGCAGCGAGCCCAGGGTCATCGCCTTGAACGTGCTCCAGGGCTTGGGCGGTGCGGCCGGCGGCTGCGGCTCCTCGGGGCAGGATGTGTCCTGTGGGGTGAGCGGGGTTGCAGCGCGTGGCATTGCCCAGCTCCAGCCCCACGGCGGGCACAGCCGCGCAGCTCCATGCAGCCCCAACATCCCCACACAGCCCCGTCCCCATCCCGTCCCCATCCGCCCGGTCCCCACGCAGTCCCCGCACTTACAGCGGCCGCACTCTTCTCCCCACCCCCTGATGAGACGCTCCATCGCTTTTCTCTCTGCACAAAGAGGCGGCACTCAGCTCCGCAGCTCCGGATCCCACACCCCCCACACTGCCCCGTCCCACTGCTGGAGCCTGGCAGCTCACCTTGATGGTGCCGGCAGCCGGCGCCCGGTACCGGTCCAGCGTGTGGAACTTCTGGTTGAGCTCGTGGTAGAGCTCGGAGTGACGCTTCCGCGTGTGCATCACCTTCTGCGGGGCAGAGCAGAGCCCTCAGCACCCCCACACCCATGGGGGGGCACAGCCACACAGGGGTACCCGGGGACAGCTGGAGCACCACCCCGTCCCACCCACTGCTGCGGACCCGCAGGGCGGGCAGCGCTCTGTGTTGTGCTGCTCCTGCAGCCTGCCCTCTGCCCCATCGGCCCCACACGGCACCGCCGAGGGTCCCCACCCCACTGCCACCGCTCACCTCAAAATCCAGGTCGGAGTACCTCAACCTCTTCCTCTGGCGGGGGATGCACGGAGCAGCGGGGAGCAGAGGGATGAGAACGGGGGGAGGTGTTTGCAGAGCCTCGGGGGCCACGCAGCCCCCCCCCCCCAGCACAGCGGGTACCGAGCAGGGAGCACGGGAACAGGGCAGCACCGCAGCCCTCAGCACACACAGACAACCCCCTCCCCAGCCCCCCACTCACCTCCAGGGACCCCACTTTCATGGCGGAGCCGGGCACAGTGCGTGGCATAGTGCGGCTGCGCTCGGACAGCTCCGACGCCAGGATCTGCCGCACCGTGGGGTGCTGCTTGAACTGCAGCCCATACGGATGCTTCACCGTCCCGTAGGGCTGGCTCAGGTTCACGTTGACGTGCTCCACCGAGACGAAGCCGGGGTAGGAATCCCCCTCTCCTGCCCCGGTGGGACGGGGGGTCCCTTCCTCGGTGCCGGGTCCCTCCTCGTGCTGGAAGGGCTGCAGGCTGCGGCGCGGCAGCACCATGTAATCGCTCTCCCTCGGCGGCTCCCGCAGCCAGCCGTACTCCAGGGGCCGCAGGCTGCTCTCGGTGCACAGGTACACGGGGCCCTGCGCCTCCAGCGGCGCCGGCGGCTCCCCCAGCTCCAAACCCGCCACCACGTTGGGCGTCATCTTGGGCACCTGCACCAGGATGCTGGCGGTGGGGATGTTGCCCGGCAGGCTGGAGAAGCCCAGATTGCCCTCTGAGCTGGTGTTGAGTTTGGGGTCTTCATCGCCGTCCAGAGAGATGCGAGACAAAGTGCCGGTGATGGTGGCGGGGTTGCAGGTGTTCACCTCTTTGAAGAGCACTGCAGGCAGGCAGAGGGTCGGAGGGGTCCTCTTAGAGGGGGGGACAAGGAGCAAGCCCCAAGCCCCCGTGTGCTGGCATCGTGAGGGCACCGTGCTCACCCCATGGCACGGAGCAGCAATGTCCCCAACCCCAGCACATGGCACAGGGGAGCCCTCACCTGTCTGACACGCCAGGTCAACATCCTTTTCAAAATCTGTCTATAAAAACACAGAAGGAGGGGGAAAGGGAAAGAGAAAGAGAGAAGAGGGAGAGAGGTGGGGGAGTGAATGCATCTTGGGGACCCCTAGGGCACACGGGGGTCCCTGCCTGCCCCGCACCGCTCACCCTGCCCGCGCTCACCAGGATCTGCACCTGCCCGTTCTTGCAGGAGTCGGGTGAGTTTTCATTCTCTTCACTCCTGCACACCCCTATCTGACACTTCACCACGTCCTGGACCTGCAGGGACACAGCCGGTGATGGGGGTCCCCTGCGGGCGGTGGGGTGCCCCCGCGCCCCCGGCCCACCTCTCGGCGCAGGAAGCCATGCACGGTGATGATGACGAAGCCCTGGACGGAGTTGAAGACGGCGAAGAGGACCTGGAAGAGGATGGAGCGCCGGTCGGTCATGGCGAGCACGGCCGACATCCAGGTCAGCGCCAGCAGGGGAAGGACCACGCAGGAGCTCCACAGCGATGCCCTGGGGCAGGGAGAGAGGGCGGGGGGTGAGCCCACCGGTGGGGTGCACCCACGCAGCCCCGAGCCCCCCCACCGCTCCCCAGGGCTGCCCACGTGTGCAGCGTCCCAGCAGTTCCCTGGGTCCCCTCCTGGCCCGTTGTCCCCAGTCCGGTGCTGGGTGAGTGCTGGTGGCATCACCCATGGGAGGCTGAGGGTCCCAGGGTGCCGGGGGCCATGGGGTGGCCCCCACTCTCCCACAGAACAAAGGGCATTTTTTGGCACTGCCTTTTGGGGCGGCATCCCCTGCAGCAGGGGCGTCAGGTGGAGGGGGGTCCCACCAGCACCCCGGGGGGGCTCAGCACCAGAAAAGGGCTCCCATGCTGCCCACCCTGATCCCCCCAACCCGAGCAGGAGGAGCAGAGTCCCTGTGCCCCGACCCCAGTGATGAGGTGACGGCAGAAGCCATGCCATGCAGGGGGATGGCTGCAGGGGGCACGCAACCCCGCGCCCGGGGCCGCCCCGAGCACACAGCCTGGTCCCACACCCCATCCCTGACCCCACGGGGGTGCCCGGCGCCCACCCCACGTACGGACCCACCCCCTCCTCCCACCCCGGTGCAGGCTGTGCTCGGGGTGGGGACGCAGCGGGCGCGTGGCGGGCACTAACATGGCACTGCTGGCGGTGGCGGAGGTCATGGCCGCGCTGGACACCACGCCGCACTTGGTGCATTTCAGCAGCAGGCTGCCGCAGGGGGGGGGCTTCGAGCTATGTGCCCACCACCCCCCCGGGCACCCCGCGGCCAGGAGCGGGCCACGCGGGGCGGGCAGGCGGGGGCAGCAAGGCGGGGGGACAGCGGGAGGGACGGATGGATGGATGGATGGATGGATGGACATGGGCAGAAAGCAAATGGAAGGAGAAAGAGAAAGAGAAAGAGAAAGAGAAAGAGGGTTAGTTGGGGCAGCAGAGCTGTTAATGGTTTGCAGCGGTGGCCAAGCGGCAGCAGGGGGGTCCACAGCCCCTCTCCTTGGGGTGACAGCCCCCTCCCCACGCGCTGCCCCCACAGCCCCCAGCAAAAGAGCTGCCCCAGCTTCAGCCCCACTTCCCGCTGGTGTGATGAGCTCTGTCCATGCTCAGCCCGCACCCGTGAGCCCCCACAGCCCCCACCCCACAGCGGGGCAGGGGGCTCCATGCTGGCCCCACATGGCCCCGCCAGGCTCAGGGCACTCACCCAGCTCGCTGCTTTTTGGACTTATCTGAAATGCCATCGCGGGACATGAGCTTGTTGAAGACGATGATGCCCACCAGCATGTTCACCTTGGGGGGAGCGGAGCTGCATTAGGGCACCACGGCCCCCACAACACGGAGGGTCTGGGGTCCGAGGGGGTCTGTCCTACCAGCACAATGACGGCTGCAGGTCCCACGAAGGCGTAGAGCAGACCGCCCTCCAGCGAGAGCCAGCAGCTGCGGGGACCGGGGGGGTCAGGGGTGTGGGGAGGGGACGCCCCCCACCCGCTCCCCATCCCCACCCCCAGCTCGGCGTGCCCCCCATCCCCACGTACTAGCTCGATGTCCCGTAGCCTTTGGTCCGTGTGAAGCCAACAGAGACTGCGACCACGAGGGCGGGCAAACCTGGGGTGGGAGGGAGGGCCGAGCTGTGGGGGGGGCAGCGCTGTACCCCCTGGCACCACCTCCGTGACAGCCCCGATGGATGCGGACGGGGTAAGGGCTGCTGGGGACCCTTACCCCATCCCAAGCACAGGAAGCGTTTCCTGACCAGGCGCGTCCGGATGCGGCCGATCACGGCCAGGTAGGACTGCCAGGCCTCGGTCAGCACCCAGCAGAAGGACGAGAGGAAGAAGAAGTGGAGGAAGGCGGCCGTCATGGTGCACACCCCCTGCGGGGACAGAGGGACGTTGAGGGCGCACGGCACGGCGGCGGTTAACAGCCCGGAGTGAGCGTTGTGCCAAAGCCGCCGCGCAAAGCGTTTAATCCCGAGATTGAGTTCATCCAAATCCAACGTGGGAGCCGGGGGTGGGACGCGGCGCGGTGCCCACCTTGCTCAGCATCTGGGACTGCCCCACCAGGATGAGGACGTTGGAGGCCAGGATGGAGACGCAGAAGTTGAGCAGGATGATGGAGCGCTCCGATTTGATGAACCTGGGGGGCAGAGAGGCTGGGGGGGTTGGACCGTCCCCTCCCTGCCCCCTCGCCGTCCCATGTCTCCAAAGCGCCGCAGTCAGCCCCTTCCCCGCGTGGTATCCCACTGAGCTGCCCCCATAGCTCATGCTGTGCCCCCCTCCAACCCCACTCCCCACCCCAGGTGCCCCCCCGCTGCCCCCACCCCCCTGGACGCTCACCTCCAGAACGCAGCGTAGATCACCAGCAAGGTCAGCAGGGCCACGCAGGACACGGCGCAGCCGATCATCAGCGGCACCGACGGGCTGCCCGAGGGGTCCATGGCCTGGCAGGGAAAGGGGGGAGAAGCTGAGCACAGCCCCCCCCCCCGTGGCAGCTCCCTGCTTGGACCCCTCTGCCCCCACGTGGGACCCCCCATGTGGGGGAGAGGCGGCAATGGTGCAGCCCAGACGCCTTTCTGGGGACCTGTGCCCATCTCCATGCCAACAGGGGATGTGGGCAGAATAGCAATGGGGCGGGGGCCCAACACCAGGGGGGCTGAGACCCCTCCCCTATACAGAGCCCTGCGGCACCCTGCACCCAAACGCATCCTTGGGGCTCCAGGACCCCAAACACTGGGGACCCCCCCCAGCTCTGACATCCCCCAGTGCACACCCACTCGGAGCCACGGCCACAACCCCTTCCCATCCCCACCCCAGGACCCCCGCTCGACCCCGCATTGCTCCCGTTGCACCCACTGCCCCCACCCCACCCGCCACCCCCTACCAGGTCTCTGGGCAGCTGCGCGAGGATGGCGAAGGTGGCGAGCCGGCGGCACTGGCATTTGGTGAGCGCCGGGAGGGTCTCCAGGGTTTGGCAGCTCTCCGTGTCCCAGTTTCCCAAGCCAGCATCGCTGATTAATGGGACGAGTGTGAGAGGGAGAGAGCAATTTCAAGTGATCAGACCCGCAGCCCCTCGCAGCTCCGCATTAACCCTTCGCCTGCCCCCACTGAGTGGGTGCTGGGGGTGTGTGGCACGGCACCAAGTGCTGATACCCACAAAGGATGGTGGGGGGGGCAGCCAGGCAGAGGGGTCCAGGCCTGGGGGGTGGGCATGGGCAGTCCTGGGGGGTCCCCAGCGCCCTATGCAGGAGCACGCCCTCTGCAGACCCAAATTCTGGGGGGCAAATGCTCCCTCTCTGCAACTGCGGGGCCACCCCCTGCGAGGGACAGTGCTGGGACGGGGAGCCCACGCTTACATAGGGCACAAGGGACCGAGCTGTGGGGCTGCAGCACAGCTGGGAACACACATCCCCATGCCAGGCTGAGACCCCCCACACTCATCACAGCCACAGCCATCACCGCAGAGCACCTCCAGCCAGCACCAGTCCCCAGCACCAGTCCCCCCAGTGGGGCTGTGCTGGCCCCGGGGACACGGAGGCGCAGAGCACCCGGGGGTGCTGTCCCCGACCCCCCGGCGCAGCCCCCCCTCGCCATGCCCTACTTTCCCTCGGTGCTGTCACGGCGCTGAGCACGGCGCTAACAAATTGCATCTGGCAGGCTGAGAGCATCTGTCTGCAGCGCCACGCGGAAGCGAACCGATACCCACACCAACAAAATGATCCCACAGCCGGAGGGGATGGCCCCGACCCCAATCCCGCAGTGCCACCACAGGGACAGCACCTCCCCCCCCACACCCCAACCCCGTCCCCGCACCCCACTCACGTCCTCGAGTAGTCCCAGGTGACGCACTGCGGGTGGGACGTGCCCTGCGGGATGACGGATGGATGGGTGGGTCCCGGCCCCACAGCGATGGGGCAGGAGTGGGGTTGGGGGGGGACACTCACGTTGATGATGTGGGAGAGCTCCACCAGCACGAGGGGCTCGGAGGGTCTGGTGGGCGGGCGCACCGTCACCATCAGCACTTTGGAGGTGACGGCCAGCGGGGTCCTGCGGGGAGGAGGCAGCTGTGGTGGGGACACGGGGGGACACAGGGGGGACACGGGGACACGGGGCAGCCCCACTCACCTGGGGGGGGGCAGGATGAGTCCCAGCGTGCGGTACAGCACGGCCCCGATGACAAAGTGGGACGACTCATCCAGCTCTGCAGAGGGGACGGAGAGCGGTGCTGCGGTGCAGAGCCACTGCCCGGCACACGCGTGTGCACTCCTGCGCGTGCTCACCCACGTACACACGTGTGCACACTCACGGCCGTGCCCCGTACCGGCGGAGGCGAGGCTCAGCACCTCCCTGGGGATGAACAGCTTGTCCTCGGAGCTGCGTGCCCAGTCCTTCATGCCCCGGCGCCCCTTCATGGGGAAGTTGATGTCGCTGGACACGGCGGACACGGGCTCACGCTGGATGCTGATCACTGCGGGCACAGCGGGGTCACCCCGGGACCTCCCACCCCCGTTCCCCCCCCCCCCCCCCCGTGCCCCCCGCCGCTCACCCAGGTTGTCGGTGACAATGAGAGAGCTCTGGAACGCCTTCAGCGCGTCCCCCACCAGGTGGATGAAGTCCTCCACCACCTTCATGAGGTGCACGGAGCCGGGGGAGACCTGTGGACAGCGGGCAGCTCCGGGAGCGGCCCCCCCAAGGGACAACACGGGGACACCGGGGGGACAACACAGGGCATTGTGGGGGCACCGTGGGGACATCAGTGGGACGCTGTGGGGTCACCATGGGGATACCATGAGGAGATCATGGGGACATCATGGGAACATTGTGGGAATGCCACAGGGGGCACTGTGGGGACACCATTGGAACACCATGGGGACACCATGGGGACATTATGGGGACACCATGGGGACGCTGTGACCACGCTGCTCACCTGCTGCGCGTCCTCCCACTTGTCCCTGTTCTCCACATCCACCATGTAGCTCACCACCTGGAAGAAGCGCTGCGGGGACGGGGCTCAGTGGCACTGGGGACCACCACCACCGCCCCACGGCGTCCCACGCGTCCCCGTCCCGCTACCTGCACATCCTCGGAGGACGGGATGTACGTGGCCCTCTTGAAGGTGTCGGTGACGTTACGCAGGATCTCGACGGAGAAGAGCAGGTCCCCGCTGTAGTAGGTCTTGCGGGCCATGAGCTCCAGCAGGCTGCGCACCACCTGCGACATGCCCTCGCCCGCCAGCACCCGCTGCCCCTTGGCCAGGTGCTCCCGCAGCTGCATCGGGGAGAGGGTGGGGGACAGCGGTGTCACGCGGTGGGCAGCACCGTGCCCAGAGCTGATCAGATTAATTGGGAGAGCGGCAGGAAAAGGGGGCAGGGGGGCTTTCCCATGCCAAGAGCCACTTTGTGAGGACATGGAGAGAACGGAGACCCCTTCTGGATGCAGGATGGTGCTCTCCCTCCCCACCTGCCTCAGTTTCCCCACCTGGTTACCCACGGGGCAGCGGGAAGAGCACTAGTGGGACCCCCACCCCACACGGGGACAGCAGGGGACAGGGACCCACGGCGACAGGGGATGGAGTGTGCACCTACTGAGAGATGCAAGTATCGGTACTCGTGGGAGATGCAGCGGGCGAAGCTGGGCACACCCCAATACGCGACCCCGTGGGGGTTCAGCAGGCACCGGCGGCTGGCGGACCCTGTGGGGAATATGAGGGCTGGGGGCTCAACAGCAGCACCCCCGGGGCTGGGGGTGGGGGGGCTGCTCACCCCGCGCCCCTCACCTGTGGCATTGGGGGGACACCTGTTGTAGATGACGTCCCCGGCAGCGGTTTTCTTCCAGGTCATCAGCATGACGTTCTCGTCCTTGCACATCTCGTGGTACGCTGTGGGGCACGAACGGGGTCAGGTGCGGCCCCGGCCCCGGGGTGGGCGCTGGGGGCTGCCCCGTACCTGGGCACTTCTTCTCATTGCAGGTCTTCACCTCCTCGCCCGTGCCCTCGCAGGGGTAGCCCTGCACGCCGACGCCCTCGCACATGCGGAAGCGGCGCTGCCAGCCCGTGTCGCACGTCTTGGAGCAGAGGCTCCAGTGGTTCCAGGGGCCCCATTTGCTGTCGGCTGTGGGGACAGGGACACCGTGGGGGCCCCGGGGTGCTGAGCATGGCAAGCGACGTGCAGTGCCGCGTGGGGATGGGGATGGGGATGGGGCAGGGCCACTGCGCTGCGGATCGAGGGCTCCGTGGGGCTTTTGATCCCCGGAATCCATAACTTAAATTCTCTCTTTCCAATGAGAGAATCGTCCCCAGTCTGCGCAGCCGCTGCTCAATGAAGGCAGCCCGAGGGCGCCCAGGTGCGTTACAGACCTGCCCCTGCCCTACAACCCCTCCCTCCACAGCAGATGCAGGGGGAGATGAAGGACGGGAGGAGGGCAGGAGGGACGGGACGAGGCCTTCAGCCCCGTGTCCCCATTCCTGATCCTGAGGACCCTGTGGGGCACTGGGATGGGGTCAGATCTCGGTCCCACCGTAGTGCGCTGTGCACCGGGTACCGATGGGTACCCAGCACCGTGCAGGGAGCAGCGGGGACACGAGCACAGAGACATCTCCTCCAGGAGGGAGCAACCTGTGTGAGGTGGGCAGCTGCTGCCCCCCAGCATCGCGCCCTGCTCCTGCTCCCCACGAATCCACACCCACATCAGCGACCCCACAAGCGTGCCAGCGCATCGCCAACAGCGCCGCCGCAGAAGCACTGAGACAGAATCAGGCCACACCCCCCCCACCTCCCAGACCCCCCCAAACACACGGAGCCTTACTGGGACACGTGGGGTTGGAGCACTCGCGGGCATCGGCGTGGGCCCCCCGGCACTCCCCCCATCCGTGGGCCGACACACTGCACTTGCGCGTGCGCTGCTGAGTGCCGTTGGCGCAGGTGACGGAGCAGCGGCTCCAGGCGCCCCATTCCAACCACTGCCCTTCCACTGCGGGGACAAAGCGACAGAAACGGGTCAGTGCCCGCACACCAGCAGCCCCTGCTGCCACCGCCCGCACCGCGCTCTGCGTGCAACGGGTCCGACCTAGCGACGTGCCGAGCTGGCAGCATCGAGCTGTGCTCTGACCGGGGTACGGCCACCAGGTCTGACCCCAAACCCCACAGCAGTGTCTCTGCACCGTGAACCCTGACAGATTCCTGCACTCCAGGTGACAAAAGCCACCTTGAGCAGCAGGGATGCAGCCCCATGGGGTGAGGTTGGGTGCACGCTGTGCACCTCGTGTCACCGCAGCACACATGGGGTGTCCCTGCAGCCCACGGCCCCGACACAGCGTCTGGGGAACACACACAGCCAGAGCCCTCCGCTGCCTCCTGCACCTCCCTGCTGCCCCACGTTGTCCCCGTGCCACCCCAGGTGCCAGCACACCCCGGGGATGGCTCCTTGTGCCCGTGGGGGTCCGGGGCCCTGCAGCACGGCTGGCTCTCCGTGGGGACTCCCGTGTGGGTGCACTCCTGTGTCCCCACGCTGCCCCATGTCCCCGTGGCTGCAACGCCTGAACCTCACACCACTGCAGCCCCTGCGCCGGGAGCACAGCCCTCGCCCGCAGCTCTTTTCCTGGCTGTCCCAGGGCTGGGGACACAGAGCAGGGGGAGAGGGGAGTGGTACTGACCCGGGCAGGTCGCGATACTGCAGGGCTTGGCCTGCAGCTCGGGGCCCTCGCAGGCTTTCCCTCCGTGCTGCGGGGCCACACACCGCCGCGTCCTGGTCCTGGCCCCTCGCCCGCAGGTCACCGAGCACAGGCTCCACGGGGACCACTCCTCCCAGGCACCGTGAACTGCAACACAGCACAGGGCCGTCACGGCACGCCCGACCCCGCAGGCTGCAGCCTCCCTGCATCCCCTCCTCCCGGCACAGAGGGGTCCCGGGCATCGCAGACCCCTCGTGCCCAGGGGAACTGCTGGGCACTGCCCCATGGCACCAGCTGCACCTTCCCTGACTCCGTGCCCTAGCAGCCCAAGCAGGCAGCAGTGCTGCCCCGTGGCTCCCTGCCCTGCTCCATCTCCCTGCTGGGACCCCGCAGGTGTGTGCACCCCGCGCCTGCTCAGCCTGCCACCAAACCCTGTGCGCAGCCCCTTCCTCGCACCAATTACATTTACATGAGCTCAGCCCACCTGGAAACAGCCAGGGGTACCACGCAGCTCCCCAGGCGTCCCCAGGGACGCGCTGTGAGCTGAGGTGTCCCCGTCAGCCCCCGCACCCACGGGAGCACCCACGTGTCACGGAGTGCACAGCCCGTGTGCTGCAGTCATGGAGGACACACAGTCCATAGCACAGCTTGATGTCTCCTGCCCCGCACAGATTGGGGTCAGCCCCATCCCCACTCCGTGGGGCACACACACACCACACTGCTCCTCCAGCACAGTGCTCCCCGGGAGCCGACGCCGCTGGGAAGGTGAGGTGATGGGGAAACCTCTGCACGGAGCCCCCTCCTCGCTTCCCCCATTTCCACAAATGCGCAACGCCGCTGTCCCCATTCCCTGGTGCCCCTCTGTCCCCCCCCCCGTGCCCCATACCTGGGCAGGTGGCCGTGTTGTTGCAGGTGCGTGTCTCCCGCAGCAGCCCGCTGCACAGCGTCCCGTACGGAGAGGAGACGCAGGAGCGCGTCCGCACCTGGGAGCCCTGCCCGCACGTCAGAGAGCAGACGCTCCACTGCGACCACTCCTCGGCTGCGGGGTCCCCTGGGAGGACACGGGCAGTGAGGGACGGGGACAGCCCAGGGAGCACCACGTGGCCCCACTGGGGACGGGGAGAGGGGTTGGGGTGGAGGTGGAGATGGGGATGAGGGTGGGTTGGGGATGGGGATTGGGATGCAGCTGGGCAGCACCCACGGGCACAGTGGGCACGAGCACGTAAGCTGGGTGAAGGAGCCCCCACCGTGGCAATGCTGCTCCCAAACCTGGAAAAAAGGGTCAGGGCACAGGATCTGACCCCTCTCGGGACCCCTGGCACCGATCTGACCCTGTGTGGGGTCCCAGCACTACACGAGCTCCGGGTGCCCTCAGGGGAGTGTGGCACACCCCACCCCGCCCGCCCTCCCCACCCCGCTGACATTTGCGAGCGCCCGGCTCTGATGAAGCTTGATGATCCATCTGAAGCTATCGGACAGGCCAGAAGAAAAGGCCATCAGTTTAAATTAAAAAGGAATACACGGGGGGAGGGCTCTGAAGGGGACAGTTCGTCCTGCAGGCGAGCTCCGCTCACACCAAAGTGCCTGCAGCAGGGGGGGATGGGACCACCCCCACCCCCACGGGGCCACACTCGGGGCTGGGTGCCCCCACAGTGGGTGTTCCCATGCCTCAGGGGGTAGGAGCAAGCTGTGGGAGATCTGCATGCCGGGCACACGGAGCAGTGCGGGCCCATCCATCTCTGCTCGCCTCCAGGCCCATCAATCAGGAGGAGCTGGGGGGGGGGGGAGCACTCCGCCGCAATTACCCAGATGAATTTGCCAAATAAATACATTTGAACGAAACAATTAATAGATTTTTTTTTCTTTCTTTTTTTTTTTTTTTGCTTTTTGCTTTACAACCCTCGGAGGGAAAATGTATAAATGAGGTCGGTCCGTGGGCTGGAAGCAAAGGAAGTCACTCGGTCTGCGTCGCACACAGCCCAGCACGGTGCTGCCCCACCCCCCCCACCCCCCGTACCTGTCTGGGCCATGTACACCCCCGGCTCATCAGCCGACCGCGGCCACTGCGTCTTCACCTTCTGGTTCTCCTCGGCAGCATTGCCTGGAAGAGAGAAGGGCTGCAATGAGAGGGGGTGGGGGACGGGGGTGGGATGGCGTGGGGACAGCGTGGGGATGGGGCTCAGTGTGAGGATGGGACGCTGTGGGGACGTTGTGAGGTGGGATGAGGATGCCCAGCCCCACACTGAGCACTGTGGGGTTTCCTGAGGGCCCCAAAATGCATCACACCTCTGCCAGCGCCTGCGTTACGGTCACGTGGGATGAAATGGAGCCCTGCACCCCAAGGCATCGCTGACCCCCAGGCACCCGGACAGCGGGGAGCAGCAGCGCTCTCCCTTCCCCCCTGAACAGATTGCTGCAGTGAGGTGGCACAAATTTATGGCTCAGCTCACCAAAAATAACAAGAGATCCATCAGGAGCATTTGGCGTGAAATTAACTGGCACGCGGAGGGCTCAGCAGAGAGGCACAGGGGGCTGCCCTACCCCATCCCCCCACCCAGACCCTCCTGGGACTCCCCGTGTCCCCCGACACCACACCCAGGTGCCAGTGGGGTGGAGGTGGTGCCCACATCCCCTGGCAGAGCGGGGTGCAGGTGGCACACAGAGCCTGGAGCCCCAGCCGTGCCCGCCAGGGTGGTGTGATATCCATGGGATGGATGGGAGGTGACGTGGGGACATGGAGCACCGAGCTGTGCTCCTCATGCAGCGCACACAGTGATGCACGGCCACGGGAGGGACCTGTGCTGACACTGCTACACACCTCCCCAGGAGAGCCCGGGGAAGCCATAAATCCCGAGGATATATGAGGGAGCTCTGCCCAGCTGTGTTCGACAGAGACACCAAATTCAATTTCCTTTGGAGAGCACTAAATCCCCGGTCCTCCCCGCAGGGCACTGCCCACAGCAGTGCCCCAACCCTGCTGCCCACGTAGCATCTGACCCGGGGTCTCCCCGTGCTGCGAGGAGGGGGCCCTTCAGTGTGCCCCCCACCCATGACGGCCGTGTCCCCACAGCTCCATCCCGGCACCACCGCTGCGGTGGTGGCAGTTGTGGGGCACTGTGGCCCCATGAGCTGAGCACGGAGGGCTGAGACAGTGCTGGCAGAAACATGGATGGCACAGCTGTGACACACGCAGCCACCCCACGGTACCCTGACCCTCCACCTCCCACCAGTGGGGGATTAACGCCTGCGTGGACCCACATGGGGCTGCACTCCGGGGGCTGCATCGCTTTGGGGAGTGCCGGGGAGGGCAGCGCCGTGGCTGGGAATGAGACCTCATCCCTTTGGCTCCCACGGCGTAAAGGGGAAAGCATCGAGGACGGGGACCCCGTGGCACCACCGTGGCTGGGAACGGGGAGGCCCCGGGAGCTGCTGGGCTGATGCCAGCCCCGAGCGGCTGCGGCTCTCGGCGGAGGAGAGCCGGTGAGATCAGCGCTGGGCACCTGCCAAGCTCTGCTCACAGGCGCCATTCAGCCCCAGCCCCACTGCCGCCCTGAAAGGAGCCCATTCTCCCCCCGGGGGGCACGGGGGAGGCCGGGTGGGAGCACCCCTCGCTGCCATGAAGGATGCTCTGTGCTTCGGGCGCAGTGACGCACGTGAGTGCCCGGTGTGCACGGGGACGCAGCGCAGTGGGATGGCACCTGGACCCCACGCTGAGCTCCTAATCCTCCCATATAAAAGGGGAGGGGGGGGGGGGAGAAGCAAAAAATCAGCTCAAGGAGCTCCCCTCGGGATGAGGCGGTTTATGGCCACGCAGCTGAAACGGACCTGGGATTTATTTGGGGGATCTGCCCGTAATGACATTTAGCTCCTGAAATAAATGCTAAAGCCCAATGAAATTATACATGTACACAGAACCCATCGCCACCGCCAAATCTGCTGCGAGCAGCACTGCCCTGGATAAAGAGCGCGAGGAGATAAGCTCCTCATCGCGCCGCCTGGGGCTGGCGCGGGGGAACATCTGGCCAGATGTGCTCCCAAAGCACCAGGGACGGCCCCACGTGCGCAGGGAGTGTCGGGATGGGCAGCCCCCCACCAGCCCGGCCCCATCGCTCAGGGCATGGGGGGGTGCGGGGGAGGGGGGGGGGGGGGAGGGGCACATCTGCTTTGCTCGCAATTTGCTCCCGCAATTCCGTCCTGAGCAAATGGCTTCGCTGCGCCTGGTTAACAGCCATCCTGCCTGGAATAACAAGAGCACGGGCTGCAGCAGTCAAGGGTAATTTGCCGTGGGAAAGGGTCATTTTACCTGCAAATTGTTTTCCACGTCTGCACCAATGCAGAGTGACAGCGCTCCTGCTCCGGGCTCGCGCTCAGGCGAGCAGCAGCGTGGCCGCGCAGGAGGCGAGCGGGGCCCTGGGGCTGTGCAGGCTGTGCTCGAAGAGCCGTGCAAAGCGTGGGGGCTGTGCTGGGCAGAGCGAGCTGCGGCTCCGGGAGCTCAGGGTGTTGCTCATGGAGCTGCGGCAGAGCCAGGAGAGGAGGGATTTACCCCTTCCGTGGGCTCACCCAGCTGGAGGTAGGAGGGTGCAAGGAGTGCGCACGAGCAACGTCCGTGTTCTGCTCCTTGTCCCCATCCCGTGTGATCTGCAGCCCCATTCCTAAGGGCTGTGTCTGAGCAGGCTCCATCCCATGCACACTTTCCCTGCTCCGGGCATGGCCCCCACTTTGCACCCTCCTGCCCCAGGGAGCACACAGGCAGCATTCCCCCCGTGCATGGCATTCCTGCTCACTGCACAGTGCCCGGGTTGCACTGCCCTGTCCCGAGGAGCACGCGCATCCTTAGGATTCATCGTTTGCTCCGAGCACAGCACGGTCTGGGGCAGCAGTGTGCATGAACAAGGCCCATCCTTTGCACGTTCCCCCGCTCCACACCCAGCAGCAGATTTGCACCTCCACAAGTGGCTCGGGTCCACCCCCTGCACACCGCTCCCATCCCACTGCCCCCCATCCCACTGCCCCCCCCTCCCACCCCACTCACCGTGCGGGGCCTCGGGCAGCTCCAACTCGTTGCCCGTGGCGGAGTGCAGCTCAGGTTGGGGGCAGCAGTGCGGGGTGGCAGCAGGGGGCGGGGGGGTGCGGGCAGCGGGGTGCCGCGTGCCGTTGTGCCGCGGTGCCGGGGCACTCTCCGCTTGGCAGCTGCAACCCGCGTGGGTGAGGCCGCAGCGCCGGGCGCCGGGGGCTTGCAGGCACTCCTCCAGCCAGCGGCACAGCACGCTGCAGGTGAACTGGCTGGAGTTGTTGTTGTTGATGAGCAGCACCTCCACGAAGCGGAACTCGAGCGCTTGCGGGGCCAGCAGGCGCGGCGCAGCCTCGGGTTCGGCCGCCAGGCACAGCTGCACGAAGTTCTTGTCGAAGTGAAGGAACGTGAAGGGCCCCGCGGCTTCGCACAGCTCCAGCTCAGCTTCTTCCCCCTCCTCCTCCTCCTCCTCCTCCTCCTCTTCCTCGGGGTGTGGGGAGGGCGGGGGGCTGGCGGGCTCCGCGCGCGGCTCGCAGGTGTAGTTGGCCAGGTAGTGGTCGAGTGGCAGCACCATGGGCGAGAAGTGGGTGCACACCTGCTCCTCGCGGTTGAAGCGGAGGTACAGAGAGTATTTGGTGGGGTCGGGGTTCTCCAGGGTCCAGGAGCAGCCGGAGGAGATGGTCGGGAAGAGGTCCTTGAGAGAGAAGGAGCCGTAGAGGACCCCAGAGGCCAGAGCGGAGCAGGCGCTGGGAGCCGGGTCGAAGCCCCGCGTGAGCCACAGGACAGACGATATCACAGCCAGTAAGAGGGGACCAGCAGCGGTCATCCTATGGCATTTGCCCTGTGGGAGACACGGACGGACTGATGAACAGACAGACAAACGGGCAGGCACGAGACAACGTGTCCTGGGAGCCGCAGCAGGGGTGTGGAGCTGGTGCAGGGGGTGGGCAGCCCCCTGTCGTGTCATCCCCACCCCCACTCTGAGACCCCAGCGTGGACCGAGCGATCACTCAGCACCGATTTCTTGGGCAGCACACGGGGTGTGCAGAGCATCGCTGCCGATAGCTTTTTAATGTCTCATTAATAAGATAATGCACGTGGTGGCCTTATAAAGCAGGACCGGAGCGCGGCCTTACAGCGGCCAAGGGCACCGAGCACACATCAGCACTGCTCTGTGGGGGAGGGGAACAACTGGGGAGGGCCGGGGGGCAGCCCCCCACCCTCAGGCTCTTCCACATCCCAAATCCTGCCCTGACTGCTGGCAGCCGGGCACCCCCAGGCAGGGCAGGAGCCCGAGCTGCGGCTGAGGCTGCGCTGAAGCGGTACAGGGCACATTAGGGAGCTAAAAATAATCCAGCTCACATGCAACAGGCACAGGGGCTCAGTGCCGGCGGCACGTGCACGGGGAGGAAGGCACGGCGGGCAGCCGGGACGAGCAGCTGGGACCCCCAGGTGTAGGATGTGGGGGGAGCACGTGGAAGCACTGCTTTGCTCCCACCCCGTTCAGTAGGGCACCCCACAAGCAGCGAGCTGCGCCGTGTCCCCAGGCATCACAGGCACCATCAGGGACACGGGGCACCCCGGAGGATCCCACCGCGTGCGGCTTTGAGGAGGAGGAGGAGGAGGAGGAAAAGGAGGAGGAGGTCAGCTGGGGACACGCTCCGCTCTGCAGCGAGCTGAGCGCGGGGCTCCCGCAGCCTGGCAGGGACACAAGATGGTGCTTGCTTCGCTTCCTTCACCCGGCAGCAGCAAGCAGGGAACGCTCCGTCCCCGCTGCCGGCACGGCTCCCCACATCCCGACCACACTGCCGTGAGGGAGCACCCCACACCCCGACCCCACAGCACCGCACGGCCGCTGCCCACGGCCTCGCTCAGCACCGGCCCCGCTCCCCACAGCGAGTGCTGCTGCTGCAGTGAAAATATTTCATTGGGCCGCACGCTGAGCCCGAGAAAAGATACTGAAGAGCCGAGGCACCGAGCGACCCGCGGGGGACGCAGAGCCGCAGGGCTGGCACCTGCCCTACCTGGGGACATTGCCGGCCCAGAGCCCCAAAACCGCCCCACACCTCGAGCTGGGGAGCACGCAGCTCGCCATGCTGGGAGCCGTGGGGGTCCCCGCTGCTCCCCGAGCCCTGCTGCTTCCCAGCACCCCGCAGGGCTCAGGGAGATGCTGCCGGCACTGCTGGCACCGCTGGCACCGCTGGCACGCTGCACACTGCTCCAGCCCCTCTCGTCTCCCTTTGTTCCCCGCCCGGGCTGAGGGGGAGGGCCGGGTTTTTAATTAAAGCTTTTTAAAGAGCCATTACAGAGCTGGGAAACGACTGCACGGAAATGACAGCGCTGTGCCGCGGAGGGAGGAGCGGCGGCTCCGTCGGGGAACGGGCATCGCTCCGTCACCGCCGGGATCCCTCCATCCCAACGCGATGCCTGCAGGCTCCAGCAGCAGGAGGAGGCACTGCCCTGCCCGACAGCACCCCGCTCGCAGGCTGCTGCCCCAAAGGTCGACTTTATGGGGGATCCCACCCAGCCCGGCACGTGGCCTCAGTGCTGGGAGCAAAGGTTCCCCCGTGCGATGGCAGAGAGGAACACGTCGCCCCAGAAGCGATGAGCGGGCGTCACTAAACCCCGCCGGCATTAATAATCTGGGGAACGATTAATAGCAAAGGAAAGGAGATTTGGGGTTTAAGTGACACGCTTTTTAAGCAGGCAGTGTTGCGTTAATGAGCTGAATGAGTCGCGCGGTCCGGGTGACGTCGGGAGGAGAGGGACAAAGAGGGAGAGCGGGGCTCGGGCAGCGCTGCAGCGCCGGGCAGAGGAGCACCGGGCTGGAAAGCAACGGGGGGGGGGGCGGGGGGGGGGCTCGGCACGGCTCGGCTCCATCCCACCCCAGCGCATCGCTGCTGCCCAGCGGTGACCGCCGGCGAACAAAGCGCAGTAACGAGCTCCTCCCCGCGAGGTGAGCCGCCCGCCCGCTGCCCGCTCCCGGGATCTTCGCCGCCGCTTCAAAGGCCGCGGGGATCCGCAGAGCCGCCCCCCCGCCCCCACCTCCCGCTGCCCCCCCTCCCCCCCCTCCCCGGCGCGGCCCCTCCGCCCCTCCTGAACGCTCTGAGCTCCTCCAGATGAAAGTCTCGGAGAGCGCAGCCCTCCTTTCCGCCCCCCCCCCCCCAGCCCCGACCCCCGGGACCGCGGCACCCTGCAAAGCGCGCACGTGCACACGTGTGCACCCAGGCGTGTGCGCGCTCGTGATGCCGCGGACACGCGCGTGTGAGCTCAGAGCGGGGTCAGTGCCGCCCCCTCCCCCCACCGGGCACACGGGCTGGAGGAGCCGTCATTGACGGGGCCGCTTTGGCGATCGCTGCCAAATTTATTTCACTTAACTGCTGTTGTAAAACTCCTCTCCAGAAGCACGGCCCGGACTGGGGGCTGCGCTGCGCTCAGGAGCGGCTGCGATGCTCCTGTTCCCCCCCCCCCAACACACACACACACCGTGCAGAGGGGCGGGGGGCTCCAGCAGGTCTCCAAATTGGGGTCCGGGCCCCCTCAGGCAGCAGCAGCAAGTGGATGTGTGCCCGCGGGGGGGGGGGGGGGGGGGGGTCGGTAGCTCCTGCTCTCGGCTGGATGTCTCGGGAACCTCCGAGCTGCCGCTCCGTGGGGAGGAGAGGGGTCGGATCCATCCTGCCCTCGTCAGACGTGACAACGAACTGATGGGCCGAGGGCCGCGGTGCCCCCCGCCAGCTCCGGGGGTGCGACGGAGACTCGGTGTTTGGCAGCTGAGCCGGTGGCTCCGGGCCAACCTCGTCCCCGTTAGAGGATGGCGGCGCGGTAGGAAGTGAGTTTGCAGGGCCCCGGTCCAAATTCCCTCGGAGAAGCATCGAGGCGTCAAAGCAGGCGGATCCCGAAAGCTCCGTGCGTCCGTCTGAGCGCGGGGCCGCAGCATCTCCCCCCCCCGCGGGGCAGGGAAAGCACGGGGAGCCCGTGGGGACGGGGCTGTCCCGCCCCACATCCGTCACTCAGCAGCAATGGGGTGAAGGAAAGCCCGTCTATTCCCACAGTCGGGGCAGAGCCCGCCCCGATGCAGCGCTGACGGCGCCGGGTCCATTTTCTGCGCGGTTCAGACCGAGGTTTGTAGCATCCCAGCTCCTGGAGAACTCCTCGCATCAAAAGCGGAGTGTGGGAAGGAGAGGCCTCGAGGAGGAACTGCCGCCAGCTCCGGCACGCAGCCGCCTCCGGCAGAGCCAAACCCCGCGTGGAAATGGGGGGGCCGAGCACCCCGGTGGGGGCGGCCGAGCGGAGCCACAGTGACAGCGACGACGGCTCCTCCCCACCGCCTCCGTGCGGGACCGCATGAGCACCAACGCCGGCAACCCCCAGCCCGGCCCCAAACCGAGCTGCTGTGGGGCAGAGATCAGCCCCGCTGCCCCCCAGCGCTCTGCCAGCGCCGGTCCCACGCACTGTGCCCCATCCGTCAGCATCGCCCGCCCCATAACCACGCACTCAGAGCGGCACAGCTCGGCCACCCCGAGGCCACCTCCCCACGGCCGAGTCCCCGTGTGAGCTGCGCTGCCATCCACGCGGGCAGCAGTGCCGTGACCTAGAAACGGGAAGGGGCTGCTCGCACGGCGCGGGGCACGGCCACACTGCCGAGCGGGGCTGCACCGAGCCGGCCGGCTTCAACAAGTGACACGGGGACACGCGTGGGACAGCCCCGCATCCGTGGGGGGGGGGAGGGGATGAAGGGAAGGGAAGGGAAGGGAAGGGAAGGGAAGGGAAGGGAAGGGAAGGGAAGGGAAGGGAAGGGAAGGGAAGGGAAGGGAAGGGAAGGGAAGGGAAGGGAAGGGAAGGGAAGGGAAGGGAAGGGAAGGGAAGGGAAGGGAAGGGAAGGGAAGGGAAGGGAAGGGAAGGGAAGGGAAGGGAAGGGAAGGGAAGGGAAGGGAAGGGAAGGGAAGGGAAGGGAAGGGAAGGGAAGGGAAGGGAAGGGAAGGGAAGGGAAGGGAAGGGAAGGGAAGGGAAGCCCCCATTTTCCTCCACATCCCTGCACATGCTGCACGTGCCCATGCCAGCACACGCTCAGTGCCCACACGTGTGCCCTCACCGCATGCCCACGCTCCCCAGGCACCGCTCACCCCATAGCGCTGCACTGGGGGCTCTGCGCACCCCCCGACCCAGCAAAGCCCGACTCAGGGAGGGCTGCACGCTGCCCTGGTGCGGTGCCAGCGCCGTGCCCACGCTGCCCATTCAGCGCGGTGCCGGCGTGGGGACGGGCACACGCCGCACGCCCACGGGTGCCAGGCTGGCAGCACGCGCGTGCCCACACCGGGGCTGCCGAGGACACCGCTCAGGCAACCGAGCCCCCACGGATGCGATGCCACAGTGCCACGCGGTGCCCACCCACGCGTGGGCACCCTCTGTGCCGTAGGGGCAGCGCTTGGGACCCCCACCCGGGGCACGCCCGGTGCGAACCGAGCGCCGCAGCCCCGCAACTTCCAGCGGGGCCGGGGGAACCGCATCCCGGTGCCGGTGCGGGAAAGTTCCCCGGGGCCGCGGAGCTCCCGCAGCGCGGCGGAGCGGGGGCTGTGCCAAGCGGCAGAACGGGAACCGCAGCCCGCAGAGCTGCCGCCCCCGCCGAGCGCACCGCACCCCGCGGCCGGGCACAGCGAGACGGAGAAAAGGGCTTCGGAGCACCGGGATTGGGGGGGGGGGGGCAGAGCACCGGGATGGGGGGGGGGGGGGGGGGCAGCGCACCGGGGAAGGGGTTGGGGTCGGTGCGGCGGGAGGGGGACGCTCGGAGCACCGCGGGGGGATGCTCGGTGCCGCCCTTACCTGCGCTCCGTCAGCAGCGCGTGGAGCCCCGGCGCGGCGCGGCGTGCAGCGGGATGGCCATCCCCGAGCGGCGGCGGCGGCGGCTGCCGGTGCCCGGGAGCGCCCGGGGGAGCGCGGCGGAGGAAGCGGCGGCGCGCAGGGCCGGCAGCGGGCACGCGGAGCGCCGGGCCCCGGCGGTGGCGGCGGAGGAACGCGGCGGCGCGCGCGGCTCGGGCACTTGCTGCATGCGGGGCGGCGTGACAGCAGCGGGCATGGCGGAGTGCGCGGCCCCGCCGCCGCCTTAAGGAGAACGCGGGCGGTGGGAGGAGGGGAGGGGGAGGGGGGGGAGGAGGGGGTGTCCCCCCCTATCGGTGCTGGAAAGGAGGGGGAGGATGCCGGGATGGTGCAGGGAAGGAAGGGGGGGGGGAACCGGTTGCGCGTGCACGCGGGGTGGGGGGGGGGTGGGGGGGATGTCGTGCACATGTGCAAATGGCTGTTGTGCACATCAGGAGTGTGCGCGTGCAGACGGGCAGTGTGCACGCGCGTGGATCGGGTTTGTGAGCACGTCGGCGTGGGCTGTGTGTGCACGAGCGTGCACGGCTGGGTGCTCAGCACGCTGCTGCGTGGGTGCTGAGCCCGCACAGCACGGCCCTGTGCAGGGTGAGCGTGCACGTGTGCGCAGAGCCTGGCGCGATCGGCGGGCGGTGGGTTACAGGGAGAGCCGGGCCACCACGCCGGGTGAGAAGTGTGCTTGGCACGCACGGCTTTGCACGAATGTGGCACGAGTGTGTGCGACACGACGATGTCCTGTCGGAGGATGGCAGGGCAGCATCCAGCCCGGCACCACGCAGCTGCAGCGCGGGGCCGTGCCCGCACGGTGCACAGCTGCTCCCTCCATCCCTCCCTCGTCCCTCCCCTGCTGGTGCCCGACCCCACGTCCCCAGACAGACAGACAGACGCTCACCGCCTCCGGGTCGAGGCAGGAGGGCAGCGCAGCAGCTCGAGGGCTGCTCCTTACACCGGCGAGAGCAGCAGTGGTGGCTCAGACATCACTGGAGGATATTCGGCGCCCGTCTCTGTAAATACAGATCAGTGCAGATCGGAGCAGAAGGGCGATCCTGCGCCCGCAGCTCTCCGGGTCGCACTGTGCTTCCCGCCGGGTGTTTGCTCCCGCAGCTGGCTGGGGCTGCACGCTTGGTGTGCTTCCAGATCTCCTCGTCTCCAGCTCCAGGCGCCCTGCGAGAGCTGTGGGTCTCTGGGTGCCATCGCCGTGGCCCGGCCCAGCTCCCAGCACCCATCCTGCAGAGCCCTGTGTGCAGCGTGGGGGGGGGGGGGAGGCCCGAGCTGCAGGAGCTGGAGGCACCCACTGTTACCAGGACAACTGGGTGCTCTCTCCGTAGCTGCTTTTTGCTGCTGCATCCCTGCAAACTCCCCCTGCCACAGCCCTGCTGGCCGTGCCCCCAGCAAAGCACGGGGGTGTCAGACCCCCCTGACCTCCACGCTCTCCCCCCCGGGAGCAGGCGGTGCTCGGGGAAGGGCAGGAGAACCCCACGTGGGGTTTCACACCACGGAGTGCAGCACTGAGCAGCAGGCAGGGCCCAGCCCAGGCCTCCCCCTGGCTCCTGCACCGCTGTGCTTCCAGCTCCGTGCGCTCGGTGAGAAGGGCTCTGCTGAGGGCCGAGGTGTGCTCCCGCAGGGCCGAGCCCCCCCAGCATGCCCTGACCCCCCCGGCGCCGTGCTGCTGCCCAGGGGATGTGTCTGAGCTCAGCGTCATCGCTGCGTTCACATCCAAGCGCTCTGTGCTGACGGTTCGAGCCGAACCAGCAGCGTGTCTGTGTCACCAGGGCAGGGCACAGGGCTGGGCACGCCACGTTTCAGCACAGAGCGCGTCACGGGGCAACCGGGAGAAACGGGGCAAAATGGGGGGAAACAGGGGCACCCCCACCCCGGTCCGAGCACAGCGGGCGGCCGTCGGAGCCACTTCGCCCCCAAACAGCGCCGCACACGAGCAGCAGCTCCCGAGCAGAAAACTTGGCATCAATATTCATCTCGATTAATAAACATGAGGCTGCAGAAAGCCCGGCTCCAGCCTCCAGCAGGGAGCACCGCCACGGCCGGAACGCCGGCACACCGTGCGTGAAAACAGCACGAGAACCCGAAGGTTGGACGCTGGGATGGCATTCCCCGGCCCTTCATCAGCAGGGCGGCATCTCCTGGGGCACAGGAGGCGGCAGGGCCAACCTGGAGCACCCCCAGCCCCGGGGGTGTGCGGGGGGTTGCAGAGGGGTATCCCCACCCCAGACCCGGGTTTGGGGGCTGCGGGGTCGGGCAGCGATGGCTCCGGCTCGGGGCAGCCCCGCAGGACGCTGCTGCTGTCCTGGCGCCAGCAACCCGGGGCATAAACAAGTGGCTGACATTTCAGCACCGCCGCCAGGCCCCTGGATAAAAGCAGAACATAATTAGCAAATTAATCAGGAGACAATAGCCGGGGATGTCACGCCGCCGAGCTGTCACTCGCTCCGTCTGGAGCTGACCCCGCATCACTGGGCGCGTTCAGGGCCAGGAGAGCTGGGAAGGTGGCTGTCCCCACGTCCCCATATCCCCGTGTCCCTGAGTCCCCACATCTCCATGTCCCCGTATTTCCACGTCCCCATGTCCCACAGGACGGGGGGTGCCACATTTCCCGCAGACGGAGCCCCCCGAAGTGCAGCCCCTCCCCCCCCCTCCTCCTCCCCCCCCCCACCAAGAACAACATTTAAAACCGTGAATCGGAGCGAATTTGCGCTCGGCTTATTAGACACCCTGCAAATACGGCAAACCTCGTTCAAACACATTTCGGTGATAAAACGATATTGACTCTGAGTAATTAAAAATCATTTCCATATTCAAATACGGCTGATTGAGGAGCAATGGCTGCCTTTTAATTGCCTGAAGGGGAACGATCAACTTCGGGAGCACGCAGCTCCGCTCGGTGGGCTGCGGAGGAGGAGGGGGAGGAGGTGTGGGAAGAGGAGGAAGAAAGGAGGAGGAGGTGTAGGGAGAGGAGGAGGAGGAGGAAGGGGCGGAGGAGGAGGGCTGGCACGCCAGCAGCGCGCAGGGTGAGGCCGAGGAGCCGTGCTCTTCCTCTGCACGGTGCGGCAGCAGCAGCTGGGGCAGCGAAACACTCCCAGCACCAAATGGGGCTCCCAGGGAAACCAGCCCCGAGCTCGGTTCTGCCTCTGCACGCGTGGGCGTGCACTGGGGACGTGGGTGTGGGTGCAGGGATGTGGGCACGCAGGGTCTGTGTGTGCCCCCGCTGCTGGCACAGCCCCCTGGGGCCAGAGCTCCACAGCTGGGGTGAGTGGGGCAGCACGTGGGGGGCACGGCACGCACACAACCTCACCCCAAGCAGCGCTGCAGGGTTGGTCCCGGTGTGCTCCAACCTTGCACGGCTGCTGGAAGCTTCCCGAAGCCCCTCCCGTTTATTCCCACCCCATCCGTGCCTTGTACCCCTCGCCCTCTCCCCGCTGCCCGCTGTCGCTGTGTCACGGCGCTCCCACGCGGGATGCTCAGCACGCGGCACGGCCCCCCACGCCCCACCGCCCTCGGAGCGGATTCACACATCGTTTCCACATATCCTCTCCTGCCCTGGGCTGCCCTCCCAGTGCCACTCCACTTGGGGACCCCAAGAACCGGGCTGAGCAGGACCCATATTCCCCCCCAGGGGTCCCCACGGGGAGTGGGGTGCGCTCCTCCTCACCCTTTCCTACCCACTGCTCTCAAGGGGAAGATACTGAGGCTAAATCCGGAGGGATGAGAGCACCGTGAGGAGAGGGAATGCTGCAGCGTGCCGGAGGCAGAGCGGGCTCTGTGCCTCCCACAGCCCACATGGATGCACGAGGGCTGCAGTCAGCGCCGGAGCGTGCGGAGAAGAGGAGAGGAGGGGAGTGAGAGCGGGACGTGTGTGAGCAGAAATTGAATTTTTATCAGTTTCTATGTAGATGGTGTTTATTCATCTGTCTCCCATCCATCTCTCCCTGCATCTCCCTATTTCTTTTGCAAAATTACTTTCCTCCTTTGGCCTAATTTTGTTTGTACAGATAGCGGCTGCTTTCTTCCATTTCAGCATAAAAAATATCATTGTCAATGAGGTGCTCTATATCCCCGGCAGAAGTTGGAGCAGCCCCCGGAGCACTTCAGCCCTTCGCTCCCGCGGGGCTGCATTTCCATCACAAAGAGCCGATGCTTCTGAAGAAGAGGTCGGTGCCACCTCTGGCAGAGTGAGGCAGCAGCAACCTAATCCTAACCCTAACCTTAAACCTAACCATAACCATATCCATAACCATAACCTGAACCTGAATCTGGACCTTAACCCTAACCAAAACACTAACCTTAACCATAACCATAACCATAACCATATCCATATCCATAACCATAACCATATCCACATCCATATCCATATCCATAACCATAACCATAACCATAACCATAACCATAACCATAACCATAACCATAACCATAACCATAACCATATCCATACTTATACCCATAACCTTAACCCTAACCATAACCATAACCATACCCATAACCATAACCATAACCTGAACCTGAACCTGAACCTGAATCTGGACCTTAATCTTAACCCTAACCATACCCATACCCATACCCATAACCTGAATCTGAATCTGAATCCTAACCCCAAACATAACTACAACCATACCCATAACCATGACCATAACCTGAACGTTAACCTTAACCATAACCATACCCATAACCTTAACTATAACCAGAACCAGAACCAGAACCCTAACCTGAACCATCCCCATCCCCTTAGCCATAACCCTGACCCACATCCCCGGGTCATCGGCGTCACAGAGGAGAATGAGGTGTCCCCTGGTATGTGCCCCCACAGCTGTGTCCCCACGCAGCCCCCAGCCCCAGTACCCATGGGTGCTGTGCCCGCACTCCCTCCGCTCGTGCTGAGGGACACACACACCAGTATTTTTGGGGCGTTCCGGCCCTGGAGACACACAGTGCAGTGTTGTCCTGAATGCCAATGAGGGCATTTTTTTCCCTGCGAGCCATTCCGATCCATTCCTGCCACCCATCCCCCACCCAGCCCCCCCTGCACGGTCCGGGAGCGACGTGGGGCACCAGAACTCCTGAGCCCCAAACCCAGGAGCCCCCACACAGCGCACAGCCCGCGAGCAGCAGCAGGGAGAGCACATCGAGGTATCTGAGCTGGGCTCCGCTTCCACGCACGGCCCACAGCAGCAGGCGGTGCTGCCCAACAGGACGCTCTGCCAAGGGGTGCTCCCACGGGGGGGGTGGGAGGGGGGCAGAAATGCTTCTGCTGAGGGCAGGGATATGGTTGCTGCAGCTCTGCCCCCCACCCCTCGGAGCTCCCACCTTGTGCGTTGCACGAGGGAAACTCAAAGGCGGCTGTGATTGATTGTCCCCGAGGGCCCGCCATGAAAAATGCATGGAATTACTCATGCAAAGTCCCACTTACACGCGGGGCTTTTGTGAGGACATTAGCACACCGGCGCTCTCAGCAGTTTACCCACTGTTTGCAATTTGCTCCCATTTATTATCCTGAACAAACAAGAGCTGATTCTATTTTCCAGTCCCACAGCACCGCGCTGAGCTCCCGGCTTGGCACCGTCCTGGGGACAGCGGGGATGGAGACACGGGGCCCGGGGTGGGGGTCAGGCAGGGGACATCCAGCCCTGCTGCTGCAGCTGGGGCTGCTGGAGGGCACGGGGATGAGGGTGTATTTCTAAGCACAGCTCTGAGAAGTGAAGGGACGGGAGGAACGCTGTGCGTTGTGTTCTTCAGGCTCGTCGCACTGGGAGGAACGGGGATCCCATCGCATCGTGTTTCCTCTCTGCTCTCAGAGCATTTCCCACTGTGCAGTCAGAAAGACAAATTCCCCACCGTGTCCAAAGCTGCTGAGAGCCACAGCTCTGTGCTCTGAACAGCCCGGGCTCCCACCCACACCTCCACGCCACGGGCAGCACGGGGTGGGGATCCGACCACGGCCCCCAGGGACGGCCCCACAACGGTCACCATCAGCAATCAGAGGTTCCACCACAGCGCACGGTGACCGCGTCCCCAAAAAACCACCACCATGGCAGTGGTGACAAGCTGCTATGTGTCTGTGGGGTGAGGACTGGGAGGAACCCAACAGCGGGGCCGTGGGGGACCCTCATCCCGTGAGCACCCCAAAGCCATGGCACTATTGTGATGATTTGGGGCAGTTTTGATCTGAAGTGGTCCCTGAACCACTCAGTCCTCCGTACATCGTCAGTTCCTACGGGAGAGTGAAGGAAATCCCTCCTGGTGCCCCTCGCCGGTCTGTGATGAGCACAGGGCACGGCCAGGCCTGCACGGCCCTGCACACAGACCCCAAACGGAGACGAGGGAGGAGGAGGTTTCCTGCAGATGGAAATGCATCGTTTAGGGCTGGAGACATCAAAGGGAAGGGGAAAAAACCACAACAGAACGAAGCAAAACACCACTCCCTCCAGAAACCAAACAAGCTGCGGTGTCAGTGTGAGAGATGCTGCTCCGTTACGTCGGCTCCAAAAGGCTTTGTTCGTTTTGACTCCTGCAATCAGGGAAAATCAAAACACTTCACAGCAACACACAGCAGCAGAAATCCCCGCGCAGGAAACGCCGAGTTCGTGGATTCCCAGCTCTCCGGCGCGGAGCGCTGCGCATGGATGGGCAGCACGCTCACACAGCCCTCGAGTTCTGCTAAAAACTCATCAGCAGGAGGAGGAAGAGCCGCTCTTCCCCCTCCATCAGCTCTCCTTTGCACTCTGGGCTGCGGGGCTTTGACGTGGGGAGGTCACCGTGCGGCCGCTGCGCGCTCGGGGCGATGCAGTGCCGGGTTTGGGGACAAAACAACGCGGAGTGCACCTCCCGCTCACTGCGAGATGAGGAGGCAGCAGCGGGACCCCGAAGGGATGAAGCACACAGGGTCTGTCCGTCGGAATGCTGGGCTGAGCTGGGAACAACCTGATGGGATACACGAGGATGCAGGCAGCCACCTTCATGCACCAGAGCACAGCCAGGGATGGAGGGCAGCACATCAGGGGAGAAAGGCTTTCCCCTTCCCACCCCCATCCCATCCCATCCCCACCCCCATCCTATCCCCATCCCCACCCCCATCCCATCCCATCCCCACCCCCATCCCATCCCCATCCCCACCCACATCCCATCCCATTCCCATCCCCATCCCACCCACCGCACCCCGTGTCCCTCCCCGCTGGCACAGACCCCCGTGTCCCCCCCATGCTGGCAGCACGGGGTCAGGATGGCACGGCCAACCACAGGGCTGGCTCTGAGCCGCGCGGCGAGGCAGCGCACGCAATTAGTAAATTAATTATCGAGCGGTAACGGAGATTTCATAGCTCGGAG
This sequence comes from Oreortyx pictus, assembly GCA_036925125.1. NCBI lineage: Eukaryota > Metazoa > Chordata > Aves > Galliformes > Odontophoridae > Oreortyx > Oreortyx pictus. The sequence goes on along the minus strand of JAUPFR010000026.1, from coordinate 732,137 downwards.
CTGTCACATCAACAGTGTTTTGTCAACCAAGATGACGACTGGTAGAATTATTACTGCAGTGCTGGGACCGAAAACAGAGGAGAGACTTGCAGGGAAAGGGAAGGATAAAAATATAAAGGGAAGAGATAGGAAGGAACAAGATAAGTGGGTTTTGTTGCTAATGGAAGCTGGCACGGGGACAGAATCTCAACCGTTATAAGACAACACACTACATTACTAGTGGCTCTGAATGATCCACTTAATTAACAACCGGCGCAGAAGGAGCCCCTGCTCCGCCACCAGGAGCACGCGTGCGTGGGGACCCACGAGCAGCGCCGTGAGGGCGGTGCCCCACAGCCGAGGGGACACGCGGGGCGGGGATCCCACGAGGAGCATCAGCCGCCGGCCCCGCTGGGGGGAGCGGCCGCAGCCAGGAAGAACGGCTTATGTAAATCATTAATAACGACGCTTCGCACTTCTAATAGTGTCTTTCAGCCAAGGATCCCGGAGCTTTACAAACACTAATTAATTAAGTACAGGAGACAGCTCAGGAGTAGAGAGAGCGCGAGTCCCCGGCTGCTCGCTCCTCTGGCGGGGGCAGGAAGGATGGGGCAGGACCGGCAGCATCCCGGTGGGGCCGCATCCATCCCCCGCCCTCCCACTGCCCCCGGGCAGCGCCCACGGAGCCGCACGACAACGCCAGGATGTGATTTCCCCTCCCCCCCCTCCCCCTCCTCTCCTATTCACTTCCCAGGGCCAGATTTAAGCGGCACATCCCATCATATATATAAATAACCCCCCGCCCTCCTGCCTGGGAAATGCATTCCTTCGCTTCCCACCCGGCCGGGCTTTAAATATCCCCACGTAAATGTTTGCTGCTGCGCGTGGGAGCTCCGCTGGGTGCAGTTCCACCCAGAGCTCCCATAGGGGACAGCTGGCACCAGCAGGGCTCGGCGCTCGGGGGCTGGTGGTGCTCACAGTGCTCAGAGCCGTCCAGAGAGGTGAGAGCCGGGGGCACGCTGCACTGCCAGCGATGGCACCCACCGGTTTGGGGCCAGACACTGGCGTTTAGGGGGGCTGCTGGGGAGAGGTCCACCAGTTCGTATCCTCGCCCCTCTGTCCTGCCCCTCACCCCTCTATTTTGCTCCTCGCCCCTCTCTTCTGCTCCTCACCCTCATCCACAGCAGCCCCCAGGGCGGGGACGGCAGGGATCGCATCCTTCCTGCTGGAGGTGTAAGGAGGTGGTGGGGCGGTCCCATGTGCCATTTGCATGTTGAAGCGCCTTAATGCTATTTTAACACCTCTTCGGCTATTTTTACCGCAGCAGAAACACAACAGGAGGACAAGGCCGGAGAAAGGGCGAGGACTGAGCTCAAAATATGGGGCAGAGGGAAAAAAAGAAATGAAATAAAACCCCAAACAGCACCAAGAGGAGCGTGAGCAGCAGGCAGCCAAGGGGGGGTCCATGGGAAATCCTGGACCCCTCTGAGCCATCCAATGTCCACTGGGCTGTGGTGACCCCTGCCACCCCACTGTAGGGCTCTCCCAGCCCCATTTTCCAGACCCCGAGAAGGAAAGGCAACATCCATACTTGGAAACCCCTCTTGAATCTCCTCTTCCAGCGCTGCTGTTGAGTTAGTGCTGAATTCCTGCGCGGCAGTGGGGGTGGGTGGGCAGCACAGCCCTCCCCCCAAGCACGGGGTTGTGTCAGGTGAAGGTGGACCCCTACAGCCACAGGGGACCAGGGGACAGCCCGGGGCTCGGCAGCATCCCTGCCCGTTGCCAGGACAACAGGATGTGATGGAGCCAGCTCCATGTGGGACCGCAGGTACAGGGCAAAGTGTGCCCCACCCCAGCACTGCAGACACAGGGAGCGGGTGGGGGCAAATAGAGGGACCCCCCTCCCCCCCAGCACCACAGCACCCCTGGCAGAGCGGCTCCCAGCACCCGGAGGCTCCGGAGCAGCATAAAGGTGCAGCTTCATTTCTTCGCCGTCGGTACCATGGCAACCTTTCCCACTTGGTTTAATTACGGGCGGTTGCTGCCTTGGAGGGGGGGCCGTTCCCAGAGCCACGCTGCAGGGCAGGGGCTGCAGGAGTGCTCCCGTGGGCCGATCCACCCTCGCAGACCTGCAGCCGAGCTGAGCACCCCAAGCACAGGGACGGCATCGGCTCAGCCCCCTGAGCCCACCCGTGGAATGGGTGTTTCCCTCCTCCCCTGGCACAACCCCAGGGCCCAGCAGCCCCCGGCCCTGCTCGCTTGTACATCTCCGCTCCCCAAACGCGACGTCCTCCATCCAAAGGAGGACCGGAATAACGGGCCCAGGTTTCCTGGGCAGCTCCCACCCCGTGCCTGGGGCAACCTTGGGTGGACTCCGAAGGAGCAGTGCGGATGTGTGCAGCCCTGCGGGACGCGGTGGAGGCAGCGTCGGTGCCGCCCGAGGATCCTCGGTACCAATTAGCACCAATTACCCTCCACGGTGCTGACCACGAGGCCAAACGAAGCCACGCACGTGGGCAGCAGGGACCCACGAGCACTGCGGGATGTGGGGCAGGGTGGGGCCGGGCAGCAGGAAGGGCATCCCTGGGGGAACAGCACTTTGTGCAATTAAGAAGAGAGAGGAGGGGAGGTGTAAATAACCCCTCTGGAGGGGCAGGAAACACCTGAGCCGGCGCAGCAGCGGTGAGCACCGGGCTTCAAAGGTCACCTCTGGGCATAAATTTTAATTTCACACAGGAGTTTTGCTCATTTGTTAATTATTTTCAGATGAAAAGGGAGATATTCCTGGAACGGGTGAAGAAAGGGCTAAAGCAACATTTGAATTTCAAAGGCAAGCTGTTTGCAAGGGAAACAGGAGATGAGCTGAGGGTTGGGGGGGGAATCTCTGCGAGCAGAGAGCGGCCGGGGGGGGGGGGGGGGGGGGAGAGAAGGGGGGGAGGGTCCTGTGCTGTGGGTCAGCACGTGGAGATGGTGGGGAACAGCATCACATGGGGCAGGGGGGGGATGAGTCCTGAGGTGTGGCACAGGGATGCTCGGGGTGTCCCTGCCATCCCGAGGCCTCTGCAGGGGGAGTGTAAAGGGTCTGACCCTGGGGAAGGGGGAGATGAGAGTGGAAATGCGGAGCCAGAGAGGAGAGAGCACAGCTGGGGGAAGATCAGACAGCTTTTTCCTCCTGCTTTTATTTTTTAAGGCAATCGTTTGCTTTTTATGGAGCCCGAGGCCCGCGGAGGATCGCGGTGCATTGCACACGAAGCGCAGTGCATTATTGCAGCACTGCACCCTGCACCCCAGCACCACAATGCCCACAGCACTCTGCACCCACTCCCAAAATGCAGCCACATTAGGGGAGGGCACAGCACCCTGGGAACCCGTCCAGGATGGGCCCAGCAGCCCCGTGATGTCAGCATGGGGAGAAGTGAGATTGGACCGAGGGTTCGTTGTATGGCTTTGCTCCTCTTGATCCCCCACCGGAGCTCATGGGGATTTTGCTCTCAGCTCAGCGCAGCAGTTCTGCCCTGCAAAGCCACGGGAAGTCCAACTCCAACAGCTCTGAGCCTGTTCTAATCTTGTAAAACCGAACGCATTTACACCTAATGCAGAATTAAACCGCCCCGCAGAGAGGTAAATCCCTCCAGATGAGCTTAAACATCGTTGCCCGCTCCAACAGTGCTGTGCGGAGCTGGGACAGGAGCTGGAGCTGGCTGAGCTGCAGAGATGGGAACAACTCCCACCCCATAGGACACTGTGACAAACGGCAGCAACACCCAACAGCACCCCAATACCCAACACCCTCACCAGGACCCAGCACTACTCCAACACTCAACATCACTCTGACACCCAATGCCACCCCAACACCCAACAACACCACTGTGACACCCAATGTCACCCCAACACCCAACAACTCCACCTCAACACCCAATAACTCCAACCAGCACCCAACAAATCCACCCCAAAACCCAACAGCACCACCACTGTGACACCCAGTGCCACCCCAGCACCCAACAACTCCACCCTAACACCCAACAACTCCAATCAGTACGCAACAAATCCACCCAGCACCCAACAGCTCCACCTCAACACCCAATAACTCCAACCAACACCCAACAAATCCACCCCAACACCCAAAAACACCACTGTGACACCCAATGTCACCCCAACACCCACCAACTCCACCCCAACCTGCAGCCCCATGTCCCTGTGCCACCTGTGCCCCATCCCAACCACCAGTGCTCCTCCAGAATTCCACATGCAGCGGCGCTCGTTATTTTGTGTGTCTACAAGAAAATACCAAGTGGAGTTTGCAAAGATTAGGCACATTTAAATGCAAATTGCGTTATTTCTGTCTTGAAAAGTGTCATTAATACATTTTCTGCAATTTGGAAAAATCAGTGGCAATTATTTTTTTTTCGAAACGAGCCATTAGCCAACTTTCATTTGAAGGGGGAAAGATACCAAGAAAATCATTATATGACTGACACGTTTCCTCCCAGGTCCTAGAGCTGCTGAGCTGCCTTCTCATACCAGCAACAATTAGCAGCAGAAGGGATGAAGAGACCCTTCCATGAGGTGTGTGGGCACGAGAGGGAAGGGAAGGGAAGGGAAGGGAAGGGAAGGGAAGGGAAGGGAAGGGAAGGGAAGGGAAGGGAAGGGAAGGGAAGGGAAGGGAAGGGAAGGGAAGGGAAGGGAAGGGAAGGGAAGGGAAGGGAAGGGAAGGGAAGGGAAGGGAAGGGAAGGGAAGGGAAGGGAAGGGAAGGGAAGGGAAGGGAAGGGAAGGGAAGGGAAGGGAAGGGAAGGGAAGGGAAGGGAAGGGAAGGGAAGGGAAGGGAAGAAGAAGAGAGATCTGTGCTGAGATTGAAAGGGTAAAAAGAAATAAATAAATAAAATAAAGGGCACCTGATCTTCTTTGATTCATCGGAGTGAAAGAGAAGAGCAAATTTACATAACACTGGAAGCGCTCATTAACTGATGCTCGGTGACAGCACCTCTCCCCGTTCCAAGGCCCCGGCATCGCCTTCGCTGCCCGGAGGGGCCCTGGGTTGCACCTCCTCTGGCCGGGGCTGAGCCCGGGGCTGTGCCTGCGGTCCCCGAGCAGGGAGGGATGGGGCTGCTACCCCCAGCTCCCTAGATGAAGGGATTCTTGGGAGGGAAGGAATGCCCTAATGTGTCATCCTTGCCTCTCATTTGCTCTCCATCCCCTTTGTAAATCCCAATTCTGGACAAGGGGAGCGCATTGGGGGCAGTTTGACGATTGCTTCCCCCCCAAATGAGAGCGGACAGGTTGCAGTCACCAAGCTCCTCCCAAATGCCATGGTCACCAGCTCTAAGTGCTGCTTGCAGCACAGCCCTGAGGTCTCTCAGTGGTGGCATCTATGGGATGCAGAGCACTGGCATCCCAAAATCACCCACAGGCTGCAGCACGGAGCTCTATGGCAGCAGCAGTGTGGGCACCGTGGGGACACAGAGACCCCTACCCCCATCCATCCCATCCCATCCCATCCCATCCCATCCCATCCCTCGGCCTCTCCTGTGTGCCCTAAACCCCACACTCCACTGCTGAGTGCTGCAGAGCACACAGAACCAACCCATCCCCCACCACCCAGCCCTGCTGCCGCGTGATGGATGGGCGCTGTCACTCCCCCTGGCCCTCTCCTATCGATGTTTGTTTTAATACACACCACAATCCCCAGCTCAGGGACCATCACCCACAGGGACGTGGGCAGCAACGGGACGGGGACTTAAAGCCCCCATAGCAGTGAGCAGTGCCAGGGGCTCGAGGTCCCCACCCCACTGGCAGCTCCCACCCTTGGCTGGGCCATCACCTCCCCCAGCAGTTCCCTCTCTGCTCTCTTTGCAGCGCAGCAGAGCCCCCTCCCCTGGAGCTGCCCACAGATCCCAGCAGCAGCTCCGGAGCTGCACGATGTGTTTGGGATAACCCACAGAACGCTTCATCAGAAGAGCGTATTTCACCCGGCGGCGTGACAGATTCCCTCTCCGCTTTTAGTAGCTTTTTTCATGTCCTCTTTTGCTCTGATATGGATCCAATATCTCCCGCAACGTCGAAGGCCATAAAGATAAAAAATGGGGTAATTGTGGCAGAAGTTTATTGGTGGGAAAATACGCGCGCGCACCACGCGGCGCTCACAGCCATTTTTGGGGCAGAACGGAGGTGCGGAGGGACCCGTGGGCATCCATCGCCGCATTCCCACCCGCAGCCGCATCCAGAAGCAGCGGTGGGAGGAGGCTGAGATCGCCAGAGGCAGCTCCCAGTGCTGAATCCTACAGAAACCCAACGGGAGAACCACGCTGCTCACGGCGGAGCGAGGTGGACCCAGGCACAGATGCCGCTCCATCCCCATCCCCAGGAGCACACCACTCAGTGCGGGGCACAGATCCCCGCGCTGCGGCACTCGGATGACTGAGGCTTCTGAAGTTCACACATTTGCATTCGCCTCTTTTCCTGAATAAAGGAGAAATCCCACGAGCTCCTCCGCCATCCACGATTACCAACAGTTTATCAAAACCCACAGCGCGCCCGCAGCGCCGGTGGCACTGGGAGCACTGGGACACGGCACTGGGGCGCGGGTGACGAGGTGACACGGGGGAACGGGCAGCACTGGGGACACTGCCAACCTCAGCAGGGAGGGGAAGCTGGGCTGAAGGGCCGCAATTCAAAGTCAGGGTATCCGGACCTCAGTGCAATGAGTGAACGCATTCACGGGGATCCCGCTGGGGCTGTTGTGCTGTTTTATTTGATGGCTTTAATTAATTGATTTCCCTGTGCACAACTGCTCCCCGACCAGTTGGAAATGCTCCCTCTCAGCCACGTCCTTCAACGTGGGGGCTCTGCAGCCACATGGAGGGCTTGGTGACAGCCCCCAGCTGCCCCTTTCCTCTGCCCTCCCCTCCCCAGCCTGAGGTGTGGGGTCCACTGAGCAGTCAGAGGTCCCCACTCGTGGCTTTGGCAGCACCGTGGAGCATGCTGTGGCCGCCATCCTCCCGTTCCCTCCTGGCACACGCAGTCTGCAGAGGTGGATAAATCACTTCTTCCAAAGCAGCAGCTCGGGGAAGTGTGCAAGAAATGGGGTGCAACAGCCCCAGCCCCGTATCCACAGCCCTGTGTGCACCCACCTGCCTGCATGCAGCCCCCGGCCCACTCCACAGCCCCAACCCATGTGCAGACCCGCACTGCTGGGCCTCCAAGGAGCCCATCACCCAACCAAGCACGGAGATGCAAGCACTCCCCCAGCTTCACAAACACCCATCTGCATGCAAGTGTGCAAACACACATACAAACCCACATGGGGATGCACACAGCACCCAGCACAGCTCCAGGGCCCCCTCTGCTTCATCCCACCACGTCCCCCTCCGGCCGCAGGGCTCCCTGAACAGGAGCGGGCAGATGTTTGCTCTGCGTGCTGCTGGATCCCATCATAATATCAATTACCCCGAGCACTCATCCGTGGAGCTCAGCAAATCGGGATGGATGGAGCCTCCTCCTCCCCGCCAGCAGAGGGGCAGCACGCAGCGGTGGGATGTCACAGGGACAGAAGGGACGGGCAGAGCCCGGGGATGGGTGCTCACAGAGGAACAGGGAAACGTCCCCACGTTCGTGGGGAGCCCCGCAGGACAGAGCCCAGCAGGGGTGGGTGATGCCCCCCAGGCCGGGGGTGCAGTTTTGTGAGTGTGTTATTATTTTGGCAGCGCTGGAGTCGAGTAGCTCAATTAAGCAATAACTGCCTCTGCTCAGCCGCCCACACAGCCCGCGGTAAATAATTAAATGCTGAAATAATACGGCAGATGGGAAGCAGTGCAGAGAGAGACCGCGGGGCAGAGAGGAACCCAAAGGGCCCCTGGCACTGCAGCAGCTGCACGGGGCCGGGAAGTCACCGCAGAGCCACGCACTGCTCCAGCATCACTGCGGGACGGGGGGGATCCCTGCAGCTGCTGTGCATCGGGAACAGTGACTGCCAGGACTGCTGTACCCCAGGGATGGAGGGATGGGGGTCAATGGGGATGGAGGTGGAGGTGGAGTTGATGGGGATGTCCTTCAGCAGCTGGCACTGCCACGATGCTGGTGGGAACAAGGCACAGCTCAGAGAGGACGAGGCACAGTTTATTGGGGACTGCATCGTAGGACCTGCTGCAGCAGCCCCACACTCCCTGGGGCCGTCTCATTCCCACCGCAGAGGGACTCTGTGCCCCAGAAATGTGGGAACACACAGAACAGAATCCCTGGAGGGGGAACACCGTGAAAAACATCGGGGAAGATGTTAACGCCGCCACGCTATCGATCCGGACATGAAGCACATGCCAGGCAAACCCGCCACCCCACTCACAGATCATCTGTATTTATCTCCTTCAACCAGCTCCAGGAGCGTCCCTGAAAGGCCTAATTACAAGCTGCTGATGGATAAATATTAATGCCAAAACTCCGGGAACAAAAATACAGCTCTGTGCTCGGAGGGCTGAGCTGTGCCCCAACGCCACGGAGCGAGGAGTGGTGGGGCTGCAGGGGGCTGCTGGCGCCCAGATCTCGGGGGCTGTGGAAGCTGAAGCATCCTCTCCATATTCACATTTCTATCACATCCTCCTCAGACATCCGCGGCTGCACCGCCGGCTCCGCTCCTCCATCTGTTTAAATGCCACCTCCAGAAGGGATTGGCTCCAGGCGTCCTCTCCCCTCGCCACTTGGGTCCCATCTCCCTTAAGCACTCACCCATCGGAGAAGATCTGGGCTTTGCAGAGCTCGGAATGGGGCAGAACTTAGCTCCCAGAGCCCGGACCACCACGGGCAGGGGGTGGGCTCGGAGCCCCCATGGGCAGAAGCACGGTCAGACCCACGGGCACAGCTGCCCTGCGTGGAGCACGGCCCTGCCCACGGCCAGCACTGCTCATTTCTGAGTGCAAATTGAATCTCAGCTGCCAAAGGTTTTTCTGCACGATCTACTTGCCCAGCGCCCGGCAAATCAGATCTGTACAACAACCCCGGAGACATCTCCAGATCTTCATCTCCTCCATCATCAGCTCCTGGCAGAGCCCAGAGCCGCACTTACAGCCGCATCTCCTGCCCCAGCAAAGCCCCGTGGGTGACGTGGGACGGGGTGGGACCCGGACCACGCTGCGTTGCGGGGTGCACACACACACACACACACACACACTGTGTGTGTGCACAGCCACGTGCCTGACGCACATCTGGAGCTGCCCAGCTGCGGTCCCCAGCTGCCTGCAGGGGCGGTGGTGGCAGCAGGGACGCTGTGCAGCTGTCCCCGGGGGGGATGGGGGGGGGGGGGGGGACGTGGTCGGTTGCTGCAGCCCAGCCCCCCCCTCCCCCCCCCCCCCCCCGCTCCCCCCACGCTGCGGTGTCGGCAGCGTTTCCCCGGAGCTGCTGAATAATTTGCATCCACTGAGACGCAGCTCCTGGGCTGTGTTTGTCAAAGTCAATCCGCAGCTCGCTGCCTCTGGAGACCGGAGCACGATGACGGCACGCGGGCTGAGCGGGGGCCGCAGTGTGGTGTCCCCCCCCCCCCCAAGCCAGCGGTGACCCCACGGCCACGCACTGCTCCCCACGTTCCCAGCGCCCGTGGGTGTGGGGGCCGTTCTTTTAGGCTCTATCTTTACCCCCCCCCCCCCCACGCCTCTATATATAGGTGATGCATCTCCAAACTGATCTCCTTGCAATCACAAAACCATTAAATTAATTAACCGAGGGGAAGGGAGGGGAGGCGGGATGGTCCCCGAAGAGCAGACGTTGCTTTCACGTTTATTTATACCAAAGGAAAGGATCGCCCACCCCCAGCACTGCCCGCTGCCGGTCCCCCCATCCCCGGGCAGAACAGAACCACGAGGTCACCACCCCGGGCACGGCCACCACCAGCAGCACCAGCACGCTGCCCCACGGCGGCACCCACGGCTCAGTGCCCCCCAGCCCCCCCCCCCCCCCCTCCAGCCACGCGGTGATTGATCGCCTGTCTGCCCACAATCCCCGCGTGTCACTCAGCCTCTAATCCTCAGCCCCGCTGCATTCTGCTCGCTGACAGCCGCCTGACACGGTTTTCATTGCACTTAATCAGCTCTTTAAATGTAATGCCCCAATCGGCTGCATCTGCATCCCGGGGCGGTGGAGCTGGAGGTGGGGGGCAGCCGGGAGGGTCGGGGGGGGGGGGGGGGTCCATACCTGCCGTGGGGCTTCCCCCCTCCCAGCACCCGAAATCCTGCCGGCCCCAGACCCCGTCCGGCAGCACGGGCCCCCACGGCTCGCTGTGCTGCGGGGGAATCGGGACGGGAAGGATTTTTCCCTCTTCACCTTTCTTTGTACTTTTATGCTAATGGCAATAAGAAGAATTAAACATCTCCTGTGCTGCGGAACAAAGGCTTCTATTGAGAGGAGATCAGTGTGACCGCGCTGACAGCCGGCGGCGCGGCATCCACACAAAGAGCTCCGGCTGTGTTGGGGTGGGGAGCACCCCTGCCCCCCCAGCAGCACCAGGACTGGGGCTCATTGGCCACGAGAGCCACGTGTCCCCCCAGAAAACGCCTCTGGAGGAAATTTCCCGAGCTCTAATGCAGCTGAACGGAGCTGAGAGCACCGCTACCCCGCGGCCCCCCCAGCAGCCCCCCCAGCAGCCTGAGCCCGAGGGCAGCTCTGCCCCACGTGCTGTGCTCCGTGCAGGATGGGAGCGGGATGGCGATCGCCTCAGATGCTCCGGGCTGCCCTACATTCCTCCTAAATATAGCCGGGCAGGTGCTGCCGCTTCACCCGGTGGGGAGAGGTGGGGGAGCATCACCAGGTCCTGCTCGCCTGCACCATCCCATCCCCCCTATCCCATTCAATCCCATTCCTGCGTCCCAGTCGAGGGGAGGGAGGTGCTGGGGGTGTCGGGACCCTGAATTGCCCATCCCAGCCCCCTCCCCCCGCCCAGCCCCACACTGACGCTCCATTTCACGGATCCAGTTCCCTCAGCAGGGATTTTTCACCGCCTGGAAGCAGGTGAGCTGGCTGTGCACTGCACTCCTGCCCCACCCTGCACTGCTGGGGCAGCCCCACGGCTGCTGGGGGGGGGGCTCAGGGCTCCTCTACACGACCCCAGTGCGCAGTCCCACGCTCACCCCGGGGTGCCCGTGCAGAAACACATTGGGCGCTCGTGCATGAGCTGAGCATCAATTATTCAGGTGCTGACGCGTGAAGCTCACTGCACGGCCCCCCCGTGCCAGTGCAACACAGGGCACGGCAACGTGGGACGGCACGGCACGGCACAGGATGGCACGGCACGGCACAGCTCAGCATGGCACAGGATGGCACGGCACGGCACAGCTCAGCATGGCACAGGATGGCACGCAGCATGGCCCGGCCCTGCGCCTGCTCCCCCCGCCTCGTTTCACTCCACGTGCTCCTGCCCACAGCTCCCCCTCCCCGGGAGTTTGTGTCTGGGGGGGATGGGGGGAGGGTCGTGGCACGGAGCTCTGATCCCATTTGGGGCCTCCGGACGCTGCTGCCGAATAAAAGATGCTCTTTTAAAAGCTCCCCGCGCCCCAGCTCCGGCACAAAGTGCAGTTCACCTTGAGAAAACCATTTGCTGAAGGCCAGAGCCGCGATCCGCGCCGCACTCCGGAGCTGCTCCAGTAATGGGTTCACAGACAAAAGCTCCGAGCCGATGGCACGCGGGGCCGCGGCCCCACTGCGCCCCACAGCCCCGCCCCACTGCGCGCAGACCCCGGGAGCAGTGTCCCGGGGGGGGGGGGGGGATGCAGGATGTGGGGTGCAGGATGGCCGAGCTGCCATCGTTAGGGCCGCCCACCCCACTGCTCGCCCCACACTTTTTCCATCCGCACAGCCCCGTCCCAAAGCCCCCCCAGCAGCAGCAGCCCCCAGCCGGGACCGGGCCGGCGTTTGGGGGCGGGGAGGAACAAAACCCTTTAAAACTGGGAAGCGACTCATCAATCCCAACGCTTCAGATCGCAATTGCCTTTTTTTTTTTTTTTTTTTTTCCCCAAACCGCCCGTCCTCATAAATATGCATTTCCCTCTTTTCGCTTTCTACAAATCTATTATTGTTTTTAACGACGACGGGAGACCGCAGTTTGCATTAGGAGCGCGTGATTTATCATTAAAATGTCATTTATAACGTACAGAGCAGAGCGTAATAAAGTCCGGGCGCGGTGATGGACGGCGGGGAAGAATGTGTCCGGAGGGGACCGGCCCGCACCGCTGTGGGTCTGCGAGGAGGGGCAGCGCGGCCCCCTCCCCTCATTAGGGCCGAAGAGCGGCCGCTAATTAGCTGCGCAGGAAAACGGTGGGGAAAAGACCCCGAGAGCCGAGCGCGGCCCCGAGAGCCGAGCGCGGCCCCGTCGTTCCCGACGCGTCTGCTCCCAAATTGCCGCTAAATAACACAGTTTATCTTTGGCTGATTGAAGCGAAGAATTCCGCAATTACCGACAAACGAGGACGATCGGCACCGCGCCTCATTTGCATTTTTAAAGGGTTTTTTTTTCCCTTCCCCACGCCGCGCACCGATCTCCCCCGCCCGCACCGTGGGGGCCCCGACGGTGCCCCCCCCTTCCCCCCTCCCCTCCCCCCACCGCTCCGTGGGGCCGTGGGAAGGAGGGCCGGGCTCTCAGCCCGCATCCCACGGGCAGTACCCGCCGTGGGGTCGGGCTCTCAGCCCCTTCTCCCACCGGCACTGACCGCTCCATTAGGGACGGCCGCATCCTCCGGGCCCCTTTTTCTGCTCTAATTCCTCCCTTCCCCGCACTGATCAACTTCGTCCAAACTTTGCCCTCCTCCGGGCCGGGGCTGCGAGGAAGAGGAGAGCGAGAGGTGTAATTCCTCCCCGCGAGCGGTGCCAGGGGTCCCTGAGCCGTATGAATCATTAATTGCCTGGCAGGGGAAGGCCGCTAATGCACTGAAAGTGCTTCCCCCGCACAGTGCCTGCCCGCCCCACTGCGAGCGGAGCATCGCGGCCCCACAGCCCCCGCCCCACAGCCCCTCCCCCCCTCCGGCTCCTGGACGTTCACAGTCGGGCGGTTCGGCGTTGCGATGGAAGAAGGACCTAATTAAAAAGGAAAACCATCTCGTTGGGGTTCGCATTAGAGGGGAACTCTGCGCTTTTCGGATTCCGCTCTAAAATTCGGCGCTCAAATTCCAAAGCAGCGCTGAACCGCGACCTTACGACAGGGAACGGGGCGGGGAGGGGGGGACGAGAGGGGTTTAATTAAACGCACACCTCGTTAACGCTCAGGGGACTAATGAGATGATGCGCTGAGCGAGCACAGGGTCACGTGACCGCGGAACTGCCCCCCCCCCCCCGCCTTTAGTCCCCCCGTGTCCTCCTGTCCCCCGTGTCCCTCTGTCCCACCGCTCACCCCACTGCCATCAGTTGGGGCTGCAGCTGTGCGCTCAGCGAATGGCAGCGAGGGAACAAAACCGCCGAGACGCTCGGATCCAATTAGCCGTAATTTATTGCGCGCTCATCAGCAGCGGGGGGGGGTCGGCAGCTTCCCTGGGACACACAGCTCCTCTGTGCCCCCTGGATGAGCTGCTCCATGGGAACCCCACCCGGATCCGCGGAACGGGCACAACATCCACGCGGGGGATGGGAGGCCTCACCCCGTGCGTGGGCACAGCCCACTCGACAAACGGAAAGGGCGAAGTGGGGCTGAGCAGCCCCCCCCCCCCCCCCCACTGAACCCTCACATTTCGGTTTCATAGGGGATAAAGACGCGTTTGCTTCTGGGATGGGCAACGGGAATCGCCCCCAGCGCCCCAACTACGGCCCCGGACCCACCCCACGGGCAGCCCTGTGGGGCCGGGATGTGGGGGGCACCGGGGGTGGGCGGACGGGCCCTTCCCCCCCCTCCTCTCGGAGCTGTGCGGCTGAGGAGGGGAAGCAGATGTTGTTTTCTTCACAGAGGCTCTAATTTATGTCTGTGCCCACACACGAGGGGAAAGGAAGAAGAGGAAGAGGAGGAAGGAACGGGGCTCCCACCACGACCCCTGGGGGGAGGGGAGGACCCCAGGTGGAGCCGGGTCATCTCTGGGGCCCCTCCCAGCCCGGCCGTGACCCTCCGCACCCCTCCAGCACTCACGGAGCACATGGGGGTGGGGATGTGGGGTGGTGCTGCGGGGATCCCCGTGGGCCCGGAGCTGTACTCCAGGGAGGGAGCAATGTGAGCACGCGGGGGGGGGGGGGGGGGGGGTCACGGCCACCCCCCAGCAGAGGGGACGGGGCACAAAGACCCCACGGGTGGGATGTGGTGCTCAGCCCCGCCTGCTGCCGGGGACCTCCACGTGCCCACCCCAAAGCCACGCGGTGGGATCCGGAGCACCGCACCCCGCAGCGCTGCGGGAATCGATTCGCCGTCCCTGGGACGGCCGCGCTCGCCTCGTTAAGGGCAATTAAGTAACTAATGAGCGCCGGGTCCGGCCCGAGGGCTGCGGTGCTCTCAGCCCCCGCAGAACCCCCATTGCTCCCGGGCTCAGCGGACGGAGTTCATCCTCCGGATAAAGGACGCTCCTCGACAGTGGAAATCTTTTCTTTTTCTGCTCTCCAAAAATAGCCCCGCGTCGGAGGGAGCGGCGGCTGCGGTAATGACACCCCACGGTAACGCTCAAAGCGTTTTCCTCGGACGGATCAGAGCTCTCCCCCCCCAAAAAATAGCCATCAAAACCGGAACAAAATCCGGGGAAACGTGGGCTCGGCGGAGACCTCGGGGCCCCAAAACGGCACAGGGAGCGGAGGGCTGGGACGGTGCCCCCCCCCTCTTTCATCGCTTTATGATCGTTAATTGCTCCCCCCCCTCCGAGTGCCGCTCTGCCTCTCCTCCCTGTCTCGCCGGTGCCGGCGGTGGGATCCACGCGTGTGCGTTCCTCGTTCCCGATAGATGTTTAATTGGATGGCGGCGGCTCCTCCTGCTCCCGTGGCCCCTCTGGGGGGCTGCAGCGTGGGAGCCACGCGGCCGCGACCCCCCAAGCATCAGCTGGACCACGAACGTGGGGAAACTGAGGCACAGAGCGGCAGCGGGGCCGCAGAGTGCTCCGCTCAGCGCCATAACCGCGGCTCACGCTGCCATTAATGAGCGGCTGCGATAATTAGAGGCCTGTTAGCGATACAGTCATTACCGAGGGCAATAAGAGCCGCCTCCGGGCTCCCTGCAGCCCGGCTCTGCCCTCACTGCGCTGCGGGACCGGGCGCGGAGCGGGTCAGCACCTCCGCTCCTCCTCGTGGTGTCGGTAGCGATGATTGTGGAGTAATTGCAGATTAATTGCCTGCACAGCCCGCCCCGGAGGACGGCAGCGGGGCTCAGGCTGTGCCACGTGGGGCTCGGGCTGTTCCCCGAGCTCTGGGGCCACCAAAGCCCTCGGGGGGATCTGGCAGGGACCCATCACCCCCTCCAGCCCCGCAGCATCCCCTGCCCCAGTGCCGCCACGGGAACGCCTCCCGCCCGTCCCCACGCAGAGGGACGCTGCCACAGCTTCACTTCTTCCAACGCCCCACGGCGGGCACCTCCGGCTGCCGGACCCCACGCGGGGGGAAAGGAGCCCACGGCCACGCCAACGCGGGGTGCTCCATCCCGGCTGGTGGGATCAGGAGCAGAACAGGGGTGGGAAACGTCTCCTACAGCAAAGCGTCGCCGGGAGCGGCACACGGGGAGCGGGGCTGCGGGAACCAGCGCGTCCCCGGCACCTTCCCGGGATGTTCCACCTCTGCGAAGCTTCGCACCGCTGCCGCTCCCTCCTCCTCCTCCTCCTCCTCCCCTCCGGCTTTTATTAGTTTAAACACATGGACGCATGAAAAATAAATGTTGCTCGGGAAAGACAGCGGCAGAGGGCTGGGAAGCAATTAGCATCCAAAGAGGCGTAATTAGTGCTCAGAATGCAAGCGGCAGAGAAGAAATAAAGTAGCATTCGGATGCAATCAGGGTCGTGCCTGAATTACAAACCGTTAACTGAATTGCTAATTAAGCGCCGTGTGTGAATCACGTCCTGGTTAAGGGCCCGCACCACGCGGGGAGGGGACACCGTGCCACGCGGGGAGGGGACACCGCGCCACGCGGGGAGGGGGCTCGGGGCTCCCCGGCCGTAATTAGGAGGATTTGCTCCGTTTGGGGCGAATATTTGTCCAGAGAGCGGTGGGGATGGAGGTGGGATGGGGGCG
Organism: Oreortyx pictus; assembly: GCA_036925125.1. Classification (NCBI taxonomy): domain Eukaryota; kingdom Metazoa; phylum Chordata; class Aves; order Galliformes; family Odontophoridae; genus Oreortyx; species Oreortyx pictus. Next base: position 716,008 of record JAUPFR010000026.1, on the reverse strand, counting down.
GGCGGGAGGCCGGAGCAGCCCCGCACCCCCACGGCCGTGTCCCCCGGGTTATCCCCCCCCGCATCCCTCCCCTCCCCTCCCCCCCCCCGTGGATCTCCCCTCTGCTCCACGCCCGCAGAAAGCCGCCGAGTTTTGCGTTCACGCAATCCGCGCGGGGTGGGGAGGGAGGATTAATTATTCACGTATTATCAAATTCAGACACGTCGTTCTAAAGGTCTGACAAGCTCTCTTTGCCCGGGGGGGGGGGGGCAGCTCCCCTCGCTTCTTTTTTTCCCCCCGTCTCCGCTGTGCCATCCCGCAGCGGCCCTGCGAGCCCACGTCCCCGCGGGGCCGTTCCCACGGCGCAGCCCCACTCTGTCGGCCCCGGGACCCCCCCCCACGCCGGGGCCGGGCCGGCAGCTCGGCGCGGTGCGGGGATGAAAGGAGGAAGGCTCCGCTTGAAGCATCGCGGCGGGGAAAGGTCTCCGGAGCGGCGGATCAAAGGCGGCTCTTCATCTATTTTAATCAGGCTCCGCGCCGCTCGGGGCGGGGAGGAACGGGCTCTCCGGAGCAGATCAAAGCGCAGGAACCGGAGCGGAGGGCTCAGGGCTGAGGAAGAGGAGGGAGGAAGGAGGCAGCGGTCGGGCATCGCCCGGAGCTCTGCAGGGAACCCCTCCTGGCCGCCCTCCCATCCCGAGCAGAGCCGGAGGGGCAGAGGGACGGGACGGGGCGCTCCCACGGCACGGCCGCGCCCCGTGGGGACGGCTCCCGCTCCTCAGCGCATCCCCACCCGGAGGAGCCCTTTCCACGCGACGGATTCGCGCCCCGAGTGGGGAGCGCGACGGCGGCACACGGAGGCACGGGATTCCTTTCGTTCCAAAGGACGGAAACCCAGCGGAGCCCACCAGCGCTGCGTGGCACACACCGGGCTCGGCGCAGCCCCAGCCCCACGGCCGCTCCGCGAGTGGGGCGGCCCCACGGCCCCGCGCATCCCCGAAAGAAAAGGGAGGAGGGGGTGGTCCCCGCGGCTCTGCTGCGCGGTTCCTCTGTTCCTGGGGCCGTGGCATCGCCCCACGCGCGGAGCTCCTCCCCACTGATGGCTCAATTATCAGCATTCAGCTCCCGCCCGCCCGCAGATCCTGTAATCAACGTCTGCGCGTGTATTCTGGCAAAATTAATCATAATTGCTGAAAGCAAGACACATCGCACTTGTAACTTTGGTCCGTTAATTAGGATTCTGTAATTGGATACAGCGCTGCCTGTAAATCCAATTACCCGGGATTAGAGCGGCGGTGGCCGGGCAGAGGGCCGGGACCCCGCACAGCCCCGCACGGCCCCTCCCCCACCCCCCACGCCATCCCGAGCAGCTCGGTTCTGTCGCTCGGAGCAGCCGGGACAGCATCACACGGGCTCTGCGCAGATCCCGGCGCGGTCCGGACGGGGCTGAACCCCCCACGGGTGTGCGTGGATCCCCCGCGGCAGCGCACCCTCATCCGCACTGCGAGCAGCCCTATTAACGTAATTAATTATATCAGGGGCTGCTGGATTATCTAATTATAAGTGTGCCTAGCTTTGATTTTCCTGCTAATTGATTTGTATTATTTACACACAGCAACAGCTGCCCGGGCAGAGGTCGGAGCAAACATCTCCTGACTGCACGGCCCCGGGGGGGAGGGGGGGGGGGGGGGGGGGGGCAGGGCAGGGCTTTGGGGCACCGCTGCGGGGTCCCACCGCTGCGGGCCGCTTTGCGGTGATCCTGCGGAGGACGCGGGGCGGCAAATCCCACCGTAAAGGGGACGTGCGCTGCCCTCTTGATGCCGAGGGGCCCCCACGGGGAGGAGGGCGGGCGGGGCTTCACTAGAGGGCAGCAAACTGCTGCCGTTCCCAGGGCCGCTGACACGGGGCACCGGGAGCAGGCGGCCCCCGGGGTCCCCCCCGCCCCGTTCTTGGGGCGCAGGATCCCGGCGGTATCCCACAGCCGCGGAGCCGCCCTCCATCCGCCCCACCTGCACCAGCAGCAACGCGAGGGCTCCGAGCCCAGCGCTCTGCATGGGAACGCTCCTTCCAGGGCAATGGGTTGGCACTGCTGGGGTAACCCACCCGAAACGCGTGGATGCGGTCAGTGCAGCACCGCACCCCTCCGTTCCCCGGGCACCCCCAGGCTCCAACACCCCTGCACACACCCAGAGCACCTCCTGAGCTCCTGCTTGGAAAGGCAGAGGAGCAAAGCTCCACGAGATGCGGCTATTATTTATGTGGTGCCCTTCAGATTTACCCAAGGCCGATGCGTGCGGCGCAGCACCAAGGCTGTCATTGCTATTAATCTCTATTATTTGGTTCTGACATTTATTAAGTGGCCTTCCTGCGGGCTGGGCCACGCGCTTCGCACTGCTCAGAACAGAAACAAACAGACGCAGAATGCCCACAGCCCGCACACCCACAGCCCCGCCACGGGTCCCCATCTCCACCCCAGGGCAGGACGCAGCCGGGGTGGCACTGAGGCTTCGGGTTTGTTCCAGGCACACCAACGTGCCCTGGGTTTGCTGTGTGCACTGCAGAACGGCAGTCACAGCCCAAACAAGGCCTCACTGCCTTCGTGTTTAAGGAGGGCATCATCAGATGTGAGGCTTTGCCCGCTAATTGCACGCAGCTCCCATGAAAGACACCAGCGCGCTCCGCACCATCACCGCCCATGAGCTGCAGTGCCCTCCCCGGGGCAGCACACGGCCACGTTCCAGCTCTGCCCTGCGCTGCTCCGGGCACGGGGCTCCCTCTGAAGGCTCTTCACCTCCACCCCAACAAAGCTCAGAGCTGCAGAGCTCAGCCCCGCTCCCCATAACAAGGAGCGCTCTGAGTGCGGGGCAGCGCCGCTCTGATCTCGTACTGAAGGCATTTCAGAGCATGAGCATCCAATTAAAACCTTCACCTCCCCAAACCTGCCTTCCACAACGGTGTGGGCAGCAGAGGAAAATCATTACTGCTGGAGAAGCCGCTCACACCGACCGCTCATTACTGGCACAGAGGCAGAGCAGAGCACAGCGAGGCTGTGCACTCACTGTAAGCAGGGCTGGGACCACCACCTGCTGCCCCCGCCCCGGGAGCTGTTGTGGGTGAGCTCCTCCCTTCCCCAGGTTGGAGAATTGCCCCCCAATGTCCCTCTGGTGCTGCTTTATCTTTTTAGGATTAAGGTCTAATCTGCTCAGAGTGAGCCCGGGGCCTGGGCTACAGAACGGGGGTGCTGCTCATCCACAGCCCCGGGAATTAGGGGCAGCACAGGCACCGGTCACCTCCCCGCTGGTGGGGTGGGGTGATGTGGGGCTGGCTGAGATCCCAAGCAGCGGAGAAGCCCCCTCCCCAAGCCCCACACTGCTGCAGAGCTGCACAGAGAGCAGAAGCCCCGGGCTCAGTGCAGCAGCCTGTGCTGCGACAGACCTGGAGCCCGGCAGCCCCGCTGCACTCACACCAGCACGGCGGTGCTAACGAGGCCCTACTAATTGGGAGGGACAGGAGCAGCGGGCAGAGGTCGACAGCTGCCTGAGGATGCTCCATGATTTGCTGCAGCGGAGGACCACTGCCAGGAAGGCACCTCTGGGCCGGGGTTGCAGACCTCAGCCACAACCCAAAGTGACGGCTGCTGGGGTCAACAGCAGAGGGCTGAACCGCAGTGCTGCTCCAACAGCCGTCACCGCGCGGCCCCTCCGGGGATTGCCGTGATCCTATTGCCTCCTCCTTCCCCGTGAGCATCCATCAGAAGGCGCAGAGGATGCCGGCAGCCTGCCCAAACCAAGCAGTCACACGGAAGGCAGTTTCGCGCCTCGCAGCCCCGCGCTGCTGCCCAATTCACGGCCATGTCACGGCCTGAAAGCTCAGCACCACGTACCCGACCAGAGGTGAGGGTCAGGATGCTCAGGGAGAAGGGTGTCACCCACAGCATCGCCGTCCCTTTGTGCCACAGCACACGGTAACGAGAAGAAAGTGTGGGATGGGATGTGAAGGGACAGGGCCGCCCCCAGGGCACCCAGCCACTGCTGTGCCCCCCACGGCACTGAGCCCAAATCCCCATTAAACCAAGAGCCATTTCCCCAAGGTCAGTGCCCTGCAAAGTTCCCCTTTCAAGGTGCCTCCTCAAGCTGCTGAAATCCAGCATCCGCAGGATTTTCCCTTATAATAATAATAATCCTGAGGAGATTTACCTAATCTCCGGGTGACTCACTCTCCTGCTTGCATCCCGTCCTAATTACTGCAACACTCCTCAGCCTCTCACACATCACAGCTCGCCTCACAGCTTCTCCAGCCTGCAAAGAACCTCTCCCTCTGGTAACACTGCCAAACCCTGATGTGTGTAGGGCACCCGTGTCCTGTACAGGGCCCCTCCTCCCACCCCCAGCAGGGAGCACCCCCTGCCCCTGTGATGCTGCCCTCCTCCAGGCAGCACCTCCTGCTGTACGCAGGACCTGGGACAGATGTCCATCCCTCAGCTCTCAGTTCCCTCCTCCCTCATTCCATCACCCCGCAGGGAAGGGCCGCCCATCCCTCCCTGCTCCCCTCTGTTCCACCACTGTCACCGCGTGGGACAGAGTACCCAAACAGCTTCAGAAGTCAGCAGATCCCCCACGGCAGTGACTCAGCCAGCTCCACATCCCCGCTGACTTCTGTGGGGGTGACCCACTCAGCCTCCCCCACCTCCTGCAGGAGCAGCACTCACCCGTGCCTGAGCTGCAGCCTTTGGTGCAGGGGATGAGCGCTGAGCTGCCAGCACTCGTTCACTCGACACGAACCAAGCGTGGCCAAACTCCCAGAAGAAGCTGCTGAAGCCAAGAAATTAGCAGCACTCCAAGAAGAAGCATATGCTGATACGCATAACAGTGAATCATCTCACAATAGTTAACGGCGCACAGCAAAACAAGGGGAAGACCCCTTCACCCCCACCCCTGCCTTGGGCAAATCCCTATTGGGGATGGGCACTGCGGCCCATCTGGGGCAGCTTGCTGCTCCCGGGGTTCTTGGTACCCAGAGATGCACGATGGGACACGTTCTCCCCATCCCGCCACGTGCACAGAAAACACCATCGTGGGTTAAAATAAAGGGCCACGGAGATCTGTCCTCCACCAGCTCCTCGTGGTGGGTGGGACACCTTCCTCCCCGGGGAGGGCAGAGCCTCGTGCTGAGCACAACTGAGACGGCCAGGCCTCTTCCCCGTGCCCTCTCTTCCACAGTGCCTTCCCAGACTCATTCTTTCACTGGCAAAAGCAGGTCACCATCTGCTCTCCCTCCTGACTCTGGCTGGATGACAGCGTCTGCCTCTGCAGGAGACAAAGGAACCGCTCTGCAGAGCACTTTCCTTTCCACGCCCCACGTGGAAGCACTGCCCAGGGAGGACACGATGACGGCTGTCACAGAGAGGCCCGCGGGCTATGAAATAATGACCGGGAAAGTCCGCCTCCATCAGCACGGCCCCAGGAGAAGGCAGAGCTGCAGCGTCCCCCACGAGGCAGGGATCCAACCTGCTCCACAGCTTGAATTTCATGTCCCACGTCCACGCTGAGCACACAGCACAAAGCATCAGGTGATGGGTAACGACAGCACCGCTGCCCTCCCGACCCGTGGAGGGAAACCAGGAGATACACAAACAAGCACCCTCCCGTCCATGGGGGGGCACAAAGACAAAACCAGCAAGCAACAGCACCAGCGGGGGCTGGGTCCCGTTTGCAGCCAGGTGATGGGCAGCAGCAGGTGAGCCCACCTGCAGCACACAGCTCAGCACTGCCCACTCCTCCCCTTCCCCGCACAGAGCTGACCCCGGGCTGACCCAGGGGTGAACCCATCCATGCGTCCCCGTTCCATCCCATAGTCACCCCGGCAAAGCCTCCGCTCCGCATCCATCCCTGCGTCCCAGCACGCCGGTTGCCGTGGCAACGGCCGCTTCGGAGGCTGGAAGGTTTATTATCAGTTTCTCTATTGAATAAAACCTTGGATGAAATTCTGTTTTCTCCCCGCTGACGCGAAGTGTCACAGATTTGCTTCTGACCCCGTCGAAGTTCCCTCTTTATTAACAGATTACTGAGGCCGACCTGCGGAGCACGCGTCCCACTGCCACCAAAGGAGGGACGCAGGGCAGCAGCCGAGCCCTGGGGCGAAGCACCACGCGGCAGCCTGGAACACAGCTCATCTGGACACTGCCCAACTGCTGAACAAACACTGCCTGCTGTTAATTAAAAGGCAATCAGCTGCCTCCAAGTGAAAAAAAAACCAAATAATAACAAGCACGACTTTCCTGCAGCGCAGGGATCGATGCTGAGGGGCACTCCGTGGGGAGCTGCCCCCATCCCTCAGCAGAGGATGGAGCTCTGTGAGTCCGCCTCAGGAGTTGGGGAGATGTGGGTAGGAACAGCTCCACACACGGGAGGTTTCCATCTCAGGAGAGCTCACCATCCCGTGCTGGGGACCCTTCCCACGTGGGCTGACGGCCCACGCTCCAAAGCTCTCCAGAACGTGTTCCCAGCAGCCCTGAAGATGTGCACCCCCTCGGCGCATCCCCTGGAGCACAGCATGAGAAGCACTGCGGGTACTGAATGGGGATGATGATTCCTCTGAATGAGGAAGATGGAGGGAGAAGGAGAGCAGCACCGGGGCAGCTCTGTGCCACCCTGCTCCCCCCTGGCCCCTCCCAGCACAGCCATCCCAACGCGATGTCCCCACAGCTCAGTGGGGGCTGCACATATCGGAGACATTACAGCAAAGATCTACAGGTCGCCGTCCTCAGCATCAGTGTTATCCTTAGAACATCCTTGTCGAGGGAATAGGAATCATTTCCTGCCTGACTTGTGCCAAGGCGTCCATCCTGAGTCCCTGCTTTGTGTCCCACCACGGTGCACTGACCCGCCCCCACAGGGCTTTATGGATTCACTCTCAGTGCTCCGGAGCAGCAGTGCTGCCACCAGTTAGGAGATACTCCGTGCTGCACTGAGCCCAGAGGACAGCAGGCAGAAGCCCTCAAAGGCCAGCTCCAAGCACAATTGCTTTCTGTGGTACTGCACTTCCAATGTGAGGGCAATCTCTATTTATCCTCCATGCCAAACCTTGCAAACTGGAGGGAGGACAGCGAGGGCACTGCAGACAGCCGGGCTCCACACGCTGGGTGGACGGGGCAGGGAGGAAGGCAGCGTGCTGGAGCAGAATGCAGGCAGCAAAGCAAACCCGTGCTGCCTGGCTGAGAGGCATTCCTTTCATGCTGCACAACTGCTTCCTCTAATCAGCTCACCGCTGAGGGCTCCAGACAACAGAACATGTTTTCTCCTCCAAACAAAGTGCTGATCGCGATTGATCTGGAGGTGGAAACAGTCCCAAGTTATCCCCAACGAGGACAGGGAACTGCCTCGGGGCCCCAGCCAGGCTGCAACACCTGCACTGCAGCCCAGGTCCACCTGTACCGCACAGCTGTGCTCCTGCACGGCACAGTGCCCCGCGGGATGAAGGCTGAGGCGATGCTCAGTACCTGCTGTGCTCAGCAGAAAGCTGCTCCCATTCCAGCTCCTGTAGCTGTGCCTTCCTGCTGCGAGCAGTGCTGCTTTGCTGGGTGGCTCTCCCAGGGTTCAGCACAGAGCGGAGCAGGGCAGCAGGAGGCTGACAGCTGTCCTGCCACGATATGACACTGCAGCAGGGACGGGCAGGCTTTGTTTTGTTTTGTTTTTTAAACATAAAAGCGCAAGGAAATTGCTTTTCAAATCTCAGAGACCGGAGCCGGTCTGGTATTTAAAGCCTGCCACAGCTCTGTCACACAGGACTGGTAATTTCTTCTTCAATTTCTCAGCAATCCCTCCAGAACGGCGCACAGCACATTTCCCTAATTCACATTATCAGCACCATTTGCCTCATGAAAGACAGAAGGACCACCCGAGACCGAAAGCAAAGCTGTTGCCCTTCAGGTCTTCCCTCTCGTGGGCTGCATCGTGTCTCTGCATTCAGGGCCCCGTCCCAGAGCCACTCAGTTTGAAACCACTGCCCAGCAAATGAGCAGCACACGCAAAACCCCCTGAAAGGGCAGAAAATCCATTCCCTCCCCAGGCTTTTAGACGCCGTGGATAATTGATGCATGACTCCACGAGACAAAGAAGCAAACCGTTCTTCCTTCTGAAGGCCCCTCCTGCCTCTCTGAGCCGGGCAGCCTTTGACCTTGAGTTCTCACATTAATGCCTGCACACAGGCGGGCAGGATATCACACACGCACTCCGCTCATCTCCTGGGGTTTCTCTTTCTTCTGGCCCTGAATAATGGCAGCTTTGTCCTCCAGTAAATGAAGGAGCAGCCACGTTATTGCAGGCCCAGCTTGTTGGTGAAGATAAACCCGGTGAAAAATGTCACCTGCTGACGTGATCCGCCCCGCGTGCCACTTTAGCAGCTGCTCTATCCCAAACACACATTATCATCAAACAGGTGGAGTAATGGCAACGCATACAGTGCATATACATAAACATGAGAGCTGGAGGAAAGGTGGCATTTCATCTCTCGGTGCTGCAGCCCTGCCGTGGAGACCGGCTTGGTTTAGCAGTGACAGCCCACAGCAAAGCCCCTCTTTGCCCCATCGGCACCGCAGTGCCCAGGAGCAGAGCTGCTGGGGGTGGGCAGCAGGTCCCCTGCAGACAGCTGAGCTCAGGCAGGATCCTCAGCAGCAGTGGGGGCAGGAGGGACACAGCCCAGAGCTGCAGAGCTGGTTGGGACTTCAGTGCTGGAGCAGCTTACTGCACGGCTGCACTCGGGGCTGTCAGCTGTCACTCTGCCACAGGGCAGAAGGCAGAGAGACACAAGTGCTGCGTGCAGAACAGCTGCCCAGAACTGCCCCCCAGCGCAGCTCTCACTAGAAGACTCAGTGCTGTGAGCATCACTGAGAGCCATTTCCAAGCAAAGGCAAACAGTTGAATTCCGCCGCCCTTTGGCAACCTTGCTTTGATTTCTGACTGAGGTCCTGAAACGAACGCAAGGCGCAGCTCAGCGGAGCACAGACACAAAAACCGTGTGACAAATTACCTTTGCAGGCACGAAGGATTCACCTGGGACAGCACTATTACCCAGTAACCAGGAAGCAACCGTGGCTTATCAGCGTCACACCCAGCGCTGCGGGAGCAGCTTCCACCTCTGATGAGAGCGTGTGGGAGACACCAGCTCTGCCCCTGCTCCTGGCAAAGCAGCTCTGGCAGTCACAGGCGTGGGGCCATGCTCCCACCATGCAGCAGCACGCTGGGGGCTGGCAGCTCTGAGCCCTCCTGGGGTGTTCAGATTTACTGTCATCATTAAGGACAAAGACGCACATGTGAGGCGCGAGGCATCCCGTAATGGATTTAATGGAGGCTGGAGAGGAGTTAACTGAAACGAAGAGCATCCGTCTTGCTTTAAGTAATTATCCTTGCAGGAAGAATACTGCCACCAGACGCAAAGCTGCAGTAATTTCTGACACCTTCCCCCTGACCTCTCTCCTACTTCAAATTTCTGGGTAGCTTTACAGAAAGGAAAGCAAGGCTGGCTCATTAACGGAGGCACAAAGAACAACTACAGTAGGTTGGGATGGAGTCCACACGGTAATCAAAACAAGGCTTTGTAGTTAGCACTGAATTCCTGCTGTCTCAATTACGTTTGTGGAGCCTAGCCCGTGCTGCACGCAGCTCTGCGTGGTGAGACTTTTCTTTGTGCCTTATTGGCTGTGCGGAGTGGGACTGTGAAAGCAGTTTCCTTGACAACATTTTTTTTTTTTTTAATGGAATCCTTCTCTTTTCCCCTCCCTTCCCCTCTCTGTGGCTGCACGATGCTGCCTGGCTCGCAATCCCTGCAAAGACACCACGAATATGAATGAGCATCACACAAAGAGCAGCGGCCATCGGGTGGCTGTCCCAGGCAGTGCGAACAGGCAGGGCAGCCGGGCAGCTCGGCAGCAGCTGTCAGGAGAGGCTGCAATCAGCATTAAGTGCCCTCCGCAGCTCTTCCTCCGCGCTTTTCTCACTGTTAGCCCAACCACATCTCACCACCACTCGCTTTGTTTTCAGTGCCTCAGGAGGAGAGAAGAGAAGAAACCCACGGCATCCACACACACCCCAGCAGCCATCCCAACCCCGCTCACACACAGGGTGCCCGGCCATGCTGCATGCTCCAGCCCTGCAGGCAGCACCCCCCCCCCACAACCCCGATCCCAGGAGCCCAGATACTGCAGCCCAGCTCCCTGCTTCTGACAGCACGAGCCCTACAACTGGCTTGCTGCCCCCAAGCAACACAAAAGCACGTGGCAGGACTACTGAAATATCTTCCAGCAAAACAGATGCTCCCCTCCCTGCCAAATGCTGAAGGGATGGGATTGAAGTGTTCTGCAGGAACATATCGATCCCTGCGTCACTCTCAGGAGCGCGAGGCCGCTGCTCTCCCAGCTCCTCTACCTGAGCTCACAGGCAGCAGTGAGGTCAGAAGCCCTCAAATGCTGCATGAACATCACCCCCAGCCCTGCTCAGGGCCGCACTGATGTCTCTTCCTGTCCTTTTCTCTAGGAAAACCATCTTATTTCGGCCCTAAAACTGTTTATATTTCACACAAGAGCGTCCTCTCCCCTTTTACTGCTGTAAATTGAAATTTGAAATGGCAATAAATCACAAAGTGGCACAGGACTCAGGCTGCATGGAGAACTACTGCAGCAAAAATGTCCCCTGAAGCACAAAGTCTGGTCAGCAGGAACAGCCAGCTGAGCAGGACCAGGCACAGCAAGACCACGAGACAACGGCCCCTTGGACAGCGAGGGCAACACAAAGCAGAGACAAAACAGAGGCCAGGAAGGTCAGCAGCTCAGCACACCAGCCTTGCCAAAGATAATGCAAGGGCACCGAGAACCACAGGACGATGGCCTGGGACACGCTTTGTCCCCCCTGTCGACTCACTGCTCAGCCCTAAAGGGGTGAAATGAGCACTGCATTACTCAGTGCTTTTGGTTTCCCTCACCAGGCACAGAAGAAGCAGCTCCTTACCTGTTTCTTTTCTCCCCGCAGCTCTTCTTTCTCCCCCACAGGTTTGGATCAGGGATTTTCCTCTGCTGTTGGCTCTTGGTGTCCCTCATTTGTGTCCATCTACAAAGTCAAGCCCTGTAAGAAAGGGCACAGTCACAGCCACCTCAAATTCTGGCTGCCGTGCCAGTATCACTGCAGCCACTGCCCAAATAAAGCCCCTTGAGCTCTGTGTCTCACCCTCAGCCTTCTCTCTAGATGATCCCCGTGCCCCCCAGCACCGCCCAACACGCAGTACCACCCCAAACCAAGTCTGCAAGACTGCTTCCTTTGTTTTGTCCCACCACCAGTTCTATCCACTCTAAGAACACAGCGTGGAGAGCAATTAAGAGTTCACCGATGTCACTCCATTCATTGATGGCTGAGATTTAAGTCCTGGTGCAGCAGGCAGACAGAAGAAGGAAGGTCCCAGGATTTGGCTCTGTGCCTCTGTTTTGGAGTGGGGTTCTTGCTGTTTTAATACAGAACTACCAGGGAAAACACAGCTCTCAGACACACACAATGAAAGGCACTCCAAACACCCCCGTGAAAAGCATTACCTATGGTGCCCCTCTGGGGAAACCCACTGACAGAGCTCAGCACACACTACGGAGCTCAGAGACAAATGACTGCACTCTGAGCACCTGAGCTGAAGCAGTCCTGTGTTGGTTAGGGGATGCCACAACACAAAGCCACACTCTCTTGGGAGCCCCAGGATGGATTTGTAAGCATTGAGATGAAATGAAATGATTTATCATTTGGTAGTTAGAGGAATCTGCACTATAGCAGAACCACGAGTCCGACAGACCCCTGTCCTCACACTCCACGTCTGCTTCTTCTTGAAGGACCACCTTCACCAACATTAACATGCACATGTGAGCTACCCCTGGTTAAAGGACGTGTCAGGAACTGAAGTGACCCAGATCTGAGTGCAGAGAATCACCAACAGAAATGAGCTTCCCCCATCTCACAGAAACGCCTCCATTTCAAATAAGCATTTGGCATTTCTACACCAACGAGCCTTTGGTAAACGAAACATTCCCTTAGAGCACAGCAACCAAAGAGGTAAAGGAGTCAACACAGCAAAGCAGGAGTCTGGTGTTAACAGAAATCCCAAGGGAACGACAGCAGGACCCCAGCATGCTGTACAAAGCCTTCCTCACGGGAAGAGGAGACACAGCCTGGCAGCCACTGCTTTCAGCCCCGTGGTCAAAGCACTCTATTATCTCCTTGCCAACAGGGACCACAAATTTGTTCCAGTACACTGGTGGGAAAATCTGATAAATCCTAGGAAGGCGATACCGACCTGCTAGTAACATATTTCTTTGATGGCAGCAAAGCAAAGCTGATTGGATTGATATCTACGAAGCCAGAAAATAGCACCTCCACGTCACTGCCATAAATAATGCATTGCAGCTGAGTGGCACTGCACTACAGGAGGGGCCCTGGATGGGACGCAGGGCTGCCACCCCGAGACAATGCCCCATTCACACGGCTGGGCAGCACGGCTCTGGGTCTGTCCAGGGCACAGCTGGAAGGTCTGCACCCAAAATCTCTGTCAGTTCTTAGGCACACTACCGAAGATCGTTATTATTATTATTAACATGGCTTTGGACAAGCAATTGGAAGAAAGAAAACAGTTCTCTTCTGCAGCACTGCTCCCTCTTCTCCAAGGCAGCACAGCTTTTCCCGATAGCTACAGCCACGCAGCACTGAGCGAGGATCAGGAACACATGGGGCACTGACAACCGCGTCCGAAGGCCTTTACAGATGAGACCAAAGAAGAGCATTTAACATTAATGACCTGCAATAAATTTAATAAGAGCCAGAGGGAAGAGACGTTTTACTGCAAGAACTTTATTGCACTACGTTCCAGCGCTGCACCAGACACCGTGCCCGCCGGACATCGCTCACAATTACGTTCCCCCCTTCATCCGTGTCTACGCTGTCACTATTTTTCCCTCAATTAAGGCTGCAGTCATAGTATATGATAATTAGTACATTATAAATCAGAGTAAAAACTAAGGGGAAGAATGCAAAGTTACACATACACCATGTAAGATATATAGAGTAGTACTGTTCTTCAGGAGGGCTTGGGTTTGTTACTAACCCAGCCCAGTGCCTTCCGCTGCAACCAGACTTCACTGCACTAACAACACCAGTTTCCACTTGCAGCAGCAGTCACAGCATTAACTTCTAGCTTGTGAGGGGAAGGCAAAAGCCAGAGCGAGATACTGCCAGTACAATCCACCTTCCACACGACTCAAACACGAGCAGATATGTTATCCCCAACTGCAGGCACTGACATCACAAACACTTGAGTGTCTCTTACCTACTAAAGAAATCAGAACCATTACACATCTGTAAGGGAGGAAGGAGCTTAGTACAACCACACAGCTGAGCCAGCCACGGACTGAGCTCCGTGGAGCACAGTTTTCAACCTCAAAGGTCTGCTGGCACATCTGTAGAAGGAAGGCCCTGACAAGTACCATTATTCTTTGTTAAATGTACAAACCCCTTTGAAGAACAGAATTCTAAGAGAACAGCACTCGTTGTCTGAAGATATTTGAGCAGTTAAGCCGCAAATTAAGAGGAGAACTCTTGAACAGGTGCTGTGAAGGCAGGTCACTCAGCAGCAGCTGAGGTGTAGGGAAAGGACGGGTACCAGCCTACATGGAAAAGATCACAGGAGAGAACCATCCTCAGCCTGTACCCAAAGCCTTTAAGTGCTGAATGCTACAGACAGCATCAAGGTGGAAGCACAGCATCCCTGCCAGGGCAGGGCACCGAGGTAACAGATGTTTGGTAGAAGTAGCCTGGATGGAACTGCTTCTCAGTCTGCGAAATGACTTGCCTCGATTCAGACATCATCTGTGGCCTTACAGACAACACTGCGCCAGTCCACACTCCAAAACCAGTGTGTTTGTGGTCTGCCAGTGGTAAATGCACAATGGGCATGTGGAGGTGTAACTAGAGACTCTCCCTCCAAAAGAGCCTAATAAAAAATAACAAGGCAATCAGTGGTTAAACTGAACTGTAGGTGAGGGCTCCTCTGGGTAACCCCCCCAGGCATTTCCTCACAGACATTTCCGTGTGCAGGAGACCCCCCCCACAAGCCCTGAATCACAGCAAGGCAGAGAACCCAGACAGCAGCAAAGAGCCTTTTCCTCCTCCTTAGGACAGGATAAGTTAACTCCTCATCCAAATGCCTCCTGCTCACCCACGACACTTCTGACCATCAGTCTTCAGCTACCATAGATTTTTTTCCTCTAACACCAGAAAGACAACTCACAGCTCAGCCAAATTCTTCGGAGAAGTAAGATTTGGACAGACACACACACACACACACAGAGTGGTTATCTCCCACCAATCACAAAAGGCCTCTGGGACACTGAGCACAGCAGTGTGCAGCAGGTCTCTGCTGAAGCCCACCAGGGAGCTGCTCACACCTGCAGAGCCTGAACGCCACGCAGACATCCAACACAGGCAGCACAGCATCCCACGGTGCCCAGATGGGGCTGAAGGTCTCCACCACGCCTGGCTGCTAAAGGAGGCAGCTCTGTTCAGAAGAGCCCTACTGGAACCAACACACCAGGCCCTAATCGTGAGGGACATTTCCTCAGATCAAGAAAATCGTGTCTGCACAAGCCAATGCTCCGCTGGTTTTCCTTAGACATAAAATTTACTTTATTTCTTTTCTTAAAAAGTTAAAAATACAGAGGGTTCGGAAACTGATTTTCTCCTTGCAGATGTTCAAACTGCAGCTTAAGGAGAAAATAATCCTTCACTGAAATGTTTCTCTTAATTTTTTATTTTATTTTTTCCAATCATCACCATCATTAGGACAGAGGCTGAGGAGCACTAACTCCACCACTAATTTGATGACGCAGTTTGATTCCAGATTCACATTTCCAGGTGCCAAGAGTCCAGAAAACAGTGCCATCTTCGTCTGAGATTTTCTATTGAACACAGCAGTGACTGTTGGCATCTTTGAAGCGTAATCGCATCTTAGGTCGGTATTTCTCAAGGTAAAGCAGCTGTTTGGAATTGAAAGCTCCCCTCCTTTTCCTAAAACAGACAGAACGAAGGCTAGTATCAATGGCAGAAGTACTGCTTCCATCACTGTTCTACACATATGTAGTCAAATTCATTGATTTCAAAGCGTTTCTGTAACCACAAAGCGGCGTTTGGGCTGAGCTGTGTACCCACTGGCACCCCGAGGAAAGGAGCTGGACCAGCACATGCAATTCATCACCTACATGCCAACATTAAAACCTAAATCCCGTTAGCAAGTTTCAGGATATTTCCTTGCATTGGGAGTTTATTTCCAGCAGCAGTAGCAGTCACTGAGTACCACAAGGTCACCCTTTCCCTGCAGATACACGTGCTACTTCTATTAGCTAGGCAAGCTCGTGACAGCCAGATAGAAATATGTAAGAGATGCTCAGAAAAGAACTTCTCAATGTGAAGGGTACTGTATCTAGGAAGAGGAAAAAAAGGAATTTAAGAAAGGGCAAAGTTCAGAAAAATCTGTTGACAGCAATATAGTTTACAAAGATAACCAAAGACCCTGGGAATCCATAAAGAGACAAATTGCTTTCTGGGCAAAGCTCATTCAACATCATCATACCCGCTGGGCTTCATTTCAAGATCCGATGTTATCAGCGAGCCAGCAGAGCTCTGTGGGCTCATCCTTTACCAGGTTTGCTATTTTCCAGATAAGGTGGCTGCTGACATTTCCTGAGTGGATATTGCACTCATCCACAGCACCTGCAGGAGTGCCAGCACTCACCCGCCCGCTGGGAAAACCCTGCTGCTCTGGGGGCCAAACCCAGCCCCATTTTTTGAGCAAGGAGCACTCAGTCCACATCCAGCTCCAACCACGGTGTTTAAAACCCCGGCCCAGGCTTCCCCACAGCTTCATGAGCTTTGCAGTCTTAGTACAACGACTTAATGTATAAGCCAAGATTCAAAATAAAGAAAAAATAATAAAATAAAGGTGGGGGGATGTCATTTCTAATCCTCATCCTCAAACAGACAGAAAGCCCCAGCAATCACATCAGTGCCATGTCTGCCACTGTTAGTTTATAGCAACAAGGAAACGAGTCAGGAATCAAAGAAACTTTTGCTGGTTTGAGTACAACATAAACTGAGCGTTGTGTTTGAGAAAAGGAAGTTTAACTTACTGCCTTATAAACTGAACTGCATCTTCGTACTTCATCCCACATTCAAGGAGAGCAAGTGCAACCAGGACAGGAGCCCTGAAGGAGAGATGGGTGCTTAAGGAAGAACTGGAGAAACAGTACATGGAACACCTCCACACACATCACGTTTATCCATAGCTTACACATCTTCCCTTTGAATGTTATCTACAGAAAGACATTTGCCTGCTGAGCAGCTAACGTGGGACTTCTGCTAGCAGACAGCTCTGTTTGCAGTGTGCACACAAATTCACAGCTCCTCACGCGTGTGGGGCATGAAACAATAATTCCAGGTTTTTATGGTCTCCCATTTCACTATAACCTCATTTTCTCTTTGCAAGAGGAGCCTGCAGTATCTCTCGGATGCACTTTGCTTCTTATGACACTGCAGGTTTAGCTGTGCATGAGACAGACGCACGAAGCCTTCAGCAGATGACTTCCAGAGATAAATCCTCAATACATGCTGCACACGTAGCTGGGTGTGCCAGCAGAAATAAAGCACAGCTTCCTGCTTTGGGATCCTCACTTTGGGGTGTCAGTTAAGAGCAAAGAGCCAGCTTCTCAAACACACTGACTTGCTCCTGGGTAGATTTCCCTGTGCTGAGCACACGCAGTTGCAGTCTCCCGATGGGAGAGAAGGATTGAGCAGGTGTTAGCGATGGGACAACTTGTACTCACAGCTAAACAAAAAAGCACTCCAGGAGAAAACTCACTACCGCTGCACACACACAGACAGTAATCTGCTCCGTGAGGGGAACAACCTGAAATCTCTGAAGTCACCTTAAAAACACAGACTGTCAACCTCCCACTGCTGCTGGATACCGACCTTCCCAACCCCGCCACGCAGTGAACAGCCACACAGCATCCGCTCTCCTCACGGAATTTGATTTTCAGCAGGTTTAGCCAGTCGTCAACTATCTCACTGGGGGGCGGCGCTCCGTCGTCGAACGGCCAGTCCTGCAAGGAGACAAGGCAACAGTCACACACAGCACGAGCTGAGCAGCAAGGCCACGGGGGTTCCGTGCCACAGGAACGGCTCTGGGGGTGCTCTCCTAGTTGGAAGTTTGCCACTCGAGATCGTAACGTGCTGCTCATTGGACTTCTCCATCAAATTCCAATCGCTCCCTGCGTCAATGTCCTCGGGGTGGAGAGTTTTTAGAAGAATAGCTGCCTTTGAAATCTCACCATATTATAAATGTGTGAAAATCAATAGGCATTTCAAATAAATATCTGAAAGGTGAGAACTCTGAAGACTTCTGCCAGTGGTTGCATCAACCTTTTGTAGCACTGTTTGCAGTACAGACTCTGTATGGAGGAGAAGGTCCCCCACAACACCCCCCCCAGCACCCACCAGCCAGGTTTACAGCTGCACAGCCACTATCAAAGCAAAAAAAACACCCAAACATTTCACAAGTAGAAAAAAAGAAGTGCTTAGAGAATGGCAGAGACAACAGCCAAGCAGCATCTAACATTTCAGTTCTGTCCTTCCAAGGAGCTGCCAACACTGAAACCACCTAGGCCACGTTTAATGTCAACACAGCTTCCAAACCACGACGTCACAGCTCCTCCTGGAAGCCGTGCCAAGCACAGCTCTCCACGTGCTGCATTTCAAGACGAGCAGGACACCACGTGCCAGCACCTTCTCAGACACAGGAGGTGCTGTAAGAACAGCACTCCAAGGCACAGGGGAAAGTAAGACTTCACAGTTGTTCGGCACTTTCAGGAGCAGACTGTAAGGCAATCTTACAGGAGAGCCTCATAACAGAGCTTCATAATACTCAAAGAACTCTTCAGATGGAAGGAAATGGCTTTGAAAGGAGCTCTCTTCTTCCTCATTGGCCAGAACCAAGCTTTTCATGTAGTTCCTTAAGAACAGGTTAACATTGAGACACGTTCTGAAGCCTGCAGGAACGTGGAGAAACTGAACACGCACAAGGGAAGGTTTAAAAACGTGATGTTTTCCAGCTTGAAATGCACTTATTGCTACACTAATACCTCCCGAGGAGCAGACACAGCTGTGCAGTACTGAGCATCTCAGCCCAGGAGTACTGCACAGCAGCGACGAGGAGCTGCCAGGAGCAGCTCTGCCTCCTCGAGCTACAAAAACAGAAGCTTCGAGTTACTGAAATAACTTCATATGCAATTAATTCTGAAAGATACAGAGGCTGAGGAGCACTGCAAACTCCTTCCTGAAGGAAGCGAGGAAATAAAAAAAACCTGGGACAACACAGCAAAGCAAAAGGTTACAGAATCAAGAGAAGTAAATCTTGTTTGTCCCTATAAAAGGCTCTTAGGACAAGTTCCACTCCATCACACTGAGAGCAGTGTTATTTCATGCCAGGTGTCACCCACTGCCCCAGGAAGAGGCGTGCAGGCAGCCAAGGCACGGGGCACTGCCCACTGGGAGGGGCTTCCTTTTGAAACTGACTGCAGAGAACAGCATTACATGTTCTGGGCTGAACCGAAACCCCTTCCTGCAGAGCACATTCGGGATGTGATCATTTTGCTTTTGTTTATGTGTTAATCCTCACACCCCCACACGTCCTGCGCTGCTCTGAATTAATGACAGCCCTGGTTACTTCACAGAGCATCGCCTCTGCAGTGGTAGCACAGCACCAACATCAAATTAGTGCTGAAGGGACGCTGCCCAGAACGAGAAACATGAATAATTCTGGGACCAGAGGAGTAATAGCAACAAAGTTTTGCAAGTTTTTCTCTGCTAATTATGAGTTCTGCCTGCAATCCTTTGAATTCCCGTCAGCCAGCACAGAAAACAAATTGCTAGGCTCCACGACCAAAACAATCATTAGTAACCAGGATGATGCACCGGGTTTGCACAAACAGAAAACGCAGCTCGTCTGTGCCCCCGTGCAGCAGCTGGGGAGGAGGAGAGGCAGGAACGGGGTGCTTTCATTCACCCTCTGTCTGGAGCACCCCGCTCCTGGGTCTGCCAGCCCGCAGCCACTGCCAGCATAGAATGGAGGCGCCCGAGGGGCTGCAGCAGATTTAAGTGACAAAGATCCCTTTCCTCAAATGCTCCTAGAACAGGATGTGACCACGCCACCAGTGGGAACCTTCCCAGCTCCAACAGCAGCCCCACAGCTGCTGGACAGGAGCCCCATCCCCTGAGCCTCAGTGGGGGCAGTGCTGGGGTGCAGGAGTTCTGCTCCACGTGCAGACAGGAAGGAGCACAACGAGACGTGCTCTAGATCCTGAAGATGAGCAGAACTATGGCAGCTATTGGTTGCCGCTCAGTAAGAACACTTCAAGGAAAAAAAACCCACCACCACCAAGCTTTTCTTGACGTACCATTTCCACACTACAAGGCCCTACACACAAACATAACCACACAGAAACCACCAGGAACCAAACCCACCCCCACCTCCTGTCCCGTGGATTTAATCTGTCGACAAACACGTGTGTGATAGTACTACACCACAGAGCCTCTGTTCTCTGGTTCCTCACTATGCCATCTGCCACAGCATCTATCTACTGCACCCCTGCTGCCAGCACACAGCGCCGACCAGGCACCAGCACAGGCTTTGCTGCCATGCTCTCAATTTCAGGGGTTCCACTGCGCTTCCGACCTCAGTAGTTTTAAAACAGACTCTAATCTCTCCCAGGCTGTGTTTCTAATCTCTGTTATTTTTATTTCATGGCTGCATTAGCTCTAAGCAGCGACGTGTTATTTTTTCAGCTGGTTGGTAATTCAGTGCTGTCTCTGAGCAGTGGCAGCACTCAGTTTTGGAGAAGCAGGCGTTAATAGGAAGGAAAAGCAGGAGGTGGTCGTGTCCTAAACTCATCCCACACAGCAGAACACCACTGCAGGATGGTGAATTACTAACACAGCATCGTGACTGGGACCATCAGCACCACGACCTTCCCATCACCTCCTGCTGCACACAGCACACGTCTGCTGGATCTCCGCTCTCCCTTTCCGCCTTCTGCAGCAGTGAAACACTCCATGCGATGCACTGAGCGTGGGAAGGCAGACGCGTGCAGGCACATGACAACGTGTGTGCTACTCCAAGAGAAAGGCTCTTCAAGAGAACTATGCTCAGCAGAACTGGTGGAAACACCACTTCCAGTTTTTGAAAAGCTTCCTCAAAAAAAAAAAAAAACCAACAACAAAAAACAGCTTTCGGTTCAAAGTCAGCCAACAAGTTGGGTTTTGTCTTGTTTATTTCTCGAGAGCCACAACGCCCGGCTCGTTTCAGCACGGGCTCCAGAGCTGCCCAGGCACAGAGCAAGGTGGGATTCACACTGGCTGAGCAGCAGGACACCGGGGAACGGCCCTCGGGAGGAACACAGATCTCCGCTCTCCCACAGGAGCACAGAGACACTTAAGCCCCAGCTTAGGGCAGGGCTCTGCTGGCTTACACACCACAAGTTTAATCCTTCCATTCTCAGGCAACCCCAGGAGAATCACAGCTGGAGTGCCTGAACACACAGCGCTGCCGAAGCCCAGGGCAGCTCTGAAGCGAGCAGGAATGCTATTCCAGCGTCCACCCACTGCAGCCTGATTTTTCCAACAACACAGGCACACGTGGCTGCCTGGAACTGGAGTAAATGCACACCAGGACCTGGAGCCAGGAAACCTGACTGACCTGTATGTGCAGCTTCCAGCTTCTGCAGCTGTGCCAGGGTACACGTTTCTCTCCTAATGGAAAACCGTGAAGGTTTTCCTCCAATTGAGCCATCAAAAACAAAAAAAGCAAAACATCAGGACACGCAACCAATAGGAGTACCTGCAAGAAGGTTAGGTGCCTTTTCTGTCCTCACAACAGTGTCACTCCAATAAAATAAACTGATTATATCCAACGCCCTGTAATAATTCAGAAGCACTGCCTCAAAAATACCGCCCGTAAGCACCGTGTGAGCACACAGCTGTTCAAAAACCCTGCCCTGTACACTCAGCAGCAGCAGACAGCACAGCCACAGTGCTGCCAGCGCTCACTGCGAGAGCAGCAGCTCGGGGCTGCACGTGGAAGTGAGCAGGGAAGCACTCCCCATCAGCACCCTGCTCCAGCTCCACAAGCAGCGTGCCAGCTGTGGTCTCACAGGGCAGCAGTCCAAATGTGTGAGAGCAGGGAGTTCTACCTCCACCCCGAGAAGGCCAACAGTAAAGCCAAGCGCTGCATCAGGGAAAAAGAACTGAGCTGAACAGTATGAAACACAAGGCTGAACAGACCACAGGCTCTGTGAGCTCACAATGGATTAGTATCAACCCAGTCACTAAAATGCAACCCAAAATATCTCAGCAAACCCAGGAATAGACACTTCTATTCCAAATGAAGCTGTAGAAATGAATCAGCACGTACATTTCAGAGAGGCACAGCAAGTACCTCAAAGACAGCTCTGTGTGATGCAGGGGACCATACAGCTTTTGGCCAACCCGAGACAGTCAGCTCTTCCCCACCCCTCACCTACAAGAGATTTTCAGTCTTAGTTTTAAAAGGTAACTCACTAGAAATTGGATTCCTTCTTTTTCAATTGGAGCTTTATTATAAGTGGCATCACAGACTCGCACCAAAGTTGTTACTCCGTACTTCTTCAGCTCCTGTAAGAGGAAGGAAAAACAAATGAGAAACAGAAGAACAGCTACAAAACCAAACATTTCTGACCTACTCAGCAGTGCTACACACATGGATCCGAGGTGATGGCACAGCAAAGGAGTGAGGGCCACCTCGGACAGGAACAGCTGTGACCTGCTGAAGGACAAGGGCTATGAGTGACAGGAATCAGTGTGAAACACCTCAGAATATCCCTCTCCAGGGAAAAGTCAGGCTAAAAACAAAGAACACACGTAAGAACAAAATTAAAATAGCTGCTCATCCCTTCCACGCAGCTCCTTTTCCTCTTTAAATAGAAGCCTGGGACTGCTGGCTTCAGCCAGCGCTGACATTTTCGGGCAGGGAGGAGCAGAACACACACCACCACACTCCAGCTTCCTTGAAACGTTCTGAAAGCTGCACACTGTGCCAGAAAAACAATCAGGAGATCAAACAATAGCTGTTCCAGTTCACTTTGAAGGTTCGTACAGCAAGCAGAATTTCCTCTCGTGTTCAGACCCCTGTAACTCTGAACAATCAGCAATAATCTCTGCTCCAGGCACATCCTCGTGGAGGATGGTAGCACAATAACAAGACCACAAACAACGTGGCATTCAGGCAGAGTTACCCACAAAAACCTGCGTGCCTCGTGCTGAGGAGCACGCTGCTCAGTGGTGGAAGTCTGCCACAGCTGCAGTCAGACATCAGCACTCGATGGCAGCACCTCTTTGGAATGAACGTGACCTACACATGCAAGGCAGAAGTCCTCCAGCTACAACGGGCACAAGGATATGGCAGATCTGGAGCAACCCAGACTGCAGAAACATTCTGCTCCATTATTTTTCCCATTATAGCACCTCTTAATTTTCCAGACAACCGAGTGTGACATTTTGTATTGTTTCTGACTTTTGTGTCAGTAACGGTGTGATGTCCACCAAGAACTGCTCTCCCCACGTTCGGCCCAGGCAGATGACACCTTCCAGGGATAAATTCTGGTACCTGAAATATCTGACAACTCTGGAATTGGAAGGGATTGGAGAGAACACCCTGTGAAACAACACATCTGTGCAAGTACTGTGTTGAATCCTATTTCAGGGACAAGAAAGATCATAAATCACTTATAATTCCATCAACTACCACTTTACAAGCCAGAAGGTCAGCAATACATTAGAGGCAATGTATTATTTAATGAAAAATAACGTTTAGGGTCACAGAACACACAGTCCTTTCCAAGCCAGGACAACAGCAATGGCAGAGCTGCAGGTCTGCGTTCCGAAAATGGAAGCAACTCCAATCTCTCAATTTCTGATCCATTTTTTCCCCCTCCAGTCCTGCATTCGTGTGAATTCACGAGGATACAAACTCAATACTAAGGAAAAAATGCATGCAGGTAACGCAGAGCACAGCATGGTGAGCACGAGGTGTGGATGCAGCACAGTGCTGCTGTGCTGGGAGGGAGGACGGCGTGGGCTGAACACCTTACCTCAATGAACCTGCTGAGGGTCGCGTTGGTCGGGTTGTGAGTGATGAGGAAACGCATACCATCGTAGCTGATTTCCACGGGGGCTGGACGGTTCATAATGGCAAACAAAACGCGTGAGGGGCCAAAAAAATGGAAGGAAAAAAAATTAAAAAAAAAAAATCAATAACCTTGGAAACGTTTCACAGCAGAAAACATTAAAAGACCACTAAGATGGCTGGGATTGATCAGAGCTTGCGTCGCCGAGCTTGTTCCTTAAAGATCTCGCTTCTAGAAAAGCAGGATTGCTTCAGGATCCGCTTGAATTCAACTTGGGCCTCGATTACTGCAGGTGGTATCCTTCAGACTCCACAACTCTGACTATGTGCAAGACTAGGCAGCCTGTTCTACATTTAGGCACTGGTGAGGCAAAAAAGTAAGGGCAGGATTTCTCTCCACTTTGTCTTCTTGACGCTTAGTTTTGCTAGAGTCAGTAAAAGGAACACGTTTCCAATGTGCAGGAGATATCCCATATATTTGAGTGCGTTCGCTGCGTCCGGAGTCCTCAAGGCAAAGTCAGTATGGCACACGAAGGCCCTGCGCTCACTTGGCAGCCAGGGCGCTGTGCTGGGCCTGGCAGAAGTCTGCCCTCACGCTCAGAATCGCCATAAATGTGCGACGTATATTCCACCAGAACACCTGGGGAGAAGAAGAAGAGCACGTCAGAGCAGGGGCAGCCCCGCACCGCTGGAGCACCAAGCACTGCCACAGCTTCGCGTGGGGATGAGCGGCATAACTGTTGGCACAGAGCAGCCATCCTTCCCCTTCGGAGGGCTCTGATCACATGCAATTCCAGCCTTTGATCAACCGTTGCCCAAAGAGCCTCAAAAGTAAACAGTTCAGGAGGAGCCTCTGTGCATCTGATGCTCATAAACATTTCACGAGAGAAAACAGCAGACCAACCCTAAACAAACAAACTGTACCTTTGAATCAAGCTTGCATCATTTGTAACTATTCATGAAAGCAAATATGACTAAAACTGCCCAGAAAAAAAACCCCAAAACATGTTTCCAGTGACTGCCACCTTTAGTGAGCACGGTAACAACGAGCAGGAAGCAAACAGGAACGAGCACCGTAAGCCACTACGTTCAGAGCACTGGGAATGATAGGAAACAAAAACGGAGGACGTCCCCGGGCACGTGGTGAAGCAGAGCAGCAGAGATGCAGCCACGGAGGCAGAAGCAGCAGCTGCTGCCACTGCTGGTCCCCAGTCACTCCCATCACTGACGTGGTGACAGCTGCAGGTAGCTGCTTCCCAGCCCTCCGCTCCGCAGCGTTAACACAGCGCGTGCCAGGAACCGCGCTGCAGCTTCGCTTTTGGAATGAGGAAAGGAAGGAGAGTGTGAGTGCCACGTGTTTGAGCTGCTGCTAGCACAGCAGCTCCAACCTCGTAGCACCAGCCTCCCTGCAGCACTGGATACACCCTCCAGAATCTGTCATCCGAAAAGCAACCGAGGGCTCCTTTAACACTAACAACTTTCAGATACTCTCAGTCCTTCCCGTGTTTACAGCCCGGGGCGTTCAGGCAGCAGCTCCCAGTGTGAACGCAGAGGACTCGGAGCACAGCTGGTTTAACAACAGCGAGAAAAGCCACAGCAGCACAGTTCTACCACAGCCTTGGGGGGAATGGAAACAGAGCGAACCGACACCGAGCCGACGGGGCAGAGCCGGGGCTGGAGCAGCACAGCACGCTCTGCTGCACGGGTGAGCAAAACCTCAGCTGTTTCAGAGCACTGAATGCAGCACGGCTCAGGAGCTCCCACTGTGACATCACGGCAGGTTGAAGTTTAACTTGAGGCAGCAGTGCTCCACGTCTCACTTCCTGCCGTTTCGCAAGACATCCCCTCCTGGATCTGGTGACTGCTCTCTAGCAAACCGAAGTAGGTCAGTAATGTGTCACATCCACAGGAGTCGAAGAAAGGAGCTGCATCACCTCCCGGGGGTACAAAGGCAACGCACAGCACTGCGTGTTTGTACTCGGAGAAAGAAAACAGCTTTGCAGTTTGCGCAGGAAAACTTTACCAAATGGCATCAGCTATTTTGGAACACCGAAACTCAAAGAAATAAACGTTTGCAGTGATTCTTTGGCTCTACACTTCTCCTAAAGACAGCAGCAACAGCTGAACGCCACGCAGAGCTGCGCCCAGAAGTCACAGTGTGACTCGAGCAGAGGTCAGCGTGGCACACAGCGATGAGTGCAATTAGGAACGCGCCTGCAAGTTCCCATCCCGAACCTCCGGAGCACTCCGTGTTTTAATGAGACCCTCATTCCACAACAGTCAAATTAAGGACAACAAAATTACCTTTTTCGCTGACACCAAGTCAAAAATCACCCGAAGAACGGCAATTATTTCCTTAAAGAACAGCTTTCAATGCCAAAAAAATGCATTAATTAGACTGCCAGAGGCAAGAACAAAGACATATTCAATAACCTCCCCCAATCTCAAAGCAGTTCTTCCTCTGAGTGACTCAAACACAAGTTTCAGAGAGGAACCCTGGCACGGTTTACCAGCACAGAGGCTGCAGGGTTAGGTCTCACCCCAGCTGGAAGAGTCCCTCTGAACATGTTTAACATCTGAGTCACTACACCCGCACCTTCATCACACCTTTCTCATGGGTACCACCCATCCCCAGACCTCCTGAGGCTCAGCTCTCTGCCGCAGCCATGGCACACCGGGAGCAGCCCGAGTTACTGCAGCCACACGTGCCCATGCACTGCAGAGCACCATGCAAGAAAGTCTTTTTGATAGATACTGCAGTGCATCCCCCATCCAAACACACCTCCACGTCCCCCGACCCACCCTGGGCAGCCTGGAGCCTTGCTTAGAGGGAACAGTTCCAAAGCCAACTCCAGCAGGGTCACTTAAAGCACAGTCAGCCGTCAGCGGACTGTGGCATGGGAGATGGGCACCTGGATCGGAGGACCAGAGGCTCACAGTGTTACAAAGCACACTGTCTGGAGGTGAAGGGCTATTGTACCACATTCAAACGAGCCCTTCGGATGTTTTTCTCTGCAGCACCGATCATTTTGGCAGAAGAGCCTCACCCAGCACTGCTGGAGCTGTGCAGCGCAACAGATCAGCTGGCTGCAGTTACACTTCTCCTCCCTTGAGCAAATCGACGAGGGAATTCCAGCACAATTACTTGAAAGGTGTTTGAGAAATGCTATTTGCCGAGGGATGGAGGACAGCCCTGTAACCTCAGCACACACGGGATGCCAGCAGCCCCAGCACACACTGCCCTGACCCACCTGCACAGCAGCGCCAGCACCGCGCCGTCCCCAGAGGCATGCCATGAGAGTGCTTAATTAGCTAACAGCTCAGGAGTGATTAACAACGTAAAGCACTGTATTTAAGTCTGAAAAAATGACTTCCAGAAGGATGAGTAGTTTATGCAGCAGCCGATGCTATTTTTAAAACACATCCCTTCCTCCAGTGCCTTCCAACTGCAAACTACTCCACTGAAGTTCAGTAAGGTTGGGCTTCTAATTAAGACATCCATGAAAAAACCCGTGTCTAAACCTTCTGAACTCTCCAGGCAAATGCTGTCAGGTTTCTCCCTCCTCGTGTCAGCAATCTGCACTTCAAAGAGTACCATGGAAGTGATGACAATAAACAGCAACAAAGACCATCTACAACACACAAAGCAAGAAACAGGTTTCCAGCCAATTAACCTTCAGCTCGTCATACCTGGAAAGCGAGACAGAACAGGGATGGAAACCAAAGAATGACGACGTGGCTGCTCGGACAGGGAGCAGGAGCACTGAGAATGGGGTCCCACAGCCCCAGTACGACCTGGGGCACAGGCAGCAGCAGTTTGTGCATGTGAAAGGCAGCAGGAACACCTGGGAGTCAGTTCCTGGTGTCCTTCAACTTAATTACCAGCGAGTAACAATCCATCAAGATGCCTACGTGCACAGCCGGGTGGGGTGAGCTCTCACAGCCTCTGCACCTACAGGTATGGGTAATGTGAGTTACAACCCAAGCGCCGTGAGCTCCCACCACTCACACTCAGCTCCACACACTCACAAAGCTTCAGAAAACCTAACTAACTGAGAAAGAACACTTCAATGGATTCCTGACTTGAAAGGCATTGCATTCGAGACTGCCTTAAGTGAAAGGCAAGGCACCTATAACATCAGCCCCAGCAGCTGCCCTGCCCAGCAGCACAGCCACTCCTGGACCAGCAAGCAGCCTGCTCCTCTACTGCACAGAGTGCAGGGAGACAGAGCTAACGAAAAACAAGGGACAGCACCAGGAATTCCTCGCTCCGAAGGACGCAGTTGGGAGCGCTTCCTCCTCTGCACTGGGACAGCTCAACAGCTTGCAACAGCTGCAGCTCCCAGCCATGGCAAAACGCAGCCATCTCCCAAAGGTCACCGGGATCACCTTTCAAAATAACACGGAGCACAAGATGCAGCACGGAGCTGCTGCTTCGTCACTCCCAACACCTGGCATGCTGAGGACCTGCACTCTGAAGCCACCCTGTCCCTGCAAGCGGGGACTCACTTTCAGTGTTATGAGCAGGTAACTGCCGCTGAATTTCTTTCTCCTCTGCCAAACCTCCTTCTAGTGCTCACAAACGTGAAATTGGCACCCAGAGCGCTGCCAGCACAGGGCTCGACCCCGTGACATGTCCATTCTGAGCCCCACTCAGCCATCACTGCCATCCTGCTTGGCACACTGCTCTTCCTCCCCCCACACCGCCCCTCTGAGCAGCCCCCATCCCACCCGGACGCCCTGAAGATTGGTTTCCTCACAGCACAGTGAGATTTCAACGCGAGATCTCACCGAGACCCCCACATTCATCGGCCTTCACACAGCAGAAGGGTGCATTAGTGAGACAGCACAGCTCCTGTCCTCACACACAGAGCACAACTCCAGCAGCAGCAGCACTCCTGGACGAGCTCCCCGTGCTGGAGGAGCTGGCTCGGGCGGACACGTGCCCGCGGGTGAGGGCCGACGTGTGGCTGCGCCCTGCTCACCCACAGCCCCATCCCGGCCCCACTCTGCCGTGACTCATGCGTTTCCTCCGCTGCGCCGAGCCAGGCTGTGCAGCCAGCAGGCAGCAATCTGCCCCAGCAAGACTTTGAAAAACCAAAAAAAAAAAAACCCCACTCAGTGTAGAAGTGACGCATCAGGAAACAGCAGGAACTGTCAAACACTCTGTGTCTACATGGACCTCAGCAGAAGGACTTCCCAAAGCAGAGCCCCAGACCGCAGGACGCTCCTTCCACGGCTTAAACAGCAGCTCTGACACTTGGGATTTTTTGGGCACTTTTCCCACCCACCACCTAGCCTAAAAAAAAAACAAAAAAAAAAACTCCTAAGACATTTGAATATTATTTGCATAGTGTATCAAGAAATATTGTTCCTGAAAGAGAAGTGAAAACCAGAAGTGCCCGCTCCCCATAAAAAAGAATTCGAGCTGACTGCTTTACCCTTCAAGTCATGAAATCCCATTTAACCTGAAATACACACAATCAAAAGTAACTTCAGACAGCACCCCACGATTACACGGCACTAAGTTCACCCCTACAATTCAGCACGGTGAGCTCAGGTGCTCCACCACGGTCCCACCAGAACAACGGCAGCGGAGGAAATATCCTCACACTCTGGGATGAACAATCTTCAAAAGAAAAAAAAAAAAAAAAGCATTACCACGTCGAGTAGGACTTGGAAGAACTTCAAACCAAGAGCAGGAGGGGTGCGATCCTGCGAAGCTGCACAGCTGAACTACTTGCACCTCACTCACTGCACTTCTCTGAACTGCCCGCGAACCGCTGCAGGCAGGGACAGCAGAGCCGGCTCTGCTCCCGCAGCAGTTACATTCAGACTCGCAACTGAAACTTAAGCGGACGAATTTCGCTGCGTGCACACAAAGTTGCAATTGTTAAAATCCAGGGCCCATTATTTCAAGCAGCGCCGGAGGACCACAAGGAACGTAACTGTGTAGCACAGAAAGGAGGGGTAACAAAACAAAGGCGCAGCTAAAAGTGACCAGAATACAGGCAGCAGCTCGGCATCTCAAGTGTTAGCACAGAAAAGGGATCACGAGATCCAAGACTCCTTTCAGCCTTCACCATTAGCGAAGCACCTCGGGACATGCAGGACTCACAGGGCCGCCAGATCTGCCCTCCGTGGGCCCCACGCTGCTCTGACACTGCAGCCCAGCCGTGCCACGGGGAGCCAGCCCACACCTCAGCCCTGGGGTTTGTTTCTCAGCCACCCTACACCTCCAGGTCTTTATTAACAGGCAAACACGCTGCCTCGCTAACCCCAGGACCGCAGACACCGCCGGCTCAGCGCGGCTGCATCGCTGACAAGCTTTCTCCAAAGACATTATCGAAGCTCACAATCTGTACTGCTCACAACAGTTCCCCGCTCGTGCTGCAGCGTTTCAGGAGCCGGCTTCAGCTGTGCATTGTCTCCCTGGAGCCAAGGGCAGGCAGGGCTCAGCCGGCTCCGGGCCAGGGCCGCCCAGCAGCGCGTTCCTCACGGGGCAAAGTGCGGTGTCACAGCTGCACCCACAGCACAGCCCCACAGCTCAGAGCAAGGTGTGTGTGTGCAGGTACCTGAGCCCGAGGTCAGGCGCCCACATTCTGAGCTAAAAGCGTCACAATCAGAGCTACGCTCCCGGCTGCGTACCCATGCACACGCAGACACCGCCTCCTGCTTGAACTCAGAGTAAGGCTGATCTTTTCTTTCCAATAATTGAGATCACTAAACCTAAGTACTTCTATACGTTGAGTCATAAGAAGATAGAGCTCTCAGGCTGCTGCCAGTGGTGGTTTTATCATTTTTTTTTTTCCTCCTTTAAATACTAACTGCAGTTCTGAGTCAGAACCTGACTGGCTCATTTGGGGAGTTTCGAAGCCGGTTTCCATTTATACAGAAGCCTTTAAAAGCCAACTTTCTGCCTCCTCATGCTGCAAGCAATGAGCAGCACGCAGCTGCCCCAGGAGGACACAGCTCATGGACAACCACGCCAAGGAGCCATGGCCACCGCCCAGCAGGGGCCACCCCGTGATGTCCCCACTTGGTGACACCCCCACACTGGCCACCTCCACCCTCCATGAGCATGTTTCCTCACTCCAGAGCGTGCCCCAAGCAGCAGACCCCGCAGGACAGCACTCCCTGCTTCAGAGCACCCCAAAGTCGCTCTCACCGCTCTCCGCAGCCCCTGCCCTATCCCCCCACCCCCCTCCCCAGCCCTCACAGGTCTCTCCCTCTATTACACAAAAGGTCCTGCCCCCTGCCGAGCCCCAGGAAAGCCAGCACATCCCGGACACCCTTCCTCCCCAGCTCCACCCCCGGCCAGAAGGGAACCCGTCCCCAGCACCGCTCCCACCTTTCCCCTCTCCCCCTCTTCACTTCCAACCCGGATCCCGGAAAATCTCCTCATCCTTTACAGCCCACCTCCACACCAAGCACAGGGCAGCCCCTTCCGCCACAGTCCAGGGGCCTCCCACCACTCCCAAACAAATCCTCGGCCATCCCTGCACAAACACAACAATACACACAGACCTCCCCCCAAACACCGCTATCCCGTGCCAAGACCTCATTCACTAACCCCCCTCCCCAGCCCTCCGCCCATCTTCCTGCTAACTGCCGTCCCACAGGCAACGAGCACCCCTCCCAGCCCAGATCGGGATACCCTCACCCAGACCCCACAAGTGAAGCAGGACCACCCCAGCACTCCCACAGCATGGGATATCCCCCCCGGCCCTACAGCCCTCACAGAGCTGGGAACCGGGAGGGGACGCTGCAGAGGGCCGACACCCCCCCTCCCCCCCTCCCCCCCAGCCGGGACCACGTCCCACCCACGACCCCGGAACGCCGACCCCCCCTCCCCCCCCCGGCCGGGCGGGGTCCCACAGCGCACAAAGGACGCTCCACGCGGGGCTCCCGGCCGAGGGCGCCCCGCACCCCCCCGCTCCGCCCCGGGGCGGCTCTCGGTCCGCGCGCGATCTCCCCCTCCCCCGGAGCCCCCCGGCCCCTCCCCGCCGCGGCCCTCACCCCCTCACCCCGGGCATTGAGCGCGGCGCCGTTCTTCCGAGCGGGCCCGGCGCCTCCCACACCGCGGGCCGGGGGACGCGAGGGGGCAGGAAGGGGCGGCCCGGAGCGGCGGGGCCCGTGACGGGGATGGGCTGAGGCGCGATCCGCTCCGGTCCGACCGGCGGAGACAGCCGAGAGCCCGCGCGCCGCCACACGGCTCCCCGCGCACAGGCCGCTCCCCCCCCGCCCGCGCCCCGTGGTACGGCCCGCCCGGCGCTGATTGGCACGGCGCGCCGCACACCCACGGCCGACATTGGTACGGTCCGCCCCCTCTCCTCCCTCTCTCCCCCACCCCGGGCTCGGGAGCCGGGAGCGCTCACTCGGTGCCGCCGCGGGGGCGTCCCGACCCGACGGTGCCGTGCGAGAAGCGCCGCCGCGGGGCCGCTCTCCGCCGCCGCGGATCCACGGGCGGGGGGAGAGCGCTGAGCCCCTTTTCCGCGCCGTACGGAGCCGCCGCCTCCATCCGAACGCTCCGCGCCCTCCCCGCGCGGCAGCCGCCGTTGGTACGGCCACCTCTCCCCATGGGGCGTCGGTGCGGCCCTTCCAGGGCTGCCGAGCCGCGCGGGGCCGCCTTTGGAACGCCCCCCCCCCCCTCCCGCCGCACTTGGTCCAGTCCTCCTGCCCCACGTGCTGCGCGGCGGTCCACGCCAGCGCACCCCCCCGCGCGCAGAGGCGGTGGAACGGCGCTCCTCCCCCCGCCCCGCGCGGTGGTTCGTTCCGCGCCCGGTAACGGCAGCGTTAAGTTAAAAGATGGGAGCGTGTCAGCCTCGTGCGGCAGCTCCGTGCCGGCAGGCGGGACAAAAGCCGCCCCGCGAGCCCCGTGCCCGGCCGGGATGCGGTCCGCGGCCGCGTGCCCCGTTGGGATGGCTGTGACCGCCCTGCGCTGCTCGAGACTGAGCCGAGATGGAAGGGTGACAGCACACCCGGCCGGTCTGGGGCTGCTGCAGCCCCCTGCGGAAGAAATATTTAGCCATGGGTTCAGAGAGCTCCAGGGACACGTCGTTGCTGCCTTACAGGCCACTTCTGCAGCGAAACAAAAGCATTCTGTCAGGGAGCTCGCTGATTAACACCCCACTGTCTCAGTAGCAGGGAGCAGCTGGGTTAGTTCTCCAGCTGTGCTCCGCACAAGCTGCTCCTGTAAGAGGAGCAAACACTGGAAGCGGGGACGGCAGCACGCCCAGCCCCAAAGGAGTCCAGCTCCTGTTTTCAGCCAGAGAAAAACCTATTGCTCCTCTGCTTGTCGCCCAGCACTGCCCAGAAGGGCACCACATCCATTTGAACACGCGGGGTTATGAGGCAGGCAGGCAGCAGGTCAGCAACGGGGTAATGACGGTGCTGCCAGGAGCAGAGGTCACACTGCTCAGCTCCAGGACAGTGCCACACATTTTCCGGCGATGTGGCTGTGACAAAGGACAGGAAAAACCTCCAGGAAAATTCTGTAATTGCAAAATTCTGAGGCAGCATAAGAATGAGGAACTGACAGCGAAGGGGCAGACGAGGCGCACCCATCAGAGAACCACGCAGCTCTGGAGCTGGCAGTACCAGGAGCCCTCTTACAAAGGCCGGGCTTTACGTGCACTGACACCGGTCGCTGCGGGCTGACAGCCTTGCACAGGTTCAGTGGAGCTGCTCGGAGATGGAAACGGGTCAGGTCGGGACACAGAACACAGACCCAAGGAGACCCACACGCTTCCTTAGCGGGAAGGAGCGTGGGTGAGACTTAACAACGACAAAAGCCGCCACCTTCCCGTGTTCTTGTGCTGCGAGTGCGAGATCAGCACTAAAGCGAAGGAGCCGCAGTGCGGACACGTACCCCGCGTGCTGCTTGGACAGCTGAGGCCTCAACCAGCACGAAGACACCGGGACGAGGACCGAGACTCCACAGCGCGGGGCCACGCGCAGACGCGG
Source organism: Oreortyx pictus (assembly GCA_036925125.1). Lineage (NCBI taxonomy): Eukaryota > Metazoa > Chordata > Aves > Galliformes > Odontophoridae > Oreortyx > Oreortyx pictus. Next base: position 682,780 of record JAUPFR010000026.1, on the reverse strand, counting down.
ATCACGCCGAGCTGACCCCACGCACCGCACCTCCCCGCGCATGCGCACATCTGCCGCAGCGGGCAGTGCGGCGCACGTGTCCACCGCCCTATCGCAGACTCGGCGCTGCGCATGCGCTCAAGCGGAACGTTCCGTCTCAGCCCGCCCGCGGCGCTCTGCGCATGCGCTCCGCGGGGCGGCGGGGAGGGGCGAGGCGGTGTGTCGGCGCAGGCGCAGAAGCGCGTGGGGTGGTCGCGCGGGAACCGCTTGGGGGTGGGGGGAGGGGGGCGCTGCGAGGGAGGGGGCGGTCCTTCCGGAGCCTGACTTCCGGCGGTGGCGCCGCGGCGGTCGGTGTGGCAGCGCCGCTCGGGCCCGCTCCGCCCCGCTCCCCGCATGCAGCGCCGCGACGACCCCTCCGCCCGCATGGGCCGGGGGCCGGGGGGTCCCGGAGGCGCCCGCCAAGGGGGTCCCAATCCGCGGCGGTCTCCCCGAGGCGGGGGGGGCCGTGGGGCCGGGGCGCAGCCGCCGCCGCCGCCGCCGCCGCTGCTGACCGGTGGCGCGGCCGCCGGCTCCTCGGGCGCGCAGGGCCCCGCCGCCGCCGCCACCCCCGCCCCGCTGCTGCCCGGCGGCGCCGTTAAGATGGAGCCCGAGAACAAGTACCTGCCCGAGCTGATGGCCGAGAAGGACAGCCTGGACCCGTCCTTCACGCACGCCATGCAGCTCCTCAGCGCAGGTACCGCGCGGCCCGCGGGGCGGGGCGGCTCCGGGGGGGGGGAACGGGGGCGGCCCCCACCCGAGCGCGGGGCGCCGAGGGCTGGGGATGGCTCCGATTCGAGCGGCGGCTCAGAGCGAGGCCCGGGGCTCGTTGTAATGCGGGGTGTGGTGAGGTTGGCCCCTGTCATGTCATCCCCGGGGAGTGGGGGGGTGGGGGACGGTCCGAGCTGAGGTTTCCGTGTAGCGGCCGCTCGAGTCCCCGTGAGGTTCTGTGTCGGGGTTTGCGATCTCTCTGATTTTTCACTCTGGTAATCTGTAGAGAGCTTGTTCCGTGCTGCTGGTGAATAGGGAATGGAAATGGCAGTCTTTGTTCTGTGCCCGGAGCAGCCTTCTTCCCCATCGCCGCTGTCCAATCGCCGGGCGGCTCTGATTCCTCCCCATCTCCCCGTGCAGCTGCTGCTACACACTCGGTGCCGTGTGCGGCGGGCTCAGCTGCCTCTGGTACCTGGCAATACAATCTGAGCCTTCAGCAGTTAATTCAGACTCTTCGCAAACTGACCTCCTGTCTGGGAAGGGCGCTTTTCTCAGACAAGCAGCACAGCTGAAGCCTAAAAGCAGAGTCCGATCATTCCTTGAGCCGAGGGGTGGTACGCCGTGCTCTTCCGAGGCTGAGAGTATAGGCAGTGTAATAAGGTTGATGTACTAATTAGGGAAGTGATCAACAGCCATGGTTTTTTTGGCTTTTTTTTTTAATGGGACGTGGACTGTGTCAAACCCAAGCTCTTGCCATGATAGCATCTCCCAGCAGAACCCCACAGCCCACCTTGTGAGAGAGTCACGTTCACAGCGCATGCGAAATGTTAGGTTTTAGTAAGTACAGTGATTCTGGGAGTAGGTGGTCACTTTGTGGCAAGAACATGTCTAAAATACATAAAACTGTGTGCTTTAGCTGCTGGGTGTGCAGGCGTGGAGGTGCTGTCCTTGCGCCCAGCGCTGCGCTGAAGCGGTGCTGGCTTTCTGACCTCTCACTGGGGCTGGTGAGTTTCATTCCCAACTTTCAGGGACACCTGCACGCCCTCAGTCAGCCTGAAACAGGAAGAACTTAAAATACCAGCTGCCACTTCGAGCTTAACACGTGCGCAGCGCTGAGCAGGTGGTGCAGCACAGGGGCAGCAGCAGACGGAGCCGGCACAGCTCCGGCGTTTGTCATTCTGCTCAGAAATGATTTCTTTGAGGACTTTATGCTGCTAAACGTTGCCAGAGTTGTCGCAGTGCTCGAGGCTGTTTTAGTTCCTCCTTTAATGCGGGAAATAATTCTTAAGAATTGCTGTTATGCAAATAGCTGAGGTACACCGTCATGGGTAACTTGGCATCACTTGTGGACATCTCGATCTAAATAAATCACTTTTGTAATCCGATTTGCCATCAATTTAATGTTTTTCATTAATAAAACCATTTAGCCAGCTGATGCTCACAGCTCTGCGATAATGCCTCCCAGTGACATGAGACCAAAGGAGTCTGCTAATTCCCAAAGAAAGGGCAGCATCTCAGCCCACGTAGCACAGCTTTGTTTGCAGAGCAATGGAGGATTTATGAGTTTTTCCATTAATTTAAAATTTGCTGCAGCTTTTAAGGGATGTCAGGTTGGAAGAATGCCGAATGCTTCCTGCTCTGCTTTGGGTATTTGGAAATTTGGGGTTTTGGGGGGAGCACATTCACGGCAAGCAGAGCAGGAAGCTGATGGAAGAGTATCTGAAGTGAAGCACGGCGTTGCACAGATGGCCGGCTGTTCCCAGCTCATCTGGATCGCTCAGAATTCTCCATTGCCATGGCAGCCCCCGGGGCTGTCACGTCGGAGGAGCTGCTCTGGGGCTGGCTTGGGAATTTGGGTCCGGGCCCAAAGTCTGTAGTGCATCCATGCAGCACACCTTAAGCAAAGTGGTTATTTCGGATAAAAAAAAAAAACAAGTGATGGTTGAATGTCAGCCGGATTCCTCCTCTTCTTTTCAGAGGTGCAGGTTGCCCCTCCTGACTCCTCACGACAGGGAGGGTTTTTGCATTGTAACTGAGACTGCTGGTTTAAAATGGTGTCTACAAGTGGCCTTACAGTACCGTCATAATTCTCGAGCTCCTTAGTGTTTCTGCAGAGAAATCAGCGTTGTTTGGGACTGAGATGAAAGGCCACACAGTGACGTAATGCTGACTCCCAAACAGCGTGCTGTGTGATAAGTGGCACTGTGGTGGGTAGATGGTAGGGTTCCATTACACAGCACCCTGAGCAGAAACAGAGAACTGGGATTTCTGCACCTTGCAATACGAGGTTCGCCACTCCCGTGGTTCAGGATCTGCGTGACTTTCCTTTTCCTGGCTTTGGTTGAAGCTCTGTTGCTGTGGGTGCAGGGGTGGAGGTGCTGACAAGCCACGAGGCACAGTGCTCTGCTTCCATGCACTGGGAAGTCAGGAGGCAGCCAGTGCCCTGTCAGTTAGGTGGAGGTGTTTTCTAAGTTCTTGCATTAATCGTAGCTGTCAGAGCTGGCATTTAATCTCTGAGCTTCCTGTGCTACATAAGTGAGCCACCTCTCTGCTCTGCTTACACAATATTTATGGCATCTAGAAGGTCCTTCGTGTTCCCAGGACTGTGAGATGGTGAGGAGGGGTGAGTTGGGCAGTGAGGAGATGGGAGCCATGGATCTGGGAGCGGAGGGGGAGCGTTGGATGGAATGAGAATGTGCAAGGCAGGAGCCTTGTCCAGGAGTCAGCTAGTGAGGCTGGAGGTGGGCTGGACTCACAGGGAGATGGGAAACCGTGTGGAGCCCGAAGCACTGAGATGTCCATAAGCTCTCTTAGCACGGAGGAGGTAGGGCTGTCCTGAAGTGGAGGAGGTGCCAGAAGTTCTGCGTTTCCAGGTGTATGTCCTAGTCTGCAGAGGTGCTGTGTTGCCTTAAACCTGTGCTCAGACAGCACAAACTGAGCGATGTGCTAACCCTGATGTGTTTTTATATGTGTTTATCGCTGAGCCACGCAGCCTCACTAGATGCTGATGTCACTCTGCCTGTCGCTGCCTCTTGCCCTGCAGTCCCCCGTCTCTGTCCCCTGTGCCATTTCTCAGTGCTCACCTCCAGCCTTCCTTTTCCTGTCTCATGCTCCTGCAATTTCTTCTCTTCCCTGTACCTTTCTGCTGTGCCATTGTCAGCCCTCTCCCCGCCCAGCAGAAGCTGAGCTGTCTGCACGTGAATCCAGCAGATGGGCTGGAGGGGGACAGGGGAGAGCTGTGCTGGGGTGAGCCGGGCTGGTTCTGCAGCTGCTTGCTGCTGCCTGGGTCCATCCAGGAGCAGGTCCCTGGAATCAGTCTGGTTGGGGAGCAGCATCCTTAGGAGGTGGAGCTTTGTTCCTTTTCAGAGATTCCCATCCCTATGTACCTTTTGGTTTTATTTATTTATTTTCTGTAAGTCACGGGGTCAGCATTGCCATACTGTGAGAGAACGCTGTCGCTGTTACGAATGAGCAGAATGAATCTGCTCCCAGAGCACAGGTGTGCTGCAGGACCACGTTCGGTATTGTTCTGCAAGGGAAGAGCTCGGGCTTAGATCAGGAGTGGCACTGTGGCTGCTGAGCCTCCTTCTTGTGACACAGCAGCATTACCAACCCCCCCTTTACCTGCCCCATAGGATTTCTTCTGAGACAAAGCAATCACTGCCCCACATGAAGTCCGGGAAGCCTCTGCCATGCATGCCGCCAGCCTGCTGACATTCCCCGTGGCAAGAAGGTAACCTTCTGCTGCACCTCTGACACGGCCTTAAAAAATCAGCACTGAATTGAGGCATGCTTAATCCCTCGAGGTATACGTATGCTTCTCCTGCATATCAGTAAGTGGTCCGACAAACTGCTACCGCTCATCGGCTCGTTCAGTACTGCTTCGTGTTGCATAGCTAGTGGGACAGGATGCACCCAGAGCAGAGGGACACGTCACGGGTGGCGTGGGTCTGGGCCTTCCTCACGCCTGCTGGGGGCCGGGGTTCCTTCTGTGCTGGGAGGACAGTGAGGCCACCTGCACTGACCCGAATAATGAAAGCTGGGGAGCTCTGCGGGTTGTTCTCCGGGTCAGGGCTTTTTTTTCCCTCTGGGCTTGGGTTTCACTTGCAGAATTAGTGATGCTGGACCTGAGGCTTTCTTCAGCAAGGCTTTAACCGTTTGTTGCTCCCCCAGCCTCGCTCCGAGGGGTTGCTGCTGGTGCATCAGGCAGAGCAGGTGTTGCTGTGTGCTTGCTGTGAAGTGTGGCTCGCTGCTTTTCAGAGTCTTACGTCTGCCGCGTTGTTCTGGCACGGCGGTCTGAGGGTGCTTTATTTTTGTGTGTGTGTAGAAAGTCTTTTTTGTTTATACACAGAACACTTTTACAAATATTCTTACTGGTTCTGGAGAACCAAAGTATTGACAAGATAATCCCACTGTACCGTGGCGTTTAAAGCTGCACTCAACCAGAGCTGAGCCCTCCAGTGCAGTGCTCTCCTCAGGTCCCACGTCCTGATTCTCTGATGTGTTCTTATAACTAAAGCTAAGTGTGTATGTAAAGCTGACTGAGGCATCCTCGTGGGCTGTTTTGTAGATTTGACAGCGCCTGCACTGCATTTGCATGCTGTCCTCAGATCATTTCTTTGCAAAGCAAAAATCAACCCATCTTCCTCAAAGCCAACTGTATCCAGTAATCCTGTTTTTTAACGGAGGAGCCATGGCAACGCTCCTCTCTGTGATCCAAAGAGCTGTTGCAAGAAGAAATGTGAAAAATCAGGCTTTATTTGGGATGGTGCAACGTAATATCCAAGTTGTGTGGTTAAGTCTCTAAACTAAGTGTATATATATTTAGTTCTGTACATTTAGTGCAAAGCATGTAGATGCTGGCATGGACAGAAATGGCAGGGAGCGTGAGATAGCCACATGCTGGGAGTTACGGCCACGCTGAGCAGGCTGTCCCGCTGCTCTAATCCAGTTATGCGTGTGATCTTGTGAAAGTGTCTCTCTCTCCCCCCTGAGATGTGAGAAGTTGTATCTGGAGCACTTTGGACTCGGAAGAGATATTTATAGCCCCTGGGTTTGCTGGTGAAATGGCACAGTTAAGGAAGGCGTCCTCAGACAATAACTGGGGGTGGCAGGGCTCGGTGTGAGCATCTGGGGGAGGGCTGAGCCCAAGAGTGCACGGTGCTCCGGCAGTACTTGGGCTTAACATTGCTGCACCGCCTCTCAGTGTGGGGACGCTTGAGATCTAGTTGTTAGTCATTCAATACAACTGGGATGTGACCAGACACCTCGCAAGAGAAAAAGCTCCGCTGCGGAGTGGCGGCTTTTGCAAAACACGGAGGGTTTTCCTCCCTCGAGGGCAGGTGTGCTGCAGCAGGGATGGCCGTGGGAGCCTCTGCGAGGAACGCTGCCTTGAGGGGTCCTGGGGTCTCCTGAGGGGCCGCCTCCTCCTGTCTCTCAGTGCAAGTTTGATCTACAGCCAGATCAGAGAAGGTGTTGCTCACTGCCTCCTAATTATTGTTCCTTAATGACCCACTTCCAGAAGGTGATGAGGCCTTTCCCCAGACCCCCCAGGCTGCTGTGTGCCTCCAGCCCTGTGCTTTTCCCTTTCTGAGCCCCACAACTCCTAACGCACAGTTAAAACTCAGAATCTTACTTTGACAGCCAACATCTGTGGTTACGTTGGCTGAATGAAGTCAGGGGCATCTCTAGGGCTCGTGTGCCCAAGGCTGTGAGCTGTTGGTGAGACATGGGGCTGATCCTGGGGGGAGGGAGGGAGGGAGGGAGGGAGGGAGGGCTGCCAGAGCTGCAGAACCCGACCGAACCCCGGGCTGTTGCTAACTGGGGCTTCTGCTCATAAAGGATGTTGTCAGCACGACTGGAATTCAGTGTTGGTACGTGCTGATGCCACCAGATACGTGAAAGACTCAGAGTAGTGCATCAGCTTCAGAAGTCTATGAAATATTTGCCCGCTTTGCTGAAGAGGCGAGCTGGGCTAGCACCTAGGGTGTCCTGTCTGTCCAGATCCCACTCCTGCAAATCAATCCAACAAATGTTCATGTGTTAACAGAACAAGGGTGGTACAGCCTGTTAACGATTCCAGTGCTAAAATGATGCTTGTTTGAGGAATATAAGCAGCCCTATTTTTATCTTGTTTAGAAATTGAAAAAATTCAGAAGGGTGAAACAACAAAGAAGGATGAGGAAGAGAACTACCTGGATTTATTTTCTCACAAGAATATGAAACTGAAAGAACGAGTTCTGATACCTGTCAAACAGTACCCCAAGGTGAGGGCCAGAACATAGCTTCCTGAATCTCTGTCATTTGCTTGTGTTCTGTGGATGCTGAATGTTAGAGGTCGTGGCTGCCGGCGTGTCAGCAGGAGTTATACCCGTGTGCTGCTATCGCTGTGGAACTTCCCCTGTGCAAGCCTGCAGGATGTTATTTATGATGTGTTACACACGTTACGTTTGTCGGGTGCGGAGGGATAAAGCTAAATGGTGATGTGTAGTTAGACTTCCACATGCAGAGCTCTGCTTTACAGTTAAGACCACATTTAACTCTTAAGACTGACTGTAAACCTGCCAGAGAGGAGAAGTTAGAATTAAGCTCGTTTTCCCTGAGTTAATTTAGCTTGATTTTCTGGTGGAGCATTCCAATTTGGAATTTAAATTTCCCTGTGTATTTTTCTGGTCTGGTTCTTTTTGATGTGACTAAATTTGTCACCCAGCTTAATGTTAAGAGAGGTTTTCATGAAGGTTGCTGAGTTTTGGAGCTGAATAATTATTTTCTATTTACAGTTCAACTTTGTTGGAAAGATTTTGGGGCCTCAAGGCAACACCATCAAGAGGCTTCAGGAAGAAACCGGTGCTAAGATCTCTGTGCTTGGGAAGGGCTCGATGCGAGATAAAGCAAAGGTAATGCCCCCTTGGAAGCCGTGCACGTGTGGTCGTGCCTTTCATTGTGGTGTGAAAAGCAGATGTTCTCAAAGCTTTGTATAAATCAGAACTGAAAAGTGAAGGTGGGAGGAAGTCACCTTTCTGAAATTGGTCTGTGCTTGTTGGGAGCATTGTCGGCTGAGCGAGGAATGTGATGGATGTGTTCTCCATCAGTGATACTTGCAGAAACCCGTCAGCCTTTGATGTACTGTACCTCAGGTGTACACAAAGCTGATGTGAGAGGTGATATACAATGTCCTTAAATGAGAACCAATTCTAGCTACTTGTTGAGAAGTCATTTGCTGGAGTAATGTGTTTCCCCTTCAGAAGAAACCCAAACATTTCCCATTTCCCCCTCTGAAATCTGTAAATTGTTAAGGTTTATGGAAGATGTTGGAGCGACGCGTTGCTGGTAATCTTCAGTGCATCACAAAGAGCCAGAAAGCTTTCTGAGCAGAGAAAAATGGAAATGTTTATTTCCTTGCTCCTGAACTGAGCTCACCATCAGTCAGTGGGGCTGTAACTTCACTCTGCTTTTACTTCAGCAGCCTGAGAAGTTCTTACACTCTAGTTTGTTTATAGCTTCTTAAAGCCAGCTGAATGACGCAGGTATCCAAGAGCAGAGTCAGAGCATGAGTGTTTGAGGTATCAGACTTCCACTGTGAAGAGCACCTCAGGCAGTTGGGGGGTGTAGAACAGGCAGAATGTCTCTTCCATGTGCTGAGTGGGAAAAGTTGCTGGCATCATTGATTTCCCACTGATGTCACCATCACCTGGAAAGGCAGCTGTGAAAAGCCGGAGGGCATAGGCTTGCAGGTTATGCTTGTGGCTTTTTGTAAAACTGTGAACTCATGTATAGGGTGTTAACATGATCTGTGATCAGACACAGCTGAAATGCTTTTTAAGCCTGTTAAGGCTTAGGAACTTAGGACTCTCTGTATGCCTTTTTTTCAGGAGGAAGAGCTGCGTAAAGGGGGAGATCCTAAATATGCTCATCTAAATATGGATTTGCATGTCTTCATTGAAGTATTCGGACCTCCTTGTGAAGCATATGCTCTGATGGCTCACGCCATGGAAGAAGTCAAGAAGTTCCTTGTCCCAGTATGTATACTGATGCTCTTTCCTTATTGAAGGAGGTAGATGTACTGCTCATCAAACTGGGAAGAAAACAAAATGGAGATGAAGCACACAGTGCCCTAGCAGGCAGAGCTGAGTGCAGCCCAGCGCCGTGCCGCGCTGAGCTTGGCTGAGATGGGAGAGCTCAGATGTGCTGTCTGGAACAAAAAGGGCGGGTGGAATCCAGGAGCTGTAGGTAGTGGGGAAGTGTGGCAGAGCTTATGGTGTCTGGGTGGTTTCTGTGAGTCTGACACAGAGAGATGACTGTGTGAAGAGCCTTTGAAGGAAAGAGGTCATCTTCAAGGAGACCTTTGGATGTACAGATCTCTGGCTCGCTAAGGCAAGCGTGCAGCCTTGCTATTTAAAGTGTCTTATCTATCAGTGCCTTCAAACAATGTGTTAAACTTGTGAAAACTGACAGAGCAGTCACTATGGAAGCCAGCAGTGCTGTGAAGACGCAGCTGGTAGGAGACTCCTTGCTTTGTGGAGTTGCCATGGCAGCACGAAGATCCCCTGTGTGCTCAGGGAGGGGTGGGCTGCAAGGACCTCTGATGGCTCACCAGGGACTCATGCTAATTCCTGAATCTGGATCCCCTGGGGTGATAAAAACGCACGGAGCAGGAGCATACTGTGTTCGTGAGACTGCGAGAAGACAGCCTGCATTTGCAAATTGGTATTTACTCTTCGTCAGGCTGCATCCTCTCCTGTTCCTTCAGTGTGTCAGGAGCCCAGCAGTGTGCTGTTACATTACGTGGGCTTGTTGCCACCTGCCTGCCTTTAAATGGGAGCGTAAGGTGCTTGAGGGGCGATATATCTTGCCTGACTTAACCTCTGAACTCTCCAACATTTGCACATAAGTCTTGCCAGTGCCCCCGGGGTGCTGAATATCGGATGCCTCCAGAGCTCCCACGAGCAGATCCTCTTTTCAGGGCCCAACTGCAGCACACACACACAGTGCTGCACCCTTCTCAGCCTTTGGAGCAAGCTGGCATTTGTGTGCTGCTGCCTGCTGACAGGATCCAAGGGCAACTAACCAGTGGGTTTTCATTTAGGACTGTTAGGTCATTTGTATTATAGCATGGTGGCTTACGGTACCCTGCAGCAGAGGCTCTCCAGTTAGCTGCTCTTTGGAGCTGACTCTCTCCCCTCTTTAGGATATGATGGATGATATCTGTCAGGAGCAATTCTTGGAGCTCTCCTATCTGAACGGTGTTCCAGAGCCAAGTCGTGGCCGAGGAGGCCCTGTGCGGGGAAGGGGAGCAGCTCCACCGCCGCCTCCACCTGTTCCAAGGTACCTGTCCCAAAAGCATGGACCTGGAAATGCTGCATCTTGCTCAGAGTGGTGCTGCGAGATCAGGTTAAGCTGCTTATTCTTGTACATCAGCTGTTGACTTTGACCTTGGCTTTTGGCCAAAGCTTTCTGGCCTTGTTTTGCAGGCTTGCTTCAGCAAGCTGACGTCAAATATTCTGTGTGTTTTGAGTTACAGTAGCTGAAATCCAGCTCAATTATGTCTTTATTACTTTTGCTGCCCGAAATCATTTGCGTCGAGAAGTAACGGTTAAAAAATTGAAGGAATAGCTAGAAATTTGTTTTTTAAAATGAAAGTTGGCCTGCAAAATGATGTGCAGATGTGTCGTCTTTGCTTCTCCAACCTCCTGCAGAATACGTATTTTCTGCTTAAACTGACCTTCCTTTGAAAGTCACAGGGCAGCATTGTTCTGTCACTGCTGTCGAGGCCCCGAGATAAATGGGTGGTAACACGCAGTTGCTGTAGTTGCTTTAGCCCATATTTCATGGGGGTGGAGTCCTTACTTCTGTGTGAGGTCTCCCAGAAGTGTCCCCGCTCATCCCAGAGAGGATCTGGTGACAGAGGGCGGTGTGAGGAGCTCTGAGGAATGCCCCAGCTGTTCTGTGTGGGATTTATCCCTGCACAGCACGTAATGCACCGCTGTTCCCATCCCAGAAGAGGCTTTTTTTTATTTTAAGTGATGCAATACAGCGGTAACAATTAATTCTTGACGGATAATCCATAACTTAATGAACGGTAACCAAATGTATCTATCAACTGATGGTGTTTTAGTGTTGCTGTAGGCAGCTGCACAGCAGCAGCTGCTCACGGCCATTCTCCTCTCCTTCCAGGGGCCGTGGGGTCGGTCCTCCCCCTCCGCCGCCCCCTCCCCGGGGAGCCCTGGTGCGAGGAGCCCCGGTGCGGGGTGCCATTGCCAGGGGAGCTGCTGTAGCCCGTGGGGTGCCTCCCCCCCCAGCAGTGAGGGGTGCTCCTGCACCCAGAGCTCGTGCAGCCGGCATCCAGCGGATACCGCTTCCTCCTCCTCCCGCGCCCGAAACCTACGAGGAATACGTAAGGAGCCGTGTACCTGCGGGTTTTGTTCCACCTAGCTGCTCGTGTGTCACATACTGAGCGTCATGGCAGCGAGGGCTGCAGCCATGAGTGCTGCCCTGAAGGAGTGGGCAGCAGTGCTGGGAGGCCGGCTCTGCCTGCCATTGTCATAAATAGAAAAGGCTGAAGTGTGCCCGAGTGTTTGATGCGCAGCAGCGTTTTGGGGAGCCATCACAAGTAAGGCAGCTTTAAAAATCCTGTCCTTCACCCCAGCAAAACTTCTGGTGCTGAGACTGTTTTTGTCTATCTGTAGATCTGTGTATTGGATATCATAGTTACGGACTTCTGAATGCATGGATCTGTGCTGTAGGCAGGCTGTAGCCTTCCACATGTCCATGACTTTCTGGCCTGTTCATTTTAAGATCAGTGTGGGTCGTTCCTTGCCAGCCACAGCACAGCTTTTTGCTGCCCACTCGTATTTTCTGCTCAGTCCTCTTCCCTGTGGCAGGCAAGGATTCGCTTCTCCAAAACCTGTAACCTGAATTCACTTTTGCTGCTACCTTTGTTCAGTCGTTAGCCTTCCATCTCTCCGTTAACAGCACTTATGTCATCCGTTTCAGGGCTATGATGATGCATATGCAGACCAGAGCTATGAGGGCTATGAAGGCTACTACAGCCAGGGTCAGGGGTAAGTCTCCCACCTCTTACTGGGAAAACCGTGCATGATCTTTTTTCTTTTAAGAGAATAGAAACAAGAATTCCTGAGTGTGAGCTGTAGGGAAAGTGCCCTCTTCTGCTGTAATCCTGGAGTCCCAGGAAATAACTTTTGGGAGTGTCCCAGTGTTGCTGATGGATCTGTCAGAGCAGTGAACCACAGCCACGAAGAGCAAAGGTGCCATGTATTGCTGAGATATTTGTGCAGGTTGTGTCAGCCAGGAATACCATTTCAGCACTGTATGTAACCAGCATAATTACTCTTCCAGGGACACAGAATACTATGATTATGGACACGGGGAGGCACAAGAAACCTATGAAGCTTATGGTATGTCTGGGAATCGTGTTCTTTTGGTAGTGAAGGGGCTGCATGTGGCTGGGAGTTGCCTGCACATAGCAGCTGTACATAGCTGGGGATTGCTTGTAGTCAGCCAGCTGTTCTTCAGTGCTGCTCCACGCTCTGAGCAGAAACTCTTGACACTGAGGAGGACCTCAAATAGTTTTCATGATAGAATATTTTTACTCCACAGATTACCCAGCTCAGAGCAACCGAAGGCGTTATGTGGTTTTTAGATTCTTATCTAGCTCGATTGTCTCAAAGGTGATGAAAAATTCCATTTTTAACCATGGAAATATCTTTCCATTTCCTTGTTGCTTTGGAGTATTTTAAGAGCTGCGGATTTCCACCCACAGCACTACTTTTGCTGCAGTCTGGTTTCATGAATTGTATTTTGTTGAGCTGCATGAATGCACGGCTCCATCTGCTTCCTTATCCTCAAAACCCTTCCAGCTGACACCAACTGCATTACACATTTGCTTTAAAAATGCTTTTAAATGTCATATTCAGGCCTCTCCCTTGCCTAGGTGGAAAGATGTTGTTCAGTATGACTTGCAGGTAGCCTCTGAAGTTTGGCTAATGTGCATTACCTAAGGCTGTCAACTTAGGCCAGACTGTGGAGTGTGGGAGGCCAATTTAAGCACAGCTATGTAAATCACAGGCTGTTGAAAGCCATAGGCCTTCTATTTGAGGTGCTGGCAACAAAGGAGTAGGTGACTGCGTTGTTGTTTTTTAAGCTAGCTGAGATATCTGAGCTTGTGAGTGGCATCTGCACATGGCAATAAGAAGGGGAAAGGAAAATGAGTCTGCAAGCAGTGAGAGGCTCAAGGCGAGCTGCTTAGTGGTGTGGAAATGCGCTGCATTGAAGGCAGTGCCTGCAGCAAAGCTTCTGTCATTCGCCTGAGGGTGTGAGCAAACTGAGCTGGCGATGCGATGACCAGCACAGAGAGGCTTCTGGTACTCTCAGAGACAGGGAATCCCTCTGCCCTGCTGCTGCTGGGAGCTGTGAGCAGAGCCAGACCTGCCTCTGGGTGTGCCCTGGGCGTGAGCTGTGAGAAGGGCAAATTCAGGTCCTTATCGGGGCTGCCTTTCCAGTCTGAGATGGGTGTGCATAGACAGCTGCTGTCAGCAGTGCTGGGTGTCTCCGTGCCTCTGCAGAATGGCTCTGGGATGGAGTGGGTTGCTGCCTGTGTCAGTCACACAGCACAAAGAGGCTTTTGTGCCTCCTGCTTGGTAGGAGTGCGCTGTTGTGTGGTGTATGAAGGCCAAGGCGCTCGTCGTACACTTGGCATGAAGTTGCCACAGTTAATCTGTTTATCCACAGTAATTTCCTTTGGTCTCTGCTTTCATGAAAACAAAATCAGAAGAATAAATTGTTGAGCCAGGCTGGAGACTTGGAAGGATCAGAGCACGTTCCAGGGCAGCAGGGATAGCAGCCTCGGGGTCCAGGAGCCTGCATGTGAGGAGTGGGGACTGTGCAGAGAGCAGCAGGTGTGGCAGTGTGAATACTGCGGGCACTGAACTGAAAGCTGAGCTCAGCTGCTTGGAGCTGGGGCAGCTCAGGAGCAACGGGGTGCAGACTCTGGTTGCTCCAGTGGGAGTTGTGCGTGGCAGAAGTTTGAGGCTGTCCTGCCCAGCGCGTTGTCCCAGCAGTGCTGGTGCAGTGCTGGCACAGGACAGCAGATTGCAGCTGAGCAGACTGCGCTCCCCATGGCTGCAGGTGGTCTCTGTTTGGGGCACATTTTGGCACAGGAACAGCCTGGAGCTGTGGGACGAGGAGCGCTGCCTGCAGCCATGTCGGGCGTGGAGGTCGGTGCTGACAGCTGAGGGGCTGTGACTGCCGGGCCTGCGTGGAGCTGGCTGCCAAGGCTGCCCTGAGAGCTGGCTGCAGCCCTGCTGAAATTAATTACTCATAAAAGGCGCTGGCTTGGTCCAAGCCTAGGCTGAGTGGGGAATCCTGGCCCAGCAGCTTTTCCCAAAAAGTCGTTCTGCGGAAGGGATTTCTGTAGGGCTGGGGGCACCGAGGGGTGCATCACATCAGCAGATCCCTGGCAGGAGGAGCCTGCTCAGCCACGAGCTCACTGCTGCCGTTGATTTGTCACTCTCTTTTCTGCAGGCCAAGATGACTGGAATGGTACCAGGCCCTCCATGAAGGCCCCACCAGCCCGGCCAGTGAAGGGCGCCTACAGAGAGCACCCGTACGGACGTTACTAAAAACAAAATGAGGGGAAAATAGCAGTTATGAGCAAACAGTTGTTACTGATTCTTGTATCTCCCAGGATTCCTGTTGCTTTGCCCACACCAGACAAGTAATTGTCTAACTGTTTTTCTTCGTGGCCCTTTTTCTCCCACTCCATCCTCACCCTGCATTCTGGCTTCTGTACGTAGTATTTTAAAATGAGTTAAATAGACGTAGAGCACCGATTTTAATTTTTTTTTTTTTGAGTGTGTAGATTGCTTTTCTTTCTTTGTTGTTTAGATAAATAAAACTGTACCTTTTTCATAAAAAAAAAAAGAAAGTTTAAAATGTTAGTTTCAAAAGTGACATGCTTGCTTAGCAGATATGAAACTAAGGTTCTGTTAACCTTTAAGTTCGGTTTTAAGGAACCCATAAAAGCTGTAGTTGCAGAATCCCAAAGTAGGCTACATTTCAAAATTCAGGGCTGTTTTTAACAGTTAAAATCACAACGTAACGGTAGTGCTTGCCGCCGTTTAGAAGTAACCTCAGACGTCAAACTTTCCTTAAAAGCAGATTGCTGGTGAATCTTCAGTTTAAATTCTAACGTGAAGGATCCTCAAGCAAATTAAATAGCATTGTTTTAAAAGGTGATTGACCTAAAAGAAAAACCAAACCAAAAATTAGGTTTGTAACGTTGACTTTCGTTCTGTGGGTTTTGAAATCTAGCCCCAAACATGCGGTGTTGAGAGATGCTTGGGAAGTGGACGTTCCACTGTGAAGGGGTTCGTAGTTCAGTCCTGGATGGAGAACTTACGAGAGGGAAACAAATTAAAGCGTGGCTCTAATTGCCCGATGTCTGATATTAGAAAAGTGAGTAGGTCTGAATTCTATAAAATTGCAGTCTCGTTTTTATAGCATTGGGGGCATATAACACAGTGCAAGCTTAAAACTGCCAAAACGATCAGTACTAGCAATCCCACTGACTTGTTCAAGTGCATCTCAACACTAGCTCTGCATAAAAAGGGACGCTGCAGCTGGAAACATGAGCAAAACTTTGTACATAGGTTAAAGTCCTCATGGGATTTGTACACGGTCCTCCCACTTTGTTCTTGGAGATTAAATGCTACATGTGTAAGTCTGCCTAAATAGGTAGCTAAAACTTGTCAACATGTCTGCCGCAGTTTGTCAATAAAGTTTAGTCCTTTTTTAATCAAAGTAAATGTGATGAATTGTCATTTTTTTTTTGTTGAGCAGTAAAATAGCTGTTCTTTTTTTTTTTTTTTTCAAATCATTTTAAATTAATGCTAAAGCTAACTGTCTTTTTAAAATATGGAGACATTCTAAAAGTGGTTGGGTGTTTTTTATTTTTTTTTTTTTTGCAATTCTTACCAAAAGTTTATCAAGTTTATTGAACAAGCTTAATTTTAAGGGAAAAAAAAAGAAAAAAAGGGAAAGAAATCTTGTTTTTCACCCCCTGGAAGTTCTTGAAAGCAGTTTGATCCCGGACTGTGGCAGCAAGCTGAATTCTGTCTGCTGGAAAGTGCTCGTGGTGCTCCGCTGAGTTACTGATCCAGATTGCAGGCGGCCTCAGGGCGAGGCAGGCTGCAGGCTCCAGGCTGAATCTGAAATGGCTGCTTTAAAAGCGAGTGCTGAGAGATCCGAGGAGGAGGGAGCTTGCTTTCCGTGCATGTAAACTCCCCCAGCCCACCTGGCTGAGGTGGTGCCCTTCCTACGAAGGCGGCCACTTACAAACACGTCCCTGTTTGAGAAGGGTGCAGCCTCATATCCTTCCGAAGGGTGTGTGTATTTCTGTATACGAACATCTAAACCTTCCCAGAGAGACGTGACAAACCGTTTGTGTTTCCCAATGCAAAGCATCTTAAGGGGAGAGAATAAAACTGCTCGGGGGTGAAAAATAGAGCGCCAGGAAGTAAGCTGCGCGTAGCAGTGCATGACTGAGGGGAGTACTTTAAAACAAAACTGTATTTGTAGATTGTTATTAAAGTGCAAATAACTGAATTTTCAACAATGGTTTGGAGTCAGCTTTCAGGGCATAATGTCTTGCTTGATGAAAAGATCACCCTATGCCCCCCTTTTAAAGGAAAATTATCGCAGGAGAATCAGGATGTGTAAAGCTAACATGCATCGCAAAACCCAGAAGGTAACCTAAATGTCTGATTTTAATAGCACATTTCTCTTTTACATAAACCGTGACGGCAACTTGCATAAACTTTATTGAAACAGTTCTTCAAGTGTTAATTTAATGTAAAAATATGCAAAAAAATTTTTTTGTTTAAAATAAACATTAAAAAAAAAAAAACCAACCAACCGACCAATCACTGCTGCTGCATAATTAGTGATAACTTTAATACTGTGCCCTTTGAAAATGCACCGTAATGTAACGTGGGCAAAAAGGAATCGGCAAGCTTAAAGACCAACAGATGTAAAATGACAGCGACCGCAGCGAGCCCTGCTGCTGCCAGAACCTTCCGCTCAGTTACTTAAAACCGTGAAGTGATGGCCCTCCCAGACCCCAGTATCGATACCCACTGTGCAGTGCTCGAAGCTCAGCTTAAGTTGCATGCTTTCCTTCCTGTGTTAATTGCATGCAAGAGTCTGTTGTGTCGGGCTGTGCTGGTGTTGAGGACGCTGACGGCTGTGTTCGATTTGCAGGGCGCGGAGCGGCGGAGCGCCGGGCTGAGCACGGGAGGGCAGCGCGCACCGGGTGAGTCCGGACTTTTCTTTTTGCCTCTCTGGGTGAGCTGTGAACCTCTGTGGGCAGAGAGGGTGGCACCGTCTGAGCTGTTAAACTGGAGCTGTTCTTTATGCATCCCCACTGCTGGGGAAGGGCAGCTCTGCAGAGGTGATGTTTCGGAGGAGGCTTCGCTAGGTGTGTGCTTACAGCTCTCCCACCGAGGTCCTGTGGAGGAGGAGCTTTAGTGGGTGTGAGGAAAGGGGACTGGGATAAGATCTGTTTCTTGAAGCTGGTCCCTGGCTGAGATGCTGCTTTCGTGTGAGCGCTTGCAGCTGTGTTAGCGCTGAAGGTGCTGTGTACCCTGAGCTCTAGAAACAGCAGCCCAAGGAGGAATCCATAGAAATCCAATGATACCATAGCATCATGGAGTGGTTGGCTTGGGAAGGGACCTCACAGCCCATGCAGTCCCAACCCTTGCTGTGGGCTGGCTGCCCCCCAGCTCAGGCTGCCCTGGGCCCCTCCAGGGATGGGGCACCACAACTTTGGGCACTGCCACGGTCTCACTGCCCTCCTCGTCGCATCTCACCTAAACCTCCCCTTCTTAAAGCCTTTCCTCCTTGTCCTGTTGATATCAGACCACGCAAAAAGCACTCCCTCTAGTCTGTAAGCTCCCCAGGTACCAGGAATGGGGCGGTGAGGTCCAGCAGGACCACAGTTCCAATGGGACTGCAGTGCACGCGGATCAGGTGCTGCAGGTAGCCCGGGCAGACCCTGCTCCTTCCACACCGGTCCTCGGCACGGCTTTTTGTCCCACGAGCTGTCACGCTGCTCAGCCGCTGTTCGCGGGTGGGGACAAGCCCGGCTCGGAGCCCTGGGGCTCAGGAACCCCAGCAGCCGTGGGTCACCTCGGGGGGCTCCGCACCGGTGGTGGTGGGGCTCCCTCTCGTGGCTGCTGTGGCCGCAGTGATTTGTCGTGCCTCCATAAGTGCAGCACGTGCTTGCACACCGTGTGGCACCACGGGTGGGATGCTGCTGCTCCAGCATCACGCGGCAGTGACCTGTTCACGCAGCAAGGACGCGTCTCCCCTCCGGGCCCCGAAGGCAGCAGCCCTGAGCATGTCCTCTGGGGACGGCTAATTGGTTTCTCTCACATCTTGAGATCACTGAGAGCCTGAGCTCCAGAAACCAAAGAACAAAGAAATAAACCTTTGTGCTGCTGGAGGAGTATAATGGCTTCAAAAGACTGCTGTGCAAAGCCCCGGGAGCAGGACGTAGAAGGACATAAGGCTTATTTTATATGGAAATGCAAAGCTACCCAGTGAGCTTCTCTTAAGAGCATTAGGAACAAGAAAATGGTTATATGTGAAAACGGTGCAGCAGAATGAGATTAGCCTCAATTCTTTGCCTTTGACTTGAAAATTGGAGCCGTAATTTTGTTAAAGACTTCACATCTGGAATTCAGTGCCCTGTTTGTGTAATGCAGCTCCATTTACGGCGTAACTGAAACATCAGTTTATGGGGCGGTGCTCCAATCTTTCCCATTTCTTCCTTAATAAGCACAACTTTGATATCAAGTGGGAAAGCTTTGATAGACATCATCTATTATGATGCAGTTTTTTACCGGTGGATCTTGTGGCACTGCCTTTGGAGTTGTACAGCTTGCTTGTGCATCACATTTATTGCATGTTTATGTGAAAGTGTTGAACGTTATGGGGGAATGTGAATCTTCATATCTCGAAAATAACTGTGAACTCTAAAAATATTTCAAAAACATGTTCCACGCCAGATATCTCCCTCCCTCTCAAAGCATCGCTTCGTGCAGCTCGTAGCCCAGAGTCTGCAGGAGCTAATTGCAGATCCCAAAATAGCCGTCAGCATCGGATGTGTCTGTGAGGTGCTGTAATGAGGCAGTGCTGCGGGTGATGCAGGGCGGAGGTTCCTGGGAGTGCTGAAGACTGAGTCACCTTTCCTTCTGTGCTGACGCTCAGCCTCTGGAGGTGGTACATATTCTGCTGCCTGTTAGCAAACAAGTGCAGGTGACGTTTCACCTCCGGGCTTGCCCACGTGGCATCATTTGTAGGGTGGTGGTAAAGCCCAGGCACAGGCTAGAAGCCCCCTCCCCCGTGGTGCTGCACAGCGTGGTGCACAGCAGCAGTCACGTGTGCCCTGCAGAAGCACTTCCCAGCAGCACTGCTCTCAGGCTTCAGGATCTGCCTCTGCAACAGAGCAGCCCATCCTCTCTGGCTCCCGCTCTGAGGGGCTGCTGCTGCTTCATCCTCTGGTCCAGCACTTGGTACTGCTGCTCAGTCTGCCTTGCTTGGAGCTGCTACGCAGCCGGACTTGTGCTCCTGCAGGGGGTGTCACCACGTGCAGTGGTTCCCAGCTGGGATTGCAGAGCTGTCGCAGCAGTTTTTCCCGGAAGGAAACTATCGTACTCTGTGTATTCTTTACCCCTGGTTTCACGTTGCTGTTTTGATTATTAGATAAAGCAAATGACTGCGAGCTTTACTTTATGACTTACTGATGATAATTTTAACTTAGTATGGCCCTCTGTAAAACCCTGTGTTTGGCCACGTGGCTCCAGCTGCAGCTTAGGAGCACAGCTGGGTTCCCTGCTCAGCTCTTAGAGCAGATTCTTTTTGTACAGAATGAGTTTTCAAATTTGTATGAGAGCATCTGTCATGGACAGAGCCAAGAAAAACAGTTGAGATGTGCACCTCTTCCTTCCTTGCCCCACGCTGCTGCTCCTGGAGAGCCTGGGAGGGCAGGAGGGAGCAGCCCCAGGGGGAGGGCAGCAGCTGTGCCCGTCTGCTGGGAGCTGAGCAGAGCAGGAGGTGCCGCCAGCAACAGCCCTTCCACGGCTGCGAGTGCAGATGGTGCTTCTGGGGAGTAAGGCACAGCTTAGGGAAATCCCACCTTAATTGAGAAACCTTCAGCATCTCGGGTGAGATGTTGGACACGAGCCCCTTTGGTAAGCGATGAGGGGGAGGAATTTGTGCAGCCAGAAAGGGCCCATGGGGAACCGCTGTCTCCACTGCGGATATTATTCCTTTTCTCTGCTACTCAGGAAGCTCTGTTCCCAAGAGCACAGAGCAGAGCCCTTCGCTGTCGCTGCTCATCTGAGCCTTCCATCGCTGCCATATGTTCAATAGAAATGTTTGTTTCCACGCTCACTTTGCTCCTTTTGCAACGCAGGATGGAGCTTGGATGCGTTGCTTTCAGAGACCATGAAGGAACACGGTCCAGGAGCCCTTTGCTTTACTACGAGTGGGAAGCTGAACAGCAGAGCTCCTTCAGCTGCCCCCAGAGCTGGAGAGAGGCAACGTCCGAGCACGGCCTTCCCCAGGGAGCTGGCACTGCTGGCTCCGCAACCAAGCACGAGCACCACACGTGCTCCTGTGCAGCACGGTGCTGCTGCTGGGCTGGAGGACGTGGTGGTGCTGCAGGTGCCGGGATGCTGCTGGGCTTCGCTGGCTCTGCACGGGTTCCAAAACCGATACGGGATGAAAGATCGTTAATTTTAGAAGAGGCTTTGCCTGCAGCCTGGGCAGGGGTAGCAGGTAGGATTGCATCCTGCCCCATCTGAACCGCAGCGTGGCTGGTAATGGTCGAATGATTTGTATGGCAGACTGGCACACCCAGCGCAGCTGGTGGTCAGCGGATGTTGGAAATGATTTGCCATTCCTTAATAAAGATTGAACACGGATCTTCTGGCTTCCCAACGCGTGAGGTGCCGTTGTTTCTCTTCCCATTGCGGGGATGCTGCTCGTGGAGGATGTTATCCGGGGCAGAAGGGAGGGCACACACCGAGGGGCGGGGGGAAGAGGTGGGGGGCTCAGGACAGCACTGAGGATGGGGGCGGGTTTCACAGTGCCCTGACAGAGAGCGGTGCCCCGCGCAGGGACTGAGGGCGGCTGGAACGCGGCTGCTGCGCCCCGCAGCGCTGCAGGGGGGCGGGGCCAGGACGGAGGGGGGCGGGGACAGAACGAAAGGGGGCGGGGATAGAGCGAAAGTGGGCGGGGCGTGCGGCGCGGCCCTGAGGAGGATTGTCCTTTGACGGCCGCCGTCCGCCGCCGGCCCCGCCCGCCATATTGTGGCCCGGTGCTGGCTGAGCGGCGGCCGGAGATGGGTGAGGGCGGCGGGGACCGGGAGCGGGACCGGGAGCGGCGGCGGCGGCGGCCGGGCGGGAGCGAGGACGGCACGGAGGAGCGGGCGGGAGCCGTGAGGCGCTGCCGGCCCCGCCCCCACGCGCCGAGGGGCGGCTCCGCTCCGCTGCGGCCTCTGCCCCGCGCGGCCCGGAGCCGCCGCTGTGCCGCGCGGAGCTGCCCGCGTTGGGCTCAGCACGGCAGGGCGGCCCGGGAGCGGTGCGGGCTGCGTCTGTGGCCGGAGCGGAGCGCGGGGGATGAGTTGTGCTGTGAGAAGGGCCGAGCCGCTTCCCGGCCCCGTGCTGCGCGCTGGCGGTGCGAGCAGCCCCGCCGTGAGCGGGTGAGCCGCGCTCATGAACTTTCTCTTTGCAGTTTTAAGGACTGAAGGCGTAACCGTGCAGTGAGCAGCCAAGAAGCCGCCCCGAAGAGCGGCCCTCTGCAGCCGGCGTTGTTATGGCAGGGGGAAGGCGGGGCCCCAACCGCACCTCCTACTGCCGGAATCCTCTCTGTGAACCCGGGGCTGCTGGCGGCTCCGGACACTCCACGAGTTCCTCCGTCACGGGTGTGCGCTCCCGCACCAGGTACAGCCGGGTCTGTACACGAGACACGAGGCTGCCTGTGTCCCTGTCCGAGGCACTGCTGCCTCCCTGGAGCTGGGGGGTTTGTTCACTCCTGCGTATGTCCGTGCTGCGTGCTCTGTTGGGTGGGCTCTGATTCCCCCGAGTGCTGTCAGACTGCAGTGGACTTCCAGGAGCGTTCAAAAGCATTTGGGGGCTGCTTGGTGGGAAGTAAGAGTACAGACAATGGTGCATCCAACGCCTGCCCGTGGAGTTCTGGTTGTTGTGTCTCCTGAAGTCTGCCAGGTGAGGTATTTCTAGGGTAGAGATCAACTCTGTCAGGTGTTGTGTAGGCTGCATTTCAGGTTCAAGCCTGACTGGTTTGTTGCCTTTCGGCTTCTGAGGTAGAGAGTTGGAAAGAGAAGCTCTGTGCCAACAGAAATACGTAAGCAGGAGATACCTTATGAAGTGTCTGCTTAGCAAATGGTAGACCATTTTAACACACTCTCTGCTTGTGACCTGAGGCCAAGGAATGCGTATGGATACAGTTATTCAAACGAGTTATTGCAAGGTGGAGCAATGGCCATGTACCTGCACCGCTGTGAGAGCGTGCACTGAGTGGGCAGTGCAGTAGAGAGCCACGCCCCACCTGGCTGCTCTGTGCAGGTTATGCTTTGAGTGCCTGTGAGAGCTGCTCTGTGTGTGTGCGGTGCTGCTGCTCTCACAGAATCAGCCCTCAGTTTTGTGCAGCTGCCCCATGTGGAAAAGGCCTCGTGTCTGTAGCCAAAGAGGAATCAGAACAGGAGCACTTGCTCCGAGTTTGGCAGCAGAGGTTACTGCATTGTTGAGCTGGGAGTCTGGGACTCTCAGAGACACCACTTGGGTTCCTGAGGTTATCCTCACGCTTGTTCTGTGCTGTCGGCCTTCTTTCTCAAACAGCATGGGCTGGTGACCGTGTTCACCCTGGGCTGGAAGTCATTCTGCAGTCACACTGAGACTAACAGCATTTCTTCTTGGGGCTTTCAGTAGGAGATGGGCACCTTGTGCTCTGCAGTTCCTTTGGAACCCACACACAGATTCCTCTGTGGTTATTTAGAGATAGCAGATCAGGAGAGATGTATCTAGTGTATATTATTTCCCTTCCCTTTGATTGAAGGGGTTGGTGTCTGGAGCTGTGTGCGTGCTCACGCAGGAATAAGCACTTCTGACTGAACTTCCATAGTTAGCTGAATAGGAGTTGAAGGATGAGAAAGGGCTTGGGTTTAATTGCTCTGTATTTCATGTTCAAGCACTCTCAGAATTGTAAAAAGCAACTCAGAGTCTAAACACTTGTAATTAAGATGGCCACTGGTTGCCCCTTGAACTGCACAGCCACGGCTTTTCACCCTGACTCTCAGCAAGGGATTTCATATCGGATGAGCTGGGGCTGTAGGTTTGGCCTGGCTCTGAATATTGCTCCCCTGGGGAAGTTGCTGCTCTCCCCAGGCTGCAGCAGTGGGTCTAGAAGTCCTCGGGGTGCTGACACGTCTGTTTTGTGGCAGCTGTTGACCCTCCGTCAGCGTTGGACCCACCTGCTTCTGCAGCGTGGCTGTGGGGGTGGGAGGGCAGAGCTGCGTGGGTCGTGACTTTCTGCTTTCCCTTGGTAGGAGCGGTTCAGGTACGGGGCTTTCCAGCCCTCCTCTGGCAACTCAGGCGGTCGTTCCCCTCCGGCACTGTAAGATCCCAGAGCTGCCCGTGGAGAGGAGCGTGCTGTTCGAACTGCAGCTCTTCTTCTGTCACCTCGTTGCTCTGTTTGTCCACTACATCAACATCTACAAAACCGTGTGGTGGTACCCCCCGTCTCACCCGCCTTCACACACGTCTCTGGTAAGCACTGGGGCAGCTGCTGTCTGCTGATGGCTGCGGGTCCCTGGGGTTGTGAACAGGGGTTTTTCTGCTTCTGCTGTGACTCCACAGCCCTGCAGGTTTGTCTCCCGTGGATTTCATCTGGCACGTTTTGGGCACTGGCTGTCTGCTTGGCACTCTCTTCCTGATCTTGGAAGACAGAGCCCAAGGAGAAAAGAGTACCTTGGAAGCTTCTCTTTTTAAAGCGGGTTTCTGCTGCCTGGTGGGAAGTGAAACCATTTTCTTCTTGTTGCTGCAGAACTTCCATCTCATTGACTTCAACGTGCTGACGGTGACAGCGATCGTCCTGGCGCGCCGCTTGATCGTCGCTATTGTGAAGGAGGTAAAGTGCACGCAGACCTCAGTGCCATTTTCCCTCTTGGGTGAGGTACGAAGCTCCGTGTCCCTTTGGCAGCTCTGCACTCTTTCCTCCTTTTCCAAAGAGCTTCGGGCTGTGGCTAAGCCAGAAACTTAGGCATGTTTTCTAAGTTTGAGAACAGAAGTGAGCATCTCACATCGCTGCCTGTGGCTCTCACTGCCCTTCTGTGCTCGTTTCTGAGTTGCTCTCTCAGCCAGGCTGCTCAGCTGCTTTTTTCCTTGCAGACAACAGGCACTGGCTCTTTTCCTGCTCTCTTAATTCCTTTGCTTTCTGCAAGGAGCAGCCGGTGCAGTTTGGTTTCTGCTGACTGCAGATGCGTTCTGTGCTGAGTGGGGCAGCAGTGCAGATGAGGACTTCCTGGTGGCACTCACCTGCTGCCTTTCCCTTCGTGCACGTGATGCTAACTCCACAGAGCTGCCTGTTTCTGTGTGCTTCTGGAGGAGGGGGTGGATGCCTTCCTGCTGCCCTGCTCTCTCTGCTCTCCCTGCAGGCTTCCCAGAGCAGCAAAGTCTCCCTGCCACGCTCTGTTTTCTTGGTGGTCACTCGGTTTGCTGTTCTCACTGGCACAGGCTGGAGTTTGTGTCGATCCATAATTCACCTCTTCAGAACGTACTCTTTCCTCAATCTCCTGTTCCTGTGTTACCCGTAAGTATCTCATCTGACATCTGTGTGTGATGTGCAGTGTTGCTGCAGTGCAGTGCTCAGGTGACGTGGAGCCTGAGTGCAAGTAAGCCCTTGATGACATGATAGCAGAACTTTTAAGTGCCCTTTTCCCTCTTGCTGTGTCACAGTTCTGCTTGGTTCCAGGGCTTGTCTTTCCCGCTCAGGCATATTTCAGGTTTAATGCAAGCATTAATTACAGTTCTTAGATTGCTCGTGTCACATGAAAGGGATCGTGTGGTTTCCTCCTGGTGCTGCAAGAACCCACTCCTTCAGCTTACCTTAGTCCTTAGGTGCTGTGCCAAGGGTGGGGGTTGGGCAGCCTCCCTGCTTTGTGGTAACTGACAGAAGAAAGCCAGTTGCATTGCTGTGCAGTTGTGGAATTGCTGCCTTCCCTCTGGCAGATGCCACAGGAAGGATTTCATGCAGCTGTGGAGTTTGCTGTCCCTCCTGGTACAGCTGCTTGGGGTCCTAGTGGGGAAGCTCCCTCCTGCAGTGTCTGGTTTGGGCTGGGGGTTGTGGTGCTGCTGGGTGTGTGTAGCACACAGGAGCTGCAGGGAAATAACCGCCCCTCTGCGCTTTGCTGCAGGTTTGGCATGTACATTCCCTTCCTCCAGCTGAACTGTGACTTCAGGAGGACAAACCTCTTCTCCCAGGTGGCCAACATCGGCCCCAGAGAGACCGGCGAGGTGAACTTCAGGGGCAGAGACTACTTGACTGTCCTGAAGGAAACCTGGAAGCAGCACACTCGCCAGATGTACGGCATGGAGGCGATGCCCACTCACGCCTGCTGCCTCTCCCCAGACCTCATCCGAAATGAGGTGGAATACCTGAAAATGGACTTTAACTGGCGCATGAAAGAGGTGCTGGTGAGCTCCATGCTCAGTGCCTACTACGTGGCCTTCGTGCCCGTGTGGTTTGTGAAGGTGAGCCGGGGCCTCACCCCACTCCTCACAGCGTGGGAGCTGCTGAGGGGCACTGGGGGACGCTGGTTTGGGAGGAGGATGTGTGGCTCATTGTGGTGGGGACGTGGGAAGGTTGGAGGGCTGAGGAGCACTCCGTGTTTGGATGGCTGTGTGAGCTGAGCCCAAACACACACACACGGTCACTCCTTCCCCCGCAGAACACGCAGTACTACGACAAACGTTGGTCGTGTGAGCTCTTCCTCCTGGTTTCCATCAGCACGTCTGTGATTCTGATGCAGTACCTCTTACCTGCACGCTACTGCGATCTGCTGCACAAAGCTGCAGCACACCTGGGCTGCTGGCAGAAGGTGGACCCCGCGCTGTGCTCCAACGTGCTGCAGCATCAGTAAGGAGCTCTCCTGGGCCTCGTTTTTCCCTTCCCTGTCCAGGGACTGGGTGGGGGGCTCAGCGTCCCGGTTACGTCTTTTTTTCCTCTTCTTTTCGCTTAGAAAGAAAGAAGAGAGAAATGAAAGCAGGGCTGTGGGAGGCACGCTGTCTGTGCTGCCCGCTTCCAAGCACATCTGCTTTGGGCAAGGTGTTGGCTGCTCCTGCACACAGGCAGCTGCAGTCGGTCGCTGCCGTTCATTCCGTGTCCTGGAGGACCCGGCTCTGCCCGCACAAATGGCTGCAGCTCAGATTCTCCCCCTGCTGAAGTGGGAGGGCAGCAGATGTGAGATCCCTCCGCTGTGCTCTGCAGGTGGACAGAGGAGTGCATGTGGCCGCAGGGAGTGCTGGTGAAGCACAGCAAGAACGTGTACAAGGCCGTGGGTCACTACAACGTGGCGGTGCCGTCGGACGTCTCACATTTCCGCTTCCACGTAAGGCCACGTTTCCTTCGGGCAGCAGTGGGGTCAGCACAGCCCCGGCTCTGCGTTGCCCCGTGCCTCACTGCGGCCTCTCCTGCAGTTCTTTTTCAGCAAACCACTGAGGATCCTCAACATCCTGATCCTGCTGGAAGGAGCCGTCATCTTCTACCAGCTGTACTCGCTGATCTCTTCGGAGAAGTGGCACCAGACCATCTCGCTGGCTCTGATCCTCTTCAGCAATTACTACGCCTTCTTCAAGCTGCTGCGTGACCGCCTGGTGCTGGGCAAGGCCTACTCCTACTCTGCCAGCAGGGACTCGGAGCAGAAGTTAAATTGAGACAGTTGCACTGATGTCAGCGCGTTACAGAACAAACAGAACGAGGAGCCCTCAGAGCTTTGTATTTTTGTTACCACTGCTTTTTTTTTTTGTTTGTTTTGTTTTGTTTTGTTTTTCTTTGATAACTGATGTAATTAAAAGGAAAAAAGATATTTTTTTACTCCCGACAGTCGTCTGTGTGTTGTCTCTCGTGGGCGCGGGGGAAGGGCTCCTCCTGTTCGCGTGGGGGGGGCTGCAGCCGCTGTGAGGGGTGGGGATGGGGACGGGGATGGGGACGGGGATGGGGATGGGATGGGGATGGGGACGGGGATGGGGATGGGGAGGAAGGAGCGGTGTCGGACGGGGCTGCCCGACCCGGAGGTGTTCCGCGGAGCCGCCGCCAGAGGGCGCCCGCAGAGTGCGGTGCGTGCGGGGCGAAGGGGACGGGAGGAGGAGGAGGAGGAGGAGGAGGAGGGAGGGACGGGGAAAGGAAGGCGCGGGGTTGGGCCCGGCGCAGCTCTCCGCTCCCGCCCGCAGCCCCCTCCCCACGGCGAGGGAGGAAGCGGCCGCGCTCAGCCTTTCCCGAGGATGAGGATTTCCTTCCTCCCATTGAGCGGGGCCCTGGGGTTAGCACGCAGCCGTGGGGCTCTCGGCGTGCAGGACGCGGCCCCACCCGGACCCCCCCGGTCCCCGTGCCCCGCCACGACCCCCGGAGCCGCCCTGCGGGTGGGGGACGAGGACGCGGTCCGGGACGGGGACGGCCGCTGTCTCTGGGGACGGTCAGAGCGAAGCCGCACCCCCCAAAGCCGCGATTTGGGATCCCGACCACCGCGGGACCACCAACGCGACCCCCACACCCCGACCCCCACGGGCGGTTACGCGGCGTCCCGGCCCCATTCCCCTCCGGGAGCGGTGCGGCCGAATGCGTCCCCAGCGCTGCCCCGGGAGCCGGGAAGGGCCGAGCCCAGCACTTCTCCTTTATTCTGAACCGCTGAGGGCAGTGGGGTTTTCCCTTCCACGTCCCCCGGGAGATCCCGGGTGGGAATTCCCCTGGGAGAAGCCAGAGTGCTCCCCAAGGGGACTCTGCCTGCCCAGGGTGGGGACTTTGTCCCCTCTGTCCCAGTGACCCAGGGGTCCAGGCTCCATCTGCCGCCCCCTAATCCCGGGATTAGGGCCAGCTGCGCGGAGCAGGTTTGCTGCAGGTAACGAGGATCCCTCGGGAAGGGACTGCGGATGTCCAAGCGCAGGCAATTAGGGCCAATCTTGCACCTGTGCCTAACGAACTCAGGAACTGGGGAGCCCGCGGGCACTGGAGACCTGTTCTGGGGTGGCCCAGGTGTGGGACCCTGACACTGCTTTGGTCACGGGGACCACAGCCATTATGGGGTCACGGAGCTGCCCCTCGTACAGACCAGGATGTGGCACACATGCAGTGACTGAGAACCCCTCCTCACCACAGCCACATTCCCACGGAGCCCACCCAATGTGGGGGAACAGCTGCTGCCCCCATCCCATCCCATCCCATCCCATCCCATCTCACACCATTTCCAGGCCCCATCCTACCCTTCCCTGCTCAGGGTTCCCTGGCAGCAGCTCTGACACACAGATAACATCAGTGCCTGGGAGTGCTGCAGCGGTGCTGTGCTGGGATGTGCAGAGGGGTACGGGGGCTGCGGGGGTCCTGGGCACCCAGCGGTGCTGAGCGGTGCTGGGCTGTGCCATCCGCCGCTGCACTCACACCCGACCTTGCCCAGGGCTCAACCCGGCCAAAACCGGGGCAGGACACGGCCCACGAGGCCCCGTCCTGGGCCAGCGGGACCTGCCTTAATTGGCAGCCCTGAATTAGCGCGTGGGTCCTCGTTAGCAATTATGCACACGCGCACATCCGCCCTCATTTTCAGATCTGAACGAGTTCACTCCGGGGGAGAGCGTGGGGAGGGGCAGGGACGGGTGCTGTGCCCCCCAGCCCGGCGTGGGGCTGATGGGTGAGGACGGCAGCACCGCCCCATCTCCGCACGGTGGGACGGGGCCGAGCGCGCTGCGGGGTCGCCCCGGGAGCAGATGGTGGTTTGCAGCGCTGCGAGGACAGATGGACCTCAGGGAGAGCAGTGACGTGACCCCCCTCCCCTCCCCGCCCCGTTACGCTGCCATTTTACCCAAGCACCTATAAATATTTAACAGCTCCCTCCTCTGCGCTGCTGCTGAGCCCACAGCCGGGCGGGCGGCAGCTCCTTCACCCCCAGATCCCACCCCACTCCTGGGGACACCCCTTTCAGCCTTCCCTGCAGCCACGTTCCCCATTGCTGGTCGTCCGCGATGCGCCGGTGCCCTCCGTCCTCTGTCCGGAGGAGCTGTGGGCTGTGCCGCCGGCACCTCCGTGGTGGTGTCCGTGGAGAAAGGAGAGCTTTGTGGGTGGGTTGAGGGATGGAAGGAAGGTTGCAGCGATGGATGAGTTCACGGAAGTGTGGATGAGTGCACAGACGGATGAGCAGAGAGAGATGGATGTGGGGATGGAAGGTCGGATGGGGTGAGGGTGGATGAAATGGAGGTTGGGTGGGCACACGGATGGTCGGTCCCCCCCGGCCCACAGGAGCACAGTGTGCACAGCTCAGCTCAGCCGGGCAGTGCTGGGTCCCCGAGTTTCACCAGCAGTGATCCACTGCTCCCTTCCAGATCAGCGATACAGACATCGACCGGAGCGTGTCTCCCCGAGTCTCTCCTGACTGCAGTCACTTTTGGGGATCTCCTGCTGACCCAGCTGTTAATCCACCGCGCAGGGACGGATGCAGGGACCTGTGAGTGGGGTGGGGGACACCAGCACGGCCCCATCCATCCCCCAGTCCCAACAGCCCCACGTAGCACGGCACTGGGGTGGCACCGCCGCCCCACGAGGCCGTTCCCATAAAGCGGTCGGATGCAGTGCTGTGATTCAGCCGTCGGGAAGCAGTGGGGGGGGGGGGGAGGTCCGGGGGGGCCGGGTACTGCTCTGCGGTGCAGGATGGGACCTGCCCGGGGCCCCATTTCCCGGGCAGCCAAACCCCGGAGCGAGGAGGGAAGCCCAGAACTTCCTTTTCCTTCCCTGCAGAGCCGTGGGGGGGTCAGCACGGCACAGACCCCCCCTGCACCAGCTCTGCTCGGGGCACCGCTCCTTATCGCGCCGTGCTGACGCAGGCTGTGCTCCCGGGGCCGCCCATCGCAGTGCAGGTGACGTTGGCAGTGTCACTGTCGGTGTCGTTTGCGGCGTCGCCCCCCATCGCGGCTCGCCCCCCCCCCCCCCCCGGGATCGCGGCTCTGAGCTCCCGGGAGGGGTGCAGTGCTCCGTCAGTCCACGGCCCGCGAGTGGGTCACCCTTACACCGATCCAAAGCCCAACCCCACCTGATTACAGGCTGATAACAGCCGGGAATAAAGGGGTCAGTGCTGAGCCGTTACTGCCGCCCCAGCGAGGGCTGTGGGATGGGGCTGCGGAGCTTGGAGGGGGTGGGGGGCGGTGCCCAGCCGTGCAGCTTGCGCCCACCCCCACGGCAGCGAGGGCTCGGCTGCTCCCAGCGCCGCAGCAGTGCAGGCTCTAATGAGCTGGGATGGTTAATTAGTCAGTGTCAATTTATGTTAATTAGCTGGAGGAGTCGAGAGACTGATTCCTCTGCCACCTGGCTGGCACTGGAGCACCGCGCTGCTGCAAAACGGAATCAGGAACCGGGCTGAGGAGGAGGATGCAGCACTGCTCCCGGGGCCGAGGAGAGGCCGTGCTGGAAATGCAGGCGTTCCTTTCCCACCCACCCGTGCACACACAAAGTGCGGCCGTGGCCCCACGCACACGCAGCTGCAGGAAGCTGAGCCCGCAGTAACGCTGTGAGCCTTTGGGGGGGGGGGGGGGGGAGGTGAGAGGGGTGACCAGGACAGGGGCACGGTGCGGGGCAGCCACGCTGGACTGCAGCCACGAGGTTTCCTGCGGATGATTCACGCTCTTCCTCCTCTTTGCTGCCCTACAGCCACGGGCTGCACCGCGCAGGAAGCCGCAGGGATTTCCAAAAGGGCTCCGAAGCGCTCTGGCCCCACCGCTGCTTCCTCTCCCCATCCCTGCACCCTCAGAGACCCTCTCCGTCCCTCCCGGCGCCGCAGGATCCGGCTGCAGCCCCCCCACGCCGCCTCTCCCACGGCCCCACATCACCGGCCGAACGAAGCAGGAGCCCGCTGACCCCGCTGACCCCGCGGGCACCCCCTGCGCTGCCCCCCCCCCCCCCCCCCCCGGGATCCCGCAGCCATCTGTCTGCGGTGCGTTAACGCAGCGGAGAAGAAACGAGGTCACGGCCGCGCGGTGGGAGCAGCGATCCGCACCGCTCTGCTCCGGGCACCGCTGCACCGCTGCCGGGAACGGCAGCGTGAGATGCGGGTTATCGCGGCCGGGCCCTGCGCAGATTGGGGGGGGGGGGGGGGGGGGGGTCAGGGCAGCGAAGGGACGGCGAGCGGAGCCCCGCGGGCACCCGGAGCGCGGAGCTCAGCGATGCTGCGACGCCGCGAACGCGCCCCAGCGCACGTGAGCGCGTGCGCGCGTCCCCGCAGGCAGCAAGGCCGCGCTTCGTGCATTTTTCAGGAGAACAGGGTTAGTGGGTCACTCCGGCGCTGGAGGGTTTTCTGCAGCTGTGCGGGGAGCAGCGCGAGGGGCCGACCCCGCAACGTCCCCTCCGTCCCCGGCGGTTCCGGGGATGCGCCGCGGCCGAAGGCGGCGGAGTGCGGGCAGACCCACCCCACCCCACCCCCACCCGCTGCTGCCGGCCGTGCACAGCCCCACGCGCGGCCCCGAGCTGCGGGATCGAGCGTGGGGTGCGGCTGCGGGAGGGCCGGCGTGGTTAAAGGTTAACGCGGGGACAAAGGCGGGCGGGGACGGCTGCGGGACCGCAATCGGTCCGGGCTGATAAAGGGGGGAGTGGGGCCGCTCCCCGCCGCGCCGCTCCGATGGGGCGCGCAGTTCGCGCGGCTGTGCCACGGGACGCGCACACGCGTGGTTTGAGCCGAGACGCGTGTCCGCAGCGCGGCCGGGATGGGGCGAACCCACGCGGAGGGTGAACCCAACCGCGGGGAGGACTCAGCCGTGGGGTGCACTACGCCGTGTAAATGGCAGCGGCTCTGATCCCGTCCCGGCGGTGCACCCCAGGATCGCCCGCCCCGCACAGCGGACGCGTCTCAGCACCACAACCCCGGCCCCATTCCCCCCCAACCCCCCCCCGTCCCCGCTCAGCCCTCCGCCCCCATCCCCGTTGGGATGCCGCCGTCGAGCAGCGGTTGCCATGGTTACGGCCATGCAAGTCTGGGCGAAATGCATCTGCGGTGCAGCGCGCGGGTGGGGGCGGGGAGGGCCCCGCAGCCCCCGGCACCGCCACGGCCCCCGCCCAGCACCCGACCCCGACCCGCGGCCGCCGACCCCGTCCAGAGCCACGGCAGCGGCGGGGGGAGCGGGTGAGCTCCGAGCACCCCCCCCCCCCCCGGCCCCAGCCCGGGGTCTCCGGGCTCCGCGGGCGCGCAGGCAGAGCCCGATCCGCGGCCCCGGGAACGCTCTCGGTTCTGCTCCGCGGCGGAGGGGAATTCTGCTCCCGGCAATGAAGCAATCCAGGCGGGGGATCGGGGAAGGAGGGGATTTCTGGTGGAAAGTTGCGGACAATCCCAGCGCTGCCCGTGTGATTTCCCACCGCAGCTGATCCCGTCCGGCACCGCCGCGCTGGGAATTGTGCCCTGGGCTGCACCGAGAGCTGCACCGAGAGCTGCACCGAGAGCTGCACCGAGAGCTGCACCGAGAGCTGCACGGCAGCACTGCTGCCCATCCTCGCTTCAAGCAGCCCCGCAGCCCCGCAGCTCTCCGCCCATCCCCCACGCCTCGCTGGCCTCACTCTGCCCGGCCGTCAGATGTTGCTGAAAGGGAACAATGCGACGTATTGTCTGTCCCTGCTCGCAGGCATCAAAACCCAGCAGCGCAACAAAAAGACACATTGACTGCCCGGGAGAAAGGGGCCCATACATCGGCAGCGCTGGGGGCAGGGACCGCAGCATCCCAGCGCCGCTTTCCTGTCCCCGGTCCGCTCACCACCGCCCATCTCCGGGGCTGCAGCAGTCACCCACCGGGGTGGGACCGAGGGTCGTCCTCGGGGTCCGCTCTGGTGGTGCCCGGATGGGCCGTGGGGCTGCGTTAGTGAGGGATGCTCGGGGCTCGTGCTGCCGTGCCTGTGCCGGGTCGATCCCATAGGGATGGTGGCACTGTGGGCGACCCCACTCCGCGGTCCCTTTGGGCACAGGTGGCTCCGGGATGGGGGGAGCTCAGCACAGCCCCTCTCTGGTCCCCGTGGTGCCGGCTCCCCTGGCACCTCCGGAGGAAGCGGGATGGGGAAAGCTGCGTTTGGACGGAGAGATGCTTTTGTTCCCATTCTAAACTTCCAGTGAGGATGGAGCTCCGAAGCGCTCTCCCTGCACCCAGATCCCCTCCGGAGGGACGTGGGCCTTTCCCCTCCGCACAAACTCGGGGTCAGGCGGCCCTGAATCGGCCTTAAATGGCTTGGGGCCGGGGGGGGATGGGATGTGCGTCCTGATGGGCACATCGGTGCTGCCTGTCCTGCGGCCCCAGGGCATGGGGGAGTGGGAAATGGGGTGTGGGAAACGGGGTGTGGGAAATGGGGTATGGGCAGCACGGGGGGATGTGAGGAGGATGTTAGCAAAGTGAAAAGCAGCCCCAGAAATAGAAGACGCAGTTACACAAGGCACCGGTTGCCATGGGATCTTCACAACCAAAAATGACGGGCCTCTGGCAAATACAAGAACGGGCCCTTGTATGTGTTTCTATGGGAAGTCAGCACCTCGCTGCAGCCTCCCGGGCTGGAGCCTTTCCCAGGGCAGGACAGATTCGGAACCGGCTCTGGGCAAGAAGCAGGGACCCAGCCCCACAGCAGTGCCCCAGCATAGACCAAGGGGACAGGGTAACCCAGGGAGGGACGAAAGCGATGGAAGGCTGTGAGCAGACCCCCGCCCCGGCCCAGGACCCCTCTCCCCAGAGCAGGCAGCGGGGGGGGGGGGGTCGGCAGTGACCCAGCAGTGGGTTTGGAGGTGGCAGACATGGGAAAAGCCCTCCATCACCACCTCCCCCTCCTCTGCCCGCTGCCCTCTTCCTCCCGAAGCCCCCTGGTATGACACCAGGCAGCTTTTTCCTCCTGTATGTGGATATACAGCCCTCTGGGCACAGCTCTGTGTGCCGGGCAGTCTGAGTTGGGGAGTACACGGACACCATGGCATGTGGTGACATGTGGTGACACGCAGTGACACACAGTGACACGGAGCAGCAGCCCCCAGCTCACCCCATGGATTCCTCCAACCATGGGATGCTCAGCTCTGCCAGCAGCCATCCCTCTGCGCTCTCCCTGCTGGAATCCTCTCCCCAGAAGAGCTCTAATTAGCTAATCCCTTCACTATTTATAAATCAATATGGAAATCCCTCTGCTCGACTCCCAGCCCCTTTGGCTGTCCCTGCTGGGGGGGTCCCACTGAGAGCCCGCGTGGGTGAGCAGGGGCTGCTGAGTGCTCCCTGATCCCATCAGTCCGTGGCAGTGTTGGGGTGAGTGGGGTGGGGCACCCCGTGGGGTTGGGGGTACCCCCTCCTGCCCCACTCCCACGCAGCCGTGTCCAGTGGGCTGCCAGTGCTTGGCACCTAATAGATTAATAATCAGCAAGCGGTTTAAGTAGGTCTGGAAAGTGGAAAATAACATCAGCGAAGATCTCTCCTCCCCGAGGCCCTCCGGGTCGGAGCAGACAGATTTGGCCTCCTGTCCATCTGCTGGGGAGCAAACAGCCCCATAATCCGCAAATCCCCAGTGCTTCCCGGAGCCTGCGGGGCGGCACGGGGCCCTCGGCGGCTCCGGGCTGAGGATGGTGCCACAGCTTTGCGGGAGAAGGAGGATTTCAGGGAAAGATGGGGCTGAGATGATGTGCTGCTGTGATGAAAGCCACCACGAAGGCACACGTGGGATTTTCTGCGTTGCTTCTGATGCCGAAGGAGGGCTGCACCGTGACCTGCACTCACAGATCGTCAGCTCCCGCCCCTCCAGCTCTGTGCTGACTGCAGAGGAGCATTTTCCCCTCCACCAAAGCACAGCAGGGACGGCCAGCAGCCCCCACCCCAGGGCCCCATCCCGGTGACCCCCAGAACGGCCCCACCGCAGCCCAGCTCAGGGGGCAGCGACAGCAGTGGGAGCAGACGGGTCAGGGCCGGGGTGCTGCATTTGAACGACTGAGCAGCCACGAGCCCCTTCACACCCCTCTGCAGCCCCCGCAGCCCCGGGATGGCTCCAGCAGCAGCAGCCGCCCCGGGAGCGGCCGAAGGCTTCATCAACTGGCACCCAAAAGTCAATCAGGAAGATGCGGCCTGCTTTAATGAACAGAGAAATTTTGCTCCAGCGGGGGTGAGATGATGTGCGCGGGGGGAGGAGGGAGGCTGGAGACAAAACATGACCTTGTTGGCGGAGCACACAGAGCGGAGCATTGTTTTTATTCCCCCCCCCCCCCCCGGAGATGGTGGCCTTGATGCCTCGGGATGCAGCTGGGGCTGGGGGGGCTCCCCACTCTCTGGCTCTCGGGACCCAGTGGGGGCTCCAACCAGCACACTCCGGGGACCCTTTGCTGTGGGTGCACCCCGGGGTGCCCTGCCCAAGGCCACCGCTGTCCCCACTCTGGGACAGCCCCGCTCTGCTCTGGGGATGGGAATGCAGCGCTCTGACATCACTTTTAAAACTCTTCTCCTAAATTCCCCCTTTCTGGGAAACTAGAAAAGAGAAAGAAAGCAAAAATAAAATCACCGCGCGGCTCAGCGGGAGCCGGGGTGTAATTCATGGTGCCGTCCCCGAGGGAAGTTCCGGGGGCAGATGGGGCCGGGGGGGGAGCGGCGACCCGGGGCGGTGGGGCCGCCAGAAGACGGCGATGGGGCCGTGCTGGGGGGCGACGGAGCTGGGACAAGAAGGGACGCTCCAGGAGCACCCCCCTCCCCTCCCCCACCGCCTCCCCGCCGTCGGGGGCGGCTGCCGGCCGTCACACATCCCCGACCCCAGCGGGGCGTTGGCTCAGCCCCGTCCCCCGCCCCCGGGGCGGTCTCGGCGCAGCGTCCCGCCCCCTCCCCGCTCCTTATTACGGTGGCGGCGGGGGGCTCTGCCCACTGCCTCTCGGCGCCGCTCGCACCGCCGCGGCGGGGGGTGGGGGGGGTCCGCGCCGCACCATGGGCAGCCAGGGCTCCAAGGCGGCCAAGACGGAGGGCAGCGATCCGCCGGGGGGGCACGCGGCCGTCACCGAGCCCTCCAAAGCCAACGGGCAGGTAGGGAGCGGCGGGGGCCCCGTGGGGGCGGGCGGGCGGACAAAGGCGGCGGTGGGGAGTGGGGGAGGGAGGAGATGGAGAGAAGGGGAGGGGGCGGCTGCGGGCTTTGGGGGGAGGTGGGGGGGGGACACCGAGCGATGCGGCACCGCCCGCCGCCCCCGGACCGCGCCCCGGTACCGCGCGGGGCCCCGTCCGCGGCCGCGCCCCGCGGGTGGGATGGAGCGATGGAGCGACGGAGCGGGGACGGAGCGCGGGCGCCGCCCGCTGGCAGCACGGGGACCCTGTCCCGGTGGGACCCCCCCCCACCTCGTCCCCATCCCCCGCACGTCGGTTCGGAGCTCTCGCGGCTGTAGGACGCGGACGGGGGGGGGGGGGTGGGGTCTCGGCCGTGGGTAACGCCGCGCTGCTCCCGCAGGAGAACGGCCACGTGCGGCTCAACGGGGACATGACGCCCAAAGCAGGGGGTGACGCCGCGCCCCTCAACGGCACCGGCTCCGCCGAACCCCCCCGGGAGGACGGCACGGGCGGGGCGGGCGGTGAGGACACCATCGAGCCGGCCCCCCCCGCCGACGGTGGGGAGGCGAAGCCCGAAGGCGCCGCGGCCCCCAAGGACACCCCCAAGAAGAAGAAGAAGTTCTCGTTCAAGAAATCCTTCAAGCTGAGCGGGATCTCCTTTCGGAAGAACAAGAGAGACAACGGGGACTCCGCCGCGTCCTCACCCACGGAGGAGCAGAGCAAAGCGGAGCCCAAAGCGGAGGAGGACCCCGCGAGTGGGACCGCCCCCCAGGAGGAGCGGAGCAGCGAGGGGCAGAGCGGCCCCGAGCCCAAAGGGGACGACGGAGGGCACAGTGCGGAGGAGGAGAAACCGCCCGCGGAGAGCCAGGGGGATGCGGCCGCTGCCCCACAGCCCCCCAAGGCCACGGGGGCTGAGCCCGCGGCGGCGGAGCAGAAGGAGGAGTAGAGCCCCATGTGCTGCGCTCACCTGAGACTCGTCCCTGAGACCCCTCCCCCCACACACGGACTCTGCTGTTCCCATACACCGCCCCATCCGACACAGAACTGACAGCGCTCCCCGAGCCCACCCCCGCCCTTAGGACCCCCCCAATCCCCCCTCGCTCCGCTCCGGGTCCCCACGTCACCGCTGCTCAGAACTGCTGCCCTGAGACCCCGACTGCAGCCCACGGCACCGCCACCACCCACGGAGCTGGAGTTTACAGTTTGTGGGACCCGGAGCCCCACACCACGGACTGCTCGGATCCTTCCTCTGCGTTTACATCCCCGGTTCTGACTTCGTTTAAAGCATTCTGCGCTTTTTATAGAAACCGAATGGTTTAAGAGCTAACCCGGTTAGGTTTGGGGGGTTTGGTTTTTTGTTTTGTTTGTTTTTTTTTTTTTAATAAGGTCTTTTCTTTTGGCTTTAAAAACCGTAACGCTTGTAAGTCCGCTGTGTTTAATTCTGCTTCTCTGGGGGAACTGTGGGGTCGGGGTGGAGGGGGGGGTCCTGCCGCCTGTATAATGTGAAGCGACGCCGTTTCCTCTGTAAATAATTTTTTTAATGGCCCAAACACTCCATTTGCAGTTTTCTAACTCCTGAAGGAAGGGAAAAAAAAAAAAAAAAAGGAAAAAAAAAAATGCTGTATGGGTTCTACTGTGACGTGGGAAAGGAATAAATGGTGTCCCCTTCACGGGTGGGCTCGAGTCCTTCTTGGCGCGGCCGTGGATCCTCGCGGAGCTCAGCAGCTGCTGCACTAATTGCCGCGGCCCCGCTCGCGTTAATTGCGCCGCAGCAGAGGCGGAGCTGCGGCCACAAAGGGCGTCCGCGCGGCGGCTGCACTACGGCCGGACGGGGCGGGCTCTGCCGCGGGCGGAGGGGCCGTTCTCCTCGGGGGATCCCGGGAGGGGCGTGGGGTGGAATCCCCCTCCTCACATTGAGGCGAAGCGGCGGGGCTGTGTGTGACGTCGCTGCCCGAGGGGCGGTGGGCGCCGCTGTGGGGCCGGAGCTCCTCGTGCTCAGCGTCCCGCGGCCGCTCCCACTGCCGCGCGGTTCCGTGGGAGCGGAGATGGAGGTAAAACCGAAACCCGCGGACGGACGGACGGACGGACGGACACCCAGAGCGGCTCTGTCCGCGCGCCATCTTAAGGCGGCGGGTTGGGGGGGGTGGGGGGGAGGGGGCGCGGCCGCGCGCCCGTGCGCAGCGCGGGGGCGCGCACGGAGGCGGCTTCCGGAGCTCCGCGCGGTGCGGGCGCGGCCCCGCGCAGCGCTGCGCGCGCTCCCGGAGCTGTGCCCGCACTGTTCGCAGCCGATGCGGTTCGAGAGCGAAACAAAGCCGCTCGTGTCATTATCGCTTCTAATTAACCGAGCGAAAGAGAAAGCCGACAATGAGCGCTCGGGCTCACGGGAGAAGGAAAAGCGCCGACTCCGTTCTGTTATTCCCTGTCCAGGTTGATGGTGCCTTCAGAGCAGCACACGAAGCACGGACCCTGGGGGGGGGGGGGGGGGATGGGGATTGAAGGCTGTTTTATAAAGCACGGGGAAATTGAAATTTCAACACCTGCAAAGGGAGCTCCCCCTGCCCCCCCCCACCACTGTGACCCCCCCCCGATCCTGACTGCAGAGGAGCAGGACCCCCCACCCGCATGCTTCCTCCCAGCACACAGCAGTACAGGCTCAGACCAGCTGTAGAAATGTACGTTTTATTACAAAGGTTCTCCAAATTTAAAATAAAAGCATCTTTAAAAAACCACAATATATCCCCCCCCCCCCCCCCCGACACAAAGATACACCGATCTCTCTCGCTTCACATACAAACACTGAAGAGCGGGAGTGAGACGTCACTCGGGTTCCAAGAGACTAAAAAACCAACGGTGGAAAAAGGGAAAAGAAGCACTTAAAAAAATAAAAACATTTCAGAAATAACCTGCGTTAAGTTAGCAGCATCACTGGAGTTGGAACCACCAGCAGCACTCCCCGGGAGGAGATCCTCCCATGGACAGAGGAATGCCCCAAGAAAGGAGTGCTCAGCTCACGCTCAGCTGTGCAAAACAAGGTGTGAGAGGAAGGCCAGCTCTGATCACAAAGAGCTCCGGGTGTGAGATAACGTGTGGGAGGAGGAAGAGGAGTAGGTCCAAAAACGCACAGAGCCCCATCTGCCGTTCCCTTGTACAGATAACAGCTCAGAGCGCTGATAAAAAGGTTCTCCGTGTTCACTGGCCTTGAGAGCAAAGAGAGGAAAGGTTCCACTCGAAAACACGTGTCGTTCAGAGAAAGAGCTTTCCAGTGAGTGCCACACACGGAGCTGCTGGGCTCTGCTGCTCCGGCCTGCAGAGCTGGGAAGTCCTGCTGCGGTTTCAGCCGGGACACAGCTCAGTACTGAGAAGCTATTTCAGCACGTGGAGGGAACAGGCAGGAACTCAGCTTCGCCCTGCACAGAGGGGCTCAGGTGTAGAAAACAAGCGGATGAAAATCCCACCCCTTCTCCTGCTCACGATGCAGTGCTGACCACAACACCTCGGAAAACATCCACACCACATCGGGCGTTTCCTGGGCAGATTCACTCAAGCAATTTTCTGATGGGTTTGTAAAGCTGCTCCATCTCTTTCCACGAGCTGCTGCAGGGCGGGAGCCAACTCTGTTCAAGAACTGCACTATTTGACCCTGAGAAGTGGCACCAGCTTGCAGTTACTCGCCGTGGTGGAACCAGACTGAGCACCAAAGGAGCTCTCAGTCTCTCACAGGCTTAATTTGGGAATTCGTATCTCCCAGCAAAAAATAAAAATAAAAAATAAAAATAGAAGAGAAAGGAAAAGAATAAAAACCAAAACGTTTCATGGCCATCTTTCCACCTAACCTGAAATGCACATACTACTTCTACTTAAGTTATTCATTTTCAAGGGTGGTTACTTCAGAGGAGAGCAAAGAAAGGAAGTGATTCTTTTCCAGAGACACACTGAGGAGGCAGTGGAAGGCAAGAGTGAAACTCCCCAGTCACCGATGCTGGGCAGCGTGGGTCTCCCTACTCTGCAGAGTCCTCCCTATCTGCTCCCAGCAGAGTGCAGCAAGGAATAATTTACAGTTCTCAAGTCATTTATATATTTATATAGAAATATATACAGAGACATATAAAATATAAATCCTGTGGAATGGGAGGCAACCAGGGAAGCTAACCTACGATAACTATGCACTGACAGGTGCCGTCCAGCTGCAGCCATCTTAGGTGGACTTTGTCTCTTCCTTCACCCTGTGGAAGGAAGCAGTGAGAATCTGGTTGAAACAAGGAACTCAGGCTGCACCCAAGCTCCAGTAACAAACTGCAGCTGCAGCCATAAGAATGCCACTGACACACTCCACCCTAAAAGCATTTACTGTTCTCTGATGTCAGTCTCCCTTTAAAACCAGTGACATGTTGCAGAATACACAGTATTTTCTGGCCCTTTACTTTAAGGGCTCCCAGAGCTTTATCGGGTGCTATTCCACCCATGCTAACTTCTCCTGTTAAGAGCCTGTGACAGAGCCACCCAAACCACTGCATCTCTCCTCCAACCCCAGAAGCTGAGCAGCATCCCAGCAGGGGCACAGATAAAAGCACAGGGAAATGCAAACTCAGGCAGTTAGCTGGCAATCCAAGAGGCAGGGCTCACCCTTTGGGTTCTGCTTTCTCCTCTTTTGCTTTTTCCTCTTCTTTCTCATCTAAGAAAAAAAAAAAGAGACATGGAAGGGCAATAGGAAAACATCCATCAGGCAAAGCTCTATAGAGCTGGGAGAGCTCTTGCACTTACCCTTCTTCTCCTCCTCCTCCTTTTCCTCTTCTGTTTTCACACGCTTGGCCTTCTTAAAGTTCGCAACATTTTTGCGCCCTCCTTCCCCTTCATCTTCAGAGTCAGAGAATTCCTCATCGCAGGATATTCTCTTATCAGAATTGCGGACTGAGAGAGTAAGAAGAGGTTGTGTCAGAAGATAAGGCACACTAATAATGCTCAGAGATGTACTTCTCTACGTGCATCTACACACACAGGAAAGAACTAATAACCCCACATAACTCACACTGAGGCCCTGATAAACACTTCACCTACCTGCTGTGCCTTTTAACTGGCACTGGCACTGCTCCTGCTACATGTAAGATCATGTGTGGGACATGGCTTAGACACAGTCCATACATGTATAGATCTGACACTGGGAAAATCTGACCAACAGATCTGAAGGCCCTCGGCCAATCTGGATAAAAATTTCACGGAGGCAGGCAACTTCTGGGACAACCTGACAGCCCCAGAAAGCAATCCATCACAGCCCCTGTTTAAATTCTCACATGAACGCCTCGTGTTCCTCCCTCGTGGAAACTGTCTGGCAAAAGTGCTCCGAGGGAGAAGAGCTCTACCAGTCCTGCAGCTCAGCATCACTGCGTTACCCGACAACATCGACCAGAACGATGGGCATAGATTCAAACTGAAGGACCCCTCAATGAGGTCAACCTAAATCACACATCCTCCCCTCCTGAATAAGGTGATCAGTTCAGTGCCCTCATGCTTCTCCATCAGTCTGATCCCGTCCAGCTTTGGCACCCAGAGGCTCAGAGCAGCTTCCCAGCGTGGCAACGCAGCCATGCCACAGGCAAGAGCGTACTTGAAATGCGCTTCTCGGGGTCTTCTTCCTCTTCATCTCCACTGTCTTCCTGAACAGCATCCTCAGGAATTGGCTGCATCTGGACACCAGGGGCATGAGGCAGCATGCGCAGATTCTCAAAGAGACGTTGCCTAGAGCCAGCCAGGACAGGAATATGTTTGTCAGCAGGAAGCCACAAAGCTGTGAGCCATCAGAAGAGGTGTCAGCCTTGTGAAAGACGGCA
The DNA here is from genome assembly GCA_036925125.1 of Oreortyx pictus. NCBI lineage: Eukaryota > Metazoa > Chordata > Aves > Galliformes > Odontophoridae > Oreortyx > Oreortyx pictus. The sequence goes on along the minus strand of JAUPFR010000026.1, from coordinate 640,866 downwards.
AACACTTACTTGATCTTCTCGAGATACTCATTGGTATTCTGGTTAGTCATGTTTGAGGGACTGATGTGAAGCTTAAAGTCTGGTCCAAAGTACTCAAAATAGTCATTATATGGAAGTTCTGCAGACAAGTTAGAATAGAACAGAAGTCAGATCACCTCTGGACCAGTAACAAATACCTCATACGCTGTGGATTTCAGTGCTAAATAAGAGCTCAGCTGCATTTTCCTAGGGGTAGGAGCTCACCATTTCATAGCCCAAACTCAGATCAAAACAGACAACATAGCAACAGGGCAGCCTAGCTTACTTGGCAGTTCAATGCTATCAGTGTGCACAGAAGTTTGCAGCAGAAGGTCATCTCGTTTCAGCACAGACTGCAGGGTATCTCCTGATGGAGGGGAAAGCTACAGGGCTATAACACAAACAAGAGCAGCTACTGCAAATCACGGACTCAGAAAGCTCTTCCCCAGTAACAATCAGGAGCTAATGAAACATTTTAGGGTTCCTGACTCCCTGTATAACCCTATCTCCCTAAGCTCTGTCTCTAGGTAGTCACTGTCCCTTAGTTCCTGCCTCAAAGGTTCCAGGGGAGAATTACCATTTGGGATCTCAGTGTCCAAAGCCACAGCAGTCTCGTAAGTCCAGCACCTAGCCACGTTGCGGATCGTGTAGCCACCTCCTCCCAGCATCAGCATAGGCAAGTTAAAACTTTTGACAAACTCCACACACTTGGCGTGACCTGCAGCAAAGGCAGTGGGGAAAAAAGTCACAGCCCCGTGGCACAAGGACACATCTCTCAGTGAAAGTAATGAGATTACTGATGCCAATTTAACACAGGCACTGTGCTGTGCAGTTCTGGATTCTCGGCACCGTGGACCCAGCCTTGCTATTTGGATGGGAACACTGTATTCTTACCTTTGATGGTCAGATTGAAACAACCCAGCCTGTCCCCGGACAGAGAATCCGAGCCGCACTGCAGGACAACTGCACTAGGCTGGAACGTCTCCATCACTTTAGATATCACCTAAACAAGAAAGCCATTGTTACGCTTTCTCCACAAGACCGTGTCACAGCAACACAGCAACGGCCATGTCAGAAAGTGACACGAAGACATCCCCAGTGTTCCCACAGCTGCTGACTCTCACATACTGGTAACACTGGGGCTCTCACCAAGAAACCCTTACTGACAACAGGCCACAATTGTTAAGAGGAACACAGCCACTGAGGAATCTTACAACTGCAGTCTGAATCTCCCTAAAGAATGGCCCCATGGGCTCATGGAGCACGATACACAAAGAATCACTCAGCAAGGACACTTACCGGCTTGAATATTGCCTCATAGGACTCATCATCAATCCCATCCCGGAGGGGATAGTTGACAGCATAGTACTTGCCTTTGCCTGCACCAATGTCCTGTCGGAGGGGAAAACAGGACAGAGCACAAGGTCAGCACAACACACAAACTGCACTGCAAACTATGAATGGAAGTCTGAGAGTCTGTCAGTGCAATCTGAATGTAAGCGTGAGCTCTCACGGTCGGATACTGTCCTGGGTGAAAGAAGGCAAGAGCCAGCTGAGCCCAGCAGCAGTGTACCTGGCAGAAGTGGAGGCATTTGGCCCTCTGCTCAGGGAAAAAGAACCCACTGCCATCACTGTGATCCCTGGTAATTTTCATCAGAAAGCCTGTGTACACTGAAGTAGCTGAAGTGCCCGAGATGCCATCAGAAGGCTGCTCAGTGACTGATGTCAAAGCCTTGATTTTATTACTATACATCTATTAATGTTTTATTACTGCAGGAACAAAGTACCCTCTCTAAGAGCCAAGCCAGCTGCCACATATCTACTTACACCCTCGCTAAAAGGATGCTACTTTGGAGGCATACATTTAAAGCAGGATAACCTAGGAGAGAGTGGTTTTAGCTAAACTGGTATGACTGTGAATAGAAAAAGGTGACCACATTTCAGAGGAATTTTCTGCTACGCCTTCATTCTCACCCGCAGGTCCCCTGTTCCTGGGAAGTACTCTCCATACTTATGAAAGGACACGGTCATCACACGGTCCGTGGTATAGAAGGCTTCCTCCACACCATCTCCATGGTGAATATCAATGTCAATATACAGCACTCTCTGGTGATACCTAGGATCAGAAAGGAGTCAGAGTGCTGCATTTTTCCAGAGCAGAAAATGCCTTCAGCCCCAGAGCAAATGGGAAGAGGGCAAAGAACCGTGCACTGCTCCCAGGCTGCACAGCCCCCAGCTGGATGTCTTTCTGGAGTCTACATGCAAAAGAAGTGGAGAACAGACACGTGCTTTGCTCAGCAGTGGGACAGAATCACTGAGCCACAAAGCAGCTTTTACTGTTGCAGCTGATCTCTGAAGGCAGACTTGACTCAAGTTTATTCAGATCCAGCAATGGATTTTATGCCCAAGCCTCCCACTGAGGTCTGCCTTGAGCCAATCATCAGCAGGGTGGCAAGCAGCAGACAGACACATCTTAGAGCCATGCACCCTCACTTGAGGGAGAAGAAGAGCCTAAGAGCAACTACACAATGCTCCAAGCCCTCTGCTTCCTGCACAGTGTCACAGTGAGACATGCCCCTTCTGCACAGAGGGTACCACAACCCAAAAATACATCTGATCAAGACCTCCCAGGAAAATGCAGCTAAAAAAAGCAACAAAAACAGCAGACTGGAAGTGGACTGCACCTACTTTAAGAGCTCCAAGATAGCCAGGACAATGTCGTTGACATAACAGAAGCCAGAAGCCTCTGATTTTTTAGCGTGGTGAAGGCCTCCTGCCCAATTCACAGCGATATCTGTCTGCTGCTTGTTCAGCTTCACAGCACTGGCTGTTGGGAGAAGAATTACAAAATGTTAGCACAAGGGCAAAGGATCAGTGGCAGAGCCTCAGGGGTGAGGCACAGGTCTCTTGTCATCACATCACTGTGTGTGTGTGCTTTTGGGCACGAGCCCAAGTCCAAGGGTTTAAACACTGGATGTCTCAACAAACAAACAAAGGAAAGGGAAGAGAAACACAGCCTCTATTTCGCATGCACACACTTCTGATGCTTCCCACACTTACATCTCAGAGCATGAAATCTGCACAAACAAGTGCACAGCTTTCTGGCCCAGGTCACACCTGAAGGCAGTCAACAATTCCCAGTGTGCCAAGAGACGTTAAGGAAAGGTTTAACCCAATGTACATTTAGGTCAGTCACTGAATATGCTTCTAGACAAAGAACATTCTCTTCCCCAGCTCCTTCATAAACTTTCTGCAATTCTGCAAGTCTCCAAGGATTAAAACAAGTGATACATTCTGTGGATGTACAATCTCAGGACCGCAGAGCACAGCTCCAAGAAACAAAACGAGAACGCTGCAGTCAGCACTCAGAGGCACTGCTGAACTCTGTAACAGGAAACAAAGATTTCTACATGTCACTGTGGGAGCAGTAGCCACAAAGCTCTAAGGACTGTGCACAGTGCCATGCCTTCCTGCAACAAAGTGCTTTAAACGTTCCAGCTTTCAGGGAACATAACACCTTCCAAAATCTCTTTTTCTCAGGGCCAGAGATGGTGGCTTTCTCTGAAAAAACCACAGAAAGTGACCTTTTTTTGCTTTTTAGCTTGCACTTACACAAAGCTCCACTTTTTACACCTGTTTTTTCTGTGCAGCCTGCATCATTTCTTTAATTATTAGTGGTAAAACCCCGTTGCTGCTGGGAGTTTATCACCTTCGTGGAGTCACTGAAGCGGCTCAGAGCAGTGAAGATGTGCTTAACAAACACAGAGGGCTCTGTCAATGTGCAAAGCTGGAATTCCAGCACGAGGAGAAAACATGATCAATGGAAGTCAGAAATAGGTCCACAGGGCCGCCCCACCCCCACCTACAACAAACCACTTCCTCAGACAGGATGCATTTATGTACATCTGCTCAGGAGAAGGCCATATGATGGGTGAGCTTACCGACTGAGCCTCCAGCAGAGAGCTGACAGAACTCAAACAGCCCATCGAACACAGGACAGTCCTCCCCGACGTTAACTTGAAGAGAATACATAAGAATGAGTAAGACCAAGTCGCAAAGAAACGGTGCATGTCTGTTTAAAAGAAGAATAAACAAAACCGAACCAGATAAGCATTTCAATGAACGCAAAGGACAGGATATGACAGGTCACCCTGAGACTACCCACACGCACAAAGGTTGCTGCTAAGGGAAGGATGCTCCCGAGCTCCCCGGGCTGGAAGCAGCAGCAGGAGAGGCACGCCACCTACTGACATGGCTCAGGGGGCTGCAGGAACCAGCCAGTCATCTTGAGAAAGGAGCACAGGGAGAGATGCTGCCCGTGAGAGCTGCACGCTGCCAGCACAGGCCCTTAGTTTGGCACACTTATGGTTTGCCTGGCCCCATTCCAGCAGCTGGTGCTGCTCTGCACCACTGACCTCCCTGCTCTGAGCCTCTCGTGCTAGTTACACGAGTAGCTAGTTACAACGAGCTAGCCGTGCAGGAGCTCGTTCTTTGTAAGAAAGCATAGGCAGAGGCTCGTTTTCCCTGCTGAATAAAAGATCTGCCCTCTGCGTGTTGGAGATTAATTTTCATATTTTGCCTCCTTCAGTTAAAAATAGTTCTGTGGAAATGCAGTAGAGAAACCGTTGACTACCAGAGAGCAGAGTGGGTGTTTGTGAGCCATATCAGCTTCAGGGGTAAACAGTTCAGCTTGTGTAAATATATACTTTGGTATATTAAGTCAAATTATTTACCGTAGGAGGTCTTTCAATGTATATTACTTGTGAACCATACTATTCATTCCTGTTATGTGCTTGTGCCTAAACATCTGTCCCTTTCAGCTAATACCAGGTTTTCAAGTGCCCTTACTTCAGGCTCAAGACTCATATTTCATTTAATTTGGAAATTACCCTTGACAGAAATGAATCCTGTGGGCTTTTTTCTTTTTTTTCTGCTCTCAAGGAACGTGTACACGATCAAAATAATGTTTGAAAGAACCTTGAGCCTTCCTCCTCTATTTGCCTTTATGATCTGACAAAGAACATCACCTCAGAGTTTCAGACAGACAAAAAAAAAAAAGGTTTCTGTATCATTAAAGCTGCCAAGAGATCCTCAGCGCTTTCATGGACTGCAGAGGTTACAGGAAGAGATTATCTCACAAAAAAAAAAAAAAAAAAAAAAAAGAAGAGAACATTCAAACACAAAGCAGACAGGCATCACCATGCACCCCAAACCTCCCCCTCTGAAAATCCTTTTGAGTTCCTGAAGATCCTCATGGGCCTCTTTTTTAAAAGAAAAAGTAAATTTAAAAACACACAATCTTTTCCCACCCTGAGACCTTTGGTTAAAAGATAAGCAACTACAGCAAATACGAGCAGCCCACAGAAGGAGCAGTTCAATCATCTCTGAGCCAGGAAGATCATTCTGGAGAACTTCCTCTGAAGCACAAGATCAAAGGACAGCACTGGGTTCTCCTCAGCTCATTGGCACGCTAACTCGAGAGGGACTCGTGCTCAAAATCCTCGATTTACCAGGTAAAATAAAACACAAAGTCTGGAGAAGGAGAGGTCCAGAGGACGTCTGCTCTGTTCAACTCCTAAAGCTGGCCTAGGACCCCCGGGAGCACAACACTCAGCACTGACAGGAGCCACACACACTGCTTACATCTCTGCATCTGCTTGCTGTACTCCGACATGTTGTCTGGGCGGATGGATCTCAGAAATTTGATGTAGTCATCGCTGTGGTACTTGGTCATCTCCTCGGCGTTGGCCTTGTGAGGGCGCTGCGAGGACAGAGGGGAGCAGGGTTTGGTTGGGAACACTGCCCTCCCCAACTCCCACTGCCAGTCTCAGATTTTCTCCCAGGAACAGCAAAAATAATAATAATAATAACAATCCACGTAGCAGCATCAGGCAAGGGAAACTTATTTTCAAAGGCAAAAAAGCCATTAAAGACTGGAACATATATCTAGCCAAGGATCATATTTAAGCTACAGAGAGAAAACCAATTTTCCATACTCCAAAGCTTATCTGAAGCAAAAAACATCTCACTGCAAGAAATCAGAACGCAGCAGAAATAACACAACCATTTAATCCTTCTTTACTTTCCCCTTTGGCTTGTCATCGGAGAACTTACATGCTTGAAGCATCAAAATTAAACTGACAAGTACACTGAGATCTTTCATACACACTGCTCTTCATAACACTTACATATATCTCCATCTTCCTGTAAAGGCCATAGTTCAGCAGTAGGTTGTGGGTCATCCGGATCCTGTGGGGCTTCATGGGATGGCCCTGGCCATAATAATAGTTTCCAACATCACCTGGGAACAGAAAGGCTTTTGTTACAGCAGGGCAAACCATGAGTTGCTTCAAACAGAAGCACAGTCAAACCATATCTGTCACCGTGTGCCCACCAGCAGCCCATCTGTTTTCAGGGGAAGGGTCTCCTGGCTCTCCTGCACCATCAGAGAGCTTTATCCCAGACCCAAACAGGACGGACTTACGGACAACAGGGTACGGCCAGGCACAGAGGATTTCAATAGCAGTTCTGGGGAAGGCAACCCAGCTCAGCACTGAGCAATGCTGTGAAGTTGGAGGAGCTCCAGCCTTCCTGGCAGGAGGAGTTTGGGCACCACGTCTGCCGAGCCTCACTCAGCAAAGGAAAGCTCTCCAACGTCCTCCCCCAGGGTTCAGCTCCACGATGGGACCTCCCTTACACAGAGCTTCTGGGCTTCCCTGAGAAATTCAGAGCTCTCTGAGCAGAAACCTGCACACCAAGAGGTACACAGGTTTAATCCCAGCTCAGACAGTGACTCATCAGCCAGTGCACGTAGCCACTTCGCCTCACTTTACTACTGTTTACCCAGCAGACACGGGATACAGAGCTGCTAATTCTGTCCATAAGCAAATCACAGCACAGCTGTAGCTCTACAGCTCCCATTCTTCCCATCCCCTCACTCTGCCTGAAGCCCTTTGGAAATCCTTCACCCTATGGGCACCAGGTTAGTTTTCAGGAAGTCAGTACCTTGCAAACACATCCCACAGCTCAGCTCCCCACGCAGATATTCTTCCACCTGGTAAAAGCTGAGCTCCTGCTGCTATCTCCCACTGTTTTTTCCCTCCTCTCCCAGGGTACAAATTTCCGTGGCACTTTCCACAGGATTTAACTTTCAGATTTGTGTCCCCTGCCTGCCCGGATGATGAGACACGCTGCCAAAACGAGGACTGCACAGAGCCACACACAGCAGTGCCACGCCAGCCTCATTTTGTTGAGAAATCTAACCAAGTCAGTCACGTAGTTTTACAGCTCGCCATCGGTTTAGGAAGCAGGAGACCCAACCCGGTCTGGCCGGTGACTCAGCTGGGACTATTAATATTTCATCACCAATCTTAAGATACAAGAGAAACTGCTACTTCCTCACAGCACACAGCTGCAATGCCTCCTCCAGTGGGCATGACCCTACCTCCATTCAGAGGAGGTGCACACCCCACACCCAAACTCTGCTGCTGGAGTTCACCTGCGAGATGCCACAGTGAAAGGAGGTGGGTTCTGCCTGTGCCAGAACACATCCTACAGCAAAACCAGGTCACGTTAAGCGTTGGGGAACTATAAGAGATGCTCAAAACTCCAACTAGGAAATACAAACACAAAACTACACAAAGGCTGGAAAAATTACTGCCTCCGTTCTCAACCTCGGGCTGCCAGCAAGACCCTGAACGTGTCTCACCACAAGTCCTGCTGCTCAGCAGCGAGCCCAGGCGTGCTAATGGCTGCATGTTAAGTGTGAGAATTCAACAGAGACCTCTTCCTGTCTGCTGGGGTTAAGCACAGCCCCACAATGGAGTAAAGTCCCCACTCTTACAGTTCAAACCCTCGCTCACAACCCCAGCATGTCCACAAAGGACCCTTGCCATACCCGATTTCTTTCTCCCAATCTCCCCACCCTTTTCAGACCCCTCCCTGCAGCTCAGGCAATGACTTCCACTGCAGTTTCCCTCAGAAATTTATGCCAAGGACCTCCCTTCAGGAACTTCTGCACCAGACTGCTCCACCTCACTAAGCGACAAAGACCCTAACAAACCACCCTCCCACAACTGCACATTATTCCTTCTCTGACAAATAAAGCACACCTTCCCCCCTGTGAATGTTTGCCAGCCCCTCATAAAAGAGGGATGGAAACAAGGCACTAAAACCTCACCACAGAGTAAACGGCTGAGGGTAGCTACAGACAAGGGGGAATAACACCAACTTCATTTTGTTACCATGCAATAAAGACCATGAGGATATCATTCTGCTTAGCATTCGCAGCAAGATGATCGCTTATTTTGTGATTCAGACATCACCTCGTGCCTCAAAGGACATTAGCTTGTTTAGACTGGAAAGTTTCCTTGTGAACACATTAGATTTGGGGGAGAGAGAGAAGTTTGGACAGTGAGAGTTCTTTCCACACCCGGGTTGCTTGTGCGTATACAGCACCCTGCCACTTCCTGCAAGCACTGTGTGTGTTTAAACTCAGCCTGACGGAGCCCAGGGCTCCAGCACCCCCTGCACTTCAAGATGATGAGTGTTCCAGAGGCTGCGTGCTGAGTTCAGGCAGCTCTGCTGCTCTGATCCCCTCTCCCTCACCCTGCCTGCATGAAGACACAGGGCCATCACCACAGGATGCAATCCTGCTGCTCATGTTTGCTTCTCAGAAGAAGTGAGAGTCCTCACTACCTGCCCAACACAAAAAGAAGTCTAGAAGAGCTCACTTTATTGCTTGAGCATGGAGCACATCCCCTTACCAAGGAAAAAAAAAAAAAGCAATAAAGTTTTTATTTGACTTCATAGACTGAAAACCACGATGGAATAGACAACCGCACAATACCTTTTGCACAAAGCAATCCCAGAGCCTGACAAAAACCCACCCACCACTGAGGTCGCCCTCCAAAGGGGAGGGGGCCGTGAAGGTGCCCACAGGGATGAGCTGTGCTTTCTGCCACCGTGCCAGCGGGGAAAGCGCCCAAGGCAGCCGGCTGGGGTGGGAAGATGAAAGAGCAGAAAGCAGCGCTCCCAGCTTCCTGCAGGGCAGAGAGCAGCACAGCAGCCCCCAGCCCCGCGCCAGGACCGCACAATGCCCCGCACCACCGCTCTGCCCCCACCGCCCCCGTTCCGTCCCACCCTCCATTCGGACACCACTGACCCCAACCAGACTTCCAGGACAGCCCCCCCCCCCCCCCACCTCAGAGCCACCCCTACTCCCTTCCCAACCCCAAAGCCCCCACATCTCCCCCCCCCGCCCGCTCCCCGCCCCCAGCGTCCCTCACCCCAATGCCCCCCGAACCCCCTAAACCCCCCCAGGCTCCGCCCCCTCCCCCCACCCCCCATCGCTGTCCCGTCCCGCCCATCCCCCCACTCCCAAGGCCCAGCGCAGCCCCCAGCCCCCCCCCCCCCCCTTCCCCAGACCCCTTCTGCCCCCACACCCCCTCCCTCCCCCAGCCCCCACCTCTCACAAACCATTACCCCGAGCTGCTCCCCCTCCCCCCCCCCCGGCCCCGCCGCCCCCCGCCCCGCACCGTCGTAGTAGTAGCAGACTTTCCGCTTGGTCCCCTGCGTCAGCGCCATTTTCCTGCCTCCCCACGGCCGCAGACCCCACCGCCGCGCAGCGCAACGCAACCCGCCCCACCGGCCGGGGCCCCACCGCCCCGCCCCACCGCGACGCGGCGGCCAATCCAAGAGCAGCTCCCCGCCCCTTCCATCCCGCCGACCAATGAGGAGTCGAGGCGGCGGCGCGGGGGAGCCAGCAGGCTAGGCGGAGCGGCGGGCTGCACCACCGCCGGGCGCGGGGCCAGGTGGGCGGGGCGGAACCATTCTGCGGGGAGGGGGGGGGGGGGAGTGTGGAAACAGGTGGGGCCGAACCATTCCCAAAGGGCCGGGGGTGCGGAGCCTGGCGTGGCACAGCGCGGTGACAGCAGCGCGGCCTCGAGCCCCACGGCGGCCTGCTCCTATGGGGCTGCGCTGGGTCCCAGCCTTTCCCACCCCACCGCGGCCGGGGCAGGCCCTGACGGGCAGCAAGGAGAGCCGGGCCTCGGCCTCCTCCCGAGTGCCCCACGTGCGCTGCCCGTACCCCGAGGGGTCCGTGGGCTCCGCTGCAGCCGTGGGCTGCCCCACGCTGTGCGTGGGGCTGTGGGGTGACGCGGTGACATCACGGGCACAGCGGTGCGTGGCACATCCGTGAGAACGTCGCTGTTGAGGGGCAGCGCTCCTTGGGGAGCACAGTGTCCGCTGCCAGGCGGTGCTCGTGGGATGCTCGTGGGGTGCTCGTGGGGTGCTCGTGGTCTGCGGGGGCCCAGCGCGGCCCCGGCGCCGCGTGGGGCTCACGGCTGCTGCTGGTACTGCCCCTCGGTGGCGGTGAAGAAGTCCTCCAGCACGCTCTTCATGTACTCGAACGTGGGCCGCTCCTCGGGCTGCTCCTTCCAGCACTGCCTCATCAGTTCGTACAGCTCCCGCGGGCAGTTGTCTGGCTGCGGCATGCGGTAGCCGCGCTCCAGGTTCTGGATCACCTCGGGGTTGGTCATCCCTGCGAGGGGAGCACCGGACCGCTGTGAAGCCCATGGGAAAGCTTCTCCCACCCCACCCCCTCCACCCCCCCACCCGCCGTGGGTTTTGGGCCCGGCTGGCCACGTGCGATGGGAAGAGGTCGGGAGCATCGCGGGCTGGCAGGCAGAGGGGCAGGCGGAGCGTGTGTGCGTGCAGGAGTGCATGCACACTCGGGTGGGTGTGCGCCTGCGTGTGTGCGAGCCGTGCTGCCGTGCAGCTGCTGCGAAATCCTGACCTGGATACGGGATCCGGCCGTAGGTGACGATCTCGGTGAGCAGGATGCCGAAGGACCAGACGTCGGACTTGATGGTGAACGTGCCGTAATTAATAGCCTCCGGTGCCGTCCACTTGATGGGGAATTTAGCCCCTGAAAAACAGCAGGAGGGGCGGAAGGAGCGTTACGGGACATCGCTCTGTTGGACCTGATGTGGCAGCACAGCGAGCCTTTGTCCTTGCAGCACGCCGGGAAGGAGCCGGCTCTGGCTCAGCGTGCCTGTTCCTGCCGCAGCCACCAGGTAGGGCTGTGACCCCACCAGCAGCAGCACCGGGTGGGCTCCGGCAGCACCCCCCCCCCGGCTGGGGGCCGGGATAGGGGCGGCTGGGGCAGGCAGACTGCCGGCAGGATGGACGCACCTTCACGTGCTGTGTACTCGTTGTCCTCAATGAGGCGCGCCAGCCCGAAGTCGGCGATTTTGCAGCACAGAGACTCGGAGACGAGGATGTTGGCAGCGCGGAGGTCGCGGTGGATGTAGTTCTTGGCTTCGATGAAGGCCATGCCTTCGGCAATCTGCAGATCAAAATAATCGTAGCGATCGCAATTAATAGGGGGAGCAGGAAAGCCCCAGCTGCCCCCACCGTGGCCCTGCGGCCCTCACCTGTGCGGCCATGTCCAGCAGTTTGTTGATGCTGAGCTTGATGCCCTCTGAGGTCTTGAGGAAGTCCACCAGGCTGCCTGCAGTGAAGGGAGCAGGTCTCAGTGAGCCCCAGGGTTACCCCGGCATGGGGCTGGGGGCTCATGGAGCCTGGTGGGCACGAGGTCACGCTGCCTGCCAGGTCCCTGCCCCACTAGGGGATGGCCCCGGGGTCTCAGTGCCATGGTGCAGGCACTGGCACACGTCAATGGAAGTGGTGGGGTCACCATCCCCAGAGGTGCTCAAGAACCATGCAGATGAGGCAGCAATGGACGTGGTTAGTGGGCACGATAGGGATGGGTTGGGGTTGAACTTGGTGATCTCAGAGGTCTTCTGTAGCCTGAGTGGTTCAACCATCTACCCGGGTGCCCTCACCCTTCTCCATGTACTCGGTGATGATGTAGATGGGCTCCTTGGTCACCACGGCGTAGAGCCGCACCAGCCGTGGGTGCTGCAGGTTCTTCATCAGGTTGGCCTCTGCCAGGAAGGCGCTGGGGGACATGCTGCCCTGCTTCAGGTTCTTGATGGCTACCTTGGTGTGGCCGTTGTAGAAACCTGCGGGGAGATGGGGCAGTGCACGATGGAGGAGTGGGACTTATGGGGCAGGTGGCAGTAACATGGTGGGGTGGCGGAGGAGGAGGGGAAGGGGGCTGCATCTGTCTGCCTCGAGCATCCCAACCTAAAGCTGCACAAGGAAGATCCTTGCAAAAAGCTGGATTTGCGTGGGGCTCGTGCTGGCCTGGCTGCTCTTTGCTGACCCGAGGATGCTGTGGGTGTGGGCTGACGCTGCGCACAGCGGTGCCCTCATTCAGGAGGAAGCACCCTGCTTTCACCCTGACTCACCCATCCAGACTTCTCCAAACTGCCCGGCTCCCAGCTTCTCCACCAGCTTCAGTGACTCTCGTGGCACCTCCCACTCGTCCTGCCACCACGGCTTCTGTGGCTTCTGCGTGCGGCAGGGCTTGCCCAGGCGAGTGCACAGCCCATCCGAGCTGCCTGCAGCACGGGGAGGCAGAGCCAGCGTCAGTGTGCACAGGGAGCCCGGCGTGAACAGGAGCAGGGTGCCCTGCTCCTCTCGCCCCACCCCATCCCACCCCATCCCCACGTCCATCCTGCAGGCAGGACCGGCTGCTGAGGTGCGTACGCATATAATACTCCACCAGCTCGTGCAGGCTGCTGAAGGTGACCCGGGGGGAGATGTAGTACCCCCCGTTGTCCATGTTGCGGATCTTGTAGTGCTTCACTGTCTCGCCCTGGTTCTGGTCGAAGTCCCTCACAGACAGCGAGTAGGAGCCTGGGGGAGGGGCGCGGGGTTGGTGGGGTCCCAGCTCTCCGTGCACTCTTTGCAGTGCAGGAGCAGCCGTTGGGGCTGGTGGTGGTACCTTTGGAGGTCTCACTCTCCCGGATGAGGAAGGAGCCGTGCGTGTTTCCTGACGCCAGCAGCTGCCGCTCCGCGTCCTTGCGGCTGAGGTTCTTGAAGAACCACCTGAGGACGAGGGGCAGGGTGAGGGCTGGGGGCTCTCACATCTTCCTGCTGCTCTGGCACGGCTCCGTGCAGCCCCGCAGCCCTACTCACGGCTCCGGCTCCAGGCTGTTCACCATGGCCACGAAGTTGTAGGGGATCAAACCCTCCTGGCCCGTGGTGAGCGACTGTGCCCTCCACCACTCCCCGTTCCTGTAAGGACACAGCCCTGTGAGCCCCCTCCGAGCTGGGCCCCCTGCCCAGGGGGACACGGGGACATGGGGACACTGTCAGCGCTCACTCACTCTTCCAGGACGCGCAGCTTCTCGCCCTTCTGAAGCCCCAGGTCCCCGTCATGAGTGGGTTCATAGTCATACAAAGCCACCACGAGCTTGTCTGGGGGGAGCGCAGGGTCGGGGTGGAGGTGGCCATGGGGCAGCCCCAGGTGCCCCCCCCGTGGCTGTGCTGTACCTTGCAGTGGGGAGCACGGCGGAGACGTGGCCTCGTAGGACACCAGGGGATCCCGCACCTCAGAGCCATTGCGGATCAGCGGCTGTGAGGGAGCAGGGGGGTCCCGTGAGTGCAGTCCCCATTCCCCCTTGTATCACTGAAGGCTTGGCCACCCATACCACCCCCAGGTGTCCTGTGGCTGCCCCCTCACCTGGCGCTTGCTGTCGGGGTCGATGGGGTAATTGCAGTGCTCGCAGATGTCGATGTTCTCAATCCAGTCCTCATCATAGTCCGAGCTGCAGCAGCAGCCCATGGTGGCTATGGAGGGCAGTGAGAGAAGCCTTCATCCCCCCGGCCCCATCATCCCCATCCCCACATCCGTCCATTCCATCCCATCTCTGCAACCAGCCAGCCAGCCATCCACCCCATGCATGCATCTCTCTTACTTCCCCCATCACACAGCTCTTCCTGCACACCCTGACGGGCATCCCCCAACTCCACCATCAGCCATATTTCCTCCTGGCTCTGTCCGGGCTGCACTGATTAAAAGCACAGAAGGTGATGAGTGCCGTGACACCCACCTCAAGCACCAGCCCCAGTGCCATAAGTGGGCGGAAGGAGCCTTCTTCCCATTGCGTGGCTTTCACCTTCCCACAAAAGCTGATGGAGCCCCGGTGCTGTGACACAAGCAAACAGTGGCCCACAGCCCTGGAAAATGCTTTTCTGCAGAATCCCCACACCCACGCCACCAGGATCCGTCTCCACGCAGCCGTGGCCCAAACCTGCATCCCCAGGCTGAGCTCAGCGTGCCCCACACAGTTTCTGCCTCGCTGGCAGTGATTATCCCCTCTGTCACCTTCATCTCCGGGGAATGTGGTGTCCCCTGGGTGCCATCAGATCCTTCAGCCACTGAGCACAGACCCAGCCCTGTGGACCCAGTGCTCCCAGTGTGCCCGTGGTACTTCAAATGCACATCCACCGCAGCAGAGGGACCAGGAGGTGTTTTTTCCTCTCTGCAAGAAGCCGGGCTGCCGAGGGAGGTGCTGCTATTGTGTCTTTTTTTCTGATGTACTCAAGCCACAGCGTAATTTCCACTGAGCAACCGTTCCACCTGCTCAGCTCGAGGGCCGTGTTGTGTTGGGGCGTTTGAAGTCAGTTTTTGTGACTGCATCTGTGCAAACGAATTTCTGCACCAAGGCTGTGTGTGATGTGCACACACATCGTGGTGTCCCAGCACGGGGCTGCGCTGCACGCTTGGAATGCTTGCTCTGCTCCTGCCCGTGCTTTGCCCATCCACATCAGCGCCTCGGGCTGACGGTTGGTCAGTATGTGAGTGGGGCTGAGGTCGGGCTGTCCCCATTCCCATCCCATGTTGGCAGAGCCAGCGGGGCAGAGCCGCCCCGCGCCGCCATCACAGCACGGAGATGTTTGCACCAAAACAGCACCGAAACCGGACACATCTTAGTGCTTGAAACCATCTGTGCTGGGATGCCAATGGACCAGCGCTGAATGCTGCTCTCACCCACAGATAGCTGAGGGCCTGGCACAAATCTTCCACTTCGCCCTGCAAACAGGGGCTGGCTGCCCTCCCACCACGGCAGCCGCTGTCCCCCAAGCATGAGGAGCTCCCATCCGTGCCCCTCAGCAGCCCAAGCACTGTTACTCCCAGCCCCACTGCAGCGAGCCCCAACTCCCACTCATCCTTAGGGCACCATCAGCGAGCACAACACACACCTGCCAGCAGTGCTGGCTGCAGAGCCCCATCCTGACCCCATTACCTGCAGGCAGTGCAACAAGGACCACCGCCCTCAGACTCCCATGGCCGCTCAGCAGTGCTGGTGGTCCCGCTCACGTCCTCCCCATGGCCGCACGCTGACCCCCAGCAGTGCAGCTCAGTCCCCCGCACACCAGTGCTCCCCACCGCCGCCGTTCGCTCTCGCTCGCTGCCTGCCCCGGTTTCCTGCCTCCTGAGCAAACTCTAGAGGAGCTGGTTCGCAGCTCGAGCACAACCGCAAGCGCTGGTGACAAACCCCGAGGCTTCCTGCCATCCCCAGCTGGGCTGTGCGGCGGGGTCCTGCTCCAGGTGCCCCCTGGGACCGGGTGGGTTTGGGGGCACTGATCCCCTTGGTTGGGGTGGAGCGGGGGCACGCAAGTGGGCCATGTGCTGCACGGGGGCAGCGATGGGTGCAGCGCTGTCAAAGATCCCACAGCACTGAGCTTTGGGAAGGGGCTGCAAGGGGAGAGGGGGGCTTCACATCCCCCTTCCCAAAGCTCGGTGCTGTGTGATCACAGTGGCAGCTCTGGCAGTGCCGTATCCCTGCTGGGCTGTGTGACACCTCCTGCCCCCACAGCCCCACTCTGGTCATCACCACCACACCCCCAGACCTCAGTCCCCTGAGAGCTGCAGTGATGACCAAAATGGGGACAGACCAGAGGGGACGCCCTGTGCCTGGGCCGTGCCACGCCACCAGCCCTGGGTTTTTGGAGACAGCCCTGAGCAGAGCAACCACAGCACTATTGTCTTGGCTTTCACGATCAAAGGCAAAGCCGCAGGTTCCCACCAGCTGCTCTGCAGCAGCACGGGCAGGATGCCCAGCTGTGCTGGGGGGCACCGAGCGCTGCACACACTCTGTGGGGACGTTTCTCAGCCCCACGCTCACTGTGTTCCCTAGCACTGCAGATACCCCTGGGCAAGGGCTCTCTGTCAGCCCCTGCCATGTGCCGCAGCCGCGGGGGCCCGTGCAGCATTCCCCACTCCCTCCTGGTACCCCAGAACCCAAAATGGTCCCTTGAGCCATCCCACAGCTTCCTGGGTCACCCCATATCTCCCTGGGCAGTGCTTGCAAAATGTGCTCTGTCACTTGCTAAGAGTGGCAGCTCCTTTGACAAAGGGTTCGGTGTAAATGGAGGAAGGGGAGAAGAAGAAAAAGCAAAGCCCTCCAGCAAGGACTGCCACAGGTAGAGCCCCCAGCCCTCCTGCACCCGGGGTGGGAGTGGGGCAGTGCGGGGGCTGCCGAGCACTGAGCACAGCCCCCAGCACCTCCAGGCCCCACGACCCACGCAGCCGTTGGCAATGAGCACTTCCTGCAGCAGTGCAGCACTCACCGCGGCAGGGTGCGTGGGGAGGGGCTGCAGCGGGGTCCTCAAAGCAGAGGGAGACCCTTTTTCCCCAGCACGGGTCCATCCCAAAGCAGAAACAGGTGAGAAAACCAGCCCATGGGACAGAGCAGGGAGCAGGTCCCCCCCCCCCCCCGGTACCCCAAGGGGTTGGGACCACCGCTGGAGGCATGGGTGGGCACCAGGGTGTGCACAGCAGGAAGAACCCCTTCTCACCATCACCTGCTTTTATTCCTCCTCCGGGTGCTGCTCCCCACATCCTCCCCTGTGGCCGCCCCCCATCGCGCGCAGGTGCTCCATGGGGACCGTAGCGTAAACACGAGGGAGCTCAGCCCTGAGCCCAATGCCCTCGCAGCACTTTGGGGGCACCCTTGAGCCCCTCCCAGCCCCTGGGTGCACCCTTGGGTGCCCACGGGGCCCCGTCACACTCAGCAGAGGGAGAAGCGCCGGGAGTTGATGTTCATGCGGGTGACGCCAATGTGCTTGAGCGGCATGGAGAGCAGGAAGGCGGCCTTGGGAGGGATGGTGCACAGCAGGTCCGAGTCCTCCTCGCAGCCCTCGAGGCCGAAGGTGGCATCATCCAACATCTCCTTGTGCTGATGGCAGGCCTGCTCCACCTTCAGCCGGTGCAGCTGTGCCCGCAGGCGCATCAGCTGCTGTGCCAGGCGCTGGTCCGCAGCCTGCAGCTCCTGCTGCGGGGAACGGGCCGTCAGCAGTGGGAGGGGGCTCAGCACCGGCAGGGGGACAAAGCTCAGGGGATCGGGAATCCACGGTGCTGGGACCAGCGCAGAGCACACACGTGTGCACGCACGTGGGATCTGCTCAGGTAGGTCTGCACCCACGAGGCTGCTGCTGCCTGCACTGAGCAGCAGGAAGGGGTGACAAGTGCAGAGCCACAACCCGCAGCACCGGGCAGGGCAGAAGGGCAGAGCTGCAGCGCCGGGCAAAACCCCACAACCAGCAACAGTGGGAGCAGCCCCAGTGGGTCCCTGTGGGGTCAGACACCATCCCTCCATGCCCCTCGCCCCCCAGCATTACTCACCAGCTCAGACCTGAGCCACTCCAGAGCCTCCTCCATACCGGGGAACCCACAGACGCTGCCGTCCTGCTCAGCCCTGGGGTGCCCCGAGGTCCCCTCTGCCCCCGTGGGGGTCCTCCTGCCCCAGGGCTGTCCCCGCACCCTCGCCTCCCACTCGAGGTAGGAAGGGCGCCGGGTCTGCAGCTTCAGCTTGGCCGTCAGTGCCTTGACCCCGGCCAGGCTCTCCTCGCCCGCAGCCGGCTCCTCTGCTCCCAGCTCAGCAAACTTCAGCTGGTCCATGGGCATGGCCAGATCCCAAACCCCAAACCCCGACCTCAGACCCCAAATCTCCAATTACAGGTCCCAGGTCGCAGTCCTCAGATCCCAAGCCCCAAATCTCAGTCTCCAGACCTCGAGCCCCAGATCTCAGGTCCCAGCTCCCGGACCCCACACCTCACATCCCAAATCCCAGCACACCCAGCAGGACGAGGAACACCCAGCGCAGCTGCGCCGCGTGCCGCCTATTTATCTACCCCAGAACAATAAAGGTTGGGGACAATTACAACGGGCAGGAACTTGGCTTATCCAGAGGAGTGCAAAGAAGCTGTCTGTTGTTTGTTTGGGGTTTTTTTTTTTTTGTCTCTTTCCTTTCCTTTCCGAGCACTGCTGCCTCCGGTTGGGAGGCGGCTCCGCGCTGTCCCGGGGGAAGCGCTGCGGGGACGCGGTGCTGCGGGGCCGGGCAGTGCTCTCCGCTATCTGCCCTGCGTGACACCGACTTCCCGTCCGGGGCTGCTAAAAACAGGGCGGAGGAGGGGAAGCGAAGCGCTCGGAGTGCCAGCGGGCGGAGTGCGGGGCCGCGCGGGGCCGGTGCGCGCCCCACAGCTGCGGGACAGCTGCGCGCTGCGGGGCCTTAAGGTGGAACCCGGGGGTGCAGCCCCACGGGCAGGTACGGTCCGGAGCCCACACCCCCGCTGCCGCCCCCAGAACCCCACGGCCCCGCGTGCTTCCCCACTGTGACTCCTCCCTGCGTCCCCTTGTTCTCCCTCCCCCCTCCGCATCCGCCAGCGGAGCCACCTTAACCCGCCCCTTCCCCCCCCCCCACTACCACCCCCCCGTTCCTGCTCAGCCCCGATCCCTGCGTGTCCCCCGTCCATCACCCCCCAGAGCCGCGGATCCACGGATGTGGGGGTGCTGGGGGCACTGTGCGAGCCGCTCACCGCCCCCTCCTCCTCCTCCCTTCTTCTTCCTCCTCCTCCTCTTACTCCCTTCTTCCTCCTCCTCCCGCCCCGCAGAGTGGAGCCGGTGCGGGGCGGCAGCCGCCTCAGACCCCACCCCAAGTTGCCCCTCATCCCCCCCCGGGCACGGCGTCCCGGCACCCACAGCCCCCCGAGCCCCGTGGGTCTCTGCCTCAGTTTCCCTAATGCGGTGACAGCAGTGCCGGGAAGGAAACCAGCACAGCTCTGCACGGAGGAAGCGGCGTATGCAAGTGACGATGCAAACGGGACGGGGAAGGCTGCACGGCGGGGAGGGACGGGGGGGTGGGGGGGTTCCAGCCGGGCTGCGCCGCTCAGGATTTCCCCTTTCTGCCTCCAGCCCGACCCAGCACCGCCATGGAGTTCTCCGAGCTGATCAAAACGGCGACGGTGGAGAGCGTTCTGCTGTCGTGCGCGGGGCAGCCGGCGGTGAAGGGCACTCTGTGCATCACCAGCCACCACCTGCTGCTCTCCTCCTGCCCCGGCGGTGACGGGCAGCCCAGCGCCGTGGAGCTCTGGCTGCTCATCCGCAACGTGGACGCCGTGGAGAAGAGGTGGGTCCCTCCCCACCGCCCTATGCCCCCTCTTCATCCCGTCCTCGATGGGGGGAGGGATTCCCCTCTGTCCTCCCACTGCTGCAGAGCCTCTCCCCTCCTCTTCCCCGTGGCCCGTGGCAGTGGGCATTGACCTCCTCTTCTCCTCCGTGCCCCAGAGTGCAGAATGTAGGCTGGTACCAGCCCCCCCGGAGCAGCGGCTCCCCGCGGGACACCAGGTTTGGCTTTAGGTGCTCTCAGCTCCTCCAGCTTGCCCGGCAGTGCCTGACCCCACGCAGCTCTGTGGGGCGAGGACGGGGAGCTGGTGGGAGTCACAGCTTCAGGCACACCGAGAGCCACCGGGAGCCCCACGCAGTGCTGTGCCCCGCTCACCCCGCAGGACGGAGGGCAGCTGTGTGCTGTCTGCATGCACGGCCCCTCCTGCCCTGACCCCGCTGCCCTCCCCAGGCTGGCCGGCTCCTCCGGCACCATCACGTTGCGCTGCAAGGACCTGAAGGTGCTGCAGCTGGAGATCCCGGGCATGGAGGAGTGCCTGAACATCGCCAGCTCTATCGAGGTGAGCCGTGCCAGGCTGCAAAGGGTTAGCAGGGGCAGGTGGCTGCCCAGGTGTTTGCTCTGGATCTGCCATTAACGTGGGTAAACACTCAGCTGCTGGGCTGTGTTTGCATGGGGTGCCGGCGCTGCCAAGTGTTGGGTGAAGGAGCAGGGATGGGGTTTGCAGAGGGGACGTTCCCAGCCTTCCCCAGCTCTGCTTTGCTCTGCTGCAGGCCCTCTCCTCGGTGGACTCTGTGATGATGATGTACCCCTTCTTCCACCGTCCGCAGAGCCTGCGGCTGGAGGAGGGCTGGCCGCTGCCCCCCCTGGAGCAGTACTTCCAGCAGATCGCCACACAGGTGGGCCTGGAGGGGGGGCCCGGTGTCACATCCCACCCGCGAGCAGAGGGAAGGGGTGACCGGATCGGTCCTTTACACCTGGCTGGGGTGTGGGGGGAGGCAGCTCCCTCCTCCCACCCTCACGTCTCCCCCAGACCACCCAGTGGCGGCTGAGTGATGTGAACCAGGACTTCACCACCTGCCCCACGTACCCCCCGGCTGTCATCGTCCCAGCGGCCGTGAGCGAAGAGACCCTGCAGAGGGCGGCCCGGTTCCGGCAGGGCGGGCGCTTCCCCGTGCTCAGCTACTACCACGCCAAGAACGGCACCGTGAGTCTGCAGCCCCGTCCCCCATCCCCGTGCTCCCACCCCAGAGCCCCGCAGGCGATGCCCGCAGCCCTCTCCCCGCAGGTGATGCTCCGCAGCGGGCAGCCGCTGACCGGCCCCAACCGCAAGCGCTGCCCCGAGGACGAGATGCTGCTGGGGTCAGTGCTGGACGAGGGTGAGCGCGGCTTCATCATCGACACGCGCTCAGCCCAGGCGGCCAAGCAGGCACGGATGACGGGAGGGGGCACGGAGCCCAAATCCTCATACCCGCAGTGGAAAAGGCTGCACCGGCCCCTGGAGCGGTGAGGGCTGTGCTGAAGTTCTCAGCTTTGGCCCTCGAAATCAGACCCGCAGTTCCTCATCCGCCTGTCCTTCCCTTCTCCCCCTCCCTCCCCAGTGGCCGCCCGCTGCAGGAGAGCTTCATCAAGCTGGTGGAGGCCTGCAACGACGCCTCGCTGGGCATGGACCGCTGGCTGGGCCGGCTGGAGAGCTGCCGCTGGCTGAGCCACGTCAAGGCGGCCCTCAGCACGGCCTGCCTGGCTGCGCAGTGCCTGGACAGGTAGGGGGCTGCCACCCCACATCCCTCCCCCCGAGACCTATGCATGTGGCACAGCTGGCAGTGCCTTGACTTTGCCCGCAGGGAGGAGAGCAGTGTGCTGGTGCACGGAGCAGAGGGCACAGACACCACGCTGCTGGTGACAGCGCTGGCACAGGTGATCCTGGAGCCGAGCTGCCGCACGCTGAAAGGCTTCCAGGGACTGCTGGAGAGGGAGTGGATCCAGGTGAGGGCAGAAGGAGCTGGGGTGGGGGTTCTCTGGTCCCGTCCAACCCTATTACCACTCCCGTGGGGTCCTGCAGGCTGGCCACCCCTTCCACCTGCGCTGCGCCCGCTCTGCATACTCACACGCGCGGCTGAAGCAGGAGGCACCGCTCTTCCTCCTCTTCCTCGACTGCGTGTGGCAGCTGAGCCGGCAGTTCCCCTTCTCGCTGGAGTTCAGTGAGGGGCTGCTCCTCACCCTCTTTGACAATGCCTATGCCTCTGACTATGGCACTTTCCTCTGCAACAATGAGAAGGAGAGGTGAGCAGCAGGGACATGGGGACAGCCCTGCCCCATCAGCAATGCTGCTGTGCCCCAGAGCAGACCCTCAGTCCCAGGTGCAGACTGCTGGGTCACCACCCCAGCTGAGTGCCAGGGAATGGAGCACTTCTCTGCTCTCCTGTAGGTGTCTGTGCAAAGTGAAGGAGAGCACACACTCCCTCTGGGCCTGGCTGGACCAGCCTGAGGAGAGGAAAAAGTACCTGAACCCCCTCTACTCCCCCAACCCACTGGTCATCTGGCCCTCAGTGGAGCCCCAGAGCATCCAGCTGTGGCAGGGTAAGGCGGGTTGGGCTTTCCCAGCTTGTCTGGGTTGCATGCAGCAGCTCTGCTCGTCCCTCCTGCAGCAGGACACAGTTGAAGTGACGCAGCCCCTTGTCCCCTAGGCTTGTTCTTTCGCTGGATCCGCTCATCCCGGTACCTGGATGAGGCGTGGGCAGAGATATGGCGGTTGGTGGAGGGCAGCAACACTGTCAAGGAGGGCACAGAGAACAGACTGAGCCGCTCGCTCTCTGACCCCACTGCCCAGACAGAGAACAAAAGATGAGCAGCAGCACGAGCACCTCACCCATCACCAGGGACTGACACACTGAGGCAGTGCTGCAGCTGTGCAGGAAGCGCTGTGCAGAGCCCAGAGGAGCCTGCACGTACCAGAACTGGAGGGACAGCTCTGGGAGAGGGGCACAGACCCCACTGAGCAGCCTGTCAGCCACACAGCCCGAGCATGTCGCAGTAAAGTGGTCTCTCTGCTTCTGCTTTCTGTGTGTGTTCTCTGGCCAGAGCTGAGCAGTGCTGGGCTGTTCCTGCTCTGCTGCCCAGCAGGATTTCAGCAGCTCTCGATACCTGGATCTGGCAGCAGGAATCCCACATGTCCAGCAGCTCCTGCTGCAGCGTACCTGGCTCGTGGGCCCTGCCCTGTGACCAAGGCATGGCTGACACAGCAGAATCTAAGCAGCGGAACACGCTAAGCTCACACCAGCCTCTCCACAAAGGGCACGCTGACTGCAGGCTCTGTTACATTAGTCACTCCAAGCTGAAAGCCAGCCTGGGACATCTGCCCTTGAACCTAGATTTAAGGAAGGAAAGAGATAGAAACCAGTCTTCCAGCCAGCCAGCAAGACAGAAGGACGGGGGCTGGAAGGATGAGGATTTGCAACACAGCCCTCCTAGTGCAGGAAATAACTGTTCCATGAGCAAAGTTGGCTTGGCGTCAACCCAGCAAATAAACAAAGCACTTCAACTGGGCCCGTGTTATCTGGAAAACAATGACTAGCAACTGCACTTCCAGGCTGTCTGCAGACCCAGCACTGTGAGGTGTGGACTTCCAACAAGAGCTGCAGCTCATCACTGGGAAAGCGTTAACCTGTGCTGGGCGAGGACAGAGGCACAGGGAGCAGCTCTGCTGCTGGGCAGAGAGCAAGACACTGCCACCAGAGCGGGGAAAGCAAAGCAGACATGTTCATTTCATCCCAGACCAAAAAATAAAACAGGCATTCTTCCTTGCATTCAGAAAAGATTTCTATTTATTTCCTGATGGTTTTTTTGGTTTTTTTTTTTTCCTCCACCGATATATAAATATGCCCCACAGGTCAGGAAGTCACCGTCCTCAGGGGCAGGCAGGCAGCTCAGCTCCTTTCTGGCCATTCATGCCATTCTGAGCTGGCTGTGTTTCCAGATTCCCACCTTCATACAGCCCCTGAGTTTGGTGCTGCTTCCTGCTGCCTCCTGTGGAGCAGAGTAACTTCAGGCCTTACAACAGTGCTGCGCTAGAGCCAAGGGGCTGAGCAATGGGTTGGAAGAGGAAAGAAGAGGAGAATTCATCCTCCTTTAAGCTTCAAACTCAAACTCGAAGTACTGGGGATCAAAGTAATGGATGCGAACGTAGCCATCTTCACCACCACTGCTGTAACTGTAAGGGAGAAGAGACAAAAATGTCACTGATAACGTGAGGAGCTCACCGTGACCAGGTTTAAACCAGCAAGAGATGGAATCCAAAAGCTAATAAAAATATTAGCCAAAATGTGCAGCCAGGTACCAGTGACCCACGCAGTGCGATGGGAGGCAAACGGGGTGGAATGGCACAGTGAGGGAAGGTGCTGGCTCCATTCCCACTGCAGCTCTGTGTGAATGCAGCCACATCCTAACCAAACACAGGCCACATCTTATGGGGCATGCTGGAAGACCCACAGAGATCCTCACCTCTTCCCATCGGGGTGAAAAGCAACACTATTTATTGGACCAAAGTGACCCTTCACTCTGCCAAACTCTTCTTCAAAAGCCAAGTGGAAGAACCTTAGAGAAGAAAGAAGGGAGGAGCCTGGTTAGGGACACGATCAGGGATTCCTCAGAGAAGCTCTGCAATTTTACTAACTCTCCAAACACTGCCAAGAGAAAGATGCTCTGCAAACAGCAGAGTGCAACTCAGCCCTGCCAGAGGATTGCACCAACCTCGCCTCAAATTTGCCAATCCTGGTGGAGGTCGTGGTCACATCCATGGCCTCCTGCCCACCACCAAGCACGACCTGGAATGAAGAAAAGCCACAGCCCTGCAGTGCTGCTTACACCACACGTGGAACAGCAGCCAGAGAAGGAGAGAGCTCAGCCCTGGGGAAGCCTCCCACTAACCCAGCAGAGCCCATGACAGCAGTAATGCCCTCTGGGCCCCATCCCACAGTCATTGTTTAGCACAGGCTGAACTGGTGACACTGCACCTTCCAACGCAGGAGCTGCAGTAAGGCTGTTAGAACAAGTGGGCTCATTCTTACGTGATCAAAAATGGGGGAGAGTGCAGCAGAGTTCACTGGTCGCTCAGTCCGGAATGTCTTCAGATGTTCTAGTGTTGTGCAGTCAAATAGCTACAGTGCAAAAGGAAGAGAGTAGCAGTCCAAGTAACTCGAGCAAACCCCAGCCCCTGGCTGCCAGCCCTCACAGGAGCAGATGTTGGCTCTAAAGTCACTCCTGGGCATCCAAATTCCAAAGAAATTTCTCCAGAATCCCAAAATATAAACCCATGGTAATCCTCACCTCTATCACCTTCTGGAGGTGCTGATATGCAGCCTTTGTTTTTGCAGTGTGCTAATTTAACATGGTGATGCCCCCCATTCCCAATGAACCCTCCTCCCACTAAGCTTTGGCTTTACACCTGCTCACATTCCCAAAGAGCAAACCTCTGAGGCAGCCACGTCTTTGAGCACAGGTAAGCAGATGTCAGCAATGCACTGTGCTCCCCAGGAGCCCTCACCTTGGCGGTGTTATCCTTGGAGGCAGTGATGAACATGGTCATGTCCCTGGAGGTCTGAATGTCGTTAATTTGCTTGGTGTGCTCCTTGATGTTTGAAAGCTGCTCCCCTGACTGAAGGGTAAACAAGGAAGTTTTGTGAGCTGGCAAGCACAGTGAGCATACATACAACTTCTCCACTAAAAATGATTTTAGATGTTGCTATCAGCAGAAAGATAGGCATCTGGATGTTTAGTTAGCTGAAGAGAGCCACTTTTTAACTATCCTTCCACGAGGCCACTGGTTTGAGCCAAAAACCTCACATTCTACCCCATGATCACAACAGAAACGTTGCAACATCCCCTCCCAAGTGCTGCTGCCTGAGGGTGATGCTGCTCCTTATCACACTGACCTTGGCACTGAACTGGTTCAGCTCTCCATTCTCGTGTCCTGCAATGATGAATTCTCCCAAAGGGCCCCACACAGCACTAGTGATTTTAGAGTCACTGCAGGGGATTTTCATGTAAGGCTCGTTGTTCTCTGCAGGAAGGAAGGATGGAGACAGACAGAATGGCACCAGCTCTTGGCAGCCAACACTTCCCCTTGTTCCCAGACTCCTCACCAATCTGGCTGGAGTCACGCAGGTCGAAGAAGCTCACAAAACACTGATAGCCCATCTGCTTGTCTGTGGAAAACATGATGATGTTTCCTCCAAAATCAAAGCCACACGTCCTGACTGCTGAGCTGGTCTTCACCAGAGCAAGCTGCTTTCCTGAACACAGAGCAGAATCCATCACTTCACCTGGACTTGCATTGCAAAATTAATGAAAGTGATCAAATAAAAGTCCAGTCACAGCAAGGACAGGAGATTCAGGCAGAGCTGACCAACAGGTTGGGTGACTGGAAGGCACTAAAGGTGTGCTTGGGCTACTTGAGCAGAGAGATGAGTGAACTGACTGAGAGCCAAGCAAATCCAGAAACACCAAGTAAGGACTCAGACTTCTTTTGGGGTGCAAACAGGCACACACTGTACACAGACTCCAGAACAGGACAGAGCCAGGAGTCAGGCACAGCCACGTGGAAGGGAAGAGCCATACCTGTTTCACAGTCCCAGAGCCGACAGCTGTTATCTGCAGAGCCAGTGAGCACATGCCGTGTGTCCCCTTGGTCAGCAGTTAGGGAATATCAGCACGTTTGCAGCCCCAAAAGCCAATTATCCAGTATTTATACGCAAGATGAAAAAGCTGAAAAACCGTAGGGCTTGGGCAACTTCCATTGCAGGAGTGGCAATAATCCTGTACAGGCAGTGAGTTCAAGTGCTTCCATTAAAAATCCCACAACCTTCCTTTTGGGATGACAGAGAAAAGGACTGCTGCTCGTTCCTTGGCACAACTTTGCATACTTTCATATCTGCTACCCCCTGTCCATGTTAGAAGGGAAAACCCTGTGCTACTCAGCCGCCTTTTTTGTGCTCCCAGGGCCACCTCTGGCCAAAACAGTGAGGCACAAACGACAGCAGGTGGGATGTGCAGCACACATCGCTCCAAACAACACCCCAGGAAGAAAGAAGAGCACAAATACCCAAGGGATGGCATAAGGGCACATTAAACGCACTGTGGCTGCTGCGTGCTCACCACACTACAGCAGCTGAGAGAAACCCTCTGCGCTGAATCAGTGCCATGAAAGAGAGGATGAACTGGTTTCACCGCTCAAAGGATACAGTCCGCGTCCACGCACCACACGGCTCCCGTGTGGCCATTGTAGGTGCCCAACCTCTCTCCGTTTACCGAATACCAAACGTTGACGATCTAAGGGAAGACACAACAGCTCAAGCACCCCTCTCGCGGCGCCGACCAATTCATTAGGCCCGTTAATTACCCGCAGCCCTTCCCCTCTCCCCGCGCACCGCGCGCAGGAGGGCCGGCTCGGCCGTACTCACGGGATCCTTGGCCACGGTGAACAGCAGGTCTCCCTCGCGGTTGTATTTGATCTGCGTGATGGAGCGCTCGTGGCCCTGCAGCAGGATCGGCTTCTGCGCGGGGAGCGACGGCGGAACGCTCAGCCCAAGCGAGGCCTCGGCCCCGGCGCCGCGGGGGCGGCACGCTGCCGGCCGCCATCAGCCCGGGACCCCCTCCCGCCCCTCCCGCCCGGCCCGGCCCGGCCCGGCCGCCCCGCACCGCCCCCCCCCCCCCTCACCATGGCGCCGCCGGAACCGATGCGCGAGGAGAGCCGCGGGGAGCCGCTTCCGGGTCAGAGGGCGGCGGGAAGGAGGAAGTCCGTCGCTGTCGCTATGGCGACCGCGGGTGAGCTTCCGGGATTGGGGTGGGGGGGGGGGGGTCGCGGCCTTCGCCGTGTGGGGGGGGCGGGGGGTCCTCCCCACGGCCGCGGGTGGGGGCTGTGTGCTGAGGGCTTTCCCGGCTGGGGACGCGGCGCGGGGCCCTTCGTGCCGGCCGGCCGGCTGAGCTGAGGTTGTGCGCAGGACAGGCGGCGGCGCTGGTGCTCGTGGCCGTCCTGTGGGGCAGCACAGGGCCGTTCCTGCGGACGGGCGCGGCGGGGCTGGAGGGC
The DNA here is from genome assembly GCA_036925125.1 of Oreortyx pictus. Classification (NCBI taxonomy): domain Eukaryota; kingdom Metazoa; phylum Chordata; class Aves; order Galliformes; family Odontophoridae; genus Oreortyx; species Oreortyx pictus. The sequence goes on along the minus strand of JAUPFR010000026.1, from coordinate 613,446 downwards.
GTGCAGCGCCGGGGCCGCTTCCAGCAGCTGCTGGCCGAGATCAGCTTCCTGGGCCTCAACTACAAGGTGCGAGCCGGCTGGGTGCTGGGCAGGGAGCTGCCACGGGCCCCTTCCTTTCCACTCGATACTTTCCGTCCGTCAGGAAATGCATTTATGCTCTGTGATGTTTCCCTTACTCGCCTGTAGCACTGCTCTTCCTATGCAGAACTTAGGCTGTTTTGTAGAAAGGAGGTCATTCACCCTCAGATTTTACCTGCCTGCCTTCTGCAGACTGGGGATCCAAGGCGTGAAGAGGTCACAGATAGCAGCTGAATCACCAGTGAGCTGCATTTCTGCTGCCACACACAGCACTGGGCATGGATCAGGGCTCCTTTGGTGCCTGCTTGCTGGAGGCAGTGCGATGGTTTTCCATGCAAACAGACCTGTCTTCTTCCTGCAGTACATGGTGCCGTTTCTGCTCAACCAGTGTGGATCGCTCCTCTTTTACCTCACCTTGGCATCTGCAGGTTAGCTTTCATTGCTGTGCGGACTGGGCTGGTCAGGATTTTGGGAGGAGCTGTATTACTGATTAGCTTGGTGTTCTGGCTAAACATAAAACAAATGCCTTATAATAAAGAACACATCTTACAGTTTTCACAAGATCATCCATTTCAAATGATACTACAATTGTTCAATTTCAGAACTGTCCCTGGCAGTGCCACTCTGTAACTCTCTGGCTCTGATAGTCACACTGATGACTGGAAGGATTCTGGGAGAGGATATCGGTGGTAAAAGTGAGTTACACTTGAAACATGTTGTCACATTGTCTTCTGCACGTTTTTGCTATTTTAATGTTGTGTGCTTCCTTCTGGTCCCAGAGAACAGTGAATGCTGATACAAGCACTGTAACTAGTTAGGCAGTTTCTGGAGACTGAAAAGGAAGTGGAACTGACTTGTAAGGGGGATGGATAGTGAAGTTAGATTGGCTGGACCTGACTCTTGTAAGCTAGCAGAATGTATAGACCTGAGCCTTCACTTAACAATGTATTTAGCCATAACAGCATAAAACCATGACAAACAAATGTCCCATAAGCCCCAGAATGTCACCACCCATCCTCCTTTGTGCCCCTTACTCATACACTACCATTATCCTTGAAATAAACTTAAGAGCTGAAGAACACCAGGCATAGAGCATTAGCACTGACTGCCAGTTTGGCTCACATCCACTTAAACTATCTTCTTTACTGTGACAACTGAGGATCGTGTATTTAGCAGTGACAAGGGCTGACTGACTGGTGTTGAACTATGTTCCCAATGTAAAATTCTGTATTTCTGCAGGAGCTGTGGCAGGGATGCTGCTCACCCTCCTGGGAGTCACACTTTGTGTAGCTGGTTCTTGATCAAGGCACAGTGAGCAGAGGAAACCTGTTCAGAGGTAACCCGTGGCTGAAGAGGGGAGCTTCTGGCTCAGCTGCAGCACATTTGGCTCAGCTGCCTCAAGGAAGCTGTCTGAAAGCATGAACCATATTCCCTAAGTACCAGAGTGGAACAAGGCACGTTGCAATGGTTTTTTTTCTGTGGGTGTTCAAGGCAGGGATGATTCAGTTGCCTTGTTCAGTGCTGGAAGGGTAACAATGGGTTAATAAATCATTGAAATTGACCTTATAAGACCATCTGATCTTTTACAGAATAGATCTATTTAGGAACCTTCCCTTTCATGGCCAAGCACATAAAAGTTCCTAACTACTGTCAGCTGCAGTGTGCCAGCCCCTTACACCAAGGTGTACCACACAACTTTTGTCCACAGGGATCTTGTAAAGTGCCTCTCACCTGTGAGATAACAACAGTGCAGTTTGCTGCTATGGAGATCTTTTTCTTTTCAGTGAAATACAAAAATACCAAACAGATCACAAGAAGAAAAATCTGTTACACTTGTAATTAATCAGCAACAATGGGGAGGGAAATACAGAAAACCTTGTGCTTACACATTTCACAGAACCATCGAGTGGGATAAATACTGTGGTGCATCATTTTGGTTTTTGGTATAAAATGTTCTGCAGTCTCTGCAGCTCTCTGGAAATGGAATAAAGAGAGAAGTGAGAAACCCTCCAGAAAAAGAAAAAATACCAGGGAAGTCTTACATGTTTACTGTAGTGGGGAGCTGTTATTCTCACAGTCCAGAAGAAGGGAAGTGTTTGTGACCCAGAAAACAACCTCCTGACTTTCTAAAATGCAGAGCTCTGCAGTTACACCCCGCCCTTTGGTTTCTCAAGTTCCCCCTGGTGGTTACTTTCATCTTTACACACTCTAGGGGGAAGCACAGAGATTTCTAAACTGTGAGAAAGCTAAATGACTTCCCCAAGCAGTTGCTATAAGCTGTTGTTTGATGTGTTCTGTAGTTCCTGTAGCAGAGAGAGACTCTGAGCAGGGCAGAAAATCATTTCTCACACCAGACTGATGGGTGCCTCCACCTTTGTGTTTATCTGCTTTTACCTCCCGGGCACTTAAGGCTGAAAGCTTTGAAGTCACATTCTCTCTTCCTAAACTGCCATCTCATTGAGCAGAATTCAACCCTTGATGCAGACAGCACTGAATGGGAAGGCTATGGGCAGGATGGCTTCAGCTGAAATCCACTGCGGTGATTCTTTAAACCTCTCAGCTATACCCACGTACCAGAGTGTCCTCCACACAGAGTCCTGGGGCACCAGCAGCTCCAAGTAAGGCAGTTTTCTGTACTCCTCAGCTCCCACTGCCACGTAGTAGTTGCCATTCACCAGTTCCTCCCCACTGGACACCTGCACACCATCCAGCCTGCACAGCCTCACAAAAGAGACAGCAATACAAGGGGAAATCACAAGACAGAGAACAAAACCTCAGAGTGGAAGTAAGTGCAGAGTGATGAATGGGACCAAGATAAGGGCTAAGGACACTGGCGTTATCCTTGATTTCAAGATGGGAAAGCTGAAAAGCAGATGAAATTGCCAAGGCATGCTGGAAGTACCTCAACTCAGGACCCAGCAATGCCATGCTCAGAGACTCACCTGCTAACAGCTCCGCTGCACAGATCAGCTTTCTCTGTCAGCGTAGCCAGGAGTGCATCCCACTGCAATAGAGTCCTCTTGGAGATCTTCAGTTGGAAAGGAGGGCTCAGCAAATCCCCGTTCCGAAAAACACTACAGCAGAAACAATCCAGAGCATGCCATGAGACAGCGTGAGCAGAAATGTTGCAGTTACAGTTATGAATATGACAGCTCTCTGTTCCTAGCAGCTTTTCAGTGTCACTAGAAACCTCGAGATCTGTAACTGAGCCATAGGTGTTTCTGTTCAGTTTCCCCAGATGAGGTGGTGTGTGGAAGAGGGGGAAAAAGGCACGTGTTCACAGTGTTTACAACAGATAGCTCTGGCAGAAGGAGGGATCTGTCCCCGTGGGGCAGCATTAAAGCTGGACATTAGGGAGAACTTCTCCAAGAGAGTGATCAGGCACTGGAATTGGCTGCACACAGAGGTGGCTGAGTCACTGTCCCTGCAGTGCTCATGGATTGTGCAGATGTGGCACTAAGGGGAACAGCATAGCAGGGAAATACTGGCGGTGGGTGGACAGTTGGACTGGACAATCTTAGGAGTCTTTTCCAACCTTAATGATTCTATGACTCTCAGGATCTCACACAGAAATTCCCTACTTCAGCTTCCAGAAGCGTTCCCAGATAGCTTCCCAGGAGAGCACTTACTGCACTGTGAGGTGGGTGGGCTTCCGCCGCTGCGCTGCAGTGTTTGGCTTCCAGGAAGCTGCGGGGCAGGTCTAGAGACAAGTTCAGTGCACAAAAATAGTCAGCTCTGGCACAAACCTTCCATTTTCTCCGCCAGGAGGTGCCTGTGCTGCCTTCACACTTGCTGCTGCTAGGTGGGGTTTGTTGTCAGCAACACGAAGGCCTGGGGAGGTTCTTCACATACTTGAGTGCATTCCAGAACCCCTGAGCAGATCCTTCTTCCCTTCACTGTGAAGCAGCCCCTGCATCATCTCACATCATCCTACTGATTCCTGTGTCATTTTCACAGGATCTCTGCTGGACTGAAGCCTTAAATCTCAACTTTAGTTAGAGCAGTGGCAGCTCCCAGCCAGACCTCACTCGGTCTGCTCCTGCCTGTCCACACTCAGCTCAGACTCACCTGCACACCGCTGCTGTTGTTTGTCCCACGGAGCTCCTTCCTTCCAGGATTTAAATAGCTGTGAGAACAAGAGATGATGCTGCCCTGTACCAACGAGGCTGTGACTAAGGAGCAGTGAGAAAATGACTAACTGCTTTGTCTTGATTCATTGCCAGTATAGCTGTTTATTATTTGGGTCACGTTTGGAAAAAAATCCTCCAGTACTTCATCTCATGAGCTTCCACAATTTCAGATTGGAGTCTATTTAAGAAACTCCCAGTCAAACACAGACCATTTCAAATATGCATGGTAAAGACATCCAGAACATTTTATTCCTTTGAGCTAAGCACTGATGAAGGCCCCAGGGACTGACTGCTGCTAAATCCAGCCTGGACCACCTCCTCAGCAGAATGCACTATGTAGTCATGGAGCCAGTCACCCAACACACACACATCTCACACCAGGAGTGCAGTAATGCCATGAATCTCTCAGCCCTCTGTATTTCAGGATGAACCAGAACAGCTCTGCGTCACACAGGATTAGAAAACAAAAGAAACCTCCACTAAACCAAAACAACAGTACTTATCAGAGCGGAAACTGTGGCTGGCAGCTCTGCTAGAACCTCCCACACCCCACAAAACAAGGTGCACGTGAGGCAAAGCAGCACCAATCACAGCAGCCAGCTGGAGTCTGCACATCTCCCCTAGCATTTTTTCTTCTGAGGGTCGCTGACCTTATCAGGAATGCAAGCATTTTCCAAGCAACTTGAAATACACCCAGTAAATTCCACGAGGGAAAGAAACTAATCTCCCTATATTTTTCTTTGGGTTTGCACCCCTTTTACCCATTCCCCCCTCCCCACATTTACATCTCTAAGTATCTAGAGCTGGTTACCAAACCCAGACACCGAAGGCACCATTACTCACTCAAGTCTTTGGAACTTTTCAAAGCCTGCAGCCACGTAGTGGCACCCATCATGCAGCTCAGCCAGCTCGGCGACGCGATGGCCGTGCTTGGGAGTGTAGAGATTCCTCACAGCCAAAGGTGCACAAATGCTTTTGGTCACCTCATTCAGAAACGCCTCAAAGGTCAGGAACTGCCGCTGGTTCACTACAAACTTCCTCCCGTGGAAGAAGGGGTCACCATTGCGATACACCACTACATTCTTGGCTGGATGAGCCAGAGCTAAGCCACGAGAGCTCATTCCCCATGGGTCAGGCAAGCCTCACTGAGGAGAGAGGCAGACAGACCAACACAGCGCACAGAGGAGAGCTCCTGCAGGTTCTGCCACTGAGTCCACGCCCTTCTGACCAGCTGCCTTTGTGTCCCTCCTCAGCAGTCCCCTGAGCAACCGTCCGTCACCACGGCTGCAGCAGGAGGAAGTTGTTGGCCAGGCTGGAAACCATATCAAATAACCTGAACACACTTTGCCCTCTGAGAACCAGGAACCGCACAGCTCTTTAAACCTCACCCCATGCTAACTCTGTGGCCAAGAGGCTCAAACGAAGTTCAGAAGTGCAGTGTCAGCACCCTTGGTAGCAGCTCACATCTCATCCCGAGTACCAATAACCAATATTCACATTTAAAATAAATAAAAGTCTTTTTGCCACATGAATCTGAAGAGAACGTCAGCTCACAGAGTTGGAGCTCCCTCAGGGTGTTGCTGTCTGTGAAATCATGTTGTGACTTTGGTGCTGCAGCTCCTCTGCTCCTCCACAACACTACAAAATGTCCCACGAGCTCAGGAACGCCTTCCTAGCTGTCAGGAGACTGCAGCCTCTGTTTCAGCTTCAGGTACTTCAAGAGAAAGAAAATAAATTGTTAACAATTAAATCTCAAGAGACCCAGAAGCAGGAAAGTATGTGCAGATGAGCCAAAGTGAACACACTGGGCCAGAAGATGCACAGGAACTTAATCACAGAATTCAAGGGGTCAGAAGGGACCTCCAGAGACCACCGAGTCCAACCCCAAAGCCAAAGCGGCTCCCTGCAGCAGGTCACACAGGTGGGAGTGCAGGGGGTCCTGAACACCTCCAGAGGAGACCCCACAGCCCCCACGGGCAGCGTGTCACGCGTGTGTCACGCGTGTGTCACGCGTGTGTCACGCGTGTGTCACGCGTGTGTCACGCGTGTGTCACGCGTGTGTCACGCGTGTGTCACGCGTGTGTCACGCGTGTGTCACGCGTGTGTCACGCGTGTGTCACGCGTGTGTCACGCGTGTGTCACGCGTGTGTCACGCGTGTGTCACGCGTGTGTCACGCGTGTGTCACGCGTGTGTCACGCGTGTGTCACGCGTGTGTCACGCGTGTGTCACGCGTGTGTCACGCGTGTGTCACGCGTGTGTCACGCGTGTGTCACGCGTGTGTCACGCGTGTGTCACGCGTGTGTCACGCGTGTGTCACGCGTGTGTCACGCGTGTGTCACGCGTGTGTCACGCGTGTGTCACGCGTGTGTCACGCGTGTGTCACGCGTGTGTCACGCGTGTGTCACGCGTGTGTCCCGCGTGTGTCCCGCGTGTGTCCCGCGTGTGTCCCGCGTGTGTCCCGCGTGTGTCCCGCGTGTGTCCCGCGTGTGTCCCGCGTGTGTCCCGCGTGTGTCCCGCGTGTGCCCCGCGTGTGCCCCGCGTGTGTCCCGCGTGTGCCCCGCGTGTGCCCCGCGTGTGCCCCGCGTGTGCCCCGCGTGTGCCCCCATCTGATCCTGCCCTTACATTTTTACGGCTGTCAATAGCTTGTTGCAACCACAGCAGCTCCATGATCAAGTGGTTTCTGAAGGACTGGAGGCCTGACTGAGTTCGGGGAAACTCCTTTACATCCAGAAGTGGAATTTCTGCAAAGAATTGGAAGAAACAGCTATTGCAGTTCTGCAGTGAGCTATCCTGTCCCCTCCAGTACATTCCCAAGGGTTTGATTCTCCAAAGATGTACTCTGCAGCCTGCACATGGTCATTCAAACCTCGTGGCAGAATACCATGCCATGCAGGGACTGCTGTCTCTTACCCAGGCAGGCTCTGAGGGAGCCTGGTTCCAGGTCAGTGCTATCCCATACAGATGAAACGCTGCTGGTGTTCTGCCACTCCTTGCTCTGTGCTGGGGCACTGCACCTTTTCTCAGAGCTTTTACCTGCAACAGGCCTTAGATCTGAGGTGCTGGATACACTGCATTCACCCACGGAACTCAGTTCTCTCTTGTTTTGCAGTTGGGCTGTAGGTTTCGTGCTACTGCTGCAGCCCCAGTCCTTTTCTGGCTTGGGGACATCCAGCTCCTGCTGTGTTTTCTCTCTGCCATCCTTGTCACTTGATACAGCTCCTCGCACAGCTGAGCACTCCCCGTTCATTGGCTTCTAGGAGGCAAGATGCGACCATCTGAACCAACAGACATAAAAAAAACCACGGACAGATCTGAAAGGCGGCCGCGCTGCGGGCAGTGCTTTGTCCCAGCCAGAGATCCGCCCCTTCCAGCAGCTCTGCCACAATACCTGACCCGCTCTGCTCTGGACCGCACTGCAGAGCAGCACTCAGGTCAGACCGACGTGGGGTCGGTGCAGCGCCAGCACGAACCTCGGGGACGAAGACGGGCCGGGGCAGGCAGCGGCCCCTCCACCGCAGCTCGCTCAGGTCCCCCTCGATCTCCCGCACCACGTCCTCGTACTCCGCTCGCACGCTCCGCAGCCGCCTCCGCAGCAGGAAGCCCCGCACGCACGCCTGCGGGCAGAGCAGCGGGCGGACCCTCAGCCCCACGCGGCCCCACGCGGCCCCACGCCCCGCGGGAATGAAGAAACACGGCCACGTGCGCAGCGAGGTGCGGCTTTAATCACGCGCGGCGCGGTCCCACCTGCAGCCGGGTCACGGCGCGCCGCTCCGCCTCCATCGCCCCGCGGCAACGGGGCGCCGCGCGATGACGTCACGGCGCCGCTGCGAGCGGACCGGCAAAATGGCGGCGGGCGGGGCGGGGCCCGGTGACCCCGACCCGGTGACCCCGACGTGCCACCGCCGGGCTCCGTCCCGTCCCGTCCCCGCACTGCGTCATGCCGCGGTCTCCTCAGGGCCGGGGCTCTCCGCCAGGTGCAGCTTCTGACTGCGCTGCTGTCAAGGCAAAGCTCAGCGGGACCGCGCGTGCCCTTCACCGCCACCACCGCCACCACCGCCCCGCGCAGGATACATGGAGCTGCTGAGCTCCTCCAGCTGCGGGAGGCAAAGGCAGAGGTTGAGGCGCTGCTGGGCGGGCGGAGGCCGCGCGGGGCCGGGTTACGTGGCCATGCCACCCACGTGCGCCAGCAGCTGGTCCAGGTTCCTGTCCGCCACCGCCTTCTTCTGCTCCTCCGGGAGCTCCTCCACGCACACGTCCAGGCCGAAGTGCAGCCGCGCCAGCTTCTCCTGCATCTCCCGCACGTGCTCCAGCTGCTCGAAGGAGCACTCCTTCCCTGCACCCACGCGTGGAGCTGTCACCGCCCGCCAGCGCGGCCCCCAACCCCCCCCCCCGCCCCCGGCCCCTCACCGAAGGCCTGCAGCTTGCCCGAGTGGAAGTCGCTGAGCAGCCCGAGCAGTCCTCCCTCCATCTCACAGACGTCCGACACCTCGGTGAGGAAGCTGTGCTGCAGTGGGGCTCCCCGCGCTGCCCCCGCCCTCACCCTCTCCTTGCTTGCCCTGTACCGCCGTACGGGCGATGTGACACCACCGTACCACCCCCCAGCGCCGGAGGGGCCACAAGGGAATGGTCCCTCCCCACCCCCAGCACTGACCGCCGGGGCCTGGCATGCTGCGAGGGCAGGGTGGGCAGCGGCAGCGCGAAGGACGTGCTCTTGCTGGTGGGCAGAAGCTGTGATGCCCTGCCGGGTGCTGGCTGACCCCTGGGGCTCCGCTTCTTCCTCCGCTCCTCCATCCCAGAGAGAATCCCAGAGCTGCAGGGGGTGCACCTGTGCGGGACAGGATGGACACAGAGCTCTCGGCAGGCCCAGGCTGCGTTATCCCGGTCTGCACGGGGACATCACGGCACGGAGCAGAGCCTGGGATCTGAAAAACACCCGGGAAACTCCCAGCTGGGGATTACTCCTCAGCGTCTTCTCCCAGAGCTGCAGAAAAGAGGATTTCAGCCCCCATAGGGCAGGGAAGGACTCCAGATGCTGTAACTCAGAGTCTCTGCCAGGGCAGAGACCCAACACCCCTGAACCCCCCCCCCCCCCCCCCAGCGTATTTCAGCCCCCACCGAGCTTCTCTGCCCCCCTGGGCCCTTGGCGGCAGCAGCATGGGGCTACGAGGGGGTGCTGCGGGACCCCATTTTGTCCATGGGCTCCAGCTCCGCACCGAGAACAGCACCAGCAGCGTGGAGACACTGACCTGCGCCAGATCCTGCTCCGGCCTTCGGTGCCAGCCGGCTGCGTCCCCGACACCGCCGGACTGACAGTGCTCCCGGAGTCCTGGGGCTGTGATTTGCATTTAAAGGGAAAGGGAACTTCCTCTGTCCTCAGCACAGCCCCGAGCCCTGCAGGGTGGACGGATGCTGCCGGGCAGTGCGGGACACTGCCCAGTGGAGTGAGCACAGCACCAGCATCGCGTGAGGAGAGCAGGATGCGACCCTCCATTCTGCACGGCTGGGGCAGATGCACGGAGGACCACAGGGCTGGGGTCGGTGTGGGTCCTTGATGGGGCCCCCAGATCACAGGGAGGGAAGAGCAACAAACTGCCAGTGCTGGGCGTCCCGGGCACAGACCTCCTCCCCCCGCTGTCCATAGGCACAGATGTACCATCACCTTTGCAACTGAAGGTTCCCCCCGTGCCCCAGTTTCACTCCCAGACACAATCCTTAATGAATGAGAAACAACACAGACAGCAGCAGTGAGTTTTAGGGCGTTTCTATTGGACACGAAGATACATACACCAGCCCCCCACAGCAGTTATCTGTACCATAACAGAAAAAAGAAAAACGTGAGGGTGTTGATGACTTCCGAAGAGAATTTTCTTTGACTGAAAGGGTAGGAAAGAGAAATCCAGAGCCAGGCTGCAGCCCTCTCCTCCACATTTGTTGCTCCAAGTGGCTCCTGCCCTCATCAGGTGCAGCTCGTGCAGGAGGAAGCAACGCTGGGGTGCACCCCAGTGGATGTTCGGGACTGTGGCTCAGTGGAGGCGTATTAGACTCCATCAACAGTCCCTTTCATTACTCTCTGGGATCTCCGTGGCAAAGGGGGGTGTGCAGAAGCGCCTCCTGCAGGCGCCCCGGGCACGTTCTTCCCAAGGGCACAGATGCAGAGATGCAAGAGCAGCCGCCGCCAGAAAAGAAACCGAAACTGTTCCGCCGGATGCATCCACCGAGAGGAACAGCTCAGGGCGGCTCAATTCAGCTTCAAGCAAAAGGAAGGCAATGCTGAAAACAGTCTGTTGTAAAGAGAAGCTGCAGCAAGAGGTTTCAAGCGAGTAGATGTCTCCCAAATGAGGAGTGAAAAAAATGAAGTCTTGAGAAACTAAGGAGAAATCCCCCAAGCCCTGTGCCAGACTGCCTCACGTGCCCATCAACGCCCTCCCAGACACAGCAGCAGCTCAGACTAGGTGACTGCCAGCACCTGGGAGATGCTGTTCTGAAAAAGCAGAGACAGGAGAGAGCTAGGCAGCACCAGCACGGCCTGTCTGCGGGGTCTGACGCTGCGGAAGGATCCAGCCCACAGCACCAACCTCGCTCTGGTCCCAGAGATTCAGCTTCAGCAGCAGGTCAGGAGCAGCCACGAGTCTGATCCGTGGATACCTCCAAGACCACCCCCACTCAACACCAAGGGATGGTCCGAGGCAGGGCAGAGGGGTTCAGTTAGGACATCCCTATCCCCTTGCACAACTAATCACACGTGCTTGTGCAAAACACTTCGGAATTAGACCTTTGGATTAACTGTTTAATATACTTGTGCACATGTGCGTATAGCAAAGAGGCAACTGTGAATCATAAGGCTACTGAAACATTGGCAGGTTGTAGGAAGAGCAAAGGTCCCGCAGGAGGCCTGGCAAACCAGGCGTCCCCAGGTCCTCTGCTTTTCTGTCCCTGTTCAATACATAAAACCCATACAAGAGGGGAACTGGATCATTTTGCTCAGGAGAGCTGCCAGCCAGAGCATGAGAAAGCAACAGCAAGTCCAGGAGCCACCTCCTGCCTGATGCAGAGCAGGGAGGGAGAATCAGCGCCAAGAAATGCTTCTGTTCTCCCTTGCTCAGCTCTTTGTCTCACTCAGTGCGACTGCATCGCTGTGAAGGTGGAGGAAGCGATGTCCCTCTGTCCCAGTGCCAGGACCCAATCGACGCCCTTGCTTTCCCGTGCTGCACTACATTTCAGGGGAGTTGCAGCCTGCCAATGACAAGGACTTTCAGTGACAGGGACAATCAGTTGAGTCTCCATATATTAGTTATTCACGCACACGCAGGGAGGTGGGTCATTCTAGGTTTCATATATATTCATATATAAAGTGTATGTTGCCCTGCACATATTTTATATATCATATATATATATATATACACACACATACACATCACCTATGTGTGTGTATATACATATATATATAATTTAAAAAACCCTCCAAAAACCTAAGCTAGGAAATTTCATAGCCCAAGGAGGGCTGTCCTCTTGCACCTGTCCAAGGACCAGGAGAGGGGCTTCAGATCGAGCCTGGAAACATTCCTGCTACCCTCCCTCACCCTACTTCTGCCTACCACGTCGCAGGCTCAGTCAGTGCCCTGAGTGCCTTCCTCAGTCCCACTCTGCCCCAGGGCTCCTATGCTCAGTTCTCCAAGGCTTTCTGCAGGATCCGTGCTGTGCGTTGGCTTTCCCGAGTGAAGGCAATCCTCAGCCAGACGCTGCTCTGCCGGGGCAGCTCCGGCTGCAGCCTCGGAGCCCTCCCGGGATGGGTCCTTCAGAGGCTCTGTCAGGTCCATGTCTGCCCGGGGTGCATGGGCACACAGGTCCTGCACCTTCTTGTTGAGGTCGTTGCGCTCCGTTTGCAGGGCTCGGCACAGTTTCTCCAAGCGCTGGATCTTCACCTGGAGCCCCTCTAACTCTTTATCCCGAAGGGTTTTCTGCAAGTAGAGAAGCAGTTCAGATCTATCGCACTGAGGACAAGGGCAAGAAAGGAAGAGAGATGAAACTGCAGAGGGAAGCTCGAGTGGAAAGACCACTCAGTTGCCTGCCTCAGCCCAGAACTGCCAGAGCCCCCTCACCTCTTCAGCCATTTCCAAGAGAGCCTTGTTGCTGCTCTCCCAGCGAGAACGGTACATTGTGGTCTCCTTCTCCAGCTTCTTAATTTTCTTTGTCATCTAGAAAACAGCGACAAAAAGGCAACAGATAAGCCAGAACAAGGCAGTCAGGCACATCTCGTGTATACTCAAATGGACACACACTTTCCAGGGGAGACAGCAAGATCCTCTTGTCCTGAGAAATGTCTCCTTGCCCTACTGCAGCCAGCTACACTGGTGGGCAACACCAACAATAAACCAGGAGATAACCACAGCACTGCTTTTTCTGATCCAGGAGGGGTACAGCCATCACCCCCCAAGTCCAGCACCCACCTTCTATCAGCAGTCAGTTTGTGGCTGTTGTTAATGCCAACCGAACAATGCAGCTGCTGCTTATCCAGCTCACAGAATAAGCGAGGAGGAAGGCAGTGACAGCAGTACCTACCTTCTCCATCTCCTGCTTAAATGTTGTGAACACTTCACTGCTTTTGGAAAGGGTGTTCTGGAATTCTTCAAACTTCTCTGTGTAGAGAGCCAGCTGTAGGGAGAGACAGAGTTACAGCTCCTCACCGTGACACCTCCTGATGGCCTTTCCCAGGAGCGGGGAGATGTCAGCCAAGAAGTGAGCTAGTCATCTTGTGACTGGCCTTTCTGACTAACAAACTTGCAGCATGGGGCTGCTCTGCCAGCATTAGGTACTGGAGAACGTGGAACAATATTTCTTCTTTCTTAGGGAAACACCCTTAGAGAGTAATGTGTTCTCCAAACACCTCCTGGCCTTGGCAAAAAGCTCACACTGCTTCACGCAGGCATGCAAGTATCATACTCAAGAGCCTCCGTGTTTCTCACATTAAGGAAATTCATGTTGTTTCCTCCTGAAGGAGGAAGGGAGAAAACAAATGACCAGGCTGAGCACACACAGACCAGGCAACTCACCTGCTGCTTGAGATGAGTCTCCTGCTGCTTCATCAGCTCACACATCCTCTGCGATTCCACAGCTTCCTTCAGCAGCTAGGGAAGAGCAAAAGCAGTTACCTCTCTGCCACCAGAGAAAGCTCTCAATATTCCATACACTGCTGGTGCTTGGCCTGGAGACAGCAGAGCAGCCTTGCTTCTGAGGCAGCTGGGGGAACAGTCACTGCTGCGTACGCAGCTGGGATGGTCTGATCCAAGGAGGGCTCTGCACTCAGAAGCCAAACCTCCACGAAGAAACAAGGCAAACAGCTAAGTGCTCGCAACCAGTAGGCAATCACTAAGACTTACAAAGTCCTTTTCCCGTTGATGTCTCTCCTCTGCTTCCTTCAGCATTTCCTGTGCCTGCTGGAGCTTGGCATCCACGAGCTGCTGCTGCAGGTCCTTGTGTTTGAACACCTTATCGATGTGCTGCCAAGGGAAACACCCCCCGGTCACTGACATGCTAGGCCAGGGCCCCGTACCCACATGACACAGATCCCAAGGAATGACCTCAAAGCCCAGGGGTTCTGCCTTCCCCTCCAGCAGCAGTTTCTGCCCTGGAAACACATTCCCTAGGGCAGAGTGGGTGCACTGCAGCAGGCTATGCCAGGCCTGACCCACCTCTTCCCGCAGCTCGTACTGCTCAATGAGCTTCTTGAGCCGTTCTGCCAGCTCCATGTTCTCCTGGCGCAGCTTGGAGTTCCTCTCGTTGTGCTGTTCCATCTGGAGCTGGATGTCATTCAGCGTCACCTGGAAGTGGGATGTCACCTCCTTCCGCTTCTCCTCCTCCTCCCGTGCTCGCTGGACACCCTCCTCCTGCATCAGGAGGGCAGACAGCAAAGCCACATCAGCCTCTGTGCTGGGCAGGCAGGTGAGCAAACCTCCCTGGGTCGTGATGTTCTGAACCCACCCAACTTCCCACTGGAATCCTGGAATGCATCAGGAAGGCACAGCGAGCCACTGCTCGGCAGCTCCTTCACTCCAAGAGATGAGCAAGCCCACAGAACACTGCTTCCCTCGAAGTAAGACCACATGGGTCAGTCCTCCCCCCTCCTATCCCTTGCAAGGTGTCAGATTAACAGCAAAACCGAAGCCCTGCTCTGAACATCAGACCGTGGGCAGCCACTCCTAAAAGTAAGTCTGCCACAGCAGCTCACAGTCCTGCAGCAGGCGACCCAAATGTTTGGGACGGAGCTGCCCCGGAGCAGTGTCAGCAGACACTTGCCTTGAGGGTGCGGTTGTGTCTCTGGAGCTCACGACACAGGCTCTCCAGCTTGCTGCGGGCCAGGATGGCCTTGCTATGCTCACTCTGCAGGTGGTCCTTCTCTTGCACCAGCTGTGTCTGCTTCTTCTGCAAAATCTTCATCTGTTTCTGGGAGTTACGGTGCTCCTCCAGCTAGGGCAGGAGAGCAGAGGGCACAGATGCAGGAAAACAGACCAGGGCAATGCTGTGCCCATATAAGGGAACAAATAGGTGTCCTGAGCACTCTGAGAGGAGGACAAGAGCTCTATAATACAAGAGGACCAATACAGAACCCAAGGTTTCCCTGCACACAGCCTTTCTCCTTTCTGAAATAGCACCCTACTGGAATTTGTTAGAAGTGCACATTCCTTCAGGACCTCCACTGCTTAAACAGAGCAGAGCTCTGAGCACGTGGCCAGCTGTCCCAGTGCTCACTGCAGCAGCGTCCTCCCACTGCCCCAGAGTCTGGAATGAAGAAGCAAGGACTCACCAGCTCAGCGTATTTCTTGCACAGTGCTGCCAGTTTCTCCTCTGGCGTGCTCAGAGTGTTCAGCGTCTGCATAAGCAAAGTGATTTCTTTGCCTGGAGACAGACACAGAATTAAACAGGAAGATGACATCACTTACACAGAGTCTGGCCTATAAAGGTAAGGACGGGAACGACAAACCAGGTCTCACATCTATGAGCACTCTGGCCCAGAGGTCCATCTCCAGTGCCTATTTGGAGATCTGCCCCCCAGACGTCACTGCACACAGCAGGTGAACAACTGAAGCAGTGGAGGAGAGACCTGGTTCTCAGAGCAGGGAACCACCAATGCACTAACCATCCAAACCAGAGGGGAAATCTGCACAGTTCAGAAGCTGTGGCAGCACCCAGGACTGGTCAGAGTCATTGCAACACTCCATGTATCCTTCCATGCCACAAGAATAAGAAGCTGTGCTGTTTCCAAACACGTATCTAAGGCATTTGTTTCTCTAATGGCACTTAGTGCAGTATAAAATCCACATCTGCACCAAAGTTCTCAGGCTGGCAGCACAACCACAGCAGGAAACCTCTTACCTAGGCCCTTGGCTTTCTTTTTTTCCTGGACCTTCTTCTGATCTCGGTCCCCACACTCCTCTCCAGGCCGAAACTCCTCAGTCCCCTTCGTGCCTTCCTTCTCCCCATTCATCTCGGGGCTGCCTGACTCCTGATCGCCGTTCCTCGGGGACTCACTGCGACACTTCTCCACCTCCTCCGGCTCCACGGGCTCACTCTGCCCGCCGTCCTCGCCTGGACCCTCCTGGCTGGCATCCACACAGTACGTGTTCAAGATGTCCTCGAGCTGTCTGCTTAGTTCTTCAGAGACATCACGCACGGCAGGCCGGGAGGACTTTGTGTCCTCTTGTGCGAGAGGAGCTGTGGGAGACACAAGCACAGGAGCGTGATCCTTCCCCACACCGTCTATTCTCTGCAGTCAGCAAACACGCAGCAAAGGGAAGGTTTCCCCGAGCACCTCACGGCACCAGGGCAGGCTGAACTCCCAGCACACAAGCCGCTTTGTTCAGGCTGTGCCTCCAGCCAGCTGCCCTGACAATGGAGGTGCATTCCTAACAGCCTCTCTTTTGATCAGGAGCATGACCAAGCCCCTGACATCTGTCAAGAGCAAGAACAGCCCCCTCCCCACCATCCCCTATCGAAGCATGTTGTGTGTGAGCTTTCCCTCGCTTGAGCAGCCTGCTAATATCCCCAGAGCCATGCCTGTTTGCACAACAATGGACTTTACAATCTGAGTTAGCCCCTCTCCTCACGTATAAGAGCAGCTGTGCTGGCTCAGACCAAGCACGTCCCATCCCCAGCAGCACACACTGGGGCAGGAGTCAGGCAGCACACATCCTTGAGCGCTTCTCAACGTTCCTTGCCGGCGGAGCCGTACAGCACTCAGTTATTAAACCAACTGCTGACTCCACTCGCTGTGCGTTTCCTACGCTCCACATTTACCAGAACACGAGGTTAACTTATTTCCACCAGGCACCCACTCGATGACCCATCCCTTGTCTCACAGAGAATTAACCTCACAAAGCACCAGCAGCAGAACCAGATGCTGCGGGCCGCTCCAGGGACAGCCTTCAATGAGGGACAGAAGGACGAAGCAACGACAAACCCATCATTCCCCCGTCGGAACCAAGCCCACGATGGGGAAAAGAAGCACTGACGACTTCAGAACTGTACATGTGTCAGTAAGTCAGTAAGAAACCCGCGCTTTCTGCCCCTGGAATCACGTGCACGACTCGAACAGCTGTGGAGAGCGGCCCACCGCGGTTCAGGAGCTGCTGTGGCTGCCCCACGCCCCACGCCCCACGCCCCACAGCCGGGCCGTGTCCCGCTGTCCCCACCTTCCAGCGGCGCGCTGCGCTCGGCCGTGTCTCCCTCCTGCAGCCCCAGAGCGCCGCTCGCTGTGGCGGGGGCCGCGGGCCGCGGGGCCGCCTTGGTCTCGCCGCTCTGGTTCTTCATCGCCGCGGCCGTTCCCGCTCAGCCCGAGCGAGCTCTGCCGAGAGAGAAACCGCAGCTGGAGCCGGGGCAGCGGGCCCGCCCCGCAGGGCCGCCCCGGGCAAAGCGCGGAGCTGCGGGAGCCGAACCCGGCGCGCCCCGCGGCTCTGCCCCGGGCACGGCATCGCCGAGCCGCCCGCCCCGGGACGGCCGGAGCCGTCACCCCCACGTCGCCGGCACCCCCACGTGATCCCCCCCGTGACGTCACAGCGCTTCCCTTCCTCCCGCGGCACCGCGATGACGTCACGCGCGTACCCCCGTGGCGTCAGCGGCGGCACTCTGACGTAGGCGCGCGGCTCTCCTCCGCCAATCAGCGCGGGGCGCCGCGGGGCAGCGGTGGGGTTGGGGGGGGTTGTGGGGGGGGGTTGGGGGTGTGGGAGCTCCGCTCCGCTCCGCGCCGCCCCGCGCACAACGAAGCGGTTCCGGCCCGGGCCGCGCAGCGGGAGCGCATCGCGCAGGCGCCGCCCCGCGCCGCCAACCAATCAGCGGCGAGAAGCGCGGGGGCTGCCGGGAGCGCGCGGCGCCCCACACCGCCGGACTGCGGCTCCCGGCGCGCCCCGCGCGGGAACGCCCTCCACTCCCCCCCCCCCCTCCCCCCACCCCGCCCCCCCCCCCCCCCCCCCCCCCCCCCCCCCCCCCCCCCCCCCCCTCCCCCCACCCCGCCCCCCCCCCCCCCCCCCCCCCCCCCCCCCCCCCCCCCCCCCCCCCACAGACGGCTCGGGCACACCGCGCTCATCTGCACAGAAGTCGGTTTTATTCGTTCAGCAGTCACGGACTCGGCCAACCCAGCGCGGGGCGGGGGCGCGCAGGCCCGGCCGGCCCTCCCGGCACAGCGGTTCCACGGACCGACGCCGTACAGTACGTGAGCGAACGGGAGGAGCGGCGGGGCCGCGGTTCCCAGGGACGCCTGCCTCACAGTGCTCTATTTACATAAATTACACAAGTTTTTTTATATATAGTTTTCTCTGGAGCCAATTAGACAAATAGCTACTTATATATAATATAAAAAATACAGAGCTTTGATTCTTTTCTCGAAGGAAAATGTACATGTTCAGACTGTGAGCAGAGGTAAACCTGGAAACGCCGGCGCTGCTGCGCCCCACCCCCCCGGGAAAGCTTCAAGTAAAGATGGAGATGGGTTTCACCGCTCCCACAGTTCCGCAGCGTCCGTCAGTAGCGATGCAAAGCTGTGCTTCCAGCTCCAGAGCCACCCGGCATCCCGCCCTCGGCGGCCTCACGGCTCTGGGCTCTCTTGGTGCTTTTTTTTCTCCTTGGAAATACCACTAGCAGTTCTTCAGGAAAAAAGAAAAAAAATAAATCTAGACACGGGGAAGCTCCCCCAGAAGGCTCTCACTTCTTTGTCCGCTTACGGCGTGTTCTGGGAGCTCAGCCCCGCTCTGACAGGACTGTCCGCTGAAAGAGGAGCGCAGAAAGGCCAGGGCTCAACTTTGCTCTTGGCAAATTAGAGTCTTTAATAAGAGTAACATGTGCAAAAAAATTAAATAGATCAACCCAGGTTTCCAGAATTATTCTCGTCAGAATACTCACTTTCTCTATTTCTGTTCTTACCCAACCCAATGCTGAAATCTCAATTAAGTACCCGAGGTAAGAAGTGACATTTGGGAGAGATCACCACAAAGAAAAAAAACAAACAAACCCAAGAGGTGCAGTGTGTTACCTCAGTGTCCTTCCTCCACCCAGATGCCTGCTTTAAAGACACGTATGCAGCAGCAAAAAGAAAAAAACGTGCAAGACGTCCTCTTTTCTTCATGAGGATAAAGCACTCTTCCTAGTTGTTGTTGGAAGGAAGAATAGTTTCCTAACCGGTGGAGTGGGTGTGCAGCCTTCCACTTGCAAGGAGGAATGGGACAATCAGCTGCTCCCAGTTGCTTTCTGGCAAGTTTGTGGTGGTCTTTTTGCCCGGGGCACATTATAGCTGGAAGCCTTCCATAGGGGCTTCGGGTTGCTGGAAGATGAATTGCTGCTGGTTCTCATCCACCTGGGGAGCTAAAGCAGAGTCATCCTCTACTCCAAAGTAGTGCTCGATCAGGTCAAAGGCTTTCTGGTAGATCTCTTGGTTCTCGTGGCTCTGCAGGAACTCTATCTTATCCAAGCCTTAGAAAAGACAAAAGCAGAACGTGAAGAAACAGGAGATCCTGACGTTCAGATCTGCCCTCCACTCTTCCCCCTATTCATTGCTTGATGCATTACTGAGCATTTTGTGAGCAGCACTGACAGCTAAAGCTAACTATTCCTGTTTCTCCAGAGTTGCTTGTGGACTTAATCTGTATCAGCAACCATTAATCTTTCCAACTGTAGGTTCAGCTGATGCAGCTAAGCAGGAAGTCTCCAGCAAAGAACTGTGAGCACAGAACTGATCAGAGAAATCTGTATCATGAGCTGTGAGCACGGCAGCAGGGCCCGTCCCAGTAGCCTCCAGCAGAAGGGCAGCAACAGCTTTAGCTGTCCTAATTAAATCCACTGCCCAACAGGAAGAATCCAAGCACTGCATGCTCAGGAATTTCAAGAATTATTCTTACTGGGAGAACCAGGACACACAGTGTAACAGCCAGTGAGATGGAGGAAAAAAAAAAAAGACACCGACAGTATACAGGGCACTTCAGACCAAAATAGGAACTGTTCCTCAAAGCATCAGGATCAGGACAAAGCCTCCAAATTAGGTCTCTCCAGGGGAAAGCTAAGTCTCCCTGGATTTCCATCATGTGTTTGCAGTGTACAGCTGGGGACAATTAGACCAATCAAAGACCCAAGAAGTGGGTCTGCCTTAGCTCAGCTTACATTGATTAATATTCCCAGCAGGGTGAGCCACAATTACCAGGTTGGCCTCCAGGTCTAGGAAACCTGGATCACAAGTACAATAGTGTTTGCTTCCTGACATTATCCTATGCTGTATCATCACATTCTAAAAAGGCAGCGTGATCTATTATTGGAACAAATACCAGCTAATTTGGAGCATACCCAACCCTTCAACTCACCAGAAAAGCAAACAAAACTAGTAGACACTTTCCAAACTATCCTACTGTTTTCCAAGTGGGCAGCACCGAGGACACAACCTACCGTAGGCCTCCTCTATCATGCTGCAGTACGGGTTGATGCCCGTCCCGCTCTGGTTGGCCTCCTGCTCTCCAAGCCTCAGAATGTTCTCCAGCCCATTCAACGCCACCTGAACGATCTTGGAGTCCATGACAGTGAGGAGGTCACACAGAGGCTTGATGCAACCCAGGTTTACCAGGTATCTAAAAGAGATGACCAAGAGCACGCGTTTGCCTTGCAGGAGAGGCAGCACCACCTCCGCCCAGTTATAAAGAACAGCACAAGTGATTCAAGCTAAAATACATTTGTTTTGCAAGGTTATTTCTATCTACTTTTTAGCGTACACACTTCCCAACCCATTTCTTTTCACTAATTTTCAAATAGCTCTTTCTGATTTCCAGGTGACAGTGAGATTACGAGCAGTGAGGATCTGGCTTGGCATGTGTCTTAGGGGTTTCCCAGATCAGTTCCTCTGAAGGAATGCGTGGCAGCTTTCAGAGCCTCAAGGAGTACCTGATCTGTTCTGGAGTTCCTCCTGACGTTGCGTTTGTGATAGCCCACGCTGCCTCCTTCCTCGTACGGAACTCTGCTTTCTGTAAGATTTCTATCAGCACTGGGAAGATGTTTGCATCTATGACTGCCTGAGGAGAGAACAGCAGCGAGTCTGAGTGGGCAGTGTGGTTTTAAAAAGGCCATTAAGCACCTGAAAGAAACCTCTACTTCCACCTTCCAATTCAGAAAGTACTTCCCAAGCTTTTACCTTCAGCAATTCATCCCTCAGCCAAATCCCATTAATGAAAGATAATCAAGTCCGTAACCAGCACAGGAGATGATCCCTATTACTGCATCAACACTGTAGGAATGCTTTCATCATTTATCTGCCTTTGTACAGCGGTCATTAAAAGCATCATTAAAACTCAACAAGCTGAAGCCTTTCAAAGGGATATTTCTAATCGAGGATGGAGAAATTGGGGCTCTCTCTCTCAGGGAGATTCACATCAGCCCAGGCCTTGCAGGTACAATTAGCTCTTTTTGGCAGATGGACAGAAGCAGCAAGTCTGCAATAACTTCAGAGTAAAGAATGCTTAGGAAACTACCACAAAGATCAGGGAAAAAGTAACTGAAAAGATCAGACTATTAATGCAGAGCTTGGAAGCTAGGATTGTTATAGGTGAGATAGAGAAGACTCAACACTGTACCTGTATTTGTGCTCTGTTTCCTGCTGTGATGTTAGATATGGTCCAGCAGGCTTCTTTCCTGATTGACTCCTTGGGACTACTTAATAAATGAAGGAGACAAGGCAGGGCTGAACAGTTCAGAATCACCTTTTCAGAAAGAAAACAGGAGTCAGGTCACCAGGATCAGGTAGAGAGCTGCATACTTTGCTTTCACACAGTGGATGTGCTGTACGGGCACTGCATTTCCCTCCCTGACCAAGAGGGAAGGAAAGGCACATTGTGCAATACAGACATTTATTCTACTCCATCTCCTGTATTATCTCAAAACCACACTTTCCTTTGCACCAGAACGATACTCTTTGGGGTGGCAAAGAACCAAGATGAGTGAGTGTTCTGGTAATCCTTGGTTTGAAGAAAAAATTGCTGCAGATATGTGAGGGACACACCGCCCAACTTCCACAAAGTCATTATCAGGAGTTGGACCCCCCTGAGCTGCATCTGTAGGACCTCCTCCCCTCACCTGGGTCTGGATGTCATCTCCTGTCACGATGTTGCCGACAGCTCGCAACGCTGGGGAGGCCACTTTGTAGTCATTGTGCCTGCAGGAAAGATGACATAAGAACATCAGATCACACGCACCTGGATGCTCACAAGGTCTGTTCTCCAGGCTCCTATCTACATTATTTACTTTAGATTCCACCTAGCCTAAAACTAGCTTACAACACAGGCAGCATTGTCCTTTACATCCCAACTTATCTTCAGCCTAATTACAGATCTCAGCGTTTACATTCCACTCTGGAACAAAGATTGTGCTAATTGGCACAGCACTCAGTCCTCCCTCTTCTTACAGTCTCATCCAGGTGTCAGCCTGAGCCTCAGTTTGGTACTTTCTTCCGAGAGAAGACAGATCTGCACGCTAAGGTCAATGACCACAGCTCTCAACCCACTTCAGACCCTCCTAGCTAACTGCTCCAGCAGTCAGTTAAGGCTTCCAGGACCTGGATCTCACACCCACGAGGCAGGGAACGCTCTGATGAGTTCTGATATGAACTCAGGCTCAGACTGCTGCCCAGTCTCACTGGGCTGAGGCAGCAAGACAAGATACTTACATTAACAGCTCGACCAGTCGCCGACACACCCCCGAGTCAATAACTGCTTGGATTTTCTCATTGGGGCCATCTGATAAATAGGAAAGAGCCCAGCACGCATCTGCCAGCAAGTCAGAGTCACTGTTGAATAACAGCCGGGACAGCACTGGCAGGCAGGGAGATACCTGCAAGTCACCACCCCAGAAGGTTAGTCACACCACCACCACATTTACACGCAGACACCACGTGGCAGTGCTGACTGGCAGCGTAATACTGAACATTCACACCTTCCTTCCCTTAATTCAGCAGCTTTGCTGGTAACCTCAGCCACCTTGCTGAACAAAAATTACATCCCATCCTCTCAAACTGAGCCCAGACTCCTGATGAAGTGCTGCTATGTGTGCAGCAGTTCACAAGCTCGTCTGAACAGCCAACAACGTTATGTTAGTGCCACTGGCACACTGTGGAAGGGGAAGGCTGCTACACAGGTCCTATCTCGTAGCATCTAGATGTCTCAGAACTGAGTTTTCAGTCACCATTTGGGCAAAGCTGCGAGTTTCCAGAGTTCTCACAGTATGTGCTACCTGCATGGAAGTGTGAGTCTGCCCCTCACCTGGGATAAGCTGATGGGCTGCCAGCAGAGCCATGCACAGAGGCTGGCAGAATATTAAACAGGCACTCAAACATCTGCTGAACAGCAAGATCAACCTCAGCAGGAAGAACCTCACCCCACTCCCTCCCAGAATGCCCTACAGAAGTCCAATGGCCAAAACTAATTTAGACAAACATCTTGACTGGGTGTCTCCCCACCACATCAGCCAACAAGGCATTTACTCTCACCTTATCAAATTCAGGTGGTGGACTCTTTCCTCTGCACAAGTTTGACAAGGCCCAAACAGCATTTCGTGTCATTGTCAACCTGGTGGACTTTGTAAGGAGCCTGAAGAGACAATTACCATGAATTACATCCTCAGTGCAGAGCATAAGTTGCTGGAAATCAGCAAAGGAAACAAAACAAGAGAAAAAACACTAACAACTGTAAGGAAGTCAAACCACTGCTCCATTTGCCACGCTGTATGTCACCTGGGGCTCTCAATATGCACACAGAGAAGCGAAATGCAACTGCTCCTAAGGAAATATCTCACTTCCTAACACTCAGTGACACGGAACAGGAAGGCCAACTACGTTAGATGAATTGCAGAAGGAAGTACAAGACAATCAAGTGCAGTTCCACACTCAAATTCAGCCCAGACACTCTCATCCCAATCTGAGGTCAGATGGTTCTCTGTGACCAACTGACACAAACCACTGTCCCTCTGCTCTGCAATGAAGACGGCACATCCTGTGGGCTGAGAAAGGCTCAGGCAATTATTGCCAAAAAGGGATGGACGGAAGTACAAGTCAGCAAACCAAATCATTTGTGACAAAGCATCAGTTTGCCAAGGATGAGATAAAATAAGCAATTATTTCCAGAGCAGTGAGAGCGTGCTCTTAGCAGCCATATCTTCTGACTGTGGTGAGGTTGTGCCACACCTGAGAGCTCAGTGATGTGCAGACCTGCTCCCTTTCCTCAGTCCTAGAGAAGCCCACTCAGACCAGCAAGTGAAAACCACAGCACAAGCACAAAGAGCAGGCAGTTTGAGGCACACAGGGAGGCAAGCCCCGTGACTTGAGAGAGAAAAGCACACTGCAACAGCACCCACTTCAGATTCAGAGCAGTGTAAAGGTTTGTGAGAAGGCATGTTATCTACCAAGTCCCACTATTAATCAGATACGTGTCTGAGCTGCCAGTTTATCATCTGGTACCAATAGTTTGATTCCCATCATCACATTGCTAGGGAATCTATTTGCCCAGCTCAAATATTACTCTGCTGCAGTACAACGGGACTTCAAGAACGGTACTGGCAAGTATTCATGGCTACTCACATTAACAAGGGAGGAAGAATAGCGCAGTTAAGGACATAATCTCTACACACAGAGCTGTCTCCAGCAATGTTCCCCAATGCCCAGACAGCCTGAAAGGAAATAGCAACAGTTTTAGCATTCACACAGTTCCTGAACAGAGGAAGAAAAAGGTAGTACGCTAAGAAAGCACTTCCCTGTGACTCCAAGAAACATGCTCTTCAGTTTGTGGTGTGCAGCTGTCAGACCACTCATGTTAAACAGTGCCTTTCACTCACGTGAGGTTCTTCCCCAGCCCCAAAGTAAGAGGTGAACCTTACCTGCTCCTGAACATCCTCAAAGTCAGAGTTTAACAGCTCTATAAAGATAGGAACTGCCCCGGCCTCAATTACTATTTTTGTCTGCTGGGAAGTTCCCGATGCAATGTTCGTCAGTGCCCATGCAGCTTCAAACTGAAAAAAGCAGAAATGAGAGGATATGCACTTAGGCTAAATTGTAACTCCATTTTTTGCCCACTTCCAAGCATCCAGGATAGCTTTACCATATACCTTCTTTTGGGTTCCACACATCACCCGTCCCCCACAGCACCCCCAGGTTCACACTGCCTGGCTGTCACTGTTTAACAGTCTCCTTTACCTGTAGTGTGCAATTCTCACTTCTCTTCAGGAACTCAACAAATCTGTCCACCACTCCTTGAGTGTTGATCACTTCATCTATTGGAGGATTTGGCTCTGAAATAGCAACGCAGTGTCAGAACAGCACACAGTCTCAGAGGTGAGCAGCAAGGACGAGCTGCTGTCGACCTGAGAGGTCCCAGCTGTACTCAACCAAACTTCAAAGACTATCAAGTTCCTAGGTTACAGCCTTCCTCAAACACATCGCTTCTGTACACCACCACAAGCACACAAACACTCAGATAGAAGGACACGTCAGACCCCACCGGGGGGCTGTTATCTTTACCTTTGGAAAGTAACTTCCTGAATTTCTGTGTGGTTGCTAGCTGTAGGTCGGGGTCATCTGAGAAAAGCATCTCCACCATCTCTCTCGTGATCACTCCCTCCTGAAAGGATGGACAGGAAACAAGTGGTTCCATGTCACATGAAGCTTATTTCAGGTACCACAACCAACAAAGCTGAGCACAGATTTGTTCTTAGCCAGTAACCAAGGATTCACTATTTGAGATTCACACACACTATTTGGTTCCTGGCACATTTCTCCAGTTTGCTGTAGTAACATTTGCATCATATACAGCAGCAGGGAAAACAGACAGGTGGAGGTCTGTCAGTCCTACACAGTCCTCAGCATGAAGTCAGGATCACAGTAGGGAAAAGCACCTTACCCCACACGTCGTGGAACTGACGTAGGAATCCATAAGGAGGCTATCGAACATGGAGGCATCTTCATTGATTAATTCCACGTTTCTTCTTTTAAAGAGCTGGCACAGAACACAGCACACGAGTTATTAGAAAGCAACATTTATCAGCCTTCATAACTAGCCATTCTTGCTCCTCAAACACAGCCCTGTCAGCTACAGACTAAGTGCAACCAAATTAAAGAAGTACTCGTTAAGAACAGCTCCGCACTCTGAAGACCAGCTTGGCACACACACCCCAACAATAAAACATGCTAAGTCTTGCCCTGAGATATGCAAATGCCCAAACCAGTGAAACACCGGCACATGCAAGTGCAGAATTTGGCCTAACAAGTTGGGGAAAGCATGGAGAAGGCAGCTTGTAAGCAACTGCATCTGAGCCACGTGTGTCACCTGGGAATCACTTCTCACTGTCACAGACTTCCAGCTCAGAGTCCAGAAGCACATGCAGTCCATACTTCCACTTACTTGTCTTGCTTCTTGGAGCAAGAACCCCATTTACTAATTAACAAAAACAAATTAAAACCAAGGATCTGTGAACAAAACCCTTTAGTAACCCAAAGACACAGTGCTCAGAGAGCTCCCGACATGAGCTATGCTCTGTGTTACGTACAGAGGAAGAGAGATCTCAGGACAGAGAGAAACAAAAAGGATCCCCAACAAACCTTCATGCACAGATCCCTGAAGGCTCCCATAAGGCAGCAGCACAGTTCTGACTGCATTAGGGCAGTGCACGACTAGTCAAGGTGACAGTTACCTGCTGCTCTCGTTTCTGTTTGCGCAGCTGGATCCCCTCCTCTTCTCTCCTCCGACGCATCTCCTCAGGATTTAGGGCTTTGTTCTTGTAGCACTTCATTCGATAGTTATCCTTCGCAGGACTCGCCATGCTGTCTGTGAAGAGGAAAAAGAGGCCTCAGGTTTTGGTCTCTCCACTTCTCCACTCACGTGTCCTCCTCGAGCAGAGGAGCTGGCACAGCCAGGGGAAGCAGTCCCTGAGCAGAGGAATCGCTGCTCAAGTACAAAGCTCCACACTGGAGTGGGATCCTGACATCAGCTCATGTGATGTGCTGTTATGACAAAAATGCTGTGGAGTTTACAGGAAGCAGATTCGCTGTTCTGAAAGGAATCTGGATCCAACTTCACAATGCTGAAGCACATTACCAATACGAAAAGCTCCTACTCAAACAGCAAATTCCAGTTCAGTTTTCAGCAGAACTCATTTCCCTCATACCCTCACGACGTAACCCACACCCTGACACTGCTTCCCCACACTCAGACCCCACCATGGGCTGTTCTGAACACAGCTGGATTGCCACTCAGTAACTGCATCAGCTGCAGTGTTTTAGAGCAGGCTGAGGGCACCAAAATACATAAGCAGGAACCCAACAGAGTGCACAGTACACAGAGGTCTTCGTCTTAAAAACCACTGCAGAGAGATGAGCAGCTCACATCACAGCCCACGTCCATCCTGCCAGAGCACTGCGAGTGTTCAGCACCCGACCTACCCCTGCTGCTCCGTGCTGGACTGAGGCAGCACTGCAGCCTTGGTTCCTGGTGCACTGCCTCCTGCTCAGGGAAGTGACACTGCTGTTGGGTGCAGTGAAAGCGACCAGCACCACACAGCAACCAAGCACAGCACAGCACCAAGTGCACAGCTGCGTGCCGTTCTGAGCACACATCCTCCCCAGCACTCCCTCCCATCCACGAGAAAGGCAGTCTGACTTGGGT
The DNA here is from genome assembly GCA_036925125.1 of Oreortyx pictus. Lineage (NCBI taxonomy): Eukaryota > Metazoa > Chordata > Aves > Galliformes > Odontophoridae > Oreortyx > Oreortyx pictus. Next base: position 586,075 of record JAUPFR010000026.1, on the reverse strand, counting down.
TCCACGCCCTTCCCAGAACAGCAGTGATAAGGAAGCAATGACAATCCACACCAAACTGCCAATTAACACTGAAACCAAATTACTCCTCTCTGACAGTCAGCTGGACTCCAGTATCTTTATTTTCTTCCACCTGCCCTCAGCTGCTGCAAGAAGTATCCTGTGAAAGTTTGTGCTGCTATCTCCCCCTTCAAGTTTTAAGCACCCGAGCCACGTTGCTTACAGAAAGTCAAGTCTGACTTATCAGCTGCCTCCAGCCAGGCTGGAACCCTCCCAAGATCAGCTAGGGATGCTGTGGGCCTTACTGCCCTCCTATGGGAGCACCCACAGCCAAGCTGGGGAAAGGCACGAGCCAGGTACAAGCATCCAACTGGCACTGCTGGGAGAGAAGAAACAACTGGAGGAATTCCTCTGTTAACATGAGAGGAAACATTTCAGGAGGACTTCAAGAACCACAGACACTGAACATCAAGGAAAAGGGGCTCCTTCTCACTGCATGAGCTTTCTTAGGAGCACTCCCTTCCCAGCTAAAACACCACAGATGCTCCTGTGAAAAACAACAGATGAAGAAAAACAAACACCACAAAACCAAGTTCCTCTGATCACTTACACTGCAGCAAACACACGTAACAGCGGACAGCTCGACTTGGAAAGACTCCAACATAAAATCCCCTTGGAAGGCAAGGTCTCCAATTAAAAGGTACTTTTTAAGGGAGGAGGAAGAAGCGATTAAGTGGCTTAGCACCACGCACACGGTCACAGCCAGTCGTATAAATAGCCAGATGCCACATGGGACTTGCACAACCTGCACTGCACACCAGGGCAGCTGAGGCCGCGGGGCTCAGAGCGCACTGTGCTGCACAGTGCAGTTCAGGGCTCTGCATTTCAGGAGCACTGAAAGCCACCTTCCCCTGCACAGAACCCCAAAGGACTCAGCCAGCTGCAGGGAGCAGCCTGCTCACACAGCTGTGCAGCCTCACACGGACACACAGCACTCTCAGGCTCGTGGTTCTCACTCTCTTGCACACGTTTATCTCCTCTGGTGCTTCCCGTTGACTTTTTCCAGCTCATCTTCTGTCTCAAAATTCCAGCCATGTCAGAACAACAATTTGCTACACTACAGTCCATTTCTATGGCAACTGATGAATGCCAAAGATGCAAGATTGTGACTTTGCTGTGAGCTCAGCATTTGCTGAAGGCACCAGACAGCGTAGCAAGTGCAAACACACGGAGCAAAACAAACCAGAATGAAAGAAAGGAGAAAGCAGGATGCAGGTTGGACTCGGGCTCACCAGGGAGCTCCAACTCTGCGGGCATCGTGTGGAAGCCAACACAGCACAGCGTTCAGCCATGAAGGTGAACCTGGGGTCATTGCTGCCCCACCAAGATTGTAACGGCTCCTTAGTGTTACTGAATCAGAAACCCAAGCTCCCTTCCCAGCAGATGACGTTCCTCCCACTCCTCTGCATTACAGAAAGCATTTGCTTCAAAGAGTTTTTCAGCTGCTGATTAAAGCTCCCAGCTGAGTCACTGCAGGAACTCGCATGCCTAAATCAGGACTGGTGCTGCTGAGTCAGACTGAAGGGCAGAGCAGAAACAGTTACACTGAGATCTGACACGGCTTCTCTTTTAAAGCCAGAACACCCTTCACGAAGGGGACCTTCCCGAGGTACCCATGACTGCTGCTGGGCGCACGGCAGGGCTGAGGGAAGCCTGGGGGCTGCGTGCTGGGAGCTGAAAGCAGCAGCACAACGACACAAGGGCACAGTGACACGTGCACACAGACAATCAGCGCTCCATACACCGAGCAAGCAGTGCGGCACGAGACCGCCAACAGCCCCTTCCAAAGCACAACTTCCCTGCAACAGTACAAACCTGCCAAGTCTAGCAGCTCTTTAATGGTAAGTGAGCAACAGCAGAACATGATCAGAAGGACGGGGCTGCGTTCCACGAGCCCTGCTGGCTGCATCCTTCATATCTTTCTGTCCAAGACGGAGCTTGTGTTTCTTCTGCTCACCTGCTGCACTTCCTCAATTTGAGAGGCAATAGACAGAAGTTCTTCTGGACCTCAGAAATAATGCACCTTACACCACGTCTTTCTTTTGTTAGCTCTACAACCAGTGTTTAAGCAGCTGCTTCACAGCACAGCACAAAGGCTCTGCGGGGCAGCAGCCACAGGATGGGAACTCCTCCTGGGGATTCCCTTCGGTGCTCTGTGCCCACAGTTCCTCAGTGACTTCAGCTGACACTGCAGAAAGTGAGGCCTAAATGACCTGAGCTCCTCAGATACAAATTAAATGAAGTCTGCAGTAGCAAAAGGACACAAACAGTAGAACTGCCTGCACACACAGCACGAGAAGTCACCCAAGCAGCGCAGTGCTGCCCCCAGCACGCTGCTCCGTGTGCTCCGTCCGCGTCCTCCCAGCACTGTTAGAGTCGCAGCACAGTGTTGGTGCTCGTTCAGAGCAGTCTCCCACGCAGCCGTGGCCATGTGCTCTGAGCACAGCACGGGCCGTGCCAGCAGAATGCTCATCCACACAGCTCATCCCGTCCGCTTCAGCCATGGGAAGCGGCGGTGTAACAGCACAGGAGGAGCCCAGCAGCAGTCCCACAGCTCTGCACAGCTGAGACCCACCCTGCTCCGAACACCTCCTTCAACCCCACCTCTGTCCAACCCTGCAGCCCCAGAGCACGGGGTCGGAGGCCCTTCTTCGCACATCCCAAGGCCTCCAGCCCTACCAGGATGGTGTGAGAGGGCTAACAGCCCCACCTGAGGTCAGAGAGCCCTCTGTGACACTTCTCACAATGAGGATTCACTCCTTGACCATCGCCCTGAAGCGGAGGATCGAGAGTTACACCCGAAGCAGCCAAAGACAGCGACATTCCAACGAGCTCGTCCCTCCCGGCACACACTGCACTGCAGCACCGGGCCCGCTGAGCTCTGCTGAGCTGCGGCTCCGGACCTCACGGGGGTACCCGACCTAATCGGCCCTTCCCTACGATTTCGGCCGCCACGAGCAGCCCGGCATCCCTTCACAAAGTTCATGTTTGCTCACCTGAACTCGAGCAAACAAAGCGAAACGGCCGAGAGCCGAGCGACGGCCGCCAGCAGCGCAGGGCCCGCTCAGCACCGCCCGCAGCGCGGCCGCGGCCCCTCCGGACGGCCGGTAAAGTTACGGCAGAAAAAGTTCAACGGCGCTACCGCGGGGCGGGGCGGGGCGGGGCGGGGCGCGCGGAGGGCCCGAGCGCCGCCACAGCGCCCGGTGCGCGCCCGCCCCAACGGGACAGCACCGCAACGGGAAAGCGGCAGAGCCCCGCAGAGCTCCGCGCGGCGGCGGCACGGACCTCCACCGCCCCCCGATCCCCACGGACCGCGAACGGCTCCGGAGCCGCGACCGACGGCCCCGCGAGAAACCGCGCGCGGCCCCGAGTGCGGAGCGCCGCTCCCGCCGCCCCCCCCCCCCCCGGCCCCGCCGCTCCGGGGATGACTCAGTGCGCGGCCCCGCGGCGGAGAAGCGCCCGGCGCGGACCGCACGCGGAGAGGACCCCGCCCCGGCGGAACGGCCCCGCGGAGCGCCGCGCCGCGCCCGGCCCCGCCGCCCTCACCCATCGCGGGTCCCCGGGCGGGCGCTCCTCCGGCGGCGGCTCCCGAGCGGCGGCGGCCACAATATGGCGGCGGGAGCGGGAGGGCGGGGAGCGGGCGGCCGACGGCGGCCGAGAGGGACCGCGCGGCGCCGCGCGCGCGAAGGCCGCGCCCCTTCGGGGGGAGTGGGCGGGGCGACGCGGAGGGAGGCGGGGCCTCGGCCGCTGCGACGCGTCGGGAGCGCGCACGAGGTGGGGGGGGGTGGGGCGGGGAGGGGGGGGTTGGGGGTACGCGGTGCCCCGGACAGAGCGGCGAAGCGGGAGCTCCGTGGGATGTCCTTTCTTTACAAAGCGCATAAAGATGTGCGTCCGTCGCTGCGCTGCGCGGCGGCATCAGGTGCTGCGCGGCCGGCAGTTCCCTCCCATGGCAATGAAGACGTCAATGGGGACGTGGGGCAGCGTCAGGCGGTGGTTCGCGGGGCATCGCCGCAGCTGGCGGCGGGGCGAGGCGCTGAGCGCGGGGCCGCCCCGCTCCTGCGGCTCCGGAGCTGCGGCCGCGCTGCGGCAGTCGCCCGCCTCGATGGGGAACCTCTGGGAGCGCGCCGATCCCTGGGAGCTCATGTCCCGGTCCCGGACGTCTCTGAGAGGGGAGAACGGACGTGAGCGAGGCGAGCCGCGGCGCGGGGCCCGGCCCGTGCTCCCAGCTGCAGCTCCGAGGCCGTGCGCTGCCCTCCCGAGGCGGAGGAGCTCGGCCTGGCGGGGCTGCAGCCGCCGGACGGTCAGCTCGGACACGCAGGGCAAGAGCGCGGCCCGGCACGGTGCTTATGGACACGGCCACGGGGTCCCCTCGCTTCGGCAGCGTTCTCTGCCCACCCACCCCGAAAGCCCTTCTGCCGCTCCCCAATCCCACCCTGCGGAGAACGGTAGGGGAGCGCACGGGTCCCTGGCAGCCCTACCCCCCACGTACTCCCTCCCCGTGATTCCCGTCTTGCGGTGCCCACCGTGCAGATGTTCAGCACAGCCCGATCCGCCCTGCCCGGCGCAGCGCCCGCCCGCCTTGATTCATCATCTGGAATTCACACAGCAGCGGCGACATCACAATAGCACGGCCAGGCTGCACGAGGCGCCTCAATGCCCCTTCCCACCGGGCACGAGCGGGGCCTCGTGGCACTGCGCATGGCAGCAGAGGGCACGGGGATCCCCTGGGCACCGCGATGCCGTTGTTGAGTTGTTGGGGGAAGACCTGAGATTGACTGGCACCAGACTGGGAGAGGACATGGAGGAGTTTCTGCTCGCCAGCGGATACCAGCTCGGCAAAACCATCGGGGAGGGAAATTACTCCAAAGTGAAGGAGGCCTTTTCCTGTAAACACCAGAAGAAAGTAGCAGTTAAAATAATCGATAAGAGAGCAAATCCGGAAGGTAAGAAGGGGCCGCAGTCAGCCTCCAGGCTGAGGCACCACCCCTCCTTGCAGCCTTTTCATTCCCCACCAGAAAATGAGTTTCCCAAACTTTCCACCTAAGAGCAGACAGGGAAGGACAGTGTCGAGGGCGCTGCAGAGCAGCCAGGGGGCTGCAACCAACGGCTGTTTAGTCGGCTCCTCCGGCTGCAGCAATGGCTAAAAGCAGCACAGCGCAGATCCCGTCCAGACCAGCATCCCCACGGCAGCATCTTCCCTCCTCCTTCCCACCCATGGCCGCAGCCAGGCGAGGTGCCGAGGCTCAGTGGCTCGGGAACCGAGAGCAAACTTTCCTCCTCTTCCTGCCAGAGTTCATTCAGAAATTCCTGCCCCGGGAGCTCCAGATCGTCAAATGCTTGGACCACAAGAACATCATCCGCGTGTACGAGGTGCTGGAGTCTGCAGAGGGGAAGATCTACCTCGTGATGGAGCTGGCCGAGGACGGGGACATCTTTGACTACGTGGCACATAAGGGTCCCCTGCCCGAGCACCACGCCAGGGCTCTCTTCAGCCAGCTGGTCGAGGCCATCAGGTACTGCCACAGCTGTGGGGTGGCTCACCGCGACCTCAAGTGCGAGAACGCACTTCTGCAGGGCCACACCGTGAAGCTGACGGACTTCAGCTTCTCCAAGCAGGTCCCTGCAGGCAGCCAGGAGCTGAGCCGCACCTTCTGTGGCAGCGTGGCCTACGCAGCGCCCGAGGTGCTGCAGGGAGTGCCCCACGACAGCTGCAAGGGCGACATCTGGAGCTTGGGCATCATCCTCTATGTCCTGCTGTGTGCCCACCTGCCCTTCAACGACACCAACATCCCACAGATGCTGTGCCAGCAGCAGAAAGGCGTCTCCCTGCCCGGGCACCTGGAGGTCTCCAGGACATGCCAGGACCTCCTGAAGAGGCTCCTGGAACCAGACATGGTCCTGCGGCCCTCGGTGGAGTGGGTCAGCAGGCACCCCTGGCTGGGCAGCCCCTGAGAAGCGCTCACCCTGCTCCCTCCCCCAGCCGGGATTGCTTCTAGAGTGCCAATAAATTGGGACGTCAGTGTTTCCCTCAGGGGCACTGCCAGTCCTTGTGCTATCAGAGATGAGGTCTGTTTCACACTCAGCCATTTTTACCCACTCCCTCACAGCCCCGAGCAGATTCACCCACACGTCCTCATCCCATCCCCCTGCATCCTCCCCGGGAAGAAAACCCGCCCTTGAGGCCTGGGGGAGGAAAACAAAAAGAAACTTAAAAGCAGTGGATCCCGGCCCACAACAGGCCAAGGAAACGAGGCCACAGGTGGTGACTGTTGAATTCCTTTAATTGCTGTTAACTGCGAGTCTGTAAAAGGTTTGGAGAAAGTCATTGTTACAAAACTAGCAGCTGTTAGAAGTGTGCCTGGTTCCTCATCCCAGCTAGAAAAGGCTCAGGGAGATGTGGAATAGTTCCAAACAGAGAATATTGCACAGACAACCAAATGGTTAATTAGACTAAAGAAAAAAAGACACATGAGAGCAGTGCAGCCCCAGAGGTCCGCATCAGCTGTGACTCACACCCTCAGACCCGAGGGAGCACAGCCCTGAGCTCCCTGTCCCAGCAGCAGCCCCACAGCAGGAACCGCCCCACGGCATCCAGCACTCACCCACAACAGGTTTTACTGCTACAGCCAAACGCGGCCCACGACAGGGTGAGGCTGCACAGCTGAGGCCCAATGGGAGCGCAGCTCCATCCCTGCACCTCATGGGTTCTGCAGCTCTCGTGTAAGGGCCCCAAGTCAGCACTGCCACCAACCCACATGCGTAGGCAGCTGCACGTGAATGTCCCCAAATGGGGGGGGGGGGGGAGGGGGAAAAAAAATCAAGTTTTCCAAGAGCACCTACACTAATGCAATTCAGAAACGAAGAATCCCACAGCTCAAACGAAGCAGCCTTGGAAGGGGCAGAAGAGCAAAAGTATCACATATAAAACCACCCCTGAAAGGCCAAACACAGCTCTGCCCCTTTAGGGGAACCTTCTGTTCTTGACATTAAGAGTGAAGTGCTCGGAAAGGGGCGGTGGGTCCGAAGGAAGCATCACAGGGGCCCAGTGAAGGAAACCAAGTGAGCAGAGGGCAGCTCGTTACCCCAGAGCCTGGGGTGGCCACTGCAGCAGAGTGCTGCCCCCAGGCTGACCCACATCGCTGCCCACCCTGGAAGGGCTCAGGGAAGAACAAACCACAAGCACTCAGCTTGGAGAATTTAACTAGAAGTACACAAAATGCAGTAAAGAAAGGCAGTGCAGCTGTTGTGGCTGCGAAGGGGACAACATCAAGCCTTGGCTGTCAGGAGCTGTTGCTCTTGCTGCAGGAGATGGGAGTTTCCATTAGAAGAAGCTTCCAAGACAAAAAGCCAGGCAGAAGCTAAGGGTTTGGCAGGGAGTTTAGCTCCTTCCAGCACGGCCCAGCTTCGGGCCAAAGCCACAAGCCAACTGCCTTCCTTTGCAGCAGTGAGTGTGACAGCAGAGGGGACTTCTGCTGCAGCACCTCCAGCCCCAGGCACTCCCCACATTTTGGGCTGTGGGTCAGCTCACAGAGCAGCAAGCGGGAGCAGCACCCACGGCCTCTGAGCTGCTGTGCTGCAGATGACACACACACCCCATCACCCAACAGAGGCAGCCCAGCAGCACCAAGCAGTGCTGCCAGCTGCCCAAGTGCCCACTCACCCCTCACTGCATTGCATCTGCCTCCACCTGACGCTTCTGGGGCTGTCAGTTTTGGCCTCGCCACTCTCGGACCTACTGAGAAGATGAGCTCCCCTAGTAGCTACGTGTGTACGAGCAAATTCCCGCTTCTTCCCCCCTCCTCCGGGTCCGAAGGGGTCGTTTGAGTTGCCCACAGGATTCAGCAGGAGTGAAACTCCTCCAGCCAGGAGCTGCAGTCCCCAGCACAGTTACACACAAAGGAATAGCCGGTCCGTGATTTAATTCACATTCGATGGTGGAAATGAGCCTGTGATACGCTGGAAGCCGCTGCTTTATTCCCAGTCTTCCCACTCTTCATCTTCCAGCTGCAAACAAGAATAACATCCCCTGATTGTTCCTGAAACCCTGCAGCCATCTGCTGAGAAGTCCTCCTGCCCAGGGCACCCGAGTCTCACACAACCACCAGCTCCGCACCCACATAACAGGAATTTGTTTGCCGTGCTCTCCCTGCGGGTTCCCTACACGCTCCTCCTCCCTCACTGAGCACATCCAGAAGTCACTCTGCTGCAGATAATCCCCACCACTCCCACATCCCCTCCGAGCTGATGAAATGCTGCTGCTCTATGGGAGCAGAGTTCTTACCCAGCTGAGTGATTCCCCCCCCAACTCACCTCCCCAGACACTTCCACCTTCGACAGCGCCAGCTGCACCTCCTCTTCAGTCATATCCAAATCAAAGTCCTTTTCCCAGTCCTCGCTGATATCAGTGCTGGAACCTGGAACCACAAACACCACAGCTGAGCCACCAGGGCTCTCCAGGTGCTCTGACCAAAGCAAAAGCTGCTCTGCCCAGCAGACACTTTCAATTCCCTTTCTCCTCCCTCTACTATCACAAAAAGCAAAGAATCTGGACTTGGCTTTTGATACGTTCCAGACATCGCTTCAGAAAAACATGGGCCAGGACAGATCTGCACTGCAGAAAATCCCTCCATAGCTCAGTGAGGATGGCGAGCTATCCACAGTGTTTTGTCAGAAATGCTGAACCGACCCCATTAACTGCAGGACAGCATCAGAACTCCCAGCCCAAGAGCCCCCACCCAGCTTCCCATTCTGACTCTGAGCACTTTCCTCAAATGCTGCCACACAGGTTTCCAGGCCTGCTGCTGGTCCACACGCACCTTTCTTGCCATTGTTGGAGGGGGTGGACTTCCCACTGTCAGAGTTCAGCTCAAAGATCCGCAGATCTGTTGGTCCTTCCTCTTTCAGAGTCTCTGTCCTGCCTTGGGCTTTGCTCTCCACCTCTTTGGGTCCCGCAGCAGCTGGCTGCTCTGAGCACACTGCTGGCTCCTGGGCAGGAGCAGAGGGACGCCCGGGTTCGTGGGGCTTTGGCAGTGGGCTCTGCTTCTCCGAGGTGGCCTCCAGCAGCCTCTGTGAGACATCTCTGTCCCCAGATGGCTGCACTCCAGTCTGTAGCTGCACAGCAGGCACAGAGGCAGGGTTTGCAATCTGAGTCACAAGGGAGACGCTCTCACTGCTCTCAGAGGGGCTCCCCTCTGCTGGGGCCAGCTCAGGAGGGAGGATGGCCCAGCTTCCCTCCGAGGGTCCCTTGTGATCAGAGGGGTGGCTTCCCTCCAGGGCTGCAGGAGCAGATGTTTTCTCTGCTGTTTGTGGAAATTTCACGTTTGCACAAGGCAGGGGTGACATCCCCAAGAACTCCTCTGAAAGAAGGCAGAAGAGAAGCAAAAGACGTTTCAGCAAGTGCAGCAGCAATTGACAGCACAGCAGTTTTGGCTAAAGGGGAGCCAGGAGCTGAACTGGTGGGAGCAAGGAGGAGCTGCATCCACACAAGGCTGCCCACAGAACCCTCTCCACCATCTAACCCACCTTCATCCTCTTCCCAGCCCGGCTCCTCTTGGTGAATGCTCTGCTCTGCACGCTGCTTCAGAGCCTCCCTCCGGACTTCATCCTGCAGGGAACTCTGCATCAGCCAACACAGAAGGCAGCCCAGAGCCCTGCCCTTCCAGGAAAGGAACCTTCTCCCCAATCAGTCTGCCTTAGCGGGTGCCCTGGCTGGAGTGCCCACGCACTGGGAGAAACTCCCACCTCCCAACCTACCTGCTCCAGGCGATGCACCTTATAGAAGTAACGCTGCCAGAACTCTGAGTGGGAGACAGCTGCAGGGACCTGGGAACAGCACAGGAAGAGCAAGGTCATGAGCCTTACAGAACTGCTGTAACCCACACGAGGCACCAGCTTTTCCAGGCATGCAGACCAGGGACTAAGCACGAGGTTCACACCAACAGATGCTCAGACACACCTCAGACAGCCACAGAGGAACTTCTGTTCCAGGATCGTGAAAAACAAGTGGGGGCAGAATACAGCGCTGCCTTGCAGCTGTACTGCCTTCTCTCACCAGCTCCTAAGGGCTCAGGTGGGAATTACACCCCCAGGCAGACCTTGCCTGCCCCAGCAATGAGGGCCATACCATTTTAGTGTAGAGAGCCCGGATGGAAGGGCTGGTGGCCAGCAGCTCTGCGATCTCCCCTTTCTTCTCTTCCAAGTTAAAGTGGGAGAGCCAGGCTTCAAGAAACTCAGCAGGGCCTGCACAGGTCAAGAACAGAGATAAATCTTTAGCATAAACAAGGCACAGAGTTTCAGGAAGTTTCATTGGAAAGATGCTCCAGATGAGATGAGGTGAGCTGAGCAAGCAAAAGCAGGAGTACAAGACATGCAGCCCTGAGATGAGCACAGCTCCTTCGTGCAGCCTCAAACCCCACACAACAGGTGGGAGGGGACTCACGAGCAGTGTGCAGTCAAAGCAGAGAAACTAGAGAAGGCCTAGAGGGGTGCACACACTTTCAGCGCTTCGCCATACACTCCCTAATCCCAGAGGGAAGGAGCAGTGCTGCTGCTCAGGGCTATGTGACAGGCATCACTTTCAGGGGAGTCTGAAAGGGAGACTCTGATGTCTGAGCCCACCTCGAAGGATTGCACCAGCTGCAGAAGCTGATTAAACCAATCCAGAAAACACAATCTAAGCTAGTCCTCAAGACAAGAGATAGGCCTGCTTCCTCCCACAGGTGACCTCGCCTACAGTCAGCCAGCAGGCCCGCTGCTGAAAGGCTCTGCACAGTTTGGGATGGCCCACAGACCCCACACCAGGCCAGCTTGTCTCAGCAGAGCTGCCAGGGCTCCGTACCGTCAGGTTCATTGCAGTAGGTGGCTGGGTCTGACTGGAGGCTGTAGAGGCGAGCCTGGAGGAGAGCACATGTGTGGAAAAGCCATCAGTGGAGGAGTAGCAGCAGGATGGGGAAGGACAGGCTCGGGGATCAGTGCCAGGGGAGAAGCTCAGAGCTGGGACACTCACCTTCGCACTGTCATAGGGCTCTGTGGTACCTGTGGGCGTTGCCATCAATGTTATGACATCGCAGTCGATAGTCTTGTCCGGGGAGGGAGCAAAAGTGTCCGAGATGACGCCCAGGAAGTCAGAGATCCCCTTCCTCACCTTCTCAGTCGCACCAGATGCTTCCGTCCTCTAGAAGAACAGTGACACGGTGTAAGGAGCAGTGCCTGAAGCAGCTGGGCTAGTTTCAGTCTTTTCTAGTAAGGCTCTCCCTCCAAAAATGTGCTGAGATGACCTGTGAACAGGGCTGAGCAAAGGGTGCGGTGGCAGTCACTGGATGTGGGTGTCCTTTGCAATGAGCTGCTTGGAAACAGAGCCTGGGCTTTGAGGAGAAAGGGAGCCAGGCTTTGAGGGACTGGCACAGAAACAGCCGTGCAGGGCTGACAGCTTGTGCAAAGGTGTGATGTCACGGCGCAGTGACACTACCAGGAACCTGCCTGCAACGCACACAGGCAGCAAGAAAACACTGGTAACCTTCCCTCACTAACCCTCAAAGCTTCTTCATCACTGCACTGAGAAATCCCACCCAGCACTAAATCTACAAGGGTTGTGTCCTCAGAGGCAGCAGGGACGTGCTAGTTGCAGGCATATCTTATTCTCCCCGTTCTGCTTTCTGCAGCGGGAACCCAGCACTCCTGCTCCTGTACTCACTGCCAGTTTGTCCTTGACCACGCTGGCCGTAGCAGCGATCGTGCAGGCCGTGTCATGCTGCACAACTTGGGTGAACTCGGCCAGGTCCCGCTTCATGAATTCCAAAGCTTCTGTGGACTGCAGGAGGACAACAAACAAACTGCCTCATCTTCTGGTCTCAGCAAAGCTACGGCTGCTCTGGGAACACCTCACGCGCACAGACATGAAACGCAGGAGCCTTTATCTCAAGGGGTAGAGCCGCAGGAAGCAGAGTAACAACGGCAAACAGCCACACGCGAACCGCGCCAGAGCATTTTTTAAGTTAAAAGCCGGAAAAGAGAAAAGAAGGGAAAAAACAACAGGTGTGGAAGAGGTGTGTAATTAACACCGGCAGCGCTGCCACGAGAGGGAAGTGACACATCGGAACGCGGTGCTGCGGGCACGAACCCGGGCACGAACCCGGGCACGAACCCGGGCACGAACCCGGGCACGAACCCGGCCTCGCCGGGCCCCGCCGCCCCGCGCAGCGATCCGCTTTACCTTCTCCTTGACGGCCTGGTAGCTCTGCTGCAGCCAGCTCCGCCACCAGCCCGCGTCCTCCCTGCCGAGGGACGCACACATCATCAGCCGCCCCGCCCCGCCCCGCTCCCCCGCGCTGCCGGTCCCGCCGGTCCCGCCCCGCCCGCTCCCCGCGCCCCTCAGCCCCCCGCGCTCACCCCTCCGCCATCTTGGCGGCGTGACGTCACCACTATTTACCGACCCCTCACCCCGCGAGCCCCGCCCGCCGCGGAGGGGCGGAGTTCCGGGAGAGCGCCCCCCTGCTTCCGGGGAGACGCTTCCTGCTGGCGGGACGGCCCGGCGGCGCGGGGAGGTGAGCGGGGCGGGTCGGTCCGGTCGGGAGGGGGCCGGGTCGGGCCGGGTCGGTGCTGCGAGGGTTCCGCGCTGTGAGGGTTCCGCTCTGCGCTTTTGCCTCCAGCTGTCTCTGCTGTTCCCTCCGCAGCCATGGAGATGCAGTCGTACTACGCCAAGCTGCTGGGGGAGCTCAACGAGCAGCGCAAGAGGGACTTCTTCTGCGACTGCAGCATCATCGTGGAGGGGAGGATCTTCAAAGCGCACAAAAACATTCTGTTCGCCAACAGCGGCTACTTCAGGGCCTTGCTGATCCATTACATCCAGGACAGCGGGCGGCACAGCACGGCCTCCCTGGACATCGTCACATCGGAGGCCTTCTCCGTCATCCTGGATTTCCTTTACTCCGGGAAGCTGGATCTCTGCGGGGAGAACGTCATCGAGGTCATGTCTGCGGCTAGCTACTTGCAAATGACGGACGTGGTCAACTTCTGCAAAACCTACATCAGGTCCTCGCTGGATATCTGCAGGAAAATAGAGAGGGAAGCCGCTTTCTACCAGGCTGACAGCGGGAGCGGGGGCTCTGCGAGAGAGGGCCCCTCACACAGCACCAAGGGCCAGGGCTCTGCCTCAGCCCTGCGGGAAAAGGAGAGGATCGTGGACTGCCAGAGCGACCCTCCCTGCGGCGAGTGCGCCCGCTGCCATCCCCTGGAGCTGGTGGTGAGGGACCCCGGGGGCAGTGACTCCCCGGATGATGCTAACTCTTCCCTGCCCAAGGGGGTGGAACCCAAGGTCGAGTTTGATGCAGATGAGGTAGAGGTGGAAGTGGGTGGGCGGCTGCAGCAGTACCCAGCTCCATTGTCTCTGGAGCAGATGGAAGAGGGGCTGCACGGAGGGCAGGCGATGGACCTGGCTTGCAATAACTATCACATGAAGCAGTTCCTAGAGGCCTTGTTGCGCAACAGCTCGGCTCAGAGGAAGGATGACGTAGTTCATCACTTTGTTCGGGGCTTTGAGGGTAGGCCAGAGGACGCAGGGGTAGCCATGAGCTCCATGATGGACATTCACAGCGACTGGTATGGTGAGGACACAGGTGAGAGGACTCGAGGGTCAGTCGGTGATTGGTGAGGAAACCGCTTAGTCGTGCGACCTCTGTTACTCTTTCTTGTACAGGAATACGTTGCTGAATATTATGCCATAGTGAAATAAACTGTTGTTCTGGACTTCAAATGAAAGCTGTACTCGTTTATTCGGTGCAGCATTTGGAAGGTAAGTATTTGTGACAGGTTCCGTGGTCTCTTTGAAACAGGTTCTGGAGCTCAGTGTTGGTGACCCTCTGAACAATCTCATTTGGAACCCTGTTGAATGGCAGGCAAATTTAAAACTCTGGAATTGTGAGAAGATTATTCTTTTTTAGAAGCACGAGTGGGAAGATCAGTTGGGCTGCTCCAGGAGGGGTGTTCTGTATGAGCAGATACACCAGCATTAGCTTATTCTGCTGGAGCTCCTTCCAGTTAATCGTTTGAGGGGCAGTAGTCTGTTTGCTGTTACTTACTTTGACCTTCAAATAGACAGAAATCAATGTTATTCAGTAATACGTTACCTAGAATGGATTTTGAGAACGTGGAAAGCTTTAACCTGTGGTGCTGCATAAAGACTTTTACTTCCAGAGGCAGACTCTTTTTTCATCTGCTGGTCACCTGAGGTGCTGCTGCTTTCCCAAGCTCAGTGCCCCCTAGGATGTCCCATGCTGGCAGGAGTGTCTCCTAGCAGCAGTGTCAGGGACCTGCAGAAGAAAGTGGTCATGTCCTTAAGCATTTCTCCTGAAATGGACTCAAAGGATTTGGGCATTTTTCTGCTTACAGTAATGTTGGCAAACACCTTACCTCGTCCAAACTGTCTTACGAAGAAGGGAGGCAGCTGGCACACACTGCGAGTGAGGGACTGTTCAGGATATGGCAAATGGAGTAATGTGCAGGCAGCAGAAAGGAAATCTTTCATGGAATGCTCTATTCTAGATAGCAAGCTCTGACATTGTTGTTATTTCCAGTTCAAGTATGCAAGTGTGACCTTAAAACCAACAAAAACAATACGTTCTTGCAATGCTTTTAGGTAACAACTCTGGTACGGTCACTAATCCAGTCTTAGGGTCAGCAAAGCCTGAAGTTACAGAGCAGCCTGCAGCCACAGGATCACATCTGTGCTTTGTGATGTGCAGTGAGGTGAGAACATCAAACACACAGTTTACTCTTCCTCCTCCTTAAATCTTTGGATTGTTAATATTGAATTAAAAAGGAAATATTCACAAATTTGGTAGAGAACATCAGGTGCTAATGTGTGATTTAAATATCGAACATCTAGTATTAATATAGGAGTACCAAAAAAATGTGAACATCATAAGTAGGTGATGGGAGGAAAATAATTCCCAGCCTTTAGTGTTCCTGATTTCTTCAGCATTCTCAGGAGACACCAGGAATGACAAATGCATAATCCTGAATGCCCTGGTGGAGGGCACACAGCCCTGGAGTTTGGAAGCAAGGCAAATCTGCAGTCTGCTTTTGTTTTTGTACATGGAGGTCTCACCCAGGAGGGAGGTCCAAACCTGGGTGAGATTCATGTCACTTGATGGTGAACGACAGCTCGTACGTAGGCTGGTGCTGAAAGAAATGGGAATGCTCACGTAGGAGATCTTCAAATTTAATTCCCCATTTTTGCATCTAAGTACGTGAATGTCCATGTGGTCTGAGTGTAGGAAAAGTAAAATTTAATTGGGGAATGTATTGGAATCCTTGATCCTATTAAGGGTAGCAGTAACCTATGAAAAAAACAGAGTTTTTATGGCAGTGACCACACTGCACTGACAGCAGCTCCTGAGCACCAAACTAAATGGCTTCTTAAAGATAAAGTTAACTTTAAAGTTAACTTTCAAGGGGCTTGGCCGTCCTCAAAGGGTTTTGAAATTGCACAGCACAGAAATTCCAGGTAAGCCAAACACAAAAAGAGTGGAACATGAAATTCTTCTGACTCAGATTGGCAGTGAGGACAAGGAGCCAACGCTGCTGAGCCGCTGAGCTAACGCGCTGCTTTCCTTCCGAAAGGTGATGTGTTAGTTGTGCCAATCAAGCTTCACAAATGCCCGTTCTGTCCCTACACGGCCAAGCAGAAGGGAATCCTGAAGCGGCACATCCGCTCGCACACCGGAGAGAGGCCGTACCCCTGCGAGACGTGCGGGAAGCGCTTCACGCGCCAGGAGCACCTCCGGAGCCATGCCTTGAGCGTAAGTGTGGCGGGTCCTGGGGGCAGACTGCTGATGTTGTTTCCTGAGCACGTTTCCCAAAACATGTTGCCGACGTGAGATAAGCTTTGCTAATGATAAGTTTAAGCCACTGATGCTGGATTTGGTCGTACTTGTGTAGCCCCACGATTCTGTTGCTGGAAATGTGGAGTTGCTGCCCTGTAGCTTCACTGGAGGTGTTTGTTTTAGGAGCATCCAAGCCAGCACCCTTGAAACAGCCGAAGCTACGAGCTGCCTTCTTTACAGTAACCTGTTATTTTTAACTTCAGGTGCATCGATCGAATAAGCCAATTATCTGTAAAGGTTGCAGGAGAACGTTCACGAGCAGCCTGTCTCAAGGATTACGACGCTTTGGTTTGTGTGACAGCTGCACTTGTGTGACCACTACTCACGAGGACTCGATGCCCATTAACCTCAGTCTGATGGAGCCATCGTCGGAGGGCCAGGAGAAGGGTGATCCCGATAACGACTGGCCCATTTACGTGGAGTCTGGGGAGGAGAACGATCCTGCTGAGGATGATGATGCTGAGGACAAACAGGAAATCCACAGGAGCTTATCAGACCGAGAAACACTCACGTAGCAGTGGGAGGAGGTGGGGAGGACTGAAAGTCCCTCTCCGACAGCGGTTGGTGTGCAACAGGAAACTTTGTATTTATCCACTTAGAGAGACTGAGTTGGTTTCTTTTTTATGAATCAGTTTTTTAATAGAAGAATGGGAAGAATTAGAATTCTTAATTTAAGTTTTCAGTGCTGTGCACCAGAATCCTGTGAAGGATCTTCTGCCGGGGGTTCACAGAGGTTTTCTCTGAGCCATGCCCGAAGAGGCGCATTCTGTATGCAGATCACCTGTTGTGTTGATAACAGGTTGCTTCAGATAACATTGTCATGTTCCTTAATCCCTGGTCTGAAAGGGACACCGTCCTCTCTGTGAAGATCAGATCAGAAGAAATGTGATTTTTGTCCTTACCTTGGACTTCTCTGAACTGTGATCTTTCTGTACTAGGACAGTATTATCTAAAGTTAAACCTTGTGTCTTTTCATAGACTTGCTGTGACCTGGAAACCAGGGCAGGCGTGTCAGGATAACAAAAATATGCTGCTGATGAAAGCATAGAAAATAAGAATAAATACATTTCACATATCCTTAACTACAAGTATGTAGAGAAGAAGTTTTTCTGAGTTCTTTTTACCACATCTTCGTCTTTCAAGAGCTCAGACTACAGATCTTCAGGTGTGCCCTATACTTCACTTAGACACCAGCAGTTTTTGCTTAAACACTAAGCACACACAGTGGTGTCTGTTGCCTCGGCCTCTCAGCTTTGAGTGAACTGCCCAGTTCTCTCTACGTTTCACAGTAGAAGTTAGGAGCTCTCCGTCGGTTGCTCAGGAATCCCAGTTCCAGTAGAGTAACTCATCGGATTCGCAGCTGATGGAGCTGAGGAGCAGTGAGGCGCACGTCGGGGAGCTCTGCATATAGAACAGCACGGTGGAGCTTTTTAGAAGCACTTGGCTGAGAAATCTTAGAATTTTTTACTGTCCTCTTTGTATGCAAATCCTTTTCCTCTGCTTTCTTTCCCTCTTTGGCAATCTTTTGCACAGCTTGTATTGCTGTATAAACTCCTACAGGTATTGGGGTTTTTAAACTCTGTTGTGGATCTCCTGTTCCATTGCTGGGCTAGTAGATGAAGGTTGGCTTTCCAGTGAGGTGAGATTTTTACCTTTACAGGTAAAACTGAGTTGACATGAGCTATGAGCAGCCAGCCTGGGAAGCTTTAGAAGGAAGCACCACCAACAGAAATTCTGTTTGCGTGGTAACTACTGTTCCCTAAAGAGACAGAACTGAAAGATGCTCTTAAGAAAGACATAATGCCTCTTTGCTGTTCTGCTCATGAGTGTAAAATGAAAAGGCAAACTGTGCACAGGTCTTTCTAGCTGAAGTGCCAGATTGGCAGATGTCCCCAGACACGGCTGATGAAGGACGAGCAGTTCCTCCCACCTTTACATGGAGATAATGGCATCTCTTGCTATGTTTCTTTTCTCTAACTTAAGCTGAGTGAGTTTTCAGTAGTTCCTATTTGAGAACATTTGTAATTTTAGTTTGTAATAGCTGAATGGTATCACAATGGCACGTAGAAAAATCTCAGTGGGACAGGACAAAAAGAGTCCAGGGCTCTATAGTCCTCGTTATTACTCATCTAACCTGAGACTGTCCTGTGCAGATGCCAGATTTGGAGCTGAGCTCCTCTGACAATTTGGCTGTAGTTCCGAAATCGGAACAGAACGTTGCCTTGCACGTGGTGCCAGCATGCTTGGAATGCCACCTCCATCCTGCGAGCACCAACATTCTGAACTGCTGCTTGATTTTTATTGAGTACGTACCACTTCAGACGGTGGGTTTTTTTGGTGTCTGATTATCTGATAATGGAAGGACGTCTGTGAGTAAGAACACCCAAAAATTCACGTTGTCTGTGTTTGCCAGGAGATGAGCTCACTAATGAAAGTGAGATAAGAATGTAAATAGGGATCCACAGTGATATTTAGTGATATTTAGGCATCCCGAGGCAGCAGGACTGGTCATAAAGACACCAGGTCGTTGTAAATATTGGTAGAGGCAGCTAGAGTGGGATCTCTGAGCGTGGTTCTGCTGCTGTCAGGAGCTTCTCCTGCTGCGTGGCTGCACAGTTCTGAGGAGCAGGGCAGCGAACTCAAGGGCGTCCGGAGTAGGGGAAGTGAAGCTCTTGTGAAAGTGTGTGATAAAAGCTGCAGGAATGACTGCAGAGACCTTCAGCAATGTTACTTCAGTCTGCTTTCTTTGGTCTTAGAGGTTGTTCTCGTGTGTCTTGTGCGTAGGGAATGGAGCTGTGTTATGGTTTGTGTGACTCTGAGTAGGGCTGGGGTGTTCCGGATTGGAAGTGACCACCAAAATCGATGTTTGCTGTTATCTGTCATATTGTGAGCTTTGTTTTCAATGGAGTCCTTCAGCTTTTGTATTCAGTAGCAGAGGATGGAGTTTACCCACATTCTTGTGACCAAATGTTCATGTCAGTGTTTGCTGTGCTCTCCATGAGTTTTCGATGTTCTCCTGAAATCCTCCCCTGTGATTGCAGCCTCCACGAGCTTTGAGAAAATGATGCAGCTGTTATAAAATATTCATATGGTGCTTAAGGAAAAAAAAAAAAAAAAAAAAAAAAGGTTTTTATGAAGCTCATTTCTAACATAATCTCTTTCTCGAAGTTTTTAAAGGCCACACAGACCGTGTATTTCCAAGTCCCAGCTCCGTGTGATTGACTCTGTTCAGGAGCATAGGATTTAGCGTACTTTGCACAGGACTGCGCTGTGTTTCACTGAAGGGATACGTGCTGCACTGCTACTCGTAGGGCACTGAACCGATTGGTGCCAGACCTTGTAAGCCTTCCATCGTGGTCATTTCATGTAGTGATGTTTTGTAAGGCAGTTTCATAACTGGAGTCCTTTTGTCTCAGTGATGAATTCCCATAACCTAACCTTACTTGTAGACGTGACTTAACGTTCTCAACCTTTCTGACTGTCAAGGAAATAAAACTGAGACTGTTCTGAGAGGGCTCCTTTGGGTTTATTCTTTTACTTTTTGTATCTGTTGGAAAGTTATCGTAGCGAATCAGTGTCTGAGTGGAGACTCATGTCTCCATTTCTTGGTGTTAACACTTCTTTGCAGTGGCATTGGGTGTTTCACGTATGGACCTTTTCAAAACCTGCCTTTGAAGTCTGTGCTGAAAGCCTGTATTTCTCTGTTGCTTTAGAATACTGTGAGCTGGGAACAGTGCTTGTTTTTCCCCCACCTTTTTACAGCGAAATACAATTGCTTTTATTTTATTGGGTTCTTTACATTCATACGTTATCTTTCAGACAAGCCCGGAAATTCCACGTTTCCAAACCCATTGGAATGCCACTTCTTATGCTCATTAAACGTTTTATCACCATTAAAGGTTTTTTGGCCCTTCTGCCTGCGGGGATTTGTGCGACTCTGATTTTCCCAGATGCCATCGGAAGGAGCTCAGCCTGGGACAGCCCTGCTGCTGCCTCCAGCGAGTCGCACCCGCGCGGGTTTGGAGTTGGAGCTGTGATGTCTCACTTGTGAGACAGTGCTCTTTGTAACACAGGATCCCCAGGGCAACAATGTGCAGCCCCACCTCAGAGGCAATTTACCCTTTTTAAGGGGTGGGGATAAAATATTTAAGTGCTTTCACTAACTTTTTTTTTTTTCCTTCAGTGGTGGATTACTGAATTTTCTTTGTTGTGTGTTCAATATATGCACTGTATGTTGTTGTGTGTAGCCCAGTTCTTTTATAGATAAAGAACATAAAGTGTTAAATGTTCATCTCACAGTAAGTGTACTTAATTTTTTCCTTTTTCCCACTGAAAGGGGGGACAGCAGTTACTTACAGGACTCAGTATAAACCTGTGAGGTCCTTTAAACTGGAAATGTAACGTGGAGCAGATCGGGCAGGGTTACTGTGGAGAAGAGCTGCGCTCAGAAGGAACATGCAGATCATAACTGCAAATGCTGAGAACGTAGAAATGATGTAATGGAGTGGTGAGGTGTGGTGAAAGGTGATGTGTTCACAGAGTAACCGATGGATTTCAGTGCTTGGAGCAGCTCTGTCAGCTTTGTGTGGGGCTCCGCAGGCGCTGGGGACGCAGTGGGCACTGTGCAGATGCAGGAGCTGCTCCCTCGCTCAGCGCCGACGTTTTGCAGCAGTCAGCAATCCGACCTCTTCTCTTTAAAGTCATTTTTCAGTCATTCTCTAAAAAGCAGAGTCAGCCTTGCCCTGGAACACCTCCAGCTGCCGTGAGGAGCACCTCCCCGCAGCGCTGCTCAGCTCACTCCCATTGGATCGACCCTCCCAGCAGTATCTCAGCTTCAAGGGGGACCTTCTTGGCCACAGACAGTAACTGCAAAATGCAGAAATGATCAGTGTGACGTTTGTGACGTGTACTGTGCAGAGCAGGATGAGTCCTGGTGCAGGAGAAGACCAAAGCTGTACTCCACGGCTGCTCCTAGCTGCACTGGGAGCACCTCGGGGTGACTTTCCTGGAGCATTCTGAGCATTCCGAACGCTCGCAGCACCTTTCGTTTACTTTAGATATCACTGCATTTTTTTTTTTTCTACTGTTAGAATTCTGTTCCTGAGCTCTGTTAGCACTGGTGCACACTGGTGAGCTCTGTGCTGGGAGCAGCTGGCCAGGTCAAGAACAAACACTGTTCTTTGCAGAAGGGCCTTTCCAGCGCAAGAAGTATTTGGGACATGGAAGTGGTGGGGGGAATGGTGAGGATGAAGAGGGCTCTGTGTCGTGTGCCACACACAGCGGATGCGGGTCAGAGCTGGAGCAGCAGTGTCCGTCTGCTGGAAGGAGCCGCGTGGCCGTGGATGCATCGCATGAAACGTTTCTGGTTGATAATTAACACCATTGTCATGAACGGTGAAGAAATCCATGCGAAATGCTGCACGAACTCCAGACACTTCCTCGTGCTCAGGAATGATTCACTGGAGCTGCTCGGGCACGGAGCGCACATCGAAATGGGAAAGGAGGCGGAATCAGGAGAAATACAGACATTTATTAAAAAGGGGATTTAAAGTGGTGAAAAATGCTGACACAGCATCAACAGATGTAAATGGAGTGTGAGGTGGCAGAGCGGGAGAGTGCTCCTCAGCACCGGGGAGAAAAGGCGTTGGAAATCCTCCTGCTGCGGTGGGGAAAGGAACGCAAATTGCTTCAAGATGGAATGTCTTCAGTTTATGCGAGGGAAGGCTGAAAGGACACCAAGCACAGGGCTCCGGCAGAACGGCTCCCACGGGAAAGCAACAAACACGTTTAGCAAATAAGCGGGGTGTCAGGACAGTGGTGGCACGAAGAGGATGGCGAAAGATACCGAACTTCAGCCGACAGAAGTGGAGATGTTGAGGTTAGCACGATCTGAGACACGGCGCCTTTTTTTTTTTTTTTTCCCCCAAAGACAACTGAGACGTGAAAAGAAAAGATATTTCATTTCCACTCGGGGAGGCTGCAGACAAGTTAAGGAAGGATTCGGGTCATCGAGGCCCGCGTTATACATAAAGGTGCGAGAAGGAAGCATCTGGGGCATCACATCCCCTCCCGGGCGGCACGCGGGTGCGAGAGAGGAAGGCGGCGAGGGCTGCGGGGCGGTCAGGCGGAGGGAGCTGCCGGGCTGCGCCTGCAATCGGTGCGTTGCCCCTTTAATTGTGTCCCCAGCCCTCGGGCGTCTGTGTCCAACGCCCACGTCAGCAAATACCTTTTGTTTCTCTCCGGTTCGGGCTCGCGGGGCTCGGGGCCGCGGGAGCAGGGCGCTGAGCGCGCCCCGACAGCAGCCGGGGATCCCGCATCCTCCGCCCGCCCCTCGGAGCAGCGCGGCCGAGCGAGCGGCACCGCCCGCGGAACCCCGGCGGTGAGTGGCGGCCGCGCGGAGCGCCGGCGGCTCGGAGCGGGCGGCGGGGCGGACGGAGCCCGGGCGCGGGCTGCAGCCGGGACCGCGCTCGGGTCCGCGGGCCGCGGGGCGGCCGTCCCGGGAGCTCGACGGCGCCGGGAGCGCCGGGCGGGCGGGCGCCATTTGCGGCCCCGGGCGCGGCCGCGAGAAGCCGGGCGCGGCAACAAAGGGCTGCGCGGGAGCGGGCGGCGGGTGCGCGGCGAGCGGGGCCGGGAACGGAGAGAGGGGGTGGGGAGTCGGGGACGGGGGCGCGGGCAGCGGGGCCGCGGGGGGGGGGCGGCTCGGGCCACGGCGGGCGCCCGGCTGCGGGCGGCGGGAGCGGGGACGAGCGGAGCCGGGGCTCCGGTACGGCGGGCGGAGCGGGCGGAGCGCCCAACGCCGAGCGGAGCCGAGGGCGGCGCGCGGCCCGGGACGGCGGGCGGAACTCCGCGGTGCCCGCGGCGGCGGAGGCGGCCCCGGGGCGGCGGCACGCCGTGCCAGGCGGCGGATCCGCGCTCGGGCGTCCCGGGCTGCCGGCGGCCGAGCGGCCAATGCGGGCGGGGCGCGGCTGAGTGGCGGCGGCGGCGGCCAATGCCGGGGGAGCCCGGGCCGGGCGGGATGCGGCCGGAGCGGTGTCGGTCGCCGAGTTCCCGTTCCTGGTCCCTCGGGCGGCGGAGGATTGGAGCCCGGCTGCGGCGAGGCCGTGCGGCACCGGCAGCCCGTGCACGGGCGGGGGCTGCGGCTGCCGGAGGGCTCCGGCTCTGATGGTGAACGCGTGAGCGCTGTGCGGCTGCCGGAGGGTTCCCCATCTCCTACACCCGTAGGATGCAGCTGCTCCCAGTTGCAGCCTTGACATCGCTGCCAGATGGCAGGGACGGGCTCGGCCGGTCTCATGCCATCCTTTCCGAACATTAATGTATGGCCGAGGATATTTGGATGTTGTGATTTTAATGTATTTGTGTGTTTAAATGAGATCGTTCCCGAGGTATCCCTCACCGTGGGTCTGACATCCTTGGTGAGCTGCTCAACGTGGAAGTCGGGACTATTTTTCTTCTCGTTTTTGGTTTTCTAGAGGGACACCACATCTTTTTTTGGAATGGAGATTTCTTCCCACCAGTTCCATCTCCTGCAGCAACTCAATGAGCAGCGCAGGCAGGACTTATTCTGCGACTGCAATATCCTGGTGGAGGGGAAGGTCTTCAAGGCACACCGCAATGTGCTGTTCGCCAGCAGCGGGTACTTCAAAATGCTCCTTTCCCAGAGCTCGAAGGAAATGACTCAGCCCACCACAGCCACTTTCCAGGCGTTTTCTCCGGACACGTTCACAGTTATTCTAGATTTTGTGTATTCGGGCAAGCTGTCTCTCACCGGTCAGAACGTCATCGAAGTCATGTCAGCCGCCAGCTATCTCCAGATGACCGACGTTATCAGCGTGTGCAAAACGTTCATCAAGTCGTCGCTGGACATCAGCGAGAAGGAGAAGGATCGCTACTTCAGCCTTTCAGACAAAGAGGTGAATTCCAACGGCGCGGAGCAGCCGTGCTTGTACAGCGCTGGCTGGAGAGCAGAGAGCAGCCCCCCACACTCACACTTAAACCCAGATCAAGGGACGTGTATGAGGGGGAACGCTTGGAGCAATTTCAACTACTATCCGGCTTCTCAAAGAAACACACAGCAGCAGCTGTCTAAACACGACCAACGGCAGGACTCCGTAAAGAAAGCCCGGCACCTGGGACTGCAGCAACCTTCTGACATTCCTCACTATAAATCGAGCAAGCTCGAGGACAGGGCTGCCGAGCCTGCCGGCCACGGTTCTCAGTCCGAGGACCAGGTTCAGATTGAGACAGAAGTGGAATCTCCCCACGTGGGGTACCAGTACGGCCAAGGCTCGGACGTGATCTCCAGGAGCTTGGCCGTACCGCAGCAGGAGCACGATTCGCCCCGTTCTTCTGGCAAATCCAAGTCTCCAAAAGCAGATGAGCAGTATCCAAGCATGCCCTCGATCGTAGGCGTGATGGGCGGCTGGGCTGAAGGTAGGAGGGCTGCGGGCACGCAGCTGCCTGTGTCGGTGAGAAAATACTCACTGCATTTGCCCAAAGTGCACTGTGTTTTAATGTGAGCTTGGAGAGCTAAGGTCTCGTTTTTGAGAATGGGAGCAGATAAGTTTAGCTTTTCAAAATGTGTAGTCTGTAGTGTCTTTACAGCTGTAGGGTCACCATCTTTTTTTAAGCTGACTTTAATAGAGCTATAGTCTGCTCCTTTTCCCTTGTACGTTTGTGTAATTTACACAGAAGCTGTACCTGAAAAGATCAACAGTATATTATAAAAATAGAAATGATTTTCTGTTCCGTTTCTGTTCCTTTCTGTTCCTTTCTGTAACTAGAACGAGTGGATGTGTTACAGCTTCTTTCTAAAATCCAGTTCTTTCCGAACAGATGATCTGCCCAGGATGAGGTTCAAGTGCCCATTCTGCACTCACATGGTGAAAAGAAAAGCGGATCTGAAGCGTCACCTTCGGTGCCACACGGGGGAGCGGCCGTACCCGTGCGAGGCGTGCGGGAAGAGGTTCAGCAGGCTGGATCACCTGAGCAGCCATTTCCGGACGGTCCGTGTCTGTAGGAACCGTGTGGTCTGTCTCAGCACGATTAAACACGGTGCCAGTCTATCTGGTTGATTTATCAGCTCCCCATGCAGAAGAGGGACTAGATAATTCATTCGCTTTTGCTTTAGTCCACTTGAAGCATAACCCCTCTGAATGGGGATGAATTTCTGGTAATCCGTGGCTCGCACAGTGCTGCTCTGAGCTCTGTAAGAGGGATTAAGGGCACAGCTACAGTTCCCGTGCTTGTTTCACGTTCAGTGTTTGACTGCCTCTCAGAATGAGCTACCATTTGACACCGCTCTAGCTTTGCTTCTTGTCATCTTAAAACACCTTCTGTCTGATATAATCTAACCGTATTCATTTCAATTTTCCCAGATTCATCAGGCTTGTAAGCTTATCTGCAGGAAGTGTAAGCGGCACGTGACTGAACTCACAGGACAGGTGGTCCAGGAGGGGACGAGGCGCTACAGGCTCTGCAATGAGTGTCTGGCTGAAGCTGGCATAGACAGCATCCGCATTGACTTGGAGGCCGAAGCGCCCCTTGAATTTCCACCAGACGGGGATAAGGATTCCAGGTGGCACTACGGGGAAGACAACAAATCTGATGTGGAGATTGTGGAGGATGGGTCATCCGATTTGGTCATCCAGCAAGTTGATGACAGTGAGGATGAAGCAGATGAAAAGGAAGTAAAACCAAATATTCGGTAGTGGCGAGACAAACGTTAGTGCATGGAATTCCTTTTACGTGGAAATCCTGTCTTGACCACGAGCCCTCCACCAGCCTGTCGTCTACAAAGACCTGTTGGTCTCTCTTGGAAAGGGAGCAGGTCCAAACTTGCATGTGTTTATGGACATATCATTGAGTCCATCCTGAGTTTTGCTATCGAAATACCCATACTTTGCTTCATTAGAAATAATCCACCCTTAAATGGAGTAAGGGATGAATGTGGAAGCTGAAGTACTACATGGATGAGGTTTCACAGTAGGCAGCGAGTCTCTTCTCAAAACCTCTTTCAAAGAGGTAAGTCTGAGTACTTAAAAAAAAGTTGCACACCATTGTAAATTACTCTTCAGCATTCAGAAATAAAGATAATTTTCCATGAAATTTCATTAAGTCTTCATATTATATTATGATAGAAAAGCTAGGCGAAGAAGTGAGAAAAAGCATATAAACATTTTTAGCACAGAACTGGAAAAGCATTTCACTGCAAAATGTATTCACTCCAAAAATTGGGAACTCAGACTGAGACGTGTCTTTACAGCCCTTTGTAGAATACTCTTTTTTTTTTTTAATACCAGCGTCTGTGGGTGTAATCCACCAGGACTCCAGCAAAGGCTCTGGCTCCGTGCCCCGCAGTGCTGTGGAGGTGGGCAGCCTGCGGGGGGATACGTGCACCCCGTGCTGGGTAAATGGTGCACGGAGCTCCGTCCCGCTGCTTGCCGGGCTCAGGGGTGCTCCCTGGGGTCGGAATCGAGGCCGGCCCTGCTCTGTATCTTCACTGATGATCTGGACGAGGGGACTGAGGGAGGAAGCGTCCGTCTGCCTGAGCTTCCATGGCCCCACGGAGCATGGCCGGGCTGAGGCTGCTGCGGTGAGCTTCACAGGACCGAGAGCAGCCCCAGGTTTCAGTTAAGGGAATGCTGCCTGTGACAATGGGTGTGGGGCAGAGCAGATGGAAAGCTGCGTGGGGAACCACGTCTGGGTCTGGGATGGGTCAAGGGAGGGGGAAAACGGCGTCACTGCAGGGCTGAAGCCTGAACTGCCAACAGCAGAGGACCATATTGCGAATTTTTGTACCCGGGAAGCCTTTAGAAGCACAGGGATTTCTGGATCAATATTCAATTTAATCAATTAATTGTGAATCTAAGAGTAGGGAGGACTGGATTCTTTAGGTGAGATGCAGAGTGGCTCAGTGGGCAAACGGAACCATCTGCCCATGGGAGGACATCAAGGATAAGGAAATGAATTCCTCGGGTGAACAGAACTGCTTTCCTACATCGTTGTTATGCTCAGTACCACAAGGAAATGTTTGCAGTCATTTTTAGGCAACTTATTAAGCTTGGAGTCAGAGCTCTACGCTGCACTCCCCACGGGTCAGTTATGTTTTGTATTTAAACACCATTTTACATCCACTGCTTTAATTTCAGCTGTCGTTTCCTTATTTTTGTATTACAAGCCAAATGTTAAGTGCCTTATATTTTCTGTTCTTCGTTTTACATACCCAATCATATATTTTGTTTGTTTCCCTCTAAATTAAAGTAATGCCATTTTATTTTCTTTTAATCTCCTTGCGTTGCATCTCGTGATTGCCTTCTTCGTGCTCCTCGTGGGATTATACACCAGAATCAGCAGAAATGACATCTTCTTTTTGCAAAGACCAGAAAGGACTGTTACCAAGAGCTGCCAGGAGCTGACTTGAACGTTGCTTTAACTTGTCAAGTCACACAGAAGACAGTTCCTTTTGTCCTGTTCAATGATCTAAACTTCTGAAGATGGCAAAAACATTCATTTACTGTGGGCTGTGAGGACGGCCACGGGCACTGCAGGTCTCTGTAGAAGGGGAATGGATCAGATACTGACGCCGTCACACATGGAGTCCTTTCTTTGCTCCTTGCTCTGAGATATTCCATCCTCCAAGATTTTGGCACCCTTCCTTCTTTTCCTTCAATAGAAGGTTGCGAGAAACCCATCTGTGTTAGGTATAAAACTGTTATGAGATACACGGCAACATTTCCTCCCTGGAGCATCTGGTCACTGACAACGACTGCTCCATGTCCTGGCCATGCCAGGATCTTCATTTCTTCCTTTTTCTTTGGTAGTCCGCACAAATCCTTGGCTTTGAAGTCCAGATGTTCCAAGCAGGGCTATCGGTACCATAACCAGCTCAGAAACGCCGGACCTGCCAGCTGGTTCAGTGCTTTGGTTTTGGATGTCCTCCATTGTTTGAACACAACACTTTCCTGTTATAAAAGTGCTGTTATCGAGCAATGCAGTACATCCCACTCCACAGAACTAGAAATATTTCCCACTCCTTCCACGCACGAGAGCCGTGCAGCCTCCAACAACAACAGCGCAGTGTGCGGGGCGGCGGCGCGCTCCCGGGCGGCACGCGGGTGCGAGAGAGGAAGGCGGCGAGGGCTGCGGGGCGGTCAGGCGGAGGGAGCTGCCGGGCTGCGCCTGCAATCGGTGCGTTGCCCCTTTAATTGTGTCCCCAGCCCTCGGGCGTCTGTGTCCAACGCCCACGTCAGCAAATACCTTTTGTTTCTCTCCGGTTCGGGCTCGCGGGGCTCGGGGCCGCGGGAGCAGGGCGCTGAGCGCGCCCCGACAGCAGCCGGGGATCCCGCATCCTCCGCCCGCCCCTCGGAGCAGCGCGGCCGAGCGAGCGGCACCGCCCGCGGAACCCCGGCGGTGAGTGGCGGCCGCGCGGAGCGCCGGCGGCTCGGAGCGGGCGGCGGGGCGGACGGAGCCCGGGCGCGGGCTGCAGCCGGGACCGCGCTCGGGTCCGCGGGCCGCGGGGCGGCCGTCCCGGGAGCTCGACGGCGCCGGGAGCGCCGGGCGGGCGGGCGCCATTTGCGGCCCCGGGCGCGGCCGCGAGAAGCCGGGCGCGGCAACAAAGGGCTGCGCGGGAGCGGGCGGCGGGTGCGCGGCGAGCGGGGCCGGGAACGGAGAGAGGGGGTGGGGAGTCGGGGACGGGGGCGCGGGCAGCGGGGCCGCGGGGGGGGGGCGGCTCGGGCCGCGGCGGGCGCCCGGCTGCGGGCGGCGGGCGGCGGGAGCGGGGACGAGCGGAGCCGGGGCTCCGGTACGGCGGGCGGAGCGGGCGGAGCGCCCAACGCCGAGCGGAGCCGAGGGCGGCGCGCGGCCCGGGACGGCGGGCGGAACTCCGCGGTGCCCGCGGCGGCGGAGGCGGCCCCGGGGCGGCGGCACGCCGTGCCAGGCGGCGGATCCGCGCTCGGGCGTCCCGGGCTGCCGGCGGCCGAGCGGCCAATGCGGGCGGGGCGCGGCTGAGTGGCGGCGGCGGCGGCCAATGCCGGGGGAGCCCGGGCCGGGCGGGATGCGGCCGCTCCGCCGCTGCTCCGCGCGGTTCCCGTTCGTTTCCGTGGGCTCCGAACCGCGTCCGTGGGCGCGGTCTGATGGGCCGCGCGGAGTTCTCGCTGTTGTTTTACATCCTCTGGTCTGTGGCTGCGCGGTGCGGAGATGAAGCGATGTTGCGTTTGTGATAATGTGCAGAGCTTTAATATTTCAACGCAGGGCTCATCTCTTCAAGGAGGGCTCAGCCCCGTCCGTTTAGTTTTACACTGCCACGATTACGTTCGTTTTTTTTTTTTTTTTTTTTGCTTTAGAGCAAGACCTTCCATCGCTCCCTCACTGGGATGGAGATTTCTTCCCACCAGTTTCACCTCCTGGAGCAGCTGAACGAGCAGCGGAAGCAGGACCTGTTCTGTGACTGCAGCATCCTG
Source organism: Oreortyx pictus (assembly GCA_036925125.1). Taxonomy (NCBI): domain Eukaryota; kingdom Metazoa; phylum Chordata; class Aves; order Galliformes; family Odontophoridae; genus Oreortyx; species Oreortyx pictus. The sequence goes on along the minus strand of JAUPFR010000026.1, from coordinate 556,680 downwards.
GTGGAGGGGAAGGTCTTCAAGGCACACCGCAATGTGCTGTTCGCCAGCAGCGGGTACTTCAAAATGCTCCTTTCCCAGAGCTCGAAGGATGCCAGTCAGCCAACTGTAGCTACTTTCGAGGTCTTCTCTCCAGAGACATTTATGGTTATCCTGGACTTTGTGTATTCCGGAGTATTGCCTTTAACGGGACAAAATGTGATTGAAGTGATGTCGGCAGCTAGCTACCTGCAGATGACAGACATTCTGAACGTCTGTAAGACATTCATCAAGTCCTCTCTGGATATTAATGAGAAGGAGAAGGATCACTACCTCAGCCTTTCAGCCAAAAGTGCCAGCGGTGAACCTGCTCACGCATCGCTTTATCGTTCCAGGAGGAAAGCGAAGAGCAACCCGAGGCGCTCCTATTCCATCCCAGAGGAGAAGGCTAACGTGGTGAATGAGAACGCGTGGAGCAGCTACAGCACTTACCTGTCCTCACAGGTGATCCTTCAGCGGGCAGAAACACAGCTGTCAAAGAGGGGCAGGAGGCAGAGCTCGGCGAGGAAGCGCCGAAAGCATTTGGGATTGACGCAGACACGTGACTTCGTGCAGTGTAAATCCAACAGAGCAGAGCGGGCCGAGGGGTGCAGCGCGTCGGATTGCTGCCACAACTCCCGTGCTAAGGACGAAGCTGAATGTGATGCTGAGAATGATGTTGGGCATGATGAGGACGGATATAATCCCGAATCAGAAGTGACACCGAAGAGGTGGTCCGTGGCTCAACTGGAAGAACTTTCCCAAACTTCGGAGCTCATGGAATTAAAAGCGGAAGAGCTGTACAGCTCCGTGCCCACAGTTTTAGGTGTAATGAGCAGTTGGAATGAAGGTAAAAAGTACATTTGATTGGGCAAAGTTTGTTGTTTAGAGTCAGGTGAGGAAGAATACATCAAACACCAAATAGTCAGGGAGTAATCAGTAGTATTTTGGGGGGATTATATTTTCAGATTTCTTCTGTGCAGTGACAAACGAAGGGAAAATTGAACCGCTGCTTCTTTAAGCTTAACAATCCCAAACTGGCATAAAAGGCAGTGGGTGTTTGGCTCACGCCCGTCTTTCTCCCCAGCAGATGATCTCCCTCGCATGCGCTTCAAGTGCCCGTTCTGCACTCACACGGTGAAGCGCCGCGCGGATCTGAAGCGTCACCTTCGCTGCCACACCGGGGAGCGGCCGTACCCCTGCGAGGCGTGCGGGAAGCGCTTCACGCGGCTGGAGCACCTACGGAACCACTTCCAGACGGTACGGTACACCACGCCAGGCCATGCCACGCCATGCCACACCACGCCACACCACGCAGAGGCGGCCCAGAAGAGCGCCCTGTTTTGTTGGTACCAGCTGCTCAGCTGTGTCCATCCGTGCCCAGGGGGGTTGTGGATTCTCCTTCTCTGGAGATATTCAGGACCCGCCTGGACGCCTACCTGTGTGACCTGGTGTAGGGAACTGCTCTGGCAGGGGGGTTGGGCTCGATGATCTCTGGAGGTCCCTTTCAACCACTGTGATTCTATGATTCTATCACAGCACAACAGCTTCAGCTATTCATTATTCAGATTGGCAGGGTTTTTACCTTTATTTTTTAGGATGCCTCCCTGGTTTCTTTCTTTCTGACCGTAGTGGTTGTCAAATTCTCTTTAGATCCATCAGGCTGGCAAGCTGATCTGCAGGAAGTGCAAGCGCCACGTGACGGACCAGAGCGGCTGCGTTGTGCAGCAGGGAACGCGGCGCTACCGACTGTGCCACAAGTGTCTGACAGAAACGAACCCGGGCAGCACCCCTGAGGGTGCTGAACGCTCTCCTGTCAGCCCCGTGGGAAACAAGCACTCCAAGTGGGCTCTGGAGGAGGAGCAGAAGTCGGATGATGAGGCAGTGGAGGAGGAGCCGTATGATTTGGTTGTCCGACGTGTCAGTGATGGTGCTCCAGAGGAGACAGATGAGAAGGTGAAACCAAATCTTAGGTAGATATATCTGTATATTTGTTACTGCTCTATTCCAGATTAAATTGCTTGTGTTCTACCAACTAATACTGGTTTATTAGCTTCATTAAAATTAAACACTGTAAAAACTCTGCTGTAAGAAGCAAAATAGATACCTCCAACCTTATTTGCAGAAGGGCTTGCTCACTGTATTGGTGAGCAAAGCACGGATGTACTGATTAAACTCAAACACCACCAGCAGAAATCACTCACGCAGAAGTTCTTGCAGTCAGTGCTTTATTTCGACACAGAAACTTTATATACTAAAAAAAAAAAAAAACCTCACTAAAACCTGATTTAAAATGACCACAAAATAAAGCACCCATCATGCAGGCAGTGTTCCTTTCTCTGTCTGTTCTAAAAGAAAACGGGAGCTGACCCACACTGTCCTTCAGAGTGAAGCAGCTCTCACACGGCACAGAGCACAGTGGCTCTGTGCAGAATTCAGCCCCATCTCTTCCACACAGCAGCAACAAACACCCCGTACTCTTCCAGCACTAATAGGTGCCGCCGGGACTCCTCGTGCAGCCGTGTGCCTTCAGATTGCATCTGGGGATTTATGTACAGCAAGGCAGCACCACCTGCTGGCACGACAGAGTCCTCCGAAGGATGACTTTTTTTTTTGTAACGGGTTTACTTCCTCAGGTGTCCTTCAAACAGAAACTTTCCTACATTAAATCTGTCTGGTTGGATTTGATGATCTCGAGGGGTCCCTTCCAAGCCCTACAAATCTGTGATTCTGTGTTTCGGACCCTTTAGATTCTCTGAAGAGGGACATCAGCTCATAATTGTTGTACTTAAATTTTCAAATGAAATAATGTAGAGCAGTGCTTTTCTGCCACCCAACAAGGTGGTGCTTCAGCTAGGAGCTGACTACCAGCATTCCTGAGGGGCTTCCACCCCTAAATCTCTCTTCCCAAATCCCCCCAGTGCCAAGCAGTCCTATCCTGGCAGGCTGGTACTGGTCTGGCTCACCACCTTCACATCGGAGAGTACAGCACAACTCCATTCGATTTATACTTTGAATTAGCTAACTCCTTAATCACTTTCCCAGGGGTTACAGTTCTGATGGGACTTTGCCAGCCACTGACAAATATCCACTCAGTCGAACTCGCTTTAAATATCAATGATGACAAAGACTTCTGGCTTTTCTTCTTCACAGATCTGCATTGCTGAGTAAGTTATGGCTTTGACCTCTGTGCCCTAGAGTGAAAAGACACAAAGGCATGAACTTTCTACATGACATCTTGTAGCAGCTCATAATATTACACAGTATTTACCACTTTCTACAAATGTTAAGCAGTTTTTCTCTCCCAAAAGTTGTAAGTGCATTTGTTCCACACATACTGTTAGGCCAAGCTAAATATGAATTACAAAATTCCTGCATACCTGAGGGTGTTTTGGTAAAGAGAACTCTTCTCCCCACCTTTAAAGGCAAAAAGGAAAGAGATTGCATTGTTAATATTTAACCAAATGTAACAGCTAGTTTCACTGATGGGCAGTTAGACTTAAAACATCAGAGGAAGGGTAAGAACTCCTTTTCATCTGTGACACCCAGTACATCACTGCATTTCACAGCAGTGACTTGGAGGGCAGTATTAGTCATCAGTGGAAGATATTAATCACTCAATCATTTAACTCACCCAATTGATCTGATTTTGAATTGCATTCGGTCAATATAGAGCACTTTTACCTCCTGCAGAGAAAACAAGTGGAAAAGCGTGACACCAAGGTCTTCTGACTTCAGGCACCACATCTCATAAACAAGGAGAATATTCCACAGTTTAAATGAAATCTAAAACCAGAAAATCGTGTGCTCAAAGATATACACTACCCCTAGAAGGGCAGACAGCAGAGCTGCCCCGCTGCCTAAAGCTCTAATGACCAATTGGGGAAACAAAGCCAAGTGTTTGCCTCTCAGGTCTTTGTGCTTTTGTGTCTTATTCTCCGGGTACAACTCAGCCATCAGTGAGTCCCTCTTTCTTCCTAAAAGGACACTGCATTCTAAAGAGGCTTATCAGAGGAAAGGTTTGTCCTACAAAAGGGAAATAGAACAAAATGCAGCACTTACCCTGGGTATAAAGAACTCATTAGCACTGAATTTATACAACCACTCATCCAGGAAGTGGAAGAGAAGGGACAGCATGTCATGTCCTGCATGGTTGAAGGAGAGAAGGCAGTCAGCTGATTGCCCCAGCAAGGACACCCAAACATTTAACATATTTTAGAGTAGAGCAGACATACAGCTTCTGCATTACTACAAGATCCAGATCACTGATCCTTAATTGAATGCTAATGAAGTACTACAGAACTACATTCAAAGACTCAGAAGATTTTAGTACACTGTACCAGCACAGTTCTTACAGTTCCAACATAAGAAGTCAGTGCAGTTTTTACCTTCTGCTTCTACTTCAACGGTATCCAGAGGTTCCACGGTCTCTGTATCAGTCATGTAGCCAAACATGGCCATGACACACTGCTCAAATGCTTCTTCCAAAGTGTCTCCCCACGCGTGCAGCCTGAAGAGACACAGGGTCATTCACTGCAGTGCAACCACTAAATCCCAAAGCATTACGCAGGTGAGAAATATGAATGTAAGAATGAACACAAAGGAGGAATGCTCACATGAAGCTACACATCTGGGCACGTTACATCCATTTTTCTTCCCACAGTATGTGAGAAGAAAAATTCCTATTTTACCCGACACCAGAAATGTCCCTTGTAACGTAATACACTGACATTATGAAAGTGTTCTGCTGAGATGAAATGTGCTGTAAGGGAAGGAGCTTAAAAGATTTCAAAAGACACCTCCAAATCACAGAGGCTTCAGCAGAAGCACCACAAGAATACTGCATTAGAAAATAAACTCAGTGATTCTACGCTCCCCCAGGAGTGGAAACAACAGAGATGATACAAAACACTCCGTGCTGCATTTCACAGCCCCACAAGGTGTACATCTGCCACCACATTTCAGCAGCCACCCCAGAGCTGTCCAAGTGAGAAGGCACCACTCTGCCATATGGAGAAACCCCAGCAGCCCACACTTACTGCACATCTGCCGTGTGATCCAAATCTGAGGAGGAATGAAAAAAAACAAAGGCATGACATCAACAAATATAATTCTAAGAGAGGATTAAGAAATGTTGGGTGTTGTTAAAACAGTAACTTATTGGGTTCATCTTGAGACATAAAATTGATTGCCTATTGTCACAGAAAGAAGTCTTGGGTTATTTCTGCTCAACAGAAGAATAGTGTTTAACACAAGTTACGTCAGCTCCACACACATTCACTGCAATAAAAACCTCTACCAGGAAAGCAGAGCTTCTGCTGAAGTCTGCAGGACTGAAAATTATTCATGCAGAGGATGAGATCTGCAAACTTTTACAGCTCAGTGAAGAAGCGTACCCGTCCACACCCAAGCACATATCAAGTTCTACACGAACATCATTGACATTCCTTTAGAGGAACCAGAAAAAGGCAAAATAAAGCCAGATTGGTGGAAACAGCTATCCCAGGACATCAAACACGTGCCACCCTGCAGCCATCCCAACTGCAGGACCATTCTGAGGCTGTTCAGAGTGCTCACACTGACTGTTCCTCAGCGACTGTCACTAAAGCAAACAGATTCCAGTGAATATAAAAGAAAACCTTTTCCAATTATGGAAACAACGTTAACTATAGCAACGTGTCACGGTATTCCTGCACTGCTATCAAATAGAGATCTGAACATCATCTGGGGGACTCACCTGCACTGTCCCTCCCAACAGACACCACGGAGGGCTGCCGTCCCCTGGGCTGACACCCCAAACACACGACAGTGGCACAGCACAGAACCCCACCAGCACCTGAGAAGCTCATCCCGTTTCCTTCTTCCCCTCCCGCACTGATGCTGACGCACACACCGTACCGGGGTGCTGCTACGATCACTCACACTCATACTTCTTAGTGAGCGGGGGGTACTTGGCCTTGACAGCCCTCTGCTCCTCCGTCAGGTTGTAGTCCCGCTCGTCGCCTGCCATGCTGCTCACGTCCAGCTCACGTCCAGCTCGGGCTCTCGCAGGCAGCCGGTGGGCAGCAGCTGTGCACAAGCTGGCCCAGAAAACACGATGTGAAACACGTGGCTCTGTCGGTCGCTATCCTATCAGTGCGGACCGCTCCCCATAGCGCCCACCCTGCGGGCACAGCAGCACTGCGTGCTTCAGCCTCCCCAGGGAGGAGCCCCGTCCCTTCCGTCTGATCCGCCCTCCGAGAATAAAACCCCGAGATAATGAGAAAGCAACGCAACCAGCTCGACAGGAGTTACTGGGGTCACTTCGGCTTCTGAGTTCCACAGCTCAGCCCACCGTGCAGCACAGCCCCGCAGTCCCCGCTGGGGGGGGGGGGGGAACCCCAAAGGAGGAAAAGGAGCCCCACATAGAGCCACCAGAGCTGGCACCATCGCCCCGACTCAGAACACACGGCCGAATTTTAAACCAGGGAACGAGGAGTGACCCAACAGCAGCCGGCAGCCCAACACCCCCCACCCGCCGGAGCCGCCACTCACCGCGGGGCGCTGCCCCTTTAAGAGCCTCCGGAAAATGGCGCCTCCCGCGGGAGCCCCGGCCGCGCCCGCCCCGCCCCCACGTGACCGCCTGCCCGTCGTCCCCGCCCCCTCGCCGCTCTCCGATTGGCCGAAGCGTCCCGGCGCCGGGCGGCGATTGGCCGGCGTTGGCGCGCGAAGGGGTGCGCGGCGCCGGAGCGGCACGCAGCGGGGGCAGGAAACAATAGAGCCGCGAACGGAGAGCAGCGGAGCAGCGGCCGCCCGCCCCGCGCAGCCCGGCCCCGGCCCGCCGCCCCGCTCCCGCTCCCCGCCATGGCGGACAAGGAAGGTAGGCCTCGCGGCGCGGGCCCGGCGGCGCGGCCTTCTCAGCGCTCCGAGACGCGCTAGGCCTCGCTCCCGCCCCCCCCCCATCGTGAGGAGAGCGCGGGGCGGCTCCGGCAGGGGGCGCTGTGCGGGGCACCGGGCGTCACGTGGGGCGTGCGGGGCCGGGGCTGCGCATGCGGGCTGGGGTCGGGGTCGGGGTCGGGGTCGGGGTCGGGGTCGGGGTCGGCGTCTGCTTACCGGGCACGGCCGCGGGTTACGGGCACGGCCGCCCTGGGCCGCTGTTAACGGAGCGGAACCGGGGCTGCTTGTGCCGTTGTGAGCGTGCTGTTCACGTCCCGCGTTCGTTTGAAAAACCCCTCCAGCAGCCTTCGATGACGCAGTGGAAGAGCGCGTGATCAACGAAGAATATAAGATATGGAAAAAGAACACCCCCTTCCTGTACGACCTGGTGATGACCCACGCTCTGGAGTGGCCCAGCCTGACTGCTCAGTGGCTTCCCGATGTGACGAGGTGAGGCTGGCCCTTCCTTTAGGGCAGGGTACGTGCTAAATCTGCTCTTTGCTGTTGAATTAAGGCACCGTGTGATTCCTTCTCATCGTTGCTTTTTTTATCCCTGCCTTGCTAACTGCAAGCTGGGTCTACACCGTTAATTTGGGAAAAGCGCTGTCATCACCACAAAATGTCGCACATACTTCATCTTGACACTTTTCTCCTTACAGTTTTTGAAATGCACAGCCCTTCTCGCCCCAAAAAAGACATCTAAATATCATTTCAGTTTAAGCACTCCTTTGTCCTAAGCTTCCTGAACATTCTGCTTCCAGAGAATATTCAGGCGTCTCAAACCATATACTGGTGAGGCCATGGGGACGTGGGGACTGGGGCATTTTTCAGAGGAAGGTGCTGTTGTGCTGCAAGGATTTTCATTTCAATTTTTCAGTTGGGAGGAGTGGTTCCTCTGGAGGAAGAAAATACTGTGCCAGAGCGGGAGAGCAGCGGTTACTTCTAAGAATGCTATTGGTGTTGGAAGCTGTCATCAAAAGATATTGTATTTAGCTCAGTGTTTGTTTCTCATCTAAATCTCTCCTGCAGACCTGAGGGCAAGGATTTCAGCATTCACCGGTTGGTCCTGGGCACTCATACTTCAGATGAGCAAAATCATCTCGTGATAGCGAGTGTGCAGCTGCCTAACGATGATGCTCAGTTTGATGCCTCACACTATGACAGTGAGAAAGGAGGTAAGGAACCAAAGATGTCAATCAGGTGAAACTTTAACTGTGCTTTTCCTCCACTTCTTATTGGTTGAATCTATCTTTCTATGTGATACAAGTTCTTGACTATCTAATCTTAGCTTTTCTGCTTGCCAGAAGCCTGGATTATGCAATTTGAATTTTGATCTTTGGGCTTCTTAGAGTTATTATTAGGTGTTTTTTTTTTTTAACCAGTAATTGATTCTGGGTCTTTCTGTCTTGATATGAAAATGGCTGTAATTATTTACAATTATTAAATTATTATTTTTCTTTTCCAGAGTTTGGAGGCTTTGGGTCTGTTAGTGGAAAAATTGAAATAGAAATCAAGATAAATCATGAGGGGGAAGTGAACAGAGCGCGTTACATGCCACAGAACCCATGCATCATTGCTACAAAGACTCCATCCAGTGATGTCCTTGTCTTTGATTACACCAAACATCCTTCTAAGCCAGGTATCTGGAGCTTTGTTGACTTTAAAGTATCTGTGACAGCCTTTTCTTAAGAGAAGACTGAAGTATGAAGTTTTTGTGGGTTACATATTGTGTCACTTTAATCCATGATGCTCTGGAAGTGATACCAGGCACTGGAGTTCTTACACTGCTTTTTTCAGACCCTTCTGGAGAGTGTAACCCTGATCTGCGTCTCCGTGGGCACCAGAAAGAAGGCTATGGGCTGTCCTGGAACCCAAACCTGAGTGGGCATTTGCTTAGTGCTTCTGATGATCATGTGAGTGCTTTTAAATATAGCTGGGGTGCAATCTGCACGTTGTGACCCTTGAGAAAAGGTCAGAAATGAAAAACATCCCCTCTGTTTGAGAGGATGGAGGTGGGGAATTTCTGTATAAAGATACAATTTTTTTTTATTCTTTTTAAGACCATTTGCTTGTGGGATATAAGTGCTGTTCCAAAAGAAGGTAAAGTGGTGGATGCAAAGACCATCTTCACAGGGCACACAGCTGTAGTGGAAGATGTCTCCTGGCACCTGCTGCACGAGTCTCTTTTTGGATCTGTTGCTGATGATCAGAAGCTCATGATGTACGTGGGGTGCTTTCTTTAGGGGCTGAACACCTCAGTCCATTTTCCCAGCTCCCCCCCCTAGTCTGCCAGTAAGGTGAGATGGGAGCCTTTATTCCAGCTGTGTTCCTTCTCCTTCCAGCTGGGACACTCGGTCGAACAACACCTCCAAGCCCAGCCATTCCGTGGATGCTCACACAGCTGAAGTCAACTGCCTCTCTTTCAATCCCTATAGCGAGTTTATCCTGGCTACAGGATCAGCTGATAAGGTGTGTTTCTGTTGAATTTGGAGTGTTTTTGTTTAGTTTCTGATGTGTGTAGGAGTGGATGTGTTATATTGGTTACCTCAGAAGAAAATGTTCTTCTTTCTTTGACAGACTGTTGCGTTATGGGACTTGAGGAACCTGAAGCTGAAGTTGCACTCCTTTGAATCACACAAAGATGAAATATTTCAGGTATAACAAAATGTCTGCACCTTCTCTGCACTCAAGCTTAGTTCTGCTTAGCCAGCTGGGAAAACAAAGAGTAGTCGTTTCCACTGTGTTTTCATGAAGTGTACTTGTGCTTGAAACCTCATTCCTCTCTCTCATCTGCTTATAATTTTCTGGTGTATTGTTGTGGAGCGTTCTGCGTGTGGGGGAATTCCAGTGCAGATAAGAGTGTCCAGAAAGCCAGGGGCAGAATGCAATAAGGAAATGGTTGAGAGCTTTACCCACAATGTTAGGAGTGAAATACAAGCAGAACGCAGTACGTGTGAATTATTCATGGCAGCAGATTTGAAGCAGCACGGCACGGTGAAATGGCTGCAGTGTTTTTTCATCTTCTCAGCCTGGTCCTGCAGGAGGACTTGAGATGGCAGCTACTAAAGGGGGCCATCCTGCGACAGAAAATGATTGCTAATTTTGCTGGTGTAAATATAGAAAGTTAACATCATTGGTAGCATGTGCTTAGCAGATACAATATTTCCATCTCCAGCTCAGGCACTAGTCAGAACAAAAATATGTGGAAGGATTTTTTTTGTCGAAGGATTGCTTCTTAAAGGCTAGTCACCTCCAAACACAATTATGCTCAGAGTCTTGAAGTGTCAGGCTAGTGTGAAGAATTGTCTTGTTATCTAATCCCGTGATCCTATTAAGGGGTATGTTTTGGAGAGATTTCTCTCCAGCAGTCACGGAAAATGAGAGCTTTTGGGCAGTTAAGCTTTAATTGCAGTGATTTCTTTTCATGTGAAAGCCATACCTCCCGTTTCAGGCATCCAGAGTTTATGTTGGTGCAGCTCTCTTCAGGAGCAGCTAATAGTCCTCAGGGTTGTTTATACTTCGTAGCATGTGGTCTCTGTTAGGGAGGTTGCACGTGGGACATTTTGGTGCTCAGATATTGTTAGCACATACACTTACACGGAACTCCTTGCTACCTTAGGATGTTGGTGGTGGGAGTATTTCTGTTTCCAGGTGATTTGTCATGAAGCTTTTCTAATATCACAGCCTGTATGCTGGAAAGGTCTGCTGTGTGATGTGTTCTTCAAACTAACTTCATTTCCAAATTCCTTCTTGTCTGTAGGTTCAGTGGTCTCCCCACAATGAAACTATACTGGCCTCCAGTGGCACCGACCGCCGGCTGAACGTCTGGGACTTGAGGTAAATCCCAAATCAGTCAGCTTGTCCTAATGGAGCAGTACTGAGGGACTGTGTCATAAGCAGCAGCAACAAAACCCACCATTGTTCATTATTTTTTTTTTTTAAGTAAAATTGGAGAGGAGCAGTCCCCCGAGGACGCTGAGGATGGACCCCCAGAGCTCTTGGTAAGAATTCTGATCCCCATGGATTGTTTTCTCCTATTACTCATCTCTGCAGCATAGGTTTGGAGATGTTACCTCCTTTCCCCCCCCTCTTTTTCTTTCACTACTAGTTTATTCATGGCGGTCACACTGCAAAGATATCTGACTTCTCCTGGAATCCCAATGAGCCCTGGGTTATCTGTTCTGTATCAGAAGACAATATCATGCAAGTCTGGCAAATGGTGAGTTGTTTGCGAGGGTGCAGGAAGTGGTTGATAAGAGAGAGCGTTGAGCTGCCTGGATTTCAGCATTCCTGCTTTATTTACAGGTCTCAGAATGGCTCACTTTGTAGTGCTGCCTAAATCTCAGATGGACAGTGGGATGTGTTTTAGATTTGGTGGAAACAAAGGCTCACAAAGACTTTTGTGTTTGTTTTGTATTTCTCTGAATTTAATAGTGAGAAAGAAAGTAAGTACTGCTGTATGGAGTAGAAGTGACATTTTCCCATCTATGTTTGAAAGAAAATAGGTAAAAAAAAACCCAAGAGGAAACTGCCCAACCTGAGGGGCAGCACACCCACCTGCAGAGGGGCGGTGTGGTGGTGGACAGGAGGGAAGTGCTGCTTTAATTACCAGTGGTGCTGCAGAGTGAAGGATCTGTTAAATGTATGCACCGTAGTCTTAATTAAAACAAGCCCTGCTGTGGTCTCTGCTTTGAGTCAGATGCCCATAAGCTGCAGCAGCAGTGCTTCTGAAATGTGCCAAACAAGGATAGTCTGCGTTGCAGCTTTTGTGATAAAAACCCTCAGGGGACAGGGGACACATCTCAGATGAGAATCTGCCAGGACTCTGAAACGCTCTGACACACGGCGTGCTGAATGCGATGCTCAGTGCTTCTTCAGCTCTGCTTCTGATTTGCAGGCAGAGAACATCTACAACGATGAAGACCCGGAGGGCAGCGTGGACCCAGAAGGCCAAGGATCTTAGATGGCAACCCTTCCAGTTTCTAGTCCTTTCCTTCTCTTCCCTTTCAGCCCTGATACTGACTTAACACTGGTTTTGAGACACACGTAGACTTTGTGTTCAGCCATCTTCCCGTAGAAGCCATCAGCAGTGCTTTTTATCCCGGGCAGTGCTCCCTGAGGGCTGTGAGTCCAGCTCACAGGTGCTGTGCTGCAGCCCCTCACCCAGATTTCCTGCAGCAGCCTCTTGTGTCTGTCCCATTTTAACTGCCTCCCTCATGCAGAGCAAACTTTTTGGTTGTTCTTCTGTCCTTAGCTTGCTTCAGCCACAGGCTTTTGCCTAATTTAAACAAGAGTTAGATCTGCAGAGCTGCCAGGGGCTGCTTGAGCCAGCAGAGATGATACGAGCGTTAATCCGCTGGCAGTTCAGAAATGTGGAGTGCGGAAGGTCTTGTCCTCCAGCACAACTCAGAAATGTTGGGATTGCTTTAGTTGATCCGTACCTGTGTGGCTTTTCTCTGCAGATACAGAAGGAGACTTGCTGATTCTGAAGTTATGTTTCTTTCTATCCTTTCCTTTGTGTTTACTGGTAGTTCTGGGTTTTCAGTTCTTCCTTGTGTCCTTTCCCTTTCCTCCCGTCCTCTGGAGACAGTTTGGATACATCAGCTGTTCCCGCTGCCGTCCACGCATCCTGTTCTATTGTGTGTTTCTTGAGCTGTGTTTTGACATCTTTCTTTCCTTTCTGTGAAATGGTTTTTAAATCTTGGGGCCACAAAGTTGTCGGGGTGTCCGTTTTTACCAGCGCTGTTGGCAGGCGGGATGCCCGGTGAGCTAAAGCAGCATTGCAGCTGGTGCAGGGGAGCAGAGGGCGTGTGGAGTGGGTCCTGAGCACGCAGCCCTGCCCTCCTCCGCCAGCGCCGTTCCTCCCCGTGTTCCTCACGACACCACGTGTAAGTGCTTCAGATGGAATAAATTTTTTCTACGTACACGCTGCGTGGCTGTGAGATTTTGTGCTCGTGTTTTCATTCCGCGTTCGCTGTTTTCGTGAGGGTGAACTGCAGCTCTTGAGAAGGCAGAGAAAGTGAGCGGGAAGAGCAGCCTGCTGGGTGTGTGTGTGTGTGTGTGTGTGTGTGTGTGTGTGTGTGTGCTGGGAGGGAGCGGGTGCTGCTGTGCACAGTGGCTTTGTGCCTCTCCAGGACTGCCTCCTTTTGCTTCTTGCTCTGTGTGCCTGAGAGCTTGGGGCAGTCAGGGCTGCCCTGTGCCTTCCTCCCACACTCTGCTGCTCTGAATTGTGGCTGTGCCTGCAGCCCTCACACGGAACCACATTTTGTTCGGTGAATATCTGGGGTCTCGAGGCCCCTTGCTTTGACACACAACCTTATCTTAATTTGACACGCAGCTTTGAGAAATGAAAAGATCCTTAAACTCCGACCTTTATTTTCAGTGTGAGACTATGTAAAGTGGAAACCCTTTATCCACAGACTTGGGTTTCTGTGGCCCTCGGAGCGCATGGCAATACAGCAGACACCTCTGGAACTACAAAAGGAAAACCTGCGTGTAAACCTCAGCATCCGCCCCGTAACGCTGGCTTCCCAGCACTCCTCCCTGCTCTATCGGGACAGGAGATGTCCCAGCACAGCAAGCACACACAGTGTAATTCCTCAGCTGTGTCTGCTGTTCGTGCGAGTACCATCAGCTCCGCTCGTGTGGAAAAGCAGTTGAGTGGGAGATCCACGGCAGCGTTGGGCACTGCCCACTTCAGGCAGCACAGAGCAGTGAGAGGAGCCATCCCCGTGGGTCCCCCCCAGCTCTGGGGCGGGGAGGTCTCTGCTCTAACATTCCTGGTCTGGTTTCTCTTCTGATTTGCAGAGGTGGCCGTAGATTTCTAAGCAGCCCCTGCGTGGGTAGAAAGTGGGTGAGGATACAAAATGCAGAACACACGAAACGCAAACTGCTGAAAAGAATAGGTCTTCCTTTTCCCAGTGTGAAGGAGGAGCCATCAGGTGATGCTAAAAGTGGCCCCGTGCGTGGCACTGAGTGCACCGAGCACGGCTACCTTCACTACAGGGACTGTGGCTGCTGCTGCTGTGAACCCTGCGAGGTCACGGACGTGATTGCTGCGCAGGACACAGGAGGAGGCAGCTCTGCCAGCACCTCGCCTGGGCTCCCACTTCCCGAGAGAAACCCGAGGAGGTGAACTGATACTTCAGAAGTCTGAAGTGCAATCACCTCCAGCGATGGCAGTTTGTAGATCTGTGTGTTCAGGGACTGCGTCCACTCCCGGGCTGACACAGCCCCTGTGGCTCACGGGGACCCCACGCAGCGGCCGCTGCAGTTCCTCTCCTCAATAAATGGAGTGCAATGAGATGCAGCACTGCTGGGGGAGGCACTGCCTCCTCCCCGGGCTCAGTGCTGCAGTGCTTCGTGGAGAGAAGAGCTGCAGCTGCTGGGCAGGGAATGCCCTCCCACAGTGCAATCACAGGAGGAGGTTTGAGTGGGGAAGGTGAAAATGGAGCGCTACGGTGGCATTAAAGCTGCAGGAAACACTGAAGAGTGTTACAGCTGAGATGTGGACTAACAGCAATGCTGTGTTGGCAGGTAAAATAGTCCACAAACTCATGGATGTGCTCTGGAGCTCTAAAATATGGTAGAGGAGCCCTGAGTGAAAGCAACACGGGTTTAGAAGCAGAAGGTTGTTCCCTCTGCAGCAGTGCTTCTCAAACTGAGAACCCAGCTCCCTTCCCCTGTTCCTAAGGAAATAGTGGATATCTGTGCAAGTTGCTGCGCCCGTCCCTTGGAAGGCAGCCCCTGCTCCTGCTCTGTGCAGAAATTTCCATGACACTGCTGCATGGCAAAGGCTCTGCAGTTTCCACAGCACTAACACCACAGCCCATGCCTGGACAGGATGGCGGTGTGGAACAGACACTGACTTGTAGATGGACAGCTCGTGGTGTAGACTGCTCCGCAGCTCCTCCAGCTCCTGGTTCTTGCGCTGCTGGAGCTGGACGCTGTTCTTCAGCTCCTTCAGCCTGTCCTCCAGCTCCTCCACCTGCTCCTGGGGTGAAGACAGAACCCGGTTATCTGGGGAGGGGGCACGGCCCTTCTCCGTGGTGGTGGTCTTGAGAAACCCCTTCAGAAAACCTGCTCCCCTACCAAGACAGGAGCCAGAGGCTGCCGTGCAGTTGTGCTTGACCTTCCCCCTGGTGGGGTTTGTCCTGCACACTGCTGGGTGTGCGTTTGAAAAGCTGTCAGCACTGTATAAACCTAAGATACTTAAGAAGATATACAAGGGAATGGGGAAAAGGTGATGGGGAGGCACAGTGGGGGTCTGAGCGAGGTGGGGCCCTGAGCAGCAGCACAGCAGCCAGGGAGGGTCCTGCTCACGGTGCTGCAGCACAGCAGTGCCTGTAGGATGCTGGCTGTGGGCAGAGCAGCGCCCGTGGGGACGATGTTGGCCGTGGGCAGTGGCGATGACGGCTGGGAATGCTGGAGATGGATGGTGGGGCTGCCCTGCCAAATGGGCTCTTGTGGATATTGAATTGCACTTTCTCCCCGCGTGAGGTGCCGTGGGGGAGGCCTGGCGTGGCCCCACGGCTCTGTTCCAGCACCTGAACTCAGCTTCATCCGACGTGGAGCAGTGGGGATGGTGCAGCACTGCACCTCCTCTCTGTCCCCGGGGCTCCTCAGCACCTCTGCATGTTGCTGGCTGGAAGCAGCACCTGCTGAGCTCATGTAGAGCCCTTCCCAAAGCTCATTCTGCACAGTGGGCGGCACACTGAGCATCCCAGCACTGCTGAGTCACGGAGCTTCAGCTGGGGCTCCTCCAGAGGCACAGAGTAAATCCTCAGGGAGAAACATGCCTTCAACAGATCCCACTGAGAGATGTCACCTCCCCACTCCCTGCTCCCCCTGGGCCCTACGAACCCAACCTCCACCATCTGTGTTGTGCACAGTAACCACGGAATGGGACCCCCTCGCACATACCCTGTACTGCCCGACCTCTTCGTCACGCTTCTGCTTCACCAGCACGATCTGCTCCTCCAGGCTCCGGTTCTGCAGCCGCAGCCGGCTCACCTCCCCCTGCAGGGGCCGCAGGGCATCCTTCATGCCCTGCACCTCTCCCTGCAGCTCCTGCAGTGCCCGTGTCCCCGCCTCGCGCCTCTCCAGCAGCCGCAGCAGCTGCGGTTCATAGTGCTCCTCCAGCCCACGGCGGCTCCGTGTCACCAAGCTCTCGAACTCTGCCGACAGCCGCCGGCTCTCCTGCAGGTACTGCTGGTCCTGGCGGCACGGCGGGGCCTCCAGGCGCTGCCTCAGGGCCTCCTTCTCCTTCTCGCAGCTCTCCCGCAGGCGGCTCAGCTCGCCCGACAGCAGCCCAGCCTGGTTCTCCAGCTCGTCCCGGTACGCCGCGTGCTGCGAGAGGTCGTGGCGGCGGCTCTCCAGCTGGTACTGGCAGGCCACACACTCCTTGGTCACCTTGAAGAGCTTCTGCTTGATCTGACGGATCTCGTCCCTCAGGTTGTCCCGCTCCAGCTCCACCTTGGCCAGCAGCCTGCAGGCGGCCTGGATCTCCTGGTGGGCATGGCGGATGTCCTGCAGCGCCGGCTCGCGCAGCTGCGTCAGCTCCTCGATCAGAGCGTCGCGCTCCTTCTCCAGCTGCTCCACCGCCTCGATGCACTCCTGGAAGTACTCCCCCAGCTCCTCCAGGCTGAGGCACGGCCGCTCCGTGCCCTCTGCTGCCTGCGGGGTGCCCGCCCCCTCCGCATCCATGTCCTGCGGGCCCCCCGTCCCTGCTGCGCCTGGCGGGACCCCTGCCCCGTCGGTGTCCATGGCCAATGGGATTCGTGCCCCAGCTGCATCCAGCGGGATCTCCGCCCCATCCACATGCAGTGGGATTCCTGCCCCATCCATATCCAGCAGGAGTCCTGCCACAGCGGCGTCCATATCCAGCAGGATCCCTAATCCTTCTGCTTCCACATCCAGCGGGAGTCCTGCTCCATCAGCGTCCAGGAGTGTCCCCGTCCCACCAGCGTCCACATCCAGAGGGAACCCTTCTTCATCTTCCACTTCCAATGGGATTCCTGCCCCATCCACATCCAGTGGGATCCCTGTCCCACCACCATCCACGTCCAGAAGGATCTGTTCATCCGTTTCTGCATCCAGTGGGGTTTCTGCCCCATCCAGCTGCAGCAGGGCCCCTGTCCTGGCCGTCTCCTCCCCCAGCAGTGTCCCTGGCACCGTGAGGTTCAAGGCCGTGTCCCCAACTCCTTCCTGCAGCTCCCCGCAGGTGCCCGGAGCAGGAGCAGCCCCCAGGCCCTGTGCTGAGTCTGTTGGGCTGCACGGAGCCCCGGGCTGTGGTGCTGGGGCTGCTCCTGCTTCATCCGGCAGCGGTTCTGGAGGGGACTCTGGCTCTGCCATCAGGTCCCTGCGGAGGAGAAGGGACACATCAGCAGCAGTGGGACAGGGCTCAGCCCTCCCTGCCTGCCCCAAGCACAACTCGGGCCCAAACTTTTGGTGTCAGCATGGGCCAGAACAAAGGAGCAAAGCCATTCTAAAGTGACAGTGACAGAGAGCACGGAAACCCAGCAGCAGTTCCCACGTCCCTGTAATGCTGCCATGGGAGGGTGGCACCGCGGAGCCCGGTGAGACGTCCCCAGCTCAGAGCAGCTATGTGGCATAACCTCACGGCACCGGAATGCGCTGCCGGGCGCAGCGGGCTCGGCACTGCCCGGGGACGGAGCGCAGCACCGCAGCGCGGCCGCTCACTTTGCCGTGTCATCCGAGCCGGGCGTTACTCCTGGCTGAGCACCGGGCACTGCCGCGACAAAGCGCTCCCATCCCGCGTTCCCCGGGCGCTATTTGGGGGCAGGGGGCAGCGCACGGCGCTGGGGCTGGGGGGGTTTGTCCCGCAGTGGGGGCGGTGGGGGATGCTCTCACCTCCCGGCCCCGCGGGCTGAGCTCATGTCTCGTCATCCCCAAAGGAATGAGTGCAGGCTGGCACCCAGCGGCCCCCGGCTCGCCCCCACGGCTTTACGGAAAGCACTGATTTTCACCGGTCCTTTCTCTCCTAATAAGGCAGTTTTCTGCAGCGCTGACACATCGCGGCCGCGGACACAACCGCCGGAGCTGAGGAGTGCGGGGAAAGGTGGGGAGGGATTGTGCGGGGATCGCCGTGTTTCCCCCCCCCCCCCCCCCCCTTTTGCTGCCGGCAGTGATTTATCAAACTTAGCGACTGCTCTGCGCCCACGGGCTGTGCCCCCCCGCCCCTTCTGCCCCACTCTGTGTGCCCGCCATGCTCCCCGGGGGCCGAACCTCCCCCCCCCGACCCCTTGGAGGCCCCGACCCCACACGTCGCGGCCCCTCTCCCCCCACACGTCCCCAGGGGCCGGCTCGTACCTTGCTCTCCCGGAGCCCGGTGCCCCCTGCACTGTGCTGCACATGGGCTTAGCATGGGGCGCGTGGGGGTTATTAATACACGGCGCTGGAAATCAGACTCCCCCGGCAGCCGCTTCACCCTCTGCAGCGCCAGCTGCGGGTGCTGCCGCCCTCCTCCCCGGGAGGAGGAGGAGGAGAAGGAGGAGGAGGAGGAGGAGAAGAAGGAGGAGGGCGGGGAGGGCCATGCCTGCATCCCTGGCAGTGAAACCTTCAGGCTGACTGCAGCCCTGCAGCATCCCCAGAGCCCCCATCGCACCGAGGGTCTTCCCATGCAGGATTGATTTGCTGAGGGTGCCCCTTTTTGCAGCCTCCAGCCCTCTCCTGCTGTGTGCTGCGCAGGGCACGGGCTGTGATGGGGGCACCGGGGTCCCTGGGCCGGGGTGTGCACCCTGCGGTGGTGGCAGAAAGGGGCACGGTGAGGACACAGAACGTGGCTGGGATTTGGCGTGGCCTTATCCTGTGCATGGAGCACATGGACACCAACGCCCTGGGGGGGTCCCTATGTGCCCGAGGCAGTCCCTGCAGACACCCCGGTACCCGCAGAGCACAGCCCCCACTTTGCTCTCCGTGAGTCCATACCCGCTTTCTGCTCTCCCTTTTGGGATGGAATGGTGGCATTGCAGCACCTGGCACTGCCTGGGGTTGGGGGTTTCCACCCTCTGCCCACCGCCCCGGTCCCCCAGCCCGCAGCATCCTAACCCCACCCTTTGGGGCAATGCTATCAGCATCTATTTACATCCGCTGCATATTTGACACACAGTTCTGTGCTGCCGTGCTTGCAGCAGCCCAGGGGTGCGTGTGGCTGCTGGGATCTGTCCCTGGCAGCCCCCAGCTCAGGGCTGGAGGAGGAGAAGGGCAGAAGCAATTGATTAAAGCAAAGTTTAAGCAAAATTCCTCCTACCTCCGCCCTGGTCGTGCCCGCTCAGGAAGTCAGTGCTCACAGCTCAGGAAGTCGCCAGCTTACGTGCCCCGAAACCACCCAGCAACGCACAGCACTGCTTGCAACATCCCCAAATGCCACCCATCTCTGTCCCCATCCCCTTCCTCACATCACCGCCGCCATCACCTTGCTCGCTGCCTGGTTTGAAACAGCTGCTCGTGCCTCCTCCTGGCCTGCCTGCACACGCTGGTGGGGGAGCAGAGCTTTAAAAGGAAAGGGAGGATTTGGGTGTTTGCTTTTTTTTTCTGACCCTGTTGCTTTTTTCAGCGCAATGCACCTTCTTTTTTTTTCCACGGAGCGCCTGTCTTTGCGCTGAAGCTTTTGAGTCACCGTGAGAGGAATGCCATCCACTCGGCAAAGTTGTGCGGATAAATATACATCTCCATCTCATCTGCCAAGCGCAGGGAGCTGTGGGTCAGGCGTGCAGCGAACCCTGCTGGGGTACCCGGGGGGTGGGGGCTGTGCTCAGCTGTTCCCGGTAAGAGGATCGGCGCGGCTGTTTTGTGGACATAACCAGGCAACGCACGGCTCGGGTGTCAGACCCGGCACGGCTCCGTCCGTGCATGAGCTGCCCTGGACTTT
Source organism: Oreortyx pictus (assembly GCA_036925125.1). Classification (NCBI taxonomy): domain Eukaryota; kingdom Metazoa; phylum Chordata; class Aves; order Galliformes; family Odontophoridae; genus Oreortyx; species Oreortyx pictus. The sequence goes on along the minus strand of JAUPFR010000026.1, from coordinate 536,858 downwards.
GCTCTGGCAAACAGGGCAAAGAGAAGGCAGGAACATATCCGCAGGGAAATGTTCCAGCTGCTGGAACTCGGTGAGATGCAGTGTCCCAGCGGTGGCTGGAGGGCACCTGCCCTGCTCCTGCCTCGGTTTCCCCGGCTGGGAGCTGAGACACCACCACAGGGATGCTGCAGTGGGAGCTAGCATGGGATGAGGGCCGTGGCCACGTTGCAGTGCTGGGGCTCACCCTGTTTCTGCTGCTGAAATGCTGCAGCTGCCTCAGACCTCAGAGGTCCCAGATAAGGATGCTCAGGGTCTGTGCAAGGTCACTGGCGGGACAGAGGAGGAGGAGGAGGAGGGCAGTGTGGGCACAGACACAGCTGGGGCTGGGGCAGAGATGAAAGCTGCAGCCCAAAGGAGCCGTCCTCGCAGCTCTGTGGGGACCTTGGCGGCTCCATGGCAGTGGGGCCGGGCCCTGCTTTGGGCTGCAGGCACCAGCAGCTCCTGCTTATCTGGTGCCAGGACAGCCCAGGAGTACACTGGTGTGGGGGATGGCACTGCTGGGGCACAGTGGGGCTGGAGGCTGTGCCAGGACCTTTTCCCCACAGCCCACAGGCACCGCAGGATCAGTGAGTCATGAGGCTGTGCCCGTGGAGCCAGCGGATGCCTGGCTCTGGGCATGGATCTGTCCCACCACCTCCGGATGACCTGGGCAGCAGGAAGGCCTAGAGAACCAACCCCACGAGCTCTGGTGGCTGTCGGGGGGCTGCAGCTGTTGGGGACAGGCAGTGCTCTGAGCTGCTGCCCCATTCCATCCCTCTGTCTCACTGCCCAGGAGCTGAGCTCCAGCCTGGTGAGCTGCCCACTGTCCTTCTGTCTGTCCTGGGCACAGGAGCAGAGGACACTTGGCCCAGCTGGGCTCTCTGTGTCTGCATTCCCCCCATCCAGGACCAGGTGCTGTGGGGCTGCAGGTGACCTCCCCCATCCCCAGCCACTCTGCTCCCCTCTGCCATAGCTCTCTCTGGAGCACGACTGATCCTCACTGTCTTATTTGGACAGTGCTCCATAACCGTGCGCAAAAATATTTTTAAAACTGGTTCTGCCGACATCCGAGGAGGGGAGAGATGTGAGAAACAGGATCTTTTGGGGAGGCTCATGACTCAGAACTTGGAGCTGGTGGCAGAAAGTCAACGCAAACGCCCTGATCAGGGATTAGCTTTGCCCCAGAGGAGTGCACGCTGTTGGGGGTCACCAAAAGCCCGAGGGCAGTGCTGCTCCAGAGCCCTGGGAAGGAGCTGCCCCAGGACTGGGTGCAGGTGCCAGGAAATGGCTGCCCAAACACTGGAGCGTTCGCCGGGGTTGAGTCAGGGGTCAGAGTGGTGGCAGAAGGAAATGACAAGCAGAGACAGGAGAGCTCTGCCAGCCCTCCCGCTCCTGCAGGGGCCGCCAGGGCTCAGTGCCACGTCGTGTTAACGCTGAGCACGTTGGGATCTGTGGGGCTGCAGGAGCACGGCACCCACCTTGGATCCCACCACCCACGTGGGACGGGAGCGTGCTGGGAAGCCTGCAGGAGGGACAGCCTCGTTGTTTTGTCAGTCCTTCTAGTCATTTCCAGACACTGGCAAACTCCCCGGGCACGCAGCCAGGCGGTGTGTGAGCCTCCGGGAAGAGGATGTGTTTTAAAAGCAATGTTGCAGCTTTTCCCATTAAGCAGCGCATCCTCACGGGGAACAAAACCCAGCGGTGCCGTGAGCGTGCAGAAACCTCCGGCCTTCCTGCAGGGATGCCAGCACCGAGCCGGGGCTCCGGTGCACCCCACTGTCCTCCAGCAGCTTGACCTGCTGCCTGTGCTGGTGTGCAAGCAGAGCGATTGCTTCTTACATCCACTGAACGTGCTGGGGAGACCCTTCCATCCACCAGTGCTCCTGGGAAGATCCTTAGGTCCTCTGATGGTCACTCCCGGGTACTCCCTTAGAACCTGTGATGCTCGTGGGGAGCCCTCTACAGCCGCTGATGGCCCTGGGAGCCCCTTAAACGCACTGATGGTCCCCGATGCTGTCGGGGAGACCCTCACATCTCCTGGGGGTCCCTCTTGGGGAGACCTTCGGCCGCACTGCCGCTCCCGTGGAAACGCCCCGGAGCGCTGCGAGCCGCATCCATCAGCCGAACACCCGCAGCCCTCCCCCCCCCCCCCCCCCAACCCCGGGGTCTCCGCAGTTACCGCCCCCTCCCCGCCCCCGGAGGGGTTCCCCGGATGCACGCGGAGCTCCGCCCGCCCGCGGACGGCCCCGGGGCCGCGGTCCCCACCTGCGCGCGGGCGGAGCGGAGGGGCGGGGCGGAGGGGCGGGGCGGGGCCGTCCCGCAGCCCGGCGGGGCCGCACGCTCCGCCCCGGCTCCGGCTCCGGAGAAACTTTCCGTCGGCGCCGTACGCTCGGCGGGAGCCCGGAGCCGCAGCCGGGGCGGGCACGGCCCTATGGGCAGCGGGCGGCGCGGGGCTCTGCCCGCCGCCGTCATGTCCGCCCCGCGTGCACCTGCGGAGGGCGGCGAGGCCGAGCCCGGCCCCGCAGAGGTGTCCCCGCGGAAGAAGAAGGGCGGCGGCAAAGCGGGCGGGCTGCGGAGGGCCTTCAGCTGGCTGCGGGGCCGGAGGAGGAAGAGGAGGGCGGGGAGCCCCGCGGCCGCGAGCCCCGAGCTGCGCGGAACAGGTGAGGGGGGGGGGGGGCGGAGCTCGAGGGGTCCGGCGGCGGTGGCGGCTCTGGGAGTGACCCGAGGTGTCCCCGGAGGGGTCTGGGGGAGCGGGCAGGAAGGGGTCGGGGTGACGGCTGCGGCGGCCGTGGTGGTGGCCGTGGCCGAGGCAAGGTCACGGTGGTGGCCGAGGAGGGGGGGGGTGAAGGGGACGGCCGCGGTGGCTGTGGGGTTGTCTGGGGAGGGGGCGAAGTGGTGACCGAGGAGGGCTGGCGGTGGTGGCCGCGGAGAGGGTCAAAGAGGGCTCCTAGCGGTGGCTGAGGGGCTGCGGTGGTCGCAGCAGCCCGGACCCGGCGGGACACGGTGCTCTCGGTGCTGCCCCGAGGGCTGGTGCCGGTTCGCTGGGTCGGCTGTGGCTCTGCGCTGACTCAGAAGGTCGCTGGGGCTGAAGGAAACCTGGAGGTGCGCCAACCTCCTCCTCCTCCTCCTGCTCCTGGGCCCGATGTTTGCCCTGCTCCAGGTGTGGCCCTTCCTGTCCTCGATATGGCCCCCGCCCCATCCCCGTGCGGTGCTGTCCTCCGTCACCCATCCCGGGCAGAGCAGTGCGATGGGTCGTAGCACGCGCTCTGCTCACTGTGGCAGCGGTCACAGGAGGGATGGATGCACAGCCGTGTGCTGTCCCTGAGCTGCGAGGGATCCCGGCTGTGTCACTTTGGTGGCACCTGGCTGCCGTCCCCTGGAGTTTTCCTCCTGTCTGCACTGGGGAGTTATTTCCCAGGACTGCGGCTTCGAGGAACCCATAGAGATCTGTGATAAGGAAGGAGAGGCCGTGGAAGGGCAGGGGGGGTCTCAGGGGCCGGGCTGTGCGGGGGGTCCGTGAGATGCTGCACACTGAGCGTGCACGCCGCTGCGAGCCTGAAACCTGAGCAGAAAAAGCGAGCCGTGCCAAAGCATGTGATGTTCCTCTCTGCAGGAACGCCCGCTCCAGCTCTGTCAACCCTTCTTTTTTTTTTTTTTGATTTTTTTTTATCATTAATTCCTTTTCCTGAAGTTTTACCGCTCAGCCCTGGTCAGCAGTCCTGGCTCCAACCCACTCCTCGTGCTGCATCAGCCCACGCGTTCAGCATCTGCTCGGCACCCAGGGCGCGGTGTCCCCACGCGGGTGGCAGTGCTGTGGGTTTCTGTGCCCCGTGGGCTGTGGGACCCCCGGCTGACAGCTCCCCTGCGTTTTCCACAGAGCCGCTCGGCGGTGTGGACGTGCAGCGATGGCAGTGTGTGCTGGATGGAAGCACCCGGCTGGCTCCGGCTCTCAGCAGCCCCACCCTGGTTAACCGCCTCCGGCCCGGCCGTGCTCATCCCCGGGGCACTGCGGTGGCCTCGCTGCCCCCTGACCTCGTGTGGGTGCTGTGTGCTGTCCTTCCCGGTGTAACGGGGCCGCGGTGCTCCCTGAGCAGCTGGGAAGATGGCTTTGGTGTGTGTTGTGCAGTGTGGGTGCAGTGCTCGGCGGTGCTGGGTGATGCTGCGGGCTCGGCCCAACCTGGCAGTGTTTCCAGACGTGGAGCTGGGGGCTGTGGGATGGGGAAGGGGAGTGCTTCAGTGGGTCACTGTGGGCTGGGGCTGTGCTCTCTGTGTGCGCGTGGTGCTGAGCTCTCCGTTGCTCTCTGCTTGCGTGGCTGTGGGTGCTGGCCGTGGGGTGCAGCTGTGGGTCGGGGCTGGTTCGTGCTCCCAACCTCAGCATCAGCCGGGTCCGGATTGCTCAGCAATGAGAAATGCAGGATGAAAGCGATCCCATTTTGGATCAGCCCAGAGCTCAATCTGATCACAAATCCCAGCTCTGATTGCTCACAGTGCTGGGCTGGGGAGAGCAGCGATGCCGTCATCCCCACGGCAGATCTCCGTATGGGAACGGCCCCCGGGCAGGAGCAGCCCCTGAGGAGGACGGAGCCCTCTCCCACACATGCTCCCGGTCCCAGCACAGCCTGGACACGGCGTCCATGAGCACTTGGGTGACGGCCACAGGCGCTTCCACCGCCGCATCCCACTCCAACCCGCGCTGGCGGCTGGAAGATGGAAAAAGAAGGAGCAATGTGTGAGCTGGAGGAGTGCAGCCAAGCCTGCAGCAGCCCTCGCTCTGGTCGTTCTGCCCTCCTGCAGCCGCTGGGCGCTGCGCTTCTGCTCCCAGGGCACACACTTCCCTGATGCCGTGGTGGCTCTGGAGGCTGAGGGTGTTGTGAGCCCTCGGGACGTTGGGTTGAACCCTCAGCTCCTGCGGCCTGCCCTGCGCTTCTCGCTGTCTGCAGGACGTGTTTGGTTGGGAGCAAGGGAGCTGGAAACTCTTCCTGTGTGAGCAGTGCTTGCAGACCCACGGGGCCTGGCAGCCCTCATCCCCGCAGCACTGCATGCCCCGAGCTGCAGCGCGGTGCTGTGAGCCTGCTGCTGCTGCGCAGCGCTGTGCTGGGGCTGTTGGCCTGGATTTTGGCTGTGACTTTATATGGGCCTCACAGCGCTGCTCGAGATTCCCCCAGCAAAGTAAAGGGATCGATGTTCTAGAAGCACGAAGCGAGCGCCGGCTTCTTGTGTTTGATGCCAGCTTGGTGCAGCAGCAGGCTTCCTGAGTGCTGGGGTTAAGAACACAGCTCTGAACGCACACAGCCGCTGCTCAGCGGGGCTGAGTGCTGCGTGCTGCTCCGGTAGAGCTCCGTCCCCACGTCCCCATCCCCGCTGCCACACGGCAGCGCCGTCGCCATTTGGTGTAGGTGTGCTCAGTCCCGAGCTGCTGAGCTCTGCTGCCCTGATGGAGGCCGTGGGGAGGTGCTGGTGTTGTGTGGTGCTCCCATCGCCCGCTCCGTCCGCGCGGTCACCAATTCGTTAAATCTGCAGAAGGCAGAGAGTGACACTTCAGAAAATGTGAACAACAGGAATCCGCCGTCCGGGCCCGGAGCCGAACAAAGAGAGGTGTGTCCTCAACCACAGCTATTCCACCTGGAGACAACGGCAGGAATTGCTCTGGCAAATAACGTTCCGTAAGAGCCGATAAAACTATTTTGCCGGAGTCGTGTTTCCTTTTAGAAGGAAGGTTTTATTTCATAAGACAATATCATCATTGACTTGGTCTCCAGCGCCGGGGGGGATGTGGGGTGGTGGAAGGCGAGGAGCTGGGCTGGGATGGAGTGAAAAACTCTTCACCCACGGGAGGAGCAGTGCCCGTGTCCCTGTGCTGGGAGCAGTGCTGCCCTGTGCGGTGCTGCAGCAGGAACTAATGGAAACCCTCCTGGTTATGTATTGCTGTTAATGATTGGGGATCTCGAGCGGGGGTTTTGTGTCACCTTTGCCTCTCTGAGCTTTGCTTCCCCATTAAGGGAACAAGGGCTGAATTCCTTTCTCGGTCAGGCAGCACAGCTCCTGCTCTGTTTGCTTGGGGATGGGGTCAGCACTGGGACTGATCCTTCCCTGTGGGGCGCAGAGGGGTCCCTGCCCCATAGGACATGGGCTGTCTGCCTGGTGTGGCCGCACCAGGGTTGGATGTGTTTGGAGCAGTTGTGCAGCGATGCTGAGATCTGTACCTCCTTATCCAGCTCCCTGGTGGAGCTGCCTCTGACCTTGGCTCCTGCTCCCTGCTGAGCCCCGGAGCAGCGTGGCAGTTCAGTGGGAGTCGGGTGCTGGAGCAGCAGGGAAGTGTCTGCCTGTATCTGGGGCAGCGCTGCAGGCTCCAGCCCCCTCTTTTTGCAGGGAGAGAAGTGAAAATGCTTCTCTTCAAGGAGCGTTTGCTGAAGCTGTGTCTTGGTGGAGAGAGGAAGCGCACAGTGCAGGGGTCTTTGGAGCAGCAGTGGCGGGGTGCAGGATGCGGCCCTGCGGTGGAGATCCCCTGCACTGCTGAGCAGGGAGCTCTGACTGCTGCCCATGTGCCCGGGTCCTGATTTAATGTCGGGGTGCAGTGCTGCGGGGTCTGGCACGCGGTGCCCTCTGCCCGGTGGGAACCCGAGCAGCGTTAATTCCACTGCGGTGAAGGAGACCGAAGTCCAAAGGTGAACTCATTGTGGGTCACCTCGGGAGGTCGGCGCGCAGCGTCCGGCTGATAATTTTTTACATCACCTCCTCAGTCGTAGTGCGGCGCCTACACCACAAAACCATCGCTGAATCACCAAAGGAACACAAACAGCGCGGCTGGGAGCTGCCCACCCTGTGCCCGGCCGACCCCTCCCTGCGCCCGGAGCGCTTCATTTTCTCCTCGAAGCAGCGGGGAGAGCTGCCGCTCGCTCGGGCACGCTGCTGGCCGTGCCCACGAGTGTTGCAGCGCCCGGCTCCGGGCTCGGCTGTGCACAATCACCGCGGCTGCAGCAGTGCCGCTCGGAGCTGCCCCACGCGGCCCCGTGTCCGTGGCAGCCGCTCGTGGCCGTGGGGTTGGGATCGCTCCGGGTGGGTGCGGAGCAGTGCGGGGTCCTCGTGTGGCAGCGCAGGCTCCGGGCCCGGACTGGGGCAGCGGATACGCGAGCTCTCGTCACTTTGCGGCCCCTGGGGGGTCATGGGACCCCCCCCCCTTTGGAGCTCATGGGACATCCCCCCCCCCCCACCCTCCACCGCGAGGTGTATCTCCCACAGCACCGGAGCTGTGCTCGAGACGCGCAGAGTTTGTGGTGGGCTCAACTCGGCGTTGCCCACTCGTGATCCTGGACGGCTGCGGAACCCGGAGAGCGGAGCGGGGCCGGGGGGGCCGTACCCCCGAGCGGTGCTCCCACCCGCAGCGCCCACCTCGGCCCGGGGCTGGGAGGGCCGCCGAGCCATCCCGGGAAGCCACTCCTCTCCGCCCGTGCCATTGGCTCCGGCAGAGCCGGCTGCGAGCCGGGCTCCCGCAGCGATGGGAGCGGGCGGCCGGGAGCCCCGTGCTGCTGCGGGCCCCCCCGGCAGCCCCCCCGGCACCGCCATGTAGGGCCGCGGCATCCTCCGCCCGGAGGCGGTGGAGGGGGAGATCGGAGCCATGGGCAACGCGTACCGCAAGAGGAGTCCCGCGGGCTCGTCCTGGCCGTGGGGTCGGGCTGGGAAGCCGAGGGCAGGTAGGAGTTGGGGGGACGCGGATCCGTGTCCCCGAGGCCGTCTGCTGTCTGCTCGCTCGCGGGGTGCGGGGACCCCGCGCCGGGGCAGGTTGCCGGTGGCTTTCCGTTGTCCTGGGGGAGCAGGTGCCCGCCGGGCTCGGCAGCCGTGTCCCCCCCCACGCGTGGGGTGAGGCAGGATGAGGGGGAAAGCTCTGGGTGTGCTCGGGGTTCGCGTGCTGCCCGCACGCTGCCAGCTCGCAGCTTTCCTGCGCTTATCAGGACAGCGATCGCCCACTCCGTCGGTGAGCGATTTGTTTTTCTCGGCAGCATCCCGGCGGGTGGAGGGCCCGTGGCTGCCGGCATCGCGTGCTCCTGCCCTGCCCCGGTTACCCCGCTGTGCTCTGGGAGTGACAGAGCCGGGGCAGCTGTCTGCATCCCGAGGGGATGGGGATAAGGGGGGGTGGCCCCCCTTCTTGATTCTGTCAGAGCAGGACGGTGTGAGCAGTCAGGCTTGCTGACCTGTCCTGCTGGTGTTCAGCTGTTCCCCTGTGCCCTGCATGTGGTGGGGAGGGGACCTGACTGTGCTCCTGGCTTGGTACAATGGAGTTGGTGGGACCGAGGTGACATTAAGGGGCCGTTTGGTGGCTTGGCTGTGCTCCCTGCATGCCGAGGCCCCTTTCTGCCGTGTGTGCCAGTTCTGGTGTCCTTTGGTGCATGTCCCCAGCACTGCCACATCCTGCTCTGCTGCCAGCACTGCCAGCATCCCGGGGTCCCTCTTGTCCCAAGGCAAACATGCCACAGCCTGGATTCAGCTCCCTGGCTGGGCTCAGGGAGCAGGAAAGCCGTGTGAAACTCTGCAAGATGTGGTTCAAAGGTGTCCCACAGAGCACGGCAGCCAGAAGGCTCAGCCCTGCGGGAGCTCTGCAGGTCCCTGGAGCACAGGGACAGGTCGGGGGTTGCAGAGCGGGCGGCTCTGGGAACACTCATGGTGCCATTCCGAGTTCTCAGCCTCATAACTGAGGGTAAAAGGTGTGTAACGTCTGTAACAAAGCCTCAGTTTATCCACACCGTCAATTACCTGTTGAAATCGAATCGGTATTAAGCAAGGCAAACAAGTCCCAAGGAGTCAGCTGGGAAATCCCTTTCCCTAAGACTCTGTGGGTGAGACGAGCACCTCCCGCCCTGCAGGCTCCCCGGACCCCTCTCCCTGCAGTCTCATCTCCATCAAACCATTGGGGTTGGTCCTGTTGGTCCCCTGCTCTGTGCCAGCTCTATGGTGCCCCTGGCACAACCCACTGGTCCCATCCTGTATCCATCCCCTGATGCTTTTCTCTCCCAGGAGGAAGCTTCCTGCCAGCCTGGCTGCTTTCCCAACGCCGTGCCTTGCTCCAGAGGTCGCACCCAATGTCCTCCCCCAGGCCTGGGCACACAGGTTGGCTGCACCATGATGGCATGGGCAGATCGGCCCAAAACGTGCACAGTGGGTGCAGCACCACCGTGCAGATGCTGGGATGGGTGAGGAGGGCTGAAGGGCACGGGGTGGAAGGCACTGAGAAAACATGGGGCAAGTTCTGTTTGTTCTCTGCCACTGCTCCATGGCAACCGTGCGGCGGCCACAAAGCCAAAGAATTTGCATTGTGTCGCTTCAGCGTTTCGGAGAGCACAGCTGGGATCATGGGCTGGGGGCAGGGTGCCTGCCCCGCTCTCTACCATGGGGCTGCCCACTCCTCCAGGCCCCGGGGATCCCAGATTTCAGGTCTGGGGATCATTGTGCATCACTGGTGACGGGGCCAGCAGCATCCCGTGGTCCCCATCTGTGGCTGCTCGGCCCCACTGCAGCCCCCAGGTTCTCTTGGGGTGGGCTGGTGTGGCTGGGGCTGGGCACGCTTCCTGCTGCTGCTCGGCTCTGCAGGAGTTTTGCTTGGCCAGCCACGTGCTTTCTGAGAATATTTGCAGACACTCCTCCCTGGACCCGCTGACCGCTGCCGTGTAACCTCCCTCTCCTGGGGTTTGTTGTGTTTCTCCCCTCCCGTGCGGTTCGGTCTCTTCCAGACCCGGTGCCCTGGGTGCAGGCAGGCAGCACCCAGTGCCGTGTGACTGCCCGATGCCTTTTGATCTCGAAGGGCAGGAGCTGTGGGACAGGGCTGACAGGAGGCTGAGCTGCCCACGACCTGCTGCCTGCCATCGGTGCTCGGGGCACCACGACCTCAGCCTGAGCAGCCCGGCCCTGCTTCTCCCGGGTCCCTCTCCCCATGCTGGAGCAGGGGATGGATGCATCGCTGGGTGCATCCCCTCTGCTCCTCCCTGGGCTCTGTATGGCAAGGATCTGCCGGGAAGGTCCCTGGCAGTCCTTGAGCACCATGGAGACCGAAGCCTCTTATCTGCTCCTTATCAGGACAGCCCCGCCAGGCCCTGCTGAGTCAGGGTGCAGGAACGTGGCTCCGGGCCAGGCTGCGCCCAGTGGGAGCGAGGTGCTGAGCAGCCAGCTGGGCCCACGGAGCTGCAGGTCCCTGCTGCTGGGAGCCCTCGGTGCTGCTGTGCGTAGAGAAACCTGCAGGGTCTTGTCTCTAATCCATTCCTGGATTTGCTCCCGTGCGGAGCACAGGACCTGCTGTGACAGGCACATCTGACATTTGCAGAGTGCCTTTGGTCCCTGCGAGCACTGGGCATGAAGGCACGTGTCGTGGGGATGGACAGGGCAGCACCGGGAAGGGTGCGTGGCAGGAGGAGGAGAGGAGCTCAGTGGAGGCAGAGCAGCACTGACAGAGCTCTGGACTTCGGCACAGCTCAGCGTGGCTCACTGGGGAGGGAGGAGGACCGTGGTGTTTTTGCAGCTGGGGGCTGCCACGTGTGGGCCTCACCCCCAGCCCTTCCCTCGCCCTCTGTCTGTGCCCTTGCTCTCTGTCTGGGCCATTCCTGCCTGGATCCGGCTCCCAGCTCAGGCTGTATTTACCTTCAAACCTGTTTGGTGGCTTCTCAGGAGGGGCCGAGCGCGGGTGGGGACGCAGCAGGAGGCCCCGTGCAATGAGCTGGGAGTGGGCACCGGGCTGCCTGCGAGCTGTATGGGAAGGAGCAGCCCAGGAGGGACCCCGGCTCCCAGTGTGTTATGTGACCAGAGTACAGGCTCTGTGCTTTTGTGACTCATTTCGTCCCCATTCTGCTGCTGTGCTCCTGCCCTACAGCAGCCGTGGAGCACTGCCCTCCCCCAGGTGGGGTTTCCCCCCATCCCATCCCTGCCTGCTTCGCTGTGGCCATTCACTTGCTCAGGGCACTCGTGGTAGTTTTCTGTGCCATAGCTGAAAGGAAGAAAAAGACCCACACTTGTTTTCCCATTCAAAATTAATTTTATTTCTGTCTCTGCATGGGATTGTCTTTGAGAACAGAGCCAGCAGTGCCGTTCGGGTCGTGTTTATTTACTCTGTGAGATGTTTTCCTGGCTGGAACATCAGCCCTGGAGCGTGGAGCAGGACGGGCTGTAACCCCGCAGATAGCGCTGCGTGACAGCCAGGGGCTGTGTGGCCAAAGCCACCATCAATATTATTGTGCTCTTGTCCCAGCATGCAGACCCCGTGCAGAGAGCTGGGGCAGCAGCAAGGCCAGGGAGCTCCTGCAGCCCTCTGGGCACGGATGGACCGCACTGTCCCTGAGCAGAGGCTGCATTTGCACGCCTGGGCATCACCATTTGGTGCCCACGAGCACCGTGTGGTGCCCCATGGTGCAGAAGTTCCCCAGTGCCACACAGAAGGGATGGCAGCATCTCCTCCCATTGCAGCTCTGGGACCTCGCAGCCCCCGTGCCAGCTCCCCTGCTCCTCCTCCCCATTTTTCCCCGGTGAGTCAGTGGTGCCGGGCAGGCGCTGCCTGTTCCCCGCCGCAGGACCCGAAGGCAAGTCGGGGCAGTGCTGTGCAGGCTGCGATGGATGCACGCACCTGGGGATGGTGGCCCAGCCCGCTGCTCGCGGGAGGTGCAGGCGCAGCGTGGAGCATGGAGCCAGCACTCACCCCTTAGCCTGGCCATGGAGGGCTTCTTCCTCTGGCTCACCCCCAGAGCAGAGCCGCATGGCTCGTTATGTCCCTGCAGTGGAGCCAGCACCATCTCCTTGCAGCATCCTCAGCTGTGTGGACCCAGCTGTGCTCCTCTGGGGTCTCAGCCCTGCTCTCTCCCTCCATCAGCAGTGCCTTGCCTGTTGGACTCCAGGTCCTGCACAGGGAAACGGTCCTTGGGGCGGTCCCACCTGTCCTGGGCAGGAACCAGTCCCGCTGCAGGATCCAGCTGCCACGTGCAGATGAGGCACGTGTGTGCCAGGTCGGAGCAGGAGAGCCTGGAGGGGACGGGTCGATCCAGGGCGCGTCGCAAGGAATGCGTGAGGGACGGAGCTCTGTGCAGGCGTGTTGCTGCTGGCGTGGGCCACAGCTGCAGCCGCTGCTGTGGGATCCCCGTGTGCTGTGTGCTGGGCTGCAGCTCCCTCCTGCTCCCTCCTTTGCTGCCGTGGATGCTGAGCCCTTCCCGCAGCGCAGCGTTTCCCCCAGCTGTGCTTGCGATGCGGTGCCCGCGGAGCAGAGGGCAGTGCTTGGCGCAGTGTGTGCCGCCTGCTTTGTGCACCCTCAGCCCTTTCATTATGGCCCTTTTCCATTTGTGCTCTGAAAAGAGCTGGGAGCATCTGCCTGCGGCCGCCGGCACCTTCTGGGTGAGCGCGTGGGCAGCGGGGCTGATCCTGCCGTGCTGTGGGGTCGGTGCTGTGCTGTGGGGTCAGGTGTGCGGGGGCTGTGCAGAGGAATCCTGGAGCATCTGCACAGCAGTGCAGCCTGACAGCGGGTGCTGGGGGGCACAGAGCGGGGTGGGTGCTCCCTTCCTCCACCTCCGCCTGTGGTTCTATCCCCTCGTGCGTGGGCACTGCAGCTGCCAACCCCCCCCCCCGCCTGCCCCAACAACTGGTGGGACTGGTTAGACTGGTCTGAGGCCCGGTTATGCCCCAGTGCCACGGGCTCCAGTGGCTGTGCCACTGCTGTGCTGGGGGACGCGGTGGGGACGTGGGGGCACCGGCCCCATCTGCCACGCTGCAGCACATCCCAGGGGTTGATGCTCGGGACAAAAAGCCTCCCAGCTCCCCCCAGTCGGCCGCACTGGTGTGGAAGCCAGCGTGCCGGCTTGCAGGGCTGCTGTGCCCAGTGGGGGCCAGGCACGGATGATGTGGATGATGCGGGCGGGTTCCCTCTGGGCACGGGAATTTTGGGGGAATTCTGTGCACGCGTCCCCGCACCAGGCAGGGTGCGTCCCCGCAGGATGGGGGGAGGGCTGGGGGCGAGCGGGAGGCCGGAGGAGGGGCCCCGATCTCCTCCTCCCAGCACCGGGAGCGCGGTGGGAGCAGCCGGGGCCGTCCCCTCCTGCCGCCGCGCATCCCTCCCCGGCTCCGGCCTCTCCCCGCGCAGCCGCTCCGCCGGCCGAGCATCCTCCCGCCGGGCATCGTGCGGCCGGGCTGCTGCGGCACAAACGAGCGTGGGGAGAAGCATTGGGGGTCTCGGCATCCGCCCCCCCCCCCCCGGCGCGATAGGTGGCGGCGGAGCCCCCCTCCCGCGGGGGGCAGACCCTTTTCCTGACCACCATGGTGGTTTTCATGGGCAGGAACCTCTCGTCGCTTCTGGCTTTCTTCAAGAAGAAGGGTGAGTGGAGATGCAGAGGAGAGGAGGGAGGGAGAAGCGCTTTGCTTGTCCTTACACAACCCCGGCGTGCCCCGACCCCCGCGTGCCCCGGGGTGTCCCTGCAGCTGCTGCCGCCCCGCGGAGGGCAGCGAAGGTCACCGGTCCCACTGAGCACGGGGACGTGCAGAGCACAGCTCAGTGCACCCCACTCTCTGCTGAGCCCACGAGGGTGGGGGTCAGGCGAGGGGCTGCCGGCCGTGGGGAGGGCGGTTCGTAGGGGAAGGGCAATGCGATGGGTCGCCTTGCATCCCTATATGAGCGTAGGGGTCCCCAGAGACCCTCCACATGCGCCCTGCAGCTGTCTGAGCCCCTGAGTGCTGGGGGTGCTGGTGGAGGCTGCTGGCTTGGCTTGGCTGGCTGCAGGGTGGGCCGGCTCCATTGTTCGGGGCCTGCTCTTTGTGTGCTGGAGCCGGAGCGTGGCCGGCGCCGTGTGAGCTGTGTGAGGGACGGGGCTGCCCCAGCTGGCAATGCTGAGCAGTGGGTGCCTCCATCCCCACAGCGCTCCCCTCCAGCACCGCCGTCTCCCGTTGTCTCCCTGCCCCTCCTTTCCCCTCCCTGCCTGAAGTTGTTTTTTTCCAGGCAGGAAGAGCTGGAGGCTCTGCAGGAGGCTGAGGGTGGACAGAGCGAGCTGGGCCGTGCCCGTGTCCCTGTGTCACCCTGCCCCAGTGCCCCCACGTGCAGCCCCCCCAGTGGGGACCGATGCTGCGGGTGGGGGCATCGCCAGGTGCTGGGAGGGATAGGGCTGTGAGATGGGTGTGCACGGTCCTGTGCTACCTGTGCTGTGGCACGTGGGGCTCTGCCACCGAGTGCGGCCGTGGAGGGGGCACAGCAGCCATGGGGTCCCCTGGGGGCTGTGTCATGGTTTACCAGCATGGGGGTGAGTCCCCTCTCCCTGGGGTTCTTTGCAAGGCCTTGAGATGATGCAATCCTACGGAAGGAAAGATCTCTCTGTCCTTCTGTCCATATTTGCCCCTTTGAGCAGCCTGCAGCCCCCACAGCGTGCTGCTTTTTTGGCCCTCCAGTGAAGGTTCTGGGCTGGAGAGGAAACACCGCATCGCTCAGACAGCCTGACTCCTGCTGATCGATCAGGCAGAGCTGCAGGGACGAGACTGCTCCCGTGCTCTGAGCTCATGTCAGACTGTGCCCTGCCCGGCCGTGGGGCGGGGGGCTGCTCACGTGCAGGGGGGCTGGTGGGTCACCCCTCTGCTTTTGCAGGTGCTGCCAAGACCGAGAACGACAGGCGGCTGAGCGTGCAGTACAAGCCGGGTGATGAGTGCCCCGACAACGTCTTCTTCCCCAGCACGCGGCCCCCGCACCTGGAGGAGCTGCACAACCAGGCCCGTGAGGGGCTCAAGTCCCTGCAGCACCAAGGTAGGTGCTCCCGGCCCCGAGGGCCCCCGCCGTGGGGCGATGTCCCCAGGGCAGTGGGATGATGTCCCCGGTGCCCCGGGCAGCTGGCTGGCCTGCCCGTGTGGGCGGTGCTGCGGACAGTGACCAGAGTCCAGCACTGGGGGTGGCACTAGTTGCTTCTGCCCCACTGCTCTGGGGGGCACGGGCTGTGCTGCTGGGCTCAGCAGCCGCAGGCTGACCCCTTTCCTTCCTCCCACAGAGAAGCAGAAGCAGACCAAAAGTGCCTGGGACCACGGGGACACCAACAGCCTCCAGGTGAGTGTGGGAGCTCCATCCAGCCATGCCTGGAGCTCTGTGGCGGGGTGAGGTGAGCATGATGGCCCTGCTGCACAGGGCAGAGGGCAGCGCTGGGGCCCAGAGGAGGCAGGGATGTGGCTGAGGCTGGGGCTGCAGGACCAGGTTGGGTGTTGCAGGGCAGGAATGGGCTGTGTCCCCTTTGATGTTGTCCCGTTTGTCCCATGATGAGGTTCTGTCCCTGTCCTTAGTGCATCATGCCCTGCCTCATGTGGCTCTGCCTATGGCCTCCCACCGTGCCCATGTTCCTCTGCCCCCCTGTCTGCCTCACTGGTGTCCTCTGGCAGTGCTGAGCGAGGCAGGGAGGTTGGATGGTGTGCTGGGGACTGCCGGCTGCATCCAGCCCCGTGGCGGGGCCTCTCCCTGGCTGCTGACGGGCGAGAAACTCCCACTCTCTTGGCTGAGCTGGAGTTTGCTGCTTCCCTGGGCTCTGACCCCACTCCCAGCGCCTCACCCACGTGTATTTGCTTAAACTGCTGCCTCCCTTTGGCTCTCGGCCACCTTAACCCCTTAGAAGCAGTCAGTGAGGGCCTGGGGAGGAGATTCACAGGGCTATGTCTTGTTCTGACCTCTGGAAGATGCTTTGAAGGGATGAAGGGGGCACAGAAAGCCATGCCCATTGTGAGGCTGTGAAGCCAGAATGGCACGTGTGTGCTGTATTTCCCCTGGCACGGCCACCCCATAGCGTGCCCCAGGCCTGGGGCAGTTTGGGCTTGGTGATGGGGTTGATGCTTCCCTCTGCTGTGGGGACAGGGCAGTGCCGGCCCCTCCCTCCTGCTGTGCCTGGCTCACCTACTCTCTGGGGTCCATGGGACTATGTGGGGTCTCTGGGGCTGCTCTCAGCCCCGCTCCTAGTGGGAGGACTCTGGCTGCTGGTGTGGCTGACTCAGCCTTTGGCCCTCGGAGTAGCTTTTGTCTGGGCTGTGAAGTCAGTTCGCGGCAGAGAAGCAGCCTGGAGGGGACAGGGCCACTCCTTCCCCACAGCCCGGGGTCTTCCTGAGCCCACTGTGTGTCCCCACAGAGCTGTGCGTTGTCGGAGGATGACACCGTGTCCTTACGGAGCCGGGCAGCTTCCTGCATCACCGACAGCGCCTCTGAGGACGCCCTCTCCATCCGCTCCGAGATGATCCAGCGGAAAGGTACTGGGCTGTGGGGCTGGGGGGCAGGAGCCAAGCGGGTGCGAGGAGCTCGGAGCCTGGTGGAAAACCCTGGGGGCTTTGAGGCTCAGAGCTTGCATGGCCACGAGGCAGTGCGGGATCTGGGGGCCTTTGAAGGGAAGAGAGCAGCTCTGGCTGAGTCAGAGGTGCTGGGATGGAATTGGGAGAGGGGACAGACAGTGCCTCCTCCCTGCTTGGCTGCCAGTGCCCCTTGGACTGTGCTGGGTGCGTGAGCAGCAGTTGGTACTGGGCTGTGGACACTGGGGACATGTGGCCTAGGGCTCATGTCACATCAGCTGGACTCACTCACCCCTTTCACAGGTTCCACCTTCCGACCACACGATTCCTTCTCCAAATCTTCAGAGAAGGGCGGCAGGAAGAGGAAGGAGAGGAGGACAACAGTGCTGGGCATCCCCCAGCACGTCCAGAAGGAGCTGGGTAAGTTCATGAGCAATGAGTTGTTGTAGGGTCCAGTCCCACCTCTGGGGCTCTGTTTGCCCTCAGCTGGGTGCATCTGCCTTGAGGTCACACCTGGCTCACTTATCCCTGCTCCCAGGTCTCAGGAATAGCCGGGACACCAGGGGACGTCCCGCAGATGGACACGTGGGCAGCCGGGCACCGCAGCCCCTGCTGAACGGCGGCCAGGTCGCTGGCGACGCCATCCGCATCCCCACCATCGATGGGAACCTGCCACCACTGGACGTCCCCGGGGGTGCCCGTGTGCGCCTGGGAGCCTTGGAGGAGACAGACACGGCCCTGCAGAAGCACATTGACCGCGTTTACTACGACGACACATTGCTGGGGAGGAAGACGTCGGCCAAGCTGTCGCCCATGGCGAGGCCAAAGTCACTGGCCGTGCCAGGCATGACCACCAGCGCCAACCCCCCGGAGCTGCTGAGTCCCGTCATGTCCATCTCGCCCCAGGGCACCTACATGTCCAAGATCATCCCCAACGCCATCCTGCCGCCGATGGTGGACGTGGTGGCCCTGACGCGGAGCAGTGTGCGGACGCTGAGCCGCTGCAGCCTGGTGTCGTCCAGCCCGGCCTCAGTGCGCTCCCTCACCCGCTTCTCAGAACACAGCACCCGCAGCCGTGAGCCCTCCTCCTCCAGCGACAACTGGAGCCACTCGCAGTCCACCGAGACCATCGTCTCCAATAGCTCCACCATCTCCTCGCAGGGCGGCTCTGACCGCCGGCAGGCTGAGGCGGGGCTGTGCAGCGAAGCCGACACCGCACGGCGCTCCGACACCGATCAGATGAGCGTGTACAGCTCCGCCAGCTTTGCCAGCGCCTGCTCCAAGCCTGCTGCAGTGCGCACTGCACACGGGCTGCTGGCCGTGGGGCCCCGCAGCATGGGCGGCAGCAGCGGCCGCACGTCCCCTGCCTTCAGCACCAGCAGCCAGGCAGAGGGCTCGGACACAGGCAGCCTGGCAAGTGAGCGCTCCTCGACACGCAGTGTCTCGCTCAGGAAGATGAAGAAGCCCCCGGCACCCCCTCGCAGGACCTTCTCGCTGCACCAAAAGGCGGAGGGGGAACACAAGGTGCTGGGGCTGCCCCCCAGGCCCGACCGGCGGCCGCAGCAGACGAGCGATGTGCCGTGGTCCCCGTGCCCTGAGCCCTTCAGCCCAATGGTTGAGGATGAGGTCTTCTCCTCGTCGCTGAGCGAGACCAGCAGCATCCGTTCTGAGAGCCTGGCCGGGACCAACTCCCCCAAGACGTTGCAGGGCAGCCCTGGTGAGCGTGGAATCACAGTGGTGCTGAGGGAACCCTCAGCTCAGCCCAAGTGGAGCTGCCCGGATGGCTCTGACCGCACCATGTCACCCTCCAGCGGGTACTCCAGCCAGAGTGGGACGCCCACACTGCCCACGAAGGGGCTGGGACCCCCAGCCGCATCTCCAGGCAAGGCCCAGCCCCAGAAGCCAGACCGGGTCTGCTCCTTACAGTCCCCCGCGCTGTCCGTCTCCTCCTCCCTCACTTCGATCTCCTCCTCGGCCTCAGACCCCGTGCCCTCTGAGGCGCCGCACTGCGTGCAGAGCCGCTCGGATAGGTTTGTCATCCCGCCACATCCCAAGGTACCCGCTCCCTTCTCCCCGCCGCCCACCAAGCCCCAGACACCTGCTGCCCCTGCCGGTCCCCTCACCCCTTCGCCAGACCCATCGGTTCCCAGCGCTGCTGTGCAGGAAACCTCCACCAAATCCAGCACCAAGTCACCGCCGCCGTCTCCACCGCCCGCCTACCACCCGCCTCCTCCACCAGCCAAGAAGGCAGAGGTGAGCCCCGAGGCTGCTTGTGAGGCCCCCACGGAGGCTACCTGGCCCCCACCACCCCCCCCGGCCCCCGAGGAGCACGACCTGTCCATGGCAGACTTCCCCCCTCCAGACGAAGCCTGTTTCTCCAGCCTGCCCCCTCCTGATGCCGTGCTGACCCCAGCAGGCGGGAGGAACCACGCACCAAACGTGGTGGCCACATCTCCCTCCTCCTCGCCCACCGTCTCCTCACTTGTCCAGCAGCCGAGCTCACCGCCATCGCCCACCGCGCCACTTCCTGGGGCCACCGCGTCCCCGCCTGAGGCCATCGTGCCCCCACCGCCACCTCTCCCCCCACCGTCAGCTCCCGCTTTACCGCCCCAAATCTGCCTTAAGAAGGCAGCGAATGGCTCCCGGGCAGACACCAGGAAGGAGCCGGCATCGCGCAGCAAGAGTGGCCCGGTACCCAAGGAGGACGCCAGCCTGCCCATCGTCACGCCATCGCTGCTGCAGATGGTGCGGCTGCGCTCGGTCAGCATGGAGCCCGCCGTGCCCGAGGAGCGCGCGGTGCCGCAGAAGCCGGTCCGCAGGGCCCTGTCCACAAGGCAGCACAGTTCTGCCAAAGATGCGGTGCCTTCAAACCTGCTCCACGCCACCGTGCAGCTCAAGGCTTCTGCCGCGTCCTCTGATGAGGCCGCCGGGCTGCCCTCCAAAGCCCTGGGTGGCAGAGTGGCTCCTCCTGGCCTGGAGGTGCCTGCGGGTGATGGGCAGCTGTCCCCCAGGCACAGATCCCCCACCTCCACCGCCAGCTTCATCTTCGCCAAGAGCGCCAAGAAGTTGGTGATCGAGACGCCCTCGTCCCCCGAAGCGCAGGCCGACCTGAAGAGGAACTTGGTCACCGAGCTGATGAATTTCTCCGGGCAGCGCTCGGCAGCCCCGGCTGCTGCCCAGCAGGGCCCAGGCAAGGCACAAGCGCTCCGAAAGCCCGGCAAGGTGCCCCCTCCTGTCGCCAAGAAGCCTTCGCTCGGCCCGGGGCCGTCCCCATCCCCCCTGAGCCCAAAGGCACCAGAGACGCTGGGATCCCCTGCGCCAGATGGGAAGGCCAAGGAGGAGGAGAGCAGGACGGGCAGCGAGCCGGCGGGGACGGCCGAGGGCAGGAGCACTGCGGATGTGGAGCTGCCAGCGCGAGGTATGTGGAGCAGGAGGGCTGGGGGTGCTGGCTGTGCTGGGGGTCCCGCAGCCAAAGGCTGTGGCAGTGCTGGGAGTGGTGCCCGGCTCATGGGGCAGAGGGACCCAGCACAGCGCAGGCTGCACTGGGGCTGCTCGGGTCAGCAAGGCGAGGGACCGGCCTGCGGGAGGCTGGGGCACCGGAGCGCGTCCCTGATGGGCTCTTCCCTCTTGCCTTGCAGACAGACAGGGAGAGACGGCCTGAAGGACGGCGTTGCAGGACTGGTGCCCCCGCAGACAGGAATCCAAATCTCTCAGGGACCTGGGCAGGTCAACAGATGAGTGTGGAACTGGCAACTAACTTAACACAGGAAGCAAACAGCCTTAGCCTCCATGGCCTTGATGATATTTATGCAAAAATGGTGTTGGTTTCACTTTCCTAAGTACTACAGCTTTATTTTGCATTATTTTTTTTTTTACTGGACTCAAGGCCTGTACCCAGAGCCAGCGCTCCTCCCTGCCGGGCTGCCGCGTGGTTTGCGCGTGTGGAGCAGAGCAGCTGAGCAGAGAGGAGAGCGAGGGGCCACAGCCACGCAGGGGAGGACACGGGAGGAGGACAGCCCCGCCTGGGCACCGAGCTGGAGCTGCCCTGCTCTCAGCCAGCTGCACCCGCGAGGAATCAAAGCACTTTGGACAAAAGAACTGGAAGGCTTCAGCCACGGCCGCCCCTGGGAGGACTTGGGCAGTGGAAGCAGTGAGAAGGAGCCCTGGATGGAGAGTAATGGGGCCGCAGCCCTGAGGAGAAGACGGAGGGGGCTCTTGGCTGGCATTGCTCCCTGCCTGCAGCTCGGCCCGCTGCCAGGCACAGCCAGCTGGGAGCCCTGCGAGCTGGCGTTCAGGCCCTGGGCTCTGGAGTGGAGCCTTGATTTCTGTTTCTGTAAACTTTGGTCACATTTTGATTTCTTTGATTGTAAGAAAACAAACAACAAAAACAAACAAAAAAAAAGACAAAACCCAAACCAAAACCAAACAACCCTCTGCCGCCAAGTAGCCCCTCAGAGCTCTGTACCTGGCTGGTAAAGATGATGACCTAAGCTCGTTGCCTCCTGTGCTTCCTGCCTCAAGGCCTGGCTGCTGCCAACCACAGCCTCAGTGCAGCTCTGGGGCACACACAGACCCCAGAGGGGCCGGCTCCTGGCCAGCTGGGCTCCATGTTTGGCTTCTCCTGGCAGCACTAAAACAGCAGCAGCCATAGCCATCCCCCCCCCCCCCGGACAGACAAGCACACCCATTGCTGTACGTTTGACATTTTATTTGGGTTTATGACAGACAGATGCTTCCCGAGTCAGTGTTTAAAGGCTGACTGTCCCATCCCGCCCCAGCCTGCCACGGGCTCAGGTCAGACCTGGTGTGGCAGGGGGTGCCTGGGCTCCCGGCCCATGAGCAGCAGCCCCACCCCCGGCCTTGGGTGGGCTGCACACGGAGCAGAGCAGAGCAGGGGACAGGAGCTATCTGCCAGCCAGGCAGCTGTCCCCCACCCTGGTAGCAGCGACACAGGTTTCATCAAGCAGCTTTCCCTTTCAACCCTCATGGCAGTGCCTGCACGTGCTGTCCCAGAGATACAACAAGCGAGCAGGTTTCTAGTCCATGGCACAAACAGGGAGCAAACCAGCAGCCTTAGTACTGAGCCAGAGGACACGGGCACAAGAAACACACGTCCCTTAGATGCAGTGCCACTGCCAGGCCCCAGCTCTGGCCCACAGCAGAGGTATGGATGCAGGCTGAGCAGTCCCAAGGCAAAGATGCTGGGGGCAGCTCTCCAGCAGCCTCTCACTGCTGAAATGTGGGAGACTGCAAATTCAGGTCCAGAGCCACCAGCTCCTGAAGGGCTAAGCCCCCTGCTCGAGGTGCTGGGGAAGGAGATGGCAGAGACTGGGGAGGAGAGCCTGGATGGAGGGGTGGAGGGGGCAGGCAGGAGGCGTGAGCCATGGCTCTGGTGCTTGTTAGCTGATGCTCCCTCCCTTCAGGCTTTTACACGAGATGTTCCCCAGCTTGGTCAGGAAGTTTTTCTCCTTCCATTGAGCGATGCAGTCCTCAGAGATGCGGAAATCAGCCTGGAGAGCAGAGCAGGGAACAGGGCTGAGGCCTGGGCCACCCCAGCTGGGACTGCCCTGCATGCTGCCTGAAGGTTCACTGACCTTGACACATGCAGCAAGCAAACAGAAGTCACCCAGTGATGGGAACAGTGGCATCCACACGTCCCTCAGCATTGCCCTTCTCAGTGCCCGAAGCCCCATGCCCCACGTCGACTGCTCTGTGCCATGACCCAGCCCCAAGCACAGCCCCTCACCTGCAGCTTCTCAAACACCTTCTTCTTTGGCTTGAGCTCATCATCAGGCTCCCCATCCTCGTAGCCCTCCACGTAGACACGCTCCCCAGCACAGCACTCAGCAGGTGGGTCCAGAGGCTCCACTTGTCGTGGCTCCCCCACACTGCAGAGGAGTACACAGGAAGCAGTCACCCCCAGGCAGTGCCCACCTGCCCCGTGACACTGCCGGGCTCTGAGGATCGAGACTGCACCCATGGAAGGGATGGCCCTGATTCCCCCCTCACCTGGAAGCACACAGCACCATGCCCTGTGACTCCACGCCCCTCATCTTCTGGGGCTTGAGATTACAGAGCAGCACCACGAGCCTGTCCTGCAGCTGCTCCTTAGGGACAAACTGCACCAGGCCACTGACCACAGTGCGGGGCTCGGGCTCACCCACATCGATCTTCTCCACATACAGGCTGTCAGCATCTGGGTGCTGGCAAGTAAAAGCAAGGTAAGGAGCAGAGAAGGGGGCTGGGGTGACAGAGAAGAAAGGGGCAGATCCCTCCCCTTTGCCTTTCCCCATACACAAGTGCCCTCGTCACCTTGGAGGAAGGCCGCTCCCCTCTTCCCACTGTGCCCGTACCTTCTCCACACTGATCACTTTGCCAACACGGATGTCCAGCCGCGATGGGACAATATTCTCTGGCTCCGAGTTCTTGGTGCCTTTCTCTGCAGTCTCTACAGTGCAAAGGGAACAGTTGCACCATTCACCTTAAACTCTGGGAGCTGGCCAAGCCCCAGGGAGCACACAATGACCCCCACTTGCTGAACTTGGAGCTCCTGAATTCCTTGTTTGTCTGCACTCAGAAGAGAGGTCCCTCCTCCATTTGCTGCCTCTCAGAGATGCCTTCTGCCATCTCCCACTGGAGCAGGCAAGCAGTGCTGACACTGCCCTTTCCTTACTCTGCAAACGCTCTTCCAGGAGTGGCCCCAGAGAGACTCACTCCTATCCACCCATGCATGGCCAGAGCCCCACTTCCCCTCCTTACTTGCTTTGGATGGGTTGGGATATGCTGCGCTGGTCAGCTTCTTCAGCTCTGGACTGTTGAATTTCTCTCTGATGGGGTCAAGAAGTTTATTCAGGGCCACTTCCACAGAGTTCTTCAGGTCTCCGGGATGCACAACCTGTATTGTGATCCGTGGATTGTTCCCCCAGTGTGGATTTCCATCTCCCAGTGCTGCCCTGAGCCCTCCCAAAGAGCTTGTGGGAGCTCCAGGGACAAGGAATGCATTCAGTACCTCAATGCACCCACCTGCTCAGCAAAGTCCTTCTCCAGAGCTTCATAGGCTGTGTATGTTTTGTTTCCTCCCCATTTTTCTTCTCGCAGAATCACAAACTCTGTGAGACACAGATTAAGGTTCAAATTAACCCCAGGAGAGGCTCCCCCTGCTCAGCCAGATAAACCTCCCCACCCTGGCCAAGAGCTAAGGGAGCTGCAGCAGAGCTGGTAAGAGGGTGTGCAGGGTGCAGCCTGCATTAGGGATCGTGTATTCCTGCCCCTTCCTCTTGCCCATAGGAAAAACTGACCCCAAAGCCCAGTAGTGGGGAGCCCCTCACCTGACTTGAGGGGAAAGAGGACGTGCTTAATGAAGGAGAGGACACCATTGTTCTCCACATTCCCTGGCTCACAGAAAGCCTTCTTCAGTTTCTTCTTCACATCTTCTTTGCGGTCCAGCAGATCAATTTTTGAGTCCTGGAGAAAGAAATTTCCGTAGCTCTTTTCCTAATTTCTTCCCCAAAAGAAATAACTCATGCAGACGTTGCTGCACCTTTTCCTTAGACCTCAGCGTGAGCAAAGTGACAAATGCCCATCTCTCAGGGTGCAGCCTCTCCTCCCCACCCATGAGCCCATGCCCCTGCAGAGCCCCAGTCACCACTCAGGGACCAACCTCTTCTGATGAGCTCATTTTGCTGCCTGTCAAACCAGGAACCATCGGATTCATCAAGTGGATGCGCTTGGCATAGCCCAGAGAAGGAAGGTACTGGGAAAAAGCAAGGAAGCAAGTCACAGACAGAGCTCTCATGCAGGTCAGCTTTCATCCACACTCCCTGTGGATAACCTTATAACCAGATAACCTTGAGTGTGGCAATAAGACCCATGGGTTCACATGGTCCTGATGGCCACTGCCAGGAACACGTGGCAGCCCTGACTGGCACACCAGAGCCCCGCGGACCACAGGAGCAGCTGCAGGAGCTGCTCAGAGCCCTGTGACACTAACTGAAAGCACAGTGATGCTTCTTCCAGTGGATTTGTGAGAGTCTGAGTCCTGTGCCAGGGACTCAAACACCCCCATTCCTAACCTTTTCCGCAAAGGTGAATATCTTCCTCTGATCAACTCCTCCAAACTGTGCATCGACCTTTAGGTATTCCTCGTCCAGGGCCTGAGGAAAGACACAGCTCCAGCTCACTCAGCCTTCAGAGGCCCTGTCCGTGCTCCAGGATCTGCCCAGGCACAGTCCTGGCTCCACCCAGCACCTCCCCAGCACATGTCCTCTGCTGGCAGCCTCACCACGCACCTGCAGGCCTGGGTAGAGCAAGCCACTCAGCAAAGGATGCTCCACCTGCTTCACCACCTCAGCTCCTGCCTTCTTCGCGTCGTGCTGTGTCACCACAGATGACAGACGGTACACATCCAGTGTGTACTCCCTGTGAGAAGGAAAAGCACGGTCAGCACCAGGCAGAGGGACAGCTGCAAAAGCTGCTCGGCAGAAACATTGGTGCTGGCCATTGAGAGCGGCCTGAGGCACCTTCACTTTGTTCCCTGAATGACGGCGCTTGGGAGCAGGCTTGGGAACAACAGCCGAGCCCCAGGCCAGCTCCTCCTCTGCACAGAGGATCAGAATTCAGATGAGAACTCAGATCTCACTTGCTGAGCTGGTAGTCCGTGCCTCGGACAAACTTCAGCTTTTCCAGGGGTACTCCAATGCTCTCCAGCATGGCTTTGATCACGTTCTCATAATAGCGAGTGCGCAGCTCCAGCAGCTCCCAGGGCGCCTTCATGTTGTCCAGGTAAGCGTGGAGGTCAGCAAAGAGGATCGTCACCTGGCAAACAGGGGCAGAGTCAGCACCGCGCAGCTCAGGAGATCCGCAGCGCAGGGCGCGCTGCCGGCCACGCGCCACGCGCCACGCACCTCGCAGCCGGCCTTCAGGAAGTCGGCGATCTTGGACATGGGCACGAAGTAGGCCACGTGCGGCCTGCCCGTGGTGGCAGTGCCCCAGTAGATCTTCACCTCGCGCTCCTTCAGCACGGCCATCAGCTTGTCCTCCCCCAGCACCTCCTGCAGAGCAACGCGACGGCAGCCGGGCCGGGGCTCACACCGACGCCCAGCGGCGCGGCCCCCCCCCCCCCCCCAGGGGGCCCGTGGCCCGGCGCGCTGCCCGGTACCTGCAGGTTGCGGGTGATGAGCTGGTACTTCTCGCGCGGGCCGGGCGCGCTCTCCATGGCGGCGCTGCGGGAACGGCCGCCGCGATCCCCGCGCCCGTCACGCACCGCGTTGCGTCAGCCGCGCCCGTCACTTCCGCCCTCGGAGCGCCGAGCTGCCAATCAGGAGAGGGCGGGGCCGCGCTCCGCCAATCGGGAGGCGGCGGGGGGGCGGGGCGGGGCTGCACGCGGCGCGGCCGCGCGGTCCCGCGTGTTTTATTCACGCGTGGAGCGGTCCGCGCGCGCTCACGGCGCTGCCCGGGATGTGCCCGTCCTGTGGACGGGGTCAGCAGGGGAAGCAGTGAAACCGATGGGTTTTATTCCTGGAGCGGGCGGCTTCCTGTTCTGGAAACAACAAATAACAAAGCAGTGGGAACACAAAAGGTGCTCCGCTCCATCCCACGGTCGCGGAGGACGGGAAATGCCCCCCGAGCGCGGCTCCTCCCGCTGGTGGGAGCCACGGCAGCGCTGGGCTCCCGGGTGCGGAGGTTTACGTTCCCTCGTGCTGTCTCTGGGTTTTGTTTGTGGTTGTTTTTGAGCTATTGAATTTCACAGGAAGGTTTTTATCTTCCGATCTTTCATTATGTTCTTCGTTTTGCACGAGTGCTCCGGGTGACTCACGTGCTGCTGAGCGTCCCCTTCGTTCCCTGATGGAGATGGGAAACAGACAGGGCCAGTGAGGTGGGAATGCTTGAGGGGTGCTGGGTGCTTTAAATGAAAGCTGCTGCGGGTGTAATTAGTAAATATTGGCTCCAAGAGTGAGCACAGCTGATTTAAAGCAGTTTTGCAGGAGGTGGTACAGGCTGTAATGGCTGGGGCTTGTGTCAGTCCTGGCGGCTGATGCCGCAGGGTGGATGTTTGCAGCGTGAGAGTGGGCTGTTAGTGTGTGCTGTTAAGACCCAGAACACTCAAGAGCGGAGGTAATGGGGATCGAGTAGTTACAGCAGTGAATCATTGACTTAGGAAACGGGTAAGTGTTCATTGGTTAATTCTTCTTGTATGAAAACAGCTTCTGTTCGTTTAGGTGGGCAGATACTTAGATACTAGATTCAGTTCTCAGGCTCATGAAGCAGCTGTGGCTGTTCCACTAGCAGACATCTGCTGGTGCCTTTGGGGTACGGAACGAGTGAGTTTAGGGGCAGACTGGTGTCAGTAATGCTAACACACAGCCAGCAATCCTGTGGGCTGTTGTGTCACTGTGCATTCTCTTCTCCCCACGTCATACCTGCTTTCAGAATATCCAAATGGTTCTGGCTATCATGGCTTCACTGTCAGTTCTGAGTCAAAAATGCAGTGTTGTGTCCCTCCTCTGGCTACAGCCAGGTGTTCTGGTGCTGGTGAGCCGATCCTTGTTGGATCTGACAGACACTGACTGAGGGCGTTCTCCTTTCAATTGCATTAAGGAAGAGATCCAGGAACTCTTGGCAGATGATTGCTTGGAATCTGAGCAGTGCATAACTAGAAAAAGCACTCTGAGCCAAAACAGACGTGGTGTCATTGAAGAGGGTGTGAGCAGCAGCTGCCCGGCAGCGTCAGTCATCAGCGAAGGTGCAAAGGCAGCGCCAGAGATCAGAGGAACACAGTGACCTCTGCCGGTCCCAGTAACTGCTGTGGTGCTTGATCCCGGACAGCCTCCGGAGGATGACGTTCTGGAGAAAGCGGAGGTCATAAATGAGCGCATAGCTGGTAATCAGACTGACACTGGTAGCCCAGCAGCGCAGAGCTGCGCTCTCACACTTCCTTCTGGATCCAGACAACACCAAGAGCTTTCCAAAGTGCTGCGAGAGGGGGGAATACTAAGGTGGCCCAAAGGAGGAGGATGAGGCTGTGAGCCCTGGGCAGGGCCGAGCGGGCGGTTCCCGGCAGATGGCAGCAGCGGAGCAGCTCCGGGTTCCTGCGCTCACTGCAGCGCCGCGCGGAGCTCCGCCGTTCCCCCCGTGACATCGAGCATCACAAAAACATCTGATCCTCTGGAAGGCTCTGCCTGTTCCTGGCGTGTTAATGGCGGCTGCGACTTGCTGGTTCCTTTGGCTGACGCCTTCTGCTCTGCTCTCCGTGTCGTCTTTGCAGCTCTATTTCAAGGACTGCTGTTATTTTTGTCGTTGTAAAATAATGCAGTGGAAAATGAACGTCTGAATGAACTCTGTGGGGCATTTGGTGACCTTATTCTGCAGCCTGGTTCGACAGATATGCCCCTATCTGTTATTCTAAACTACAGGAGCTGAAGAAGCATCCCCAATGGGTGCACACCCCGAAGGAGGGATCTGTAGATGCTGCGGATCTTAAGTGCTGAGATTGTGCTCTACTATTGACACCCTCCACACTTCACCACTCTCAGAGCTGCCAGCAGCAGAGGCTGAAAGGAACATGCCTGGGAAGGGCAGGGGTGGATACGAGCTGGGGAGCAGCGTCAGGATGGCTGAGCAGTGAGTGTTCTGGAAGCTTCCAGAGACAGACACCCACTGTGTTTGTTTCAGCTGTTCATGGGTGCAATTGTTGTTCCCTGAGAGTTACAGGGAGCTGTCAGTTCTGTGGTTGATTGCATGGAGGCTGCACTTCTCTGGGCAGCGCGAGCAGCTGCGTGGCCACGGGGCTGCTTTCCTGAGTGGGGTTACAGCATCAGCAGTGCAGAGGGGACTGTGAGAGGGGAGCTGAAATGGCCTGTTTTCCTTTCACATTAAAAATGCAAGATGTGTGTTCTGAGTCACAGAAAATCAGGCAGAAGCTCCAAATGAACCAAGCTGGTGAGTGAATTGGAGAACTGTTTTGCTGGGGGAGAGCACCGCGTGCGATGCACGCAGCTTGCTTTCCTTATTAGTGTGAAGCTCTCGTGTTCTGAGTGGCTGCAGGCCTGGATTTCAGCCTGACACAGGGTGGGCGTCCCCAGTTGTCACAGAACAGCCTTCTCAGTGGGCTGACCTGGTCTAGTGTGGTCCTTCTGCAGCCATTTCGTGTGCATCGTTTGCATGGCAGATGCAGAACGACCCCAATAAGTTGTGCTAACCCACGGTTCTGGTTGTTCTCCCTCTCACTGTAGTTCCTAGAGGATATTAAATCTGAATGGATAAATTTATTTGCAGCTCTCCGTAGGAATCCAAATGCTGCTGAGGCTGCGTTGTGGCAGATGTAGAAATGAGATGTGATTTGAGCATCTGCTTGGAAATGGGTGGCTGAAACTGATAATTGACCACAAAACATGCCAGCTGACCATTTGTTAGCATTCACACTTCATTACGGCCCTTCATTCAATACTAAATAGAATCATATCCTTCTTGATGAGATCCTCCTCAGCAGTGCTGCTTGGTTCTGTATCGGTCTGCAGAAGCACTGAGGCTCCTCTCATAACTGTGATTCCTGGCACTGGATGTGAGCACTCTGCTGCTCATCCTCAGCAGTCTATGGGCTGGATGGGCCTATTCTTAACAGGGCAGGGGAAGGACAAGCTAACAGAGACAGCATCCCTCTCTCTGAATGTAGACTGTTCCCATTTCCCACCCAAACATCTGTGCTTTGGGAGAGCTGCTTTCACAGCCATTCCCATTGCAGTTGTGCATATGGGATGGAGCTGCACGGCTCGATGGAGATAAGCAGCAGTGATTTGTCCTTCCCCTGCTGCCCTGTGGTGCTGGCACCCATTGTCTGTGCCTGATGGCAGCACTCAGCCCCCCCAGGTCTGTGCCCTCTGTGTGGGATGGATAAGGGTCTGTAAAGAGCTGCGTTTCTTCTGGTCTCACACTGTGGGACATCAGGTGCTGGGTGACAGTGAGTTTGCCTTCTGATAGCTGTCTCAGCAGCCTCAGTTCTTCCTAAACAAAGCATCCGGGAAGGGTTGATTTTCAAGAACACATCAGAAATTTTCTCTAGGAGTTTTTGTTCCCTTGAGCAAATAAAAGCTGATAGCAGAGCTTACGAAGGAGACGTGGATTTGTTCTCGGAACACTCTGTTCCCTGGGAAGGAAGGTGAGTTGCGTGGCCCTGTGACTCTCATCCACCACATGACTGCAGTGCAGTGTGGAGAGACCTTTGAGTTTCAACGGGACAAGGACACGCCATGCCACGTTCTGTATGGAGAGCACCTTGAACAACTTCAGCAAGGGCAGCGCTCTGAGTTTGCTTCTCACGGAGCTGTGGGACCTGTTCTGAGTGAGCAGGAGAGCAAACACCGCAGCAAGGCTGGAGAGATGGCAGTTTCCTCCTTTGTGACACAATTTGTGGATCTGTATGTTTTCTTGAACAGTCTCTCTCCGGGCATTTGCTG
Source organism: Oreortyx pictus (assembly GCA_036925125.1). Lineage (NCBI taxonomy): Eukaryota > Metazoa > Chordata > Aves > Galliformes > Odontophoridae > Oreortyx > Oreortyx pictus. The sequence goes on along the minus strand of JAUPFR010000026.1, from coordinate 507,141 downwards.
TGTGAGGCCTTCAGAGCTGCTCTCTGGGAGGGAGGGCTGTTCTGTGTGCTCAAATCAGTGCTCCTGGTGGCGGTGTCTCAGAACCTCGGGTCATGCACACGGTCATCACAGCAGAGAGGCACTCAGTGGGGAAAGGATTGCACGTGAGGCATTCATAGGGGATGTGCTGTGTGTTTGCAGCCAGGGTGCAACCGAGAGCTCTGCTCATGATTTTTGCAGGGGTGGAATCCAGGAAGGGAGGCTGGTTTGTGCAAGCTGGGTGTAAGCACTGTGACAAATGTCTGACAATTAAAAACTTAATATCACTCACTGATGTATTGCGCTCCAACAGCAGCCAGAGAACTCTGCAGAAGAGGCCCTGGGTGGTGTAAATAAGTCACGTTTAGCAGTTGGTGGCACTAAATGTGGTTTTTCTATCAGTTAAAAAGGGCAGCGATGTGCTGGGAAGTGTCAAATGGCACCGTGGAGCTGTGCTGCTATGGCCACCCACTGACTCCGTGCCCAAAGCTGCAGGTTGGAAGCAGAGAGGCAGTTCCCTGGCTGCCAGCTTTGCTGGCTCCATCTGGGATCTCAGATCCACGCTGTGTCTTTCCTGACTCTGCTGCTAATAATAAAGGCTCTTCGTTTGGAATGTAGCTACACAAAATTGGTGCTGATGCACGAGCTGGAAGAGAACCCAGCTCGATTTCCCTGAGACGTGTGGGCTGGGAGTGCTGACGAGTGGGATCAGCACTGCTTTAATCTGTAAGGTCATCAGATGACTGAATACGTGCAGATTTGTGGAGGAAACAGAAGATATTGTGGTGTAACAAGCAAGCAGATCACACTGCTGCTTAACAAACACTGGGAAGCGACTGCATTTAGTCAGTCAGGCTGTGCCAGGCTTTGCTCTGCGTGGTTAGGAGGTTTTTCTGCAAATCTGGGGTAATGACATTTGGTATAACATGGCATAATCTCTCCTTGCTGGAAGTGCCGTCTGGCTGCTCCATGAGCTGCTGTTTTTATCAGCACAGTGTGTGTGGTGTGGCATGCACTTCTCCAGGATGTAACCTTTGGATTTGGCAAATTCTGGCTTTAGCAGTCTGTTCCTCTCTGCTGACATCTCCTCCACGAAGTCATTACCAGCTGAGATTACGCTGTGTGGCAGAGGTGTTTCCTTCTCGGGTGCTGCTGAAGTGCCAGAGAACGGGATGCTAATGCTCTCGTCAGATAGGAGCAGAGCCGACATTGCTCCTGGCTGTGTCGGAGGTGTGAGCGGTGCTGAGGCTCAGGAGATGCTCTGAGCAGTGTTTGCTCCACACCGCAGCTCTGTGCTTCCAAACTCACGGGGGAGGACTGTGCGGGCTGAGCTGTGCTCGTGGGCATGATGTTGCAGTGCTTGGATGGATGTGGGCAAGTGGTGCTCAGCTTCAAGCAGGCACTGCATGTGTTGGCAAAGCATTCTGATTTCAGCTGCTTGCTCCTCACTGTGCCCACGGGCTCTGCTCGTGTGGTTCCTGGGATGAGCACCCTGCAGCAGGGCTGGTTCAATGGGAAACCCATCCTTGCAAGGCTCCCTGGGATCTCCCCACACCAGCCCACTCACACTTCTGCTTGTGAGCATTCAGCGCTCACTGCCTGAATCTGCAGTCAGGGAGATGTGTAGGGAAGCGTGGGTCGCTGTTGGGGTGAGCGCTTCTGCAGCCCAAAACGATTTTCCTCCTTGATCCCTTGCCTTTCTTGGTTGTAAAATGCCCCTGGGTCATGCAGGGATTATTTTTGGGCACTGCTGATGAGAATGAGGTGTCTTTTCCTCACACTGTGTTGAAGTCACACAGCCCAGAGGCTTCACGGTGTCTGACCCACCTTAGTTACTGTGGGAAACAGCAGTGAGGACTTTAACATTTGCGAATCTCAGAAAATGGGATCTTCTCTTCCTCACTGTGGCTTAATGTGGACTTCCTCCACCACTTCAATTTATGGCTGTTGAAAATATTTCCTCTAAGAGAATCATTAGGAGGTAATAGTGCGGAGTCCCTCTCTGATGAGCTGAGCTGCTGCCAGCCCGCTTCTGTCTCTTCTCATTAATAACATTATTACTTTGCCTTTAAAGCCCACAGTTATGAAACATCATGATAACCCTTTTGCCTCCTGCCACAGCACGCGGCGAATTCTTAATTCCGAGTGAACACTTACGCTTTAAATTTTAATTCCCCATTTCCACCAAACGAAGAGTGAGTGCATCTCTGTTAGAAAAGATGTGACTTCGACCTGTAACTGGGGAATGGCAGCAAAGAACGGGACACGGGCTGAATTACCAGGGACAGCCGTTGTTATAAACAGCACATGATCCTCCCTCCCCCGAAGCTGCCAAATTAGCAGGCTGATTTCCTTGCGAGTGGCCCTTTGAGGGCTGCCTGCTTGGCTGTCTGCTCCAGGATTACGAGGGAGCATCTCCCTTATCGTTTTGCACATGCTGCACCATCTGTGCTAAATCTCCCTTTATAGGGTTATGGATTCCAAATGGCGTTTCTTTCTCGGGAGATAACAGGCATGTCTGAAGGATCTCGCTAGGCGTGGCTGCAGTGCTATATATGCCATCAGTCCTGCTATTTTTTCCCCTTCATTCCACAGCCACAGAGAACTGTGAGCCCTTCTGCATTCCTACACCCAGAAAACCCGCAGTCACTGGGAAATGTTGAACCCTGTGTGTGTTCTGCTTGAAGTGGGCAAACATGAGATATTGCTGCTTCAAACAAGACACACCTTTCATCTTTTGTTGTCCATTATAAAATGTTTATTGCTCTGTCTGTTTTAGAGGCGTTGACCTCTCCCTCTTGGTGATGGAGGATTATGTTCTGGCAAAGGATCCGTGGAAGAGACCAGAGGGGTTGGCCTGGAGCTGGTGCAGGGGAAGCCCTTCCTGCCCACAGAGTGTGGGCAGACCTCCCGCTGCCTTCCTCCCACTGGGCTGTGCTGGAGGGACTGGCCCCGCAGAGCTGGGAGGTGCTGGCAGCCCCCAGCCCGGTTCCATGCGGGGGTTTGAACTCAGGTGTGGTGTAAAGAGATTAAAGCCCTCCTCGAGCCAACCTGTCTGGTGGAACAAATAGGATCTTGCCTCATCCCCTAGTGCATGTGGAGTGGTTTTGTGGAGTAGGTAAATACAGATACCCCATGGCACACTACAAGAGATAATCTGTTCCATGAGATGCTCTTGGAGCGCCGGCAATCCCACGTGTCCCAGCAGCTCCCACACATCCCGTGCTCAGCAGCAGGGAGGAGTCCGACCCCCTCCACGACCCCTGTGCATGGAGGCGGCCTCCAGAGGACAGACACCGGACGTCACCGCATCACACCAAGGAGAGCCGGGCCATCCCCCTGCACCCCCGAGGGGAAGCCTTTAAGAACTGAAGCCCTCAGAAACAGGTCCCTTAGGCAAAGCCTTCTGCACCAATGGCCGTTGCCACCGAGACCTTGCATAGCGACCGCTATCAGCAGTTTTTTTTCTTTTTCTTTTTTTTTTTTTTTGCTGTCTGGCTACATCTTGATGGAGCATTTCTCACACTGCAGCTGGCTGAAAATACCACGACGATGATGGTTTGGTTCATCCTGAAAGCTGAACAGGGGCTTCTGGTGCCCCCTCCCCTCCCCACTGTCTCAGTCTGCGCCCCACTTAACTGCGATGAAGATCAGCACTATGAGATGGGAGGCAGCAACGCTGGAACCCAGCTGGGGAGCAGCCCAGGGAGCTCCCGCAGTGGGACTGCAACCTGAGGTACGTTTCTTCCCTCTGTTTCTTACCAACCCCACCTGTGAGACATGTAACACAACACGTGCCAATGGAGCAAAGCAAGCCTGACAGCCCACAGCTGGTTGTGCCTGCACTGAGCTGCCTGCCCTCCATCCTCCCTTCCTCCCCTCCCTGTGGCTCAGGGAGCAGTGCTGGCGAGTGATGCCGGAGCTCACGGCGATACCATCAAGATGGGGGTGACAGTGAGACAGCACGACAACAAAACACTGTACGTTCCCAAAGATGGGAAAATCGTTCCAGGAGAAGGAGTGTGAAGGTGGAGAGCAGTGTGAGAGGCCGTTCCATGCTCTGATCCATCCGTCCCTCTCAGGGCTGCTGCCAGCAGCTCAGCAGCTCTCCCTGGTGCTGTTCCATCTTGGTTGGTTGGGTTTAGGTTGTGTTTTGTTTATTTGTTGCAGGGTTTTCCCTTCTGCTCAGATGTCTGCAGGCCACAGATGAGGGAGGAGCTGTGTGCCATTGAGGGGTGGTCCCCAGGTCTCCTTCCCAGTCGCTGTTTCTCCTCCCCAGGCGTCGCTGCTCAGAGGCGGAACGTGAGCGTGAGAAGCGAAGTCCATGGGCTGTCACGCCTCAATGATGTTCACAGAGGGTTTGTTTTTTGGGAACTGGGAGAGAAGAGACAAAAGAAGAGAAGGTGTATGGAAATAAACGGGGAGGAAAACGTACCCGTGTCAGATCTGTGCAATGTGCATGGATTCTTGTTATGTAAAAGCTCTCACTCCTGACCTTGTGGATTGTGAAAATGGGCGGGTGAGATGGTTCTGGGCTGCACCCCCCCAGCACTCACCTTGCTGCGGAGCAACCCTCCACCCTGGTGTTCAGGGGTGCTGTTCTCTGAGGCGCTCTTGGCTTTCTCCTTGCTGTTGTTCGGTTCGTTGTCTTTGATGATGTCGTACTGCCTGCAGAACAGGGCGATCACCCCTGATGGGGAGAAAGCATTAGTGAGCACACAAAGGAGCTCAGCCTGCAGAGCTGCTTGCTTGCCAGCAGCTCTGTGCCTTCTGGGGGCGATCTAGCATCATCCACACTTGCCCCTTTCTAACAGAGCTCCTCAGTCCTCTGCTTCCTACACGAGTTCCATGCTAAACCAGTTAGACAGGAGGAGGGAAGCTTAAGGCTAAATGGGACGAGTGCTTTAAGCCCTGCATTTGGGCAGCGATAGCACTACCTGTGGGGTTAGGTGGGAGCACAGGAGCTCCTGGAATTTCTGGTTGGTGGAAATGTGCTTTATGGTCTTTCCCTCTGGGTTGAGCAGGAGGAGCTGGAGGATGAGAGGTGGGTACCCAACCTGCCTGCGTGCAGGGTCAGCCTGGGCCTGCTGAGCAGCAGGACAACACCTGCAGATACGTAACAGCGATGGCAGCAGAAGCTGCCAGTGGAAATTTCCTCCCACACACATAATAAACACAGGAAGAGGAAAGCGGGGGCAGCTGTGACAAGTAATGAGAAGGGAAAGGTCCCTCTCAAGCTTTTACATGATATCTTGAGCAAATGACTTCTCTGCCTGTTCTGTATGGGGAGGTAAATTTAATTAGTTAATTTGGTGATCATTTCCAGCAGTTACTGCCTTCCATTCCCTGGAATTGTGAACAGCTATGCATGATCAACTCGGGACTTTTCCAGAAGTTGTCTCCTATGGGTCACAGATTTTCCCTAGTGCTGATTTCCCAGCCTGACAGTTTCCCTGGCTCACCTGAGCTGTCCCCCTGGGTGCTGTGCTCCGTGACGTGGGAGCCAGCACTGCTTCATGAATGTTTGACACTGCGGCCGAGCAGCAGCTGACTGCTGCAACCCAGGGAGGCTGTGGCTCGAAATAGAAAACAAACATGCAGACTGTTTTTTTTTCCCATTAACTCATGCATGTGATTTCCAGATTGAATGAGCTCGGGGCTGGCTGACGCGCGGAGCTGATGGGATAGGACCTGGGGTGTTTTCCTCTCCCTTTTTGCTGCCTTAGAACAGAGGAGTAAGGTCTGTCCTGAGCACAGTTTGGTATGAGATCTGTTGAAATGTGGACCCAAACTTTTGCTGAAAAACTTTTCTCTGGAAGTGCAGTAACTTTGTTCTTGCTACAAAGAACCACAGTGAGAGATCCTCGTATTGAAGGAGCTCTTCTGTGTGGTGCTCAGAGCATCATTTGGGCACGGTGTTCAGCTGACACTGAGCACTCTCCTCCTCCCACCATCCCAAGCTGATATTCCTGTCCTCCCTATTAAATGCTCTGTGTGTTTTAGCACAGGAGTTAGAGAGGGTCTGGGTTTACTGGTGCTTGGATGTTGGGAGCTGTTCTTTTAATGCTTCCATTGCTTTAATTGCTTTTGCAGTCAGTTTTAGTGTAGATATAGTAGCTGGCACTGGAAGCAGAGCTCCTGATGTCTGATGTGTCTGAACTTTGGCAGAACTCGTCAGGGAATTTCTGTTTTGCACGAGAGCTGAAGTCATAATAAGGCAGATAATTGCTGTGACCTGTGCTGTCTGATGGGCTCGAGGCGTCCTGGTGGAGGACTGATGGCATTAACATCAGTGCTTCCTGGAAAAACGGAGCTTACAGGATTAGCCATGCTGAATTAAACAATTGGTTCATCAAGGCCATTATCTGCGTGGTGCCGTGCCAGCTCAGAGCAGCGATTCACCTGATTTCAGCACTGCCCAGCTCCTGGTGTGCAGGGGGAGCACACAGAGCCATGCAGGGCCCTGGGGATGCCACGTGCTTGGACAGAGAGATGGGACTGACCTGCCCACATAAACAGCACCACCACAATGATGAGGATTTCCCCTGCACGCAGCTGTTGATTTTTCTTCGCCATCTCCTTCATTGTCACCTCATCTGCACAGAGGGAAAGAGAGATGATGAAACCCACGTGCTGGCTCAGCCCTGGCCACGGCTGAGCACTGTGCTCAGCTCACACCAGGAACTGCAGCCACTGCCCCGTGCTCATCCCTCCGGCAGGAGATGTGGAGAGGGAGGAGAAGTGAATGGGGACGGCTGACCCGCGCTGCCTGGCTCTGTGGCAGCTCACTCTGCTCTCTGTTGGAGCCGTCTGTGCCTGTCACAATGCCTTGCATGCTTCAGCAGTTCTCTCCCAGCTCAGCATGAGGAGCCGGGTGCGGTATTTCTCAGCGGAGCTGTGGGGTTCAGGATGTGCTGAGACTTTTTGCAGGGCGTAATGCACCTCCTCGCCTTCAAAGCGCTAAGAGGATTACAGCTTAGGCCTCTGGGGAGGGAAGCAGTGCTCCTCTTAGTGCTTTCAGATGAACAGTAATTCTGTGTTTACAGACACCAAAGAGTTTTGGCAGGAAGAGCCAAGAACTCACAGCATCCCAGAAACCGTGGCCAAAAGCCCTGCAGCAGGCTGAGCCTTGGGTCACAGATAGCCCCTGTAGTCCCACTCCCTGCACTCCCCAGCTCTGTCTGCAGCAGAGATTCTTGCTGAGAGCGAACCTTCCCCATCCAGTTTGGCTTAAGAGGAACGAGGGAAGGAGCTGCCAGGCAGAAAGTGCCCGACCTCACCCCTGGAGGTACTTAAAACCCAATGGGATGTGGTCCTGGACCTCCAGCTCTGATGACCCTCTTTGAGCAGAGGTTGGACCAGGTGATCTCAGATGGTCCCAACCAACCTCAGCAGTTCTGTGATTTGGCATAAACTGACAGCAGCACAACCTCTCACTGACTGCTGGGAAGGCTCAGAGCATCCCATGAGTTAGCAGGGCTGTCAGAGGGCCTGCAGAGCCCTGCGCTCTCTGGGGGCCACATAGGAACTCACCCACACTTGCCTTTATTTTTAGAAGCCAGTTTCTCTGCTTCCCTGGGGGTCTTGAAGAGGACTGGCTCACTGGCAGGGCTCTGGCCTTGGATGCTGATGGCCTGGACATGCACAATGTACTCAGTGTCCTCCTCTAGGTCCCAGAGGGCACAGGAGCGGGTGGTGGTGTTCACCTCCTGGATGAAGCGCAGCATCCGCACGTCCTTCTTCTGGAAGCCGAGAGAGGAGAGCACAGAGTGGGAGAGGGACGTCCTGAGTGTGCTCCTGGTGTCTAAACCACTGCTTCCTGCCCTGTCCACCATGGGCACGGAGACCTCTGCAGCGAGCGGCACACCGAGCGCTGCTGCACAGAGGATGGGAAGCGAGTTCCCCCCACAGACCGTGGGACAGGACAAGAAGGAATGGCCTTACACTGCAGCGAGAGAGCTTGGAAACCGAGGGGACCTGATGGGGTGAAGATGAATATGACAGGAACCGGGGAAACGTGGGATCGTACCTGCTGGGAAATCGCAAATCCAATGACAACTTCATCCTCCAGAACGTCCCAAGTCACTACGGCTGAGTTGGCTTTCAGGTGTTTGACTGTGACATTGACTGGAGCCGATGGGCTGTCTGCAGGGAGGGAGACAAAGTCACGGCTGTGCAGATGCACCAGTGCTGCTCTCCTCACAGCAGAGCCGTGGTGATGTGCTGCTGCCTTCTCTCTACAGACAGCACCCGGTGCTCCTGGTCCACAGTGAGACCCCCTGGATCGCCCCCCTCCCCAGGCAGCTCCTCACCATTCCCATCCCCACGTGCTGACCAGAGAGCACCATCTAATTTTAGCAAGGGGTGGTCAGCAGACGCAGGAAGGTCTGTGAGTCACAGCTGATGAATGTGCTCGGACACGAGGAGGACGCGGTGGGGCTGGGAGGTGGCAGGCAGAGCAGCTCGCCCCGCTCCCAGCGCAGCTGTGCTGCTAAATCCCAGCACGGACGCCTTGTCTGGGTATTTTTAGGAGGAGCTGCCCAGCGTGGGCTGTGGAGGGCTTTGAAAGGAGAAGAATGAACCTCACAGGGAGCAGAAAAAGCTTTGTGCAGGGAACAGGGAACGCGATGCACCTCTGTGTCCCCAGTGATGTGTGACCTTGGGGGGGGACACAGCACAAAAAATGTCTAAGTTTCTGCCCTGCTGACATAGAGTGTGGGGGAAGGTGGGAGTGGGCAGCCCTGGGGAGGAGGAAAGCACCTGGCAGAGCTACAGCTGGAGCCTGCAGAGTGGGACGGGGTGCGGGCAGGAGAGAAACCGCCTCTGTATGGGAAGAGACAGCAGCTACAGTCGGGAGACAATGCCGTAATATCCAGATCTGAACATCACTCCTTCACAACTACAGAGCAGGAGCAGCTACGCATAAATGAGCGGTGTCAAACCAGCACAGCAGCGACATGAGAACGCAGCACAGCGTTTGACAGAAGTACAAAGGCAGGAAAGGGAGTTCCGTGCTCCCAGAGCAGAGTGGATAACTGGGGACCAAAATTTCAATCTGTGAGGAAGCACTTCTCACTGCACCCAGGAGATGTGAGGTGAGACCACGACGTTCCAAACTCTGATTTCTGCTTCCCTGCTGGATGCAGGGGCTCAGCACTGCCTGCAGGGCCGGATCCGAAGCGTTGGTTCCTTTTTGCTTTGCTCCAACACCTGGAACTCACTGCTGTGCTGGAGGAGCAGGGTGTGCGGCCCCAAGGGCAATTCCTTTCCTGCTGAATCGGTGCACACTGTGCCTCAAACCCTCCTCCCCTGTGTGTGCTGAATGCCTCTCCCCTGCCAGGTCCGTACGGAGCCCATATGGTGCACGATTTCTGGTTTAGCAGTTTCCTTTCACCCCGGCTCGGGGGCTGCAGCGCCTTCTGGAGCAAATCACGCATTGCGAGCGGGCAGAGCTTCGGCCCATTTGGAGCTGGAGCTGTGTGCTCAGCTGAGGAGATGCTTTCAGTTTTATGTCAGCATCCTCCTGCTGTGATGGGGCCCTGACTAATTGAGATGAGAATGCGGTGGTTTTTAGCAAGGAATGGCTGCTCCACAGCCAACCGTGCTTCCACTGCGCCTTGTTTCCCTTCCACAAGGACCCTCCACGGGGCCCTTCTGGCAGGAGAGGGTCAGGACCGCCTCTGTGCACTGAGGAGCTGCGAGCTGCAAAGATTACCCTTAATCCCTTCTTAGTGCTGGGAACTCCTTCTGGCCTCTCATTAAACGCTCTGCTGATTGTTAATGGTCTCTTATTTGGGAGAGAGGAAAAAAAAACCCAAAAAACAAAAAACAACACAACTACTTCAGAGCTTTGGGCTGATTCCTTCCTGGCTTTTCACTGCTGGTGCAGCACAAGGGACAAAAAGTCACCCACCTGTGCAAGGAGCTCTCGTGGTGACTGCTGCAGAGCTGCAGTGTGGGCCACGTCTGTCCCCATCCCACGGCTGCTGCTTCTGAGCTTGGGGCACTTGGAAGTGCCTGGAGTCAGCAGCTTCCTACGTGGGCAGGGCTGAGGTGATGGGCACCGTGTGTGTCCATCTGCTGAGCCCCCTTCCCCACGCAGCTCCTTTGCTGTTGTGCAAAGGGGACTGCATCAACCTCAGCCATCGGAGCTTCCCCCCCAGCAGCTCCGTGCTGCTGCACCACCACCCCTCCTGCAGACACGGGGACGGAGGGCTGCAACCTGCGAGGGGAAGGAGCATCACTACGGTCTGATGTGATGCTCTGCAAGGCACCACTGCCTGCGTGCTGAATGCGAGCACCAAGCCCTGCTTTTCTGCTTTCAGAGCCTTTCTCTGCTCTCCCAGCATGGCTCCCTTCACTGGATGTAATTGCTTGTCGGCTTTATGGGGTATGTAGGCAGGCTGGCGCGCCGTTCAGCTTCCCTGAGTGCTTTAATGAGGAGAGCCCGCGGGGCAGTGGGAGGGAGCGGGGCACGGCACGGCCCTGTGCCCGGTGAGAGGGGCTGTGTGGGATCACTGCAGCCTCGGAGAACACAAAGAGCAGCCCCTGGTGCCTCCCTCTGGGACAAAGGGGATTATTTCCTGCTGCTCGCCCACTCCTCGTGCCGACAGCACTTAGCAGGCAGCCCCGGCCCTACGCCTGCTTCCCCGAGCATGGTGATGCTCGCTGTGCCCAGCCCCGGGCGCTGCTCTGGGTGGGAGGGATGGGGCACATGGGCCTCGTGGCCATCACTACCCTGGGGAATGTCGGTGCTCTGCATCCCAGCTCAGGGCCGGATCACTGTGGCGTGTTTTATGCGGGAACTGATCATCCCGGCAGTGCTGGAGCTGCGGTGTGTGGCTCTGTGCAGCTGTGACCTGGAGCAGTGCTGGCAGTGGTGGCTGAGCACCCTGAGCTTCGTACCTGGAGCTCTGGCTGCTCCCACGCCCAACCCCTGGGTTTTTATTGCACATAAAGATCTGCGTGCTTTGGTGCTTCACGCATTTGTGCTTTTAACTGAATTGTGTTTGAGTCAGACCTTAATTTGGCCTCGGGGTACTTCATAAAACAGGAGGGGTTTATTTAACAATAAATACCAAATGGATGAGGCCACACTCAGCACAGGGGCACAGCTCCATGGAGGCCACTCCTGAGTCTTTCCACGGTGCTGTGTGCAGTGTGAGTGTGGACAGAGCACTCTGCAGAAGCACTCTGTCCTCCCCACACACGATCCCGGCTGGAGATGGCACTTGGAACACGACACATAGCACTGTCCCTGCTGGGGTCAGAAACCTCCATGCTGCAATGGGCTGCGCTGGGACCGAAGCTTCTCCCAGTCCATTTGGTTTCCTCCACCCCACAGAGATCACTGACCTGAGCTGCTCTGTTGGGATGCTGTTTGCCCTGTGGAGCTGCTGGCCTGAGTGCTATTTTGAGTCCTCTCCCCACTGCTGTGCAGCATTCCCCCGCTGCTCCTGCAGCAGCAGCCCCACACCTCCCATTTCCTCAAGCTCCGAGCTCTGCACTTCACCAGCCCTGCGGTGCCAGAAGGGGAATTTGCACCACTTCCTCGGGGTCGTTGCAGGGATGGCAGCTTTAAGCCTTAACGGTGCACTCTCTGACAGCTGCCTGCCGAGGAGGGCCGAGCCCCACTGGGGCAGACAGCCCCTCCACGACTCCCACCCCACCTCCGGCTCACTCACCTCGATGGTCTCGCGGCCATGTGCTCAGGCGGTGCCACGGAGCCGACGGGGACACGGCCACCACCTCTGTGTGACCTTGGGACAACCACACCGTACCCACACCCCTCTTTTCCCTCCCCGTGCCCCAGCTCACGACCCCTGTAGAGCCGGGGGGGGGAGGGGGCAGCCCCAATGTCACACAGATTCACGCACCTGGAACCATTGGGGCCGCATCCCCACGCACTGTGCAGCCACCAGTGGGGCTGCGGTGCCCGAAACCTCGCGGGGACACAACGGCCACGGCCGCTGCGACGGGCAGGGACACAGCTCCGTGTTTACTCTCCGTCTCTGGATGAGGTGATTCAAGGATAAGGAAGAGCAGGGGACGCGTCCCAGTTAGCAGGAAATCGGGGAGGCTGCTCCAATTGCAGACGCGCTCTTTTCCCCATCGTTCTCTCCTTTCAGGAACGTTTCGTTAACCTCCCCGTGCCACGGGCGTGTGTGTCAAACCCGACGGCGTCGCGGGGGTATCCCGCAGCCCCAGCGCGGGTGGGACGTGGGTGTCTGCAGCCCCACACCTGACAGAGCGCAGGAATTTCCACTCCCGGAGCCGTGCGTCTCTGACGGTCCCCCACAGCCTCCAGGAATGTGCGCTATCCGGCGCTCTGCACAACGAAGCAGCTGCTCCGCCAGAGCCCGCAGCCTCAGCGCCGGGCACACCGAGCTGGGGGGGCCGGGGGTGGGAATGGGGCGCCGAGGGCTCGTGGGCAGCCCCCAGCAGCGCTGCCGGGATGTGGCACCTGCGTGGGCACTCGGGGGAAGGCACAGCTCGGCTGGAGCGGGGAGCCGAGTGTTTCCTGCTTGTGTCAGAAATAGGACGACCCCCCGGGGGCCTTCATCCTCCCCAGAGGACCCCCTCGGAGGACTCAGCCGCTCGGAGGCGTCACGCAGACGGAACGCTCCGTGCCCCACGGGGCAGCTCGGAGGGGCTCTCTGCTGCCGACACGCGTGGGCACGGCACCGCCGCTCTGCGCCCCGCTCCGCTCCGACCCCTCTCCGTGAGCCGCAGGGCCGCTCCGCACCCGGTGACCGGCGGTGCCCCGGTGCCGAACTCCCCGCCGCGACCGCGCAGCTCCCGCCGCTCCCCGGGTCCCGGCGGCCCTTACCCGCCTCCACCGGCCGCAGACCGGCGTAGCTGAAGCAGAGCAGGAGCGCGGCGCCGGTGCAGCCCAGGAAGGGCTCCATCCCCCGCGGCCGCCGCGCCGCGCCGGGCCGAGCCGCTCCGGGCCGGCGTCCTGCGGGCGCGGCGGCGCCGTTCAGCACCGCGGAGAGCTCCGGGCCCGGTGCCGGCGGGGCCGCCCGATTCGGCCGGGGGCGGCTGCGGGCTCGGCGGCCCTCGGCGGCGCGGCTCGGTTCGGCTCGGCTCGGCCGGGAGGCGGCCCCGCCGAGCCCCGGCTCCGCCCGCTGCAGCGCTGGGCAGCCCCGCTCCGGTCCCTCCCCCGGCCCGGGGGCGGCTCGCCCCCCCCCGCCCCGCCCGGCACCGCCGTCTGCTTCGGTTTCTCCCCCCCCCCCCCCCCCCCCGGCCCGGACCGCCCCGGGACCGCTCCCCACCGCTGGAAGGAGCAGACGGGGCCGGTCCCGGTGGGTCGCGCTGCGGGGCCGTCTCAGCGGTGACATGTGTGCCTCGCGCAGCCCCTGCGTGGCCCCGCGCTCTGAATTCAGAGGTAACGAGCGTTAGATGAGCCGCTCGAATTAGCTGCGCCTTTGGGTTAATGAAGCCGTCAGCGCTCTGATTTATGGCAATCTGCCGGAGGGATCGGCTCAGCCACCGCGTGGCACTGCGTGGGGACAGCTTGGGCCTCACGGAGCCCCTTGTGGCTCTCAGCTGCCGCCGTGGCCGTGTTTGGCCCCGCCGTGGGTCGGACAGCATCCGCCACTCTGCCTGTAACACGGCCAAGGGACCCCTGCAGCCCCCCAGAGGAAGGAGCCACCGGGACCGGAGCCGTCCCACACTGGCAATGATCCCCAGCTGTTCCCCCGCAGCAGCCAGGCTCCCGCAGGAGGGCTGTGATATGCTCTGGTATTTTTCCAGAAGCTGAAGATCGTGGTTCCCTGTTTATATCCTCCCTCCCTTTCCAAATATAGGAACAACATTTGCTCTTCCCAAAATCTGCCACCGTTGGTGGGTTCCTGGGACATCGCCACCGCAGTTCTGCTCCGGTCCCTTTGTGCCCTCTCCTCTCCCACCACCGGGGAGGAATTTGGGGTGCTCCGGCCCCACAGCCCCCAGCTCTGTTTCCACAGAACCTCTCCCCCCCAGTCCCAGCGCTGCAATATTCAAATCACACGGCACTCATCATGTCTTCAGTGCAGCAATTAAGTCTCAGCTCTAATTAAGCATTTAGGCACACAACGTGCTCGTCTTCCTTCTCCATTCCCAGACGGACACCGGGGAGGACGCAGCTGTCCCCGCTCCGCTCCAGTGCGGGGCCGCAGGAGCTGCAGAACAGAGGGGCATCATCTGTACAGTGGGAGCTGCACGTCCGGGGCTGCACATCTGGAGGTGATGCACATCTGAAGTGCCGCACATCGCAGGACGCTGGACGTGGGGCTCCGCGCACCGCGGAGGAACGGAGCGTGGCCCCCGGGTCCCGCCGGGCGCTGCCACGGGCCGCTGCTGCCACCTGCCGGCACCCGGTACCGGACCCGCCCCGCGCCGGGACGTGACCGCCCTTTCCTGCCCGCGGGGACCGCCGGCTCCGAGCTGCGGCGCGCCCCGTCCCCACCCGAACCCACGCGGCGGTGCTATGCGGGACCCGGAGCTCCCGAACCGCCCCAGCGCGGGCTGAGGATCCGCGAGAGGGAGCCCGAGGCACGGCCGGGACTGGTGGCCCTGCATGGTGGTGCCGGTGGCACTGCATGGTGGTGCTGAACACCGCCGGCCCTCGGGGAGCTGTGGGGGGGACGGCCCGAACCTCTCTCGGCGCTCTCCCCCATCCGTGCACAGCGCCGGGACAGCGGTGTCACAGCTCTCTCCGCAGCCCCTGTGCCAAGCACCCACAGCTCGTGTGTTCTTCCCCTACAGCCACCGCCACTGGGACCTGGGGGGCTGCGTGTGCCCCAAAACACATCCCGGCCCCGTGTCCCAGCGCACCCGAACTCATGTCCCACCACCATCACACATGTGCCCCATGGGGACTGGCACACAGCCCTGGGAGCCCCAACCTCAGCCCCCCAGGCAAGGTGAGCACTACCTGCTTCGGGGGAGCACCGGGACATGGGGACATGGGACATGGGGACGTGGGGACTTGGGGACGTGGGGACGTGGGGACATGAGACCTGGGGACGTGGGATAGAGCTGCTCTGTTACAAAACGTCCCTGCATCCCTCCAGCTCTAAGTCAAGATTTAGTAAGCAAGCGGCTCCTGATCCAGATGAGATCGGGCACCACAAAGCTCTTTGTATTCCAGGAAGCCTATTAGAGATTTAAATTATACAAATGGGCTTTTTACCAAAGATCCTCATTATCTGGGCATTTGCGTTTAATCCTCGGCCATCCCTGCAGCCCCCGCCCCGCTCTGCTCACCTTCACCACGTCCTCCGGGGCTGAGTGGGGTGTGGGGATCCGGAGCAGGTGTAGGGTCATTGTGAGCCGAGGGGAAGGGGCTGCGGGGAATGGGACAAGGCAGGAAAATCCCGCAGGAAGAAACGGTGCTGAGCAGGAGCAGGAGGAGCAGGAGGAAGGGGGACCCCATAATGTCTCTCCCCAAAGCGGGGCCGGCATCGCAGCGGAGCCTGCAGTTGTCTCTGCCCCCTTTTCCTCTCAGCATCCCACAGTGTGTAGGACACAAGGTGGGGACTGCTGGGGATGGAGGGATGGGGTACAGAGGGGAAGGGATGGGGCCATTCACCCCCAGCCCCGGGGCCTTGTACATCGCAGAGGGTTTGATGGTACAGCGTAGTCCTGCCCGCGCCCCACATTATCCTCTCCCTCCTGTGATCCATTTCAGTGTGGGGGATTAGGTGGTTTTAGGGCCGGGTTTGAGTCAGAAATGGGATGCTTTCAAATCATCCTGCGTCAGTTGTGTCCTCTGTCACTCATGCAGAGGGGGATTAAAATAGATATGAAGATTATTGGAGGGGAAGAGACGCCCCCACCTGCAGCACCCAGCACCCAGGGCTCTCCAACCCTTTCACCCCCACACCACTATCTCCCCCTCTTCCCCACATTTCTGCTCACGCCAAAGCCCAATTTCCAGTCCTATCCTTTAGCCTTTTCCTTTCACCTTTCCTGCACGTTCTGCTTTCATCACTGTTACCTTGTTCCCACCCCAAAGCAAAAGGGGAGAAACCAACATCGCTTTTATTGTCAGTGAGTGCTTCTTCCCCATGGTCCTTGTGGTGGTGGATGTGCCCTCAGCCACGGGCTGGGCTGTACTCCCCTCACTGATGCAGGGAAGCGGAGCCCCAGCTCCCCACCTGTCCCTTTCCCCGTACCCCCAGAACGGAGTGAGGGCTGTGGGATTAATCACTTTATGCATATTTATCTGTAATTCAGAGAAGAGTGTCTCTTCGTCCCATCTGCCCTTGCCATCTGCTCCCCGCGGTGTTCAGGAACAATCCCGGTGGGTGGAGCGGTGCAGGAGGGCAGGAAAGCCCGCAGGGATGCCACCCGCTCCGGGCAGCAGCTGGCCCTGCGGGTGCCTTTTCCTGGTGCAGGGACGGCTGCTGGAGGCCGCTTTGCTCCATCCCCTGAGCGGCGATCCCTGAGATGTGCCCACCTCCGGGATCCCACCCCAAAACGTCTCCTTTTCACCCCAGGGCACCGGGCTGGGCACCTCCTGGGTGGGTGATGGAGAAGCCCACGCCCGAGAGCTGTGGGTGCACAACAGGAGCTGCCCGTGGCCCCAAGTTCCTCCATCCCTGTGGGGTTCTGGGGCTGCAGCTCCTTCCGAAGGGTTGGATGGGGGCTGGCAGATGTGCTGGGAGCGGTGGTGGAGGGAGGAGTACCCCAGGAGGAAGCCATGCACGGGGGGAAGGGGGGGGGGGGCACAGCCGAGTGATATTTGCAGCAGCGCCCTTGAAAACCTCTCCAGGGCCACATTAAAGCGCCCACCCGGGGCTGCGGGCAAGCGGGCTCCCAGTGCTCCCATTACCGGTCCGGTTCTGCCCCAGCCCTTCCCAGCGCAGCCCGGAGCTGTGTGTGTGGGGAGGGGGGGGGGGCCGTGGGGCCTCGCGGCGGGTGGGGCAGCCCGGGGCGGGCGGGGGCTGCAGCAGCCGATGCCCATCGTGCCCCCCCGTCCCCCCCGGTGCCGGTGCCGCCCCGTAGCCCCGCGCTGCGGCGGGCACAGCCGAAGGGCGCTCCCGTTGGCGCACAGCGGCGGCGTTGGAGGCTCTTCCCCGGGCAGGTAGGGGGCAGCGGGGCCGGGGGATACCGGGGGGAGATGGGGGGAGCGGGGACAGCCCCAGCTCTGCTGGCGCGTCCCTCTTTGCCGGCGGCTGCGGAGCTCCCGTCCCTGGGGGGGGGGGGGGGGGGGAGGGCTTCTCGGTCCGCCCGTACCCCGCAGCACCTTCCTGGGGGTGTCCCCTTGATGCCTCCCACCGTGGGGGCACCATCTCTAGGAGGGGGTCCGTGCAGCCCCCTCCTTCGGGGGTACTTCCCTGTGGATCCCTCCTGCTCCAGATGCATTTTCCCCTGGGGGTCCCCGCTGTTCCACTACCCCCCCTCCCCCCCGAGCTGTGCCCATTTTCGGGGTCTCTCTACACAAAGCTCTGACTCTGAGCTGCACCGCTCCATGGTGGGGGAGATAGAGAGGTTGGGGGTCCCATAGTCCCTGGAGGGAGTCCCTGTAGGGTTCTCCGTCACGGGGAGTCCTGTGTGCCTTTATCTCAAAGGAAGGGGGAGTTGGGGCTGGGGGGTTGGGGCAGCAGCACTCCGGGTACTGCAGACACCCCCACTCCTCCCAGCTCCTACTGGGGTCCCCACTGGGCACATAGGTGCAGGGAGAGGCCCGTGTCTTCAAGGGGGCACCGTGCCCCTCAGCTCTCCCTGGAGTTCCAAAGCTGTCCGGAGGCATCAAACACAGATGGAGACAGCAGAGGCACAAAAATAACACCCCCCCCCCCCGAGGGAGCTGACCCAGATCCATCCAGATCTGCACCCAGAGCCCTCAGCCAGGGCCGAATCCCCTCATCTGCATTGCTCTGCCCCCCTGGTGCTGGCTATATATTGCCCAATATATTATGCAAATGACCCATGAGGGCTTATTACTGAAAGGGCGGGGGGCTGTGCGGCACTGCGTCGTCCCCGGGGCTGCTGCTGGTGGCTCAGAGGGGGCAGTGGGATGGAGGGGTCAGCATCGGTGCCCACCTCTGTGCGGGTGCCCGGGGGCAGCCACGGAGGGCTGCCCCATCCCTCTCCCCTCCTGTAGCACTCAGGGACCCGAGCAGGGCTAGGCTCGTCCCTTGGGGTCGGCGTGCCCAGCAGCATGGGGAAGCAGAACAGCAAGCTGCGCCCCGAGATGCTCCAGGACCTGCGGGAAAACACCGAGTTCTCCGACCTGGAGCTGCAGGGCTGGTACAAGGGCTTCCTGAAGGACTGTCCCTCGGGCATCCTCAACGTGGAGGAGTTCAAGAAGATCTACGCCAACTTCTTCCCCTATGGCGACGCCTCCAAGTTCGCCGAGCACGTCTTCCGCACCTTCGACACCAACGGTGACGGCACCATCGACTTCCGAGAGTTCATCATCGCGCTGAGTGTCACCTCCCGCGGGAAGCTGGAGCAGAAGCTCATGTGGGCCTTCAGCATGTACGACCTGGATGGCAATGGCTACATCAGCCGGGAGGAGATGCTGGAGATCGTGCAGGTACGTGCAGCCCCACGGTGCTCCCGGCGTGGCCATCCCCATGCGCTGCCTGTGCCCAGAGCCCGTCCTGGTGGCAGCAGTGTCAGAGGGTGAGTGCTGAGGATGTTTTGGTGGCATTTTGCTGGGCACATCCTGCAGGAGCAGCTCCTATCCGCCTCCTGCAAGCCAGCTCTGCCCCCATCTGCCCCAGCTCTCCCGGAAGCTGAATCCTGCACTGTCCAGGACCCGATCCCAGCGTAGTGAGCCCTCTGTTTCCGTCCTCGGGTCAGTGGCAGTGGGCTCTGCCCCCAATGTCATTGTCCCCATCCCTTCCCCAGGCCATCTACAAAATGGTCTCCTCCGTCATGAATATGCCCGAAGATGAATCGACTCCAGAGAAAAGAACGGAAAAAATCTTCCGACAGATGGATACTAATAACGATGGTAAATGAGAGGGGATTAAGGGAAAGGTCTCATGGCTAAATCCGGGGGTCTTAGAGGGAGCTGTGTGCTCGCTGATTAAACACTGCGTGGTCGGGGGGAGCCCCAGCAGTGAGGGGCTCGGGGTGCACACATTGCACTGCTGGTCCCATGTGGGGGGCTCACCCCGGGTGGGTGGGGTCTCCAATCCCTTGTGCCCCCATGTGCCTGGGTGTGGTGGTGGCCGTCGCGCTGAGCTGTGTCTCTCTGCAGGAAAGCTGTCCCTGGAGGAGTTCATCAAAGGTGCCAAGAGCGATCCATCCATCGTGCGCCTGCTGCAGTGCGACCCCAGCGGTGCCGGGCAGCTCTGAGCCCCCACAGTTCCCACGGCCCCCACCACCCCCTCCTGCCACCACCACTTGCCCCACTGCCCCCACCTCCATGTCCCCATGGGGAGAGCACCAGAGGTGCGGAGCGGCGTGGCAGAGCCACTGCTGCTCCTCTGATGGGCACAGGGATGCGGCCCAGGGGATGAACCACGGTTGCTCGCAGCCCCCCCAGCTCCCTCCAGCATGCAGACACTGCCACACCAGCCCCCTCTCCACGGCCAGAGCGTACGTGGGGCCACAGGGAAGGGCTGCGCTTTCGGTCTTTTAATACCTGCAAAATAAAGTGTGTGTCAGTGCAGTCAGCAGCGGGGAAAGGCTCTCCCATAGGGTCTGACTCCCACCTTCCTTACAGCAGCACCGGGTTCACGTCCGGGCCAGTGGTGAGCAGCACCCATGGCTGTGTTGTGCTGTGGGGTGGGCACTGGGATGGGGAGGGGCCCTGTGCCCTGCTCAGGGCTGGGTGTGTCTCCATGCTGTTTGGGATCAGTGAGCTCACACACAGCCCAGTGCTGGTGGGAGAGAGCTGCGAGGAGACCTGGGGATGGAGAGCTTGGTGGGCAAACCCTGCCCCGAGCCCCATGCCCTGCAAGGGGACACAGAGTGGGATGGGCACTGTGACTCACAGAGATGGGGGTGGAGGAGCACTGTGGGGTGAGGGCAGCAGACTGCAGGGAGGAGCACAGGACCGTGGACGGGCTGGATGCGAGGCGAAGGACAACCAGAGTCTTTATTCAAACAGTCCTCAGGACGGCTGCAGACGTACAGACACACGTACATATTTACACTCGTACACACCTCACAGAGCCTGAACCAATAAATTAAAACAAAAAGAGGGTGGGGGGGGGGGCATTTTTTCCTTTTCATTTTTCATCATGTAAGAAACAGCAGCTCCCCGAGGCGAGGTGGGGGCTGCAAGGAGAAGCCACAGACACAGCCCTGCACCGGCAGACGCAATGACAGCAGCGTGTTTTTCATCAGGACAGCTCACACCCGGGCTTCGATACACTCCAGCGTGACCATCTCGTCCAGCCTGCAGCCCTCGGCGTGGGCACAGTGGCTCAGGTGGGCACTTGGGCTCTCGGCACCTCTGGCGCTGGGGGTCTGCGGGCAGGCAGCCGCGGTCTGGGAGTGGGGGGAGCCGCACTCGTCCGAGGTGAGGTCGGGCACGTCGTCCGACTGGCTGTCCGAGCTCTCCAGGTCGCTCCGTATGCTCTCGGGCTGCGCCAGGGTGATGTCCCAGGTTTTGCTGGCAACGCAGTCCTTTTGCTCACAGCTTTGGTGTTTGCACATCTGCTCCTGCTCACCATCCTCCTCTTCTTCCTCTTCCTCCTCTCCCTCCTCCTCCTCCTCCTCCTCCTCCTCCTCTTCCTCATTCTCTGCCATTTGGGTGTGGACGTGCAGCGAGTCCTCCGTGCTGCTGCCGCTGGCCAGCTGGTAGTGGCTCGGTTTGGCCTCGATGTCCACCTGGATCTCCATGTTATTGCACTCCCTGCAGAAACAAGCACCTCTGCATGACTTCGGCTGCAGCCCAGGGCACCCACGGGCGCCGCATCCCAGCACAGGAGGTTCACGCTTCCATTCCTGTGCCAGCGCAGCACCAATGCCCCCAGCAGCCGCCAGGGAGCACCCCACCACCCACTGCAGCACAGACATCTCCAGGGCGCCCAGCGGCACACACCTGTCCTGGGGGTTGTAGGAGCTGATGATGGAACCGGCCATGGCCCGCGTGCTGGCGTTGTCGCTGATGGCCCCCAGGCTGACAGAGTCCTTGGGGAAAACCTCCTTCTGGACGTCAGCCTGCACCTCCAGCCTGCAGGAAGGGAAAGGGCTGCTCAGAAATGCCTCAGGTGGTCCCCAGAGGGCACCAAACAGTCCCTGCATGCCGTGGGGTGGAGGAAGTGGGTGCCCCAATGGTTTCCCTCAGTCTCCTTTTTGGCTCCATTCAGGTAAACCCATTTTGTTTTCCATGGCAAAGTTGAAGCAGTGTTTATGTCCATGACTCATGCAATTCCCGTGAAGAACAGCTTTCCACAGAAGTTGCACAGAGCCGTGGCTCTATCTTGGCTGCCATCTCAACACGTGTCTCCAATTACCCAGCAGTCAAGCTGAGAAGGAAACTGTGGTGCAAAACTGTGGTTGAACCTCCTGACTTGGAAAGCAGAGCCCTACACAAATTGCTCAGCTGGCACAGCCCTGGGAGCCCCATCCCTTTCTCCTGCCCCGTTTACCTGCTGTATTTCCCCTTGCCCCCTGAGAGCACGCCGCCGCTCAGCGTGCCGCCTGACAGCGCTGCGAAGCTGGCCGTCTCGCTATAGTTGCTCTGCATCACACTCAGCCCATCCGTGGGGCTCCCGCTGGTGCTCAGCACGCTGGTCAGCCCCTCGATGCTGCTTTCACCGATGCTGGGGTTCTTCAGGGCTCGCCAGGCATCAGCCACTGTGGGGAGGGACAGAGGGGAGTCGGGGAAATTCTTCACTCAGAGGGCGGTGAGGGATTGGCAGTGCTGCTCAGAGCTGTGGGTGCCCCAGCCCTGGAGGTGCCCAAGGCCAGGGATGGGCCCTGGGCAGCGGGGCTGGGGGGAGCAGCCAGCACACGGTGGGGGTTGGGACCCAAGCCATGCTATCATCTATAATTCCATCTCCTTCTAGCTGAACTCAAGGAGACTGCTTTGGGATTTATCCAGACCCATCACCTCAGTACAAGAGGCAGTGAGAGGGTCCTCCTTCGCCCCTTCCCCTCCCCGCTGGTCACACTACCTGTGATGGGTCCATCGTCCTCATCAAACTCGATCTTCACGCCCTTCCCATTGGCGGTGCTGACCCCGCAGCCCCCACCGCGGCACAGCGAGATGGGCACCACACCGTAGACATAGGCCAGCATGATGGGAACCCCAATACCTGCGGGTGAGTGAGAGCTAAAGGCTGAGCTCTGCGGGGCAGATTCTCAGGGTTGGGATTTTCAGCCATGCTCATGTGTCTGTGCTGGAAGGGAACCGTGCTGTGCCCACTTACCAACACTGACAGCAGCGATGACTGGAGAGGCAATGACAGACAAGGTGACCCCTCCGGTAATGGCCAAATTCCTCTTGTGCTTGGAGGTTTTCTTCCCCTCATATCTGCTGTGGATCTGAGGGAGGGACAGGCACCAGGTGAGAATGCAGACACCAGGAGACATTATGAGCCCCTGTCATGGGCAAAAAGGGTTTCTCCTCCCAGCTCAGGATGAGGGCACAATGTGACACTGTGGGATTCAGCCATCAGCCTTCCTCTCCCCATACACGACCCAGGAGATAAGGTGGCTTAGGAAACATAACTGAATTTGGGTTCTATGAAGAGATCCACCTGCCCTACGAGCCCTAACTGCTGCTCAGATGCCTCGAGCACAGAGAACGCTGCAAGCTCAGATCCTTCTACTCCCACCGCATGCTGTGCCACATTTACCTTTCTCCCCACATAGACAGGGATGCCAATGACCATAGCAGGAATGGCAATGCCAGCAATGAGGGAGATGCCCACGGGAGCACCGATCAGCGTGCCCAGCTGCCAGAGAATCTTCTTCTTGCGACTCCATGGCTTTTTGCCCCAGAATGTGCAGCCAGAGGGGCTTAACAGAAGGAAGAAATGACATTAGAACTTCAGCAATCCCTGAGAAACCCTAAGCCAACTCCCTTACAAACGAACCCAAACCTTAAGAAGTGGGTGGACAACACAAAAAAGGTTTCTCCCCCATAAAGATTAATTTGGTCCTTATCACACCACCAGGACCATGTTCAGCCCTTCAGTTCCCTTCCACCCTAAGCCACGTGTTCAATAACCCAGCACACTACAGCCCCCAAACGCCATCGGGAGGTGAAGAAGAGTTTGTGGGAATGAAGTCCAACTCTCTGGGTCAGTTTTGCTGATGGACTCGTGGAGGGGGGCGAGGACGGAAGGCAAAGCACCTGAGGTAATGCAGGTCGGAGATCTCCTTCATGCACAGCCAGCAGAACTCGCAGCCGCACACCGCGCACGTCATGTGGTTGCAGCTCCCGTCGTTCATCTTGATGATGTACGCACTGCAGCGCGGGCACGGCTTGATGTCATCCGCTGCGGGGGGAGAGGGGCACGGGGTTGGAGGTGCTGTGAGCACGGGGGGGTCCCAGTGTTACTCACAGAACCTTTGCTTTTGGGTGAGCTTTGCTGGCACAGAGGGTGGGGATGGTACAACCCGTTGGTTGTGGCCTCGGTTTCTCTTTACAGTGAGAAGGTAATAGCGACGAGACAGAGCCCACTGAAGCAATTTGCCTGGACAGAAACGTCTGAGAGCAACAGTCCCTGTAAAAGCTCTCTCTGGCCTTGCACGGGATGTGTTTCAGAGCATGCTTCAGTGCTGGGAACAAGTCATACCTGCTCTGTGCTAGCCAGGACAACAGGGCAGGTCAGAGCCATTATTAAACTGCTCCACAAAGGTGATTCACAGACCAAGAGCAGAGAGCAACTGGGACAGAAAGCTTGGAGGCCCCTGCCCTGACCTTTGGGAGCAGCCAGAGGGGCTGGGGCTGCAGAGCAGGGCAGGGGTCCTCCACCTCCTCCTTCATTCAGGCACTGTCTGGTCAGGTCATGCAGCAGCTGTCTGTGCTGTGGTGCAGGTTGGCAGCCTCCAACTCTCAGCAACACGAGATCCAACTGCTGAGAGCACGGCTCACACCTCATTAATCACTGCAGCGAATCCAGCAGGAATGGGGTGGGAAGAACCACTGCCTCAAAGAAGTTCAGTGGCTCAGCTCCTCCTGGCAGGGATCTCCTCTCCCAAAGCCCAGGAACTGCTTTGTGCTCACTGCTTCGTACCGCAGCACCCACGCTGCCCCTCAGGGCTGAGCCACCTCTGGGCAGCTCTGCTCTGAGCATAGGAACCAACAGGACATGACTGCAGTGTGCTGTGTCTGGCAGTAGGGAGGGATGGGGAGAAACGGCCTCGCTGCCCACTCCCACAGTCACCACAGCTATTTTTAACAAGCTCTGTGGACACAGCAGCCCCCACCAGGCAGTGCTGCAGGCTGTGGGCTGGCATGTTTTCTGTGCTTGACATTATGAACGCCTCACAGTAAGGCTCCCCAGACACGGCTGGGCATTAATGCTACATTTTACTGCAAATTGGAAGTTGCAGCTGTAAGAAGCATCTATTTGTTCAACATCTAGCTCAGCAAGAAGCATCCAAGATCAAAGCAGCCACAAGCATCGCTGGGGCGGATGAGGGGAGCTGAGGAGGAAGGACCTGAGCACGTCACCTCTCCTGTCCCACTTTGCATCCTGATTTCTATAGCAGCCCACCAGATTTGCTCTGGGGAACACCTCCCAGCTGCACGGCTGGAGACCCTCAGCTGTGGCCCTGGAGTGGAAATGCTCAGCCACGGCCTGAAGCAGTGACGCAGCACCTGGTGGGAAGCAGGGCCAGCCCAGAGCAGTGTAAGAGCCAGGATCCAGCCCTACCCAGACCTCATTTAAGGGTTGGCAGTGGAGACAAGGGGAGATCCTTGGAGTTGCTGGAGATCCATGAGGTCTTCTGAATGTTAGCAGCTTCCTTCCTTTATTTCTGTGCCCATGGATGTTGCATTTGAGCAAACCCTCACCTGCTGCAGCCTGGGGCTTTGCTGCTCTGCCATCATCACTGCACTTTCCATCACATACAGCCACATAGCAGCCCTCTACCCTCACCTCGGAGCGCAGGGTGACCCACAAACATATGAAGCCATACCTGGCCCCGACTCCTGCCCGTAGCTGAGCCCCGATGTGTGCTTGGTGCGCACCCGCAGCGTCTGGGCGCGCTGCTGCCGGGCCATGTCGCACGTCTGGTTGGGGTGCCATATCTGCTTGCAGTGGTAGCAGAACTCCGTCTGGCAGCCGTCCCGCTCGCAGGTCAGCTTGGGGCAGCTGGCGCAGCCGTAGGCAATAACTGCGTAGCTGGGGAGGAACACACAATGGGGAGTCAGAGAGAGGCAGCGCTGCCCAGCACAGCCCCGTGCAGCCCGGGTCCTGCGGGGTTCTCTCTGCAGGATGCCACACCAACCCCTGCTCCTCTCACGCTCCTGCTCTCCAGTGCTGTGCCTCACACCGCGTGGTCTGAGACTAAGAGCTGCTCATGGAGTTACTTGGGGCGGCTTCCTTTGTACAGACAGCATGCGGTATTGAGTTCTCTCCTCAATAAGCACTGGCAGCTCTCACTGTCGATTCCCCTGATTGATGCTCACCCTGCCTGCCCTCTCTTCTGGTCCAGGCTCTGGCTCCAGTGCTCCTTTCTGCAGCTCAGCAGCTGTAGGACTGCTGGGTGTGAGGGTGGGTGAGTGGCCTGGAGGGGTTAGGAGGGCTGAAACTGTTCTGGGCACAATTTTATGACCATACAGACAATAATGATCCTAAACAAGTAGAACAACAGTGGGTTCAGCGCGCAGCTATTCCCAGAAACAAAGCCCCCACTGAGCTGCGAGGCTCCCTCCAGCAGAGGGAAGTTGTCCTGCTTCTGGATTAAGCCCAAATTAGCAGGAGCATCATCCCCTTCTGACAGCACCGCAGCGCTCCTCCAAGGACGGATTCACGCAGGAACACCGCACAGCGCTGACCTCCACCCCATGGGACGAGGGCTTCCAGCGCAGCACGAGGTGCCGACCACCCCCATTTTGGTCAGAGAACAGCTCCCATTTAGGATTTTATATTTAGAGCTCGTACAGCTCAAGTTGTGTTGCCTCTTCTCAGAGGCTGCAGCGTGAGAACCGCCAAATGTGTCATACCACAATGATTCACATCCCGTGGGAGTTGGAGCAACTTCATCGTGCTGGGGTACGACATAATCGCCAAAGAATCAATGCTGCTGGGCAACGTGTGGGGCTGGAGGCACAGCCGTAGGCTCCATCAGCCCATCCGGGGGGGGGGGAGGATGAGGGCAGCGTGGGGTGATGACCCTGACCCCTCCTGTATGGTTTTGGGGAGAATCCCACTGAGCATCCTTGCCCTGCTCCTTCCACGCAGCCGCTGACCTGTACACGACTCAGGGAGCAACTCATAATTCATGGAGCAACTTCGTGCTCTGGGCTGACCCCTCATAGGAGATTTAGGGTTTTTTGAGACACCAAAATCCTCTGTGTTTACATTTCACTCCTGGAACTGAAATAACAAACAGCAAGAACAAGGCCACAGGCCTGAAACCTACACGGCTTTCTCTATGAGAGGAAGAAAGAACAGCTCCAAAGTCAAGGTCAACGAGGAAGGAGCTCACACCCCGACAGCCCGGGCTGCCTGGACAGACACAGCCGTCCTCTGCTTGTGGGGAGACTGAGCCCCACAGCATCCTCAGTCCCCTTCACGCTGCTCAGCCCATGCAGCTCAATGGGCTCCACGGCTCCGTTGTTCTCCTGATTGTATCAGGGAAGGGGGGGAAACGCTGCACATATAGAAAATGATGTGTACTGCGACTGAGTGCATCCACGGCCCAGCGTTCCCATGGCAACACGCTCCGGTGTTGTGTCGGCACTCCTCCCGCACTGCCGGGCTCTTCCGTTTACGAAAGACTGCAGTAGGTGTGCGGGCACGGGATGCTGCGGGCACGGGATGCTGCTGGCTTCCACGGCCCCTGGGCACACTGCACTGCCACCGCTACGGTGGGAAAGCCCACGGTAAATAATTCATAGTCCGACTCTACAGAAGCACGATGGAAGGGCCCAGGCTGGGAAGAATGAACCGAGTGATTAATTCCTCGTGCTGCCGGAGGGCAGATTCCAGCGGCCTTTGTTTGAGTGCTATAGACACAGACACAGCAGCGGTCCGCAGCGAGCTGTGAGCTGCCCACGTCCGAGCCCTGAGCTGCCTACCTCCGAGGGCACAGCTGGGCAGTGGGCAGGAGGATGCCTGGCACTGCTCCTGTTGCTAGTAGGCTCGTGGGTCCAGCTGTGTGACACACACCCGCCCCAACCCGCAGCACCTGGGTCGCATCCTTCACAGCACAGTGCAGACAAATGTAACAGCGTCAAAGAGCTGAGCGTGGGAGCTGGGTTTGCTCCAGCACTGAGCGCGGGGGCACCCCCTGTGCTCAGCCTGCACCTCCAGGCACCCAGGGCATGGCTTTCCTGCACACACCAGCACAGTTGCCGTTTGCTGCTCTCTGAAGAAACAAAAGCTCGTGTAGCACTGCTCAGAGGCCGTGCCATGGGCAGCCTGGGATGGGCTGACCGGTTTGCATGTGGGACGGGGATGACAGTGCTCTGATTCCACCTTCACAGTGCTCCCACCACGCTTTCCTTCCCCGCTGCCGGCTCAGACCTTCCTTTCATGTTCACACCACCCAGAGCTGCACCTCTCCCCACGTTGTGGCTGAACTTTGCAGTGCTTCTCTGAGTTCCCTGAACAAAGGCCCTTTCCAGGCAGCTTTGCCTTAAGCATAAATTGAAACCCGAGAGAGTTCGTTCAAAGGAAAAGAGAAGAGAAAATGAAAGCAGCGCAACGATAAGCACCGTCACTGGGCGGGCTGACTTCTGGGCAGACAGATATTTCCTCACTTGGACAACGGATAATGAGTCAACATTGCTGCTCTGTGCCATGCAGTCACCCTCACTGGGAAATGGGGACTGCTTACAGCTCCGTCCTCCCCATGAAGTGCAGAGTGCCCCGTGCACGTGCTGCTGTGACACACGCGGCCGGGAAACTCCGTGCTTCCCATTTGTGCAGAAAAAAAAAACCAGCTTTCTTTTAAATTAGGGAAATGATAGCTCAGCTAAAGCCCCCTACAAATCCCACTATGAAGCCCCTGCTGCTCTGCACTTCCACAGTCCCCAGGGTCAAATCCCGGAGTAGAGAGCAGTGCGTGTCATCTTGGTACCCCAGACCCATCAGCTCCCCTGCACAGCCTGCTGACGGCCACGCCAGGAGCGCCTGCAAAGACGGCTTTCCACAGCACGAACAAAGCGTGCCTCAGTGGCAGCACAGCACAGGGTCTGAGCTGCATGGGGAGCCGGTGGGGCAGTACCTAACCCGAGCAGCAGATCCCATTGCTGCAGGCTGTGCTGGGGCCTTGGGATGGGAAGGCAGCACTCGTTGGGACAGGGGACACCTCCCTGAGCTGTCCCAGCAGCAGTCCCTATAGGCACAGGAGACTGTCCCCACAGAATCCCCTAAGGAGATATGTACCCCTCCCCAAGCTGTCCTGGCAGAGGGACTTTCCTATGGGGGCAGGAGGGCCATCCCTGAGCAGTCCTAAATAAAGGGCAGCATCCTCCCATGGAGACGGGGGGCCCCAAGCCGTCCCAGCAGCAGACCCTTTAGGAGCAGGAGACCCCAAGCCGTCCCAGCAGCAGCCCCCCACGGGGGCCGGGCCCCCTCCCCGCACTCACCCGCAGTCGGGCGCCGGGCACCAGCGGCAGTCGGGGTCCGCAGCGAGGCAGCGGCGCAGCATGAACTCCTCGTACTTGGCCACGAGGTGCGGGGAGTCGCGGAGCAGCCGGCGGATGTCGGCGGGGTTGAGGCGCTCGCTGCACTCGGGGCAGCAGATGTTGACGCGGGACTCGGTGATCTCGATCCGCAGGTACTGCCGCAGGCAGGCCCCGCACGAGCGGTGCGGGCACGACAGCAGGCGCGGCGCGTTCTCGGCCGGCTGCCGCACCAGGCACAGCGGGCACTCCAGCTCCTCTTCGCCGCTCCCCTCCGCCGCCGGAGCCGGAGCCGGAGCCGGAGCCGGAGCGTCCTCGGGGGGCGGCGGCGGAGGGGGCGGCGGAGGGGGCGGCGGGGCCGGGGGGGCGGCGGGGGGCGGCGGCGGGGCGGCGGGCGGCGGATCGGCTTTCGAGCGGCGGCGGCCGCCCGCGGCGGAGGCGGCGGCGGCGGAGAAGACGCTCTGGAAGGAGAGGCGGCGGCGGCGGTGGCCGGGCTTCGGGCACTTGGCGGCGGCCGAGTGGATGGAGGAGGAGCGCGGCGATTCGGAGTCCCGCTCGGAGCCCATGGCCGCGGGGCGGCGGTTGCCAGGCGACGGTATCAACGAGCGGCGGCCGATCCGGGAGCGGCGAGCGGCGGACACCGCGTCCCAACGGGCGCTGCAACGACAGCGGCACCGGAGCCGTGAGAGCGCCCCGCCCCGCCGAGCCACGCCCCCTCCGCCGAGCCACGCCCCCGTGTGGCTTCGCCCCGCCCCCCCCACCTGCCCCGCCAATCGCGGTGCGAAGCCTCCGCCGCCATTTTAGTTGCGGGCAGCGCCGAGGCGGCGCGCATGCGCGGCTTTCGGCTGCGGGGCGGTGGTCCCCTCCGGGGTACCGCGCTGTGCCCCTCGCAGCTGCACGTTAACCCCTCGTGGGGATGCTGCGGCGCTTCTGCTGCAGAGCCCCGATGTGCGAAGGGGTCCTCTCCCTCTCACGGGACGGGAAGGAAGACGAGCAGAGGAGTTGGATGGCTGTAAATGCGGATGGTGTTAAATCAGCTGTTCCTGGCTGGGATGGGATGGGTCTGAGGCGCCTTGACATGGCTGTCGCTATCCATCTGCAGCCCAGACCGTCTCGGTGTGATGATCTCACTTAAAAATCACACTGCTGACCGAAATAGAGAAACCTGGGACCCGCGTGGGGGATGGGCGTCCCAGGCTGCGCTCTCAGCTCAGCCACGAGGGCAGACTGCGGCTCATTGTGGGAAGGTTTCGTCTCTCGAGCTCATGTGAGGCCTGAATTACCAGTAACACGGCCACAGAGAGCAAAACCATCTGGAGTCCCTGGGAAAGGCATCGGCTCACAATGTGCTGACAGGGCAGAAACCATTCCTCTTTGATGCAGGAGGGACTGGGAGGCGGAGGAGGGGATCTGAGGGGCTCACCCTGACTTCAGCATCACCCCCTGCCTCCCCTGGTCCTGTGCTGTGCCCATCCTTCACCAGCCCTTACTGCTGAGAGGACCCAGTGCTCGCAGTGTGCTGCTGCATATGGGCTTCGAACTGCACGGTCTGTGTGCACCATCTGCTCGAAACAAGTCCTGCGCGGCTGAGACGCTCCAGTGCAGAGTTTCCATGGCCCTGGCCAGGAGCACGTTCCTCAGGAGGGAGCAGATTGAAAACCGTGGTTTGTTTTGATTCAAATTGAGCAGGGCTGGGACAGAGAGCACACGGAAGAACGCTGCTGGGAGGGAGGAGAGCGCTGGTGGGAACGGTCCGGGCTGGGAGGGATCAGATGAGCTGTGAGCTGGGGCAGCTGGCATCAGCCTGAGCGTTTGACCCAGGGACGTTTTCAAATATAAACAACAGGAGAAAAAAAGAGGGAGAGAATTCAAACGCTTCAGCGAACGAATCCCAGCTCTGATAGGCAAATTTGCTCTTGCTTACGGCAGCAGAAAGCTGGAATGCCACTGACTTCCTACCCTGCCGCTTCAGCCAGAGCAGGATTTGTCACGGGCAGCTTTCACAGCTGCCTGAATCGCTGCGTCTCCCAGGGAGGCTTCCAGCAGCAGTGCAGGGAATGCTCAGCACCAGCTGCCGCTGCCCGGCTGGGGCCAAACACACCCGAGGGGCACCGGGAACTGCCGCAGCCGCCCTCACCCTGAAAGACCCCACGGAGAAGAGTGGCTGCTGTGACACGGCCTTCGGGAAGGAAGAACCCTGGTGATGTAATGAAAACTCCCATCTGTAATTCAGAGAGTGAAAGCAGAGGCTGCTGAGAAGGGCTTGTGAAAGTGCCCTCAGACGGGGAGGATCTGCATGGGGGGACGGGGTGTGCTGCGGCTGGGAACGCTGCTGCCGTGCGGCCCTGCAGACAAGCTGCTGATGAAACAGAAACTCCAGCTGCTACCATGCCCCCTTTGCCTGCCCTCTCCCCTTCCTGCTCGCCCAGATATGTGGGGATGAGTACCTGGTGCTCGTGTCACTGCCCTGCAGTAAACACAGAGGTTCAATCTGCCCTAAACCTGCAGGGTGTTTTGGCGCTGATGTTCGAGTCCCTCCCTGGAGCAGACTTCTCCGGAGCACACAGGTCTTCTCAGGGTTTGTCCCTCTTTAACATGCAGTTATTCACGGGTCGCTGGCTGTGTTTCAGAGCAGATGGAGTTTAGAGGAAATCCAGCTCATGTTGCTACTTTCAAAAATAGCCACATCTGGGATGAAATGGGAGTGGCTTCACACCAGGAGCTCAAACCGAGGAGTCCTTCCTCATTACTGAGCAGGAGCACTCCGGAATGACTCAGCTTTGGTTTCTGGGCAGGATGAGACCTTTGGCCCTGCTGCGGTGGCAGTCAGGGCTCCTGAAGGGATCTACACGGAGCTTCACCAATGCAAACAAACCTGAGAGGCTGCCGTAGTCTCAGCATCAGGATGGAGGTGTGAGGGACCATGCAATGCAAGGACCTCGGTGGGGAGCTCACCCTGGCTCCTTGCCCCATTG
Organism: Oreortyx pictus; assembly: GCA_036925125.1. NCBI lineage: Eukaryota > Metazoa > Chordata > Aves > Galliformes > Odontophoridae > Oreortyx > Oreortyx pictus. The sequence continues at coordinate 475,440 of JAUPFR010000026.1, read as the reverse complement.
CTCCAGGAACGTGTGGTCCTGGCTGTGCGGTGCACGGAGCAGGGCTGGCGCTGGTGGGTTATGAGAAGTGCTCACCCTGAGAGCTCTGAGATCTGCGATGGGGGATGCTTTGCATACACAGGGTAGCAGCTGCGCATCCAAGAGCTGAAGCTCACCGGGGTCATGGTCTGTGCGGCCCTGGGGAACCACCGGTTTGTAATGACAGCGCACTCTGATCGTTTCTCAGATGGAGATGCCATTAGCAGATGTTTATTTCTCTCTGGGGAAGATAACAGTGGCTGGGGAGGGCTCTCCCCACTGTGCAACTGCACACACTCTGGACTGATCTCGTTAGTTCATGTTCTGTTTGCCTCCTGTGGTCCCATGAGACGTGTTCAGGGAACAAAGAGATAGTTCTGTGTATTCCCTTCTTCTCTGCGGGACTGACATGGACTGACATTCTTTTAAATGAAGAGCAAAAGGCAGAAGAGGGGAGCCTTGGGCTCGGGAATTCAACGCTCTTTCAATAGGATTCTGGTTTGCTCTGTGATTACACCCCCTCTCCCCTCCATCTCCTCATCCTACTCTGCTCTCTCGTAGCACCCACACTTAGTGCACGGCAATCTTCCACTCCCTGCTGTGGCTTTCCGTGGAAGACGCTGTCATGTGAAATCCCGGGAGGGAGTTGCCACATGGAGCCCTGTGAAAGCATTGCGCATCTCTTGCAGAGCAGGAGGAATGCTGTGCTCCCCCCCTCGAAATCCTGAGCAGTCTTATGAGTAGGGGTGTTGGGAGTGGGGAATCATCTTGTAAGCTTGGGAGCCACCTACGCACGTGGCAGATCTTGTCAGCAGCTGATAAAAGAGGTGGGAGATGGGGAGATCTGCTTGGAGGCTCAGTGCCCGTGTGGCTCACCGTCCTGTCTCCCCCAGCTCTCAGAAGGGCCATGGGCCTGGCCCTGCTGTGGGCAGACACACACCAAAAGGAGAACCCGAGCAAGGACGTGGAGATAAATGCAGTCAATTTCAGTAGTGACGTAAAGATAGCGAGCGTTAAGAACTGCTTATAATAGTAATCTGATACGCTCTTCACCTCTACAAAAGCATTTCCTTTCGTTGTAAAAGCACACGCTGTTCTGATTTGCTTACATGTCTGCCGTCCTGCACACTCTCTGTACAGCTTTGGCGATAAAAGTGACAATGATCACTGCTCTCAATTCAATCTTCCTGGTGACCTGCTGTCCCTAATGATACAGGATTTATAGCTGAGAAGGTTTAGCCAGCAGGGTGCTGCCATCGGGAGAGTGCTGCTCTGATCCCTACGATACAAGGAAGCAGCCAGACTCCCTCCTCACCCGAGCTGTTAAACAGACAATTATGTGTTTGGTGTTGGCATAAACACATGCAAATTAGTCCCTGGAGAAAACCCCAGCGCCTGTGACAGCTGGTTGTGGTTAAGAGAAGGTGGGGGTGACAAACACCTCTGGCAGCGGGTGGCAGCCACTTGTCTGTGACACTCGGGGAGAGCACGAGACACAGCTCTGTGATGACAGCCGTGTTTTGGGGAGCTCAGCATCTCACAGGACTCGAGCAAACCTGGCCACAGCAGAGATAGCAAAGATCAAGGTGAAACCTTCAGGAGGACCATTTGTGGGGGTCTGTATTGCCCTCAGACAGCAGATGTGACAACGCTGGCACAGAGCTTGTCTTCTGCAGTGAGTGCAGAGTGAGGCACTGGCCTGATTTCCAGGAAAGGAGAACAGTGTGTCACATAGAGAGCGCTGAAAAGACCTAAGACTTCTGCCTCAGTTTTCTGTCTCACTCCTGCAGACACGTGTGTGCTGGGGAGTTCAGAAGGCTGAACTGGAGAGCGTCCCCCAGCAGCACAGGGCAGGAAGCTGAGGGCTCCTCTCCTGCAGAGCTGCTGCTGCTGTGCAGGCTGCAGGTGGTGTCCCTGCCTCTGCTGGGGATGCCTGCATGGCTCAGCATCTTTCTCTCTACAGTGCTGACCTTTGCGGTAGTAGTGTGGGAACAGGAACTGGAGCTGGACAGAAGAGCTTGGTTCAAGGCACCAACTTTAGTGCCCAGACTCCAGAAGAGATTGCAATGCTGGCAGATCCTTCCTGCATCTTAAAACCTCACAGCATCTCTGACATCCTTTCCAGTTTGTGCACCTTACAAGCAGGTAGGGCTGGGCACTCTGTGTTTCCTCCACCCAACCCACCCATTTCCTATCTTCTGCACGCATGACAACTAGTGAGTTAATCCTGCAGGCCATAAACTAAGCTGTATTAGCAGCCACCATCTGTCCTTTTTCATTTGCTGATGCACGACCTATTTTGCTGTGTAGTGGAGCAGGCGCTGCAGTTTCAGGGCTTGCATATTACGCTGCCCATGCTGCCTGGGTATAATCCAGAGCTTTCAGTGACCTGCTAATGGGAGAAGACCCCAGTGAACGGAGTGCCAGGGATCTGCTGTCATGGGCAGGTGGTGGCTGGGATTTGTCTCTGGGGTTGCTTGGCTTTGAAGGAGTTTTAGCCCCAGTGCCACAAAGCACCAGTTTGACATCTGCAAAGAGAAAAGCTTTAGGGGAACTTCCAAGGGCAAGAACTTAACTCCCGTCAGTGGGGCCAGTCCTTATCTGCAGCTCCTTCAGCGGTGCGAGATATGTCTCACAGGTAATGATCCCAAAGCGTTTACCCCCACCAGAAGTGTTGCACTGTAGAGCTCATTCAAAAATGAAGTCAGATTCATGGGAACAGTCCCCATGGAGAAAGACAGGAAGAGAATTCTTCCCTGGTTTCTGTAAGAGGATCTTATCACATCTTGAAGTATTCTGGTGACCCTTGTCTGGGTACAGAAGTACAGATGTTGTTAAAGGTTATAAAACCATCAGGATATTTCCAAGCCGTTTATCATGCCTAACTCAAAATTTCTCAAAGCAGTTCCAAAGGTTACTTAATGAAGCAGCATTTCCTCCTGAATTTACCAACTTTTCATTTAGGTCAACACCAGTGGCAGAAATTTTCCCTGAGATGTGAAATGAGGGGTGAGGAAATTCTGTCTCTGTGCTGATGGGAGTCAGGAAGGGAACTGAGCACAGTGGGGATTGGTGCTGAGATGGATGTGGTACCCAGAAACAGGATGGTTGCCTGCTCGCTGACACGTACCGGGGTCCCAAAAGCAGGCTGGGAGTTTTCAGCTTCCTGCCTCACCCAGCAGAAGTGGAAGACAGAGTGGAAGGAGTTAGTCAGCCTGACCTTGTCACTAGCCAGACTCTCTCTTTCTGAATTAGCTCAGCTGCACCATTTGGGATTTCCGAGGAACACTGAACCTGCTGGGTAGGGCGGCCCTCTGGATGTCACCAAGCTTTGGCTATGCACAGCTCCCAGCAGCAGTGACTCCTGCTGTGTCCTTCCTGTCTTCACTGAGCTCTGTCCAATGTTCCCTCTCCACTCTGTAGGCTTGAGCTCTGTGTCTGATGTGACAATAATGACTTTCCTGAAATGCCACGGCAGCATTCCCTCTGCTCTTCTGCTAGGTGTGACCTTCCTTGTGTGCTGCTGGGATGGCAGCTGGTGTCAGGAACAAGGTTCCCTTGCAGAGTAAATCCCTCTGGCAAGACAGATCCCAGGGTCTCTTATTTCTTTCCCAGTACTTTAGGAAGATAATTGGCTCAAGACTTTTCTAGATCTGAGGCTAAAGAATAAACCTTCCCCCTTCACATCCAGGTCCACAGGCCTCTCCTGCATACCATGTGAGGGAAGGGAGCCAGGAAGGGTAGTGCTGCTCCAGGACTAGAACAAACCCAGATCTGTGACAGCTGGAGGAGGGAAGAGGAGGAAACAGCCCATGCGGTCAGCCCTGGAAAGGGCAGCTCCTGCCGAGAACTGGCTGAGGAAAGTTCACATTTTCATAACCAGCAACAGCTGTAGAAAGAGGAAAGGAACGATTCTGGTCCTTCCAGCAGCCAGGATGGGGAGAGCAGCGTGGTGCTCGCAGACCGCTGGCCCCGCAGCAAGGAAAATGCGTATCATTTTCCAGAGGGCTGAGCCAATGCTAACCAGGTGGGAAATGTATGAGCTCCTCACTGAAAATTGGCTCAGAGTTCCCTTGCCTCAGATGTGATCGTTCCTCAGCCCGGTGCTTGGCTGCCAAGCCCCTGCCCTTAGCCTGGCTCAGTCTGGAGCTGCTGTCCTGACAGTCCCATGCACCGTCCTCTGCTGCCGCCCTGCAGCTAAGTCATGGTTTGAAACAGTGACTGAGCACCTGGAGGAAGCAGGGCCAGTCCAGGGAAGCTCAGGTGCATCCAGTGCCCCTGAGTGACTGGAAGGGGTGCAGCCAGGATTCACCCCTCCCAGACCCCGTTTATGGGCTGGCAGTGGAGGTGAGGGGGTCTTGCTGGAGATCCCTGTTTACTTGAGTTCTTCTACAGATAAACAAGCTTTTGTTTGTTTGTTTGTTTGTTTGTTTGTGTGCCCACAGCTGTTGCATTTGAGCAAATTGTTGTTTGCTGCAGACTTTGCTACTCTGTTGTCATTGCTGTTACAAGTAGGAACAAGGAGTGAGCATCCCTTGTTCCTGGGCTGGCCTGGAAAAGTGGACAGAGTTCATTCTATTGGGGTTTACTACTGAGCCACCTCTTCCTTCTCCTGGTCTGGTGCCACAGCCACAAACCCATTCTCTCTAACTTCTGTTCAGGCAGAACCCATGTGTACCACTGCCATGAAATTCCTCTTCCCCCTCTCTCTGCTCCCAGCTCTATCCCTCTGCCACCACAACAAGTCCTCTTCCCCCTCCAGGGCTGATCTCATCTGTGGGTTACTATAGCCAGTGTTTAAGCAAACTAGCCCACGTTCTGTTTGAAGAGGCTGAGCTGTGCGCAGCAGAAAATTGAGCAGGAGGTTTATGGGTGATCTGTGTGCATGAAGACCTCAGATGCTCCTCAGAAGCTAGGCCCTGCTGGTGCTCCATAGCATCCCTCTAGCAGGGAGGCAGCAGCTCTGGCCCTGTCTCATCTGTCCATGCCTGACCTCTCTAATCCAGGCTGCTGTCCTGGTCCCCTGAGTGCTGGGAAAGGCCGAGCAACAGCCATTGGAAAAGGAGAAGCTGCCAAGTGCTTCCCCGCTGCCTGTGAGTTACAGGATCCCTGTCCAGCTATGCCCTGCAGTCTCTTGGGGGCAACTATTGGCAATAACAGCCCTATTTACATGAACCAGGGAAATTCTGGCTCTATACAGCCTCCCTTTGCCTTTCCCTGCCCCCTGCAGTCACGCATATTTTGGGGAAAGCCTCTCAGGGTAGCTCTCACTCCTTGTGCTTCCTGCTGGGACCTGCTGCTCAGCTGCAGCAGCATGCTGGGGTTCACATAGCTCTGGTTTCTGCCCGACCTGCTCCCCCTGGATTCACAGCCCAGCACCAAGGGGTGCTGCCTGGTCCCAACATGTAGGAGCAGTTCTCAGCATGGCACGAACACCAAAACTGCAGCTGGAGAACCTGGCAGTGGACAAGGAGCAGAACCCTGTCTCTGGGCCAGGGACCAAGAATGCCTCTTTCCCAAGCCAAGGCTTCGAGCCCTGCCAAACCCCAGTGTTTGTTCCTGCACTTGGCGTGCAAGAGATGGCAACAGAGGCATACACGAGGCAGAAAGAGGAGTTCCAGTGAAGAGGGGAAGTGGGTTTCTCTTGGGTCTCTTTGTGACCTTGCTTGGTTTGGAAACAGTGGAAGCACGCAGAGATGCAGCAGTACACAACAAGCATGTTTCTGTTGTCCCAGTGACAGAACAAACTCTGTGGTCCCCTTCAGTCAGAGGAAACTGGAACCACTGTCCAGCCATCTGCCACTTGGGATGGAACCAGTAGAAATCCAGCCCCAGGAAGCTGATGTGTTTGCAAGGAAGCTTTATCCACAGCCATGGAGCCTTGCTTTGGGCACCTTGTCTTGCAGCCCTGGTCTTGCCTTGCACTGCTGTATGATGGGAAGCTTTTCTTTTCTTGGCAGCAGCTAAGCCAAGTTCTCCTGGAACCTGTGGACTGGGATTTAAATCAGCAGTGCTGAATCCCATTGACTCTGTCCTCATCTCCTTCCTTGGAGAAGAAAGCAGAGAGAATGAGCTCTCTGAGCAGAGCCAGGAGAGAGGCTGAGACTGATGAGAGTCAGATGACTTGGGCAGTTTCTCTGTGTGCTTCCAGCCCTTCCCAGGTGGTTTCAAGAGGTGCTGTCAGTGGCTAAAAAAGGAGCAAAGTCCTGTGCAAGTTGGGTGAGAGTGCACCTAGATTTCCCCCCAGTGATGAGAGTTAAGGCCAGGTTTATGAAATGTTAGAAACACTAATGTAGCCAAGGGGATAATATTTCCACTAAGAATCAGGGAACTATTGATTACTGAAGTAACCTCAGCTATTAAAGAAATGTCAGCCTCAGCAGGGAGAAATTCCACCCTAGGTTTGGGGAGATGACGGAGGGGACCCCAAGGCAGCACTGGGAACACACTGACCTGCACTCCTGGGTGCACCAGCTGCTCTGCTAACACTCAGGAGCGCCAGAAAGGGTGAAGGCGGATGTAGAGCAGGCGCCTGTGTGTGTCTCTGCCAAAGGAACTGGAAAACATTCTCTGCAGTGGAGTCATGGCCAGGAGAGAGTGGAACAGGAAGGATTCGAATGTCTGACAGGACCTGGCTCAGCTCCCAGAGCCTTTGCTGGACCCTGGCACAAGGGCAGCTCCTCCTGGTGCCCCAGCCCTCTGCAGAGGCTTGCAGTCCACAGCCCTGTCTTTTCAGAGGGGTGTTTGTTGCAGGCTGGGTACCAACAGCCAGCAGAGCACGAGCTCCCAGCGCATCCATCTATTGCATTCTGGGGAGGTGGGAATATCTGCCCTTCTGCCTCCCTTGCAAAGGGCAAAAGAAGTGCCACAAATAGGTCCTGTGCCTAGCAGTGATAGCCCATGGTAGGGGACAAACACTGATGTAGTGCAGCACAGCTGTGGGAGAGAGCACATGAAGGCACTCAGAGAGTGCTGGAGACGCTCAGCTGCTTCAGCTGATGTGCACATGCTGGGCTGTGTAATATTCACATGATCATCCCCTTTGCAGTGTAGGCAAGTTATAGGGTGAGCAGAAGGAGCGGGGGGGAAGGTCAAGGACTGGGAGAGTCAACTGGGGCTTTCTGCTAGGAGGTGGTTCTGGTGCCATTCCCCCCTGCATTTTGAGTACCCTTGAAAAACCAAGATGAAACACGACCTAGAAGCAGCTCTAGCTGCGTTTGCAGTTCTGCATGGCCAGCAGCTACCTCAGGGACTGGAAATGCAGAAAAGCAGAGTTAACCCTTCCCAAGCTGCAGCCGGGACAGGCGGAGTCCCATCTGAGAGTGTTTGGGGTCACCTGGAGCTGTCTCTCCCCACTCCAGTTGCCCCATGCAGCACTGGAAGTTGTCAGGAGCTGCTGGCAGAGCCTCTTCTCCCCTGCATGCCCACATCAGAGGTGTGCAGCACAGCTGTCTGTGCAGCCACCTGGGTGACAGCCCTGCCACCGCTCCTCATCCTGCCCTCTGCGTGCAGGGCCTCCAGCACAGCACTGCTACTGCAGTCCCGCACAGCAGCACAAGCTGTTGCTTTTTGCAGTCACCATAAAACAAGCAGCAGTGTGGCCAACTTGGGCCACTCCCAAATGCTCCATATAGACCAGCAAATGTGCCTTCCTGGGGGGAAGACTGTGCATCTTGCAGCCTTCCCTCATTAAGGCACGTTTATGTTCCTTTTGTACAATTCTGCTTTCTCATGTATGCTCAAGCACTCCTGACTGCATTTCTCCGTGGCCCCACTGCTCTCCCCAGACCTGTGAATGAATTGTCCTGTCGTGACCCCACAAACATAGGAAACATGAAACTTTTTTCAACAACACGGTTGTGACAGAGGCATGGGCTCCTCCCCATTCTTTGGTGTAAAAAACCAATGTTTCGTCAGCTCCACTTGAAGCTCTGCTCAGTGCCTTTTCTATCTCCATCCCGCTTCTGGTTTGTGACTCCCATTGGGGTTGCCAGCTTTTACCCCTGGAAGTTCTTTGCTTAGTCAGATACACACTGAGGTCGTGATGGGCAAAGGTGTGCCCAGCCCATCCTCCTTGTTGGTGTGGACGCCTCTGCCATGGAATCAGAACTGGAACACCTCCAGTTTTTCCAAGCATTAAGGAACAAGACAAGCTCTTGGATTAGAAAGAGATGAAATTTCCCCCCAGACCCTGGGCCAGTCAGGTACACAGGTACCACCAGGATGCTGCAGGGCACAAGGTGACCGTCACCCCTTGTTCTCTCTGCTCACAGATTGGATCCCCTTATGCAACTGTTACGCTAAAACACAACATGACATGCGAAACATTTCAAGGGCTTTGTTTTCTGCCTCCAAGATCTGCAGATTCCCAGGATCCACATCGGAGAACTCCCAGAAATAAACGTGTACCAGGCTGCCTTCCCCAGGATGACTGCTTTCCACTCAGGCTGGGTAAGTCTTGAGATTGCTGGAGACATGTAGCTTAGGGTACCCATCCCATATTCACACTGCCGGGCTCAGCTCCAGTGCACAAGCTCTGCTTACATCCTCCTGTGAGTTTGATGCAGCTCAGGGAGACTGGGTCTCCAAACTTCTGATTCATTTCTTCAAAGGTTTGTACTCCATTCCAAAGAGGGAACTCCGGTCCCCTTCTCCAGAGGGAGCAGTGCTGCTGCACAGTCCTGGAGGTTTAGGTATGCTTGGCTCTTTCCAGCACTGAGTGACACACACTGATATCCTGGGGAGGGGGATGCATTTGCAGCTTCGCTTCGGGCAGCCAGGCTCCGAGCGGGTTTCTAAGAGCCTAGCCCTGCTGCGCCAGGTTGTCAGAGCATTGTATAATGCTCCTGCTGCCCAGGAACCTCTCCACATGAGCATGCTAGCCAGAAGGATGCCAAGGCAGGTCCTGAGCCCTCAGCCACGCGTAGGACCCACCCTGCCCCCTCCCCTGGGTCTCTTACCTTGTCCGGAGCCGTGGGATGCAGCCCTGTCCCCTCCGCAGCCTCCCTCGCTCTCCCTCCCCTCGCCGCCTCCCCGTGTGATGTCAGCACGGCTCTGCCCCCGCAGCCCGCACACCCCCAGCGCTCCCTGCCAGCCCCGCTTTCGCTGCTTCCCTTCCGACGGTTTCCACAGCAACGAGAGGGGAATCCCATCCTCTGGTCCTCCACCTCCAGGGCCTCGCTTGGTATCACCCACTGCAGCTCTTGCTGCGAAGCCTGAGGACCGCAGGAAGGACAGAAACAGCGGGGAAGAGCAGCAGGGAGAGGCCAGAAGCACCAGCACAGCCCCGGGGAGGAAGGGAAGGCAGAGCAGAGCTGCAGCCGGGGCTCAGATCAAACACAGCACTCACCGTGCATGCCTCCGCGCAGCGCTGCGGGGCTCCAGCCCCGTGCCCTTCCCACCTTCCCCACTCATCGTCCTTTGTTCCTCAGTCTCAGTGCTCTTTCTGTACCAGGGCTGCACAGATGTGTATGCCACGCTCACCCTCACACAAGCTGTACCCGAGCCAGGGATCTGTGCCACTTGTCCATAGTGTGCACTCCTTGCCTTTGCTCCCAGGTCAAGGTTGGAGAGCAGATATCGGTCAGAAACTCAAGACCGACTCCAGACCAGACCAGCAGGAGCCATCAGACTCATTACTACTAACCACAAATCCACAGTGAAAGGGTTTTCTGCAGTGTCATTCACAGATGGTTTCATCAGGAAGGGAGAAGGCCAGATACTACATTTTTAGGTCTGCAGCACATCTTTAATGGAAAGAGATGGCCCACGGCTCTTTCAGCCCTTCCACCCATCCGAGATGCTGCTTCTTTTCAGCAGAAATATTGCTGCATTAGAGAACAGGTCACTTCCTCTATCAGTGAGAATTCAGTGTCCTATTTGATGCTGGTTCTTGTGCTATAAATAGGATTTTTCCCCTTTTATAGCTGCTGAATAATTTCCTAAATGAAATATGAACACAGTTTTCAAAAGAGTGCCTGATAAGCAGCTTGCTGGAGTGAAATCGTTGAACAGAAGGAATTTACAGCACCTGCAGAGCATCACATGCTACAGAAAACATTCAAGGTCACTGTGACAGAGACAGGTCACAGAGCAGATCCGACTTCAGAGGAGAGAGGCTCGTTTGAGCTGAACAACCTCCTCACAGCACCCCAGCAATTCGCTTTGAGCTCTGCGTTTGGGTAAGCTGGTGATCAACTGGAAGAAGCCCAGCTCAGAGAGCCAAGAGCTGCCATCCCACACACTGGGAAGCCAGGAGGAGCAGGCAGAACAGGTTCTGAAAACAGCAGCAGGCAAGCAGCAAAAGGACAGACTCACAAACAATTGGGAAGAGCATAATTTAACATCCACCATCAAAAGAAGTAAGGGAAGAACGCCACAGATGCAGAAGAAACATCAGCTTACCTTCAAAAGATGGAAAATGCTGATCAGAGGTACAGAAAGGTAATAAAACCATCAGAGCGCAGAGACTGCATGGCTGAAGAGCAAGGGCACCCGGTTATGCTGAAGAAACCAGTCCTTTCTGGAGGAAGAAGGCATTGGCAGCCTGACCCTCCCTGATGTCTGAATCAAAGCCCCAGACGTGAGCAGGGCTGCTTCCACATGGTGCCAAGGGCACTGGAAAAAACAACTTCCCATCAGCACCACCTCTGGGATTCCTCTCAGAATCCCTGTTCTGGGACAGGAGACCAGGAAACATCTCCTGACCCTTCACTACAGCAGATTTTGTCCTGTGTAGTTGTGGAGGTGTACGGTACAAGAGGTGAAGCAGAAACAAAAGGCAGCATTTGGCTTGCAGTTACTGCAAGAGAGGGAATAACATCGGCTCCTCCACCCACCAGCAGTTAGAAAGGAAGAGGGAGGAAAGGATGGGAATGACATCAGTTGCAAAAATACCTGAAAGGAGCTCTGACCACAAAGGGTCAGGATACACAGGGGCTGTGCTTTCAGCACCACCATGAACGAGAGACACGAAGTTAACAACAGACAGCATTGCTATGGTGATATAAAGCACTGAAGCACACTCAGCAGAGAACATAAAAGGAATTACTAGCCACATTTTTAGCTGCACAGAAACGTCCTTGAGATAGGATCGGGCCAGAGGACCCACCCCACTCAACTGTTAGGATGTCATCTGCTTCCCTTCTTCCACACTGTCCGCAGGTCAAAAAGGACACAGCAACAGATACAAAATGCAAAGGGGTTATTTTATTATTGATTCAGAGGTTAGACAAGGCACCATTTGATCTAGAAAGAAATGCAAAAAAAAAAAAAAAAAGACCAATTAAGTGTTAATTGTGCAGTCAATTAAGAAAGGTTCTTTTGCATTTCTTCAGCATGATGTGAATTCCAGCTTGGTGGAGATCACAGAACAGACACCTGATTGCCAAGGGAGGCAGGCTTGGACTAGCACTGCAGCCCCTCGGCTCAGCAGCAGCAGTGTTGAGAAGTGTGTGCTGGGGTGGAGGAATGCAGCAGAACAAGAAAAACAAAGCTTCCAGGAAAACACCACAGCATGGGTTTTTTTGTTTTTTTTTTTTCCCTTCCCCTCCTCCTTTTCTACTTCAGAAAAGTCACTTGTTCATTTTGGTCCTTGCTGACAGGAAGCAGCTTCAGAAATCACAGCAAACCTTCGACAGCCTCCAGCATCTGAGAGCCAGTAAGATGAGTCCTGAAAGTCCCGGAGAAGCCTGGAATCGTACCTGTCCCCACCCTGCTCCGTGTCAGTGACCTGGGTCTGGACACTGCCAGAGACGCTTCCTTTCAATAGTTCTGCCTTCCTAAACATTGATTTCTAAGGAGAAGGCCACCTCCTCTCCGGAATGATTCTGCTGAATAAGAAATACAAACAAAAAACAACCAAGCCAACCCCTAGTCCCCTTGTTTACCACCTCCTTCTTCCTCCCCATCAGTCGTACCCCCCCTCCCAGCTGCCCTCCCCTGCACCAGGGGAAGGCTGCAATGGCTGACGTAGCAGTGTGCAGCATTTGGTGGTGTCTCATCTGGTTCACGGAGTCACTCAGCTGGAATAAATGGGAACAAAGAAAAAATAAATTTAGGGGAAAAAAAGCAAATGGTTTTATGGCATAAAAGGCTGTTGAGCTGGATGCAAAGCAAACACGAGGGGGAAAAAGAAATGGAGAGTGGAAGAACACATTGTTCTTGCTGAGGAGTAAAACCTCAACCAGATCCAGGAAAGCCAACTGGCCAGGAACCCTGCATTATGGCAGCACATTGGGTGCTGTGGCTCTTTCTTTGATTCTCTCAGGATGCCAAAATAAAAGCTGCTCCCACTACATCACTGAGAGGCAGACACAGCTCTGCCAAACGTCTTCCACTGCCCCAGAGCACAGCAGTCCTGCACTGAGTGCTCATCCCCCCTTCCTGCACTCTGAGGCCACACACCTGGGCTGTCCCTTCATGGGAAAACACTGCAGGTGATGAGGTAACAGCCACCTGGGGAACCTCGGGCTGCTGACGAAACCAGCACCCTTGGTTACTTTCAAACCCCCTCTCCCTACTCACATGCTTTCAAGAATAAGAAGTGAACTGCTTTCAGTTTCTAGCATTATTTCCAGTTTGCTGAAGAGGGCTGTTTTCCTGGAAAGGATGAATGAGGACAGAGTCATTTTTAGACAGAGTAACCACCAAGAAGAAATGCAAGGGGTTTCAGAGGACCGAGTGCCTGTCCTGGACACACAGCTCAGCACACTGAGGGAGAAATGCCATCTCCTTCAAAGAGGAGAGGACTCGGGAACACCGAATCAGTAAACACACATGTAAGGCCAAAGGACAAAGTTTTATCTGGGCCAATCTGCATTTTCAATGAGGTCTTGTAGGCAGGGCTGGAATCACTCATGGGCAAAGGTTGCCACCAGCCTTGCGAGGCTGTCTGTAGTGCTGTAACAGCACTGAGATGTCCAAGCACAAACCACAAATGGACAGCAAGGCCAAGGTGCTCAACTTGCTCAAGAAACGAGTACATTTCCATGAGCTCATAAAACAAGTCCTTGGCTAAAGGCACGTGAGGCCAGTGGTCGATAACTCTGTCCCCCAGGCCTTGAAAAAGTCATTTGTTTTGCAGTAAGGGTTTATTTGGATTTGGGATCAGCGGAAGCTCAGCACACCTTCCCTTGGCCAAAGCCAAAGGAAGGGTGCAGGGACAGAACTGACATTCAAATCCTTTTCTTGTCCTCCAGAGATCAGATTGCTGCAGTGACTGCAGCTGGCTGGAGGCTTCATGTTGTTCATTTCTAAAAAGCCTCTCACTATTATTTGCTATTTTGGAGTCCACACCTCACCACACCTGAACTGGAAATAGAGTCCACAAATGAAAAACTGAAAACCCCCATTGTCACTCTCCCTATTTTTGCCCCACAAACAGCATCAGAACGGAGACAGACCCGTGCTGTTGGGGAACCTGCAGTCCCACAGGGTAACACAAACAAGTCCTCACCCAGCCCCGAGCAGCAGCAGGCTGCACACAGCCGAGCTCTACCTCCCACTGCTGCTCATCCTCTGGGGAGCCAGGAATAGCTGGAAGTACACTGCTTCTCCTGCGGAGCTCCAGGACTCCAATGAATCCGAGTCCCAGAGGGGTGCAGAGCTGCGCTCGGCGGCCGCACCGCGCCCTCTATGGACCGAGCGCCCAATCTGCACAGACTGACGTTCACGTACACTGAGATGGAAACCGTTAACAGCTCGTTTAATGGAGAAGTAGCAAAGTCCTGCCTCGGGCTGCACCATCCCCTCCTCTTCTACTCTACTTAGCTCTTCACTCTCCGTGGCCCCAAAGAGACAGAGAGAGACGAGAGAGAGACAGAGACGCAGAGAGACAGACAACGGCGAGCTCCATCCAGGGACGGAGCCCTAAATGAACATAACCAGGTCTTTACATGTCGCTCTCGAGAAGGCTGCCAGGATGCTAGCAAACACCACATCAGGAGACTGGGAGGCATCCACTGCAGTATGGATCCCTCGCTTGCTGTAGTAGGAGACCAGGGGGGAGGTCTGGGTGTGGTAGGCCTTCAGGCGGGTTTTCAAGGCTGTCTCATTATCATCTGATCGGCGGATCAGGGGCTCTCCAGTGACCTGGGAGAAGCAAGGGGACAGTCTCTAGCTGCAGCCTGGTGCACTGCCCCCTTCTCTGCGCAGCTACAACCCCTGCTCCCCTCCTCCAAGGTGTGCCACAGTGCAGAGCTGCAGAGGCAAGTCCCCAGGTCAGCACGGAGAGCGGCGTGAACCCAGAGCAGCCAAAGCAAGTCCCAGAGCGGTCACTGAAGAAAAGGATTCAGCACGATGGTCTTTCCCTCACACACCATTCTGCTTGCTAAGGGGAGCCCCAAGCCAGCTACAGTGGCTCCCCAGGAGGGAAAGCAGTCGTGACCCACTGCAACTTCAGCTATGGACAGAGTCCACCAAGTTGTGACGTGGCAGAGCCCAGGCTCTGCAGAACAGCTGTACCCTTCACTCATCCCTCTAGGCCTTGCTCCCCGCAGTACTGTTGGCCTTGGCTGCCCAGGCAGTTCCCCACGCTCCCCAGAAAGGCAGGGCAGAAGGTAGGAGAGAAGGAAACAAGTTTTTTTTCCAGGGATGCTGCAAAGCACCAGCTAAACCCAAAGCAATGTAAGCTGCGGCCTTGGAGCTCACATACATCATCCTTCATGTGCTCTTTCGGGGGTCTGAACTCCTCGTGATAAGAGCGTCCACTCGCTGGGTGAATCAGCCTAAGACAGAAAGCAAGTGTCAGCAAAGGGCCCTGTGCCAGGAGGATGAGGTCTCCTGAGCCTGCCAGTCATCAGCACAAGGACACCTGCAGTAGCAACACAGTTAACCTCTCTCTATTAGGAGAACATTTTCTTGCTGTTTTGGTACCAACAGTCTCTTCAAGTGCTTGCAATAAAGAAAAGCTGCACTGGGAAATGGAGAAGAGGAGCACAAAGCTGAGAATGCCTCAGCAAACAGCAGGAGACATCTGCATCTCTGCACAGCCATGGCTGATCCTGAGCAGGAGGTTCAGCAGTGCCCATACAGCGTGCATAAGGGAGAAGTAACAGCAGCAGACATCAACTGCCAGACAGCAGGCTTAAGGGCTGAGCTGGGTCACCAAGGTCGTTGATTCCTATCAGCAACAGGCTGTGTTCAGATTGGCCCAGGCATGGAAGGCTCAAACAGAGCAGAAATCCAATACAGGGCACGCTCATAGGGCTGGTCTAAGCACTGTGAGAACGACCACAATGACAAGAACACTCCCACGAGTGAGGAAACCCCACCCTGTGTGCAGTGCTTTTGGGACAGAGGAGTTACCGTCCGGTGATTCTCCGTATGAGCAACGAGTCTGGGATGCTGAACTCGATGACGGAGTCCAGCTTCTCCCTCCTCTTCTCCAGGAGCTCATCCAGCTGCAAAAGCAAACACCCAGCTCAGAGAGGCAGATACAAGCCAGGGGCTCCCTGCCTCCCAGAAGAAAGGAGCTGCCCGTGCAGCTCACGCACCATTTCAGCCTGCTTCACTGTGCGTGGGAAGCCGTCCAGCAGGAAGCCGTTCTTGCAGGGAGGGGTGTCAAGGTTGTTCTCAATCAGCTCCACCACCATCTCATCGCTCACCTGCGAAGAGGAGAGATGGGGGCACGGTCAGACAGGCAGCAGGGCTTTACACAGAGCCGCGCACAGAGAAGCTCTACTCGTGCCAGCACCCAGTGCCTTGTTACAGCTGGTCCCAGCCCCAGAGGCAGAAGCACGGGTCAGTGGTGCAGGGTGAAAGCTGCACGCTCAGACATGCACACATCCAGGGTGTGCTCCCTGGGAGTCAACACTGAGACGTGGCTAACGAGCTAATGAGGCACACACACCAGGGACACCCCAGCCTGCACAGGGATGTAGAGCAGTGAAGTTACAGCACTCGTGCAAAGGTTGCTGTATCTCAAAAGGGAAAATCAATCTTAAGAGAAATTCCCTGTGTCTTCTTTTTTAAGCCAATTCTCAATACAACCACTGATACCAACATAGCCTTTACTTCCTGCTACTTTGTACCTTCACACACACACCTCTGAGTAAGCAGGCCTGGCCAGGAAGGGCAAAGCATGTGAGCTGCTCGCTGATTCCTGTAAGCCATGTGTGAAGGTAAATACTCAGACAGCAGTGACAAGCTCTGGCCGTGCTGGGCAACTCTTCTCCCATCACAACCTCAGTACACCTCTGGGATCAGTGCTTTCTCCACGCTGCAGCACTTCAGAAGTTCTACCATGTGCTGCCGCCCCAAAAACGGGAGTTTGTTCCAACAGCAGCTACTTATCAGCAGCAGGTGCTCACAGCTGAGGCCCAGCAGCATCTGGGAACAGGCTGTCACTGCACACAAACCAGACCAGGAAGCACACAGGTGGGGAGCAGCATGAGTAAAGCAACAGCTCCTCAGGGAAGGGATTAATGCATAATTCAGCATAAAGAAAAACATCCTGACTCCCAGTGCTGCTGTGCTCCCAGCTGAGTTATCACAGCCAGAGCACACCACCAGGACACACCAGCACAGCACCCGCGGCCTCGACACGTGGCAGATAGCAGCACTCTCACCAGATAAGGTCCCTATCTTTCACAAGCAGGCTCAGTGTTGCAATGCACGCTGTAAGCTGAAGCTGGACTTGTGCCACCTCGTCCCTGAGCCTGCCGTTTCCTTGGGGCACTGTGAGCCAGTGACAGTGAGCCAGTGATGCCCCAGATCTGCTCACACTGCTCAGCTGTGGGGCAAGTCATCGCAGTTTGTGGCCCCTCGGGTTTGTAATGCACAGCATCACAGCGTTATGCTGTAACTCCCACAGCAATATCCCTAAGTCTACTCCATCTTACAGGCAAGCACAACAGCTGGGATGCAGATGAAAGTTTTCAACCCCACAGTGGCCCAGACACCACGTGAAGAGTCACCAGAACTGCAGAGAAGGGTTCCTCACCCTGCAGCTCCAAGGACAAACCTTCACACACCACGGCCCCAGCCTGCACCCCTGGAGTGTAAAAGCTCCGTGGCAGAAGGGAGCGACTCAGGGCACAGAGCCTGCTGGAAGCGAGGAGGAGTCTGCTGGGGGAGGATGCTTTTACAGGATGCTCCTCTTGCAGGGTAATAAGGAGAACCTCCACCCTACAGTCTGCCCTTCCTGCAGCTGAATTCTGGCTGCTGCCAGTCCGCACCCAGCGGTCACCCACCAGCTTCCCCGAATCCATCGTCTCTTTGAGCCGCTTGCCCAGCTCGGAGCCTGAGGCCACCATGGCCCGCAGCATGTCCCCCGTGGCCAGGTGGCACACGCAGTAACTCTCAGCCAGCTTCGGAGCCTGCAGGAGAGGACGGAAGGTGAGAACCCACGCGGTGCTCCCAGGGCCCAGCCCGGCTCCGGACGGCACGCGGCCGCGCCGAGTCCGCCCCCCCACCCCCGGGGTCGGTACCGCCCCGGGTTCAGCGTCACTCCGACCGGACCTCGCAGCGGCGGGACGGGATGAGGACACGTGGAAACCCCACGCGAGCCGGGACAAAGGCCCGCCCGCCCGGCGCCCTCGCGGGGCTGCCACGCGCGGGCCCGAGGAAGGCGCGCCCCGCGTGGGCGCCGCTCGCTGCCCCTCACCTGGGTGCCCTTCCCGGCGCCGGGCGGACCCAGCAGCACCGCGCGGATCCCCCGGCGGAGCCCCGCGCCCTGCGCGTGCCCGCGGCCCTGCGCGCTCGGAGCCATGGCCGCCACCGACTGAGCCCGGAGGGGTCACGCACGGAGTGGGCGGGGTCACGCCGGGCAGTGGGCGGGGCTACGCGCGGAGTAGGCGGGGCTACGCGGGCAGCGCCGCGCGTGGAGGCGTCGGGTGTCCCCGCGTGTTCGGGGCTGTCCGTGTGCGGTGGTTGTGTGTTGTCCCTTACAAAGGGACTGAAGTGTCTCGGGGAGCAGCTGTCTGCGCGGCGCTGCTGGGCCGTGCCCTGCGGGCTCTGCGTGGCTCGCAGCTCGCTGTGCTTCGCGCTGAGTCCATCTGGGTCTGCTCCTGCGCTGCAGCGTGGGCACAAAAGGCCTTCGGTACGTGGAGAGACCGTGTGCCCCGCTTTAGGAGTGTCTCTGTACAGCACTTACATGGCTGCAGCTCCTCCTTGTACCCCGCTGCTGCTGGAACAGGGCGGATTTCGTTGAAGAAAGCATCCCTGCCCGTGGCTGCCAGGACAGCCCGTGGCAAAACCACAGGCTCCGGGTCCCTTTCATCTCCTCCGTGCTCTGAACGTTGTCTTCTCAGCATCCAGAGAGAAAGAATTGCAAATCATCAATAAGAAAAAAATGCGCTCAGCCTGTGGTGTGAGGGGGAGGGAGCAGCGGAGCCATTTCCACACACACAGATGCAGCCAAAGCCGGGACACGGCATCTGCGTGCTTGGCAGAGCTGGGTCTGCTGCCGGGAAGCACTGGCAGCGGCACGACGAAGGGCAGAGTCAGTCCCCGCCATCTCCCTGCCCGCCTCCCCTAAGCCAACATCCCAACCAGCGAGGCGCTGCTCAGCTTCTATCTGCACAAAGCCCGGTTTCCCTGGAAGCGGTGCTTCAGAGGTATTTTTGGCACTCTTCCCCCCAAGGATCCCCGCGCACGCGATGCACGCGCAGCCACGAGCATCCTCAGAGCAGGGCCGGGCTGCAGGCAGGCTCGCAGCTCTGTGCCAGCCGGCTGGGGTGAGCTACCAGCGCTCCGGGGACGCGGTGAGAACCCAGGGTGTCTGCAAGGGGCAGCCCCAGCCGTGGGAGTGGGAGTTGGGGGGGGGGGAATGGTGCCCGCTCTGCTCCGAGAAAGGGATGAAGGATGCTCGGAGGCAGCTCAGCCAATGGGGTGCCTGGGATCGGTTGCCACGGCCACAGTTGTGAGGCAGAGCAGGAGAGGGTGCTGCGATTTGAAGGGTGCGGAGCTCCCCCCTCTGCAGGCTCGGCTGGTGTGGGGTCTGGGGGCAGGCAGGAACTGGGGCAGGATGAAGGGCAGCTGAGGGCAGTTGGTTCTTGTGGGAGATATACGGGCATAGTCTGCTGAAATGCTTCCTAAGGTGGGGGAGCAGCGGGGGATGCTGGCTTGCCTGGTGCAGGGAGGAGGGGAACAGAGAGCAGTGCCTGGAGGCAGTGGGTTTGGGAATGGTCAGAAATGCCTCTGGGCAGTGAAGTGTAAGACGAGAGGAGTTGCTCTCATTTCCTGAGTGTAAAGGTCTTGAAGCCTCCCAGCCCTTTCCCCATCGCTGGGCTTTGCTGCTGGCGCTTGCTCAATGTGTTTCAACACAATGCTGCTCTGGGGTCACTGTGGTCTTTCTCCCAGTGCCTATCTGAAATGTCATAAGTAGGTCCCTGCAGAGGAGGAGGTGCTCTGAGAAATGAAACCTCTGTCTCCTGCTCAGTTCTGATCAGAGGGACAATTTCCCTGTAAAGCCCTGTGGCTAGAGCTGGCTCATTGGGGTGGAAATGTTTCCTGTGAGCTTGTGTTAGGTCTGCAGCTCTCTAGGTTGTGGGATGTGCTGGATTCAAGGCAAGAGGCTGCTAAAGCTGCTCCATGAAGCACGTGAGCCAGGAAAAACAACTGCGCTGCCTCGCTTGTGCTCTTGTTCCACACACTATGTCATGGGGAAGAAGTGAAACTGGAACCACAGCGAGGATCCAGACCATGTCTAGGTTGGCTGTATGGGCGAGTGGTCTGTGCTGTGTTCTTTAAAAATGCCTTCCTTTTCTTGAGGCTTGTGTGTCCAGAAGTGGGTCTGAGACATCGGCAGTTTGAAAACCACAAGGAAACTTCTCCCCCTGAAACATACGGCGGGTCTAACTACATCCAGAGCACAGAGACACGCGTTCTGGGGTATATAAATCACTGGCTTTACAGTGAAGCTGGCTTTGTTGTTCATGGCATTGGTGCTGGAACTGCTGCTGAAAAAGACAGCTGCTGTGAACAAAAACACGGAGCTCTGCACTGCAGAGAAATGTGCCTCCTCCCCCTGGAGAGCATGCTTTAACCCTAGCGGTGCTCCGCGGTGCTGGGCTGGAGGGGAGGGCTCTCCTCGGGGCAGTGCTGCCCTGTACAGCCCTGTGCAGGGCCAGGAGCACTTTGGGGGCAGACAAGGACATGAACACCGCCGGAGTCTCCGGAGCCCTGCCTCTAACACCTCCTTTCTTTTTTTTCCAGCGTGTTGCATCCTCGGAAGCCGTACCCCACTCGAGGAGGCTTTACACGAGTGTTCTCACACCCCGACCATGAACGGGTACTTGAACGAATCCAATTTCATGCTGGTGGAGGAGGGCTTCACCAGCAGGGACCTCCTGGAGAGCACCCTGGCAGAGCTGTGCCAGTCGGTAAGGGCGGGCGGCTCCGCTGCTCCCTGTGCCCTCCCCCCCTTGGCAGAGGCAGTCACAGAGCAGTGACTGCTGCTCACCCTGGCTTTGTCATAGAGCGAGCAGCAAGCCTTCTTCGTGGCAGACCTTGGGGACATTGTGAAGAAACACCTGCGTTTCCTGAAGGCCCTGCCCCGCGTGAAACCCTACTTCCCTGTGAAGTGCAACAGCAGCGGAGGGGTGGTGCGGCTGCTGGCCGAGCTGGGGGCAGGCTTCGCCTGCGCCAACAAGGTATGGCTGTGCGGGATCAGCTTGGGATGTGCATTCTTTGGGCGTCTGTGGGAGAGTGGCAGAGGTCACCCTCATTTTCCACGTTTCCACTCGCTCGCCAGCATCTACATCAGCATCTACATCAGCAAGTCTCCCCCTGCTGTCAGAACCCTGCCGACACAGCCCACAAATCCCCGTCCTGTTTGTCTGCTGGTTCGGGCTTAGCTCCCTTTGACCGACATTTCCTGCCTGTCTAACGGCTGTCCTGTCTGGCAGACATGGGCGGTGTCGGGACACATCCCTTCGGTCGCTTTAGGATTGAGAATAAAGCTCCCTGGTCCATCCTGCACACCGTTCCGTGATGCCCAGATTCCCAGAGAGAACCAAAGTTAAGCCACTTATTGGCATGTAGTTAAACAGGAGGAGAAAGTGCAGGGATTCACTGCTGCTCAGATTAGCTGTAACGCTCCCTGCAGCTCACTGGGTAATGTGTGCCAAACCTGCACCTCCTCAACTGTTCCACTTGTTTTCTCTCCTCTTGGTCTTGTGCTGCACGTAAACACCTTGCCTCAGCCTACCCATGCCAGGACAAAGCCCACTGTGATCCCCTTGAGCTCTTTGTAGATCTTCCCTGGAGAACTCAGACTGCAGAGCTGCTGGTTTGCCCTTTGCAGTGCTACAAGCTGCCTGGGCCCACAGCCAGTCACGGCCAAGCACAGCAGCGCTGGTCCCGGAGTGCCTGATGTGTGCTGTTTCCCTGCAGACAGAGATTGCAGAGGTTCAAAGCATTGGGGTCCCAGCTGACAAGATTTTCTACAGCAGCCCTTGCAAGCAGGTTGCCCACATCAAATATGCAGCCAGCCATGGTGTGCAGCTGATGGCCTTCGACAATGAGGTGGAGCTGGGCAAGGTGGCCCGGAACCACCCACAGGCCAGGTAGGTGTTAATGCAGAATTTGAAGGCACCATTGGACAGTGGGAGTTGGAGAGGTGGTTGTGGGGTGGACCCCAAGACTCCTCAGCAGTGTTTTTTTGCTGTGCAGGATGCTGTTGGGTATTGCTGCTGACTCCAGCCCCTCTGCCCATCCAAGCATGATGTTTGGGGCCACGCTCAAGTCCTGCCGACGTCTGCTAGAATCAGCAAAGGAGCAGGATGTGGAGGTTGTTGGCATCAGGTAATGCGTGTTGCTTTTGTCCCTTCGGGGTGCTGAGCCCCTGTTGGGCGGCCCTGCAGGGAGCTCTGCCCTGCTAGAACAGTTCAGGAGTCCGCATAGCACTGCAGAGCTGCATGGTCTGGCAGCGAAGTGGGGGCTGGCACCTGGGGAAGATGACCCTTGTTGGCACCAATCAGGGGCACATGTGGTCTGCAGAGGGGGGCTCAGTGGAGTGGGCCAGGCAGTCTCTCCCAGGAAGGTATGTGGGAAGCACAGAGCTGCTCTGGTGGGGATCCCTCAGTACCGTGTCCCCTTTCTGCCCCCATGGAATGGGCAGCCCTCCTGAACAGGGACTGTGCCCTCAGCTTTCACCTCAGGAGCCACAGCCTGGAGCCCCAGGTTTTTGCCCAGGCTGTCGCAGAGGCGCAGCTGGCATTTGACATGGGCACAGAGCTGGGCTATCGAATGCACCTTCTGGACATCGGAGGGGGATTTCCTGGCACTGAGGACACCAGAGCCCAGTTTGAGGAGGTATGTGGCTCCCAGTGCTGACTCCGGGCAGGTAGAGAATGAGGCTGGAGGTGGCTCGCTGCCCTGTACTGAGCAGCGTGACTGAGTTCGCCCCTTCACATCTTCTTCCCATCTAGATTGCTGCTGTGATAAACTCTGCCTTGGACATGTATTTCCCAGAAGGCTGTGGGGTGGAGATTGTTGCAACACCAGGGCGATATTATGTCAGCTCAGCATTCACCTTTGCAGCCAGCATCACCAGCAAGGAAGAGGTTCCCACGGAACAGCCAGGCTCTGACGGTAAGTGGGACCATGGGACAGGTCTGCCCCTGTGCCTGTGTCCCCATGAGCCTCTTCCAACTCCCCAGGGGAAGAGACCGGCAGCAAGAGGAGCCTTGTCTATCACCTCAGTGATGGCATCTACGGCACCTTCAGCTGTGTCCTGTTTGACAGCCCCTGCCCCAAGCCTCTGCTGCACAAGGTGAGGACCTGGCCTGGCTATGGCAGAGCCCTGCAGAGCAGCACTGTGCATCCTGCTGTCCTGTGCTGCTGAGTGCTCTTCCCATGCTGTGAGATCTGCTTTGAACTGTGCGGTCCCTGAGGAGCAGTTTTGGGTCTGATCACTGGTCCCTGACTTCTTAGGGCAGGTGGGAAGTTGTCATACATCAAGCATTTGCGTCTGCCTCTGGGCTCGGGATGCCAGCACGGGGCTGTAGGTTGGGCTGTACAGGTTCTGTGTGGCCACTTATGAGGCAAAGACCCTTTGAGAAAGGTGAAATCCATGGCCTTAAACATGGTGAAAGAAGCAGCAGTACTGACCTATCGCCAGACCTCCTGCTTCTCATGTGCCACTTAGGCTGGTGCCTGGGCTGTGAGACCCACGTGGGCCCTTCACTGCCACTGTCAGTTCTGAAGCCAGTCTGTCACCTACTGGGTTAAATTTAAGAGCATGTCTTCTGTTTTGGGGCCAGGTCCTCATCTTGTGTAAAACTGCTTGGTACCGTGGTGCAGATGCCCTCATCTCATATGGCCACACAATCTGTCCCCTGCAGAAGCCCTGCCCAGAGCACCCCATGTGCAGCAGCAGCCTCAGGGGTCCCCCGGGGCATGGAGAGGACCAGATCACTGATGACGTGGAGCTGCCTGAGCTACAGGATGGGGACTGGCTGATTTTCCAGGACATGGGTGCCTACACCATCGCGACTTCATCCCTGTGCAGTGGGTGTCCCCAGCCACACGTCACTTATGCCATGTCCCGCCTGGCCTGGTAAGAGAGCCCTGTGTGAGCAGGCCGAGGGCAGGACTGCCTATGGGGGACACTGAGCTGCCCTTGGTCTGGGCTCCCTGCCTGAGGGAGGGCGGCAGATCTGGGTTAACCAGCGTGTGGCATTTTGTGAGTGGGTGCCCCCTGCTCCCTCCGGGTACCTCTGCCTGCAGGAAAGCCCTCCAGCTCCTCCAGGGGAAGCCGCCTCCTGCAGAAGACGACCACGAGAGCGCCTGCACGCCGCTGTCGTGCGGCTGGGAGATGGTGGAGTCCCTCTGCGTCCCGCCGGTCTTCACCCCAGCCAGCATCATCTGAGCAGGGGAAGTCCACGCCCTGCAGCCACGGGGCTGCGGTCAGAGCTCAGCATGGCACAGTCCTGCTCCTCCTGCTTGTGCGGTGCTGCATGTGCTCAGCGGGTTTGGGTGCTTTTATAGGAGTTATGGTAATAAATGGGTGTTGAGCCTGGCTCGGGTTTTGCCATGAGGACCCCCCCGGCAATCCCTCCCCTCCCTGTGCCTCAGGTGGCGGAAGATCCGGCTTCGATGAGCAGCTGGCTGCGTAATGAGGCCGTGCTCATTAGGGATGCCAAAGCTGCCTCCCCAGCCTTAGAGGCGCCCCGGGGCGTGGGGGGGGATGTGAGCACAGCAGGTGGCTTCTGGGATGTGGGTGCTCCTAGGAGGAGGCCGATGCTCACTGGGAGTCATAATTAACCCTCCTGCCCTAATGAGCGCTCCTGCCCATGGCGCCCCGTGGCCACAGCTCTGCGAGAGCCGGGAAGCCAGAGGCTGGGACACGGGGGGACAGCGGGAACACGGGGAGCGCTGGGAGCAGTGCGGGCACTGCGAGACATCGGAATCAGCGAGGGCACGGGCAGCGCTGGGGGCAGCGGGGGACAACGGGGGACAACGGGGACGCGGGGTCCGGCCGCGCGGGGACCCGCAGGGGGCGCGGGGGGCGGTTTCCCCTCCGTGCCGGCAGGGGGCGCTGCAGCCTGGAGCGCCGTCCCGTCTCTCTGGTTTTGCCGTCAAGTCGCGGTTGTGGTGTCGCGGTTGTGGCCGCGCTTGACGGCGGGCAGCGTCGCGAAAGGACCGTGAAGGACGGCGGCGGGGCGGGGCCGGGGCGGCTCGGGAGCGCGGAGCCGGGAGCGCGGAGCCGGGAGCGCGGAGCCGGGAGCCATGCCGTTCTGGGACCTGCAGCGGCAGCTGGGCATCGACGTGGACCGCTGGCTGCTGCGGCAGAGCGCGACGCAGCCGTACGGGGCGGCCGGGGCCTGCCACGCCTTCGAGCGGGAGTGGGTGGAGTGCGGGCACGGCCTGGGCCAGACCCGCGCCCGCCGCGAGTGCCAGCCCGAGTACGAGGACTTCATGGAGTGCATGCACCGCACCAAGCTGGTGAGCCGCGCCGTGCGGGGAGGGTTAGGGTTCTGGGTATGGGGCCCAGCGCTGCCGTGGGGACCCGCGGAGCTGCGGGTGCCCACGCGGTCTCAGTCCCTTCCCACCTGTCCGTTCTGCGCTCCTCTCATTCCGTGGCTCTGTGTCTCTGTCGACCTTTGTGTGCCTCGGCAGGCCCAGCGGCTGAAGAAGATCCTGGAGCAGAGGGACAAGATGATCAAGGAAGGGAAGTACACCCCCCCCGAGTACCACAGGGGTGAGAAGGACACCCGGCCCTGAGCTGCGGGGACCTCCGAGGGACCCAGCACTGCTGGTCTGCAGCATTGGAGGTGAACCACCTGAAGGAGAGCGCCGGACAGACGCGGTTCTGCTGCAGCTGTCCCACGTGTGGCAGTGCTGGGGAGGGCTCTGCCAACAGCTCGGAGCAGAGAGGAACACAGC
Organism: Oreortyx pictus; assembly: GCA_036925125.1. Lineage (NCBI taxonomy): Eukaryota > Metazoa > Chordata > Aves > Galliformes > Odontophoridae > Oreortyx > Oreortyx pictus. Next base: position 450,090 of record JAUPFR010000026.1, on the reverse strand, counting down.
AAGTGCTGGGCATCACTAGTAAATGTTTGCTTGCGAGCAGCGTTCTGCTCTGTTTTGTCTTTCTTTCTGAATCAAGATAGCTTCTGAACCCCCCTGAAATGCTGCCCTGATGTTGAGAGTGAGTGGGAGCTGCTGCTGCAAGCAGCAGCAGTGCCTGGACTCTGTTTCTCTCCCACCCCTTCGATCCGTGTGCGGTTCCCCCAGCAGTGGCTTTGCTCTGAATGCAGTGCGTCAGCTCGATCCATTGAGCGCTGAGTGCAGCTGCCCCGGGGCTCTGGCGGCTGGGACTGCCCACAGCAGCATGCTTTTCCTGCTAAAAGGAAGATTTTTCCCCAATCCCTCCAAATTCAGCACAGTTTTGTAACAGCATTAAAGCAGTGGAGTACCTGGAAGTTGAGAGAGGAAATAACTGTGCTTTAATCCAGGGTTTTAATACCAGTGATTGTGGGTTTAATGCTTAATCTTTGGTCCAGGTGGAGCATGTGAGGTTCCCGATCCTCACAAATCCCCACGCCGTGGTGACACATGACAGCAGTGTGGTGTCAGCTGCATTGGGCAGGACAGGGCTGTGCTGAGGGGCACCAAGTTTGGCCCTTGCAGGACTCGTGCTGCCCACCAGCCCACAGGGGCTGCTCCCTTCCCCTGCCCCACATGGGCCTCTTGCTGCAGCCCAGGTGGGTGGATGTGTGGGGGTTGGGGCTGCCAGCCCAGTGAAGGCTGCTGGGAGCTCAGGGCTGTGCCCTCCGTGCCCCTGCGTGGTATACACCGCTGCGTCTTGAGTTCTCTCTCTTCTGGGTTATGCCTAGGAATGCCTTTATTGTCACTTCCAGTATTTTGCTCCTGCTTCTACCCGTGGCCGTGCTGCTGAGCCCGCATGGATCCAGGTGTGGTTCTGGGGTGGGGACTCCTGGCACTGTCTGTGTGAGCTCTGAATTGATCCCATGAGCTGTGAGGTGACTTCTGTGGCAGCCCCAGAGCCCTCTGAGATCTTTGGCCCTTTCAGATATGAGAAGCGTTCACTGGTGGAGCTGCATTTCCAGGGAGAGAAAGAAGTGCTCAGCAGAACCGTGGTGAGTGCTGAGTGCCGGGAGTGACTCATCTAATCGAGCTGTGCAGACGTCGGAGGAAATAGATCCCAACACCTCTCCCTCCCAGGCGGCTCTTCAGGCCGACCCCAAATCCAATTGTTCTGCAGTGGATGTGAACGTGGCCGAGGGCGGCAGCGGGGACGGACAGCGGCTGAGACGCACCGCACTCAGACGCCAGATTTAATTTGAGCTGATGAGGAATGTGACCAAAGAGCCGATGACAAACGCAGAGTTCACAGAGAGACAAATGCATCTCTGGAGAGAGGAGCGGGGCCGGGATGGGCCGAGGCCGCAGCCCCCGGAGCCTCATTGCCTTCATGGCTGCAGTGTGTGCTGCTCTCACACTGCGCTCCTGGAGCGCTCCCCCACGGAGTCCTCCTCCCCTCTTCCCCCCCAGTCTGACCCTGTTGGGGTCTGGGGAGGATGGAGTGAGGGGCACCTCCAGCTCTGCACCGGGGAGAGAAACAAGCAGCTCTTGGGATGTGAATAATTCATACAGTCAGGTGAAGGCAGCGTGAGCTGGGGCTCTGATGAGGGAGGGGGGACCGACAGAGCTGCTGAGAGCCGCTCTGCACCCCAACAACCGCAGCAAAGGAGTGTCTGTCCACAGACCCGTTCTGCAGTGCAGGAATGGGATGAAGTGCTCAGGAGGACGCGTGCGCTCAGTGCTGCAGCCCCTGCCCCCCCCCCCCAGAATAACAACGCCCCGTCCCCGTGCAGCAAAACAACGCGTGGCCTTAACCCAGATTCACAGCACAAATAATCCAGATCAGCAGCGCTGTGCTGCGAGGAACCTCAGAAATGTGCTCTGGGTGTGAAACGTGCCCGGGTGGGAGCAGGCAGCGCTTCCCGGCCCTCTCCTCATTTATTTGGGTCTCAGTGCGTTGCAGTTTTGTCTGACGGCTCTGAGGTCCCCGCGGGGATCGGGGCCGGACCCCGGCGGGTGGCACCGAGCGGAGGTGATGGAGGGGCAGCAGTGGGAGCGTGCAGACCCCGCTGAGCGCTGCGTGTGCCTTCCCTGGCACAGCTCCTGCTGCTGCCGTTGGGCTCGGTGTCCCCGGCCATCCGAGCCCGGTGCGTTTCGTCCCCTGTGCTTCCCTCCGCCGAGCAGCGCTGCGGGGAAACACGCGGCTCTCACGGCTGCTTCCCGAGCATCCTTCCTCTGCAGGCGCTCCATATCGCCTGACCCTCAGGCGGTGCTTCGGAGATAACCGTGGGACGGGTTCAGATCAGATACGAGAACACGTTGGGGAGAAACGCCGTGAGCGGATGGCTGCGCCCAGAGCCCGGGGGGGGGCGGCTGTCTGCAGCACCCCGGGAGCGGCTGTGCGTGGAGCTGCCGTCCCCTCGTGGCACCGCCGCGGTTGATCGATGGGCGCTGTAATTATCCCGGGGATGGGGGGGAAGGCCGTGCGGGATGGGGGCGGGGGAGCCGTTGGGCGCCCTGGGGAGGCCCTGGGCACGGGGGTGGGTGTGGGAGAGGGGGGCACTGCGAATGGGGGCACTCTGGGGCAGCCGCTGTGCTGGGGGGGCATGAAAGATTCCCGCTGCGGGGGTGTCCGGTGTAGAGGTGCCCAGTGGGGCTGGCGCATGGGCGGGCACCAGGACCACCCCCCCCCCCACACCCCCACCCCCCGCCGCTCCGTTGCCGCCCCGGTGGGCAGGGCCGGGCCGGGCCGGGGGAGGCGCCGAGCGGCGGAGCGGGGAGAGCGCGGCGGGGCCGGGAACGGCCGCACCGGGAGCGGAGCGGGAGCGCCGCGCTCTGCCCGCACCGATCCGCGCCGCACAGCACCGCACCGCACCACACGGAGCCGGGGGTGAGCGGGGCCGGGGATGCGGAGGGAGAGGCTGCGGGTGGGGATGGAGCGGCGCCGGGAGGCGGCGGGGCGCGGAAAGGCGGCGTTGGGGACGCGCTGTCCCCGCACCTGCCGTCCCCCGCACACCGCTCCCGTCCCGCACCGCCCCGCGCTGGGGCTGCCCGCACCCGGAGCGCGTTTTCCGCAGCTTTTCGGTGGGGGTGAATGAGTCATGGAAGCCATTCTCCCTTTCTTTCCATCTTTTTTTTTTTTTTTTGGGGGGGGGGTGTCTCTTTGTTCGCGTTTCGGTGATGAAATGATGGGGATAAGGAAAGGCTCTGCGCGATGGAGGGCTGTGGCACGGCGGCTGTGGGAGCCCCACTCATCTCGCGTGCATTTCCCTGCTCGAGCCAGGGGATACAATGGGAATTATTTTAAATACGCCTCATGCAAGGTGCTCATTTGCCCAGCGTGCATGTGCCACGCCGCTCTCCCCCTGCTCGCTGCAGGGAGCCCTACCATTTTCTCCTGACACAATTAATGGGATTTTTAAGGCTGCTCCCACTCAGAGGGAAAAAAACCCAGGTACAAAGGGCAGCGCGGGTCTGATGGCTTCTGCTTGTGCCGAGCACAAAGAAATGGAGCCCAGAGGCTGCGCTGCGCTTTGTGGCACCGAGCCGGTGCCGGGGATGCCACTGTGGGTTTTGGGCGGAGGGGTGGCTGCGCTGGCGGCCCCATTCCCGGGGCAATGGTTTCCGGGCAGTGGGGAAACTGAGGCAGAGCTCAGGAGCGGCGGGAGGGCCCATTTCCCAGTATGGGAGGACGCGCGGACGCTGGCACAAGGGGGATGCGTCCGTGGTGGGACGGTCCTTCCCCCGTCCCCCCGCGATGGGAGGGGGCGGCCGTTGTCCCGGTGTCACGCGGTGCTCTCTCCTCCCGCAGGCTGCTGCCCGCCGGGGCCATGTCGTCCTCCGACGAGGAGACCCTCAGCGAGCGGTCGTGCCGGAGCGAGCGGTCGTGCCGGAGCGAGAGGTCGTACCGCAGTGAGCGCTCGGGCAGCCTCTCCCCATGCCCCCCCGGGGACACCCTGCCCTGGAACCTGCCCCTGCACGAGCAGAAGAAGCGGAAGAGCCAGGACTCGGTGCTGGACCCGGCGGAGAGGGCGGTCGTCAGGGTTGCAGGTAACACCGTGCCCGGGGTGGGGGTCTCCCAGTGGCGGTGGAGGTGACGGCAGTGGCCATCCCTGACCCCATAGCACCACAGCACAGGATGCCTGCGTTCGGAGCAGGGGAGAACGTGGTCAGGGTGACCCTGGCGTGGCGGCCTGTGCTGCCGTTGGGTGCTGGTTGGAATGGGTTGGGGTGGCTAGAAAGCTCTTGATGGGTGTGTTTGTGCCCAGAGGTTGGGAATGGTGCTCACAAGTGAGCTGGGGGGGCAGCCCCGCGCCGGGGCAGGGGGGACGTGGCCTTTGGTGCCGGTGAGGCTTGGCTCCGTGGTGGTTTTGGGCACGGCTGCAGTTCGGGTCCTGCTCTCAGCTGATGATGGGACACCTCCAGGGCTCATCGGGTGACGTTAGGAGGCCTCATTACGGGCTCCTCGCTGGAGCAATGCCCCTGGTCAGACTCGGGCAGGAATTTGCCCTGAGAGGTTTGGGGTTTCCTCCTGGCTTTGGCAGTGTGCCGGGGCTGCTCCTTTGCCCCGATGGCTTTTGGGGGCAGCCAGCACCGCACGAAAGTGCCACGCTGAGCCCTGACTGCGGCTGGTGGCACAGCAGCTCCGGGTTCCCCCGAGGGCTCTCGGGGTGCAGTCCGTCCCGCAGGGAGGAGGAGGAGGACACTGGCTGCCGTGCCAGCATGTTGGCACCTCCGGACCCCTCCAGGGCACCCCAGGGAAACCCCAGGCCCTGACTTGGGTCTGCCCATGGCAAAGCCTGAGGCGGACCAAGCCCCCAGCGCCCACCAACCCCCGCCTCCGTCCCCAGCACCGGCACACGGGGCTGCGTGCGCTCTCACGTGCTCTGGGCAGGAAGAACCAGTTGATTCAAATGAAGGCTCTGCAAGCGCCGTCTGGGACCGGGGGGAGGCAAATGCACAGGGAGCGGCCCGGCCCTGCCCCACCGCCGGCGCCGCGGGCGGCGAGCAGCCCGCCCCGTCCTGCCCCAGCCCCGTCCCACCGGCCCGGCCCCTCCGCGGGCACCGGGACCGCGACGCCGAGCAGCCGTCGTCGCGCTGGGTCGATCCGACCCATGATTAAAGGCGAAGGGATGTCACCAAATCCGGACTCATGCAGATTTCCCATTAAAAATAACTCGCGCGGTGCAACTCGACAGCTCCGAGCCGGGAAGAAAGAGTTGGAGACAGTTTGGTGTCAGCGGTTTGCAAAGGAGCTGCAGTGTTGATTCGGAGCTTTGCATTACACAACGCTCTCCCCACAGCCGGGGGGGGAGGGGGGGGGATCGGCCGCTTTGGGTCCGGGTGGGGGACGGCAGCTGCCCCGGCTCTGGGATCTGCGGGCGGTGCGGGGACGCTGAGGGCACGGCGTTGGGGGCGCGCACAGCTCTCACCCCCCCCCCCCCCGGTGAGAGCTGTGGTCACGGTGCCCTCCACGGTCACTGGAGCGAGGAAATGGGGACGTGGCGGTGTCCCAGCCCGGGCAGAGCGGCACTGGGGCCGCGTGTCCTCCTGGGGGCGACAGCTGCGGTGGGGGGGACTGCTCTTCACGGACCCCAAACGCGTGTGCGGGTCAGGGGTGGGACTGGAGCGGTGCTGGGCGACGCCGGGTGATGCCGGCTGGTGATGCCGGCTGGTGCTGGGCGCTGATGGCGGGCAGCGCTGGGTGCGGCGGCCCCCGGAGGCGGTGGCCGCGTTTACCGCTCCGTCGCCGCTCCGGACGCGTTTGCGGGGTCTGCTCGGGGCCCTTTGTCCCTCGGGAGCGGACACAGCGCGTGATGTGCGGGGGGAGCGGCGCCGCGGGGGCGGCCGTGGGGGATCCCGGGGAGGGGCCGCGGTCCCCGCTGAGCTCCGTGCGCGGGCACGGGGAGGTGGGGGGCGGACGCGAGCGGTTGGGAGCGTGCGGGGCCGCGGGGCCGCGCCGGGTGCGGGGCCGTCCCCGGGGGATGCGGGGCGTTGGGTGCGGGGTGGCGGCGGTGCCAAAGCGGCGCGGGAAGGGGCTTTGTGCGTCGCCATGGTTACCGCTCGCTCGGCGCCGGTTGCCATGGGAACGGCGCGGCCGAGGCCAAAAAGCCGCGTCCTGCGGCGGCCCCAAACGCCGGGAATCGCCCCGACGGGAATGGGGGGGGGTGGGGAGGGGCGGAGCCGGGGGGAGGGGGGCGAGCACAGCATCCCCGGTGCGCCGGGGGCAGCGGGGAACACCGGGACCCCGCGCTGGGGATGCATGGGGGGCGAGGGGGGGATGCGCTGCGTGCCGGGCTCCGGGTGCGCGGGGTGCACTGGGCCGTACTGGGCCGTACTGGGCCGTACTGGGCCGCGCCGGGGCGCGCGCTGCCCCGGGCGGTGCCGCCCCGCGCTACCGCCAGAGGTCGCGGCGCTCCCGGTGGCGCGCTCGGTGGGGCGGGTAGGGGGCGGGGCCAGAGCCGGGCGGAGCCAATCAGGGGGCGTATTCTGCAGGAGGCGCGGCCTCGGCGGGCGGGCGGGGCGTGGCCCGACGCGTGGGCGTGGCCTCGGCGCGGGTGGGCGTGGCCGTGGGCGGTGCGGGGCGGCGGCGCGGGGCGGAAGCGGGGCCGCGCAGATCGGCACTGTGCGCCGCGCCGGGAGCTCCGGGGCCGCCGGCACAAAGGCCGCCATGGCCGGGTACGTGCCCGGGCTGCTCCCGGCCAACCGCAACCAGGAGAAGGAGTTCGTGCAGGCCTACGAGGACGTGCTGGAGCGCTATAAAGGTACGGGCGGTCCGCCGGGCCCGGCGCTGCCCCGCGGTGTGCCCGGTTCCCGGTCGCGGTGCTCCGGTTCTGTGCGTGGGGCGGACGGCTCCGCCGCCCCGCGTGGGCTCCACGCGGCCCCGCTGCCCCCGCGCGGCGGTGCGGGGCGGTGCGCGGTCCCGGTGCGCTCGCGCCGTGTGTCGGTGCGGGGCCGCGCGGCGCCGGCGGTGATTGTGCACTTCTGCCGGCGGCGGTCGGTCCGCGTTTCCCGCATCGTGATCGTTATTCTCCGCCCGGGTCCCTCCTGTGAACGCCCCCCCGGGCCGGGGGTGGGGAGGGCGGGGTGACCCCGCGGTGCCCAACGGGCGCTCCGACGGTCGCGGCCCCGGAGGAGGTGGTGCTCCGCTCCCGGGGCTGCGTGGCACGGCCGTGCTCCGCTCCTCCGCTCCGGACCGGGCCGCGGTGCGCTGGGTCGGCTGGGACTACCCGGCCGGGGCTGGCGGAGGGTCGGTCACGGGTTCCCTTCGGCGTAGGGGAAATGAGTGTTTATCGGTGGCCGAGCTTTTCCTGCGCCTTCTCTTCCTTCCCAGCTCCCCGCCTTTCCCAGGACGTCTCGCTGTTGCTGTGAGCGCGGTGCGGAAGCGATCCGTGGGGTTTTTGGGCTGCTGGGTGCTGCCTCATCCCCGCTGCGGGGCTCACCTCGCCCCGCTGGGGTACAGGTGTACCCCTGGCCCATCCCTCGGTCCCCTCATCCCATAGGAGTGCCCTCAGCATGGGGCAGGTGGGCGCTCGGTGCTGCGGTGTGGGCTCCCTGAGACGTGGGGAGCAGCGTTCTGCGCTGAGCTGCACGATACAAAATAGCCCCTATGGTTAAAACGAGGAGTGGGGCCTCTGCGTGGAGCCGGACCGCCGTGTCCCGCTGCGTGCCGGTTTCCCGGTCGTAGATCTGAGCAGGGTTAGGCAGATGGCACATCCCCGCGGTTTCTTTCTTTATCAGCCTCCCGGTGTAGGCAGCCGAGCTGCGGAGCGTGGCTGGGGTGTTGTGCAGGTAGGTGTTGTGCAGCACTGCTGCCGGACCGCGCCGCTTAGAGCCGTGGGCGCCATGTGGGGTCGGCACCGGCTGCTGCGTGGGGCTGAGCCATCCCGGGTGGGAGTGGGAGGTGGGGGTGGGAGCGGGGGATGCGTGGGCTGCGGTGCTGCCAAGTGCAGTGACGGCGTCTCCCGGTGCCCTCGGGGTGCGTGCCCCCCACCTTCAGCCTCCGCTGGGGGCACGGGGTCCTCCGTGGACCTGGCAGTCGGTGTGTGAGCGTCCCGCAGAGCGCTGCCGCACCCAGGGGCTCGGTGCGGTCCCGGCCCCGTTGCCTCATCGCCGGGCGGTGATGCCGTACACATGCCGGGACGTGCAGCCACGTGCTGCTGGGAGCAGCGGTGCAGCCTCTGGGGACGGCCCTGTGCTGTGGGGGGCTCTGAGTGGGGGAGGAAGGAGTGTCCCCACGGTACCCGGCACCGGGCTGAGCCCTGCGGGAAATCATGTGCAGGAGTGCAGTCCTGCTGAGTGCTCAGGTGTGCACGGTGCTGCATTTCTGTGCCTGGAGCACTCACACATGGACTCATCAATCCTGGTGAAATCCTCCCTTCAAGATGTGTAGTGTTTCAGGGGGTCATGAGTCGCACTTTAGGGCTCTAGCATCAGCATGCCCGTCTCCCGGTCATTTCCCAGTCCTTTTCCTATCCCTCCCTGCTTTCCCTTTCTCTGTGGTGCTGTGTGTTGGGGTTGGGGCAGCAGGGGATGGCTGTCACCGTATCCGCCTGACCTGTTGCTGGGGAGGGGATGGTGTCACTGGGCTGGATGAGTCCTGGAGCAGTGCGGAGGGGCAGAACCATGGCACAGATCTGTTGGGGGTCCATGGGGCCTTCCTCTTGTGACAGGGGCTCTTTCTTCCCACTGATTCTCTGTGATGGAGGGCAGCTGGATGCTGTGTCCAGGTCTCACCTGTGCTCTCCAGGCTGGCAGGCAGCCCCAAGGCGCAGGGATGGCAGCTGTGTCCGTTGAGCTGCCGTTACCATTCCATCCCGCACAGATAAACATCATTCCTCGGCGGTGATGAGCGCGCTGCACGAGGGCTGTGGGGCCGGGCTGCGTTGCAATGACTGCACCGTGGAAGGAAATGCTTCTTCCTCCCAGGAGCTGCCCCCTGTGCAGGGCTTGGCATGGTGGAAATGGAACAGATGCCTCCTGGGGCTGATGGTTCTGCTTTTAGGGGGCAGAGAGAGGTGCTGGCAGCCCTGGTACAGGTGGGCAGGGGGCTGGGAATGGGGCACAGTGTGTGGAGTGCTGCTGGCACGGACAAACCCGTGGTGTGCGGTGCTGCTTTGCTCGTGGCCGTGGAGCTGTGGTGTTCCGTGGCAGGACGCACCCTGCCACGCCTGCACGGTGCTCTGCTGCTTCTGCAGTGCCGTCATCGTCTCCGTGGGACGCAGTGGGGCCTCCGGAGCTGCTCCACCTGCAACAGGGCTGTGACTCTGGGTGCTGTGCTGAGCCCACGTGCGGCAGTGGGTGCTCCTCCGTGCCATTTTCCAGGAGAATGTTGATTCGCTTCGGAGAGCGAAGCGCCAGCAGTCACTGCTGGCACAGACACAGCGCTGTACCTGGAGCAGGAGAGCTTTGATCTCACATCAGCAGTAGATTGGGGCCTCCTCAGTCCTTCCTTCCACAGCGCAGTGTGGGACTGCACCCGGGCCCTCTCCATCCCTCCCGGTGGGGACATGGAGCTGCTGTGGCTGCTGGGTGCCCGCCAGCCCCGTCCCGGCACTCTCCTTTGTGTCCCTGAGTTCAGTGCAGTGCTCCAACCTCCTGGAGAGAAACATATAAAAGGGACTTTTTTTTTCCTCGCTGATTCCTGGAAGTGTTCTGACAGCATTGTTTGAATGCTATGGGTGATGAATCCCTTTATAGGCACCTAAAACAAACCCCAGAGCGCCGGGGACTCCGGTTCGCAATTCCTTCTGTCTCTGCAGGAGTGCTCCTGTGGGCTCTGCTCAGGTCTGGGTGCAGTCTGTGACCACTGGCACCGAATCAGCTCTGGTTCCATGGGGATGAACCGACGCTGTCAGTTCAGATCCATCGCATCTCCATGAAGGAGCTGTGTGCATCACCTGCTGCTCAGCGGGGAGTGCTGGGCAGAGCTGTGGGGTTCACCCCACCTCACTGAGCTCTGTGCTGGGGCCGCATCCCGGCTGTGTTTTCCAGGGAGGATGAGGCAAGCACTGCTGCAGGGTGAGGAGGGGTGGTGGGTGCGATGACAGCGTGGTGACGGCACGCCCGGCACGGGGAGCGGTGCAGCCATAATTATAGGGCTGAGCGTGGCCGTCACCTGCGCTGCACGTCCCCATCTGGCACAGCTGTACCCCCCTGCCCTGCAGGCTCTGTATGGGCCACAGTCCCACCAGGCTGCCAGCCCGGGTTGCCCTGGGCACTGAGGAGTGATGCTGGGTGCTGCCCGTGCTCCAGAGCTGCTCAGGGCACTGCTCCCTGCTGTCCCCACGGGCATCCCATCCTTTACCCAGTGCTGTTCTGTGTGTCCTTGTCCCATGTCCCCAGCAGGCAGCCTCGCAGTGTCCCTGTTTGCAGCATCCCTGCCGGGTGCTGACCTCCGGCTCCTCCCTCTCTTCCTTCCTTCCTTGCTGGAAGCCCAGAACTGATGTCTCAGCTCTGCCCTCGCCTGTCTGGGGGACCAGGCACGCAGCCAGGGCTCGGGACGTGCAGGCGGCTGCGGGTCGGGGGAACCCTGCTGAGCAGTGCTCGCTCCCGAAGGCGCAGGGGATGTTTGTGTTACTGAGCTGGGGAGCGTCGTTCCAAGCCGGGTTGAGGGGTTTTGTGCGTGCAGATGGATCCCGTGCGGTGCGGGGCAGCTGAGGCTGAGATCCTCTGCTGTCAGGGAGGAGTCAGAAGGGAACCGGCCACAGTGACACATGGGTGTGTGGGACTGGGAGCTGTGTGCCTTGGGACACGGAGCCCACGTGTGCTGCAGCTCCAGAAATTGCATCTGCCCCATAATTTCTGCTGTTTATTAGCAAAGTGGATCAGTAGGATGTGGGGCTCTGAACGCAGTGCCTCTGTGTTGTTTCCCCTGGATGAAGCCCGGCTGCCTCTTTCCATTTCTCATTTCCTGTTTGCTGCTCTGTGCTGAGCTCAGCACTGCCTGCCTGGGGCTGTGCTGTGCTCTGTGCCCGTGGGGACGGCCCCGCTGATGTCCCTGGGTGCACCCCCTCCTTCCCGTGAAGTGTTTTTCCTCTCCAGCAGCTCAGGTGTGGAGGATGATGGAGCACTTCCCATCAGCGCTGGCACAGCCCTGCAGCCCCACCGTGGTTATCCTCTGCTCTGCTTTCCCGGGGCAAGGACCTCGGTCCTGTTTGTCTGCGGGGGCAGGAGGGCAAACTCCCGGCTCTGCAGCTCCTAGCCCTGTGCCACGCTCCGGGTCAGCCGAGGGGGCAGCGTCTGTTGTGGGGTGTTGTTTTTTTCCCACTGAAACAGGTGAGAGGTCCCCAGCAGAGAACTGCAGCTCCAGGAGCTCCTGTCCCCGCAGGAGGCCGACGCGTGGCTGCCGTGCAGGGCCGACCTTGGGCAGCTTTGCTATGAGAGTCCTCCGCAGGAGCAGCTCCGGTTTGTCCGAGCTGCGGTGCCAGCACCCGGGGCACTGCTGTGGGAGCACGTGGCCGTCCCGCACCGCTCTCCTCACGGGCGGCTCCGGGCGCTGCACGTGCAGACGTCCCAGCCCCGGCTGCTCGGGATGCCTGCGATTCCTGCTGCGTGGCAGTTGTTGTGCTGGGGAGGTTGGGATTCTTCAGGCCGGGGCTGTGAGCTCGCCCTGTGCCCCCCATGGCTGCACAGCTCCGGGCCAGCTGAGCGCTCTGCGGGCCGGGCATTCCCGGCGTTCCCCAGGGGAGAGGAGCCGGGATGCTGGGGAGCGGGTCCGGCGTCAGACCCACGCTGCCTTAACCCCATCGGGGCGGGAGGAGGGGGGCTGTGTTCCTCCCCAAACCACCACCCCGTGGGGTGAGGGCGCGGGCAGTGGGGTTGGCTGTTGTGGCACCTCTTGCCTTTACTGCCCAGAGGGGCAACGCGACGAAGCGAAGGTGACAGCTCCTCAGGCACTGCATCCTGTGCTGTGCTGCATCCTGTGCTGTGCCCGGGGTTTGGGGTTTGCTGGAGCAGCCGCACTGTGCTGCATTGGGTGGCCGTCCTGATGCCGTCCCAGTGCTGTCCCTGCTCTCCCCTTTCCCAGGAAGGGATTGAAGTGAATGCCATCGGATGCTTGGCAGCAGCTCTGCTCCTGGTTCCCACTGCAGCACGAGGCCGGTGCTGTGGGGCTGGCAGCTCAGTGTCCCCACACCGGGAGCGGGGCCCTGGGGTGGCTGTGCTGCTTTCTGTCCCCACATTCCCTCTGTCAACAAGAAGCGGATTTTTAGGATTTTTGGGTTGTTTTTTTATTCTTCTGTGTTTTTTCCAGAGGAAAATTCCACGGTGCTATTTATAGTGGTGACAGCTCGGCTTCCTGCAGCAGCTTTGCTCTGCTCCTTGTGCTGCCCGATGGCAGCTGGGGGTCCCGGGGTCCGGGGCTGCGCTGCAGTGCTGGTGGAGCTCCTGCTGTCTGTGCACTGTTCTGCGTGGCCGCTCTGCACTGCTCAGCTCTGCTGCTCCTCGGCAGAAGGAACAAATGGGATGAAGGGGCCGTGTCCCCCTGGGCTGCAGCTGCCCCACAGCGGTGTCACCGTGCTCCGGTTGTGTGGGGAGCGGTGTAACTCAGACCGGCCGTGCTTCCCGCTGCACGTTGGCTGTCGGGTTGGTGGAGCAGCAGCTGCCAGGAGCTGATGGTGTTCACTGGGTTCGGGAAGGAGAGGGATCACACAGTGTGCATCACCTGCAGCGCGGAGTGGGGTTGGTCTGGGCTGGGCCGACCGGTTCTGCTGTGTGTGGGCAGCGTGGATCTGCATAGGGCCGCTCGCTGTGGGGCCGCACCGGGGCTCTGTGTGGGGCTGGGGCCGTGGGGTCTCCACGCAGGGCTGCGCAGTGGGTGTTGCTCAGCTCCCGGTGCGGTCCTTCCCCGCGTGGTGCCGGGGCGGATCCCGCTGCCCCGTGGGTGCAGCGCGTTGTGGGGTCCTGCAGCATCCGAGTGCCGTCGCACACTGAACGCGATCCCCTCTCCCGTTGATTCGCTCGCGGGCTGTGGGGGGTTTTGCCCCCCCCTTCCCCCCCCCCCCCCCCCCCCATTCCCTGCCTGAAATACCTCCGGGACACCCGATCCCCGGACCCCGGCCGGGGCAGGTGCTGGGGGCCGGGCGTGCTGCTCATTTGCAAGGAGGAGGGTTGGCCTCATCCAGGGCAGGATCAGGAAGCGCAGGGCCGGGCTGCGGTGGCCAAAGGGCAGCGGCGGTGCGGCGAGGGAGCACCGCCAGCCCCACGCGTCCCGCGGGGCTCCGGGCAGCGCCATGGACTCAGAGAAATACCGGCGGTTCCTGGGCGGCATCAGCACCCTGAGAGGTACGGCCGCCCCGGGGCTGTGGGGCTGAGCTGGGAGCCCCTCCTGACCCGGGGGAGCTGCCCACGGGGCGGGATCTGGAGGGGAACCATTCCCCCCCCCCCCCCCCCCCCCCCGGGATGCGCAGGGATGGCTCCGGGAGGGGCTCCGCTCCGCTTCCCGCGTTTGTCTTTTCTTTGGGCCGTTCCTGGGCACAAAGCATCGTCCCCGGGCAACGCAGCCCTGCAGGGAGCAGAGGAAGCGCAGAGGAATTGCAGGTAACACTGAGCAGTGGCCGTGCCGTGGGGCGGTGGCACACAGTGCCTTTGCTCTCACTGCTGCTCCTCCGCCCTGAGCGCTGCGTTCCGCGCTGTGCCGCGGCCCTTCCCTCCGTGCTGTGCCCCGAGCAGCTCTGGGGGCTTTGGAGACGTGCCCCGCTTTCTTTCTTTCTTTCCCTTTTGGCCTTTTCCGTTCCTGTTCTTTTGCTCGGGGACCCCCGTCCCCTCCCGCAGCCACACGCAGGTATTGGGATCCGCGGTGCCACGATGGGGAAAGGAGGAAAGCGTCGCGGACACCGTCATCCGATGGCCCCGCAGTGTACCCCCCCCCACCCCCCCCGCAGCCCTCCCCGGTACAGCCGGGCTGCACCAGCTGATGCCGCTGCTCGCGGAGGTCAATCAATGCCATGTTTAATTCAGCAGGGAGTTGTCCCCGGCCGGCTGCGGCTCCTCGGCCGCGGGGGGTTAACCCCGGCCCCGTGCCGTGCCCGGCAGCTGCCACGGCTTCTCGCGGGTGGGAGTGGGGCCGTTCACTCCGTGGTGCGGTGCCCGTCGTTAAGGGCTCCGGCGCTGCGGATCAGCGCTCGAGGAGTGCGACGTCGCAGTGCGTGTGCCCCCACGCGGGGATTGGGGGGGGTTCCGTTTGTGCACTGTGCTGCGGGACGTGGCTCCGATTCCCGGAGCTCCGTGCTCAGCGCCGGGCGGGGATCCCCGGAGCGGGGCGGCGGGGCTGCACGGAGCCGCCGGGAGGAAAGGGTTTGTTGCCAGCTTGGTCTCTTTTCCCATCTCCCCCCATCCCTATTCATCTCCCCCGGGAGGTGGAGGCAGCGGCGGATATTGGAGCTGGGGCCGTTTCATATGTAAATGGATGAGGTCCGGCCCCTGACCCCCGGCGCGGTGCCAGCGGCAGTGCCAGGTCCCGGCGGGCCCCCTCCTCCCCCCCCCCCCCCCGGACCCTGTCCCTCCGCCCGCGTGGTGCTGCCGGCTCCCAGCCTGGTGCTGCGGACAAAGGATGCTTCCCCCCACCCCCCTTCCCCCCCAGGCCGTGGGGCGCCGCCCCCAGCCCTATATCCACCGGTTTGGGGTGCTGGCTGGGATGGGAACGGGCCCCTTGCCGGCTGCTGTGGGGCTGTGGTCGTTTTGGGGAGCGGAGGAGGTAATGTAGGTCGGCCAGCACTGCCTGGATGCTTCCTGTCTCGGGTTTCCCGGGGCAGCCGACTGTCACGGCCCCGAGGTGACAGAGCCCCGGGCTCGGCTCAGGATCCCATTTGATTACAAATTTATTGCCGGGTTAATTTTATCCGCGGTGCCGTGACGTCGGCCGGTTTCACTTTCTCCGAAGTTTGCTGTTTCCCGGGAAGCCGGATAAGACACGGCATCTTTTTGGCTTCCTGGGTGCCAGGCTGATCTCCCCGCTCCATCTGACCTTGTCACTGCCACGTGCTTTCCCCGAGGGAGCCGGGCTCAGATTTTCCCTGTGGCAAAGCATCCTCGCGTGGCCCTCTGCTCTGTGCACAGCGCTGCTCCTGCCAGAGCCGCGCTCGGTGCCCTCAGCTGTCTGCGAGGGAGCACAAGTGCTCCTGCATCCCTCATCCTCTGCTGTTGCAGCTCCTGCTGACCCCACACCCGCTGTGGGCTCTGGGCCGGGGCCCTGCGGTCCCACAGCGTAGCGGTGCTGCAGCAGAGCTGAACTGCAGGCGTTACTGCTGCCCTTGCAGGGGTGATGCTCTGGGCTGTGCGGTGTCACTCAGAGCTATGGCTGCGTAGCGGTTCTGATGTGCTCTGTGCTGCCCAGATGTGCTCAGACCCAGACGTTGAAGGGTGGGTGGGTGGGCATTGGGTGTGGGAAGGAGCTTCGGGCAGCAGCTGTAGCCCTCCATCCCTGAGTGTGCAACACCGGGCAGTGCTGCAAACGCTCAGACCGACCCGGTGGGTTTCTGCTTAGGAAACGGGGTGCAGCACAGTGACCCAGGAGAGGTGTGGGGGACGGAGCCGAGCCCTGCCTGCAGCTCGTGGCCCCCGCACCCCCCCCGGCAGCGATCGCTTTCGTCCCATCATGTGATGTCTTCCCCCGGCTCAAGGTGGCCGGCTGCGATAAGGGATCCGGGGCCACCATCTGCCCTGGGGGCGGGGGCCGGGTGGGCTGGGGCTGCTCTGGGTGCTGAGGGCGGTCTGTGGGGTTATGGTGGTGCCGCCACCACCTCGGGTGGCTGTGTGCTGCGGGCAGGTCCTGCACAGCCCCCCAAAGAGCATCACAGGGGCTTGTGCTGGGCCGGTGGGACCCAGCAGCTGTCGCTTTAACAGAGCCGCCCGAGAAACGTTAGCAACTACATTATTTCATGCGTTTTTTAATGGGGATTAAATTTCTCCGTGGGAGAGCAGGTCTCCAGGGAACAGAGGTGTCGGGCCCCCGCCTCCCCTGCTCCTCTAATCCCAAATTCCTGTGTGCTGCAGTGAGGAGCTGGTGCAGCAGCTGCCAGCGGGCGATCCTGTGCTGGGGACTCCATGTGGCGAATGTACCCCGAGCGCGTCCCCATCGCTCCTGGAACAGTGATGGTTGTGTGCCTTCCCCTGCAGAGCAGATCCCACAGTGTCCACGGGCAGCAGGGCTCTGCTGTGGGGCAGCATGCTGGCGGTGGGGCGGGAGCTCTGCTGTCCTGGTCCCCAAGCACGCTGCCCTGGGTGCTGGCATCGCCGTGTGCCCACCCACCCCCTCGGCGCTAATCAGGTTTCACGCTGCTTAGTTGGGAGATCTAATGAGATCAAGGCTTGAGGTTGTCTGCCTGCCCTCTATTTATAGGGGAAAGCGAGGGAATCCGTCGCTGCGCTCTCTCTGACCTCGATTTTCAGATGGAGCTCTGCACATCTCATGCCCAGGGCTGCAGGTCCCGGTGTGGGTCAGACCCTGTGCCCGGGGCAGCGTTGTGCTTTGGGGTGACGTGGTGGCCCGGTGCTCCCACCTGCAGTTCCCTACTCTGTGCTGTGACACACGGCTGTCGTGGGGAGCGATGTGGGGCCGTGTGTGGGCTGTGCCCTATGTAAACGCAGTGCCGGCCCCGCACGCTCAGGACAAAGCGTGGACAGATCCCACTCACCCAACAGTTTTCCTATTTCCCCTGCTGCCAAGAGGCCTCCGGCTCCAGTTAGAATAACAAGCCTGTTTGCGGAGACACCAGGCCTTTTGTTAGCCGGCAGAAAAAGGGTTTTGATTCAGGCCTCTCCCCCCGCTGGCTTTCCTGCTTCCTAAGCTGCTGTGGGAAGTGCAGAGCTTGGCCTTGAGCGGCCGTGCGGGCTCCACTGTGCTGTCTGCATTGGGTTCGTCCGTCTGTCCGTGCCGGGCACGGCTCCAGCCCTGCTGTGGGTCGGGGTGCAGGATGCCACGCGGTGCCGGTCCGGGGCTGTGCGGTCCTTCTCACGTCGCTCCCCGCCGAGGTGCCAGCGGGGTGTGCTGGGAATGAAGGAGCCGCTGTTTACCCGACGGCGGCTCGGCTCCGCGGAGGTGTGCTGTCCCCGTGGCCGCAGGGCTAAGGGAGGGACCCGGAGATGGCATCGGCTTCCTCGTCCTCCCCCGTGCTGGGAATGCTGCCACCTCGCCGTGTCGGCACAAGCCCCTGGGAAGGCGGGCGAACACGTGTGTGCTGTGGGCGTGCGGCTGGGCCGGCTGTGCACGGGACATGGAGGCCGCCTCTCCCCCCCACACAGCCCGTCCTCATCCTCACACCTCACCCAGCTCCTGTCCCATCTCCCGGGTGGGTGCCGCACTCTGCCCGCCCCGGCTTGGAGTTCCCCATGGGGTTTGGAGCTGTGCAGTGAGCGAGCGCGGCCGCCTGCCAGCGCCCGGTGACACAGCGGGGGAGACTGCTCAGAAGTGGGAAGCGGTGAAATAATGCCTGAAGCTCTGCGTCAGCAGAAAGCCGACGGCCGCAGCCATCAGCCCGGGGTGCTGGCAGGAGGAGCACGGAGCGAGGTTAACACGAAGGAAGAAGCGATGAGATCGACTGTCCCCAGCGCTGCGTGCTTGGGTTCGTGCCGTGGGGAGCTCAGCTGGAGGTGTTCTGGAGGAGATCCCACCCCAGCTGCTTCATGGAGTGCATCCACATCGCCTGTGACCTCCCTGCAGGGCTCTGCCACACCTGGCTGCGGGAGGGGGTTCCCCACATCACTTTGGGGTCCTCTGGAGCTGCAGAAATGTGGTGCTGATGGCTCGTCATCCCCTGTAGGAAGTTGCTGGACCTGGGACACCAGAATCTGCCCACGAAGGAGAGAGGCCGGGCTCTGTGTGCTGCTGGCTCCTGTTCCTGCTCCAGTTCAGGAGCAGCTCACCATAGATACAGAGGAAAATGTTCTCCTCCTGATTTATTTCAGCTCCATGTGGCCCTGGTCCTGAGGCCCCAACCCAAGGGTTAACAGCGAGCCTCTCTCCTGGGGAATGATTAAGCCGTGAGCAGGTGGCAGTGCGGTGCTGCTGTTTGCTTTGCAGAGTCAACGCCAGCAGGAGCCACGTTTGCTTCAGCCGTCCCTCCATCGCTGCCCCGCGGTGCCGTGGCCGTTCCCGTGCTGCTCCCAGCCCTGTGCTGCTGTCCTGGCGGGTCTGTGCTGGGGAGGGAAGTCTTTTTTTAAGCCATGATTATGATTTTGGTGCCCAGACGTCTGCTGGAAAAGGGAACATCTCCGCTCTTATCGTTAGCGCTTCCTTTTCCGAGTTCCTCGCAGCTCAGATTTTGCTGCTGATGGTGGGGCCGGAGGCTTCCCCCCTTATCTCTGCCGCTGCCGTGCTGCGTCCTGCCGACCTTTGGTGGAACGGGGCCCCTGTGCCGCGCTGCTGTGGTTAAACATTGACTCACGGTGCTCTGTCCCCATGGCCGTGGGTTGGAGGACACAGTCATGGCCTGGTGCTGGGCAGCCCTGGGCTGAGGAAGGCCTTCCTTTAGCTGCACACCCAGCTTGCGGGGTCACATCACAGAATGATGGTTGGTTGGAAACGACCTTAGAGATCAGCTGGTTCCAACCCAGGAGCTGCCCCACAGCGTGGGCCACCCAGGGCCCATCCGCAGCCACGGGCAGCTGCAGGGAGGGGCAGCCCAGCTCTGGGCAGCGGTGGCAGCGCCTCACTGCCCTCCGGGGAAAGATTTCCTCCCACATCTCCCTTAAATCTCTCCTCTTTAAGTTTAAAGCCTTTCCCCCATCCTACAGAGCCCTTGTGGTGTGGGGCCACTGGCTGTGGGGAGTGGTGCTCCCGGGGAGCTCTCACCCCCAGTCCTGGCTCAGCCCCGTCCCCGTCCTCTGGCGCAGCACAGGGCCACGTGAGAGCTGATGGACGCGAGAAGGAAACGCTCCACGGGAGGAATGCTCCCGCTGCAGCGTGGCACGTTTGGAGCGCGCCAGCTCTGCCCGCACAGGCAGCAGCGGTGATTCACCGTAGCGGTGCAGCGTTCAAAGCGGAGGCAGCGCCGGGCGGAGCCGGGAGCCGCGTTCTGCCCCGGCCCACCTTGTTTTGAGCAGCCCAGATCAGAAGGAACGTCATCTTTGTTCTCGCTTCCCTCTCCCATGGCTCCGGCGCCGTGGGCAGGGTGGAGCGAGCCCCGCGCCCGCCGGGCTGTGCCCGTGCTTGCAGCCGGGCCGGCGTCTGTCTGCGGCCACGTTTACCTCTGTGCCCGAGCGCGGTGGTGCTGAGCTCCTGGAGGAGCGGAGCTGCCGCGGGTGGAGGGGTGCAGTCATGCGGAGCAGAGCAGATTATGTCATGGAGAGCGTCGTGTGCGTGTGGAGATGTGATGTGGGGCTCCGGGTCACAGCGCGGGCACGGCGGCGGCTCCGTCCTTCGGTTCACCCCGCGGAGCTGCCACCACGCGCTCCTCATCGCTGCAATGAGCAGGACCCATCCCCGGGGCTTGGCTGCTCCATGCACAGATCCTTCTCTCCCTGGGAGTTCTGAGCTGCTGCCGTAATTGACCGAGCTTTGCCCTCAGAAGTCCCAGAAAGGTGGTAAAAAAACATCAGAAGGGGAAAAGTGAGCACAGCAGGAAACGCTGCGCTTGCACTGCTCTCACACGTCTGTGCACACGCAGCTCTGCCTGCAGGTGGGCCCTCGGGGCTGGGCATACACGAGGGGGCCCCGTGTGAAGGCACAGCATTCCCCCTGCCGCCCTGGCAGGCACGTGGAGCTCCTGCTGCTCCCGTGGCCGCTGTCCCATGCAGTGCTTCCCACTGCAAGAGATGGAGGGGATTCCTATGGGCTCAGCCAGGTGGGTGCAGAAACCCCAGGGGCTGCAGGAGGGGCTGCCTGGGACCCTGCCCCGTGGGTGCTGCCCATGTGCCCTTGGTTCTCACACCCGCTGTGCTCCCTCTGCCCCCCCAGCAGCACCCGGGTCTGAGTGCTTCAGTGTTTCCACAGTGCCACCTGGCTGCCACCTCCTCCTGCCTGTGCTGTGTTGTGCTGCCGGGCGGGAGCCCTGGCTGAAGGCAGTGTGGCTTCAGGTGCCTCTCGGGGTCTGCAGCACCCAGGGGTGGGGGACCATCCCTGCGGCATCGCTTGCCCCAGCGCAGGGGGTACGGCCCTGAGCGGTGCTGGAGAGCTGCAGGATGTGGAGGTGCCGTGCCAGCAGCTTCCTCAGTCATATAAGGAGATGCGGGCAGTGCAGCATTACTCACCGGGAAGGCGCACAGCACGGGGGGGCTCAGCCCTGAGCATACGCACAGCCCCCACCGTGACTCAGCTCCGGCTGTGGGGACCAGGCCATGGCTTTGTGCCCTCAGTGCTCATCATCATGTCCTTCCCTACAAGGGGACCCTCTGGAAGACGTTTTTCCTTTCGAGTGGGATGGGCCGTGGGGGGGCCGCCTTATTTTTAGCCTTTTGGCAATGCTTTGCAGATGTGTCTGGGACGGGAGCTCGGGAGCGGAGCCAGCAGCTGTGGGATGCGGTCGCTCTGTGGGGCTGCAGGCTGCCACTCGGGGCACCCCAAAGCACGGCGGTATCGGCATGGAGCGGGGCCCCCCCCGCCCCGGATTCCTGCTGAGCCGGGAGATGCGCTCTCCCCCCACACCCGTTTCCTTTTCGGGCCGAGGCGACAGTCAGAGCTGCAGAAGCCGCCTTGCAAGGAACTAAAATTAGCTGCTGGTGTTTGTGTGCGGGGCGGTTTCCATGGCGGGGGGTGGCCTCGTGCCGGGGCCCCTGACCGCATGGGGCTGAGCCGGGGGGGCCCCGAAGCATCGCGGAGCCCCAAAGCCCACAGCGGTCGTCCACTCCCACTCCTGTGACCGAGTGAGTGACAGCCGCCGTCGGCTTCCTGCGGCAGCGAGGAATGGCTTCGAGGAACAGCTTGTGCCATCCGAAGTATAAAGGCAGAGGGGGAAATGACGTTAAATTGAGCAGAAAGAAGCGCACGGTGCAGAGCTGCGCTGACCCCTGCGCTGCTGCCCACCCGGCGTGCAGCTGATGGGCCGTGCTGGGCGGCACTGCCTGCTGCTCTGCGTCCTCCACCGGTGGCTGCTGTCACAGTGCTCCCTGCGCTGCCTTATCTGATGGTGATGTGATGCTGTCACCCCCAGAGCTCCGTTCCCTGGACACACGGGGCTCATCCAGCTGCACTGCATCCCCTCGTGGGGGCACACACAGCAGCGGGCAGCGCTCAGTGTGTTTTGCTGGGTGTGGGATGGGGCGAGCAGGGAGGGGAGGATCCTGCTCCAGCTGTGTGGGGTGCAATGCCCCTTTGCTATTTATGGTGGCCAGGCGGGTGCTGCCGGGCAGTCATTCCTCCTGCTCACTTCCCCTGCCTTAACATAAAGCAGACCGCCCGGGATGGGAGCTGCGCTGGGTTATTTTTAAGTTGGGCTGGGCCACAGCTCGGCCAAACAAACCCGCTGCCGCAGCTCCCGGCCCCGGCTCGTGCTCTCTGTGCTGCCCCACGGTGCGGCCACGGCCGAGATTTCCCCGTGGCGTTGCAGGGCTGTGGTGTTCCCCGTGGGCCGTGCCGCGTGGGGCCGTTGGCTGTGGTTTCGCAGCTTTCCAGCCCAGGGGTGTGGGGTTCCCGCTCTCATCTCAGCGCTTCTTGGAAACCGCCGTGAGGGCGAACCCTGCTTTAATTCAGAATCACTTTCCGTTGGCCCAGCGCTGGGGAAGGGGTGGGTTCCCGGGGGCTGTGGGGTGTTGACTCAGCCCAGGGTTTGGGGCTCCGCAGCCCCAGTGAGAAACAACCACAGCACAGCGTCCGTGCGCTGCGGGGCTGAGATGCAGCGGTGGGGCCGTGGCACCGCTGGGTCACAGAGCAGCTCCCACTGCGGGGGCACCGGGGAGCATCGCCTGCCTGGGCTGAGCTGCAGCGTCAGGAGGTGCACAGGAAACCCTCGTTCCGTTAGGGTGCCTCCTGTGAGCATTTCCCTCGTGTACGTTACACGGAGCCCTGCCTTCCCACGGCCCGAGCATCGCCGTGCTGGAGCTGCCTCTGCTGAGCGGTGGCCCCGGCAGCGCAGGGAAATGCCGACCGGCTTTTGTTGCTGCTGCAGTAAAGCGGAGGAGGAATGCACAAAGCCTCAATCCGGCTCCGGGGTGGGGTGGGGGGGGTCCCGTTCCCGGCTGCCCCACGCTGAGCCCCGAGCCCCGGCCCCGCGCTCACAGTCCCGACCGCGGCCGTCCGGAGCGGCTGGGAATGGAAATCCGGGAGATGACGTTTCCCTTTTGGAAGGAGGAAGGGGGAAGGGGGGGGGTGAGGGGGGTGGCCAAAGTTTGACCGCGCGGGGAAAGATGTTCGCGTCGGCCCCGCGCTCCGCTTCTCCTCCGCCGCCGTTCTGAGCCGGGCCGCGCTCGTTCCGCCGCTCCGCCCCTCCCGGCCCCGCGCTGCGGGCGATGCCGGACCCGCACCGGAGCGGAAGGACGGCGGAGCCGGGCGGTGGTGCGCGATGCCGCTGCCGGAGGGTTCCTATCTGCCGCCCGCCGCCTTCGTGCTGAGCCACGTCCTGGGCATCGCCGGCGTGCTGTACTGGCGGAGCCGCAGCGGGGCAGGTGGGGACGGCGCGGGGCCGGGGGTTGTGGGGCCGGGGGTTGTGGGGCCGGGGGGTGTGGGGCCGCTGGGGGGCGGCGGTGGGGGGGGGGGGGAGGGGGCGGGGCCGCGCGGTTCCTCCTCCGCTCGGCCCTTTCCTGGGATTTGGGGCGGGGGATCCCGGCGCCGCTTTTTGTGTCGGAGCGATCCCCGCGCACGTGGAGTGCGTTGTGCCGACGTCACTGCTGCGCTCAGTGCCACATCCCGACCGCTCAAACGGGCGGAGCGGAGCTGATCCCCGCGGGGCCGAGCGGCGGCCGCGTCCTGCGCGCACCCGTCCTGGTTTCTGCCGCTCCATCCCTCCCCGGGCCCACGCGGAGCCACAAGGACCCCCCAGGACCCCCCCATCCCTCCGCTCTCTCGATGCTCAGGAGCAGGACGGGGTCCCGTGGCAGGCTCCCCCCCCCCCCCCCGCACCACCGGGACGCGTGGAGACCACGCTGCCATCGTGCTCCACGCGGGGCCGGGTGGGCTCTGAGGTCCCGTCTCGGTTCTGGGCGGTTTGCTGCGTGTTCCCCATCCTGTTCGAACTTGGAGGAGTTGGAAGTGAAAGCGTTTCACTTCCGAATCCCACGTTTGCTCCCAGATGCACCCGAGGAACAAAACCCCCTTCACCGCACGCTCGGCCGCGTGCACAGAGCTGCTTTCACCGCGCGATGCGGAGACGTCCCCAGCGCTGTGGCCGTGGCAGCAGATGGCCGAGCAGACGTGGGGGGAGCCCACGTGGGACCCCGCTGCCCCTCAGCCGTCCGAGCCGGGAGGGGCTGTGCTGCAGGACGGCGGTGCTGTCGGGTGGGTTTTTCAGCCCCGTGTGTCAGATGCCTGGTGATGAAGGATTTCGGGTGCTGCCCGATGGCAGTGGGGTCTGCTTGCTGGCAGGTCGCTGTGCAGGAGGTGTTGGTCTGAGGGCACCGATGGCTGTCCCCGTCCCCACTGTCACTGCTGCGCTGCGGCCGTGGGGCTGGGAGGGCTGCGGTGGGCAGGGACAGATGGGGGGAAGCACGGGGGGGCCGCAACAGGTTGGATCAGGGTGAGCCTGGGAAAGATTATCCAGCGGGGATAAGCTCGTGAGGCCTTAATATCGTTAGCAAGCGGCAGCCGGGCATTATAATTAGCCGGGCCGATGGGGTGTGTGCAGCCCGCATAGAGCTCTGGGGGTGGTGAGACTGGGCCAGAAAGGGAAGAACGCCACTTCTGTGCGGGATGGGCACACGGAGCACAGCTGGGGGACCCCAACCCATCCCAACTTCACTGCGCCGACCTCGGTGACGCGTCCCTTCCCGTCGTGGCCCTGCCATGCGCAGGAACACTGCTGCCTCTCCCTGGGGCCGGGACCTGGAGGTCTGCAGCAGGATTATATTTAGAAGAAAAGGAAGAGAGGAGGCGATAAAGGAGGCCCCCGTTATCTCCCCGCATGCCGGGCAGGACGGCAGCCCGCAGCCGGGACCCAGCGCCAGCGCTTCGGACCCGGGACGTTGCTGGTGAGGAGAGCGCTGGTGGGGAGGTGCGAGCAGGGAAAGAAGCGCAGCATTGTCCGTCCTGGCCCCGTCCACACGGGCAGTGCAATTAAGTGGAAAACGAGACGGGGAGAAAGGAGCGCAGTGCCTGCGGGGCCGTGCTCAGCTCCGGGGCCACGCTGTGGCTGCAGACACTTGTGTTTCCTCCCTGGGTGAGGAGCAGCCGCTCTGCCCCACTGCCTCGGGGCTGAGAGCTGCAGCCAAGGGCTCTGCTGGGACTGCGGGACCTGGGGACGACGCAGCGCTGCGGTTCCTGGAGGAGCGGCCGTCCCTGAGGGGCACAGCACTGCAGGAAGCGCGGGGCAGTGCTGGCGTGCACCAGCGTTGGGCGATGCCCCAAAGGAGGAACCGCCGGGCGCCGAGCGGGGTACAGCAGGGGTAGGAAGTGCTGCGGTGGGAGGAGCTGCGGCCGAGCGTCACCCACCCATACCATCACCCACCGGGGCTGGAGGTGCCGCCCGGAGCCCCTTCCCCACCCGACCCCGCAGCAGAGGGAGCGGCCGCCCCACGGGACCTGGAGCGGGCGATGGAGACGCAGAATCTGTGCGTGGAGGAGCGGCGGCTGAGCGTGCGCGTGCTGTGCCGGATGTGCTGCATGGGTCAGTGCCACCCAGCGCAGAGCAGCGGTGCCGGGCGGTGGCACTGGGGCTCGGCCTTGTGCTGCGGGATGCCATGCCCTGGCAGGAGCCTGGTGTGCGGGGTGGGGGCTGTGGGGTGGATTGGGTCACCCGGAGCAGCGTGGAGGGCTGCGCCTGCGATGTGCGGTGTGCCACGTGTTTCCCTGGGTGGGGGAAGCACGTTGCCCGTGGGAGCATCATTCTGGGTGGGGCTCAGATCTGTGCTTTGGGTGCTGGGCAGTGTCCCACAGCCCCTCTGCACCGCTCCGGGTGCTGTCTCTCTTCTGAGATTACGCCGTTAAATCGGGCAATCCCCTTTGGTCAGGGCTGGCTGCAGGATTACACTGAGCACCCCTGGGCGGGGGGGTGGGGGGCTGCCAGGTGTCCCCTCCAGCAGCACTGTGCTGTTCCAAGCCCTTTTTCCCCCTTGGCTTTGTTTCTCATGTTGTTTTCTCACCCAGCACAGTGGGACAAAGCTCCCCGGTGCTGTGTGGTGTCAGCACAGAGCTCCCATCCTGTTCTGTCCCATCCCGTCCCAATCCCCAGGAGGAGTGCTGCTGCCTGGATGTGGGGCTTGGGGCACTGGGACAGCGCTGTGCATCCCCTGTCTGGCCGGGGCTGAGCTGTGCAATGGAAATAAACCCTAAGTCCCGGCAATCCAATGAACCAAAAATACATGGAGGAATAAGCTGCCCATAAGCTGCCCCTGCCCTGCTCCGTGTTGGACCGGACAGTGGTTCCCAGCACAGCCCCATCCCACAGACCCATGGATAAGCGGCCTCTGTTCCCACAGCGCAGCAGGATCCGTCCGGCAGCGCTGGCACCGGCAGCAGCTCTTCTGTCTCTTCCCCTCATTTGAGTTTGTGCATGAAAAACACTGACCCAGAGCTGCCTTTGTGTTCTTTTCACAGATGAACGGGACAGAGTCCAAAAGAAAACCTTCACTAAATGGGTCAATAAGCACTTGATGAAGGTAAGAGCTGCGCGCTCCATTTCCAGGCGGGTTAAGTGTCCGTCCATGTGTCTGTCCGGCTCAGCACAGGCGGATAATGCCAGCTTTACAACCTGGGAACTTTTGCATTGTTGCTGGGGTTTAAAATGTGTTCATCCTCTGAGCAAAAACGGTTCAGCTGGAATCGTGTCGATGCCTTTGGAGGGCACTGTGACATCGCAGTGCAGCCCTGCGGGTAACTTCCACCTCCTGTGTACCCGGTCCGTGCCAGCACTCGTGGCGTGTGTGCAGCATGCAGCACCCCAATATGCAGCACCCCACTGCACCGCAGTGCTGCCAGCCCACAGCTCTTGGTCACGTTTCGTGTCCAAGCTTTCCTGTGTAGGTGCAGACGTAGTGGGATGAACGCTGCACCATGAGGTGCTTTTCTTGTGTAACTGCCAAGTCATTTTTAAATTAATTCTCCTTCTGCAAAAAGAAAAAAGGTGGTTTGGGCATTAGGAGCACCATGGTTGTGCTTTATGAGCAGCTTTGCAAACGTGTGTCAACCTTTCATCTCCCTGCTGCATCTCTCAGAGGAGGAAAAGTGGGCCCACCTGGTTTGGGCAGTGGTGAGACAGCTGTGGCTGTGTAGGGCAGCAGGGCAGGGTTTGTGGGGTCAGGTTTAGGGGGAGAGTCGGTGCGTGCAGGAGGGAACCTCTCTCTGCTGCTGCTGCAGCACTGAGCTCCGTGTGCTGCGTTGTGGGACGGAGCAGGGATGGGTTAACGGGGTCCTGGTGCTGCGCTGAGGTAGGCAGCATCATCTGGGTCACTTCTGGAGCTGGAGGCTGCTTTCCATAGCGATCCTCTTGGGATAACTGTTTGAAGTGCACTCACTGGGGCGTGGTCTGCTTGCAAACACGGCGGTGTCCCCTTGGCTGCCCTGCAGGTGCGCAAGCACATCAACGATCTGTACGAGGACCTGCGGGACGGCCACAACCTCGTGTCGCTGCTGGAGGTGCTGTCGGGCGTGAAGCTGGTGAGTGCTGCTGCCCCCTCCCCTCCTCCAGCACCTTCACAGCCATTCCTTATTCCATAGTTTTGTTTCCAGATGTGCATCGGTTTCTTTTGTTGTTGTTTTGTTGATTTCGTTCAACCCCGCGCTCCCGACACTGCTTTCCCGGATACCACAGCTTTGGGGTGCCCAGGGCAGAGCCCTCTCCCCGTGGGGCACTTCTGCCCTCTTTCTCCAGACTTTGCTGTGTCCTGAAGTTGCTGCACAGCAATGGCTTTGAGCCGTGTGCTGAGGTTGGCCCCGCGCTGGGCACGGCTGCCGTGCAGCGCTCCCTTCTCGCATCTCACACATCGCAGAACCCCCTCTGTCCTCCTCCTCCTCCTCTGCAGACTGTCACACTGTTGAGACGTAGTGGTACAACTGCGTGGCACAGCAGGAACTACTGCAGCGTTCCCTAAAATAGGATCTGGGCAGGGATCCCATAGCTCGCTCCATCGCTCTCCTGAGACGCCACTGAGCTGCTGTGGGGCTGCAGAGCAAGATGGAGCTCAGGGACCCAGACAGCATTCCTCCTCCCTTTGGCTTCAGAGCTGTGGGAGGCTGCCCTGTGCCAGTCCCTTACACCCCGGGGCCAGCGGTGTCCGGGAGAGGCAGCGAGAGCTCTGTGGGGTGCACCTTTCTGTTGGGTTTTCCTTTCGCTGGGTGTCGCATTTTGGTTTCCATTCTGTCTCCGTGTGTGTGTGTCCCCCTCCGTCGGTGCCCATTAGCAAATAGAGCCGCCAGCTCAGAGGAGCCTCCGCCTGGTGAAAGCGCCGGCCTGGTGCCGTGCCAGCAGCGAGGAGCGGGAGGAGGAGGAAGATGATGATGAAGAAGTAGGTCGAGTCCGCCCAGAGTCGGCGCTGCGGTGCCAGCAGATATCCCAGCACGATGCGCCGCGCTGACCTTCCCCTCCGTGGGCATCGCTGGGGTGTTCCGCACATCCCCGGTGCTGGCAGCGGAGGAGCAGAGCTGGGCTGGGCTGTCTGCGTGCACGCGGGGCTGGGGCTGGGGTCTGCACGCTCCCACGGACCCCACCCGGGTCCCTGCTCAGCCTGGAGTGCTGTGTGCTAACCCCACTGCATGGCACGCACCGCAACGGGGGCCGGATGGCCCCGTGCATGTCAATGGGATGAGAGTGAAACCAAACGGGGTTCAACC
The DNA here is from genome assembly GCA_036925125.1 of Oreortyx pictus. Lineage (NCBI taxonomy): Eukaryota > Metazoa > Chordata > Aves > Galliformes > Odontophoridae > Oreortyx > Oreortyx pictus. The sequence continues at coordinate 422,225 of JAUPFR010000026.1, read as the reverse complement.
ACGCCTGCAGTGCACAGACAAAACCCCCTTGGAAGAGAGGATGGATGTGACTGTCACATCCCACAGAGTCCGTGGGAGCCCGAGGAGTCCCTCCCGCGGTGGTGGCTCTGCCCCTGCAGCTCCGTCCTCGGGCAGCACTCAGCTGCTGGGGAAGCACAGTGCTGTAGCTCCTGCAGGGGATCTGGGCCCAGGCTGTGCCATGGACTCCGCTCTGCTGCTGAGCGGAGCCTCAATGCAGGGATTGCTGCGGTGTGGAGTGGCCCTGCGTTGCCCAGGGCCTTCCAGCTCCGTGAGCCGTGGGGGCTTTTCCCCCTTTCAGAGGGATTTCACGTGGCCGTGGCTTTATTCACCTCCAGAACGAGGGCAGAGTGTGGAGTGCGTTGTGTGCACGGGGGCACGTGGGTTGCAGGCAGCATGCGGTGCAGTGCAGTGCAGTGCAGTGCAGCGTGGCCCCACGAGCCAGCCCTGCAGCCCCCACCTTGTTTTGCAGCCCCGTGAGAAGGGCCGGATGCGATTCCACAGACTGCAGAACGTGCAGATCGCGCTGGATTTCCTGAAGCAGCGGCAGGTGAGGCTGCACGGGGCGTGGGGGTTACGGGGGCTCAGCTCTCAGCACTGGGTGTGCATGTCCTGGGGTCACAGCTCTGCAGAGGGACTTTCCGTTGGAGGAGCTGTCTGTAGTGGCAAATAAACGGTTTCAGAATGAGGAGCACAGCCCCAGCAGCAGCTCCCTGCTCTGCCCGTCCCTGCAGCCCCGTGCTGCACCAGCTCATGCCGGAGCAGAGGTTTTCCTCTTTGCAGCTCGAGGGCATGGAATAAATCAGCACACGGAGCAGCTGCCCTCCCTCCCCCAGCATCAGTAGAGACATTTTGCCGTTGGCTGCGGGCAGTTTCTCCCCTGGGTAGAGCGGCTTTCTCCTGCAGGCAGTGGGGGTTTGCTGGGGCCCAGCGGTGTCACAGCACTGCTGCTGCTCTGAGAGCAAAGTGCCCACGAGGGAGCAGCTCCGGGCTGCTCTGCCAGAACGGACCCGGTGGGTGCTGAGTGTTCTGCCTTTGTTAGGGAGGACAGATGAGCACAGCTCGGTTCTGAACCCACCAGGGAGTTCATGAAGCTTGGCCGTGCGCTTTTAGCCGTGCTCTGTGGTCTGTAGCTGTTAAATTATGCAGCAGCGCTCGGGGCTTTGGGGACGGGGCACTTCTCCCCACAAACTGAAGTGGAGCAGCTCAGTGCTGGGGAAGCACTCGGGCTGCAGCCCCAGCAGTGCGGGCAGAGCAGGTGTGGGTCAGGTGTGGGTCGGGTTTGGGTCCAGCGGCAGCGGGGGGTTCTGATCGATTCCTTCTCTGCCAGGTGAAACTGGTGAACATTCGCAACGATGACATTACGGACGGGAACCCCAAGCTCACCCTGGGGCTCATCTGGACGATCATCCTCCACTTCCAGGTAGGCACACAACGCTACTTCCCCGCGGGGTGAGCGGTGTTGGTTTGTGCACCCACGAGTGGGGCGGGGGCTTCACGTGCATGGCAGTGCCATGGAGACTGCTGCTGGAGAATAACAACTCCCTTGTCTCATCATTTACATAATTAAATCATTAATGATGGGCTGCGTGCTGCGGCCTCAGCACCGCGGTGGTTGGCAGTGACTGTTTGCTCAGAAGGATGTCTGGATGGGAGCAGGTGTGGGGTGGGTGGTGGGGATGGATGGCACACATCGGCTGCGTGGCAGTGGGGTGGGGTGGGACGCAGGCTGACTCGGGGATGGGTGCGCTCGGGGTCACCTCCTGCAGCTGAGTGCTATGGATGCAAAGCAGACTCTTGGGTCTTTGATTGCCTCAGGTGATGCAAAGGCAGCTTTGGTACCCTTGGGTGGTGACGCGTGGCCCCAGTGACGTTCTGGGCCTGGAAGAGTTAAACCTGGCACTCAGGGGTGGGCACAGTGCGTGGCACCGGCCCTGGCGTCCCACTGTGTGCACGGTGCCCACGGAGCAGGGCTGGGCTGGAGGCAGTGGCAGCCGTGAGCTGGTGGCTGTCACCCAAAGACCGTCCCCGGTTCCCTGACGTGTCCCCAGTGGCATTTTGCGGGCGAGAAGAGCACTGGTTCGAGGCCTCTTAAGGAAGCTTTTCATTTCCAGAGGCTGAGCTGCAGACCCCGGGGAGCTGCTGCCTTTCTGTGCTGCCGGGTCCTTCCAAAAACGCGACGGCTTTGGGGGTGAAGGCATTTCAGCTGTGGCACAGGGCCAGGGCTGCCGCGTTCCCAGGACACGGCTGCTGCCCGGCGCCCTTTCCGATGGCATTTCTGGGTGATGACAGAATCCCTGCTAATGGGGAGGAATGGGGACAATGTGAGGACGTCCCCGGCTGCTCCTGGTTGTCTGGAGCCGCGTGCCCTGTGCCGGAGCGGCCACGTGGCCCTGGCTGTGCCCTGTGTTCCTGGGGAGGGTCATTCTGGGGTGGGCACAAATAGGGTGTGAGCCCCCGATGGAGTGCTCCACTGCAGTGACCCTGGGGTTGAGTAGGGCCGTGGCACTGATGAGACCCGGTCCCATCTGCTGGGGGGGCCGGGAGCCGCCCAGCCCCCCCAGCCCTCTGCAGACAGGCAGCCCTGAGCCTGCGCACGTCCCCCCTGCACCAGAGGGATTTTTTCTAGGCTGTAGCTCCATTGTGAGCCTCTTAATCTCCTGTATTCTGGTGCTGCAGCCGGCGGCCCCGGCAGCGGCAGAGCAGTGTGGGTGCTGCGTTCCGGGTCGGTGCTGCCCCATTTCTGGGGCTGGTGGTGTCCGTGGGCCCCTTCTCGCAGAGGGGTGACCCAGGAGGTGGCTGTGGTTGGGTTTGGTCCCTCCATCTTTATCTTCTGCTTATTTGCTGTCTCATCCCTGCTGCTGGCACGTGGTCCCCTGTGCAGTGGGTGCCGTGTGCTCCCGGTGGCGGAGCCGTGCCCGACGCAGGGCTGAGGCAGGATGTGGGGCTGAGCCCAGCGGGGGCTGCAGTGCCCTTTGGGGCGGGGGCTGCTGTGGTTCCTTGCTGCTGCCAAGGACTGCTGTGTCCATGGGGCTGCCCCAGCGCTGTCTGTCTGGGCGGGGGGTGGGCATGTGATGTGGGTTCTTGGGGTTATGGGGATTTAGGTGGGAGCAGCCCTCCCAGAGTGCCTGTGGGAGCTGGCAGCATTCTGCATCCCCGTGCCCATCCCCATCCGCGTGCGTGCGGGGCGGCTCTGACTCCTCCCTGCTTTTTTCCCATCTCTTTCCCACCCCTTCCTTTATGTACCTTTCCCAACCTTCCCATTTTCTTGTGGCTTTTCTTTCCCTCCCCACCCCTCCCAGCCTCCCCTCCCCTCTCCCTGCTTTCCGTCTGGTTCCTGCTCTCTGTTTGTGTTGGCTGAGGGCAGTGCTCCAATTACCTCATATTTGGAGAGAGAAAGCTGCAGCCAATCCGCTCTCCGTCTGCTTTTAGGTCAAGTGATTTCTGAACTGCAGTGAGATGCTTTGAATGTGTCTCTCTGCAGCTCGGGCTGTAAGATGGCTGGCGGCAGCGGGCGGGCGTGCGGGGATGCCGGGGGCCGTCCGCAGCACTGCGCGGTGCGAAACGCGCGCTGAGCCCATGAAGCTGACAGCGGGGTTCATTTGGGAGCCGGCGGTCGTGGCGGCGTTCCCGGTGCTTTCGGCGCTGAGGAGATGGGGAATTCTCTGGGCTGCGTTAAAGAGCAGAAAGAAAAAGCTGCCGGGATGGCCCCGCTGCCCCCCAAAAAAAGGGTTCGCTTCAAACGGAGGAGGAGGGGGAAGAAGAGAGCGGTGCCGACGGTGGCCCCGCAGGAGGAGGTGCCAACGGTGGCGGTGCACGGGGAGGATGAGGATCCGAAGTTGGAGGCAGCGCCGCAGCACGAGGAGCCCGACAGGAGCCGGCACCCTGCGGGGGACCCCGGCTCCGGGCGCATCGTGCAGGTGAAGGAGAGGTTCCAGGGGGAGCTGCAGAAAGCACAGCTGGTGCTGGAGCCCGTGAGCACGGGGACGGCGGGGGATTCCCCCGAGGAGGGCACGACCGTCATCGCCCGCCTGCTGGAGAACCCTGCGGAGCGGGGCTGCGAGCGCTCCGTGAGCCGCCTGGTCCGGCTGCAGCGCAGCGGTTCGAGCAGCACCAGGGCCGTGCTGCTGCCACTGCCACATGGCTCTGATGGGATCTGGAAGCACTGCACCGAGGGGTCTGCAGCCCTCCCTGTGCACGGAGAGCAGCCGGCACAAAGCTGGGGGCCGGCAGCCGGCAGCTCATGGGGGACCGGGGGCAGCGGGGAGCCGAGCTCCAGCACTGCGTGGACATCCGCTGCGGAGCCGGGCACCGTTTCGGAACTGTCTACGCCATCCCCCATGGTGGAGCAGATGGAAAACCCTGGTGTTGGGAAGCTGCTGGGGCAAGGCGATGGGCGCGGGCTGCCGGCGTCCCGCAGCACGTCCACCTCCGGCGGCACTGCCCGCTGCTCCTCGGGGTACGGCAGTGAGAGGGTCGGGAGCTCCGGAGCTGCTGGGACTGCGGCTTCTCCTGAAGGTGCACACACCGCACAGCACCGGGCTCTGGTGGGCAGCTCGAGGCCGTCTGGAGGAATGGTCAGTGCCTGCGTGTGCCGTGGTCCCGTGTTCGGAGTGGGGTGGGGGACCCAGTCCAGCAGACCCCCGGTGATTGTGGCTGCTGGAGATGGTCACCTCTGCGGGCGGTGCTGAGCTGTGCACCACGAGGTGCAGCCTGAGGTGGGGTGGGATGCAGAGCCTCTTCCCCTCGAGCAGCTCTGTCTTGGTCACATGGAGCCCGGGCAGAGGCAGTGGGTGCACCCGGGGACCACCCCGTCGTGGTGGGGTGCAGCTCTCGATGAGCTCAGTGTGACTGTGTTTGCTGTGGGGGATGTGCTCGTGGGAGGTGGGCTGCCCCCTGCCCAGCCCTTCCTGCTGCTGGGTGCCAGAGCTGGGCGTGGTGGTCTGGGGGCTCAAAATGCATCTCCTGGGTTCGTCCTTGTGCCGTGCTCTGATGGAGGGAAGCTGCAGCCCGGTGTGGGGCTGAGGACGGGGTGAGCTCTGCGGGCATCATACCCACCTGAGACCACCGCTGTGCTCAGGAATGGGGTGCTGGGAGAGCCCGTGAGTCCGTGTGGGGTTTGGGGCAGCTCAGAGGGGCGGTTGGAGGCAGAGGTGGCAGATGGCAGAGCATCGCTGGGAGAGAGCATGGGCTATTTGCCCGTTCTGAGGAAGGTCTCCAGGAGGAGGAGGCGGTGCTGCGCTTGGCTTTGGAGCTGTTGCTGTTGCAGGTGGCTCACAGAGTGAGTTCGTGCTCGGGTTTGACCGAGCTGCTCACAGTGAGCGGTGCTGGGAGGGCTGTGCTGTGCACCCTGTGCCTGTGCCGTGTCAGGACCGGTACTGCTGCTGCGGCCACCAGTTGCACGGTGGGAACTGATGCTGGAAATGCCCGGGAGGAGCTGCCCGGTGTTACCGCCTGCCTATGGTCTCCCTAAATCTTGGTTCTGACACTGATGGAGGAAGAAAGGAGGGTGGAGCCGGCGCCGCTCCCCGCGCCTCTCCAGGCACCGCCAGGAGGGTCTCCTGCACGATGCACTCATGGGGATGCACTCATGGGGAGACCGGGCAGGAGATGGCCGTGCTGGGAGTGGTGGAAGGAAGGATCCGTGGGGGCTGGCTGCAGCAGGGAGCGTCCCTGCCAGGCAGCAGGGTGGGACAGCCCCGTGCACGGGGGTTCTGTGGGTTTGCTGAGGGTTTGTTCCGTGCTGCATGGCTGCCCCAGTGCATGGCCCACCCACAGCCACGGCCGTTGGGTCTGGAAGAGTTAACGGCTGCGGCCGCGCTGACAAAGAGCGGTTCTGTGCGTGACAGGGATCAGGCTGGAGGGAGGTGAGCTGCAGCATACCAATGGCGTGGGCAGGAGGAGCCGTGCCATGCCTCCTGCACGGGGTTCAGGGGATGCAGTGCTGGGGAGCAGTGGGGGCAGCAGTGGGAAGCTTCGGGGATGGATTGGGCTCGGAGAGGCAGCAGGAGGGGTTGGTGCTGATGCTCCTGGCATTTCCAGGAGGAGGAACGCTCAGCAGGCAGCTGGGTTGTGTTCTGTCAGCACCCAGAAAGTATGCACAGCTCACACCCTCCCCTTTGTCTGCCCCGTAATTAAGGCGAGGTAATTGTGCTAATTGGGGAGCTGGGAGGATGGGTGGGGAGCACGCCATGTCAATCAGAGATAGTCTGGCACGGAGACACGTGCGTGCTGTCACGTGCAAACCGGGGATCTGTGGCAGTGCTGTGCTCCTACTGAAAGGCATCGGCGATGTTCAGTCCCTGCTGCAGGGCCACGGTGGCACTGCCACCTCAGACATGGCAGTGTGGAGCTGGGACGTGGCATCCCCACCCTGCCCTCTGCGGCCACAGCCGGCTGCTGGCACTGCTCCTGGAGCCCCACTGCCCAAACTGTGCAGCACCAGCACTGCCCCCGAGCTCAGTGCCCGCATGTCCCCGCTCCCTCGCAGCCACTGGAGGTTCATCCTGCTCTGCTGGGGGCTGCCAGCCCTGCTGCGGGATGGGGGGTCCCCGCATCATCCCACTGTGTGCTCCTGCTTGCAGATCTCCGACATCTACATCAGCGGGGAGTCAGGGGACATGTCAGCCAAGGAGAAGCTGCTGCTGTGGACGCAGAAAGTGACAGCGGGTTATATTGGAGTGAAGTGCACCAACTTCTCTTCGTGCTGGAGCGATGGGAAGATGTTCAACGCGCTCATCCACAGATACAGGTGAGGGAGAAGCATGGGTGGGTGGGGGAAGGCTGGGGGCTTCCCAGGAGCCTCTGCCTCCCGCCGTGTTTGGTGGTGGTATGTGGTTGTTTGGGATGTGGATGGGGTTTTGGGGTCCTCTGTGCCTCAGAACCATCTCCTGTGCCGAGAGCGGGTGCTCAGAACAAGCGGCAGATGTGTGAGGCTGTGGGTTTGGGTGAGCTTCAGCGAGGTTGGGATGCTGTGCCCCGGTGTCAGGACTCTGGCACATGTCTCGCAGGCCAGATCTGGTGGACATGGAGCGGGTGCAGATCCAGAGTAACAGGGAGAACCTGGAGCAGGCCTTCGAGATCGCGGAGCGGCTCGGGGTGACGCGGCTGCTGGATGCTGAAGGTGAGTGGCTGCTGAGCACGGTGTGGGGCAGAGCTGAGCACAGTGCCCGCTCTGCTCCCTCACTGCTTCTGCTCCCCCTCTGCAGATGTGGACGTTCCATCTCCAGATGAGAAGTCGGTGATTACTTACGTGTCTTCAATCTACGATGCCTTTCCCAAAGTCCCCGAGGGAGGAGAAGGGATCAGTGCGATTGTAAGCGATGTGGCTCAGCCCCCGGGGTGTGGGGGGGACTGGGAGCTCTCTCTTCAGCCCTCACAGGCTGGGAGCAGTTTGTGGGAGGAAGGAGCTTCCCCAGCAGCATGGGCTGCTCTCTGTGCTGCCGGGCGCTCCTGGTGCTGTGCTGGGGATGCGTTGGTCTGGAGGGATGCAGGGACATAGCAGTGCGTGACTGCAGTGCGTTCCCCCCACAGGAGGTGGACTCGAGGTGGCTGGAGTACCAGACCCGCGTGGAGTCCCTCATCTCCTGGATCAAGCAGCACACGATACTCATGTCGGATAAATCCTTCCCCCAGAACCCAGTAGAGCTAAAGGTGGGTCCCAGTGAGGTCCCTGCACCCGGGCCCACGCAGTGCCATTCCCTGGGGGGTTCTGATTCAGCCTTTCTCATCACAGGCACTTTATAACCAATACATACACTTCAAAGAAACTGAAATCCCAGCGAGAGAGGAGGAGAAGGGAAGGATAGAGGAGCTCTACAAGCTCTTAGAGGTGAGGTTCGCCATGGCCGCCCAGAGGCTTGCAGGTGGGAGTGCTGAGCTTTCAGCAAGTCTACAGTGTGCTCAGTGCAGGTTTATTTTGGAGTGGAGAAGTGGAAATAACCCTCAGGGCAAATTATTAGGCACAGAGCACTCACGGAGCAGAGGCAGAGACATTGCCTCACAGCCCCACCTTCCCTGCTGCAGTTTGGCCAGCTCGGGGAGGTGTGGGTTGCCATTCTGTTGGTGTTTTCTGCAGGTGTGGATTGAGTTTGGACGCATCAAGTTGCCCCAGGGATACCACCCCAACGACGTGGAGGAGGAGTGGGGCAAGCTGATCATCGAGATGCTGGAGCGCGAGAAGCTCCTGCGGCCGGCGGTGGAGCGGTGGGTGCCCCCCATGCCCACGGGGACACCCCCGTGCCCGCAGGACCTTCCTCTCACTTTCTGCCCTCCACCTTCACAGGTTGGAACTGCTGCTACAAATCGCCAACAAAATCCAGAACGGCGCTCTGAGCTGCGAGGAAAAGCTGACGCTCGCAAAGAACACACTGCAGGCTGTGAGTTGGGGCTCAGTATTTTCCCTTCTTTTTGCTGCCTCTTCTGCCGTGCCCTTCTCTGCCCCTCCCATTTATTGTGGGGTGATGAGTTCCCCTGGATAACTTTGTTTTCTGTGGGGTGTGGAGCCCATCCCAGCAGGGCTGGGCACCGGCTGATGCTGCAGGGAAGGCTGCACCCTGCAGGGCTGCTGGTGTGGGGGGACAACTGTGGTTCTGGGAAAGCTTGTGGCATCATGAGGCTTAAAAAAAACCCACAAAAGTCTGCTGGGTTTGTCTGAAAGAGTGGCAAAAGGACTCGGCTGCAGTCTGTGGCTACCTCCTGATTATGGAGTAGATGAGGAAGTGCTTTGTTGTGGAAGGAGGTGCAGGGAGGTTCAGGGCTGGAAGCTGGCTGGTTAATCCCAAGCAAGAACAGAGGTTCCCACGTAAGGGGCAGTCGCTGCGTGGGGCATCTGTCAGTTCACAGTTTGTCTGCAGGAGCTTTTCTAAAGGCCACGTCCTGGGTGAGGTGTGAGTCCTAACAGACATAACTGTAACTGAGCTTTAGGGTGAAAAGGTCCTTTCGGTGCCTGGTCAGTGCTGGGTTTCTGTTCTCTCTGCCCATGTGCTGGGGATGGGGAGCAGCCCTCAGTCCCTCCTTCTGCCTGCAGGACGCTGCGCACCTGGAGGCCGCACAGCCGGTGCAGTACGAGGCCGACGTGGTGGTGTACCTGCAGGAGTGCGAGGTGCTGATCCGCCAGCTGCAGGTGGACCTGCAGATCCTCCGGGATGAGAACTACTACCAGCTGGAGGAGCTGGCGTTCAGGTGAGCAGGGCTATGTGGGGAGGTGGGCTCCAGGAGGGCTGCACGTCGGCCCCATCTGCTCACGCCTCGGTTGCTCCTCCAGGATCATGCGGCTTCAGGACGAGCTGGTCACATTGAGGCTCGAGTGCACCAACCTGTACAGAAAGGGCCACTTCTCCACACTGGAGCTGGCGCCCGCGCCGACGCTGAGCACCACGCAGCTGAAGGGGGACTCCCTGACCAAAGGGCTGCACACCTCGTCCGCCTCCTGGTTCAGGAAGCCCATGACCAGGACGGAGCTGGTGGCCATCTCCTCCTCCGAGGATGAAGGCAGCCTGCGCTTCGTGTACGAGCTGCTGGCCTGGGTGGAGGAGATGCAGGTGAGCACGGCCTTGCTGCACTCTCTGGTTTTATCTGCAGATGGTGATCGTTTTGGTGGCTCAGAGTTTCTGGAGAACTTTTGTCTTGAGTTTTCCCTCGAGTGATCCCAATTTTCATTGCATATTGGAGGATGTTTTTGGTGCTGCATTCATATCAGCAGTGACCAGTCAGTCCTGTGGGCTTGGGGCCCAGGGCTGCTGTGCTGCTTGTCACCCTTCCCCTTTGATATGAGCCCCCAACCCTGGAGGGCTGACCCGGACTCCTGTCGTATTTCAGATGAGGCTGGAGAGGGCAGAGTGGGGCAGCGACCTGCCCAGCGTGGAGACACAGCTGGAGACACAGCGGCACGTCCACAGCAGCGTGGAGGAGCTGGGCTCCAGCGTCAAGGAGGCACGGCTCTATGAGGTATGGCAGCTCCTGGCACTGCGGGTGTGGGAGGTGACAGCGTCAGGATGTCACCTCCTGTGGGAAGGGGTGGATGGGGCAGATGGGTTTTTAAGGACAGAGCTTCTAAACGGTGCTGGGCTGCTGCTGCTCTGAGCATCCTTTCTGCCTCCTCCTGCTCAAATGGGGTGGGGGAGATGGATTTGGAGATGGGGTTTTGAAGGATCTGTCCCACATCAGATAACGGGAATGCTTTCATCCCTCAGGGTAAAATGTCTCAGAATTTCCGTGCTAGTTACACAGAGACGCTTGGCAAGCTGGAGACGCAGTACTGCAAGCTGATGGTGAGTGGGCTCTGCCTGCACCTTGAGGTGCTGCAGGGAGCCCTGGGCACACGGGTTGGGCATCCTGGTTCTGCTGCAAGGGCTGCGGGGCAGAGGGGGAGCAGCGTGCCTTGGGGCTCAGCTCTCTGAGCTCTCACACGGGATGGGTCACTTCACTGTGTCCAGGAAACCTCGAGCTTCCGACTGAGGCACCTCCAGAGCTTGCACGGCTTTGTGTCTCGGGCCACTGCTGAGCTGATATGGCTGAACGAGAAGGAGGAGGAGGAGCTGGCCTATGACTGGAGCGACAACAACCCGAACATCGCAGCCAAGAGGAACTACTTCTCGGTGAGTGGCCGGGGCTGGGCTGCAGGGAGCACATCCTGATTGCACTGTGCTGCTCTCGAGAGCCGTGCAGAAGTCCCAGGGGTGTGTGGTGCATGGTGTGTGCTCCCTCTGAGTCAGAGCTCATAACTCACGAGTGCAGCTGATGAAAGAGCTCTCCCCAGGGCTGAAGGCACAAAAAAGTGTCTGCTCAGTTCAGTGTCAATTGAAAAGGCATCAAAAGATGTCTTTTAGCACCGCTTGAAACTAAAGACATCCTCACACAGAAAATAAAAAGAAGTCTGGGCTAAAGAGGAAAACTGATTCCTCTTTAGAGCAGTATAAATAAATTGCTGTCTTTCCACAATTGTGATGTTTGAAAGTGAGGAGGTCCCTGGGCAGACTTCCAGCTCCGGTGTTAGGTCTGCCCTGTGTGCACAGGGCAACCTGATGGTGCTCGGACAAGCCTTGCTGGTTTCCTATCAGCAGCTGAGATCTGCTGCTGTTTACTGCAGTGCTCTGATACTGCTTGTTCCATTATCCGGACACGTGCTGTGAGTGCAGGCTGCTGCTGATAGCTGAGATTTGAACTGCACTGTGTCCTTCATGCAGGAGCTGACGATGGAGCTGGAGGAGAAGCAGGATGTCTTCCGCTCGCTGCAGGACACAGCTGAGCTGCTGGCCCTGGAGAACCACCCTGCCAAGCAAACCGTGGAGGTGAGCAGGCAGCTGGGGCAGCAAAGCTGCCGTGGAGGTGTGCAGAGCTGCTGCCCTGCACAGGGTGCCCTCAGCTCCAGAGCTGACAGCAGCACATGGGTCTGAGGGCTTTGTCCTGCAGGTGGGAGGGAACCTGTGTGTGCAGCAGCCCTTGTGTGCTGCTTCCTGCTCTGCTTTCCCGTGCTGAGGGCAGGCACAGTGTTGCCCATTTATGTGTATCCCGGTGGCGGTGGCTGTGTCCTTCCCGTGACCCTCCGTGCTGCTGAGTGCTCGTTGCTCACTGTGGTTTGCTGTGTGTTCCCCAGGCCTACAGCGCTGCTGTGCAGAGCCAGTGGCAGTGGATCAAGCAGCTCTGCCTGTGCGTGGAGCAGCACGTGAAGGAGAACGCTGCCTATTTCCAGGTACAGGGAGCCCAAAATCCCCGGGTCTGAGTGGGAGGGCAAACTCTGCTGCATGCGTGGGCTGCAGCAGAGCACCCACTACATCCTGGTGCACGAGCTTTGTGGTCTTCATCCCAGTGCATGAGCTGGGAATGCTTTCTCCCTGTGGCAGAGGGCAGTGGGGGCTTGCACTGCTCATTGGGGTGCTGTTTCTGACCTGCCTGCCTCTTTCTTACTGCTCCCTGGGAATATCTCACGGGGTTGGGCAGCAGGACGCTGCTGGTTGGGACCTGGGCTGCTGCCCTGCAGTGCTGTGCTCCTGCCAGCTGTGCTGAGCTGTGCAGGTTTCTGTGACGCCATTTGGCTTTGCAGTTCTTCAGCGACGCCCGTGAGTCGGAGACGTACCTGCGCAACCTGCAGGACTCCATCAGAAGGAAGTATTCCTGCGACCACAGCACGAGCCTGACGCGGCTGGAGGACCTGCTGCAGGACTCCATGGTGGGTCTTGGAGGTCCCTGGCAGCTGCGTGGGGTGCGAGGACGTGGGCAGGGAGGACGTGGGCTGTGGGTCGGCCTCAGCCTGGATGGAAGGGCAGAAGGGCTCCGTCTGTGTGTGTGGAGGCTGGCAGCGTCTTTGTCACTCTTTCTTACCTAACGAGTTAAAGTTGTATTTCTTCCAATCATGCTCCCGGGGACAGGCACAGGTAGTTTACTTAATCATTTCTTCTTTTTTTTTTTTTTTTTTTTATTGTTCCTTTTGCCATTAAATTATCCTGCACTGCTCATAGCACACTAACCAACCCCGAGTGTACAAAGCATGAGGGAGAGCGCTGTTCTGGGATCTTCTTTAAACCTCTGTGGCCAGGCTAGCTGGGACCAATCCCCCAAGCCACCCACAAGCACACACATCCCTGTCCAGTCCGTGGGTCTCCCCATCACACGGGGAATCGGATACAGCAGTTCTTCCCACTGACAGATTTCTGCCCAAGTGCAGAGGCCTGTGCCACCACCCTGCTGGTCACATCTCCTGAGGTGCAGTGCCCACATCAGCCATTGTGCCCCAGATTTAAACACACCTCCATTCGTTGCTTTAGAAGGGGAGCATGCTTCCGTGGTGTCTCTTCCAGGCAACCAAGCACCCCTGGCTTTGGGCTGGGGCTTGTCCTGCTCTTTGCCACTTAAAACCTCCTGGGACTTTAATTTTGGTGTATGCTGTGTTCTCTTTTTTCCCTTTTGAAAGACACTGCTCTCTTGTCCTGACAGCCAGAGCCAGAGGCGTGCATGGGGGCAGTGGGAGTAGTGGAGAGGTCCCACCCCTGGTCCAAAGGCTTCTCCCCTCTATCTTTCCTCCCATCCATCTCTCCCAGCCCCTTCTCCCCACCCTGGGCAGGCAGCAGCTCTGACGTCCCGATGTCTGTCCAGCACCTGCAATCCCAGCATAGCTCTGGAAGGGGTGGGGGTGCTATGGTGTCCTAAGAAACCTCTCCTCTTCCTCCTCTTCCTCTTCCGTCTTCTCCTGCTCATTGAGTAACCTGTGCTTGGTCCTTCTCTCTGCCAGGACGAGAAGGAGCAGCTCATCCAGTCGAAGAGCTCCGTTGCCAGCCTGGTGGGACGGTCCAAAAACATAGTTCAGCTCCGGCCCAGGAACCCAGAGCACCTGGTGAAGAGCACCATCCCCATCAAGGCTGTGTGTGACTATCGGCAGATCGAGGTGAGGGGAAGGCTTTGTGTGGGCCTGAGCCTGGCTTTGAGTGGGAGGGCACGGTGTGGCAGGGGAGAAGCGCCCGTGAGCTTTTAGAACTAGTTTTGTGGTGTCTGTCAATGAAAATTAGGAATGCAGTGGGAAGAGAGGAGGAGAGAAGGAGGTGGCTGTTCTTCCTGGAGACTTCCACGTCTCAGGTTTATTCTGGGAAGGAGTTAAAGTCCTTTTCCCCAGGGAGGATGGGCTTCATCAGCCTCAGCCAAACCAGCACGTGGGTGGCAGCCCGCTCTGCTTCCTGGCCCCTTCCTCTCCAGACATGAGCGTGCTGCTCCACCTGGCAGCGTCCTGTCCTTCTGCTTGATCAGCTGCAGAGATTGATGGGGGTGTGAGCAGCAGGTGGTTGCAGCCCCACTCACGGGCTGCGTGTTTGTTGATGGTGCCACTGCAGATCACCATCTGCCGGAATGATGAGTGCGTGCTGGAGGACAACTCGCAGAGAACCAAGTGGAAGGTGATCAGCCCCACGGGGAACGAGGCCATGGTGCCCTCTGTGTGCTTCCTGATCCCTCCTCCCAACAAAGAAGCCATCGAGATGGCCAACAGGTAACCTGCTGCTGCCGGGGGGTCCCAGGGATGCAGAGACCCCTTGTGCAATGGATGGGGCTGATTCACCTGCTCCTTCCCATCGCAGGGTGGAACAGTTGTACCAGAAAGTGATGGCTCTCTGGCACCAGCTCCATATGAACACGAAGAGCCTCATCTCCTGGAACTACCTGCGCAAGGACATAGCCCTGGTGCAGAGCTTCAGCATGGAAAAGGTGTGGTAGAATCCTCTGTGCCTGTGCTGTCCAGGCTCACTCACACAGTGCTGGGGGGAAGGGAATGTGAAAAAGGGATGAGCAGAGGCTGCGGGGAGTGGGCAGTCATGTGGGGCAATGGCAAAACCTGGGCTCAGGGGCTCAGCTCAAAATGATTGCAGTTTTTCCCAGTGAAAAGAACATCTGCAGTTTGCACTGAGCTGTAATAGGGATAAGGGATTGTGGACTTAGTGTTTCATTAGGGACAAGCAGTGATGGAGGGGGCTGACGTGTGGGAGCTCGCCTGTTCTGCCCTGAAGAGCAGCCGGGGGTGATGGAGCTGGGGGGGTCGGATTCGGTGACTGCAGGGTGTGATCCCGTGGTGGATGTGCTGCCTGTGCTGTTGCAGCTCCGCTCCCTGGCGCAGGGGGAGTGCCAGCAGGCGCTGAGGAGCCTCCAGGCGCACTACGAGGACTTCCTGCAGGACAGCCGCGACTCGGAGCTCTTCTCAGTGTCGGACCGCCTGCGCCTGGAGGAAGAAGTGGAGTCCTCCAAGGAACACATCCAGCAGCTGCTGGAGTCCATGGAGAACGGTGAGCTCCGCAGGGCTGATGGATTAACCAGGAGCTGTGCTGACTAATAAACAAAGGATTTATGGGACAGCTTCATTTTCTCATCTGTCTTGAGCTGGATGGTTTTGTGAACAGCTGTTCTACTTCTTCCTCCGTCCGTTCAAATATTCGGCCTTTGTCCAGCAGTGTTCCCGCAGCACAGAATTGGCTTTGCAGCTCCAGGTTAATGCGGAACCCTCTTCCCCTAACGCTGCCCGAGTCAGATTAGGTGTTGGTTGGGATGTGTCCTTCCTGAGTTCAGTCTTGTAACAAAGAGGATGTGGCAGCCACAGTCCCACTGCTCAGAGCTGAGTCCTGCTGGGGGTCACAGAGGGGTGCCCTGTGTCTGGACCTGTCCTCAACTCCATTTCAATGAGAAGATCTGATTCTTGTTTTCCACCTGAGCAAAGACCCCAGCACTGCGTTGCCATGTGGTGGGTACTGAGTGGGGCTGTGAGCTCTTCTGCTTTGTCCCCAATTTGCAGAAGACAAGGACGAGACCGTTGCCAGGACGTATCTCTCTGAACTGCAGAACATCCGCCTGCGCCTGGAGGAGTGTGAGCAGAGACTCGTGAGCCGCCTGCAGTGCCCCAGCAGCACCCGAGCGGACGGTGACAGCATCCAGGAGAACACCATCCGCATCGCAGAGCAGGAGGTCGGTCCGGGTGGGAGGCAGTGGCTGCTGCTGCCCGCAGTGCGATGGCTGTAACCTCTCTGTGCTGAACGTGTGCCAGTGGGTGCAGGGGGGATTCCATGCCTACAAAAAGCCGAGTGGGCTTCCTGCCCCGTCTCATCCCGTCCCCTTCACCGCCAGCTTTCCTCTGCCTGCTAGGCGCTCCTCTCACCCTCGCTCCTTCCTCCCGCAGCGGATGCAGGAGGACCTGCAGTGCCTCAAGTCCGACCTGCGCTGCGTTTCGGAGCGCTGCTACAGCTTCCTCAACAAAGCGCCCGCGGGCCCCAGCACGCCGCGCCTGCGGTCTGAGCTCGACCTGGTGCTCAGCAGGATGGACCACACGCACGGGCTGTCCTCTGTTTACCTGGACAAGTGAGTGGGACCCGCCCTGCTCCTGGGCACCCCTCTGTGTGTGATTCTGCTCCTTCTGGTCCTCTAACACAACCCTTTGTGCTGTGACACGGGGCACAAACACCTCACGGCTGTGGGGACCTGCCAAACGTGGACATCATTGTGCCTCTCCTCTCTGACTGTCCAGGCTGAAGACGGTTGATGTCATCATTCGTAACACCCAGGGAGCAGAGTCTCTGGTGAAGGGATATGAAGTGAAGCTGAGCCAGGAGGAGGCTGTCCCGGCCGACCTGACAGCAATTCAGACACACAGAAGTGCCCTGCAGGTTGGTGCTGCTCACTTCAAAGAGCACACAGGGATGCTTTGGTGTCTGGAGCAGCGTCCTCCCCTTTCTGTGCTGAATTTACATTGTGTGCTGTTTTTCCTGTCCAAAATAGCTACCGGGAGGGTTTTGTCCCCCTTCTTTCTCTGTAAAGATAAAGGAGCAGCCATGGCCTTGTGCTTCCACTTGTAGGGCACTTGCTGATGAATGCCAACATCTTAGCAGCTGCATGTCCTGCTGCACTAGGACAGGGGCTGCTGAGCCAACCAGACTCGTTCCAGGCTGGGAATGTGCTCCCTCCTGTTGGCATCTCCCAGGTCTGCAGTCAGCCCGCAGACACCGCAGGCGGTGCAGCCAGGAGGACGAGCACCTTTGCTGGCTTTGCAGCTGCAGGATGGAGAGGCTGTGTGATTTGATGGCAGCCTTAGGTCTGTGCTGTGCTTTCTGCGACGTTAAACCTGAGCTGCCTCGTGTTGTTTTTGAAGCAATGGCTCGGGGAAGTGAAGGACAAGAACTCGGTGTTCTCCGTGCTAGAGGAAGAGATGGCGAAGGCGAAGGCAGTGGGAGAGCAGCTGTACCAGCTGAGACAGGAGCGCAGCATCGACCTCGAGCGCTACCAGGAGAAGGGGAGCCAGCTGTGGGACCGCTGGCAGAGAGCCTGCGCCCAGATCGAGACCCGGTGAGAAACCTCCCAGCTCCATTCCCAGATCTGCTTTCATGCTTCAGCTGGGAGCTTGTGCCGGGCTCCTTCATCCCGTGGGAGTCCCCGGGGTGACTGCGGTACCGCTCTGACCTGTGGTGGGATTTCACCCCTCTGGTCTCCATTCTTCTTTCAGCCACACAGAGCTGGAGAGCATCCAGGAGGTGCTGAGCGAGTACCGCCAGTGCCACGGGGCCCTCATCCGATGGATCGAGGAGATCACGGCGCAGCAGGAGCTGATGAAACCCGGGCAGGCGGAGGACAGCCGGGTGCTGTCAGAGCAGCTGAGCCAGCAAACGGTGAGACGGGAGCGTGCGCACCGCCCTGACCACGTCTTCTTTTGCTAACATCCCTTCTTCTTGGAGCTTGAGAGCATGCATGCTGTAAGGCTGGCAGGGAGGCAGGGGAACTCCTTACCTTGAGGTTGGAATGGGCTGTGCGTGAGTCTCTAAGGCTTCACCAAAGAGGGAAAAGATGGAAGCTGAAGTTTGGGGCATTTCACCTGCAGTAGCCGTCCTGACAATCGTTTTTTGCTCTGAATTTTTTTGAAGGCTTTGGCTGCAGAAATTGAGAAAAACCAAGCCAAACTGGACCAGTGTCAGAAGTTCTCACAGCAGTACTCAGCTGCTGTCAAGGTACGGGCCCTTCCTGAACACAGGGCACGGCTGGTGGGGCACAGACAGCTCCAGGGCAGCTCCTGCTCTGAACCTCCTGCTCAGCAGATAGCTGACTGTGCAGGCAAGGCAGGAGCTGGAGACCTGAGGGTGTGAGAGAGGTGGCTGAGCACCCTTCCCCCCACCCGGCTGTGTTTGCAGGACTACGAGCTGCAGCTCATGACGTACCGCGCATTTGTGGAGTCGCAGCAGAAGTCCCCCATGAAGCGCCGGCGGATGCTGTCCTCCTCGGACGCCATCACACAGGAGGTAGGGACACGTCTGTGCCCCACGGGAGGGAGCATTGTGGGGCTGGGGGGGCTCTTCCACTCCATCTGACGGCCCAGCAGCCTCTGAAATGAGCTCCTTTCTGCTGAACTCGATGGATAAATAGTTTCCACCCTCGCTGCTTTTTCCAATAGCCACAGAGGATGGCTTAGTGTCTGAGCACCAGGTATTAAATACCTGGACTGCTGGGAACCCCTGGGCCGAGTGCTGCGGGGTCGGCTCAGCCCTTCAGCCCAGTGAGGTAAATAACTGGAGCACCATGCAGGATTACTGTGTGCATCTTTGGGATGAGACCTTTAGAGGCCCTGTCTGCTCCGTGTGGATATTAGAGATCCCAGCAGCCCTCTTTGTAAGAGCTGAGCACCTACCCGTGTCCTTGACCGGGGTCTCCCCTTGGCTCCAGTGCTGTGCAGCATGCAGTGCGTGGCCACGTCCCTCCCCTGCGGCGCTGCTGCCGCCAGTGGGGCCGTACTGGGGATCCTTCCAGGGAGGAGATGCTGCACTGTGTCATGTGCTGTGAAGTGCTCTGCACTGCTCTGCTGGCTGTGACTGATGTGCCCCAGTTCTCCTCCTCTCCCTTTGCAGTTCATGGATTTGCGGACGCGGTACACAGCTCTGGTGACTCTGACCACGCAGCACGTCAAGTACATCAGCGATGCCCTGCGGCGGCTGGAGGAGGAGGAGGTGAGGGCATTGCGTGGGGCTGAGCCGCATTCACAGCACCCAGTCTCGCTTCCTAGCAGCCGAGGGGGGCTGCTCTGCTTCTCTAACATCTGCCCTCAGCTTTCAGTTCCGTGTTCAGGTTGTGTCTTGGGTGCTGCTCCTGAGAAATCCGGGACCTCTTTGGCACAGTTTTCTTCTTTCTCCTCGATTTGCAGAAAGTGGTGGAGGAGGAGAGGCAGGAGCACGTGGACAAGGTGAAGGAGCTCCTGGGTTGGGCTGTGGGCCTGAAGCAGAGCGTGCAAGGCAGAGCAGCTGCTGCTCGGAGCAGGGAGCTGGGCGACATTGAAAGGTCCATCTCAGAGCAGCAGGTGAGCAGGGACCTCCTGGGCCCACCTCCAACCCACACGTTACATGTCCCCTGTCCTCTTGGTGTCACTCTGCTTCCAGGAGAGCAGTCCTCCCTCTCATGGTCACAAACCCTGAGACTTTCTATGAAATGAAGGGTGTGGGGAGCCACGCGGCTGTTTCTCCATGGCTGAATTTCCTTCTGCTTTTTCAACAGGCCCTCAATGAGGAGCTGGCTGCAAAGAAGGAACAGGTCTCTGAGGCCATCAAAACGTCACAAATCTTCCTGGCAAAGCACAACCACAAGTGAGTGCAGCCCGAGGATGGGGCAGGCGGGGGAGCTGAGTTACGTGGGGGTGGGAGCTGGTGGCCTGGCATCCACAGAGTCCAGTGCCCAATTTCCATTGGAAACAATGACAGCTACACAGCAAAGGGCCATTTTTCTCATCTGCAACAACAGCTACAAAATATGAGACATGTTTATACTGCTGGGACAATATGAATACACTACAGTGGTGATCTAACCCCATACAGTTTGAGGTTTGGTTGTCGCAGTGCCAGTCAGCCTTGGCCAAGCACAGACACTGTCCCTGCAAGAGTGGGGCAGTGGGAAGAGGGGACCCGTGGTGGATTTGGCCTTTCCCTTCAGGAGAGGATTGTGCCCATTCTCTGGAGCTGGGAGATGCTTTGTGGAGCTCCCCTGAGAGATTTCCTGTTCCCTTGCAGACTTTCCCATCAGGAGAAGGATCAGATTTCTGCTCAGATTGCTGCACTGAAGGACACGTACCAGGCACTCTGCAGTGACTCCACGGAGCAGCTCCAGCAGCTGCAGAGCCAGCTGGCTCAGGAGACGGAGCACAAGGTACTGAAAAAGGGGCTGACAAAGGTTTTGCTTGGTTGTGTCACATGGCTTCCAACCCACTGGCACGTGGTTGCCCTATTCTGTCCAGGCCTCACCTGGGGGCTGGGCTGGTGGCTGGTGGCCCTGCAGGAGCCCTGGCCCAGCTCACTGGAGGTTGTCCTTTGCAATACTTTCAGTCAGAGCTTGAAAAAGGTTGGCTTGCTCACATGGTGGGCAAAGAGGTAAAGTCCCCTGGCAGTCTGCCTCCTCCACGTAATGCCCTTCTGACCAGGAGGGCCGGAGCTCTCGTGCAGGAGGCACAAGGAGGAGGCTTCCTGCAGAGCACTGCGCAGCCTCACGGCGTGCTGGGGGCTTTGCTGGGGTCGTGGCTGAAGGAAGACCCCCCCAAGAGGAGGGGCTGTGCTGTCCCACCGGCCCCGCAGGGCTGCAGCCTGCTCGGGGCCCCAGTGCTCTGGGCACATCCTTTCTTGCCTCTGTGCCAACTGTCTGCAGTCATTCAGATGTACATGTATGTGTTCTATAAGTGTGTATACATGTGTCGGTGGATATATTTGTGTGTTTGCTTGCTGGCTCCCTGTACCCTGAAGCAGTGACCCGCTCGGGTCTGGTTTTGGTGCTGGGTCAGTGAGTGAAGCCCTGTTCTAGCAGGCCGTGGGCTCAGCTGAGATCCTTACCTCCGGCTGTCCCATAACAATACAGCATCTCCCTTTGACTCGGCCTCCCCAGCACTTGGGCTGTCTCCACGCGAGGCCGTGGGGGCTGGAAGGAGCTGCCAGCAGGAAGGGCACTTGCTCCTTTCCCTCTTTCCCTTTTCCTCCCTCGTGGGCAGGAAAACGGCAGTGCTGTGCAGGCCTTGCCCAGGCCTCGCTGGGCTGCTCCCTGCAGTGGGGCTCAGCTCAGAACAGCTTTCACTCACACCCTCAAAGCCCAGGAAATGAAATGAGGGCGGCACTGGGGCTGTGCCGCAGGTCCTCGGAGCTCGAGGCTGCTGTGTGACAGCCCTGGGTGCATTGCTTCATTGTACAGGGAGCACAAAGGACTCTTAACATTTGCTTGCTGGAAACATCCCACTGTCAGACAGACGTTATAAAGTTAAAAAAGAAAAAAAGAAAAGCCAAGCAGAGCGCGCTGAATTGAGCATGATGTGTCCCTGTACAGTTTGTGTTTCATGTCAACTGTTTTTAAGATTAACTGACATCCTTGCTTACAAGTTTAACTAACCCTCCGGGACTTAAACAAAACACACAGAGGGACAGAGGACGACCTGTGTGGGGGGTTCTTTTTGCAAACAAAACGGTCGCATGCTGGACGCTAACACCAAGCTTTACACTGTGTGTGATACGGCTGAACTGCTCCATAAGGCTCTGTCTTTAACTGCTCCAGGCACACCCTGCAGCTCTGGTAAGTAAAAGCCTTTTACTCCCCTCTTCCCACCTCCTCTTTTACCATTCTCTTTCACCTCTTCTCCTCTGTCCTTCCATGGTTTGTTCATTTCTGAAGGAGCGTGTCCGAGTCTGGCGGTGCTGGTTGGTGTTCCCAGCACACCCACCCCGCTCTGTGCTGGGAGCACTGGGCTGCTCGTAGGGCCAGGGCTGCATCACCTGCACCTGGGGTTCTGTGGTGCTCCTCCCCACCCCAACAGAAATAATGTAGTGCTTGAGTCAGCTCTACACCGGCTGGGAGAAACCTGAAGGTCCCGAGTGCTGTTACTCTGTGCCATTAGTTCTTACCCTCCCTGTGGGGGTACCAGCCAAAAAAGCCCCTCCAGAAATACCGACATCCCCAGCCTGTCACTGACCCCGAGCTGGGACCTACTGCTTGTATTTTTTCCCTTGCCCCCAGGGAGCACAGCGCGGTGCTGGCACAGGGCAGAGCAGTGGGGCGTGCTTGGGGAGCTGCTGTGCACACCGTGGCACAGTGGTGAGCACGAGCTCCACAGTGTTCCCTGGAAGCCTGGCACTGCAGGGCAGGATTTGAGCATGGCAGGAGTCAGGGTGGAAACTGCACTGGAAGAGGATCCCCCTCCCATGAGGGGACATCTGGGGTTATTCTCCTCCGGTAGTGTGAAGTGGGATTCGTGTTGTCTTTCTTTTTTTTAAGCTGGAGTTGTGGAGCAGCTTTGGTGTCTATGTCAGTTTCCTTCCCTGTGGCTCCATGGAGCATTAGGAACTCTTCTGGGTGTTGCTGCTTGCTGCTTTGCTGCATTACTGGTGGTGAATGTTGGAAGCAGTTTGGTGCTGCCCTTGGTGATGGATTTAGCTGAGCATCAAAACTTGCTGGCAGTCTGAAAGCTAGTGAGCGCACCAGTGTGTGTGCTGGGATGCCTTGGAGCTGCACTTCAAACACTGGGGCAGTAGCTTTGGGGCCTCTGAGGGGTTTTTTGGTCCACGCCCGGGTCCTCATGCAGTCTGAGTGCTGATCTTGGTTTGATTTTTGTCCTTCTCTTTCTGTTCTAGGGCAGTGAAGCTGTGGCGGGAGTGATCGATCTTGGCACAGTGGAAATATTCCCTGTCTTTGGTGCCATGCAGAGAGGTCTCATAGATCAGGAGACCGGGCTCGCTCTCTTAGAGGCTCAGGTGATCACATCCGACTTAGTTGTTCCAGAGACCAACGAAAAACTCTCCTTGGAGGAAGGTCTGGCAAGAGACATCATCGACCTCAGGACGTTCCAGGTGCTGCAGGAGCTGAAGGATGCTGTCCAGCAGGTGCTCAGAGTCAGCGAAGGGAGGCAGCTCCTGCCTGCTGCTGCTGCGATGGAGGAGGGGAGGATTAGTGAGAGCACTGGGCTGAAGATTCTTGAGGTCGAACTTGTCACCGGCGGCTTTAAAACCCATCAGGGCAGGATCAGCATGGAGAGGGCTGTGCAAGAGGGGCTCCTTCCTCGCCAGCTTTACTCCAGGCTGCTGTCCCACCTGGAGAGTAACAGGGATTTGATTGACCCTAACACTGCTGAGAAGATCAACCTGTCTGAGCTCATGCAGCGGTGCATCCTCCACCAGGACACGGGACTGAGGTTGCTCCCGGTCAAGCAGTTGGTGGGTGGGATGGTGAGCCTGAAGTCAGGTAGAAAGGTCAGCATCTTCCGTGCTGTCCAGGAAGGGCTGATAGACAGACAGGTGACAGTGAGGCTGCTGGAAGCCCAGCTCTTTGCCGGTGGCATTGTTGACCCCAGGACAGGGCACAGGCTGGCTGTGGACGAGGCTGTGAGACATCATTTAATTGACCAGGACTTGGCATGCACACTTCTAATCCGGCAGCTCCAGACAGGTGGCATCGTTGATACGGTCACAGGAGAGAGGCTGACAGTTGATGAAGCTGTAAGGAAAGAGCTGGTAGCACCACAGGTTGCTTTGGTGATCCTGGAATCCCTCCAGTCCTTCAAGGGGCTCCTGTGGCCGGAGACTGGGGAGCTTGTCCCAGCTGCAGATGCTTTAGAGCAAGGGATCCTGTCTGCAGAGCTGGCTGACAAGATTCTCAGCAAGAGGCAGCTCATTAAGGCTGTCTTTATACCAGAAACCACTGAGGTGTTGTCC
This sequence comes from Oreortyx pictus, assembly GCA_036925125.1. Taxonomy (NCBI): domain Eukaryota; kingdom Metazoa; phylum Chordata; class Aves; order Galliformes; family Odontophoridae; genus Oreortyx; species Oreortyx pictus. The sequence continues at coordinate 399,036 of JAUPFR010000026.1, read as the reverse complement.
TGGAAGAAAGCAGTGGAACATGGCATCCTAGAAGGGGATGTGGCGAAGAAGCTGAAGTCGACGGTGATGCCTGATGTACTGGGCAGCGTGCAGCTGGCCCGTGCTGCAGGCAGGAGCTCCTCCGGAGGGACCCCCGTGGGGCAGAGGGACTCCATGCTGAGGAGTGACGATGAGAGGCTGATGTTCCACTTGATGACCCACAGCTACATCAACATCCACGATGGGCAGAAGCTGCTCTTAGTGGATGGAGAGTTGAGCAACCTCACGAAAGACCTCATCCGAACCCAAGAAAATGGATCCCATGCACTCCCACTGGAAGGGAGTGAGGGCTTTGAAGAGACGAAGGGAGCATCGGCTCTTGAAAGACAGCCTTGCAATGGTGTGGCTGTGCAGCAGCTGGAGCTGCAGCTTGCTCCTCCAAAGGAAGGAATCAGAGAGGTCCTGCCACCCAGAACCACTTTGGAGAACGGGGAGGTGGTGGTGGGGCCGGGAAGGCTCCTGCTGGATGATGCAGGAGTCCAGAGGGTGGAGGAGAGAGGTCAGGTTTGTACCGAACAGGCTACCACCCAAAGTGATGCTGAATCTGGGAGAGAGCAAACAGCTGCCACAAGCACGGAGAAGCACCAGGTAAAATTATCCATGCCAGGACGTCCCATCGGATTTAGAGAAACAGAGGAAATGATCATTGAAGCAGAAGAGTCCAAACCCACTGCGACAGATGGAGTGGAAGGCATCAAAGATCAGAAGAGGGCGTTGGAAATAGGGGCAGGCGTTGTGAAAAGCGAAAGCCGTTTGGTGGTGCACATCTGTGAAAGCAGAGAGAGACTGGAAGTCGTGGCAGGGAGACCTCAGGATGCAGAGGAACCTGAATTTGAGGGAGAAGGTGTCAGAGGGATTCACTTGCTGAAGCAGGAGACGCTCCAGAACGGTGCGCTGGGAAGAGGGCATGCCGCACTCACTGGGACTGCAGGGGCTGAGCAAGTGGAGACCTACACTGAAAATATTGAGAGCGTATTGCACGTGGAAAAGGGAGAGGGGGAAGAAGTGCTGGGTGATGAGAGCGTCGGTGGGGCGGCCGTGCCTCAGTCCCCGGAGCAGGATGAGGAGGATGAGCTGGAAGTGCTGCACGCGCAGCTCCGGAGCGGCGGCATCGTCTGTGAGCAGATGGGCAGAACTCTCCTCCTGAATGACGCCGTGGGCTGCGGCACGGTGCCTGGCCACACGGCCGTCAGGCTGATGGAGAAAATGAAGATGTTCAGTGGCTTCTTTGACTCTCACACACGTGAGCCTTTAACCACCAAGGACGTCATCGAAGAAGGTCTGATGGATGAGAAGCTACTCCAGAAGGTGCTCAATTCGGACAAAGCCATCAGTGGTGTTCTGGACCCGGGCAATAACTTCGTGTACTCCATCAAGGATGCTGCTGCCATTGGCCTTCTGGACAAGGAGACAGCGCTGAGGCTGCTGGAGGGGCAGGTGGTCACTGGAGGGATCATTGATCTGAAGCGTGGCAAAAAAGTGTCGGTCACTTTGGCTTCAAACCTCGGCCTCATCGAGCCAGCGAGTCAGAAGGAGCTGGTCAAGCTGGAGAAGGCTTCCAAAGGGAAGAGCACGGATGCAGCCACCAGGCAGAAGCTCCTTCGCTTGCAGGCTGAGACCAGTGGGATTGTGGATCCCAAAAGCAAGCAGCCACTGACTGTTGCACAGTCTGTTGAAAGAGGGCTCCTTGAGAGGGAGGAGGCGTTTGAGCTGTTGGCGAGGCAGATTGCTGCTGGAGGGATTCTGCACCACGAGTCGGGAATGCGGCTCTCGGTCAGCGACGCCATGAGACACAATCTGATCCATGGAGATCTGTGCAACGAACTCATGAAGGCTGAAGGGGTGTGCCTGCGGGAATGCACTCACCCAGAGACAAAGGAGAAGCTGCCCTTGTCCCAGGCGGTGGCCGCAGGGGTTGTGAGTCCGGAATTCCAGAGGAAAGTGCAGGAAATCCAGGCTGGGGCTGGGAGCGTTATCGATCCCATTTCTGGGCAGAGAATGGCGCTCAGCCGGGCAACGCAGGAGGGGCTGCTGCCCCGGGACGTGGTGGAGGAAGCCCTGTCCTCCCCGGAGCTCAAACACGGCATCGTAGACCCCGAGAGCTGCGTGGTCGTGCCCTACGCCGAGTTGGTGAAGAAGTGCAGGATTGACGTTGAGTCTGGGCAGAGGTACCTGGAGGTGCATCCCTTCAGAGCCATGCGGGACGAGGTGTCGGGGAGGGGGCTGACGTGTGCCGAGGCGCTGCGGCTGGGGAGGGCCGACCCCCTGCCCACACTGCGGCTGCTGCAGGGCCAGGCCGACAGCGGGGGCTTTGTGGAGGGGGCTGTCAGCAGCAGGCTGTCCCTGCAGGCCGCTCTGCAGCGGGGGCTGCTGGACGAGGGGATGGCCGTGGTCATCGGCAGCAGGCAGCTGAGGGCCGGGGGAATTGTGGATGCTAGCAGTGGGAAGAGATTGGCGTTGGAGGAAGCTGTTGAAAAGGGACTGATTGGCCAAAGGTTGGCTGCTGCTCTTCAGGAGGCGCAGATGTCAGAAGAGAGCTATGGCTCGGAGGTCCTCACAGCAGGTAAACCCCACTTTTCCCAGGAAAAGAAGGAAAAAGTTTCCCCGAAAGAGGAAGGTGTGGTCCTACATAGCAGTGATACTACATCCAATGGCACGGAGCACAGAGCCAGGTCCAAAGCTGTGAGCTCCCCAGCAAAAGGAGGGAAACCAAAGCTGATCCCTCCAGAGACTTTGGGGGAGGGTGTGAAAGAGCAGCAAGAAATGAGTGAAACAATTCGAGGATACCCCTCAGCACTGCGTGCAGCATCTCTGTCGGTAGAGGTGGTGATGAAGGCGATGGGGACTGCAGAAAGCAGCTCCTATACACCAGCAGTGTGGGGGAAGGGGGCAGGAGGGGAAGCAGCAGAGCTGGGGACAGCGAAAGGAGTGGGACTGGAGGAAGAGCTTCACAGCGCTGAGGACAGCAAGGAGAGGAGGAAAGGGTTTGTAAGTGTGGATGTAGCTCTGGCAGAAGGTGCAGCGGTGGCTTCTGAGCAAGGGGAGAGGGTGGGCAGCTGGGAGCAGGGTGCACAGGTAACCCCCAGGGAATCTGTGGGTCTGGAAAAGGAGGAGTTGGGTCCTACAACACCCAGAGAAACCCCTGAGGCCAATGTCCCTCTGAAGTCTGCAAGAGACAAGCCTGCAGACAGGAGAGCTGTGGGAGAAACCCCCACACTGGAGAGAGAAGGACTGCGTGTTCAGGAAGGAATGAGTGAAACTGAGCTCAAACCTGCCCAGAAACAAAAAAGCAAGAAGAGGAGAACAAAGCAGACTGGTGTCTCAGGAGACAGCGCTCAGATGGAGAAACCTTCTGTAGAAAAGCAGTCCCTTCCCATTCCAATATCCAGAGAGATTCCAGGGAAAGAGGAGGACTTCGTCTCAAGTGCTCCAGAACCAAAGCCTGAGGCCGCCACCAAGGAGCTTGCTGCTGAGTGGGCAGGAGTTGCGGCTGAGCAGAAGCAGATGGAGAGCAGCAGGGATGGAAAAGCAAAGCCAATGTCTGGGAGACATGCAGCAGAGCTCACGGGGGTCCACGTGCTCCCCACTCCCCCAGGACCAGGGGACGCAGCAGCAGTGCTGACAGCTGCAGTCAGAGAGGGTTCCCATTCCTCTGCGGAGCTTAAGCTGGAGGGGACCCTGAGCCAGGAGGGGGCTGAAGTGGAAACCACCAGTGATGCACTTGCTGCCGTCAGCGAAAAATCAGATGAGTTAATCATCAGAGAGGAACCCACAGAAGTTCAGGGCTCCTGCACAGCCCCCCCGGGGCTGGGAGCTGACGTCCTGCAGCAGAGGGCAGCAGCCGTGAGCATGGGCCGAGCTGCTGTGCCTGCTGCACCCCGGGGAGAAGCAGAGCAGGAGAAGCCACGGCAGCCGGGTCCTGGCGATCGGGGGCTGCTCCTGCCAGTCATCGTGGAGGGAGAGCTGCTGGAAACCTCGAGCGACGCTGCCAGACCTGCCCAGGTACAGTACTGTGTGCTGTTTCAGCGCTGGTTCTGCATGATTTGTGTATGATTTGCTCCTGGTGCTCAGCACGGAGGAAGGACGGCTGTGGCTTGATCGTACAGCATCAGCTGCAGTGGGTTTGGCAAACAACGCAGTGATGCGTGGCTCAAATCACTTCGTCATGGCTTCTTTTTGCTGGAGCATTACTAACAAATGATTAATAAGCAGGACCTTTTTTTGGCACTTCTACTGTAACACAATAGATCTCTTGCCATTTCTGAGCTTGTGTTGGAAAAAGAGCTGTGTTTTCTTTTTCCTGTAGTCGGTCTTGGAGATAAGGCCAGCGAGTGGAAAGTCCCTGAAATGGAAATCTGTCGAGGGATTTCTTCTTTTAAAAGCCACATTTAACCATCCGTGTTCTCTTCTCTCTAAATCTGAGCTTTTGTTTCACCGTTGGGTTCTGCAGATCAAGTTCAGCAAGAAGATGTGCCTGGAGCACGACGAGAAGCTCATCTCCTATCTCTCCATGCTGCGAGACATTGAGATGAGAATTGAGCGGGTGCAGCCAGCAGAGCAGAACCTGGATGCACTGCAGACTCTGCTGCAGCAGGCAGAGGTGAGCACGGCCCCAGCATCTGTGTGCAGACCCCATCCCTCCACGCTCCGACGCTCCCTGAGCGTGGCTGAAATTGATTTCCCACCCTGGAGCGAGGCAGTGCTGTGCTGGGGCTGCACGAAGGGGTCGGTTGCAATGAATCCTTCCAGCAGACGCGTGCAGAGTTTGGAGCTGGTCCTCCAAAACCTCTGCAGTGCCGTCAGTGTTGGCAGTGGGAGGGTGAAGTCAGCATATGGGAGCCGTAACGGTGCTGCCTTGCCCCAGGCCCTGGGCTCCGAGCTGCGGGAGCTCAGCTTCCCCGTGAATCAGGAGTTGGACGCCGTGAAGCGAATCGTGGCCAACCCGCCTGAGGAAGTCCCCGAGCAACTGCTGAGGGCTTTGGAGAAGGATGCCAAGAACCTCCAGAAGTCTCTGAGCTCCGCAAATGATATCCTGCAGTCCCGGCTGCAGAACCTTCGTGGTGCAGCAGAGACCCAAAAGGTGGAGCCATGGCCGTCCCTGCTGCCTCCCACCCCACTGCCCTGCCCGGCCGGGGGGTCTGCCCTCCCCCGGTGTTCCTGCTCCCTGTGTAAGTGGAGCACTTGTGTGTTTCAGGCTGAAATCACAGCACACCATGAGACCCTGCAGGGGAGGCTGCAGGAGCTGCTGTGCTGGGTGTCGAGCACGGTGCGGGCGCTGGACAGCAGTGATTTCCAGCACGCAGCGGACGCGGGCAGCCTGAGTCGCTGCCTCCAACGCTATCAGGTAACCATGGCGATGCCCCCAATCCTCCCCATGGATGAGGTTGTTGTTCTCAGTGTGGAGGAGAAGCTGTCAATCCTGCTTCCCTCCTGCAGCCTCGGTGGGTTTGCCATTATCCTTCATCACAGAAGGAGCAGAGATGCTGTTTGCTCCAAAGTGATTTGTTTACACAAAGCGTGAACGATCATCCGCTTTGGCCATTTGGGGGACGATTGCAAATGTGTGCTGTGGAAGCGGAGAGGTCCGTGGGATTCCCGTGAGGCTGAGAGCTGCTGCCTCGGGGGGCCCTGGGAGCCCCCCTGTCTCCTCACACCTCCCTGCTCCCACCAGTGCTGTGAGGGCCCCATCCACAGCCATTCATCGGGCAGCGATAGCTCTCGAGTTCTGGTCAGCTCAGCATCCCCTGCGTGCTGGAGGCTGAAACCAAGGGGCTGAAGGCTGCGTGCTGGGTGGGGCTGCCTCACAAGCCCTTCTCTTCCCTGCAGGAGCTGAGTGAGCCCCTCGCTGCCACCAAGGCTCAGCTCGACGCCACCGCCTTCGACATTCAGTTCCTGATCTCAGAGCACGCCCAGGACCTGAGCCCCCAGCAGAGCAGGCAGCTGCTGCGCCTGCTCCACGAGCTGCAGAAAGCCTTCCAGGAACTGGCGGGGCGTGTGACGGCGCAGGTGGAGGTGCTGCAGGTCTGTCTCCAGCAAGCGGAGCAGACGGATCAGGTGAAGGTTGTGGGACGGCTGCTTCCCGGCTGCAGTTTGCTCTCTGAAGCGCTTTCCGGCCGCAGGAGCGTGCGCTCAGCCCCTCCACGTTTGGGATGTCACGTGCATGCCACTCACGGTTTATGACTTCCCACTGCACATCGTGAGCTTCCTCTAAAGTCTGTCTTCTTCCTGCCATGTAGCTCCCAGGTGGAAAGTTGCTTCCGTGCAGAGGGCTGAGCCCTGCCCGAGGTGTGGGCAGCACGGTCCTCTGCTGCTGTTGTATGTTGGGCCTGGGGGGACAAGCCCTGGTCTCTGTGAGTCCTCCAGGAAACCCCCGTGTGTAGCTGACACCACAGCCGTGTCCTCGTGTCCTTTGTCCATGCACAAGAGACATTTTGCTGACCTAGAGAAACAGCTGCTGATGCAGCAAGGCAGCCTGCAGCTGCAAAAGAAAGTCCTCATGCCCTGCTGCAATCCAGCAGCACCCATCACTGCATGGATCCTCTGTTCAAGGCAGTATTAAGTGGTTTTATTAACAGTTGCTTTCTGTAACTCTTGCCTGTCCCATCTGGAGTGTGTGTGTGTATTAACCAGTTTGCTTTGCTTTTTCAGATTGAGTGTGCGCCCATCCTAACCCAGGAAGAACTCGCTTTGCAGCGGAAGAGCTCTTAAGAAGGCTCTTTTAATTTGCTTCTGTTGTTTATCTTATGACTGTGAGACACAAGCACAGTGTTTTGCACACGTTTGTACATCACCTTGCTGACATGCCCAGTGAAACACAAACCTTCACCTCCCCTGGGGAAGGGAAACGGTGCAGGGACTCTGAGGCCACATCATGCTCAATTGCTCAAACAGGCGCTGCTGTTGTTCTCTGGCAGCAGAATGTGGGAGCTGGGACAGCTGCAGAAATGCTTCCTCTCTCCTGGGCTCCCTCTCCAACCCCACGTCCAGAAGCCAGCCCTGGCCCTGGGTTGGCTGGGGCTCTGCGGTGGTGCTGCCCACTGCCAGGTTGTTACCTCTCCCTGTCTGAGTTTCTGGTGCAGTTTTCCTGTTCAGAACATTAAATGGAAAAGGCACAGAAACGGTGCTCTCCAAGTGAGGGCTGTGTAAACTGGAGCTGGATGGGGTTCTTACAAAGCAAAACAAGAGACACCTGCTTGAATGGCGGCAGATGTGCACTGCAGTCCCCCAGCACTGTGCTGGGCTTCGGCCCCATTCCTGCAGCGTGTGAACGTGAGAGGGGGAGAGAGCCCAGGGAGAACTGCTGAAGCCCATTTCTGCGCTGCATCCCCTCCAGGAAGGTGCTCCAGCTGTAACCTCCTGCCTTGCTTTTCAGCCGTGCGCACAGCAAGGCGCAGCCCCGATACTAATGTCCCTCTCCCCCTCTGCTCTGACCGCAGACGCTGCAGGAGCAGCAGGCAGCCCGTGCTCAGAACCTGGCTGAGCTCAGCTCCTGGCTGGCGGCGGCCGAGGACACACTGGAGGAGCAGCAGCGAGCAGCCAGCCAAGGAGACCTGCCCACCCTGCAGCAGAGACAAAGCGATGTGAAGGTCAGTGCTTTGAAACAGGAGGCTGGGAAGGTTGGTGCTGCCTTGGGAGTGCATGGAGCCTGATGGGATCCTGCTGTTGTCTGCCCAGGAGCTGCAGAGGAGCATGCACAGCCGGGCCGCCTCCTTTGCCAGCGTCCTGAAAAGCACAGAGGAGTTTTTGGAGGAGAACAAGGCAAAGATGGAGCCCGGGGAGCTGGCAGTACTGCAGGAGAAGCTTCAGCATGCAAAGGAGCAGTACCAGTCCCTGCAGGAGAGGACAGAGATGGCCCAGAAGGAGCTGGAAAGTGCTGTGACTGCTGCAGTGCAGCAGGAGACCGAAAAGGTAAAGTGTGAGGAGCTGCAGCCCTGTGCCTGGCAGAGGGCAGTGAGGGCTGCTCGGGGGAAGCAGTCTCATTCGAGGCCCTGAATGAGTCAAGTCCTGCACAGCTCTCACTGCCCTCGCACTGTCCCAGCTGTAGTGGAAGTGGGGTCACAAAGCATCCTCGGTTGAGCCTTACTGTGGGTGCTGGGCACCTCTGAGTGCTGGTGAGATGTGTCCACAGCCCTCTAGGTGGGGGCTGCCCGTGGCCCCGCGTTGCATTGGGGTGAGCAGCAGCACTTTGCTGCACATGGATTAAAGGGATCGTTCTTAACCCAGAACCTTTGTGATTTCAGGTGAAAGCTGCCGAAGAGCTGCAGGAGAACAGCAGTAAGATTGATGCTCTCCTGAGCTGGGTGGCATCACTGGAGCAGAAGGGAGAGCTCCCACAGTACAGACCGCACCCTGCTGAGCAAGCTGGGAAGGGTGCAGGAGATGTCCCTGATGGGCGCCTGGTGGGAGCAGCCAGCACTGCTGAGAGCCTGGATGAGCAGTATGAGGGGCTGAAGGTCAGGGCTGATGCCTCATCCCCCCAAAAGCTTCCCACCTGTGGTGCATCTGGGTTGGGTGATGGATGGGTCTGGCCTCCAGAGCACTCACTCAGGTGGTTTTCTCTATGGAGAACTCCTGGGAAGTCCCTGCCTGACCTGAAGGGCACATGGTGGGAGTTAGTGGGGCTGGCACAGTATGGGTAATGAGAGAACAGTGCCCTTCATGAGCAGGGGTTACATCTGTGCCCCACCTTGTTCGCACCGCAGCAGCGTGCAGGGCTCAGCCCTACACCATCCATCCATGTGTGCTGAGGGAGTTTGGGTACAGTGCCCTTGGTCAGCGGTGTCACCGCTGTGCTCTGGTCGCTGTGTTCCAGGCCCGGCACCAGGAGCTGCTGTCCCAGCAGCAGGACGTCATCCTGGCGACGCAGGCAGCGCAGGCGTTCCTGGACAAGCAGGGCTGCAGCCTCCCCGGGGAGGAGCGTGCCCGGCTGCAGGGCGGGCTGGCGGAGCTGAAGGAGCGCTACGCGGCCGCGCTGTCGCGTTCCGAGGTGCAGCTGAAGCATGTGCAGCTGCTGCGGGATGAGCTGCACAAGTTCTTGCGGGACCACGGGGAGTTGGAGGCGTGGCTGAAGCAAGCAGAGCACGACCTGGAGGGGATGTGCAAAGGGGACGGCGATCCTGCGTCCCTCCGGCAGCTGCTGCTGCGGCAGAGCAGCTTCTGTGAAGATGTCATTTCCCACAAAGGGGACCTGCGCTTCGTCACCATGTCAGGTCAGAAGGTGCTGGATGCTGAGGGAGCTGCTGGTGATGCGGGGTCGTCCGGGAGCGTGGTGAGGAGCAGGCTGGAGGATGCGAGCCAGCGCTACGCTGCGCTGCACTCCAAGGTAGCGGAGGGCTTTGCAGACCCCGGGATTCCTGGGCATTCTCAGCTTGCTCTCATCTCATGTGCATCCTCCTGTTGCGTCTCTTTGCTCCCTTGCAGTGCACCAAGCTCGGCTCCCACCTGAGCACTCTGCTGGACCACTACCAGCAGTTCCAGGAGGTGGCAGAGTCTCTCCGGACATGGCTGGAGGACAGCGAAGCTGCGGTGGGGAAGCTGCTCTCAGAGAGCATTTCTTCAGATCCCAAAGCCCTGCAGGAGCAGCTCGCCAGCGCTGGGGTGCGTGGGGCTCGGCTCATCTCCTGGGGGAATGCTGGAGTGTGTCCAGAGCCACTGCTCTGCAGCCTCAGTGCTGGAGCTCCAGCAATCTCGTGTTGCTGTTTGGGTGCAGCGCTGTCCCTGTGAGCTCAGCAGACACTCCAGGTTGGAGCTGGGCTGTTCTGGGAGGAGCTGAGCACGAGGGGCTGCAGGGGATGTCCCAGTGGGATGTAGGGGGGGAATTTCCCCTTTGTGAGTGCCGCCCGAGCAGCCTGACCCACCGCCAGGGTCAGCCCTGCCTGCAGCCTCCCAACCTACATGTTTGAGCTGGAGGATTTTTGATTCCCCTAACAGGGATCCTCAGGGTTTAAATGGAGCGTCACGCTCCCCCATGGGTGAGGGTCTCTTATGTGTGGCTGACTGCTGACTCTGTCTTGTGCCAAAACAGCAGCTGCAGGGAAACCTCGCTGAGCATCAGGTGCCAGTGGAGAAGCTCCAGAAAGCAGCTCGGTCTCTGCTGGAGGTGCAAGGAGAGCCAGCCCCAGACCACGGGCACATTCGGGAAACAACAGGTACTGCAGGAGGGAGCAGCTGCTGGTGTGGCAGGGATGGATGGGGACAGAAAACCAATGAGGGGGGATGATCCATGACGTCTGGGGGACATAGGGCAAAGGTGGAGGCACAGTGAGGGGGGTGTGAGGTCAGCAGGAGCCCGGTGCTGTGCTCTCTGGACACTCAGTGGGAAGCTCTGTGCCATTTACTCCTCCTGCTGATCTCTGCAGACGCCATTGTGAGCCGCTTCCAGAGCCTCTCCCAGCAGATGGCCGAGCGCTCCGACCTGCTGCAGAAATCCATTGCGCAGTCCCAGAGCGTCCAGGAGAGCCTGGAGAGCCTCCTGCACTCAGTAGCTGATATCGAGAGGAGCCTGAGCGCAGAGCAGCCGGGCACGCTCTCCTCCGCCGCCATCCAGGACTCGCTGTCCACCAGCGCGGTAAGGCTGCCTCAAATCACACAGCACAGCATGGTTGTGTTGGAGGGGACCTGAGAGCCCTTCCAGTCCCAACCCCTGCCGTGTGCTGGTTGCCCCCAGCAGCTCAGGCTGCCCCTCCGTGGCCTCAAACAACTCCAGGGATGGGGCACCCACAGACGCGTGCTGCTGTTCCACGGGGCAGCGCAGCCTCTCTGTGCCTGCTCGGTTGTGCTTCCTAACGGGGCATCCTGTGTGTGTGTGCTCCCACCAGAAGCTCAAGCAGGACATCGCCCGGCAGAGGAGCTGCCTGGAGGCCACCCGCGAGATGGTGACGCGCTTTGCAGAGACAGCGGACGGCAGCACGGCCGCTGCCCTGCAGGGAAAGCTGGCGGAGGTGGCCGAGCGCTTCGGGAGGCTGTGTCAGCAGCAGCAGGAGAAGGAGGAGGTGCTGAAGGGTCTCCTGCCCAAGGTGGAGCAGTACGAGCAGCTCTCGGAGAAGCTGCAGCAGTTCACGGAGAGCAGAGCGCGGATGCTGGCGTCGGGGAACCAGCCGGAGCGGGACATCGCCCGCTTCTCCCAGCACCTCCAGGTGAGCTGTGCCCTCCCCGCCCGGCAGAGGAGTGGGTCCTGCCCCGCAGGGCTCCGGGGTCACATCCTGCACACACTGCTCCCGGGCCACAGGAACCTGGTGCTCGAGGAAGGGAGTGAGGCTGGAGCTGCTGAGTCTGTTTGCAGCAGTGAGAGATGGGAATGGCATTTCCCTGGAGCCAGCCCAATCTGCTGACGGGATCTGTCTCTCAGGGACCGATCCAAATATAGTGAGGCTTTACCAATTAAAGCCTCCATAGGTTAATAAGCAAAACACCCAAGTGTTGGCAGCAAGTGCAGCACAGGATGTGACACAGCAGTGAGGCCTGGTGGACAGCAGTGCCTGTGCAGATTCTTCACTCAGGTTCCCTCCAAGTGCTGTCCTATGGGGCACAGCTTGCCCACAGCCCAAGAAAAGCTCCTGCTGATGGAAAACCAGATGCTCATGCTGTGCTGGGTTGGGGTTGGCCCAATCTGAGTTTCCCAGTCACATTCACTGGGTGACCTTAAACCAGCACCAGAGAAAGGGCAAGGATTTGCTCCTGCAGCTGGTTGGGGGATGTTCTGAACTAGAGCTTCAGGAGCAATGTCGTGAGCCCTGTCTGGCACTGCTGCAGTGCATGGTGCTACCTGCAGAGAGTCTGCTGCTCACCGGGGCATAGGGCCGTCTCCTTCGTCCCCCTGCCCTAATCCACTGGGGGCACGGCCAGCACTGTCCTTTGCTCTTGGCAGGAGCTGAACGTGGAGATGGGGCAGCACCAGGAGGACCTGGCTGCCTTGGAGCAGCTGGCTGTGGAGCTCAGTGCCTGTGGCTTCGTGCCCGGCACCGCTGCGCAGCAGGAGAAGCTGCAGAGCCTGAAGGAGGAGTTCCTGCAGCTGCAGAAGGTGGCAAAGGAGAGGTGAGCCCCAGTCTGAGCTCCAGAGCCTTCGCAGCCCCCCGTCAGCTCTCCTTTTCGAGGGGGGGCACAAGCAAAGCCTTCCTGCCTCCCCATCCCACGCTGGCAGCGCAGCTCTCTGCAGCTGACACGTTATAAAAAGCCGTGGATGGGGGCGGTGGAACATTCCCGGCGCTGCAGAGCCGCGTTCGCGCATTTCCGAGCGCGTGGGCTGCCCCGGCCCCATCCTGTGGGGGCATCACGGGTGACGGAGGGTGGCAGGGTGGTCCCTGGCATTGGGTTAGAGGTGCTTTGGCAGCATCCCGAGCTTGAATCAGAGTAGGGTTGGAGCAGCAGTTCGCCTGCTTCCCTTGGGGGGGGGGTGTGCAAGCTACATCTCCCAGCTCCCTTATGGCAAGAGAGGTGATGGGGCAAAAGCAGCAGGGTTCCATATTAACCCCCTGTAGGTCAGCACTGTGTCTCAGCCCCAGGCAGTGGGAGCCCCCAGGCTGCCCCATGTTGGCCCGCACCGCGTGCGCTGTTTCTAAGCAACATCTGCTGCTGATAATAAAAAGATGGGTTCTTGGAGCCACGACTGTGCTGCATTCAAGCGGCGGTAATTGCGAGGCGAAGCACGAGCTCTGACTCTCTGAAACCTTTTCACTCACAGAGAAAGGGACGCCTCGTCCTGCCAGGAGCAGCTGGACGAGTTTCGGAGGTTGGTGGCCACCCTGCGGCGGTGGCTGAAGGACAGTGAGAGCAAAGTGCCGCCTGCGGACACCGCGCTGGGCACACAGGAGCTGCAGCGGCGCAGGCAGCAGGTCCAGGTGGGCACAGGGAGCTGGAGACACTGGGGTGAAATGCTGGAGTGGGGAATGAATCCCAGGGGTCAGTGTCCTGTGGGTGCTCTGTTCTCTCGGTGCCGGACTGCAGCCCCCTGTGTGTGGGCAGAGAAGGGAGCAGAGCAGTGATCCTCCTGCATACAGCCCACTTCCCTTCCCTCCTCCCTGCCAGCTGTGTCAGGGATTTGGGCCTAAACATAAAAGGCAGCCTTAAAACAAGACATGTCCTGGGCACCCAAGCAGTTCCAGGGCCGCAGTGGGGGGCCTGCAGCATCCCAGTGGGCTCAGAGCTGTGGGTTGGCATGAGGGCTCTGTGGGATGGGCACGGAGCACTGCAGGAGCTGCCTGTGACTGCAGCCTTTGCCCCCATGCAGGAGCTGCTGGAGGAGTGGTCGGGGAAGGGCCCACAGGTGGAGGAGCTCAGCCACAGGGGGACCCTCCTGGAGAACCTGATTGTGGAGATCACGGCCCCCGACAGCCAGGCCAAGGCAGGTGAGTGGCAGCCCTGCTCATGGGGAAGGCTCCTGCCTTCGTGAAGCTCCATCGAGCCAGAAATGAGGTTACTTCCCCTTTTTACCAAACTTTAGGTGACTTTAGAGACAGGCCAGACCAGCAAGCAGTCGGGCTGTTGTGTTTGCCCATGAGCAGCGTGCTCTGAGCCCACCAGCACCAGGCACAGCAGTTGGTGCCCGCAGCTGCCCTGCAGTGAGCACTGTGTTGGTGCTCAGCACGGGGGGGTCTGGGCCCCATACCCGGACGTGGGCTCCGTATCCGCATGGGACGGGAGCTGCGGTGCTCAGGCATGATTTACTGATCTCCTTTCTGGCTTTGAGTCTGTGAAGCAATGAGATTATGTCTGGTTTGTTTGGAAACCAGCTACAAGTTGTCTTCCAGCTCGTGAGAACAAGTCTTTGGTCTCTCCCCTCTGATGGGCCTTTATGGGAATGTACAGTCTGTGTTTGTTGGTTGAAGTTAATTTGATGAGCAGTTCAATAGGGAACTTCCAAGAACAGCCTGCGGGCTGTGCAGGACCAGGAGCTGGCATGCAGTGCCAGCCAAAGCTCAGCTTCGCTCTCTCAGTGTGCTGTCAAAAAGAGAGGGGATGTTTAGGTCAGGTGTTAAGGATTCACGAGGCTGTCGTCTGTCATCCCCTGCCCTCGAGGCTCAGGGCGTGGTATCAGCAGCACAGGGGACCCATTCCCCAGTACAAAGCTGGGCGGTACTGGAAGCTGCAGTCCCTTACCTGTGAGGGGCAGAAGGGGAGCAGCTCACTGCTGGCGTTTCTGAAGAATCCCCTTTTGATTCTGAGTGTAACTGCAATGGCTGCAGTGCTTCCCAAAGAAGGACATGTGCGTGGTGCCTCCCAGCAGGGCACCAGGGCAGGTTTGATCAGTTTCATTCTGTAAGGAAAGGAGAATAAGGGGGAATTAATCTCTTCCGGGGAGCTAATCCCTCTGGTGAAGGCACTGCAGAGCGTCAGCTCACAAAATCACGCCCAGGGCAGCAGCGTTGAGCACAGCAGAGCCACATTCTGGAAGCAGCCCGGTGCCGTCAGCGTGCTCAGTGCCACAGGGCTGTGTTGTCACACTGTGTTCCTGTCTGCTTGCTGTGCGCTGTCCTAACATGTCTGTCTTGTGTCCCCCCCCGCCCCGTCTGTCCCTGTCCGCTCAGGTTCTGTGCTGCCCGCAGTGGGAGGGCCTCTGGGCAGCGTGAACGGATTCCACACTTGCAAAGGTGAGAGCGCTCCGCTGGCCGCGCCCCCATCTGCTTTGTGTGTGCATTTCCATCCGTGACACATCAGCCCCGGTGTGACTCCGTCAGCATCCGTGAAGTGGGCCTGCAGAGGGGCTGTGGGTCGGGCTGTAGGACGTCGTGGCATTGCCCCCATGGTGCCAGGCTGATAGGTGGAGATCACCGCAGGGCGGCCTGCAGTTAAATCTATTGCTCCGCAGGGATTACAGTGCCCTCCAGCTGACGAGCAGTTCTAATTGCTGCCCGTTATCTGCCATTAGTTCACCAGTGCAGTGGGAGTGCAGGTGCATAGGATGGCTCTGTATTCCGGTGTCGTTGCTTCGCACTGTCCCAGCAGTGACACTGAGCAGTGCGGCTCCGCTTGCATCAGTCCCACGACCACGAAGACGTTGGCTTTGTTTGCAAACTGTCAGCACATGGTGGTGGTGGCAGGGGGAGTGCTGGGGGCTCAGCCAGAGCCGCCCAGGGCTGTGTCAGTGCCCGATGCTGCTGCGCTGTGCAGCCACGGCCCTCATCCTGCGCTGCTATTTTTGGTGATAGATCTGACCGAGATCCAGTGCGATGTGTCGGATGTCAGCCAGCAGTATGAGGGTCTCGGGGCGGTGCTGCGTGAGCGCCAGCAGCAGCTCTCGGCTGTGCTGGAGAGGATGCAGGCAGTGCAGGAGGAGGCAGGCGCCGTGCTGCAGTGGCTGGAGTCGAAGGAGCGGACGCTGTCGGAGCTGGAAGCCTCCTCCTCGCCCACCAAGACCGAGACGATGCGGGCTCAGGCCGAGCACAACAAGGTAACGCCCTTCAGAGCAGAGCTGACCTCACCAGCAGTGGGTTTGTTGCAGCCAGGTCGCAGTGCCACATCTGCCCCGGGGCATTCCCTGAGTTCGGGGCTCTGCTCCCTGACCTGGTGCTCTCGGGCATTTCTTTGGCCCTGCAGCGCGTGTTGCTGCCCCCCCAGCTCTTATGGGAAGCAGTTCCATCCGTGGTGCTCTGGGAGCCAAGCTGGCTCGTGGCACTGCTGCTGCTCCGTTCCTCCTCAGCGCTCCCATTCCTTCGCACTGCATCTGACAAAGTCCACACGGTCCTTTTCCAGGCGTTCCTGGCTGAACTGGAGCAGAATTCTGGGAGGATCCAGAAGGTGAAGGAAGCACTTTCTGGACTGCTGGAGAAATATCCAGACTCTCCGGAAGCAGCAAACTGGACAAAGATGCAGGAGGAGCTGAGTGAGTGCCTGAAGCGCGGTCATGCGGCTCTGTCTTCAGACATGACATTAGAAGTGATTCCAGACCGTGGGACGACCCCAAAGTCACAGCAGAGCAGAGTCACTTCTAATTAACATTCAGTAAACTTCTCTGCGAGCTGTCTGGTGCACAAGGTGTTCCAGAGCTCCTCTCTGATTAATGAAATCTCCGTGATGGATGCATATTTTGAAGACTTGTCTTCTTAAATTACTTCTTTTAAAAAGGAAGGGGAAAAAAAAAAGCATCAGCAGCATGAGTTGATTACTTTGATTAAAAGCTGCATTGCTAGATATGAAATTCCAGTTGTTAGTGAGGGCACTGTGGGTAATTGAATGTTGACTAAACAAGGCAGCGTGTTTAAAAAGAAGCCCAGAGAGTCTCTTTGTTGCAGTAGCAGAACACGTTCACGGAGTTCTCCATCCAGGAGATCTGAACGTGATGTTTGAGGGCTGACACACGTGGGAGCATCCACTCATCGGGGCTGTGTCTGAGCCCAAGGTGTGAGGTGGCTCAGCAAGGGCAGACAGCTGCTTGCGAGGTTTGTTCTGGGAGCTTCAGACCACGTCACCATTAGAGATGGGTAGTGGCTTCCTAATGGAGGCGAGCAGAGTTGGCTGTGAGAAGCCAGGGGGTGAACCACGGGGAGGGTGCGGAACCTCTCGGCCCAGAGGAGCACGACCAACACCTCCTGTGTGCAGATTGCAGGTGGGAACGAGCCAGCCAGGCGACGGCCGAGCGGCAGCAGAAGCTGGAGGAGTCTGCCAACCAGCTGGCCAGCTTCCAGGCAGCCGAGGCGCAGCTGCGGCCCTGGCTGATGGAGAAGGAGTTGATGATGAGCGTGCTGGGACCCCTCTCCATCGACCCCAACATGCTGAACGCACAGAAGCAGCAGGTCCAGGTGAGCTGGGATAGGGTGAAGGTGTTGCTCGCAGTCCGCGGGGTGAAGGATGGCACTCCTCTGTGGAATCACATCATCATGATCTAAGATGCCCACCCCCACTGTGCCCACTGACCGCGTCACTCGGGGCCACATCTCCGTGGTTCTGGAGCACCTCCAGGGACAGCGATCTCAGTGTTCTTCTGCTAAGTCCCCAAACCCCACTGAGTGCAAACTGCTGTGAATAACTTGTTTCGGGTGCAGTGCTCGGTTCCCCGCTCTGGATTGACTCATCAGTGAATCACTTGGCCCCTGTTGGAGGGTGAAATTGCTTTCAGCAGGACCTGTGCTGATGCTCTGCAGGACTTGCTGATGCTGCCCCTGGTGGGGCTGCCAGCCTCTCCCGACTGCTTCCAAATACTGCCGTGTCCGTAACTGGACGCATCACCAAACAAAAGGCCCTGCTTAACATAATTGGATTCTCTCCTCATCTAACTGGTTTGTGTTACATTGCACAGCAGTAGGACAAATAACAGAGAAAGCAAAGTGCTCTACCAGTGGAGTCACAGGCTCCCATTTTTTTAAGTTGCAAGGTCACCATGAACTGCATTTCCTAATCGCTGTCCCATCCCAGGAGCGTCTTGCTTTGCTCCTAGGGGTTCTGTGGGCTGGGTGAAGCCCTTGGAGGTCTGGTTTGTTTTGACTGTGTGTACTCAGAGCTGTCAGTTTCATGCAAACATCTTTGTGTTATTTCTGTTCCAGTTTATGCTGAAGGAATTTGAAGCTCGCAGACAACAGCACGAGCAGCTCAACCAGGCAGCTCAGAGCATCCTCACCGGCCCCGGAGATGTTTCCCCATCCACCGACCAAGTGCGGGAGGAGCTCCAAGGGGTCAACCAGAAATGGTCTGAGCTGACAGAACGCCTCAACTCCCGCTCCAGCCAAATTGACCAAGCCATAGTGAAGAGCACCCAGTACCAGGAGCTCCTCCAGGGCCTTTCCGAGAAGGTGAAGGCGGTTGGGCAGCGCCTGAGCAGCCAGTCTGCCGTCAGCACGCAGCCCGACGCCGTGAAGCAGCAGCTGGAGGAGACCAGCGAGATCCGCTCAGACCTGGGGCAGCTGGAGGAGGAGATTGCAGAGGCTCAGATGCTCTGTGATGACCTGTCTGTCCTCATTGGGGAGCAGTACCTCAAAGATGAGCTACGGAAACGGCTTGAAACGGTGGCTCTTCCCCTCAAAGGGCTGGAGGACCTGGCAGGTGAGACAGCACGGAGATGTGAGAAGGGAGAGATGCTGAGAGGTCCGGCCCCACCCCTTGCTTTTTGCCAAAGGGTTCACCCGTCCCCATGTTGCTAAGAATCAGAGAAAGGACAATTTACCATTTTTACTGAGGTGCTTCGTGGGTGTTTTAAGTGGCTGTAAGCATAGGAGATTTCTCGCTCCAGACACACCTGGGCCTGGAGGGCTCAGCCCCCCTGGTGCCACATACTGCACCTGCAACAAAACAGCTGCTCCCCACCTTCAGAATGGGAAGCAGAGAAGACCTCATGGCCACCCTCTCAGGTTGGGTTTCCCCTTCTGTGTTCTCAGGGATTGCATTTAGGGACCAGCCAGGGCACAGAGACCACCGTGTTACCATTACCAATTGCTTAAGATGCTCATGAACCAGTGAGCGATGCTACAGTGATGCAATGGAAAACTCCTTCCTGTTAATCAAAACACAGTTGGTGCATCTGAGATGATTTTAAATAATTGCCCTTTGCTTATTTGATTCCAGCTTAATTGTTGTGTTCTAATCTTATTTCCACTGCAGCCGACCGGATGAACCGACTGCAGACAGCACTTGCGAGTTCCCAGCAGTTCCAGCATATGTTTGATGAACTCAGGACCTGGCTCGATGACAAACTGTGCCAGCAAGCTCGGAGCCAACCTATTTCTGCTAGACTGGAGAGGCTCCAGAGCCAAATCCAGGAGCAAGAGGAGTTCCAGAAGAGCCTCAACCAACACAGCGGCTCCTATGAGATGATTGTGGCTGAGGGGGAATCGTTGCTGCTTTCTATCCAACCCGGGGAGGAAAAGACCGCTCTGCAAAACCAACTGGTCAGCCTCAAAACGCACTGGGAAGAGCTGAGCAAGCAGGCCGCCGACAGGCACTGCAAGCTGAAGGACTGCTTGCAGAAAGCCCACAAGTACCAGCGGCACACGGAGGACCTCCTGCCTTGGGTGGAGGACTGCAAGGCCAAGATGTCGGAGCTGGAGGTGACCCTGGACCCGGTGCAGCTGGAGGCCACGCTGCTGCGTTCCAGGGCTCTGCTGAGCGACGTGGAGAAGCGGCGCTCGTTGCTGGAGATGCTCAACAGCGCTGCCGACATCCTGATTGACGCCTCGCAGGCCGACGAGGACGACGTCCGCGACGAGAAGGCCGCCATCAACCGGAGGATGGATGCCATCACAGAGGAGCTGCAGGCCAAGACAGGCTCCATTGACGAAATGTCGCAGAGGCTCAAGGAGTTTCAGGAGAGCTTCAGGAACGTGGAGAAGAAGCTGGAAGGGGCAAAGCACCAGCTGGAGATCTTCGAGGCACTGGGGCCGCAGGCGTGCAGCAACAAGAACCTGGAGAAGCTGAGGGTGCAGCAGGAGGTGCTGCAGGCGCTGGAGCCGCAGGTGCATTACCTGAAGCACTTCACACAAGGGCTGGTGGAAGATGCCCCCGATGGGTCGGACTGCTCCCAGCTCCTGGGCCAAGCGGAGGTGGCTCAGGAGGAGTTCGAAGCCGTGAGGCAGAAAGTGAACGACTGCTGCGTGGTGATGGAAAACAAGCTGGAAGGGATCGGCCAGTTCACGGGTCGGGTGAGGGAGATGTTCTCACAGCTGGCGGACCTCGACGATGAACTGGACGGCATGGGACCCACTGGGAGGGACGCCGACAGCCTTCAGTCCCAAGCAGAGGATGTCCGCACGTTCCTGGGCAAACTGCAGGGGCTGAAGGCTGACATTGAGGCGTCTGAGAGCGAATGCAAGAAGATGCTTGAGGACGAGGGGAGCCCAGATTTATTAGGACTGAAACGTGAACTGGAGACGCTGAACAAGCAGTGCAGCAAGCTGACCGAGAGGGGCAGGAGCCGACAGGAGCAGGTGGAGACAACGCTGGCGCGCGTTGAGGACTTCTACAGCAGATTGAAGGAGCTGACCCACATGACGACGGCGGCGGAGGAGAGTGAGGCTCTGCAGTGGGTGGTGGGCACAGAGGTTGAGACCATCAACCAGCAGCTGGCCGACTTCAAGGTAGGTCTTTGCGCTGTGGCATTTCTTACGTGGCTCCTTGTGTTTGAAGGACTGTTCGGTGCTGTGGTCTTTTGGGTAGGACCAGCGTTGGGTATGACCAGTGTCTTTTGGGTGTGACCAAGCTGTTGTGGCCTCACTGTTCACTGGATGCAGTAAAATACTGTTGCTCTGGAGGGCACCAAATCAACCGATGGCCTTGATGGTCTGCACTGAAAAGATGCAGTAAGATTTTGGGACTGGGAGGAAAAAGGTCTTTTCCCACTTCTCCCTGTGGTGTGTAATGGTGTGCTGGTGCCTCCTGGGCCTTTGGAGGTGGTTGGTGTTTCAGTCTGGAGGAGGAAGGAGTGTGTTTGAGCCCCTTTGAGCTGTCGGCACAATCTGAGCAGGTCTTTCGCCTGGTGCACCATTGCCATGTGTTGTTCACTTCTGTGAACACATGTACACCCATTCCTTCTTTCCTTGGGCACAAGCAAAGCCACAGATGAAGTGCTGCAGATGGGGGACATGCAGGGAGAGGCACCAAGGCAGAGCTCACATTTGTTGTGGGGTTTTCATGTTTCCAGCAGAGAGTTGATGGGACCATCCAGACTTGTGTGAGACGCTGAGAAAAGAGTTGCAGTGTGTTTGATTATTGTGATTTTTTGAACAGTTACGGTGTCGGGTCACGCTGCTATTCCACTTCTGTTACATTAATGCTTCTTAGGAGCTTTCTTGCTGTGCAGCTTGTGCTGGTGATGTGCTGGTGACGGGCTGGTTTACATCTGGCTGCATTTTCTGCAGTAATGGGAAATGGGGTGGGGAAGAGTTTTTACAGCCATTTACTTTTCATCTCATGGCTAATTGATCCCGTTCCATCGCTTGGCAGCCCATGAATCCTGCACTAGGCCAAGGTGCTTCTGCTCTGGGGGCTGCCCATCCCAAACAGCTCCGAAGCACTACACACTTGAGCTCACGTATCGTGTTGCTGTTATCTCCTGTGTTGGACTGCATTAAAGTTGTATTGTTTGGGAGGGATTTAATTTCATCACTGAACACTGTGCAGTTGCTTGCACTGAGTGTATCTGAAGAGCAGTTTCCAGCCTGCATGGCTGGTGGGGCAGTGGCCATGGGGGTGACCCTTCACCCCACGGTGTGTCCTCATCGGGAGGCACTCGGTGGCCATGCTGTGCAATTGGGGTCTTTGTTTGTGGGATGCTCAGTGGGGAGAATGAAAGCTGCAGCAGCGGGTGCGGGGTTTTGCTGCTTCATGTCTGAGAATGAAGTGGGGGAGAAGCGGTGGATGGAGCAATCACTGTTACGAAGCAGCATTCCTCCCGTGCACGGTTCATCCGAACAGTGAGGAGCATGCATGGTGCAGAGCAGATCTCTGCAAAGCCCCCTGGTAGAGTGCTCCCCTTGAAGGCTGTGACCCGTGGAGCTGGGGTGGCTGTGTGGGGTGTACTTCTGGGGCTCTGCCAGCAGACAGCGTGTCCTAGGGCATCAATTTTAATGAACAGCTGTGTAAATGAGATGCAAATTAGGTGTGGCCCCAGGGCTCCCAGCACCTCGCCAACACAGCCCTGACAAAGGTGGGCACTTCTGGACTCATTGTGTCCATGTTTTAATCAAAGGAGATCTATTGAGGGCTGTCTGGGGCTGCAGCAGCTGATGTGTGGAGCAGCTGACGCTCACAGCTCCCATGTATTTTCCTTCTCCTGCCTGCAGACAGCCCTGGCTCTCACCCCCCCCCAGCCCTCAGCCCATGGGTGGGATGGGGAAGGAGTGGCCCCACAGCGGCGTTGGGAGGCGATGGGAGCCCCACGTTGCTCAATGCTGTGCTTGGGCAAGGCTGTTCTGTGCCAATAAAGTTTCTGTGCTTAAGGATGGAGGGAGGGAGAATCCCCGCACAGCAGTGACTTCTGGCACACTCCACTTTAGCAGAGCGGGTCAGCTTGGCCGTGGTCCGCAGACCCTGCAGCACCGCTCTGCGTGCTCAGACAGGAGCAGTGAGCAGTGAGCAGGGCTGGGAGCAGCGTTAGTCATCTCCCCATTCAAATGCTGCTCTAATTCTGCTCCAGCTTCTCCCCACTTAACCCTAATTAGCCCTGATTGGGGAGCGGCTGCTGCTGCTGGTGAGCCCTGAGTGGTGCGGGGTCCTCCCAGGGGGAAACAGTGGTCCCGTGTGGGGTCCTCCCCAGGAGGGGTCCGTGGTCCCATGCCTCACAGCCCCAGTGGTATTTTTAACCCTTCTGTGCCCCCGGAGGAATGCAGTGCGGCTCCGGGCAGCTGGGTGGGTCGGGGCAGGAGTGGGGCGCGCGGCAGTGCCTCCTCATTGAACGCCTTCCAAACCTACTTAAAGTATCTCTGGGCATTATTTTGAGCATCGGCAACGCACGCAGAAATGCCTCCTCTCTGACAGCTGCTGAGCTGCCTTAAAGGCACCATCTCCTTGTTGGAAAAGCAATGATAAATGTGGGAGCAGGCCCAGGCAGCTGTCCCCACCCGCGCAGGGCTGCGCTCGCAGTGCTGTCCCCAGTGGGGTTATGGAGCTGCCCAGGTCCCAGCCCCAGCACCTCGCTGTGGTTTGGGTTACTGTCCTGCTCTGTTCATCCGAAGCAGACGTCCAGCACTGACCTCACACCATCAATGAGATCTGAGCAGAGGAAGCCTGAGCTGCTGAGGCCAACCCGTAACAAACGTGTGTGTTTCCAACCCAGCACTCAGTTCTGCTGTGATCTGATGGAGCCCTTCAGGAGCCAGTTTGGGTCGCTGTTCCGAACCCACCCACATGCTCAGACCTTGGTCACTCTGCTGGAGCTCTGCTGGGGGAGATGTTCATAGGGGTGTCCTCCATTCATCAGCTGGTGCTTCCAGGAGATGCTAGAGACCCAGCACGCAAGGAGGAGGAGGAGGCAGAGGAGCGAGGATGGGACGTGGCACCAGGGGCTGCGGCAGGCTGAGCCCTATGGCCTGAGCTGCCCGGCACCCACTGTCCCCCATGGGGCCGGGGGCGGCTGAGCGCGGTGGAGGCTGTGTGGGGAGCAGCTCGGGCTGCATTAGTCAGCGCTGTGCTCACCGAACAATTGCCAGTTCTTCTGCTGGAGGAGTGATTTAAAATGTCTCCCATCCAGAGGATTCTTGGGATGATAACGTGGTTACCTCACTTCCGACAGAGCCCTCCATCCACCGCCCCATCCCTCAGCCCTCCCCGCTGACCCCCACCCCACAGGGCTCAGTCCATGTGGGGCAGAATGGCCACAGGGCCACGTGTGGGTCCAGCCCCAGGGATGGGGGTTTGGCATCCCAGGTGAGGCACATCTCTGCCTCCCACCTCGGGCCAGGCACTGCGGGATGCTGTGTTGTAGGGCAGTGACTAAATGCAGCTCCAGGCTCCATCCTGAGTCCAATACTGAGACCTCACAGGGAGAGCGTGACACTGAAGCTCTTATACCTCTATTAAAAAGAAGTCAGATCTGCATCTGCACATCCAAAATGCAGAACATTGCTCCGGGACTCCGTTCCTCAGTGTTTTCCCCTGGAGGTGCAGACCCAGCAGCTGGGCTGCCTCCCCCAGCCCCGCAAAGCCACCGCTGGATGGATGCGTGGGGGCCGAGACCCAAACTCAGTTTGAAGGCAGCACTGAGCCGGGCAGATGGGATTATCCTGCAGCCCACGCAGCGCTCAGAAACACTGAATCCGGAGATTTGGCAAAAAAAAAGAGAGTTCGGGAGGAGGAGAGCAACAACACTGAAAGGGAGATAAAGAAACCCCTCCGAAATGATGACAAATGCAGCAAAAGCCATAAAGCACCACTCGCCGCCTCCCCGGCACAAACCCAGCGAAACCCACACAGCTGCTCCCGTTTGGCACTGGGTGCACTTTGCGCTGTCATTGTGGTGTCCAATGGAGTCCAAACCCACAGCAGGTGAGGATGAGGAGCCCTGAGGCTGAAGAAAACACTCGGTGGGCTCACGGCGACATGTCCATCAGAGGCTTCGTGCTGTCTGCGTGCTCTCGTGATCATCGCACAAGGCAGCTCCCTCATTTCCAGCTGCTGAGATGCATTATAAGAAAGCTAAAAATACATTGGTTTCCAACGCCTGCTTTCCTGTGTAAGCAGGGGCTGCAGCAGGATGTAGTGCAGTCACAAACAGGGTGACATCACCCCGTGACGGGGCATGCACATACCCCGCGCTCCGGAGACGGTGTCCATATGAGGAAGGCTGGAAACCTGCAGCTGGGGATGCTCCTCCTGCAGCCTCACGAGTCTGGAAGAGCCCCTGAGGGGAGAGTTGGAAGTTCTTCATCCTGAGGATGTGGCACTGGGGGAACCTCGGGGTGGCTCTGGGGTGCCCCGTCCCCGTGTGGTGGGCAGTACCTGTGTGACTGAGCCCCAAACCCCAAGTTTCATTTGGCTCGATGAGGCTCAAGGAGGGGAATGCTGATGGAGCCAAAGCCACGTCCTGGCGACCCCTCAGCCTCTGCCCATCCCGCTCTGTGCTGCCTGCTGGGGCTGCAGGTCTGGAAGCTCTATCAGCCGTTATTTCAGTAACAGATCGCTGCTGGCAGGGCTCCACATACCAGAGCCGAGCAGACAGCAAGAGGACAGAAATTCAGAGCAGAGCTCGTGTCCTGCCCTGTCCCCCCGTCACACCAAGCGGGGTGTGAGCCAAGCCCTCGGCAGCCCTTGGCCCCACAGCTCATCCCCTTCACTGCTGCAGTGGTGCCCCTTGGTGGCCCCATGCCTTGTCCCCATGGCTGGTGGTGGCCCTTGGTGGCTTGCTGCCATCTCATGGCTTGGGGAACCTGCAGGAGCTCCAGCTCTGCTCCTGGGCGAGGTGCAGCAGGTTTCTCATGGGCGTTAGTGCTTGCTGAATACCTCCCAAACAGCGTTAGCATTGGGGGAGATGTGTCGGGGAGATTTGGCTCGCTGTCGGCACGTGACTTAGTGAGGAAATGGGAAAAGAATTTCTGGCTGTGAAGCCGTCAGCTCCACGTCCACAGCACTCCTAAGGAGTGGAACAAAAAGCCCCCGCGCCCGGCCGGGATGCCTGGGATTCCTGCAGCCCTAACGGCCCCGCACCGCTCTGCTGATGGGCAGCTGTGCTGGCACAGCTCTGCACGGCACGGCACAGCTGCCGCTGCCTGGGCTAACGATCTGCCCCAAAGTACAGAGCTGTGGGTGCTGAGCTGAGCCCCACTGCTCAAAGGAGGGCCCGGGGGATGTGGAGGGGACAGCAGGGGGTGTCGGTCCGGTGCTGCTGGGTGAGGGCAGGATGGGGACCTGCTCACACACTGCTCCTGGCCCAGCATGTCCAGCCCGTTCCCTTGGCCGCATTTAATCATGGAAATAAGAAAAGGGGTTTCCAACGATTTCACACTGTGCGCAAGGAGCTCGGCTTCGGGCCATTAAATGTGTGTTTCATGGTGCTGGAACCATCCTCATGCCCACCTCTGGGGAGGGAAGGAGGTTGGGCACCGGGGCTGCGGCGCTGGAAGGGTTTGGCCGCGGTTCCAGCTGCTGCTGCTCCGCAGATCGGACGCGCCGGGTGCACCGCAGCTGCTGTGTTGTCCTTGGGCCCTTGGTTGAGTCCCTGAGGTTTGGAGGCAGCAGCACCTGCAGCGCACCCGGAGCGGCCGTCCTCGGCTGCAGTTTCTCAGCTCCGTGGAGTCCCAGAGGTGCTTCGTTGGGTGCGGGCTCACACCATCCCTTTCTGCCGTGCCGTGCCGTGCCGTGCTGTGCCGTGCCGTGCCGTGCCGTGCCGTGCCGCTCTGTTCAGCCGTCGCCGCGTGCAGCCGGGGGGGCTGTTGCCTGGAGATGAGCTGGGGCTGCTCCAAGCTCTCCTGTTTTCTCTCCAAGTCTGTGACTTCGCTCAGCATCACTCCGGAGCGGTGATTCACGCTGCTCTTCCCCATCCCCCCCCCGCCCCTTCCCGGCTGTGCGGGAGCGCTCGCACGCGGTCCGGGCTCTGAGACCCATATACGAGGGGACCCGAGGCGATGTGTGGGGGCAGCGCCGGCGCCCGTCCTGGCGGGGGATGGGAGCGGAGTGCCGGAGCCCCGCACGGCCGCGGCCAACGTCCGCGCGGCTCTTTGTTGGCCGGGATGGCGGCCACAGAGACCCGGGGATGGAGGCAGCCCCTCGCTCAACCCGACGGGAGCTCCGGAATCCGGACGGCTCCTCCGGCACACGGCCGCTCCGGACCCCTCCGCGGACAAAAGCGGCTGGGCCTGGGGGGGGGCGGGGGGGGGGGTGGGAATGGGGGGGCGGCCGCCGAGTTGGGCGTTGCTGCTCTTTGTCGGGGGATTTGCGCGCTGCCGCCTCCCCCCGGAGGAGGAGCTCCGCCGGGGCGGGGAAGGGCCGCTCCGGAGACCCCCCCGGGTCCGGGCAGGGGGTGCCGGAGCGGAGCCGTGGGGAGAGGGTGACGTGGGGGCGGGGGGGGAAGGCTGCGGAGCCCGGGGACCGAGGGAGGGATGGAAGAAGGGAGAGAAGGAGGGAAAAAGGGGACGGAGGGCGGGGGCAGCCGCCCGCCCCGCCCGCGTCACCGCCCCCCCCTCCCCCCCCCCCGCCCCGGCCCTCCTCCCCCCGCCCGCCCTCCGCCGGAGTTGGCAGCGCCGCGGGAGCCCGGCGCTCGCAGCGACGGAGAGGAGCGGGGCCGCGGCGTGCGGAGCGCGGCGGCCTTTTGTTCCGGCACCGCCAAGTTCGGGCTCGGCGTCGGGAGGAGGAGCGGAGCGGGGCCGCGCCATGCCGCCCGCAGCGCCGGCCCCGGGCTGCCCGCGGGGGCGGCCGCACGCCCGGCCCGGCCGCTGAGCAACAAAAGGCGGAGGAGGACAGAGGGGGAGCGCGGCCCCGGCTGCAGCCCCAGCGCTGGCCCCGCCGCCCCCGCGCCGCCCCGCGCCCGCCCCGCAGCGCCCCCGCCACGGCCGGGCCGCCCCGCGGGACGGAGCGACGCCAAAGTTACCGCGAGCCGGGCGCGGAGCACCGGGAGGAAGGCGGCGGCCGCAGCTGCGCCCCGTCCCCGACGGCGGCGGCGGAGAACTTGGGGGAATTGGCGGCGCTCCGTCCCCTCGCCATTTTTGGATGCGTTTCGGAGCCGATTTTTTTTTTTTCTTGGGGAGGAAAAAAAAAAGGAAAAGAGGAGAAGCGGCGGTGCTGCCGCGGGACGGGGCGGAGAGCGGCGGCCGAGCCGCGGTGCCGGCGTGTTTCTGAGGCAGGAAGCCTCCCCGTCCGCCCCGAGTGAAGAACTTCCTGTGTTTAAACTCGCACGAATATCCGCCGACAGCTGAGTTCAAATGAAAACACGAGAGTCGGGGGGAGCGGCTGATCCAGAGCTGCGCTGCGTGCCCGGCCCGGCCCGCCGTGCCTGAAGGAGGAGCGCGGCATCCGTCGGCTCCGGACACCGCATCGCCCCTCGCGATCGGGGACGTTCACCGCGGCTGCCGTTCTCGTGCGGGTTTTGCCGGCAGGTGGATGGCTGCTCGGGGATGAGAGGCACGGCTCCGCTGCCCGAGACCCGCGGTGGGGCTGCGTGTCGTCGGCCCCGCATCCCCCGGCCGCACAGCTCTGCCTCGCCGCGCCCCACCGCGCTGTGATGGTCCGAGCGGTGCGGGGCGCGACGCTGACCGGGAGCTCCTGGCGTCCCTGAGGGCGGGAGCATGGGCAAACCACTGAGCAGGCCAGACTGTCTACGGCAGAACCGCACTTGCCTGGGGAAGGGCGAGGAGGAGGACGGCTACATAGAGGACTGCTACGTGCCCCAGCGCTCGATATACGACACGATGCGGATCAATGAGCAAATCGATCAGGGCTCGAAGCTCAACCAGCTTTCGAAGAGCACCCTCGGCAAGGGGGACGGCAGCACCATCTCCAGCAATGGGACGCTGGGAGCCGCCAACGTCTTCGAGTCGAGGGCGCCGGAGGCGAAGAAGTTGGACGAGCGCGTCATCTTCGACGCACTGAAACTCAGCAGCGACGTCTCCAAACCCGCGCCGCCTCCGCCGCGCCGGCGGCCGAACCCCGAGAGGAAGGAGAACGTGAACCGGCGGTCGTGGAAGTCCTTCATGCCGCCCAACTTCACCGAGTTCGCCGAGAGGATGGGGGCCTCGCTCAGCGAGGTGTCGGAAGCGGGAGCCTCCAACCCTTCGCTGCGGGATAAGAGGGACTCCGGCGCTCTGCTGGCTGAGCGCAGCGGGCAGCCCGACCGCAGCGAGCCCGTGTCCGAGTCGCTCACTTTGGAGCACGTCTCCAAGTCATCCGGCGCGGCGGAGGCCGTGCAGTTTGCCGCTGACTCCTATGGCAGCGCCGCAGATGAGCGCCAGCCCCTGCTGCCCGCCGGCAGCGGCCGCGCTGCAGCCACGGGGCCGGGCAGGGCTCGCCTGCTGCCCAGTGCCACGTGGCCGCGGACCAGGAGGAACTTCCCCAGGGCCAACCTGGGAGATGGGCGGCAGGAGACCCTGGAGGCCTCCGAGTCCGACTGCACGGTGGAGAATGTCAACCTGTCCCCGTGCCTGAGCGAGGAGCTGCTGGATGCGGGGCTGAGCATCCTCATCACCGCCAATCTCAGAGAAAAAACAGAGTCTGAGCTGAGATTTGAGGAGGACGAGCGCTGGGTGATGATGGAGGAGTGGGAGGAGGCGACGCTGTCAGAGAGAGGAAAGGCTGTGCTGGTGGCAGAGGAGAAGAAGAGCTGTTGCTTGGCAGATATTTCTGAAGAAAGGGAACACTTCTCCGCTCCCGGGGACGGCTCTGCCCCCACCCCGGGCTCCGTGCAGCCCCACAGCCCCCCAGGCAGTGCCAGCAGCCCCACTGCCGGCAGCACGTGCTGCACTGAGGATGTGGCGGTGCAGTGCGAGGCCAAGGACTTTGCTGCGGGTTTGGAACGCCCGGCCAGCCCTGCCGTCCCCGAGCTGTCCGATACAGACTCAGTGCAGATGTTCCTGGAGCTGGAGGAGCAGTGCCTGAATGAGGATGAGGGTGGTGGGGCCATCCCTGTCCTCCTCGATGCTCGGTTCTCCCCGTGGGACTCGGAGGGGCTGGGCCCAGATTCGGACAAGCTCACGGGGGCGGCAGTTGAATTGTGTGAGCGTTCGGCCCCGCTGGAAGTCAGTGCTTCGGACTCCGCTGTTGTGTCGGATCTGGAGGACTTCGATGTCACCTGCAGCTCACAGGTGCTGAGCGCGATGGAGCCGGTGACAGAGCCCTTCTCTGAAAGGGACACCTTGGCCATCACCCCGACAGACTCAGACGGAGGGACCTCTCCCAGCCCTGTGGCCATGGTGGGGCCGGACTCCAACCAGCAGCGCTCTCTGGCTCTGTCAGAGGATGTACCTGACCCACTGGTGGACGTGGGGCCCACGGGCTGTGTGGGGGCAGTGCTTATGGCTGCTGCTGTGGCATCTCCTGAGGCAGCTGTGTGTCCAGTCTTGTGCCTGGAAGGAGCTGTACACCCTGGTGCCCCCATGGGGTGGGAAGGAGACCACCAAGACTTGTTCATCCCCTCTGGTGAAGTACTGCAGGACCCCGAGGAGTCCTCTCCCGGCCTGGTGTCCCCCTGCCAGCCCCCAGCTCCTGGCACGGTGGGAGAGGGGCTGGGGTCCCCCCTGCAGTACCACGAGGTCACTGTTGAGGGGTCAGACCCATCACACGTTTGTCACCTTCTGCCTGGAAGGACCGAGCTCGCTAGCTATGATGTCCCAGAACTGCTTTCCAAGGACAGAGCCACAGATTTGGGAAAGGAGAGCGATGGATCTGAGGGCCAAACTTGTCCAGAAGACAAGTGTTGTCATGGCAGCCCTCTGCTACCGTTCCTCACTGGCTCTGCATCAGAGCCAGGCTCTGAGGCTGCAGTGCTGCCCTCAGCACCTGCTGAGGGGCACCTGTGGGACGCGGTGTCCTCAGGGGAGGTCCTGGTGCTGGGAGGGGCTCCTTGTGCCCAGGGGTCCCCGATGGAGGCGGCCGTCCTGCAGCCAGGAGACCTGGCTCTGCTGTTCACCTGCAGCTGGGAGGAGTGGCCGTGCCGTGCTGTGAGGAGCGGTGCTGCCACCCCAGAAGGGCTCAGCATCTCACCCGCTGCTGTCAGTGCTGATCTGTGGGACCCGCGGGGGCTTCCAGCTCTGGCTGACCCAGCGGTGCTGGGAGACACCGTGCTGCCAGAGCCCTGGGCTCAGGAGGCAGTGCCGGGCACTGGGGGTTTTATCGG
This sequence comes from Oreortyx pictus, assembly GCA_036925125.1. Lineage (NCBI taxonomy): Eukaryota > Metazoa > Chordata > Aves > Galliformes > Odontophoridae > Oreortyx > Oreortyx pictus. The sequence continues at coordinate 368,822 of JAUPFR010000026.1, read as the reverse complement.
GGATGCTGAGGAACTGCACGCCGAGCACCTGCCCCTGGAGGCTACTGCTGCTGTGCCTCTGGTGGTGGAGGAGCTTCTGGAGGCCCCACCACCATTTGCTGATGTCCCCACTCCCTCTGTGCCACCACCACCAGAAGACGACCCGCTGCTCCCCGGTGCTGGGGACTTCGGTGGTGGCCCTGTGCCTCTGCTCACGTCCTGGGACAATGTGGGCAGCTCTGCCCACGTGGAGCCGCTGCCTAGAAGAGCACTGACTTTGGAGGATGAGCCCATTGCCGAGGGGGCTGCTCTGGAAGGGGTCTCCACGCTGCCGGGGGCTGAGGGCTGCACCCCGGGTCCTGTGGGGCCGGAGCCGATGCCTGTGGGCTGCCCAGGACCCCCCGCCTCCATCCCCCGTGCAGAAGGGCCTCCTGCTCCAGCAGATGGATTCGTTCCAGATAATGAGGTATTTGTTGCTCAGGCACTCGCAGACGGTGTTTCAGGCACAGGAATCGCTCTGTGCTGCGGTGGAGGGGTGGGTGTGAAGCCGTAGTGTGCCGGGCTGCTCGCTGACGCGGTTTGTGGGGTGCAGCCGTTGTCTGCTCCGCTCTCTCAGAGTCTGGGAGCTGCCCCCCCCGAGGTGGGATTCGCTTTACCCCACTTTGCTGCAGCTCTACTGCTGGGGAACCAACAGAAGTGCGTGTGTGACATCGGGGCTGCTGCAGTCCCAGGGTCGCAGCTGCAGTCTGTGCTGGTGTGCTCACGCCATGCTGCACTCCAACAGTTGTGTGCCTGACTTCTCAGCCCCGTCCCCGTGGGTTCGGCTGCCCTGACAGCCAACTCCATCTATGAGCAGTACGGGGAGAGGCGGCCGGGGAGACAGAGAGTTCGTGTCACCATTTACTGCTTCCAACCGTAGCGTAACTCCCTGAGCAGACAGCTCGGGACGTGGTCTCCCAGCACAGCAGGGCCGGTCCCTCCAGTGGGAGCAGGTGTTCGCGGTGAAAACGGGGCAGAAATGGGGACAGCCCCCGTTCCTCCTGCAGAGCTGCGGGCGGTGTTGTGCGCTTTGTGCCCATATTCCTCCTGAGATGAAGCGGTTATGTTCAGAGAGCGGATCCGCCGCTCTGCTGGGAGGAGTTGTGCATTTTAGGCTCTGTTTCCAGGGGCACTTTTAGCTGCTGGCAACGGCTGTGTATTCTTGGGTGCGTGAGGAGGAGATAGTGGGGTGGGCAGGCGCAGCCGTGTGCCCGTGGCCCCGAGGAGAAGGCAGTGCAGCGGGGCCGTGCTGCTGCGGGGCGACCGCTCCGTGTGAGCTCCGAAGCCCAAGGTCCCAGAATAAACAAGGAGCGACTGCGCTCCCTTTTTTGGGATGGTGCTGCAGGCGATGGGGACGCAGTGGATGTTCTGTGCTCCGTGGGACGGGGCTTTCCCTGCTCTTCGTTCGCTCTCTTCCTCCATCCCCGTGAAATCTTTTTGTTCTTCATTGCTTTTCCCCCCGGGGTTCCCAGGCAAGGCCACGCCAGATAAGTGGTGAGGTCAGTGAGTGCTGCGTTAATTGCCCATTGCCTTCGTCTTTCCCAACACGGCGGCTTCTCCAGGTCTGTGATTTTGGGGGTTACAAACCTGCGTGGTGCCAGCTCTGTGTTCTCTGCAGTATCCCTGTGGGAGCTGCCTCGCTGCTTCCCTGGGAGTGCTGTCTGTGAGTGGGACAGCTGAGCAGAGCTGCTGCTCTCATCTTGTCCCTGTTTGCTTTCTCCCCCTCGCTGCAGTGCTTTGGAAAAGGGCATTTCCTATTGAGAGCAGGGGTGGGTGTGAGCGGAGCCGCGCTGTGCCTGGACGTGCAGGCAGAGCTGCACAACTGACACATTCAGTGCACCTCCTGCGCCTTTCCAGAGGAGAGGGCCCTTTGCATCCCCAGGATGACAGAGGGGTGGGAGAGCAGCATGTGGGTAGTAAACAGCTTTTCTCTTCCCCCCCCCATTCCCTTGCCCAGCTGTTCCAAAAGGAACAAGTAGATCCTCTCCAGCTAAAGCTGCAGCAAGTGAATGGAGTTGGCCAAGGACTTATCCAAAGCGCCGGGAAAAACTGTGATGTCCAGGGGCTGGAGCATGACATGGAAGAGATCAACACCCGCTGGAACACCCTCAACAAGAAGGTGAGGGCTCGGGGAGGGGCTGGGAGCAGAGGGGGCTGTGGGGCCCCTATCCCACGTCCCTGATGGTGCTGGTGCCGTGCAGGTGGCCCAGAGGATCGCCCAGCTGCAGGAGGCCCTGCTGCGCTGCGGGAAGTTCCAGGACGCCCTGGAGCCCTTGCTGAGCTGGCTGGCTGACACCGAGGAGCTCATCTCCAACCAGAAGCCCCCCTCTGCTGAGTACAAGGTGGTGAAAGCACAGATCCAGGAGCAGAAGGTGAGCGGGCACTGGGGCTGGTCGGGCTGTCTTAAAGGTGATGTTTTGGGGTCCAGCTGTTGCAGCACAGGTGTAGCGGGGACGTACTCAGCTCTGCTCCTTTCTGAGCAGCTCTGCTGCTGCTCCCCACATCCTCATGGTGTGTGTGCAGTCCGTTTGCCCACGCATGCTGTCTCCGTGGTCTCAGCCAGCAGCGTGGCTGGGGGCTGGCTGCTGGCTCTGCTGCTTGGCTGCGTTGTCCCAGCCCCAGATTTGGTTGTGTTTGTGCTGATGGTTCTGCTGTGTCAGGAGCAAGCTGGTGGTGTAGTTACTGGTGTGGGGATTTGGACAAAAGGAATGCACAAACCATAGGAGCTGAGCCAGGATACCAGGCTGCCCTTGTGAGCACGGGCGTAAAAGTTCAAGTGCGGTCACGGTAAAATATTTCAGAAGTGCATTCCTATCGAGGCTTGGGCTGAATACTGAGACTTTGAAGAGGGAATTTGGAGTGAAGGTTCAAAACTTGAACTCAGTACATTTGGGGGAAGGATGGGGAAAGCTCTGAAACATTCTCTGGCCCAGAAGCGCTTTGGGTTTCTTTTGAACTGGTTTTGGTTTTGGGGGCAGAGCACAGTGGCTGTCCCCCTTGGTCGGCCTCAGGCTCAGCCCGGTGCTTGTCAGCAGCTCCCAGGCACGAGTGGAGCTTTGGTCTGTCTGAGGGACACAGCCACTGATCCAGCCCTGTAACTTCTGTCCCTGTTCCTCTCTCTGTCACCACAGCTGCTCCAGCGACTCCTGGATGACCGCAAAGCCACCGTAGAGATGATCCAGGCGGAGGGTGGGCGCATTGCGCAGTCGGCCGAGCCCACAGACCGGGAGAAGATCACCGGGCAGCTGCAGAGCCTGGAGAGCCGCTGGGCAGCACTGCTGCGCCGGGCAGCGGGCAGGTGAGACGTGGGCTGCTGGAGCTGTGCTCTGTGGTGGCTGCACACCGGGATCTCCTCTGCTTTGTGCTGGGCACACACAGGTTTGTGCGGCGCTGCCGCTGGGACGTGCCCAGCTCTGCATTCCTGGCTTCGTTCCTCCTGGGCGCTGTGATAACCCGGGTAGCAAACAGCTCTGTTTGCTGCTCAGCTCTCAGTGTCTCTGCTGCCGGTCGGAAGCGCAGCACGTGCTGTTTGCCGTTCAGTCCCCCGCAGCTTTACGGGGTTTGGCTGTGGCAGTGGCACTGCTCTGATGGCTGTCGGTGCTGACAGCAGCGTGGGCTCCTGGCTGGGGCTGCAGCTCCTGTTCCCCTCACCCCCCAGAGCCGCAGGTGTTGGTTCCCTGCTCAGCCCCACGGCCGCCCCAGCACAGACAACAGCACGTGGTGAGCTGGCAGAGATCTCTGCGCTGATACATCCTGGAAACCACAGCTGGAAAACATGAGAAATCAAAGCCAGTTTGGGAGCTGAATTAGATAGCAGTGGTTTACAATGGCAGGGAAGAGCTCAGATTAAACAAATTCCCTGCAGGGGATGGATGTTATTTTTATTCCTTTAAGCGTTAACATGCAGCTTTAACGGCAACATCCTGTTGACACCTTTCTGCTGCCTGAATCTGATCTGCTGGCTGCTGCATAAGCTGATATGCCAGGTTGCACAGCCAGAAACACAGCCAGTACACCTCCCCAGGTGGGAAATGGCCGCAGGTGGGTATGGGTTCACCCAGCTCCAGTGCCACTGCTGGCTGTCCTCAGTGGCAGTGCAGGAACACCAAGGGCTCGGCCACAAGCTGGCCATGTTGGAGGATCTCAGAGGTTGGGATATTGACAGAAGTGGGATAAAGGGAACCTTTCTGCCCTCTTCACTGGAGAACAGCTGGGTGCTGAAGAAACAGCTGCAGGAAAAAGATGATTTTGCAGTTTCTCTGCACTGTTTTTTGTGTTTGTGTAGCAGCTTCCCAGATAAGGGGTCTCACCCCATGATGCTCAGATCTGCTCCTGTTCCCTCCTCCTCTTGCCGTGCTTTCTGAAGCGTTTCCACTTTGGATCCTGATTCAGTTGAACCCGTTACCTCCTGGTGGTGCAGAGCTCCGCTGGCAGAGGGGCAGTGCCTTCTCTTGGAGCTGCCTTCTGTTCCCTGCTCCTCAGCGCTTCGTTACATCCCAATTACAGGCAGAAGCAGCTGGAGGACATCCTGGTGCTGGCGAAGCAGTTCCACGAGACCACGGAGCCCGTCTCAGATTGGCTGTCGGTGACGGAGAAGAAGTTGGCCAACTCGGAGCCCATTGGCACGCAGACCGCCAAGATCCAGCAGCAGATCAGCAGGCACAAGGTGGGGCCGTGGGGGCTCTGCGGGTGTGTGTGCCGTGGTGAGGGGGGGTCGGTGTGAGCCAGGCGTGGAGGTGGAGCTCTGCAGGCTGCAGCCCCAGCGCACCGTGTGGGCAGCAGTGAGTTGATGCCTTTGCACCCAACGAGTGCGTCTGCTGCAGGAGAGAGGAACCGTTGTCATTTTCATCTTCCTGTTTTTAATGCTCTCCATTCCCCGGACAGGTTTTGCATCTCGTTTGTTCCTTCGTTTGCGTTTCCCATTATTTCCGTTTCACTTTGGTTTAATCCTTTTTTTAATTTGCTTTAATTTTATTTTTTTATTTCAGTCTCATCATTTCCGCTCATTTTTGTTTTCTGTTGTCCATTTTGTCGTCCCGGCTTTCAGGCTCTAGAGGAGGAGATAGAGGGGCACGCTGGCGGCGTGGCGCAGGCGGTGCGCGTCGGGCAGGGGCTGTGGGCCCTGAGCTGCGCGGCCGAGCAGCGGCTGCTGGCAGAGAAGCTGGACTCTCTGCGCGGCCGCTACGGAGAGGTCCGTGAGCGGTGCTGCCGGAAGGCGGCCCTGCTGGAGCAGGCCCTGAGTAACGCCAGGCTCTTTGGGGAGGAGGAGGTGGAAGTGCTCAACTGGCTGGCTGAGGTCGAGGACAAGCTCGGCTCGGTATCCGTAAAGGATTACAAACGGGACGTCCTGCAGAAGCAGCACGCTGACCAGCTGGTATTTTCCATTTTCCTTCCATCTTTGTGTTATTTATTTTGTTTCGTTTATCCATTTAGTTTCGTTTTCTCTCATTTGTTCCTGGTCTGACTTTAAGTTTAACCAGCAGCAGAACGGGCGTTACGCTTTCTGGGCTTGGAGAAGTGTAAAGAGATGGCGTGTTAAAAACATTGAAGCCCCGAGGAGGGTTTTCCCAGGGGAAGCTGCAAAAGTTTCAGTTGCTTTGTGAGCAGTGTCTGAGCAAGCTGGGCCACCCTGCGCCTTTAGAGGGCTGCATGCTGCTTCCAGGGCTGTGGATGTGGACAGCCCAGTGGGTTTCCAGGCCAGGCACCGAGGAAGTCGTCTGCTTCTGCTCCATGGGGCCATGCAAAGCTCTGTTCAGGAGTTAAGTTGTTCAGCTGTGCACACCCGAAGGTTTGCAGTGGTTTTAGCGCTGTGTTTTTGAGCCTTTGGTCCCAGAAATCTCAGTAAGTTGCTCAGCAGGAGAAATAGAGTCAGAACAGTTCTGCCCTCCCTATGCCAGGTGAGGGCTGTGCCGAGGGCTGCAGGCGCAGCCTGCGGAGGGATAAGTCCCATTTGGTTTTCTGTGCAGGCTCTGAACGAGGAAATCGTGAACAGGAAGAAGAACGTGGACCAAGCCATCAGAAACGGGCAGGCTCTCCTGAAGCAAACCACAGGTAATGCAGGGCTGGAAGCGCTCGGCCCTGCTCTGTGCTGTGCTGTGCTGTGCTGTGCTGTGCTGTGCTGTGCTGTGCTGTGCTGTGCAGAGAAGGCTGCTCTCCCTCGGATCGTTTCCTCCCCATCTTCCCACAGTGGGCGTTGTGCATCCAGACCTGGATGCTGAGCCCCATGTGCTCAGCTGAGCAAATCCCAAACGACACCCCCAGCTCTGTGAGCGGTGATTCCCAGCCCTGCACTCCGCGCTGAGCGGCCCTGTGACACCAGGGAGGGTTTTCTCATTTCATCCAGCTGCTCGGTCGCATAGAAAGAGGTTAAAAATACACCAAGCCCTTTCCTAATACTGCTTTCCCATACTGAGCAGTTATTGCTGTTGCCACGTGGGTGTGAGTTTGTGTTTATGAGTGGGAAGAGGGGTCGGGGCAATGCATTTCCTTCAGATGTGGTCTGCTCCGAGCAGATGTGCAGCCCTCTGTCCTTGTGGGAGCACTGGAGCAGGAAGAGGAGTTACAAAGAATTTGGCTTGCAATTTCATGTCCCTTCGGAAATAGCAGCAGAGTGAATTGGACCTTTTTTCTGGGAACCGTGACATATTAGTCAGGGACTGAGACCCGGTGGCTTTGGGGCTTGTGGCAAAGCGAGGCTTCTCAGCACATTTCCTTCCTATTCTAGGAAGGGGGTGGCTGTTACCCTAGCTGGCAGAAAATGTCAGCTCCGAGAGCAGCTTCCTGGCTGTGAAAATAGGCTGTTAAGTTGCACAGATGTGCAGAAAAGTGAGACTGAAAGCAGCTGTTTAAAATGAAGGGCCGGGGCAGCTGGCCACCGTGGGCCCTCCGTCCATTGTCACTTGTCCCCTGGTGCCGTCCCGCAGGGGAGGAGGTGCTGCTCATCCAGGAGAAGCTGGACGGGATTAAGACCCGCTACTCGGACATCACCGCCGCCAGCTCCAAGGCGCTGCGCACGCTGGAGCAGGCTCGCCAGCTGGCCACCAAGTTCCAGTCCACGCACGAGGAGCTCAACGCCTGGATGAGCAAAGTGGAGGATGAGCTGGCATCCAGCGGAGGGCAGTCCCCGGCCAGCGAGCAGATACCACAGTTCCAGCAGAGGCAGAAGGTGGGGTGCAGCAGAGCTGCATGTGGGGAATGGGAGCCACGTGGGAGGAGAGCCAGTGGGGTCTGCTGTGGGCTGGTTGCCCCCCAGCAGCTCAGGCTGCCCCACACTCCTCAGGCACCTCCAGGGGGTGGGGAGGATCCCAGTCCCCAGACCTCTGGGAGCTCTGCTGGGGTGTGCCCTGTAGCTGGCACTGCCGCCCTGAAGGATGTGCCCGTGTGTGCCTCCCAGGAGCTGAAGAAGGAGGTGATGGAGCAGCGGCTCGTTCTGGACACGGTGAACGAGGTGAGCCGGGCGCTGCTGGAGCTCGTGCCGTGGAGAGCCCGCGAGGGGCTGGACAAGCTCGTGTCTGACACCAACGAGCGCTACAAGCTGGTCAGCGACACCGTCCGGCAGCGCGTGGAGGAGATAGATGCTGCCATTCAGAGGTCCCAGCAGGTGAGCTGAGGAGCGCCTCGGCCTTGTCAGTCTTTCCCCATGCCCGTGATGGAAAGGGGCAGTGCACCCCCGCCCCGCTGTGCTCAGCCTGGGGGCAGCTGTGCTGTGCCCCGCTCTGTGCATGACTGCAGCTCTCCTCTCCCCGCAGTACGAGCAGGCGGCCGACGCGGAGCTGGCCTGGGTGGCTGAGACCAAGCGGAAGCTGATGGCACTCGGGGCCATCCGCCTGGAGCAGGATCAGACCACGGCGCAGCTGCAGGTGCAGAAGGTGCGGTGCGGTGAGCCGGGTGGGGGGGGCTCAGGGTGGGGTGGCCCTGGAGAGGCTCTGTGCGCTGTTTTTGTGCTCCATGAGTAACAGGAGAAATGGAGGGTACGGATTTAGACAAATGAAGTGTTGGGTTTCTGAAGGAGAAATCCTTGAGGTGCTCCAGGTGCCGTTAAAACTGCAGCGATCCGGGGATGTGCAGGTGCCTGGTGATGCTGTGCCCCCCCATGGCCATCAGGCAAGCTCTACCTGCCCCTACTTACTAAAACGGCCCCACTGCTTAACTAGGGTCCTTTCACGTTGCCTCCGTGCTCGTTGTTCCTTGCCGTGGGGGTCTCCTTGTTTCCCTTGCGGCAGCCAGACGTGGAACAAAGAGAAGCTCTTTTTTTAATATCTTTGAGATGAGCTCATGCCTGAAGGAACGTGCACTTTAAATAAATGGCCCTTTTCTTCCCTCGCCAGCCCCGGCAGTCAGAGCAGCGTTCGCTTATTGGATTTTGTGCATTTAAAGCAGAAAAGCAGAGCATGATGCGTTGCTGTAATGCAGGGGGCTCCGCTGGGCTCGGCCTGCCTGCTGCTCAGCCTGCAGACCTGGGGCACGGCAGAGTTGGTGGTGGATGGCATCGCTCTGGGCAGTGCTTTGGGCTGTGCTGGTGGCACATGGGTGGCAGAGCCCTTCCTCTGCCCCGCGCTGCCTGGGCTGCTGCCCCACGCTTCTGTCCTTGTCAGTGTGTGGGGCGGTGACCCAGGGGTGGATGCTGCTTGGTGTCTGACCCCGTGCTGAATTCTCAGTGCCATTTTCAGGCCTTTTTGAAAGAACTTGGAGTAGCTGAGTAATGAGGAAGAAACGTGGGAATCTGTGTTTTCAGCAGGAATTTCAGTGTGCCCCGGGACGCTCGTACCGAGCTCGGTGCAGCGTGCAGTGCTGGCTCTGGGCAGCCTGGCAGGGGCTCCTGAGGGGAGATGGGGTCCTGTTCTCATCCATTCCCTCCCTTTAGAGGTTTCCTTTCTGCAGGCTTTTTCCATCGACATTATCCGGCACAAAGACTCCATGGATGAGCTGTTCAGCCAGCGCAATGAGATCTTTGGGACATGTGGGGAGGAGCAGAGAGCGGTGCTGCAGGTGAGCCGGGGTGCTGCGGAGATGGGGTGGCTGAGCACAGTCTGAATTACTCCATCTTCAGGAATTCCCACCGGTGACACTCAGTAAAGATCTCTTTATATTTATTGCTCCCTTTTATTGCAGTGTTTTTATTGCAGTGTCTGGGGAGAGGGGATGGTGGGATCTCTTAGAGCGGCTTTAATTGGAATTACAGCTTGTGCACGTGGGACGTGGCGCCGAGCGCTCCTCTGCTCACCCAGGCGCAGTGTGGGGCTGGCAGTGCTCCCCTGCCCTTCCACAGCCATCCCCGACTCCTTCCGTTCCTTTTAGGAGAAAACAGAGTCCCTTGTGCAGCAGTACGAGGCCGTGAGCCAGCTCAACTCGGAGCGCTATGCCCGCCTGGAGCGCGCGCAGGTCCTGGTCAACCAGTTCTGGGAGACCTACGAGGAGCTGAGCCCCTGGATCGAGGAGACCCAGGCCCTGATCTCCCAGCTGCCCCCTCCAGCCATCGACCACGAGCAGCTCAAGCAGCAGCAGGAGGACATGAGGGTGAGGGGCTGGCGGGGCTGTGCTGGGTCAGAGCGGACCCTTTGCTGATGTTTTCTTCCCGTTGTTTCCCTTTTGGGGATCCTGTGAGGATGCCTCAGTCCTGAGACACGGAAATCACCCGACAAGTTGGAACGCTTCTCTGTGCAGTGCAGACAGAGCCCGGGGGAGCCTGGCTGCCTCTGAATCTCTTGCCTGATGGTGGCAAGGAGAACAGCACTGTGCTTTTAGGGTAGAGAGATGCAAAGAGAAAGCTCTGTCTCATCCCCTTTGGGGCACAAGGAGGGTGTGTGGCCCACGCAGGCAGTGTGCGTGGTGGGGAGAGGCGAGCTCTGTGTGCTCAGCACTCGCTGGGTCGAGGCATGGGTGGCATCACACACTGCCAGGTGCAATGCTTACCCTGTGAATATCGTGTGAAATAAACACACAGTGGCTTTCAGTACATCTCTAAACCGTTGCCTTCCCTCCCCCCTCACTCCTCATCCCCTAGCAACTGAGAGAGTCTATTGCTGAGCATAAGCCTCACATCGACAAGCTGCTGAAAATCGGACCACAGCTCAAGGATCTCAACCCTGAGGAAGGGGAGATGGTGCAGAAAAAGTACTCGACAGCGGAGGCCATGTATGCCAGAATCAAGGAGGAGGTGTGCCAACGGGCCCTCGCGCTCGATGAAGCCGTCTCACAGTCCACTCAGGTACACTTCTGGGGCACTGGGCAGCCACGTTCTCCAGGAGGTCCTAAACCCTCTGTGGGGTGTGGGAGAGGCAGACACCTCGGGGTGGTTTCAGACTGCTGGGCAGAGTCCCGCTCCACTCCAGCTGCGGGAGGAAGGGAAAAGGAGTTGGAGTCCTGGTGTGGTAAATAGAGTCATAAATTTTTACAGCCTCAGTAATGATTCTCATTCAGTGGGGCCGTTCTGGCATCCACCCAGGACTGGGAGGGCCCAGGGAGCCTCTTCAAAAGAGATAAGTTGTGTTTCTGATAAGCAGAGCGCTGCTGGGTGAGCAGCATGGGATCGTTGGTAGGGGAGAGTTAAGTGTCCCAGGGTCTGGGAATCCCCAGGGGACACCTGTGGGTCGGTGTCTGCAGAGCAGAGATAGGAGAGGAAGGGCAGAGATTGTAGGTGCTAAAGTCCAGGAAGGGGTGAAGAGTTTCTGCCAGACGTGCAGGGCTGGATGTTCCCAGCTGCGCTGCGTTTCACCCTGTGCCACTGCAGTGCAGTTGGTTTTTGTCGCCTCTGGGCTCTTATTTTTTTTATTCCTGTATTGTTTAGTCACTTCTCTTGGTTTGCACTTGTATTAACTCCGAGTTTTTCCCCCCCACACACATCCCTCCCGTCTCATCTCTCACTCACATTGTGGAATGTGTTATCTGTGTGTGTTGCTGCCTGTTCCTGTCTTCCCCACATGGTCTCATTTCATTGTTGTGTTGACTGCGCCCCACCATTGCAGATTACGGAGGTAAGAGCACTGTGGTCGATGTTCATTTACACTCTTTCCTCGGGCTGCAGCGATTCTGTTTTACACCCGGACTTTCATTTCTGGTTCACGCATAGCTCAGCTGACTTTGCTTAAGAATTAATTCTGAGGGGGAAAAAGAAATCGTGTTTCTGAGTTGGCTTTGGTCACACTGCCGCCTGGTTTCGGCCACGGGCAGCTTCTGCTGGGACTGCTTTGTGCAAGCCAGAGATTTTGCTTTGGGAGCAAGTGACAGCGGTGCGCAGAGCTTCTGCTCTTCCTGAGCTTCCCTTTGCTCCTGCTTCTTGGCTGAGCCGCCGTGCTGTGATCAACTTTGCACCTGAGCGCACCTCATCTCTGCCGGTGGCACCGTGGCGAAGCAGCACGGGTGTTCTGCAGGGGCAGCAGTGGGGCCCAGCAGCACTGCCCGCTGCCCCTCCTGCAGAGATGATCTGGGGACTTTAAGGCCAAAGTTGACTCCTCTTTAAAAAACCACGAAAGCAGCAAGGCGCAGGGCGCTCTGCTCGGCTTTCTGTGGTGCCGCCGCTGTTCCACGGTGCTCCTCGCTGTGTGCATGGCAGCTCTCCACCACCGCTCTGACCGTGCCGGGGTGGTTTCCTTGTGAGTGCTGCCCCAAGTGGAGGTTCCCCCAGCACCAAACGCAGGCACGTTTCCATCAGCATCTGCGCGGATGCTGAAATGAGCGGGGTTTGCTTTGGGTGTCACGCTGCCCATCTGCCAGGACTGGGACTGCACTCAGAATGGGAGCGGTGGAAAATCACTGCTGTGTTCGCTTCACGGTCGCCTGTGCCGGCTCCGGGAACTTGTTTGGCTGTGGTGTGTTTGACTTTGAGCCGATGCAGCCCAGGGCTGTTTGCAGAGCCCAGGCAGGCACCGACAGGAGGCCGCGGGTATCGCTGCTGCTGGCAGTGCTTGTCCTGTGCAGGCGGCCGTGGGGTGCAGCGCTGGGTGCTGTTGTGGGGGTTTGGGGGGGGATGTGATGCAGAGCAGTTCCTCCTGTCTCACTGCCCTGATGGATTTGCTCCTCTCCAGTTCCACGACAAGATCGAGCCGATGCTGGAGACGCTGGAGACCCTCTCCTCCCGCCTGCGCATGCCGCCCCTCATCCCTGCTGAGGTGGATAAGATCCGGGAGTGCATCAGCGAGAACAAAAACTCCACGGTGGAGCTGGAGAAGCTGCAGCCTTCCTTCGAGGCCCTGAAACGGCGCGGGGAGGAGCTGGTGGGCAGGTCCCAGGGCGCAGACAAGGACCTGGCAGCAAAAGGTATTCAGGGTGGATGTGGCGAGAGGGGTTTGCTGGGCTGGCGGCAGTGCCCGGCTTCGCCATGTCCCACCTGAGGCAGACATGGGGGGGATGAGGCATTCGTGGCTGCTCGGGCCATCACTGTGAGCTGTTCTCTTGTGGCAACCTTTGGAGGCCCCTGTGAGATGTGTTGGTGTTGATTCACCTCCTAATGGAGGGAAGGAACATCCCCAGCACAGAAAGACCTCATAACGCAATTGACGCTCGTTGGCCCCTCTGTTGACACCTCAGCATGCAGACTTCGTGCCAGAGCTGGCTTGAACAGGGCTTTGTTGGAGGAGAGTGTACGGGGAAATTACCCTGAGCTTACCTGCACATAAGTAAAGGTTTCTTTCTGCCAACTGGGGTTCCTGCTGTCCCTCAGCATCTCCCAGAGTTAAGTACAGATGGGACTATCAGAACATTAATCCCCATTTCAATATTCTGTTGGCTTTTGGGTTGTAAAAAGGTTTACCTGTGGCAAGGTGGTCTTCTTCCCTGCTGAATGTTTTCTTTTCTGCACTCAGTAATCCAGGATAAGTTGGATCAGATGGTTTTCTTCTGGGAAGACATCAAAGCTCGGGCAGAGGAACGTGAGATGAAGTTCCTTGATGTCCTGGAGCTTGCAGAGAAGTTCTGGTATGACATGGCAGCTCTCCTGACTACCATCAAAGACACGCAGGACATTGTCCACGACCTGGAGAGCCCAGGGATTGACCCATCCATCATCAAGCAGCAGGTGGAAGCAGCAGAGGTGAGCAGCGTGGGGCCGTACCCCTCTCTGGAGCTGTGTGCACCCACTGTGTAAGCTCAATTAGGGTGGATCTTAAAAACATGGCTGTAAAACACTACTGTAGGCAGCCAGATTATGAAGCATTACTGACACTGTAATTTGGAACCGCGGGGAAAAAACTGGAGTCTGTTTTACATATCCCTCTCCACCTCTGCTCCAGATGAGGAAGTGGTGCTTACATCACTTCTTTTGCTGCAGCTTTGGGAAGTGTATCAGGCACTTGGTCACAGCTGTGTGCCCTCTGCTCTGGGGATGTGCACAGCTCTGCTCACAGCTGTACAGAACAGTGTGGGAAGGGAAGAATGCGTTCAGGTTCTGGGTAGACTGGAGATAAGAGTAGATCTGGATGGCCTTGGGCTCCTTTGTGGTTGTTTCAAGTAAATGGAGAAATCCACTTCAGGTGTTTGCTTACTGGACCTCCTGGGGCTGGCATGCTACTTCATTTGCCCTTCTTTGCTAAGTCTGTCCTTTCTGTTTCTGTTCTATAACCATTCTGACTTCAGTTTGCATCTTTTGAGCCTCCAAAATGGGTGTCTGTATTGACAGAGCACTCCTGCAAACAGTCCATCTCCTGTAAACAGCGTCCTCAGTGGGGCTGTTCCGACACATGTCGAGCTAAATACAGAATTCCTTGGTGTAGCTCCTCCAAACCATGCAAACAGCATTGCCACCGCGCCTGGAGGTGGGAGCAGGGCAGGCTGGCCATGGCAGTGCTGCTGAGCAGGACACCTGCCTGCCTGCTTCATACTGTAGTGCCAGGTCTGGCTTGGGGCCGGGATGCAGGATGAGTCCAGCGCAGAAAGGACCATCCCTCCTATTCACGGAGAATTTTTGGAAAGGCATTTAATAATAAACATTTTCCTTCCATCATTATGTTGTGTGCAGACTATTAAGGAGGAAACGGATGGCTTGCATGAAGAGCTGGAGTTCATCCGACTCCTTGGGACTGATTTAATTTTTGCCTGTGGTGAAACTGAGAAACCAGAAGTGAAAAAGAGCATTGATGAGGTACGAGAAGCAGCAGCCTCCTGTTCACACAAAGTCAGGGAGGAGCGAGCAGAGCTCACGTGGATGAGCCTAATGAAATCAATCTTGTCTTCTGCAGATGAACAATGCATGGGAAAACCTAAACAAAACTTGGAAGGAGAGGCTTGAGAAGCTTGAAGAGGCCATGCAGGCGGCTGTGCAATACCAGGACACTCTTCAAGTAAGGGACAGGGCTGTCCACGGGCAGTGGGTAGGCCTTGGGAGTGTGACTGAATCCTCCCTGTGAAGCTGTGCTGGGCTGTGTGCTGATGCAAGGCAGGAAAATGTCTCCTGTGTGAATGTTTACTGCCTCTGTTGCACCCCGAGCTCACAGCCAGCTCACAGCCAGCTCCAAGCAGCAGCAGATGTTTGACTGCATCTGTCTTCCCAAGTCTGTCTTCACTTCTGCACAGCATAGCAGGATGGGGCTGGCTCCATCACGGCCGTATGCTGGGAGCAGCAGGGTGTGCTGGAGGCAGCAGCTCTGCCCCAGAGGTGGGGACAGAGGAACCCTTCCCCTTTTCTAACGGTGTCTGCCCTCATTTCAGGCCATGTTTGACTGGCTGGATAACGCTGTGATTAAGCTGTGCAACATGTCTCCTGTTGGCACTGACCTCAACACGGTTAAGGAGCAGATGAATGAGATGAAGGTACGGGGTGGAGTCGCACCGCTTCTCCGAGCGTTGTGTCGCAGAGCTCTCACTGGAATGATTCATTTTGTTCTGGTTTTTGTCCTGCTTGTTTTGGCAGGAGTTTAAAATGGAGGTTTACCAGCAGCAGATTGAGATGGAAAAGCTTAATCACCAAGGTGAACTGATGCTAAAAAAAGCCACGGATGAGACAGACAGAGACATCATAAAGGAGCCACTGACAGAGCTGAAACATCTCTGGGAGAATTTGGGCGAGAAAATCGCTCACAGACAGGTACAGGGGAGGCCTGGGTTTGTGCCAGCACAGGGTCAAAGTCTGCTTGGATGCTCCCACTCCTTCCTGACTCAAACATTGCTTTTCCTCCCTGCCATTGCCCAGCACAAGCTCGAAGCTGCTCTGCTGGCCCTTGGGCAATTCCAGCACGCGTTGGCGGAGCTGATGGCCTGGCTGACCCACACCGAGGAGCTGCTGGATGCACAGAAGCCCATCAGCGGGGACCCCAAGGTCATCGAGGTTGAGCTTGCGAAGCACCACGTGAGTGCTCCCACTGCGTGGCATTTGTGTGCCCCGTTCCTGTCGTGGGGTTTGAGTCGGTTCACGGGTTTGAGTCGGTTCACGTCCGTGGAAGCTCACTGAAATCAAGCAGAGGTTTTAGAGAGGTGTCCCACGCTTTCCCTACGTGTCTCATTAGGTGCTGAAGAATGATGTCCTGGCCCACCAGGCGACCGTGGAGACGGTGAACAGAGCGGGCAATGAGCTCCTGGAATCGAGCGCAGGGGACGATGCCAGCAGCCTCAGGAACCGCCTGGAGAGGCTGAACACGTGCTGGGAGGCCGTGCTGCAGAAGACAGAGGAGAGGGAGCAGCAGCTGCAGTCCACCCTGCAGCAGGTTGGGGCGTGCGGAGGGAAGGGGATGGGGATGGGCTCTGCGACGCAGCCCGCGGGTCTTTGTTGCCCTAAAGTGAAAATTGAGCTCTTTCCTGCACGAAGATGAGGCTTAATGGTGGAAGCACAGAGCTTTTGCAGGGGGACTTTTCACCTTCTGAAGCTCTCACTTCAAAGCAAGGCATCTTTTTTGTTTGCAGTACCAATTGTGTCTTGTTTATTTGCCAGAACCACTGTGTGGTGATGGGGTGCCGTGTCCATCCCGTCCTCCCGTGCTGTTAAATCCAGCTCTGCCTCTTCATCTGCTTCTGAAGCAAACACAGTGCCAGCCCTGGCGTATGATCAATGGGGGCTGATGTCATCTGATCACGGCCGATTATATTTCCCGAACAGGCCCAGGGTTTCCATGGTGAGATTGAAGACTTCCTCCTGTGGCTAACGAGAATGGAGAGCCAATTGTCTGCATCGAAACCCACGGGAGGGCTGCCAGAAACTGCCCGGGAGCAGCTCAATGCCCACATGGTAATTTCTTGGGGGGAGATTTTTAGTGCTTCCAATTCAGCAAGCTCCTGTCTGTCAGATGCTAGCATCCAAATTCTCATCTGTGAGTTTGATGGGGAGGGAGATGAGTGCTCCTCTGGTGTTCTTACAGATAAATTTGTACTTGATGCTGGGGACAAGCATCACAATGCTTTAACCACCACTCCATGCTCTAAGAGACGCACTGCTGTCACTTTGCTGCCTGCCCCGACCCTCATTTTCTCATCACCTTGAGCTGATGTGCTCCCTTTGCCTGACCCTCGGGCTCTGCATGTGTTGCAGGAGCTGTATGGCCAGCTGAAAGCACAGGAGGACGTGTACAGCCAGCTGCTGGCCAAGGGGCGACTGATGCTGCTGAGCCGCGATGACTCGGGCTCGGGCTCCAAGACGGAGCAGAGCGTTGCACTGCTGGAGCAGAAGTGGTGTCTGGTCAGCACCAAGATGGAGGAGAGAAAGGTATTGGACACCTCACCCCACGAGCAGGAGCTGCTCCCTGCTGCTCAGCTCTCGCAGGATGGGGCTGGGCAGGAGGGTTATCTTAAATAACCTCCCTTGGGTGTGCGGATGGGATTCGTCATCCAAATGGTGCAGTCTGAGAGGCAAGCTGCTCATTTTTCTAGCTAGTTCTGAAATGTGGTTAAATCACACAGAAAATGAGAGCAAAATTGCATTATTATGGCTTATTTAGAGGAGGGGTGGGAAGAAGCCTCTCGCAGCTCTGAAAGGCGCTCTCTGTGGGTCCTCGGAGCTGCCTCCATTCTGTGCGATGTTTTGGCCGCTGATGAGATAAAACAGGGGATGCGGTGGCCTCAGCCCAGAATACATTTGTGGTGCTGCAGCTGTTGCCATCAAAATGTCATCCACCTCGCATTTACTGAGAGCTCTTCCCATGGCGATCCCTTTCTGGGGAAGCTGAGGGCGATGCAGCTGCTCGTGTGTCCATAATGGAGTTGTCTCCCTTTTCACATGTGATTCTCGCCCCTGAATTTTGAAAGAAAGTAATTCTGAAGCGGCAGCTTTCATTGAAAGCTCTTGGCCTTGGTAAACAAGTCGTGTTCCCTGGCCGGGCCAACAAGGTTCCCATTGGAAGCACGTTTCAGCGGGGACACAAAGCCCACCCTTGTCTGTGAAACCACGGATCGTGAGCTCTCGCCCTCAGTGTTGTTTTTTTAACCCCTCCCATCCCTCCCCTCTGTGCAGGCAAAGCTGGAGGAGGCTCTCGCCCTGGCCACGGACTTCCAGAACTCCCTCCAGGACTTCATCAACTGGCTGACGCTGGCTGAGCAGAGCCTGAACATCGTGCCCCCTCCCAGCCTCATCCTCAACGCCGTGCTGGCCCAGATCGATGAGCACAAGGTGCGGGCACCGTGGGCCCCCAGCGGGTGTTGGGATGCAGGGGGAGAGCACAGCACCTGAACCTTTGCCACGTGCAGTGGGTGCTCGCAGGCGTGCCCGGATCTCCTTGCAGATGGGAGGATGGCTTTGCTGTTTGCAGGTGTTCGCCAATGAAGTGAACGCTCATCGGGATCGTATCATCGAGCTGGACCAAACTGGGAACCAGCTGAAGTTCCTGAGTCAAAAGCAGGACGTGGTGCTGATCAAGAACCTGCTGGTGAGCGTCCAGTCCCGCTGGGAGAAGGTGGTGCAGCGCTCGGTGGAGCGGGGCCGGGCTCTGGACGACGCCAGGAAGCGAGCCAAGCAGGTGAGAAATGGGCAGGGTGTGACTGAGCCCGGGGTGCAGCCATCCCTGGGGGTCCTGAGAACACAACGGGGCTGGGGACGGCTTTAGTGCTAAGTTTTGAACTTGATTTTGTTTGCTTGTAGTTCCATGAAGCTTGGAAGAAACTGATCGATTGGCTGGAGGATGCAGAGAATCACCTGGACTCTGAGTTGGAGATTTCCAACGATCCTGACAAAATCAAGCTGCAGCTCTCCAAACACAAGGTAGAACTTTGCTGAAGCAGGACTGGAGCTGAGTGCTGAAGGCAGTTCATGGAATCATTAGCATTGGAAATGATCTCAGATCACCAAGTTCAACCCCAGCCCACCCCCACTGACCGCGTCCCTCCGTGCCACATCTCCAGGGATGGTGGCTGCAGCTCCTCCCTGGGCAGCCTGTGCCAATGCTCTTTCAGAGGAGAAATTTTCCTTAAAATCCAACCTGAACCTTCTGTGTCACAACTTGAGGACAAAGGAGAGGCAGCAGAGCAGCACCTCCTCTGCTGTTAGGACGGGGGAAAGGCGTGTCCACGCTTCTTCCTGCAGCAGCAAATGTGCAGCTGGGGATCCGCGTGAGAGCTGTGCATGTTCCTGGAGAGGTCAGGATTTGTGAAGCCGTTTTTTCTCTCCCTGTCCCCAGGAGTTCCAGAAGACGTTGGGTGGGAAGCAGCCTGTGTACGACACCACTATCAGGACAGGCAGAGCCCTCAAGGAAAAAGCTTTGCTTCCAGATGACACTCAAAAGCTGGACAACTTACTGGGGGAAGTCCGGGATAAATGGGACACAGTGTGCGGCAAATCTGTGGAAAGGTAAATCCAGCCCCAGTGTTGTGCCAGTACTGCTGCTTTGCCAAGGACAAAAGTGAAGAGCAGAGGAGGGGAGGTTGAACCCTACAGTGCGTGGTGATTTTCTGTGGTCGCTGGAGGATGGAGGGGTTCATTGGGTCATAGCAGAATGAGATGAGTTTTTTCCTGAGAGCTCACGAGGTACATCTGTTTTCCAGGCAGCACAAGCTGGAAGAAGCCCTCTTGTTCTCTGGGCAGTTCATGGATGCGCTGCAGGCTTTGGTGGACTGGCTGTACAAGGTGGAGCCCCAGCTGGCTGAGGACCAGCCCGTCCATGGCGACCTGGACCTGGTCATGAACCTGATGGACGCTCACAAGGTGAGGACTCCTGCAGCTCCTCTCAGGGGTGAGAGCTCTGCTCATCTTGGGCCAGGCAGCAGAGGAGGCAGAGCTGGTGCCCGGTCTCATCCCCCACCACACAGCACCCCGGGGCTGACCCATTTGGTGCTGCCCTCACTCCTTCCAGGTCTTCCAGAAGGAGCTGGGGAAGCGCACGGGGACAGTGCAGGTGCTGAAGCGCTCCGGCCGGGAGCTGATCGAGAACAGCCGGGACGACACCACCTGGGTGAAAGTACAGCTGCAGGAGCTGAGCAACCGCTGGGACACGGTGTGCAAGCTGTCTGTGTCCAAACAGAGCCGCCTGGAGCAGGCCTTGAAGCAGGTGAGCAAAGGGCTGCAGCTGGAAACCAGCTGGGAGAGCTGTCCTCGTGCTGCAGGGCTGTGCCGTGGAGTTTGACGCAAACGCTTCCCTTGGAGAAGGGTCTTTGCACCCTGTGCCCAGGCAGAGAGTTTCTGGCTGAGCAGGGCAGTGCAGCCCTGCAGCTTTGGTTATTTACTTTCCTTTTTCCCTTAAGAAGAGCCATTAAGAAGGCCCCGTTTGAAAAGGAAGGATGAAAAGAGCTCTGTGATGTGCACAGCAGGCAGGTGGGAATGGGCGGTGATCAGAGTGCTCCAGGTTGTGTTTGTTCAAGTCCAGGGCAAAAAGAGACCTCGATTTTTTGCTTAAAAATGAAAAGGAAAAAGGTCAGAAGGCTCTTAGGTAGATTTTATATCACACAGGCAATTTACTGAATAAACTACCCAGGTGCCAAATTGGCCAGCACTCAGGTAGCTGCGCTGTGAGCAAAAAACCCCGAGTTCTGCAGCACTGCAGCTGCCAAGGACAGGGCCAGGAGGAGCAGGGCCTGCCGGTTCAGGCCAGAGCTGCAGGGCCCTCGTGCTGGCACTGAGTGAGTCCAGGCCAACAGAGAGATCCTTCTCCTTCCTTTATTTTTCTAAGTCCCTCCCAGCCACGTCCTGAGGAGGGGGCTGACCCTCTGCTTCTGTGTCGGCAGGCAGAGGAGTTCCGGACGGCCGTGCACATGCTGCTGGAGTGGCTCTCGGAGGCTGAGCAGTCCCTGCGCTTTCGAGGAGCACTCCCTGATGATGCTGAAGCACTGCAGTCCCTCATCGATGTGCACAAGGTGATGAGCTACAGAGGGGCAGGTGCCAAGAGCACGGGGCAGCACGTGGGCTTCTCTTTTTAGAGCAAACCAAGCAAAATTTGTGGGCAAGAGTGCGGCAAAATAATCCATTTCGGCACTGTTTAAGTTGCTCCGTTTTGAGGGAAGTTAAATTGTTCTTATGCAGTGGTCAGAGCTGGGTCTAGGGTGGGAGCTGGACCTGGGTGCCCCCTGCCGCGTGCTAGCCCTTCACACCCGGCCCGTGTGTTCCCCACTTCAGGAGTTCATGAAGAAAGTGGAGGAGAAAAGGGTGGATGTGAACACAGCGGTGGGAATGGGAGAGGTCATCCTGTCTGCCTGCCACCCTGACTGCATCACCACCATCAAGCACTGGATCACCATCATCCGTGCCAGGTTCGAGGAGGTGAGTCCCCGAGGCCGTGCTGCCCATCCCCAGCGTGTGCCCAGTGTTGATTTTCTTCTCCGTGCTTTCACGTGTGTGGCTGATGCACCTCTGCACCTCCAACAGGTCCTCACGTGGGCCAAGCAGCACCAGCAGAGGTTGGAGGCTGCGCTCTCAGAGCTGGTGGCAAATGCAGAGCTGCTGGAGGAGCTCCTGGCCTGGATCCAGTGGGCTGAGACCACCCTGATCCAGCGGGATCAGGAGGCAACGCCACAGAACATTGATCAGGTCAAAGCCCTCATCGCCGAGCACCAGGTGAGCCCAGTGCTGGAGCAAGTCAGCGAGCAGACACTTGCGCCATGGGGGAGGTGTTGGCCCCTCCTTACAGCCCCATTTAAGTAGCACCCCGAGCTGTCACTTGGGAGCCCCGCGCAGCGTTCAGGCGGAGCTGTGCCGTGGCCCGACTGCACGGCCCCAGTGCTCTGGGCACCCGTGGGCCGGGCGCGTCCCAGTGGGAATCCGGAGCTCTGGTGGCTGGAGGTGAAAGCATCTGAAAACTGCAACGGTTCACTTGTCCGTGTGTGTTCTGACAGTCCTTCATGGAGGAGATGACGCGGAAGCAGCCGGACGTGGACCGCGTCACCAAGACGTACAAGAGGAAAGCGACGGAGCCGCCCCACGGAGCCTTCATCGAGAAGTCCCGCAGCAACAGTACGTCCCCAGAACGTGTGCTGTGCTGCATTGGGAGCTCCTCAGCTCTGAACAGCAGTTAACGAGCTGTCCTGTGCCGACTGCCACAGGAAGGCAGCTGAGGTTTTTGTGGGGGAAATGCAGGTGCTCACGGCCGAAACGCCGCTGGGGCGTGCAGAGCCCCCGCAGTGTGTGTCTCTGTCGTGCTGGGCCACTCGGGCTCTCACTTCTCCTCGGTTTCTTTCTGCATTTATTTTGTGATTTCTTTGCACACTGTTTCTTGAGGCCTGAGTGCACTGTGGGTGTCCCAGCAGGGTCTGGGGAGCAGAGCTGCCGTGTGCGGCCTTCTGCTGGAGATGCACGGCTCGTTTCCTCGCTGCTCCGTCCTCAGTGCTCACACAGATTCAGCACCACCTCACGTTTACTCTCTCCATATTTTTACCCCCAGGAAAATCTTTGACCCAGGCCGCTCCCCCCAGCATGCCCATCATCTCCCAGTCGGAAACCAAGAACCCCCGCATCAACCAGCTCTCTGCACGCTGGCAGCAGGTCTGGCTGCTGGCCCTGGAGCGCCAGCGGAAGCTCAACGACGCCCTGGACCGACTGGAGGAGGTAACGGTGCTCCCACGGCTGCTTTCCCCACAATGCCAAAAGGAAACGAGCTCTTCTAAAGCGTTACGGCTGAAATCTGCCTTCTTTAATTAACTGCGTGCTAACGAACTGCTTTGTGCCCCTGCAGTTGTTATCTGCAGAGGTAACGGCAGCCAGGCCTGCTTTATTCTTAGTAATTAGCTTAACTGATTAGTGCTACTGTATATATCTTTTCCAATCATCTAATGTCGTTTCTGTTTTTGTTTACGCTTAACAAAGCAGCTATGCCCAGAAGTGAGTGTTTTTGTTTTCTGTTGCTTTTTCTGTAGGTCAGTTCAGTTTCTGCGTATCAGTGTTTTATTTTTCCTTCGTTGCTTTTAACTCGAGGAATGTTTAAAAAAAAAAGAAAGAAAAGTGCTCAGAATCATTGTGCCCCCTTGCCTTGAGCTCCTGCAGCTGGTGGGGTCCTGGGGGGAGGGGTAGGGGGGCAGGAGGAGGGCGAGAGGGTCGCTGTGGGGTGGGGGCACCGCCGCAGGGCTGTGCCCCAGGGGATGGAGCACGGCTCTGTGCTGCCCAGCTCCGAGCAGTGTGTGTGCGTCCGTGTGCACGTCGCTAGCGCTGCCTGTGTGGGGTGCTGCGTCCCGTGTCCATGGTGACGTGGTGGCTGTCCCCTGCGCTGTGTGTCCTTCTGTGCTGGGGGAGCCCGCGCTCGGCCCCCTGGGGCTGATGCAGAGGGGGTGGGGGGTCCTGTGGGTCCTTTGGGGTTTCCACGCTGACTTGCTGTTTCCTTCCAGTTGAAGGAGTTTGCAAACTTTGACTTCGATGTCTGGCGGAAGAAGTACATGCGCTGGATGAACCACAAGAAGTCACGCGTGATGGACTTCTTCCGGCGCATCGACAAGGACCAGGACGGGAAGATCACCCGGCAGGAGTTCATTGATGGCATCCTGGCGTCCAGTAAGTGTGCCTGAAACGAGCTGGGGGAGCCAGCTCCAGGCCGTGAGGGCAGGCTGCACACGGCTGCTCCTTCCTCCTTCCAGAGTTCCCCACCACGAAGCTGGAGATGACGGCCGTGGCCGATATCTTCGACCGCGACGGCGACGGCTACATCGATTACTACGAGTTTGTGGCCGCTCTCCATCCCAACAAGGACGCGTACCGCCCGACCACGGACGCGGACAAAATCGAGGATGAGGTGAAGCTCCTGGGATGGTTCGGGGTGGTGAGGGGAAGGGAGAGAGAGGAGGAAAGGAGGGGCTGTGCTGGTGCTAAGCCACAATAATTCATCCACATATCACCAACGCGTTGGAAGCATTGGCTGCTTCGGTCTGCGTTTCATCCAGAAAAATAAGGAAACAAAACCCTCGTGGAGGGGGGCACCAAAATCCCGTTTTCTTACCTCACTTTTGTGGCGCAGGTCACCAGGCAAGTGGCCCAGTGCAAGTGTGCCAAGAGGTTTCAAGTGGAGCAGATCGGAGAGAACAAATACCGGGTAAGGCAGACGGGACTGTTCCTTGGGGGGGGGGGGACCCCCACGGGCAGCCCCACAGAGCCCGGGGTGAGGAGGGCCCTCGTACCCCGGGGAGGCAGAGCTGTCGTGGCGTTGGCCCAGCACTGCCCCAGCCCCAGGGTGTGCCCGCACAGCACACATAACAGTGGCAGTGTTCTGGGCCGCACAGACGCTCAAATGCCGCATTCAGTGCCGCCCTTGAAGTGCTCCTCGTGGATGAGTGTGCCTTACGCCCGTGTTTTTCTTAGCCCGTTCCTGCAGAAGGAGAATAATTTCCTTACAGGATCTCTTTGTAACAGACTCCGGTGTTTATGTTCCAAATTATTCACCGAGGTGAAGTTGGCGGTGAGCTGGCAGCCGCGCTCGGGGCTGCTGCCTCACAGCCCCATAGCAGAGCCCCACTCTGAACTCCCCGCAGTTAACAGTTGTCGTGATGATTGCACTGTTAATCCCATAAAATGTTTCTCTTGTTTTTCTTTCCCCTCCTCCCGCTCTCCCCTTTCCTCCCAACCCTTTTACCCCTCCACTTTTCTCCTCCGTAGTTCTTCCTCGGCAACCAGGTACAGTTTGCCTTGCGGTGCTCTCTCCTCTCGTTAGCGGTTGTAGCTTGTGTGTCCATGGTGCTTTGTCCTTTGGGAGGATGCGATCTGTAGAGTGCTGCTTGGAGAGCTTGTCCCACCGCCGTGCAGAGCCTGGTACACAGCAGCACATCCAAAACAAACGGGGCAGAAAGGAAGGGAAAGGTCAACGGGAAAAATCAGGATTGGACTGAAAGGACGAGATTTCCATCTCCTCACTCGTAGCTGAGTTCCCTGGGGGTGTCAGAGGTGTGGGGACAAACCCATGGTTAACACATGTGAGGGCTGTACCAGGCTCTGCGCTCGGGTCACCGTCACCGTGGAATGGAAATGCTGTGTCCACATGTTTAATCCCATGGGTAATGACAACTAAACCTCATCCTGCTGCACCCGCTGAGCAACTCCTGGTGGGAGCAGGGTTCACAGGGACCCAGGGTCAGCAGTGCGGGGTCAGCGTGCTGCTCACATTTACCTCCTGTCCATGGGATGGGGCAGCACTGCCCCGTGCTGCTGCCTCTCACACAGAAATGTCTTCTATGGACAGATGGATGGTGCCCTGCCAAAAACGTGCCCCAAAGGAGGGAAGCCTGGCTTTCCACATTGGATGGATGGCTTTGTGTCAGACAGTGATTACAGAAATGCTGTAAATAATCTGAGCGTGGCAGTGGAAAGGAGAACTCGCCCATCCCTGTCTTTCTCTGCAGGTTTTGGGGGACCCCAAACTGGGGAGACCCCCTCCATACCCCAGGGGAGGGCTGCTCCCTCTGCCCCTCCACCTGCAGAGCTCCATTTTCACTTTATCTTACATATTTTTGCATTCCTATCCATTCAAGGGGAAATCTTCCTTCTTCGTTTTTCCTTTATTTTGATCATTCTGAAGGTGGTCTCCCTTTCCAGGAGTGCTTCCCCCATCACCTCGGAGCAGTGCAGGACGCAGCCGGGGCTCGGGGCCGGGGAGCAGGCCATGCTTCAGGCTCGGGGTGCACTCACTGGGCAACGGAAGGCGTTTCAAATCACTAATGAACATCACAGTCACTAATCACCATTTCTGTGGGATTCCTGCCCGGATTCCCGCGGCCGCACTCACTGAGATCCTCGCGGGGTGGTGGCAGTGGGGCTTTTTCTGCTGCTGGGGCTGAGTCTGAGGCTCGGGGTTGTCCCTGCCTTCAGATCGGAGAGGTTTCTCGCTTGGTGGTGGCACAGTCCTGCTTTGCTGGCTCACCAACCCACCCCTGCCCTCCCTTGTCCAAGTGGGCTGCACCAGTGCACTGACAGCCTGTTTCCTTCAGGATAAAAAAGAAAATCAACGATTCTGGCTGAGAAAATCCATCTAAAGGCCAAATTGCGATCACTCATTTGCTTCTTTAAAACTAAAGGATTTTGATGACTGCATCACCTTCGCACTGTGCAGCTGAAAAACTCCTGGAAGTTACGCTGGTGTGCGTTTGTTCCAGAGGAGCATATCTGGAGAAACGCTCTGTGCTCCATAGCTCAGCACAGGGTCTGAGGCACTCATGGCTTCTGGCAGCCCAGCTCTGGTGCAGCCCACGGTGGGAGGGATCCCACGGTGCTCCTGAGTCCCGTGGCTGAGCCCCATTCCTCTGCTCTGCAGTTCGGTGATTCCCAGCAGCTGCGTCTGGTCCGGATCCTGCGGAGCACCGTCATGGTCCGCGTCGGCGGAGGATGGATGGCCCTGGATGAGTTCTTAGTGAAGAACGACCCCTGCAGAGGTAAGGCGATCCCTGGCTGTGCCTTCCCTCCCTCTGACAGAGGTGTGGGGATCTGGGCACTCCGTGGCCGGGTGGGACCGGGTGCTCCGCAGAGTCGGTCTGGGTTACCCACAGAACAGGAGGAAATGGGTCCAAAGCAAATGACAGAACTTAAAATGGTGAGATTCAGCACTGCGAGGGCAAAGCTCAGTGCTGGGCCGAGCTCCTAACAGGGGAGCACTGACACCAGTTATTTCCATCCACGGGGTGTCTCAGCGTCATCCTGTTCTGCGTCTGCTCCTTTGGCTTTGTGCTCCACGAGGTACTGACTCACGTGGAGCTGCCTGGCACTGGGAGCCCCCCAACCCGCTGTGGGGCTGCCCCTTGCTCGGAGGGAGAGCCTCCATCTCCTGGCGGCATTTGGATGGAAGTGTGGACTTTGGCCTTCAACTTCCCCATCTCACCTGTCCCCAAAATTGGTGAAGAGCTCCCCAGAGCTGTGAGCAGAGCCACAGCCTTTCAAAGCTGTTCTTAAGCCACTGTTGTAACATGCCACATTTAAAGGCCATGTGGACATAACTTCCCCAGGAGTCCAGAGAATAGCAAAGCAGCCAGAATGGACTTACAGACTGCTTTTAAGCAGATGAACCCTCAAAGAGAGAGAGAACCCATGGCATGAGGTGGACGGGCATCCGCTGGGGACACGGCAGGGACGTGCACGCAGCCCTCAGCTCTCCTGTCCCGTTTCCCTCCCAGCACGAGGACGGACCAACCTGGAACTGCGGGAGAAGTTCATCCTTCCTGAGGGTGCCTCGCAGGGCATGACGCCGTTCCGCTCGCGGGGACGAAGGTCCAAGCCGTCATCCCGGGCAGCGTCCCCGACGCGCTCCAGCTCCAGCGCCAGCCAGAGCAACCACAGCTGCGCCTCCATGCCATCGTCCCCCGCAACGCCCGCCAGCGGAGCCAAGGTAGGGCCGGGGGGGCCTTCCTCTACCTGTCCTTTGGAAGCCCGTTCCCGTGAGACAGAGCCGCAGTGCGAGGAGGAGGAAGGTCGTGGGGAGGGGAGCGTGGGGCAACCTGCAGGGCAGCCCCGGGTGGCACCGCTGGGGGTTGGAGTTCGTCTGCAGAGCTCCGGCACTGACCGGCCCTCAGCACCCACAGTGCCACGGCCGTGGGCAGAGGGAGCGCCCGCTCTGACCCCCACCCCTCATTTGGCACGTCTGATTTTTTATTTCATCACCGTTTGTTGGATTTTGTCATTATTATTGTTTATGCATTTCCTGTTTGGTTCTCGTTTCATTTTAGCTCTCCTCTCCCCTCATTCCCATTTACTTTTCTTTTCCATCCTTTTTTTTTTCACTCACTCCCACCTCTCCCCCCTCTCTGGGTTTTCCATTCCACAGACTCCTCATCACTTCTCTCGATGTTATGACAAACCCTGGTTGATAAACAGTAAAGCGGGCACCCCGCTGCGGGGATCTGATTCCCCCGACCTCCAGCTCCCCAGCTCTGAGGTAGGGTCCTCTCCCGCAGCCCCAGGACCCACTGTGGCGGGCGGAGCTCCCGGAGCACCCCACGTCCTCTGCACAATGCTTCCTCTGGTAGAGCAGTGCTTGCTGGCACCGCGAGGCTTGGCAGCAGTTTTCACGGTTCCTAACTCAGACCAAACCAAGCACGGCCTGGGATAACTCCTCCCTGATGGCAAAAGGAAAGATTGAACATCGAGTGCGTGCTCTGAAAAACAAAAAGAGAATCTCTTGGTGCTTTTGAGCGTCCCAAAGAGGCCGTGATTGGTGATCAGACAGATGAGTTAAGACGTGAAAATGTGCTGCAGCACGGGCACGGAAACGCTGTGACGTCACCGCGTGTGCGCTGCCCATCCTCCCCTGTGCTGTTGGCTGTGGGTGAGGAGCGCGGGGCCTGGAGGTGCTCTTGGAGATCAGCAGAGGGGTGGGAGCACTGTGCGTGGCCGTGTGCTGCCTGCTTGCTGCTGCAGCTTGTTTCTGGTCCAGGATCGAGGACGAGGAGCCAAATCTGTGCCGCTGGGGACGGTACCTGCACAATCATGGGATAACGGATCTCAATTCGTGCTGGGGCTGAAGGAGAGCACACTGCTCAGCTCCTGTCCTGCTGCCTGCCCCTGCAGGGCTCCAGTTTTGGGAGATCACAAAGGTCACACAGTGGGGTCTCACACTGCTCCATGCTGTGCCCAGCAGCCCCAGACCGAGCTTTGCTTCATCCCAGAAACTGGAGCTGCTGCCCTGGGCTGGGGCTGAGCTGTGCCCCCATCCCCTCACTTTCCTCCTGCAGCAATGGGAGCAGTGCTGCGGGTTGTGCTGCTTCCAGTCTTCCTTTGCAGCATCTTAAAGGTCACGGGGAGCACCTGTATGTGGCACGGCCTCGTGCCCAGGGCCCATGGCCACCGCCTTCAGTGCCCATTTGTCCCTTCAGTCCCCTCTGTGTGGCCATGGGTGGCTCTGAGCACACCGTGCTCCATCCTACAGAGCTGCAGTGCATCCCAGCAGCATGATG
The DNA here is from genome assembly GCA_036925125.1 of Oreortyx pictus. Lineage (NCBI taxonomy): Eukaryota > Metazoa > Chordata > Aves > Galliformes > Odontophoridae > Oreortyx > Oreortyx pictus. Next base: position 340,616 of record JAUPFR010000026.1, on the reverse strand, counting down.
CTGGGGGGGGGGGGGGAGAGCACAGAATTTTACACTTCCCTTTGCTGCTATCCCGTGAGCAGCGGCTTTGCTTTCTGCTGTCGGTCATTTCAGGACCCACTTTTTGTGCTGGTTTGGGTTTTTCTGCGTTATTTTCAACCACTGCCACAGAGCCGTCCGTGCTCCCCGTGCCCGTTAGGATGGGTGCGTGCTGCTCACTGTGTCACAACCGTGCAGTCCATGCACTGAGCACTGCTGTGTCCTCCCGCAGGTGACGCCGGCGGGCAGCAAGCTGAAGCGGCCCACCTTTCACTCCAGCCGCACGTCACTGGTGGGGGACACCAGCAACAGCTCCTCGCCCGTCTCCTCCGGTGCCAAAAGCGGTCGAGCAGGTAAGTGGGGCAGAGCTGGGATGGGGGGAAGCGGGCGGAGCTGGGAGCTGCGGGGTGGGCTCTGTGTGCCACCCGTGGGCTCTGTGCTCCCCGCAGACCCCAAGAAGGCGGCCAGCCGCCCCACGAGCCGTGCCGGGAGCCGTGCCGGGAGCCGGGCCAGCAGCCGCCGGGGCAGCGACGCGTCCGACTTCGACCTGCTGGAGACACAGTCCGCGTGCTCCGACACCTCGGAGAGCAGCGTGGCCGGGTCGCGCCGCGGCGCCGCCAAACCCTCCAAAATCCCCACCATGTCCAAGAAGACGACCACTGCCACCCCCAAAGCTCCGGGCCCCAAGAGATAATACCGCACCCACGTCCCCGGCAGCGCCGACCCTCCCCGTCCTTAACCCCTCTGCGTCCGTTGGATGTATATTTATTCTGAACGGGAGAAGCTCTATTGTTCCAAGTGTAAAGGAGAGCTGTGTTCTGGAGCTGCCTTACTCGGGTTTTTTTTTTTTTGTGTGTTTTTTTTTTTTCTCGTTGGGGTTTTTGGTTTTTTTTTTTTTTTTCCTTTTTTGTAAGTTACGATTTCCATGTGAATATTTATGTAGATAAAAACAAAACACACACACAAAAAAAAAAAAAAAAAAAAAAAAAAAAGAACAAGCCAACACCGCCTCTCAGTGACCCCGAGCGGAGAGGGGCGGAAACGGAGACGCGGGAGAGAGAAAAGGAGAAAAAAAAGAGGAAAAAAAAAGGAGACAAAAAAGGTGGGAAGGCGCCAGCGCGACACACGGCGGAGCGCAGATGGGATCTGCGGACCTGCCCGATCTTTTAGGATTGTTTCCTAAACGCATCTGTATAAACTCGACTTGCTGTCTCAGCAAGGTGAACCCTATTTAAAAGCAAGGAGCTGAACCCTGCAGTGTTCTAGGAACTCTTTTTGTACCTCGGATACCTCAGGCGCGGACACGCGAGGTGTGGGGACTCGGGGCTTCTCTTTCCACTTCTTATTTTTTTTAAAGCGATGCGATTTTACCCCAAGAACGCGGAGTTGGAGTTCGATTTGCACACACTGCGGCGTGAGGTCAATGGCGGCCGCTGCCCCACGGAGCGCTCAGGGGGCACAGGGGCAGGGGTGGTCCCGTGGGTCGGGGGATCCCCGTGGGTCCCTGCCGGGGGCCGACCCCACGCCTTCACCCGCACTCCTTTCCTATTTATTACGGGGGCCATCCCACTTCGGAGCGGGCGAGCTCTGCCCCTCGCGGAGCGCGGACTTCCACGCACAGCTTTGTCCTCGCCGTGGGTCACGGCTGCTTGTCCTCGCCGTGGGTCTCACCAGCACACTCGCTGCACGTCCTGACGGCTTTTGTACGCTCTTCCTTTGTAATGGGACCTGACCGAGGGGTGGGGGACGGGCGGGAGGGGGCCCCGCGGAGCCCCTCTATTTATTGAATGGTGTTCTCTCCGGCTCTGACCGTGTTGCTGTGTGATTCTCTCAATTGGTTTAAATTGAGGCAAAGAAAAAAAAAAAAAAAACCCGAAGCTCTACCAATGAATTGTTTAAAGACAAAACAAAAAACAAACCCAGACACATTTTTGTATTACGATTGCTTGCGGTAATAAACAATCTTGCCTCCTACCTTACTCCAAGCGTGGGTGCTTCGAAGTGGGGCTGTGTGACCCCAGCACAGCGGTCCTGCGGGGCCCCACGTGTGCGTGGATCCCACTGATGTGGGGATTGGGAGCAGCTGGAGGGAGGCATGGGTAGCAGGTGATGCCAAAAGTGCCCGGGGGAGGAGCGTGGTGTCGGTGGGGAAGGGTGCACGAGTGGGGTAAGCATCGGGGTGGATATCTGTGGGTCGGGGTGTCTGACGTCCATGGGGTTGGGCGCCCATAGGGGCGGATATCTGCGGGTTTGGGCGCCCATAGCGATAAACGTCGGTCCGTTCGGGTGCCCGTGGATCCGGGTGTCCGTGGGTTGCGGTGTCCGTGGGAGGACGGCTGCGCTCCGCGCCGGGCGTGGAGCACCGTGGCCGGGGCGGTGCCGCCGCCGGGCCCGTCCCTTTCCCTCTCCCGGGGTCGGCGCCGCGCGGGGCCGCTCCGCTCCGTTCCGCTCCGCTCCGCTGCGGGGGGGGGGGGGGCGGCGGTGCCATGGGGTGGGGGCGCGGGGGGCGGTTGGGAGCGGTGACGGTGCTGTGCGCGGCCGCGGTGCTGTGGCCGTGGGGCGGTGGCGGTGGCAGTGTCCTCCGCCGCCGCCTCCACGCGGGGTTCGCGCAGCGGCGGTTGAGCGGCGGGGAACGGCGGGACGTGCAGCGCGAGATCCTGGCCGTGCTGGGGCTGCCGGGCCGGCCCCGACCGCGCTCCTCCGCCGCCTCCCGCGCCCCCGCGGCCGCCGCTCCGCTCTTCATGCTCGATCTGTACCACGCCGTGGCCGGAGAAGAGGAGGAGGAGGAGGCGGTGTCGCGCCCGGTGCTCACCGGGCTCAGCACGCAGAGCCCTCCGCCCGGCAGCGTGGTGAGCCGCGCCGACACCGTGGTCAGCCTCGTGAACATGGGTGAGTGCGGCTCCGGGGGGGCCGGGACGGAGAACCGACAGAAGGGTTTCCCCGACGGCTGCGGGTGTCCGTCAGCCCGGGCGCTGTCCCCGCGTAGAAATGCCCCTTCCGGCCCAAAGTTGGGCTTCAGAGCGGCGGGAGGAGGTGGGAGCGGGCGGGCGGAGCGGGACTGAGCCCTGGGAGCTCCCCGACGCCGTGCGCGAGGGAAAGCGGCGATGGCGAAGGGGAAATAGGGAGGAAAAGCGGTGCGCGGAGCGTGGCTTGGGAGTCACCCGCTCCCTGCTGCCTCCGTCCCTGCTGTGCCGTGTCCCCGACTCCCCCACACACCCCGAGCTCGATCTCCATCGCGGCAGTTCGGGGTCGCATCGCCCGCCCCATCGCGGCGGTGCTCCCGAAGCCGTCGGGCGGGGCGGGCGGACGCTGCTCGCCCCCTCCTTGCAGAGGTGCACCAATTACCTGCGGTGGGACACCGCTGAATCACGGCTCGGAATAAAACCCTCCCGGTCGCTCATTATGGCTGGAATCCCGTCGGGCTGGTTGCGGAGCTCCGTCCCATCCCCACACACTGCGAGTGGCGATGCAGCGCAGCACCTTCCAACCGGGCTGGGGTCCGCTGGGCAGCCTGACCCCGTACGCAGCTTTTCCCGGCTCTGCTCTTTGCTGAGGGCTGTTTGTGTGCCCCCCTCCGTCCGTCGTAGCCGAGCACGAGGCTTTGGGGTCGCTCCCGTGCGAAGGTGTGGGTGTGGTGTGGGGGTGTCCGGGCTTTGGAGCACTCCAGCCCCGCGTGGAGCAGTGTGGGACGATGTGGGGCCGGCAGCTGCCAGCGCGGGGTCCCCCCATCCTTCCCCGCATGCCCTGCAGCGTTGGGCTGCGCGGAGGACCCCGCGGGGCAGCCGGGACCGGGCAGGCGGTGCTGGGACGTCGGGGCTGTAACCGCGGCCGGGTGGGGTGGGATGGGGTGGGATCCCCCGCAGCGAGCACGGCTTCGCCTTCCATTTGAATGGCTTTGAGTTCTGCGGCTTCTCCAGCCCCTTCACGGTAATTAAATACATTTTTCTTGTGGGAGAAGGCTAACTTTCATTTGCATGCATAATTGGCTACGCCATTACCCTGATGGCACATGCAAATGAGGGATGGCGGTGCTCCGTGGGACACTGCCCCGTTCCCCACGGGAGCGTGACGTGGGCGCAGCTCCCAGCGCCCGCTCCCGGGTGGGGCTGCCACGGAGCCCCCCATCCCCGCAGTCCCCTCCTGCAGAACCGGGATGCGGCCATGGGCACGAGCAGCTCCGGGTGATGGCTTTGGTCGCTGGGTTTGGCGTTGGTGCCCGCGGCTCCACCTGTCCACGGCCACGGAGCGCTCTGAGCGCTGGGGAGGGGTGCAGGTGCTCTCAGCCTGGGGTGAGGGTGCCCTTTGTGTTCCTCTTAGGACGGAGTGTTCATGGGATGGCTCAGGAGCCCAGCGAGGGCTCAGCGGTGTTCGCTGTGCTTGGGAGCGCCCCTCCGTCTCCCCGGGCTTTGGAAAGCTCTGCAGTTTATTTTTTTCTCTCCTTGCCAGTGAAGGAGCATCTTCCCTGCACCTCCTTTCGACCTATTTTAGCATTCCGCGTGTTTGATGTGGTCGAATATCCCAACCTTTCCTTTTAATTTAGGGCCTGAAATGGTGGCGGGGACCGCTCGGTGCAGCCGGGACCCGTAATTACCTCTGATGAGCGTTTATAGAACAGCGCACGGAGCGCCTACAATGAACTGCAGCTAAAAATAAAATGGGGGGGGGGGGGGTTTGTAGGAGCTGGGGGCACCAGAGCTGGGCAGTCCCACCGGGGTTGCACTGCTGTTGTATCAGGGCACGTGTGTTGTCGCTGTTATTGGGATGGGGGCTGTGACATTCATGGCTGGGGAAGGACACAGCAGCTCCGGAGGGGGGGAGGAGGGGGGGGGTGCAGAAGGAGGGGGTGAGGAGAGCAGAGGACCTGGGCTGGGTGTTTTTAGTGTCTCACCCGCATCCCGGATCACCCGCCCACAGATAATTGTGGGGTGGTGGTGCTGAGTCAGCGCTGCCCCCATCAATAGCCGGGTCTGGGGGGGGCAGTGTCCACTATGAGATACTATGGGATGTATTGGTGGTCCCCTCTGCTTGTGCTCAGCCACCGAAGTGCGGTTCCGTGTGTGGGGACCCCGCAGTGGGTGCTCAGTGAGCATGGGACAGCAGCTGCCCTCAGCTCTGCCGTACCCATAGGGTGGCACAGAGCTCGTGGTTGTGTGTGCTGGCGCTGGGTGTGAGTCTGAGCTCCTGAAGGGGGTACTGAAGGGATGCTGCTCTGTACTGGGTGCCCCGCACCTGTCCCTTGGCCTTGGCTCAGGCGCTGTGGGTGCTCACTGGCTGCAGCGTGGCTCCTCACTGTGCTTTGGGGGTATTTTTGGGAGCACTGAGGCCTCGTGCAGGGATGAGCTGCTGGCACGGGGCGGTGAACAGAAGGGAAAGGCAGAAAAGGGCTTTGGAGCCATTCCAGCTCATGGGGGCTCAGCCCCAGCGCCCACCTGGGCAGCACAGGGGGTCCCGGTGCCCACGGCCCCTCCTCCCTCCCCCCCTCCTCCCTCCGTGGGTGCTCAGTGCCCGCAGGAAGCGGCTCCGCATCCGCCCAGAGCTTTTTATAAAACAGAGCTGTGGTGAACCCCAGGGCTGAAGGGAATGCAGCGTTGGGTTCAGTGGGGAAAAAAAAAGGGAAAAGAGAGAAAAACAACAAAGAGCTGCGGAGGCACAGAGAACGTGTCAGCGTTCAGCTCAGAGGGACGTGCTGAGCTGCCCCTGTGCACCTGAGGAGGGAAACATCACGGGATCAGGAGTGCGTCCCCTCGAAACGGGTAAAATCGGTGATGTTTCATTTGTGTCTAAAGCAGGAGGAGCATTAATCACCTTAATTATGCCCAGCCACGGCAGGCTGGAACTCCTCTAAAGAACAATTTGGAGAAAGTAATTACACAGCGGAGAGGACGTTCTGCAGAGCAGTGCTCTGAGCTTTGCTTTGCTGCCCCTCACAAAGGGCACCGATCTCTGCGGGAATGGGGTCCTTGGCACAAAGCTGTCACTGTGGGGGATGTGGGGTCAGCCCCGGGGGGCAGTCCCTGACCCCTGTGCCCCGCAGTGGAGCAGGACCGGGACACCTCGTCCCCGAAGCCGTACTGGAAGGAGTTCCGCTTCGACCTGACGCAGGTGCCCGCAGGAGAGTCGGTGACGGCCGCTGAGTTCCGCATCTACAAAGCGCAGGGCATCGCCCGGCACAGCAACAGCACTCTGCACATCAGCATCTATGAGATCGCCGCCGAGCACGCCAACAGGTGACAGGGACAGCAGGGGGACTGCATGAGCACGGAGGACAGGGATAGAAACGGGGATGGAGATCGGAATGGGGACCAGGATGAGGCACCAAGAGCTGGGAATTGGGATAGAGATAGGGACTGGGATGGGGTTGGGGTCACTGTCAAGTACCACCTCTGTCCTTGGTCTTTCCTGCCCTGTGCTGAGTGCTGCAGTGCTGTTCCCACGGTGTCCCCAGTGCTGGGAGGGAGCTGTGCTATTCCCAGGGCTGCTGCCAGGGTGTCCCCATCACACGGCCACCGGGACCTGTACGGGCACAGGGTGGCATTAATGGGGATGGCTGTGGGATGCGGGAGCCTCAGGGCCTTACTCACCGCTGTGCCCATGTGCAGGGAGTCCGACCTGTTCCTGCTGGACGCACAGCAGCTGCGTGCCGGCACTGAGGGCTGGCTGGTGTTCGACGTCACGGCCGCCAGCAGCCACTGGTTGGTGGAACGCAGGTACAACCTGGGCCTGCGGCTCTATGTGGAGACCGACAGCGGTAAGAATCAGTGCAGAGTCGGGGCCCCCAGGAACAGCCCCAGTGCTGCCTCAGCTGTGCAGAGTGCAGCTCCCAGCACGCGGAGCTGAGGATGCTGCATTGTCCCCTGCCCTGTCCCCGCAGGGCTCAGCGTGGAGCCGAGCTCGGTGGGGCTGCTGGGACGCCGGGGACCCCGCTCCAAGCAGCCCTTCATGGTGACTTTCTTCCGGGCGAGCTCCAGCCCCGTGCGTGCCACGCGGGCGGCCAAAGCGCCACGCAGGAGGCAGCCCAAGAAGAGCAACGACCTCCCCCACCCCAACAAACTGCCGGGGATCTTCGGTGAGAGCCCCGTGGAGCAGCCTGCTCTGTGCAGGGAGCACGCTGCCCGCTCCCACATTGCTCCTCCACCAAGGAGGCTCCGCATACCCTCTGGGTACCACAACCCTGGGCTGATGCTGCCTCCCTCTCTCCACAGATGATGTCCATGCTGCAGATGGGCGGCAGGTCTGCCGGCGGCACGAGCTCTATGTCAGCTTCCAGGACCTGGGCTGGTTGGTACGGACCCGCTCCCTGTGCAGAGCCCCAACCCCTCCGGCCCCAGCCACACACGGGAGCTGTGGTGACCCCAAACATCAGAGCAAACCTGGGGAAGAGGTGTGGGGCGGGGAATGGAGGAGCAGACCCCAGCACAATGTCTTCTCCTTACAGGATTGGGTGATCGCCCCCCAGGGGTACTCAGCGTACTACTGTGAGGGGGAGTGCGCCTTCCCGCTGGACTCCTGCATGAACGCCACCAACCACGCCATCCTGCAGTCCCTGGTGAGTGCCGGGGTTGGCTGTGCTATGGGGGGGCTCCTGGAGCCAGACCCCTCCTTGTCCCCACGCACAGAGGCCCCGCAGTGTTGGGCTCAGCACGTTCTGGGCAGGAAGGCTTCACTGCCCCGTTTTCCCAAATCCACCCCACATCGCAACCCATGCTTTAATTTCTGGAATTTCCTGACCTGTGAGTGCTTGATTTCCCAATGGCAGAGTCACGCCGACTCCGGTGCTCGCAGTTAATTACAGGGAGTGCCCATCCTCGGCAGAGCCTTTGAAGGTGTCCTGGTGGGGTTTGGTCTTTGCATTAACGAAGCTGCCCGACCCTCCCCCCCCCCCCCAACCTGGAGCTGGGCCGGGAGCTGCACGCCAGCACTGCTGCAAATAGCAGCACCGGGCAGCACAGCACCGGACTTCCGAGCTGGGAGAGCTCCTGGCAAAGGGCTCACACGTGTGGGGCAAGGCCGGGGGAGCTGCCTGCAGAGCTCACAGCTCCCGGTCCAGAAATCCCAGATGAGCGCAGGGCCGCCCCGATCCAATGTAAACCACAGCAAGGACTGCCAAGGGCTCAGGATAAATATTTTTACCGAAGGCTGAAACAATGCCCCCATTCAGTCGGGCTCTTCGCAGGTAGGAGCCGGGGTGCTCTGAGGCTTCGCCCGTGCCCACGGCCCCCTGTGCCCCCCAGGTCCACCTGATGAAGCCCGAGGCCGTGCCCAAGGCGTGCTGTGCACCCACCAAGCTCAGTGCCACCTCTGTCCTCTACTACGACAGCAACAACAACGTGATCCTCAAGAAGCACCGCAATATGGTGGTGAAGTCCTGTGGCTGCCACTGAGCGGGGACACAGCCCACAGCGTGGGGGCACTGCCCCCCAGCACCAGTCCACCTCCAGCCCTCCCCCCCCCCCGGACATGGATGTAAATAATACTAAACTTCCCTTCTCTCACCACACGTAATGAGAAACATCCATACCATATGCACGTAGATATAAATACATAGGAGAGGAAGAGGAGTTGTGGTCGGTGACGTCGGGGCTGTGGCGGATGTGCGGTGCCCGGGTGAGGCAGGGAGGATCCAGGGACAGCCCGGCTCCGTCCGGGGCTTTCACTGCCCCACACAAAAACACTCTCAGCCAATGAAGTCCCAGCTGACTAACACGCTTCTGTTTACCTAAAGTTCACAAAACCCAGCCAAGGGGAAAAAAAATAACACACGTTGAGCTACAACACTGTTATAAAATAAATGCCTAGTTTGGAGAGCCAAGGCGGTGCTTCTCTGCTGGTTCTTAATAAATGTCACCGCACAACGGCGCTCTGTTCTGCACATGCCATGAGAAAATAGCCACGACTGCCCCAAACTGCACCTACTGGCCCAAACCTGTGCCCAGCGGGGACTGCAACAGCCGGGGCTGCTTCAGGGCACCCGGGGAGCCTGGCTCACCCACAGAGGGGAAAAACCAACCAGACCCCTGAGGGCCGTGAGCACCAAGGTAAGAAGGGCCCACCCCTGTGCCCCACTGCCCGTGACGAGGTCTCCTCACGCTGGACAGGTTCCCTGTGCTGATGAGAGGTTGAAGGCTGCTGGGTCAGGGCCTGCTGGGCACGTCTGCAAGGTCTTCCAAAACTCAGGGTTCAAAGAGCATCCTCACACGGTCAGAACCCAACAAGGCAGGCCCCACTGTTGTTCCTAAGCTCTATTTTATTTGTTGAAGTCTTTTCCAAGTGAGTGGCACTCAATGAGAGCACTGAGCAGTGCAAACCACGGACCCACAGCAGCCACAGCCCCACTGCTGTGCAGCACTGCGGGCACTGCGCCTCGCAGCGCATCTGGGCACGGTCACACGCACTCCCCACAGTCAGCGATGATCACCTTCTGCTTCGGCTTCCCGTCCTTGGTGCCCTGAGCCTGGAGGAGGGCAGTGAAGGCACGAGGAGGGCCGTGAAGGCAGGAAGGCAGTGCTCCCAGCCGTGTCCCTCACACCCACCTCGATCTGCCGCACCACATCCATGCCCTCCGTCACCTCACCAAACACCACGTGCTTCCCGTCCAGCCAGTCGGTTTTATCACAGGTGATGAAGAACTGGGAGCCATTGGTGTTCGGGCCCGAGTTTGCCATGGACAGCAGCCCTGGGATCAAACAGCACCGTGTTACTGGGAGCAGTGCCAGTAATTGACTGAATCCCCCTCCTGGGCCACGCAGACACTGCCAGCTTTAAGAGCCTCTGAATTCTGGAACTGCAGGAAGCCGACGAGGCCAAGAAACACCTCCAACTATGAACGGAGAGAAGTGGCAGAGCACATTAACCTATTTTGGGCTGCAGCAACAGCAAAGCCCTGGAGAGCAGCCTGCTTGCTTTCTGCCACATTTCCACCTCTTGCAGTTACACTCCTCTAAAACCCAACAGGAAAGCAGCTCTGAAGCTCTCCATAGTGTAAGGACTGGAAATGAACAGCGTGTGGGCAGAAATTGGGCACTGCACTTCCACCTGAACACCGGGCACAGCGCGGCCTCGAGGTGTGGGGCTGACATGTGGGGCCACTGCTGTGTGGTGGGAGCAGCTCAAGGTGCCACAGCAGAGCTCATCCTACCCGGCCCTGTGTGCTTGAGAATGAAGTTCTCGTCATCAAACTTCTTCCCGTAGATGGATTTCCCTCCGGTGCCGTTGTGGTTGGTGAAGTCCCCAGCCTGGCACATGAACTGGGGGATGATGCGGTGGAAGCTACTCCCCTTGAAGCCAAAGCCCTTCTCCTGAGTGCAGAGGCAGCGGAAGTTTTCTGTCGGAAGGGGCAGAGGTGAGCACAGCAGCAGCACAGCCACAGCCGCGTGGACAGAGGCACTCACCGACGGTCATGGGCACCACGTCGGAGCGCAGCAGGATCTTGAGACGCCCCGCAGGTTTGTTGCCGATCTTGATGTCCATGTACACTTGGGGGTTGGCCCGGGGCTTCTTGGCAGGAGGTTCACCCTGGGCAAGGAGAAGGCTCGGGGTGCTGCTGCTGCTCAGCTCTGCCCCCCGATGGCCGGGCTGACCCCAGCCTGCAGCACAGGCAGCTCCCAAAGTCCCCGGAGGCAGCGAGCAGCAAACGGAGGTCCCTCATAGCCTGGGGGGTGTTGCAGGATGGGGCAGAGACACACAGCTCCCTCAGGGCTCATGGAGCTTTTGGGAACACAGCTGCCAGAGCTGGCAGCACTCGGTTCCCCAGGCAGCCACCCCCCACACCAAGGTGCTCAGCAGGGCACAACCAGCTCCATCCATCCATACCTCCTGTGCCTCTGGTTTGGGTGCCTCTGTTCCTCCTTCCTCCGTGTTCTCCTCCAGAGTCTTTCCCGAGAACCTCTTCAGCCACTCATCATCCGACCACACTGCGGCAGGGGAGGGCAGGCTGAGTGCAGGGCCACGCACAGCTCAGGACCCAGCACAGCTCCAGCAGGAGCACAGACAGGGCACTGCTGACCCAACCGCCCCAAACTGCATGCGGCCACTGCAACGTGTGGGGACACAGGGACAGAGCTGGCCATTCCTGCAGGCAAGGCAAGCCCCCCAGCTGTACAACAGCAGCCACCTCCCACCAGCACCAACTTACCCGGCCGAGACGATCCTTCCTTAATTCGCATTGGTTTGGCCAAGTTCACTCGAATTGTCCGACCAAATAGCTCAGACTCATTCTACAGAGAACAAACACAGAACAAAGCCCACCACAGGGTAAAAACTCACTACGACCCCGCTGCAGATATATGCAGAGAACAGGGCTGGCTTTCTCTCCCCACTTTTGAGCACTAAGGCAACAGCCCCACAACTCAGGGGTGACCACAGGCAGTGGCAACCACGCCAGCGAAGCAGGGCCAGGCACGAGGGCCCAGCAGCAGACCCATGCCCACAGCATCACCCAGCACACGTGGCAGGAGCTCCCCAGGCTGCTCCAGCTCCTGTCCAGGGCCGGCTGTCTCCCAGCAGAGCTGAGCTCCGGGCTGTGAGGCCTCGTACCATGTTGTCAATGGCCGCTGCTGCATCCTGGGGGAAAAGGACACTATTATGGACATTTCTTTAAAGGAAAAAGCGTAGGCACGCAGAGTCGGTGCAGCCCACAGGGGAACGTCACCAAAGGACTCTTCTCCTACACCTCATATACCCGAGGGCTGCAGGAACCAATGGGTTCTGAACCGGGGTCCAGGGACACCCGCGGGCATCTCCTTAAACACACGTTGTGAGGGCACAGCCGGGAGACGAGCAACGTCCTCGAGCACAGAGCCCCGCGCACCTCACGGGACCGCAGCCCACCCGCAACGCCGCGCCGCGTGGGCAGCAGAGCCCCCACCCACGGGAACGGAGGGGGGACCCGTCCGGCCCCGATCACCCCCCCGCTCACCTCGGCCAGCTCGAACTCCACGAAGGCGAACCCGCGGTGCTTCTCTGAAACGGAGCCGTCAGTGAGCGCCCGGCGCCCACAGCCGCGGCCCCGCGCCGCGCCGCGCCACGCACCCGTCTCGTAGTCCAGCGGGATCTGGATGTCCGTGATGTCCCCGAACGGGATGAAGGCGGCGTGCAGCACCTTCTCGTCCACCTCCTCCGCCAGTCCCCCTGCGGCACACGGCGTCACGGCCCCGCCCCGCCCCGCCCGGCCCGCGCCCTCAGCCGCACTCACCCACGTACAGCACCCGCTTCGTGGACACCATCTTAGCGCCGCGCCGGAAGTGCGCGCAAAGCCCGCCCCTCCGCTCCGGCGCCGCTCGGACAGCGCCCCCCGGCGGCGCGGAGGAGCGAGCGCAGCGACACCCCCCCCCACCACCACCCCCAGACACACACACACACACACACACACACACACACACACACACACAGCCCCCCTCCCCCCCCATCCCCCCCCGCAATTCCCCTCTGAATAAACCCACCCCGCGACCCCGGAGCGCCCGCCTGAGCTTCCTAATCCACATCCTAACCACGTACCGCAACGAAGGAGGGAAACGTTAATGCAGAGAAAGTTTTCATCCCTTTATTGACAAAAGACGTTCCCCAACTTCCCAAACTGGGCTGTCCAGTTAAAACCAAAGCCACAAAATGCTCTCAACCTCAGTGTCCCGCTCAGGAGAGACAAAGGGTAACGCTGCTCTGATCACAAAGGAAAAGCTTGCGAACTCAACCCTGGTTTTGGAAATCTAGAGCTTCACAGAGCTGGCTTAATTAGGATTTCAAGGATTAATTTATAAAATGCAGTGTAACTATGAGATATGTCGCATGGCACCGAGTCCTGCAGGACACCGCAGTGTCTGCACACATCTTGAGCCCATGTCTGGGAAGGGGATATTTGGCTTCTGTGCATCCTAAAGGAAAAAGAGGAAGACGTTACCCACCAGGAATTAAAAACCCTTTTTAGAAGAGTGAGCTCCAAACACAGGAGAGCATTTGTTTGGACAGAGCTGTGCCAGGAAACGGCACTGCTGACAGCTGCCCCTTCCTGTACGCTGCAGGCAGGGGACTGCCAGGACAAGGAGTGCACACCAGCACCGAACTTCACCCTGAAGCCACCAGAACACCTCTGTGTGCCATGTCACACAGCTCCTCACCATCCTCCCATGATAACATAGGAACACTTTAGCAACTTATGCATCATCTTTCTGATGCTTGATCAAGAGATTTTTGAAGAACTGGCTAAAATCAGACAGGCACTGCTCCCAGGCCAGGAACACCTGGTGACAGTCTTACTTTATTTACCGGTTCTGGAAGCTGAGGACTGAGACACTCACCAGTCTTCCTGGCTTAAGAGGTAGCAGCAACCACACCCACCTTCTGGGCAGCTTCTTTCTTGGCTTGGTGAGCCTGCAACACTGCAACAGCCTCCTCCACCTCCAGGAAGGCAAACGAACCAGTGAGTGAGACTTCCCTCACCCAAAGGGTCCCACAGGCCGCCCCACCCAGGGAACAGGGCCGCGCACCTTTGACCGGAGGGACTCTGGAGACTCCAGCATGTGCAGCAGCTCTGAGTTGTCAATCTCCAGCAGCATTCCTGTGATCTTCCCTGCAAGGCTGGGGTGCATAGCTTGAATAAGAGGGAACAAACGTTCTCCTAGGAAAAAATAAAAAAGGATTTCAGAGAGCAATTTTAATTTTAAAAGCTGTTAATGAAACCTGGGGACATTTCCAAAGCAAAATGCAATCTGGAAGAACCAGAGTTTCACTTACCCAGCATCTGTTTCTGCTCCTGAGGAGGGGCAGCAGCCAGCATGGAGGCTGTGAGTGGCTCCTGTCCCTGCACATGTACTGCAGGCTGAGGTGCCTATAGAAGGGCAGATGGGAGGATGCAAAAACAGATGCTGTGCTGATTGTTTCTGCAAGAACTCTTCAGCTGCATGTAAAACCTGTTGGCCTGCAGTTGTTCCAGGCACAGATCCCTGTGTTACCTGCAAAGGCTGTACAGGTGGGTGCGGGCTGCGGACACTTGAGGCGTATTTATAAGGGGGAACTGCTCTGGGAGCAGGAGCAGCTACAGGAGGACGAGGAGCCAAGCTCTGTGCTGCAGTGGTAACACCTGCAAAAGAAGAGAGTGGGTTTAAAAACACCCATAGGAACTTGCAGCAAGTAACCTCGGGTATCTTAATGACTGCTAAACTCCAACTATGTGCTGCACAGTGCAGTACTGGCTTAGAATCTGGTCTCCAAAATACAACTGGATATATCCGAAAAGGACTATTCCACATTCTGCATTTAAGGTATTTTCTAGTTACTCCCTAAAACAAAATATGGATGCTGTACTCTGAGAACAATATACACAACCTACAGTCTTATTTAGTCCAGTAAATGTTGCAGAGTTGTAGAGATGAGTTCCAAGCAAGTGGAAAGTAACCCATCTGGATTTCTGCTGCTGTGCTATAGCACCAACTGTCCCCAGACCTGCACTGCACAGCAAGGAATAGGAAAGATTCAGGTGCTGTCTCTGCCCCTTGCTCCTTGGGTTATCTGTTTCTGACAACAACCTCTGGAAGTGGAAGTCAGGTCTCAACAGCATCCCCATCCATCCCCCACAGCTGAAGGGAAGAGCCTGGGAGGCAGACACCTTACCCATCCCCCACAGCTGAAGGGAAGAGCCTGGGAGGCAGACACCTTACCAACTCTCTGGGCAGAAACAGGGAGGCCACGAGAGGCGGGAGCACCACCTGCAGGGGCCAGGTGGCGCAGAGCTGGCCGTGGTCCGGACTGGCGCATGGCATTCGGCATTCCCTGGAAGCCTGGAAGAAAAGAGAGGAGATGCTCAGAACAGAACCGACTGCTAGGTCAGGCTAGTCAGCTACAGGAGGCAAGCTGAAGTTGTGCACAGAAAGGAAAGCACGCATTGTTCTTGCTGGAAAGTACAACCCAGAGGGTCAAACAACCAAATCTCAGTCTCTAGCACGCTCACCTTGAGGCCTTCCCCCTTGCTGCCAGCGTGGGTTGGGTCTCATCTGCGCCATCTGATTGGGTGCATAGTATGTGGGTCTGCTCTGAGCCTGCAGGGAGACCAAACAAGCTCAAAGACAATGTCTAAAAGAACAACAAGCACTGTTTACACAGCACGTTTTGGCAGTTTGTCCCCAGACTCAACACCCAATTCAAATTAAGAGAGCGCACAGCCCGGACATCACAATTATCTCCACTGACTGCACTCCTCATTAGCAGTTGCCTGCTTCTGAGCAGAAGACAGACTCAATGGGATGAATGCAGCTGAACCACTGAATGCCCAAGCAAAGTTAAACTGTTCAGAAAAGCATACTAACTTAGCTCAGCTTACCTGGGGCATAGCAGGCATGAAATAACCACCAGCAGCAGGCTGGAACTGATTAATGATGGCATTGGCTGGCAAGGCCCTCATCCCAGCAATGCGCTGCATGTACTGGTTAGTCAGGTGGGCCTTCCGCTCTTCTTTCCTTTGTGCAAGTGCAACGTAGAGTGGCTTTGAGCCCACTATCCGCCCATTCATCTCTGTCACGGCCTTCGTAGCTTCCTCTGGAGAGGAAAAGCAGACAAAGCCAAACCCTTTGCTCCGTCCATCTTCCAGCATCACCTGCAGTAAAGATCAATTGCAAATGGAGTAACATTTCAAGAACAGTTTAAGAATCCCTATTTCTGAGCATGGAGAAATATCAGCTTTCAAGAAGGAAGAACTAACTGTTGCAGAGGTGTAGAGACAATTGCTCAGTGCTTTCCTGTTAGCACCACACATCCCCAGGCTCCCACTGCGCAGCAAGGAATGGGAAAGATCAGGTGCAGCCTCTAAATACATGTGGAGAAATAACTGCTTGCCGATAAGCATGATATGGCGATGTTTTCCACCTCTTGCCCCCCACTTCTGATGAGGAGTCAAACAAGTTATCAGCAAAATTGCAGTGAGACCCCAGGAAATCTGCCTATTTAACTAGTCCAAAATTCTCACGACTGCACAGATCAGGGGATGTGAGAGCTGCCCTTCAGCTCCTCGTCAGCTAACAGTTCCTTCTTCAGGCCTCAAAATCTAAACATCCCCACAATACCTTAGCACTTGTTATTGACCCAAAAGGTGAGAACTCCTTCCTCAGTTTTTCATCATCTATAGTGTCATCCAGGTTTTTAATGTATAGGTTAACTCCCTGAAAGGTAGAGAACAGCAAGATAAGTAAAACATCTACAGTTAACAAAGAGAATCTTCAGCACATCGTCTGTCAGCATCTATCTGACAAAGCTCTCATTTGTCCAAAACCTCCTAACTTGCACGACATTACTGCCATACCACCAAGACTGACAGCAATCAATGTTGCAAAGGTGTAGAGACAAACCCCAGTGCAGTGAAAGAGCCTGTCTGGATTTCCTCTGCTTTCCTGTTGCATCCTGTGTCCCCACAGTCCAGCACCACATAGCAAGGAGTGGGAAAGATTCAGATGCAATCTCTGGCATGACACAATTTTGCTATAAACTAAACCAGCAGTACAGAGTCATGTCATCTCTTTCCATCCCTTTAGGTGTGCCCATGTGAAATTAAAGATGACTGCAGGACTCTTCTCATACCCATTTAAGTACTTTATTGTGAAGACCATGCACAGATGTCACCTTCAAACCTTAAAAGTTTGAACTCCCAGGATATAGCACAGGACAATGTCTGCTTTGTCAAATCCTGTTAAGTCTAACAATAGATGGAAACCTGTACTTAAATTCAGAAAGGGGATAGATTTTCACCTGGTACCGGCTGATTCTCTCTTGCTTTAGCTGTTCAAATCTCCTTTTCAGCTCTGCTTGGCGCTCCACCTTCTTCTGTGCTCGGCCTACAAACACCATTTTCCCATTGATATCCTTCCCATTCATTTCTTCCACTGCCTGGACAGAGGGTTCAAAGAAAACTGTCAACTGCTGAAACAAGATAGCAGCTGATCCTGTTCAGAACTTGGCTGCCCGAAGTTCACTCTGTATCTCCCTACTTGTTGGCCAATAAACTGAAGCTGCCATAGTACCTCTGCACAGCTCCTGTTTAACACCAGCTAATTAAAGATAAACTGAAGTTATCAGGAGAGATCACGCTGACAATCTAACCATTAGTGCTGGACTAACAACAGGAACTTGTGAACTTATCCCCACCCTTCTTGTCAAATGAAAACAAACACACTGCTGGAAAAACACTACTCCAAGAACATCCACGCCCTAAGCCATCCATCAGAGCAAATAATGTTCTGATTATTCCACTGCATTGTGTGCATCTTGTAATCTGAGAAACGCCAGCTTAATCCTGAAGTAATGTAACAACCTAGTAATGTGCAAATGGCTTCAGGCCCCCACATCCAGGAGAGCTTACACCTGAGGCAGAACTTCATCTCAACCAGCTTCTATGGTAAGCCAAGTAAGTTCTCCTCCAAAGACACCCAAGCAGCATTAACACTTGGTCATACCTTGTTAGCATCTTCATGCTTTTCAAAGCTTACAAAGCCAAAGCCTTTGGATTTTCCAGTGGGGTCTGTCATCACTTTAACACTCAGAGTCTTACCTGTTACCAAGGGACAGGGTTAGTAAAATGTAACGGAAGACTATTTCAAGACTATTAAGCTCCACATAATCACCCTAGCCTTCTTCTCTCACTCATCTGCTGGCCAGTCTCTGCCTCCTGTCCAATGTTTGACAGAACTACTTCCCGCACCTCAGACTCTTCCAGTTCATCTGCCTCAGTGACCCCAGCAGAGGCATACAGATGGTAGCAGCACTCTTCAATTAGCACAGGTCATGAAATTCACTGTCTCGTTAAGAGTTTACGTATTTACCATATTTACTGAAGAGCTCCTTCAGTCTTTCATCATCCATGTCATCCCCAAAGTTTTTAATATAAACGTTGGTGAATTCCTTTGCCTTGGCTCCCAGCTCAGCCTCCCGCTCCTTACGAGACTTGAATCTCCCAACAAATCTGTACGAGAGAATGAAAATCACAGTGAGGAACTTGTTTTCAAAAATGGAAAAATAGCACGTGATTGCAGTGAGGAAAATAAATGAGTTTGTGGTAGGAGTCAGACACAGGGAGAAGAAAGGGTGCCAGGAGAACAGAAGGGCAATCAGGCCACAGACCAGCCAGAAAATTCACCTGTCCTATGGTGAAAAGCAGCAGCCTAGGATGCCCACCCAGCTCTGCAGTGAGGAGCACTGGCCACAGAAACCCACCCAGCCCACTAGCAGAGAGGGAGTAAATCAAGGCTTGGCTAGGGAAACCACCAGCCCTGCAATGGAGGGGGAGCAGGCCATGGCTTGGGCAGGGTCACTCACCAGCCCTGTAGTGGAGAGGTAGCAGGCCAAGGCTTGGGCCAGGAGAACCTTGTGTGTCCCTGTTAATACCGAGATGCATCACGGTTCATGCGATCGCTGCTGCTGCTGGCTGTGACACTCACACTTTGCGGTCGTTGAGCAGCATGCCGTTCATCTTCTCGATGGCTCTATCTGCAGCATCCTGGGTCTCAAAGTGCACAAATGCGTAGCCCTTAGAGCCATTCTCATCACACACCACCTAGACAAGTGGAAGAAGCCAAGCTGTCAGCTCTCTGAACGCACACTTTCTCCTTTGCTGCACTCAGACACAACGTCAGTGTGCAGGAACACATCGCTGCCCAGGGTCAAAGGTCTGTGCTTCAGAGCAGCACATTTCACAACCAGATCTGACACAACTTCAGCAATCCCCAACCTTTTGGTAAACTCTGCCTTCTAGAGACACCCCTCCCACCTGGGGACGGGCAACAGTTTTGCTTCCTACACTGAGCATGTCTAACCACATCACCACTAGAGCAGAACTGGACAAAGGTACTACATCTCACCTTGCAGGACAGAATATTCCCAAACGCTGAGAATGTGTCATAAAGTGCCTTGTTATCAATAGATTTGTCCAGGTTCTTGATGAAGACATTCCCAACCCCTGACTTCCTCAGTGAGGGGTCCCTCTGAGACCACATGATGCGAATGGGTTTTCCTTTGATCACATCAAAATTCATGGTGTCTAGGGCACGCTCAGCTGCAAGAGAAGTGCAGAACAGGTTTCTACGGCTTGCTAAAGCATAAAGGTTTCCATCGTGTGAGCAATAATCTGAAGAAAATCATTTGGGCAATAACATGGGCCACCATTTCAATAACTGCTTTTGGTTTAACTTGATGTTTCAAGGGAGGTTTTGCAGCACAGTTACTAGACATGCTTAGTAAACTGTTCTGAACTGACATTATAATGTGTTAATAGTCATAGAGAAATGAATGCCAAGATAACCAGACTTTGTTATTTTCCTCATTATTATCAAGGTAAATTGATGAAATCAAAAGGGAAAGATACAGGAAGCTGTCACCTACTCACACTCATTGCTATTAATGGAAGATGACCACCTCTCTGCCAGGGCAGAGATGGAGCACGTGCACAAACTCATGGCTGCCTGGGATGAACAAGTCAGCCCCTATCCTTTGTGGCCAAAAAACGATTCCCAATTTTCTCAGTCTAAAGACTGCAGCAAGAACAGCCAAAACACTGAGGAAAAGCTCCAGATACCCTCACTGCTGAACAGGGCAGTGTTTACCTGAACCTCAAAACCCCAGCACGGCCACTCTAGCCCACACTGAGCCCTCTGGTCATGATTCTATTTCTGCTACCTACTGATATATTAAAAGGATCATTACGTACACTCATTAGCATCTTGTTCATCAAATTCAGATGCTTGTGACTATTCTGTGCCAGGAAACACTCCCAGCACAGAGTCGGCAGAGAAAGAGAGACTTAATTCCCAACATGAGGCACGGAAAGAAAGGCACACATATGCACTGAACCCAGGGAGCATTAACAGGGCAGAACCCAAACCTTTCCAACTTCTTTGGCTCAGTTCTCCCACACCACTGTCTCCCAGTTATACTGCTGCCATTTCAGGGCAGCAAATTCAAGCAAAATGCCAGCATGAACACCTCCTCCTTTCATGTGACACTTGGCTAGCAGAGTAACCACACAGCACTCCACAGAGCTCTCTCTAGAACCCCAACGGGGCGCTGCCTACAGAATTCTCCTGCACTCCCAACATCAAAATTGGTCTGAATTTCTGCATGAACGTTTCTTAGTTCTTCCATGTGCTTTGGAGACTTTTCCTATTACTGTTTTCTAAGTTGAAGTGGTGCCATCTCTATTTTCTCCAGTCCTTTACACACAACCCCAACTATGAAACAAATTCTCCTGGATCTTGTTACCAGAGTAGTGAGACAAAATTAAATACAAAATTAATAAGACAAAAATCATCTCAGGAGGAAGACTTTATGTGCTAAGGCTCTCCTAATGCTATCAGCTATTTAAAAGTGTTAAATTCAATTAACTGCTATGCTAAAATGATTCCCCAGCTGCTACTCTGAATCAATGCAACCCTGCGGTTGTCTCCACAGCCAGCTCCTGGTAGGCACTTCAGCAGCCAACGTGGTCCAGGTCGTCAAATTTGGCAGTGTTTATTTATAGCAAGGAGAGGTCCTCCAGAAGCATGCATTGGCAAGGACACAAATGAGTTGTATATACCATTTGCAGCAGAAACAGAGCTCCTGCTGAAAGGTGCCAAGCAGATGAAGCAGCACGAGCAACCAGAGGGATCTGCGAAATGCTGTACAGCAGCTACTGAGGCAGACAGGCTGCAGACCTGCTCCTGGCCCTTTCAAGCTTTCTAAGCACATACATATTTTATCTGGGCCTTTTGGACAGGGAGAACCAATACATGAGCACTCCTTGCAGCTTGCCAGGCTCCCTGACACAATGCAGGAGTCAGCCACTGCAGCCGAGCAGCACAGACAGATGCCACACACCAGGATTCGCTCCTGAGAAGCTCAGCACGAGTTTTATCAGCTGCTCTGCACACCTCCATGCTCCCACTTGTGTCACCAGGTAATAAAGACTTGACAACAGAAACTGTGCAAATTTAGGCACTTAAAACCAGCAAGGTTCTGCACAAAACACATCTGATGCCCATCCTTTCCCATCCCTTGATCACTGAATGCTTACATACATTCCAGGTCCTTCTTACACTACCACCTCTCCTTTAAAAAGGAGAAGTTTATCTATACTCTTCTACATCTTTCTGTTTAGAGAAAGTTGTATCTAATCCCAGCTCTGGGTTCCTTCTTGCTTGGGAAATACACTGCTTTCTCTGCACTCCCAGAGCAGCTTATCTCTGTGGCCACACTGAAGTTTCCCTCCATCATTATCTGAGTTGTTGTAACCGTCAGTGTTATGAAACCCTGGAATGCAACTGAATTGCGTGAGGAACATACTAAAAAGGAAACTGAGTTTTTCTTCCAAATGAAATGGAGGTTTTTTTCCCTTTACAGTTTAAAAGAATAAATATTAATGACCACGGCTAAGCCTGAACAATCCAGAACTCTGAAGCATTTCCTTAACCTGCCTACAGAATACAACAGTCCCCGTGCTGAGCATTCATTGGCTGCCATGCCACAGAACCTCAAGGGCAGCAGAGCTCATTTTCACTAAAAATAACCTCTGTGCAAACAGTCAGACAACGTATGTCCAAAAAATTACCCCTTCCAGGGTAAAGCATCAGTCCATTAGCTAAGAGAAAGCAGCAAGAACACAAGCACTGAACCAATACGGATGCAGGAGCTCTGGAGACACAGCTGTGCAGGACATGACTACAGTGCCCACCACTTCCTGAACGAGCAGTGTAAAGTCCAAACACATTTTTGATTACGTATCCCTGGAAGGAAAGTCAGATCCATCTTCTCTGAGGGCCCTCACACAGAAAGAGCTGCGTACTGCCACCTTGAAGGCAAAACCTAAAAGTCATGCATTTGACAATAAAATGACATTTGAGTCTTGGTTTCAGAGAGATCCCAATGTGCTCACCCTCCCTCTGACGCTCTGCTGTTACACTGCCTTGTACTCATGCAAAATAACATGCTGCTGCTTGCTACACGGGGAAGGAGCTCTCTGAAAGGGATCTCTGTGAAGGCAGGAGAGCTGGTGTGCTTCTCCTCCCCAATAGGAACTCAAAGATAATGTTGGAGTCACTTGACCTTGTAAGACCTACGGGTAACAGGACACCAGTCACTGCCAAAGTATCACTTCAAGTACTGGGACTTCCTAAAACGTCTGCTGCTCCTCCAGGAGCCCAGAGTGACACAACATCCCTCTAAACTCATGCCTGTTACAAGTTTACCTTGAAATACACGGGGAGGCCAGCTGCCCTCATATTTGTACGAGAACTTCTTCCTGCCAAAGCAAGCATACAGAACTAGCTACTCTTCCCTCCTAACGTCATACCTACACAACACAGCTCTTCTCCACTTTAAGGGCACAGTCACAATCAGCTGACACAGAACCAGCCGAGAGCTCAGGGGCTCTCAGGTGCGGTGATGCCATCGCTTCCCCGGGCACGCTGTGCCTGCAGGGCTCCGGACCTCCAGCCCTGAGCAGGCGGGACGCTGACAGAGCACGTCTCAACACCGCGGGCCATCACCGCGGCGGTGCGGGAGGACGGAGGGAAGCGGGGAGGCGGCACGGGACGGCCGCACCGCTTACCGTCCGCCGGCTGCTGGAAGTTCACGTAGGCGTAGCCCAGGGACCTGCGGGTGATCATGTCCCGGCAGACGCGGATGGACAGCACGGGCCCCGCGGGGCTGAACTTCTCGTACAGCATGGCCTCGGTGACGTCGGGGTGCAGGTCGCCCACGTACAGCGACGCCATGGGGTAACTGCCGCCCGCCGCGTTCATCGTCCGTCTGCGGGGAGAGACCCACGCGGGGCTTCAGGCGGAGGAACGCGAGGCCCCACCCGCGGCCCCGGCACCCACAGCCGCCCCCAGCGCAGCGCGTAGGGCCGCACCGCCCCGCGAGGCTCGGCCCCACAGCCGGGCCGCGGCCCCACGCGGCCCCGCACCGTGACACGACACCCCCCCCCCCCCCCCCCCCGGCCCGGGGCAGCGCACCGCCCGCACTCACGCACCGCGGCCCGGCGGGCAGAGGAGGGGCGGCGCGCGGCGCGCTCCCCTTTATATCCGCCGCGACGCCGCGAGAGGGGCCCCGTGCGGCGGGAGCGGCCCCTGCTGCGCTCCGCCCGCTGCAGCGCCGCCTTGCGGAGGGGAAGACCGCGGGGAAGGGGGGGAGGGGGGGGGGCGGGCCCCGAGGGCGCCCCCTGCCGCGCGTGGCGGCGTCGGGTCGGGGCTCTCCGCTGCGGGAGCGCCACCAGAGGGCGGCGGCACCGCGACCGCGGCGCGGGAAGGGGATCCGCACCGCCGTGTGCCAACCTGCAGCGTGGGGAGGGGATCCGCACCGCCGTGTGCCAACCTGCAGCGTGGGGAGGGGATCCGCACCGCCGTGTGCCAACCTGCAGCGTGGGGAGGGGATCCGCACCGCCCTGTGCCAACCTGCAGCGTGGGGAGGGGATCCGCGCCGCGTGGAAGGGGGGTCGGCACCGCCCTGTGCCACCCACGGCCCCGTCCAGACCGCGCCAACCGCAGCTCTGCATTCCCTTAGGCTCTTCATTGTGTTTTGTGCCTGAAGAATGAGGATGCTCGGGGGAGTTTGGGGATTTCCCCTACAGGGCAGATCAAAAGTTGCCAGGATGTGTTTTGGGAGATGTTTAAGCTTAGAAAAACCCTGGGAAATAGAAGCAAAGACCCATTCCTGACCTACCACTGCAACCTCTACGCTGCTGTGGGGAGAAAACCCCACAGGCCCGGGGCGATGCCCTCCCACCGTTTGATCTGTAGTGCTCAGGAAGTGGTTTCTCGCCGTTTCAGCTTTGCTTTGCCGCTGCAGCCCTCAGGGACGGTCGGTGTACACCTCCCACCTCTGAGCCACGCAGACCTGGACCCCCCCAGCCGCACTGGGGCAGCCGGGCACCACGGGCGGCTGTGCTCAAGGGCCCCATTACTGCTCTCTGCTTCCAGATGGACGCCGCCTTCCTCGGTCGCAGCTGCAGTTGCTCCTTCCCAGCAATTCCCAACGCAGCACTTACAGCGAGGATTTATGGGCGGTTTGCAGAGGCATTCTGGAGTGAGAAGGAGTTGTGGGAAAGGAAGCTGAATTTTCACCATTCCCCAGAAAATTCTCCCAGCATCTTTCACAGCCGCCGGTCGCTGACGGTCCTTCCCTATGCACAGAGGCCGTTCTCAGCCGTGGTTTTGTCTGGAGCATTTCCCAGCAGCGTAGAGCAGAGGGGTGGCTGTGGTTCTGCTCGCAGAGGGGCAGCAGGCAGAGGGCAGCCCTGCAGCTTGGCTGCAGGATCGGTCTCAACGCGTCCCGTGGCATTTCTGTGGATGCTGGTAGCTCAGTGAAGTGAGTCGTTCTCAGGCCGTGGATCACTGCCAGCCTCAGGGCGAGTGCTACGAGTTCCCCACTGCTTTCAACTCATGCAGCGGTTTGCAAAAGAAAAAAGTCGTGGGAGCAGCCTCCACCAGCGGTGCTCCTGCTGGGGATGTTACACTACATCTCACCTGGCTGGGGGAACAGAGCTCATGTGCTGCAAAGCCGGCAGCCAGGCAGGAGAACAGCTGCACATCAACACTGCATTTCACACAGACAGGGGTTGGAAAGGCTTTATTTAACACCTTTGCTGGATGTCACAGCTGTGACAGAGCCGGGCTGCTCGCTGCAGCTGTGTGCACTGAGCTGTCCCGTGGAACGAGGGGGAACGCGTTCCTGGCTGCTCCTGGCACTGGGGAGCGGGGGTGGGGAAGAGCAGCAGCGGTGTTTCTGTACGTTAAGTGCGGTGGCACTCACCAGAACAACCAGAACGGCCGAGAGAAAACTGGGAGGCACTCGGAGTGCTGGTCTGACCGCTCCCAGTGAGACGGCTCCTGGAGGGCGACGGGCGGAGGGAAGGGCTGCTCTTCTCACCTCCGTGTCAGAGGCGTCCCCTCCCCGCAGAGTTCCTTTGAAATCCTGTCTCACCTCTTCGCACACGGCTGCGGGATGAGGGCTGTCGGAGCTCCACAGTGCTCCGCCGTGGGCGGGATGGGTCAGGGCACAGCGAGGAGAGCACTCAGGGCACTGCGGCGCTGGGGGCAGCAGCACCTGTCCCCACTCCTACACCTGGGTGCTGCAGCTGGGGACACTGGGCGGGTCTGTCCGGCAGATAAGGCAGCGGCTCCAGCTGGAGGGGGTCTGCGGTGCCCGACGTCCCAGAGAACGCGTGGAAGCGACGGCACTGTCACTTACGGGCACAGAGAGGGAGAGGATGAGCGACGGTGTGGTGAGGAAGGCAGCGTGAGGAGAGAGGCGAGGGGACAGCAAGGAGAAACTTCTGGACGGGTCCTCGGCTTCCGCAAAGCAGGAGAGGTGGATCCGCTCTGCAGCCCACGGGCAGCGGGCGCTGCGGGCTCAGAAGGCGCCGATCTCCGTGGCCCAGGAGCGGCACAGCCGGGCCGTCCCCACCCTGAGCGCGGGTCCCTGCGCGGCTGCTCCCAGCGCCGTGGGTGCGGTGTAGGCTGCGGGCAGGGGGACACCGGCGGGCGAGAAGAGCAGGCTGGAGACGGGGCTGCCCTTGGCCGAGCCCCCCCGGGGCGTCCCAGATGGAGACGGCATCCGGGGAGCGGCCGCTGCGGCTGAAGCCGAGGGGGCACCGCGGGCCCTGCGGGCTGAGGGAGCCATCCTGGCGGGCAGCGGCCCCCGCGGTGAGGGCAGCACGGCGCTGGGGATGCGGCGCACGGCGGCCGGGCTGGCAGCGAGGCGCGGGTAGGACGCAGTCACAAGGAGAGGAGCGGGAGCGGCCGCCCGGCGCGGCACCGGCACCGGGCTGTGCAGGAAGGACCACGGCCACGCGTGCACGGGGAGCAGCGACGTGGCGGCCGGGGACGGCTCCATTTCGGCCACGTAGTTGTTGAGGTGGGAGAGCAGCCGCAGGCGGATGGGGTCGGTGGTGCTCTGTCCCTCCAGGACTCCCAGGTACCGCACCACCTCGGTGAGGCACTCGCGAAAGCCGATGCTCCTGTAGTCCACGGCCAAAGCACGAGCATCCAGGAACCCTGCGGGGACACGGGGACGGTCAGCCCACGCACCATGCAGGAGCACTCCTGGGCCTCTCTGCCCTCCACGAGTTTCACTCGAGGCACTTTGCTGCAGACAGCCGAGCTGTGGCCGTGTGCGTGACAGCAGCAGTGGTCACCTCGAGCTGTAGGACTGCCGAGTCATGAAACCCTTTACTCATGGGATGAGCACGAAGGGTCATTAACCGTGCTCAGGGAGGACGATGTCTTTTCTTTTGGGTTCTATGAGTTGATGCCCACAGCCAGCTGTGTGCTGGGTACCTCCCTACAGCAGCACTGCGTCCAACACATCTCCTCAGTGCACTGCACCTGAGCTGCAGGGACTCAACTTCACACCTCCCCTAAATGAGCTCCTGCTGAAGGAACAGCTGAACTGCGGCCACTGGGCTGGGAAAGCCCCGAGCCACACGAGCACCAGTAAGATAAAACACAATGGCTGATTTTTCAGCTTCTGCTCCCTCCTTGTAGCGTGGTGAGACAGTGAGCAACAAAGCAGAGAATGTCACAGAGCAGCAGAGCACTGGACCACTCTGCTCGCCGGGGTCCCTGGGGACAATGCAGCCCTTTGTTGCAGTGCAGTCAAATTGAATATCTAAACAAATGTTCCAGACCGAGTTACAGCTCTGAAGCAAAGCCTGGATGCCAGCAATGTCCTCAGAAAGCCAAAAGTGGGTGGTAAGCAAGCCAGAGGCTTCTTTACTGGAGCTGTGATCCCCATCCTGTTAACTGGAACAGGACAGAGGGTCTGTGCTGAGCTCTCAGTACAAATGAGACCTTTGTTGCATTTAGCACAGCACTCCCCCTCTCCTCTTATAACATCCAGGAGACAAAAAGGGAGAGCAGAAGGGGAAAAAAGCCTTGTTTATTTGCACAGTCCCCATGCAGAATTCAGCCTCTGCAGGAAACGTATCTCAGGGAGAAGGGAAAGAGCTTAATATCATTTTTCCTGGGAGCAGAGTCCGTTTCTGAGAGCGTGACCCCAACTGGGGCACACAACGAGGGCAGCAGCACCATCCCTGTGGGTCTGGGATGCCAGAACCTACCCACAGGATGCTGAGCCACACATTACAGGCAATCAAATCAGGAGGGTAGGAAACATCCCATTTACCCCTGGGAAGAACAGTTCCCTTGGGAAGCGGGCAAGGCAGCACTCATCCTGGTGCTGGAGGCATGGCACGGCAGCACAGGGACGGCACGGCAGCACAGGGACGTTGGTTGCTGACAGATGGGGGATCTCCTGTCCAGGATGTCACCTTCACCTCTCCCATGCGCTCACAGAGTGGCTCTTACCTGCTCCTCCAGTGGCATGGAGCATTTTTAAGTGATCCACTGTCATCTGTAGAATTTCTGCCTTCTCCAGCTTGGACGAGCCCTGCGTTAAGAGCAGGAAAAAACTGAGAAGTTCGTCATCTCGCAGCCTGGGGCTTTGTGCTTCCCACAGGCCGAGCTTTGCCCCGTGCCCTCCTGAAAACCCACAGCACTCAGACATCCATCTCTGGGCACCGCCTTGAGTTTTTAACTGAGCAGAAAATGGATTTCCTTCCCACCATCCCCCCACGCAAACCGAATTTCCCCATTTCTGTTCCTCACGGCTGCGAAACGCAGCCTGGGTTGAATTCATCTTCCCTTAAGCTCCCGACCACCATTTCTAAATGCGTGAATTCTGCTTTACCACTCGGATCCACCACTCCCTGCGGGGAGGACTCGCTGCCCCCGCCCCACCCCGGGTGCCCACCTGCTTCTCGAAGGCGGTGGGCACGAGGCGCCGCAGCTCGGACAGGCTGCTGTTGATGCGGTCCCGGCGCCGCTTCTCGATGATCTGCGGGAGGAAAACCACGCTCATCCCGAGTTCGGAGCCCTCACTTCGGGCTGAGAGCAGCGCTGGGCCATGCGAGTGTTTTCGGTGGAAAAGCCGAGCGAAGCAGTGCTGTCCAGGTGTGAAACCGCCCTCCTCCCCCCAGCCCCACGCGATTTGAGGGCAGATCGCTGCTACAGCCTCCCCTCGGCTGAGGGGGGTTCTGCGGGGGATGGGGCAGAGCCGCTTCGGATGACCCCGCTGTGTCCCAGGTGAGGACGTGCCACCGGCATCCTCCACACACAGGGGATGTTGAGGGGGGGTCGCAGCACAGAACTCACCCCCCTGCGCTTCTTCCTGGCTTGGATCTGCGACGTTGTGGTGGGAGACACGGACCTGGGAACGTGGCTGGGAAGGAAGGAGAGGGATCGCTGCTGGCGGCAGCTGGAGGCAGACCTCGGCGGCACATGCGCTTTACACACGTTTGCCATCTGCAGTTCCTCCCCCCAACCCAGAATAATGTTTTCTGTGGTTCTCATATCAGTGTTACCCACAGCACAGAGCTCGGGAACTGAGGACGGGAGCCAGGCGCAGTTTGAATCCCACCGTCCCCCTGGGAGCCCTCGGCAGCCCGGGGCAGGTTTCTGCACCAGCCGCTGCCCGGCTCACGTCTCGTTGCACCTCGGACCACGCCGGTGCCTCCGCGTGGCTGGAAAAGCAGCTCCGGGGCCTCTCATCCCCACGCACAAAGCTCCCTGAGCCCGCTGCGTGGGCTCTGCGCGGGCATAGGCGTCTTTGCAAGAACAAACACACACTGTCCGCGCAGAAACGCGCCGACGAGGAGCGCTCCTGAGGTGGGAACGGGCGCAGGGGACGGCCCTGAGCGGTCCCGGCAGCGCTGCGCAGCGGTTCTGAAGCCCTCTGCAGAGCTGTCCGAGCGCACCGCTCTTCGTCTGCTCCAAACGTGGGATGCACAGAACCCGTCCGCCAAACGCATCTCAGAAACGTTCGACCGACGGATCCGCGCCGCGCAAATGAGCTCCGACGGCCCCGACGTCTGCACCGCTCCTCGCCTCGCTCGGTGATCTGCAGCACTGATCTTTGAACCGGGCATTGCAGACAGAAAGCGAAGCGAAGCAGAGCCCTGCTCTCCCGCACTGACCCACACCCCGCGTGGGGGAACCGCTCCGCCCAACCCACCCCCGTGGGGTCGGATCCCGCTCCATCGCCGTCTCCCTCCCTCCGCCCCACCCCGGAGCGTTCGGTTCCGCCCGCCCCGGTCCCCCCGCGCTGTGGGGTCGGTTCTCGGAGCCGCGTGTCGTGGAGCCGCAGCGCAAACGACCACGAATAGCTCCGAATCACCGCACCGCTCTGCGCCTCTCACTCGGGAACCCGAACAGAGAGAGATCAAAACTCCATTGTTGTGCTCAGGGAAACAAAACAGGACAGTTCCTCCGCTTTGTCCTTCGGGGTGCTGCGGTGCTGGGAGGGGGTGGGGGTGTTTCACGTGCAGCAGAAGGGCGGCTGGAATGCTGTGCGAGGGGTCGGGGAACACACGCAGGACACGTTGGGGCGGCTGCGCCCAACTCTGCCGTGCGAGTACGGGGAGCATGGTTAGCATGGCAAAGCCCCGCGAGCACGCACAGGTCCTCTCCTCACCGCCCCTCCGAGCAGAGGGGGCTGCAGCTCGGGCTGCAGGACGGAGGAGGGACGATGGAGCCTGCAAACCGCCGTCCTGAAAGCGCACGCTGAGAACTGGGCACCGCTCACCGCCCGAGCCGCCTTTCAGACGAGATCAAAGCCGCAGCTGGTGCATGACAAACGCCTCGGCAGAGGAGAAGCGTTTCTCACGCGAACCCTCCCCGCTCCCCCCGCGATCCCGGAGCTGTCGGGTCACCGCCCCGGGGCAGCTGAGGGACGCCGGAGCCCGAACTCGGGGTGCCCTCTCCCCACAGCCGAGCTGCTCCCCCGCACCCCCGGGCACCGCCGAACCCCCACTCGGCGTCGCGGGACAAACGCGGAGTGCTCCCCACCTGTACTCCTCCTCTTTGCCCACGTCGATGGTGCCGTCCGACTCGGTGTCCGACGAGCTCTCTTCGCACAGACGCTTCATCCTGCCCGGGAACGGCTCCGCCAAGGACGGGGTTGCGAGGCTGGGGGCTCGGCGGACCCCCACGCGTGTCCGGGGCCCCTCGCGTGTCGGAGCGCGGCGCGGTCCCGCTGCGGGCTGAGCGCGGAGCTCGCCCCGTCTGCTCCCCGGCTCCTCCCCTGGCCCCGCTCTGCCTTTCACACCCCCGGCTGCCGCCCCGCTCTGCTCCCAGCACGTCCCCGGCCTCCCTGGTTAATGGGTTAATGAGACATCTCCCAGGAGTGACGGATTACGCGGCCGCGCCGGCGCTCCCAGGTTCCCAGGCCCCCCCGCCTCCTCCCGCTCGCTGGTCGCAATCCCAAGTCTTCCTGTAAAAGGAACAGTCTGTGTGAACCGTCTCATGTCCCCCTCTGCCCGCCGCCCCCCTGCCCGCGGCCCCCCCCTTCCACCCGCCGCACATTGGCCTCAGCCCCAGTTTAAAGGGACCGGTGACCTCACTGGCAACAGAAAACCGTGGGAAAGAGATGGGACTGATAAAGCCCTGAGTTGTTTCAGGGAAAAATCAACATCCAGCCCCACACGCACACACGTCTGCGCAGCTCCGCGCGGGCGGGTGGGAGAATTCTGGTTCGGATGGAAGCGGCTCCTCCGAGGTTCGGGGCAGTGCCCAAGGGGGCGGCGGTCACGGCGCGTGGGGGCACCGCTCCGTAGGGGCTCTGCCACGAGCTCAGCCCCCACCACGCACAGAGCATCCCCAGGTGCCCACTCGTGGCACTGCCCAGCGCTGGGTTTTGTGGCACGAGGGTGAATTGCCGCAGTTCTGCCTCATCCCGCAGCGCTGAGGACGTTGACCCGCGGCCGCAGAGCACCGCGCTCTCCCTGAGGTCGCACGGAGGAGGTGGGAGTCCGTCTGGCACAGCTGGAATCCCCAAAGGCAGCGAAGCCGTGGGCATGCGGGAGAGAGAGGGGCGGAGGTTGGCGGTACAAAAATAACGCCTTTTATTTTGAAAAAAAAGAAAGAAAGAAAGAAAAGAAAATAATCAGCGCTGAGATCGGGCAGCACGTGGCTTTCCCAGAGCTTTCTGCCCCGGCCGTGGTCCCAGCGCCCGCCCCCCCGAGCCCCTATATCCGCGCAGCCATGGGCAGCCCCGCACCCCTTCGTTCGGCCCCGACCGCGGGGTCCTCTGCCCAAACCCGCGCAGAGCCGAGGGGAGAGCCGAGGAGGAGCGGTTGTCAAAGCTTTCAGCTTACACTGCGAGATTCAGAGGAGCTGGAGCTGCATCACTGCAGTGGTTTTCAGACCCGCTCCTCCTCTCCCCTTTCCAAAGTGATTTCAGTTACAAAGACATTCATCTCCAAAGTAAATCTCCCTTAAAAACGTGTTTCTGAGTGATGAATGCCCTTTCCGCCGATGAAACCGTAAATGGGATCCAGAGATGGGTAATTTCGGGCTCCCGCTCACATCGCGGCGAGCGGAGTCCGGGCCTGCCCCGGGAGCACCTCTCCCTCGGGAAGGAATTCTCCGCCCAGGCCTCGTCTTTTCTGGGCCCTTATCTGGGTTCAATTGACGTGTAATTGGCAACGTGTTTTCTTAGACTTGCACTTCATTACGAGCAGAGCAGGGACCCCGAGACCCAATTCTGCTGCAATCGGATCCGCGCTGCAGCCCGAGCTGCTCGGAACCGCCCGTGGGTTCCGTGTCACGGAGCAGCTCCGTGGGAGCAGCCGGGGATCAGCAGCCACGTGGCCGCCGAGGTGGGAGCATCCCGGGGACGGCCGCCGCGAGGACGGGGCTGAGCCGTCCATCACTCCCGGCACTAATTGGCCGCCCTGCTCCGGGGCCGAGCAACAAGGGAGCTGTGAAGATCGACGGCCCTTCCCTGCAGCGGAGCGAACCCTCGGGGCCGAGGGTGGATCGGTGCCACGGAGCCGCTCTGCGCGGTTTGCCCGTGCCAGCAGCGCAGGACTGCGGCTCCGGGCTCCGACCACCCCTGCGTGGGGACCTCTCCCTCCCCTCTCTCCTCCTCAGCTTTGGGAAACGTCCCCGGAGAGCGGCCAGCTGTGAAAAGCTGCAGCAGCTGGAATGTGGGAGGGAGGAGGGCAGGGCGGCCGCGGAGCAGCGGACGTATCTGTTACCTCCCGGTGAACCGACACCTCCGCCGTAACCCGGGCACGCCTGGAATGCCCTGCCCGCACGTCTTCAGTCAGCATCACCTCCTAACCTCGATCCCACCGCGGCTGCCAGACCCACAGCTGCGGCTGTGGGACAGACAGACAGACGCGTCCTGCCCCGCGGCCGTGCGGGGCGCGCTGCGGTTCGGCCGCGGCACCGCCTCGGGTGCGGAGCTGCGGATGTCGGATGCGGAGCGCTGCCAGCGCGGCAGAGTTTGCAGTGGCCCCGCTCCAAAGCAGAGGCACCGCATTGTTCGCTCCCCCCCCCACCCCCCCCCGCTTCCCCACCCCACGCAGTTCAGAGCCGACTGCTGGGGGCGGCCCAGGGGAGGGGGAACAGCGCTTTCCCACAGACCCGCGGCCTCACCCTTCCCCGGGCAGGGACGGGGCAGATCCCGGCTCTGCTCGCACCTATTGCCCCGGAGCCAGGAATGCCGTCCGGCCCGGAGCCCCACGGGGCACCTCGGACGGGGCGGGGCCCCACTCCTGCCCCACAGCGGCGGCGCGTCCCCGTGGGAGAGCATCGGACAGCGTTGGCGTTTAGTTCCCTCTGCCCTTCACGTGCCGGCTCACCCCGAAACCCAGCGGGGTCCTGCACAGTGTCCTTCTCTGGCTCTGCCCCTCCTGACGCCGCGGGACACAGCGCAAAAGCAGCAGCCGATTCGGGACGGGAACGCAGTGCGGGCCCCCGGGGCTGCGGGGAACACAGCGTCTTTGTAACAGCGCAGGGAGCCCGTCCCCCACACAGCCCCAAACCCTTCCAACCCCCCACCCCCCCTTCCCCAGCGATGCTAACGCGCTTCCCACGAGCCCCGGGAGCGATGGGGCCGGCAGACGGCATCTCCTCTCGCTGGATGTGCGCGAGCAGACAGAGCACACTGCAGCGGAGCCCGGAGCCCTTCTCCAACCACTTCAAACTTTCATTTCTTCTGAAGCCACAACAAGGCACGCTTTGTAAAGCAAATGAGTAAACAGCGACTTTCGGCTTAAAAGGAAAACAAGGGGGAGGGGCTGCTTTTAATTACCGGGATTTTAAGAAGGGCTTTATTCGGTTAATTGCTTTCTGCTGTAAAACGTTCCTCCGCGCGCAGCCCCGCGCACCGCTGCCGGGCAGATGGAACTGCGGGAGGGGGAGGGGAGGGGGAGGGGGAGGGGGAGGGGGGGGCACCGCGTGTGCAGCGCTCCCACGAATGCTCCGACACACCGAGGTTCGGTGCGTCCGCCCGAGGGACGGAGGAAGGGATGCTGATGCCCGGGCGCGTTCCCGGCTCCTCGCTGTTACCCCCCCCCGCTCTGAGAGAGGCTTTTCCTTCCAGAAGCAAACGCAGTGACCGCGGGGCGCGCACCCCGCCGTGCCCGGGGCAGCCGCCGCCGTCTGCAGTTCCTCTCCGGGGGGGTCCGCTCCCGCCCGCAGTCCGCAGCTGGCGATGAATGCTCACTTTCTCTAACTGAATAGCAGGAAGTTCAGCCTTGTTCCTTCGCCTCTCGGGCTGTCAGCTGAACAATCATCCACCTGTGGCACCACCCCAGGATAGAAATAAGGGAAGCGCACAATGCCGTCTGCGGAACGGACGGCGTTCCCGGATCTATTGATACCGCGCGTTGCGTTGTGCGCCCGCACGGGAGAGGGCCCCGCGCAGGAGGCACAGCCGCGTGAACGTGGGCTGCGTGGGTGCCTGCGGTAGTGCCGGGAGCTCCGGCGCCGCGTGCTGTGTCCCGCAGCTGCCCCGCAACCCCGCACGCTGCCGGCTGCCCCGTGTGCTCCCCCATCGCCACCACCCAGCGCGCTCCCCCCCTTCCCCCAACCTCTCACCCCATCAGTTCACGGCCCCGTGCTCTGCTGGGACGCTCCGCTCACAGCTGGGCCGTCCGACAGCTCCGTGCAGCTGCAGCCGTGCAGGAGGGGGGCAGCGGGGACAACGCGCACACACACAGAGGAGAACCCTTATTGTCACTGTGAAAGGAAATTATTAATTTGCTGGGACTAAAGTCGGCAGTGAGTCAAAGCCCACCCTCCCCAGGAACAGCCGCCACCGTCCGTCCCCCGGCACGGGGCACCGCAGCCCCACTGTGCCCCACACCACAGCCCCCGCTGCCCCCCGCCCTGCAGCCGCTCTGACCCCGCTCCCGGCCCCGCATCCCTCTCTGCTTTCCCCCTGCCCCGTGGTGGGGGCGGCCGCAGGCTCCCTCCCCGACGGCATCCTGAATGAAGCCAGATCCCCAACACATTCCTGTGGGTTTGTTTTTTTTATTTTCCTTCCCTTTTTCTCTCCATCCCCCCTCCCTTTCCCTCGCTTGGCACGAGCTGAAGGCCTCGGAGGAAGCCGGGCTTGGCAGGAGCAGGGGAGGAGGAGTGGGGAGATGAAAGGCCGCTCTGCAGCATTCCCTTCCAGTTCCCACACTCTCCCGGCGCAGCGCTGCTAATGGTTCCCAGCCGCACCTGGAGGAGCAGTGGAAGTGGGGCCCTGCACGCACGCAGCGAGCAGAAACCCCACAGACACAACCCCGCGGTGCCACCACGCTCCTCCGCACGGCACAGAGCAGCACTGCGCTGGGGGTGGTGGCGGAGCAGCTGCGGTGCCCCAAAGGCAGAGCTGTCCCCCCCCCCGTGCCACACCAGCACCTGCGGCCGTGTACCATAGCTGCGTTCCACACCCGATGACCCCACACCGCCCCCCCCATCCATCGGGGGATGCCGTTCTCATCCCTGAGAACTCAGCGCTGGGGGGAGGGCTGTGGGAACGCAGCCCCTTGGAGCGCCCCGCACTGCGCTTGGGGCCACCCACCGCGGTCCGTCTGTTGTGCGCTCTCTGCACACATCGGTGGGCTCTGATGCCGTAAGGCCGGCTCGGGTCTGCGGGCACTGCTGCACGGGGTTGGCTTTAACCGGAGAAGGAACCCCGCCCGGCGCCGACCCGGTCACAGCACGAGGGCAAAGCTTAAAAACCGCCTCCAGAGAGCGCGTGGGGCTCTGCATCCCCTTCTGCCACAGAGAAACGGGACAGCCGTGCAGAGACCTGCCCCGAAGGAGCACAGCCCGCGAGCAGCACCGCTGTGTGCCCGACACATGGAGCTGCGTGTGCACACCACGCTGCCAGCTCCGTGCCAGGCTGCGGGGACAGAGGGTGACAGCAGCGTCAGCCAGCACGGCTATAAATAGCGGTGCGAAGGAACGTGATGATCGGGCCATCCAACCCCGGCACGGCCCTGCAGCGCTGGTAGTGGGCGCCCTTTGCTTGCTCTCCTGCCCCCGGGTCCCCTCCGCCGGGTGCTGTCACCCCGTCACCCCTCGCCGACATTTGTCCCTCCTGCAGGCTGCCTGCTGCTCCGCGCTGCGGGATGGACACACAGCAGTGTGCACTGTGGGGACGAGGCACAGATCCCCAGCACAGCATGGGAGCTCTCGGTGCCGGCACCGCAGGGACAGCTCCGCGCCCGCACGGCCTCACACTGCAGGGCTATGGGGCACCGCAGGGACACGGGCACCGTGCCCTCTGCCCCTCAGGGTCTGAGTTTACCCCCTGTGCTGCCCGAGGTGCAGCTCTCACGGCCGCGATTTCCTCACGTCCATCTGCGCTGTCGCAGCGGAGCGGCAGCAGGATGCTCCGTCAGCTCTGCCTCCTCCTCCGCGCCCTTCGTTCTGAAGCGCACTCATTGTGATGCCGGACGGAGGCAGCCCTCCAGCGAGAGGACAGCCCCGACCCCACGGCAGCAAATTCCCCGTCCCTCCCTCCACGCGAGGCGGGGTCCCTGCGCGGCTGTCGGTGCCGCCTGTCGGACCTGCGCGGACCGCCCGAGCTCTCGGGGCTTTGCGGAGCAATGAGGGACCACAGGGCGCCGGAGATCCCCATTGCAAACCGGGGATGGGCGCGGGGAACCCGTCCCGGCAAACGGTGCTGCCCGGGGCCGATGGACATTCCTTGTCTATATTTGGCGACGGGTGGAGGATTTGTTGCTTCCCCTCGACCCATCTGTTCCCATATCGGTGGGGAGGAGCTAACGGCAGAACCGCAGTGTCGCTGTCCGGGTAAACGCGGTACTTCAGCAGCAATAAATCTCTGAAAAGCTTTTGCTGCCTCCCACCTGCCGGCTGCGAAAAGGTCGCGCTGACAAAACCCGCTGCCAGATCGTATTTTTAACAGGGACTTCGCGATCAGCCCAGGTTTCAACAAAGGGCCGCTCACGAAGCAGAGGATCACAGCTGCAGCTCCCGGGAGCCGCTCCGGGTCTGTTTCCCGAAGGCCCCGAACACCCCCCCCCCTTCTCATCACCCCATCCCTCCCTCAGTGCACCCGTGAGGCCCAGGCAGCGTTCCCAGCTCCCGCACCGGAGCACACCACGAAGTCGGGCTGCGAACAACACCGTTTATTACAGAACACCACCCAGAGGGGTTTTGTTACCGTGGTACGAGAAAAACCACGGGAGAACAGCAGAGCACAACCGATGAGAGCGAGATGCAGCAGCGAAGTCTGTTCGTCAGCCAACGCAGCACGAGGTGCCCACTGGGGGGGGTCACATCACACACCACTCCTGGGGCCACAGCCCCACAGCACCCACCTCTGGCAGCTGTACAAGTGTCCCGTCCCACCTGCACCCCACCTTCCTCCCCACGCACCCACCGGCAATGCCGTCCCCCCCCCCACGCTGAGCTGAGCTGCTGAGCTCGGACCTCCAGAAACACCTGGGAAACATTCACTGGGGGATGGGAAGGGCTGAGAGCCCCCGCTCAGAGCCCAGCGCCCGCTGCTCACATGAAGATGGGATTTCTTGGTGGACACATTTATCTCGTTCCTTTGCAGACTTGTTCGTGCTGGATTGCAGACCTCGGGCACCCAGCTGCCACGAACCGCAGTCTGACAAAATGAAGGGAGGGGGAAAAAGTGCAATTCGCTTTTCACTGCTGGAGCAGGATTTAGTGCAATGAGAAAACAGTCTGCGGGGCCCACGAGGGCACTGCCAGCCCCACGCGTATCCGTGGGAAGGGCACTTCAGCTGCATCCTGCAAAGCAAAGCCGGGGCGCGCAGCCACAGGAAGGGCTCAGCCCGGGGAGGAGCTGCAGAGCTGGAAGTCACTGCAAAGAGCCTACGCTGAGTGCCTTCCCATGGTGTTTACTCTGCTTTCAGAACGAGCAAACGAAAGGAAGAAGCGCAAAAGGGATTTCACATTTGCAGTGTCCCCCAGGATGGGGCTTTGCACGGGGACGGGTTGTGATGCTCACACCCACACCAGAGCAGCCCCCACAGATCCACCATCCTGCTCCCTGATCACAGAGGGGGATCCTTCTCCTGGGGTCTATTTTGGGAGCAGCAGAGCTGTAAGAAGATGAGGAGAAAAAAATTATGAACCCCTATGGGCTCAGCTCAGAGAGGGGAAAAAATCCTTTGATTAAGTCCCCGAGGCTGAAATCCTCTGCGGATTTGCCTAAATGGACTTCAAACGATGTTCCTAATATTAGCGGGCTGCTTTTACTTTAAGCCCCAGGGATGTGCCTGCAGACCCAGAAAGGCACGCAGCAGAGCTGGGCTGTGGCTGCCTTACTGCGGGTTGGAAGAACACAAATTCAGGGCCAAAGGACCAAAGCTCCAAAAGCGGAAAATGGGATTCTTCTTCTTTATATTATTTAATGCATTTACTTCTATATTTCCAAATACAAAACAGGAACAGTCTGCCCTGGGAAGCGGTGGGATCACCATCCCTGGAGGCGTTGAAGGAAAGGGGGATGTGGTGGAGGGGGCACTGGATGACCTCAGAGGTCTCTTCCAACCCTAAAGGTTCCAGGTTTCTATGACAGGAATGCTGTACAGCCGCCAAAACCTTGCTGAGAGGTCCAGCAGAGGACGGGTCTCTCTTGGGCTCTTCCCCCAAGCGAACAAAGCAATGGTTTTGCTTTAGTATTCTGTTCAAAGCTTCAGGAAGTGCATTTTGTGCTCACCACTCTCCACTCCAGCAGCTCAACCTCAACATTCGCTCCTGGAGCCGAAGGCTCTGGAGCTTCAGAACAGCTGATGGGTCACTCCCACCCAAAGGAGAAGCAGTGCCACAAGGAAGGGGACGTCACAACACCGCAAAACGCTGAGGTGACAGGAGGCCTTCGGCATCCTCCTCCTCCTGCAGCCCAGCTCCGTGCCGTGCTCTATTTACTGTTCTGGGGCTGCTTCTCCTGCAGCGGCCGCTTGTGCTTCTGTGCGACGCCGTAGGGGACGTGGGCAGCAACGGTGCCCATCTCCTTGGCTCCCTCCACATGGAACATCTGATCATCAAAGAAGATGTGAGGACGGATCTTCTTCAGCAGAGGGCCCTTGGGGGCACCAGCCAGGAACAGCGCTTCGTCCGTCTCCAGCCCCCAACTGCGCAGAGTCTTTAGGGCACGGGCGCCCGAGCTGGCGGCACTGCGGGCTGTGACCAGGTAGGTGCGAATGGGGCACTCCATCCTCAGCCCCTTGGAGTAGAACTTCTTCTGTAGCTTTCCCAGGGCCTCCAGGAAGCCCTTCAGGGGTCCCTGTTGGAGCAAGGGGAAGCCTTCACTTGGAGACCTCCTCGCTGACCCCGGTTCCCAGTCCCACCAGGGCCAGATGCACCTCTTAGGATCATAGAATCATTATGGTTGGGGAAGACCTCTCACTTCTTGTCCTCCCTGGGAAGAGCAGCTGACCTCCACCTCACCACAACCTCCTGTCAAGGGAGTCTGTGGTGCAGAGCGGGTTTGTTATGACCCAAGTGCAGGACCTCCAGCTCACACAGTTGGCCTCAGCTCATCCATCCTTATCTGGATCCCCCTGCAGGGCCTTCCTACCCTCAGGCAGATCAACACTTCCTCCCAGCTCGATGCAATCTGCAAGCTTACTGAGGGCGCACTCAGTCCCCTTGTCTAGATCATCAAGAAGGATATCACAAAGGATCAGCCCCAATACCGACTCCCTTCTCCCTACCAGTCTGGTCCCAATTGCCCCAGTTCCCTATGCAGTGTTCCCCAGAGGCTGCTCCTGGCTGCCCCACACCATTACCTGTGCCAGAGGATTGTTCTCGTGAGCCTTTTCATGCTCGAAGAACATGTCCAGGCCATGAGCTTTCACGATCTGCTCCGATTCATCTGAGAAGAGCACAGCATCACCATCAAACGCCACACGCAGCTGCTTCTCCGACACCTCCAGGTCTTTGCTGGGGCTGAAGATGGTGGCTGCGGCAATCCCTGAGGACACAAAGCATGAGGGGAGGGGATGGCAGTCACCCTGAAGAGGATGTGAGCAAACAGCAAGGAAGCACACACACCAAACAGAGCCTGTAGCACGGCCCCAAGACATCTTACAGCCAAAACATCCTCAGATAACAAACCTCACTTTGCATGGAAGAAATAAAAGGGAAAAACAGTGCCTTTGCCTCAGAAGAGCTCTGGAGCATGTGGAAAGCTTTACTACCATGGAAACTTGAGGCTCTCTGAAGCATCAAGCACATCCCATCCTGATGGGATGGGGGAAAGGCAGACCCCACCTGCCCACTGACACCAACCCCTGCAGGCTCTGACCCCCCCCGAGCCCCCAGGCCAGACCCTGGACTCACCCTCTTCAATGGCCCCACTCACTTTCTCAGCATCGGAGGAGAGGTAGAGGTTGGTGTGGTAGGCCTTGAGGTAACCGATGGGGCTGTTCCCTCCTGTCATGCAGAACCTCTCGATGAACAGATCTGCACAATGGGACACAATGGGATGAGCCTGGCTGCAGTGACCAGCTTCCACTCAGAGCCCAGCGACACAGGGCATGGTGGTGCGGGGTACGTGCTTGGACCCAACCTTCTTGATTCTACGATACAGGGAGCAACAAGCTCAGCACACAGTTTGGTAGAGGAGGTAGCAGGGAGCATCTCCTTCATCTGCTGCCAAGCCAAAGATCCCTGCCCACGTGACGACATGCTGAGCTCACCGTAGTGGTTGATGCTGTTGATCAGGCGAACCCCAACCTGGGCATGGTTGTTGGTCATCAGGACGATGTCAAAGAGCTCCTCACTGTCAGGATAGAGCTCCCGAAGCTTCATGTTCACTGCTTCCAGCGCCTGCGGTACCCGGGGACAGGGAGGTCAGTGAGCCCAGGCATGGCCCTGTGGGGCACAACACCCCACACAACATCACATCCCCCGGAGCTGGGACCACAAGCCACACTGGGAAAAAGGTTGGCTTGGAGAAAACCACCCACCCACTTTCCTGCTGCCTAACACAACAGGTTTGAAGCTTTCCTTAGGAGATAACACGTTGGCTCAGTTACATATGCCCTCAGTGACCCCTCTGCCCAAAACAGGTTTGGCTCCCATGGGCAGTGCTCACCTTGACGAAGGGGAAGGCGGCCCCAGGGAGGAAGGGCTCGTTCTCATGGTCCAGCTGGTATTTCACGTAGGCCTCCACCCCTTGCTCATTGTAAATCTTCTGCTCCTCCTCCATGCGGAACAGTGCCCGTGAGGACACCGCGATGGTGATGGCATTCTCAGGCTTTGGCTGCATGAGAAGGGTGGCAATGGGGAGGGGGCATCCATCAGCCCTCACCACGATGCTCAGCCCCTGGGGACATGGCTGCATGAAGTGCGGAGCTGACACCCAACCTTCTCCTGCTCCAGCAGACGGAGAACCAGCACACTGTCACCACACACTGGGGACACCCTTACACCACGCCCAGACCCCCCAGGGCAGTGGGGTTCCCAGGACACCTCCAGACCCACAGTGCTGCCCCAGGAGGAGCACTTGACCCCAGCACAGAGAGGATTTGTGCAGCTTTTTCCCCTCACCAGGAAAAGCCACACACTGCAGCTCAGCCCGACCCGTGCTGCTCTGATGCTGTCCAGATGCGACAAGCAGCCCCTGCCAGCTCAGCTCACAGAAACACGGGGTATGGTTATTGTGGGCGGGAACGTGACAAACAAATGGTGCAGGCAGTGATTTGTGAGTCATTATTATTAACGTTCATAATCCACCAAAGTGAACGAGGCCTTCGGGGGGAGTGGGCAGCGAGAGAGGGGGACCTGGCAAAGCCATACTCACCCCGACACCCCCCCCCAGCCCTCCCTCTGCATTCACCTCCATCGTTCACTTGCAAACACGGAAACAAATTCATTGCTGACAGCCAATGAGGAGCTCTGCAGAAGTGGCAGCTTGGCAGGGATGAGCTGCCCTTATGCACCGGGGACCTTTCCTCCCTGCTCCTGCCCTGGGGCTGCTCTGTCCCACCCAGCTCTGCCAGTCCTGCCCACACCCCGCACTGAGTCACCCGCAGCCCCACACTGTTCCCAGCACCCGGTGCCCCCATGGAGCGCTCGGGGCCAACAGCGGCCGCATCAGTGCCCAAAATCCACAGCAAGAAGATTAAGCAGCGGGCGATTAGGGTTGGATACAGATGAGCTGAGCCTGAGAACATCACTGCAACCAGAGGGACCCCGAGCACGGACACAACCCCCAAACACAACACCGCGTCCCACCCGGGTCCCCCCCTCGGGTGCAGCTGCCTGCTAGGTGTTAGCTATTAACTCGTCTCCGCGCTCTAACTCATTAATTAATAACTCTGAAGTCATGGGCCATTTATTACGTGAAAATATTAATAACTGCTAAAGGTCCCGGGGGCATCCAGCCGTGCAGCACAGGCACCTTGCAAACATCAGCAGGCCGCTCCGGGTCCCTTCGCTGCCTCTTAGAGCCTCCAGGAGGGTAATTTAAGAGGCAATAAACACAGCAATAAAAATAACCATAAGCTCCAGCTCTGCCCCAGCGTGGGCCACCAGAGCCCTGCGGGTGGGAAGCACGGAGCTGCCGGATCCTGCTCGCTCCGGTGCGTGAGGTCGGTACTGTCGGAGCAGGTGAGCCCCATC
Source organism: Oreortyx pictus (assembly GCA_036925125.1). Lineage (NCBI taxonomy): Eukaryota > Metazoa > Chordata > Aves > Galliformes > Odontophoridae > Oreortyx > Oreortyx pictus. The sequence goes on along the minus strand of JAUPFR010000026.1, from coordinate 298,680 downwards.
ACGGCTCAGCACACGGCAGAGCTGTGCAGGACCTGCACAGATTCTGCATCGCCCGGGGCTGCACCTGCCAGACCCACCCCCCTCCTACACCGTGGAGGAACGCTGACAGCTCCAGGTAATGAAGAGGACTGAGTCCTCACAGCCGAACTTTAAATCTGGAGGACAGTTCTGATGTGAAATTTGGACATAGATAGGGGAGAGGTGGGACTCATTCCAGGGTCAAACACTCCTCAGCTGAAACATCTCAAAAATCCCCGCACCCACAGACACCCGGGACAGGAGGGAACATGGTGAGCGGGACAGGGCACACGGGCACAGGGACGAGAGCTGCACCCACGGACACGGAGCCAGCAGCGCCAGCAGCGTGCCCTCTCATCCCCGCACCGCGTCACTGGAGAGGCCGGGGGACATTTCCCACATTGCTGAAGTGACAAAGCTGATCGCTGACCTCCCCCAGCTGGCAGGAGCGCCGGGAGAGCGGAGATCCCGAGACATGAACGTGCTCCCCAGAAATGCTCCCCCAAAACCACGCTGCCTCCTGCCGCCCCACAGCCCTGTAGGGTACAGAAGGTCCGGTACCCCCAAGGGGAGGGTCAGACAGACCCAGCACACATGAAGGCACTGATGGACTGCAGCCTACACCATTTCCCACACGCAGGGGAGGCTGCAAGCCCCCTGCTGATCAGATTAAAGTTCAGTGCAATGGCTGAGATGCCTCTGAGTTTTCAAAATGCATTATTTATAATGCGGAAAAGTGCTCTGCAGCCATTCATCACGAGGTGGGACAGCTGCCTGGCGGCTGCGGGCACCGCTCTGCATGGAGGGGTGGCACAGCCTGAGCTCTGAGAGCCCACATCTCAGCTCACCAGCAAACTTCAGCACAGCACCGTGCCTCAGTTTCCCCATCTGTGCATGCAGCTGAGAGTGCCCCGAGGAGAGGAAGAGGAGGAGCTTGGGCAAATATTGCAGGAAGCGGATGGCACGGCACAAAAAACCGACAGCTGTATCCTGTCCCAATTGCACGGTACAGGACCAGGGGTCTGCAGCAGGATGCCCCCAGCTGGGGTCTGCAGAGCCCAGCCTTCCTCACCAAGGGTCACTCACGGAGCCCTGCACCCCGTGCTCCCCATCTCACCGGCCTCACGCTGGGGGCTCGCAGGCACTACGGCCAGAGCCATCTGCAGCCCCCGGCCGGGCTGCCAGCACTGTGCAGCTATTCTGAGACACGGCTGTGCTCCCATTTTTAAACCCAGCAGAGCTCAGCCCTGGTTAGATAACACTAATCTCTCAGAGCCCAGCGGGATGGCTGTGCCCCCACGACAAACCCCACGCAGGGACGGGGGCCCCGGGCTGTCCCTTGCTCTGCACGGCCACGCTGTGCTCCTGGCTGATGGCTCAGCGCTGGGCACCAGCAGCTCACGGGGCACGAGTAGCTCTGCAAGGACATCTCAGCCCGGGGAGGACCCGGGGACACCGCCGGTTCGGGAGAGACCCCGGAGGTGTCACGGAGGAGGGGACACCCAGGGCTGCCCCAAGGACGTGGAAGATGTTGGGTCAAAGAAAATATGCGGAGACCCAGACAGACCCCAGGGCACCTGGAGGAGCCGCACACGCAGAGGGAACCACGGGGAGCCCGGAGACATCGCACCCCGGGGGAGCAGAGGAGACCCAGGGGGAACGCGGAGGACCGGGGGAGATGGGGAGCGCGGGGGAGCGGAGCACCGGAGATGGAGCAGCGGGGACGCGGCGGCCGCCTCAGCTCTCACCGATTTAGGTTTCTTCTTGGGGGCGAGCTTATCGTAGAACGCCTTCGCTTCGTCCCAGGGCCGCCCCGCCGCTCCCGGTGCCCCGGCGGTGCCCGGCGGCTCCATGGCACCGCGCTCCGTGCAGCACCGGGAGCTCCCGGCGGCGGAGCGCCTTTATACGGCATCCCATGAAGCTCCGGGGTTTCATCCCACCGGGCCGCGGCTTAACCTCTTCGGGACCGAGCCCGCCCCGCCCCGCCGCCCCCAGCCCCAAAACAGCGGGCTCGAGGGAACGGAGCGCTCTGGGTCTGAGACGAACTCGGGGCGGGGGGAGAAGTGCGGCGGCACAGAGGTGCCCCCACCCGCGGACCCCTCCGCCGAGCGCAGCTCCGAGCGGTCATGGTGCTGCGGGACTGAGGTGGGAGGGAGCCCGGTCCTCTTCCCGCACAGGAGAACGGATCAGGTGCCCCCTCCCCGCACGCCAAGCCCCTGGGGACGCCCTCATGGGAGCGTAAGGCCACCGCGGCCCCATCGCAGCCCCTTTTTCCCCGGGGCCGTCGCAGCTCTCTGCTGCAAAGCCCCGAGCGTCCTCCGGGGAGGCCCCGAGGGGAGCGAGAATTTCCCATTCCCGCTCCCGGCATCTCCGAGTGCTCCCGGCACCCCGAGCCGCTGCCCTCCTCGCGGCAGCCCTGGCACGGACACACCCGTGTCCATAGCGTGCGTGACCCGCAGCCCCCCCTCCCTCCCCAGGCACCTCAGAGCTGCCCCCCAGCAGTGCTCCCGGGAACACGCGTGCTGCTTTGGCACCGTCCCATCCTCCTTCTCGGGACTGGGAGATGTGGGAGCACTGTGGGGTGGAAGCAGAGCCACGTTCCTGCCCACAGGCTGAGCCGGAGCTGCTGCTAAATCCGGAGAAGCATTTAAAGTTGGTGAGAGCTCCTTAGCAACAGGCACTGCGCGCAGGCTGGCGATGGAGAACGAAACGTGCAGGGAAGCTGGGGGTGGAGAGCTGATGTGCAGCAACAGCACGTCCCAGCAGTGCTGCAGTGGGCCCAGGACACAGCCCCCAGCCCAGGGGCAGCCAGGGTCCCACTCCTGAGGGACACGTGAAGCCGTTCCCCCACAAGAGATGCCCGGTCCTACCCCCCCACACACACCCAAGATGACATTATTCCTCCCCAGGGCTTTGTGCACATCTAGAGGGTTACACTGCACCAGGACCGCCCCTCCCTGGCTGTCCCAGGCACAGGGGACCCTGAGGCGACACTCAGGAGCATTGCCTTCCCCCTGCTTCCCCTCTGAGCCTTCTGGGGGACACCACACACGTGGGACAATTTATTCTTCCATTTGAAAAACAAAAAAGCAAAAAAAAAAAAAAAAAACCAAAAACAAAAACCAAAAAACAAGAAGGTAACTCCACTCCACAGCCTCCTAACAGATATCACAGCCACCATCACCACAATGTGCAGAATAAATACCACTCTGACAGCATTGCTGCCCTGGGGCAGAGGGCTGGGACAGAAACCCTCAGGAGTGCCAGGGCAGCTCTGGACATCACGCACCGCCGTTGGGGGTTCCTGGGATCAGATGTGTGCCACAGACAATGGTCACCTCCTGAGGACCCTGACCAACACTTGGCTGTTCCCACCATTGAAAGCAGAAGCAGAAAATCTACAGCTGGGGGTGGGGGGTGAGGGCAGGATACAACCCAGAGCCAGACCTGAGCCCCAGCAGCCCCGTGGGTGCTGCCAGCAGAGTGGGCCCCAGGGCCAGGATCCAGAGCCTGTCAGTGGGAAGGGGAAGAGCTGGGACTGGGATTCCCTGCGGGGACAGTAGGAAAAAGGGCACAAGGACAGCTGGCCCTGGGGGGTCAGGGTGCTCCCCTGGGTCAGTGGTTTAGCTGCAAGGTCTGGTCTAGGATACCTCGAGCCAGCAGTGCCCAGGAGCAGAGCAGAGGGGCGGCAGCAGGAACAGAGCACAGAGGCACTCAGCAGGGCATGGGGACAGACACCATCGTGGGGAGCTGAGGTTGGCTGCAGCCAGTCCAGCCCTGAGCCCCGGGCCCTACTTCTGCACATCGCCCTGCAGCAGCAGGACGATGGAAGGATCGCTCTTGGCTGCCTCCTTGAACTCCTCGAGGGAGATCTGGTCGTCCTTGTCCTTGTCCATCTTGGTGAAGATCTTGTCGACGCGTTGCTGGGGCGTCAGCCCATCTTGGTTCATCCGCATCATGATCACAGTCCCCACCATCTTGTAGATGGCCTGGAGCAGGGAGAGGAGGGGGTGGGAGCTGGGCAGGCAGGAGGGCTTCTGCCCTACACAGCCACGTCCAGCCAAGGCTCCTGACACCAAAATCCATTCTTTGGTGGCAGAATAGGCCCCAAACCTGTGAAAAAAAAAACAAAACAAAACAAAAAAAAACACAGAAAATGCAAGCTACCCAGCATGTTTAAGCAGCAGTACCTCAATGATCTCCAGCATCTCCAAGCGCGTGATCTTCCCGTCCCCATCCAGGTCATACATCTCGAAGGCCCAGTTGAGTTTCTGCTCAAAGGTCCCCCTGGAGGTGACAGACAGGGCACAGATGAACTCTCGGAAGTCGATGGTGCCGTCGCTGTTCTTGTCGAAGGTGCGGAAGGCGTGCTGGGCAAACTTGGAGGCGTCACCATAGGGAAAGAACTGCGGGTGGAGGAGAGGAAAGAGATCGGAACGGGGAGGGGAGCAGAGCCCAGCACAGCGGGAGCGGGGTGCTCCACCCCACGGGCTGTGCCCCATCAGAGCCCACCTTGATGTAGAGCTGCTGGAACTCCTCCAGGTTGAGGATTCCGGTGGGGCAGTCCTTGAGGAAGCCCTTGTACCACTGCTTCAGCTCCTGCTCGCTGAACTCCGTGCTCCTCACCAGGTCGTCCAGCACCTCCGGGGCCAGCTTGCTGCTGTGCTTGCCCATGGCTGTGCCTGCGGTGGGAGACGTGGGGCTGTGCGTGCCGGGTATGGGGCGGCCGTGCTCCCCACCGCCCCCACAGCCCTCCCACGGCACAGCTGACCTTCCGGGCTGATGTGACCGCAGCTCTGTGCCCCCGGGATCAAAGCGGGGAAGAGCCCCACGAGCAGCACCCACCCACCGCCCGCAGCGCTGCGTCGCATGGGCAGCACACGCGGTGGCTCCGGCGATGCACCCCGTGCCCCCCCCCACGCAGACCCGAGCGGCAGAGGGTCCCCTGAGGTCTCGGGGAGTTCCTCTCCACGGAGAAAGTTGAGGACGAGAAGTTCGCCTGGAGCCCGACCAAAGTCCATCGCCCTTCGTGCACCCGATCTCCTGGGCTCGTGGCACACGGGAGCACTTTGGGATGGGGGTCCCGGTGAGGGCACTCCGCGGGCAGAGGCCGCATCCTGCCCGGCACCGCAGCAGTGCCGCCCACCACCATCAGAGCCGGAGCCGTGGGAGTGCCCGGACACCCCCGGAGCTCTGCTCGTGGACCCCCCGCGCTCCGACAGCAATCAGAGCTGCATCCCCGAGACGGAGCGAACGCGGGGAGGGACGGGGCGGTCGGGCTGGGGCACGGCACTCGTGGGCAGCTCGGGGGCCCCGACACCCGCAGGAACGCGCGGCCCCGACGGCCGCCCCGCCCCGGGCAGCGGCTCCGGGCCCCGACGGCCGCACCCGTCCGCTTATTACCTGTCCGTGCGACGCGGGCACGAGCGAAGCCGGTCCCGGTGCGGAGGGGCCGCGCTGCCGCCCCCGGCTCTGCCCGCGCCGCTCCCGCCCCTCTCGAAGCCTCAGGAACCCGCCCCCCCACTCCCCCCCCCCCCGGCACCGCCCGCCCATTGGCTGCGAGCGCTGCCGATCAATGGGGGGTGGGGGGCGCGAGGTGGGATGCTGGGGGGCGTCGTGGGGGGGATGGAAAGGGAAACATGCACCCGGGGGCCGCAAGGATGTCCATGGGGGTCCCAGCCTGGCGCGGGGCCCCCGCACCCCCCGCTCCGCTGCCGCCCGGCTCAGATCCTCATTCCCAGCGCCAAACGCGGAGCGTTTCCATAGCGATGGTTCTGCCCCTCCCCGATGACCTCGCCTCCCCCCGCTCCCCCCCCCCGGGCGCGGTCTGGGCAGTGGGGCAGTGCCAGCAGCCCCCAGGGGTGGGCCCGGAGCCGAGGGGCTGGGGAAGGGGGGAGGGAGGGACACTGTCCTTCGCGAAGCCGCTGCGTGAATCTGCCCCCGCCGACGGGACCAGAGGTTTATGTGCAGACACAAATATTTGCAGCTGTGTATACACAGCGCGTCTGCAGGGATCCATCACTCCGGGGGCGGGAGGGCCGGACCCCCCCCCCCCCCCCGGACCCCCCTGGGCGGAATGCAGCATCCCTGCGCTGCGCCGTGCCCGTGTGCGGGGCAGAACCCTCACCCGAGGCTGCACGGAGCGGCGGAGGGGAGGGGTACGGCGCGGGGCGACGCGGCCAAGGACGGGGCAGTGCCCCCACCCCGTCCCGCACCGCCGCGGGATGCATCGGGCAGCGGCTTCCCCCAGCGGGGGGGCCGCCATAGGGAGCGACCCCACGGAACGCCCCATTTTCCGCTGCTCGGAGCCCTCCGCCCGAGGCGGCTGCGGGGATGGGGGCACCGCGGGTGACAGTGACACCGAGTGGGTCCCTCTCGCTGCCCCCCCGCATCCCCCAACCCCCTCGGGACGCCCTGGGACAACGACAGAGTGTGGAGGAGCATCGCCCCGGTCCCGCAGCACCCGACCCCGGGCTGCGAGCCATCCCCGCGTCCAGCAGCGCGCTCAGACCCGCAGGGCCGCAGCCGCTGCCAGCCGGCACGCAGAGGGTTAAGCGTCCCCGGCTCCCTCGCACTTGAGACGTCACCGTCCCCGGTGGCGTGGGGGGGCCGGGGGCCATGGGGGGCTTTGTGGTGCAGTCGGCAGCCGGCGCAGGGCTCGCGCGCAGCGCTGGGCGGCATTTCCCCCGCACCTGCGTTGCGGGAGCGACCGCACGCACCGCTACGGTGAGAACGGGGCCGGGGTGGGGGGGGGCGGCGGGGACCCGGGGGGGGGGGGGGGGGGGGGAGGCGGTGGCGGGAGGGTGCAGCCCCCGGGATGCTGCAGCCCGGGGGGGCTCTGCGGCTCCGCGCCCCGGAGCCATGCGGTAAATCGGCCGCATCCGCAGCGGGGCCGGGGCGGGGGAAGGGCACCGCTCGGAGGTTTGGGCCCCAAAATTTGCGGAGGGGTGGGGAGGTGGGCAGCGCCCGGGGTCGTCCAGGGGCAGGATCCGTCCCTGGAGCCGCTTGGAGGGATGCTCGGTGAGATGGTGCGGTGCGTTGGGAATGATCCTGGGGATACCGCGGGCGTGGCTGGGGGGGAGGGGGGGGACACACTGCTGTCCCCAGCGCTGCACCGTCTGCACGCAGCTCTCAGCCCTCCGAGGGGGATTTGGGGTGCGTGGTCCCCGCACGGTGATGGGCAGAGGGGAGGCAGGGAGCAAATCTCCCTCCTGAGAGCCCCCCAGAGGGGGACGTGCTGCCCCCCACCCCTCCCACCTCACACCATGGGACGGTGTGGGGGAATAGGATCGGTACAAATGGAGCGCTGAACCTCAGACCCCACAGAGCACCACGGGGACGTGGAGGGGCCCAGCCCGGTGCTGTCTCCATTCCCCGGCACAGGGCAGAGGATGCAGCCATCCTCACCCCTCCCCAGCACTGAGCCCCACACCAGAGCCAGGCCTCAAACCCGTGTCCCCGCACTGAGACCACGGGGATCCATCCGTGCCCCTCCCTGTGTGCTCAGCACCCCAAATCCCAGCCCTGAGCGCTGCGCTCTGCCCGTCAAGGACAAGCTCGGTGCGGCGTGAGGATGCGATGCCATAATTTATGCAAACGCCTGAGCAGAGCGCGTGAGGTCTGACCGCTCCCAGCACCATCCTGCATGGCCCAGCACCCCAAAAACACCACCACACCCACGGGGACAAACCCCGGGCTCAGCGCACAGGGGCAACCCTTGGCGCCCCGTAACGGGGTGCAGTCAGCAAAGCCCCCAGCGACACGGGGACAGCCCCCCAGGGTCCCTCGGGGTGACGTGGGGATGGCTCAGCCCCACGTGCCCAGGGCGTCCCCACCCGGGAGGTCTCCACTGGGGACGTGGTGCGCAGGGGATGCTCGGGCAGTGCCGGGTGTGGAGTGCACCAACCGCATCTCGAGGAAGCGCTGGGCGGCTTCCAAAGCAGCGGCTGCTGGCAGAGCGAGCAGGCAGAGGCAAATGAGGTGAAGGCTGGAGGGTGTGCGGGGCCGCCCCACGGGCTGAGCGGCCACGAGCTGCCCGGGAGCACTGACCCCACACCCCCCACAGGTCCCCCCCCGGCCCATGCAGTGATCGGGGCGCGTGGCACAGCCCCTGCTCCCATCGTAGCTGCACCGCACGCTGAGGTAAGGAACCGGGGCTGCAGCTGTGGTGTGGGTGTGGGCCCCTAAATTGGGTCTGTGGGGCGGAGATGGCAGCGTGGGGCCCTCCCTACCCAGCGCTGCCCTTCAGGGCTGCCCACAGCAGGTCGCGTGGGGAGGACACGTTTTCCCGGGGGCTGTTGTGGGGCGGTGAGCAGCACCCACAGGAAGCGCAGCGCTTCTGTCCCCTCCTCGAGAAACTGAAAACACAGAGAGCGGCCCCACGTCCACGCACAGCCTCGTGCTCACAGCCGGGAGGGCAGCGGGGCAGGGGCGGAGGGGTGCAGGTAGGTGCCGCCGTGGTGGGGGGCTCGGGGGGGGGCTGAGGGCGCGTGGTGGCAGCGCAGTGCTGTTCCACTCTGTGCTGTTTCTCTCGCTCAGGTCTGCTGGCCATGGGCAACCTGATAAAGGTATTGGGCAAAGATTTAGAAAACTGTCCTCATTTTTTCCTGGATTTTGAAAGTAAGTCCCGTGAGCAGGGTGAAGCGGGGAGGGGGCCGGGGCCGCTACGGTGGCCGCTCCCCAGAAGATGGGGACAGGCACAGTGTCCCCGAGCAGCACCGTGTCCTTGGGGCCGTGCTGGATGCGCCCTACAAAGGCTGCGTGGGGCTGGGGAGTGGGGCTGGACCACAGGAGGTGCCTCACTCTGCCCAAGGGTCCTGCAAAGGAACACATCTCAGCTGTGAATGGGATGTGGGACACGTGGCAGCAGCAGGACCTGGCACGCCACACGTGCACATTGCTATCAGTCAATGGCACCCAGTGGGTCCCCACCATCACCACGGCCGGGACAGCCCCGAGGCTGAGGGTGCTGGGAGTGGGGCTGAAGGATCTGTGCCACATGGGTTGGGGCTCAGGGACCCCGAAACCCACAGGTTCCTGGTCCTGCGCCGAGGGACACGGCTCCAGGCTGCACACAGGGATGTGACGGGAGATGTGGCCGTGGAGGGGCTCTGCCTGGCGCAGCCCCCGTCCCCTTCCTGCCTCCCCCCCCTTCCTCCCAGAGCACAGCGCAGAACAAGAGCGAGGGGTGTAAATATAGAGCAGCAGCAACCGCGGGGCCCAGCCCCAGCAGCTGCGGGAAGAGGCTGCGCGCAGCTCTGCATCACCCCCAGCACCGAACGTCCCAAAATAGGCACCACACAGCCACCAGAGCCCCACAGCCCGGGACCCCCCCGGAGTGCTCTATGGGTGCGCACAGCCTCCTCCATCCCCGTGCAGGGGGCTGCGGCCGCTCCCCAGGACCCGGTTTGGGGACTCAGCACTGCTCTCCTCGCTCCGCTCCTTCCGCTCCATCACTCATCGCAGCGCCCATCTCCATCCTCGGGGGGAAGAGGGCCGGGAGGACGGGCTCTGCCCGCTGCCCGCAGCGCCTCTTCCCCGATCCCACCTCGCCGTCATGCTTTTTTCCTCTTGTTTCTTCTCTTGCAGGTTTCACATGGGGAACCTTCTTAAAGTGTTGACTTATAACGAGCTTGAACAAGGCCCTAATTTTTTCCTTGACTTTGAAAGTGAGATGGGATTTTTATTTTCCTTTTTTCGTTTCTTACCTTATGAGTTCCACATCCACACCATTTAAGTTCCCATGCCCGCCGCCCATCGCATCGCCCTCATCCCGGACGCCCGCCCCATTGCCGCCCCAGGGTTCTCCCCCGGGGAGGGGGCAGCCCCACGGCCGGGGGCTCCCACTCCGCCCCTCAGGGTCAACCCTTTTTGGGGCCGGCCCCTCAGGGTCAGCGTGGGGCTGGGGCTGCTCTGGTGGCAGCGGGACGGGGACATCACCCCACACACCGCGGCCGCCCCCCCCGCTCAGAGACCTCCGGGTTTCTCTCCCGGGGCGCTGCCCTGCAGATGCGCAGCCGACAGAGGCTGAGACGGCGGTGTGGAACCAGGTGAACGCGGTGCTGGAGGAGTCGCAGGGCGTGCTGGCCGAGCTGCAGTCCTACACGGGCGCCGGGCAGGAGATCCGAGAGGTGGGTGCAGCCCCGGCCCCGCTGCTCTCCCCGTAGCTCGGGGCCACCCCACTGCTCTCCCCACAGGCCATCCAGAACCCCGGGGACCTGCGGCTGCAGGAGAGGGCATGGAGTGCCGTGTGTCCCCTCGTTGCCAAGCTGAAGCGCTTCTACGAGTTCTCTCTGCGTCTCGGTGAGCCCTCCCTCCCCAGTACCCCCGTTGTGTGGGGCCTCTGTTTCCCCGTCCGGCACTGAGATGGTGACGGTGATGCTCTGCCTGCAGAGAACGCGCTGCGCAGCCTTCTGGAGGCTCTCACCTGCCCCCCATACCCCCCCACGCAGCACCTGGAGCGGGAGCAGGCCTTGGCCAAGCAGTTCGCTGAGATCCTGCACTTCACCCTCAGCTTCGATGAGCTCAAGGTGCCCCCATGGGCTGCGAGCCCCGCGCTGTCCCCACACCCAGACCCACATCAGCCCCGATGCTGATTTTGTTATGGTGCTGAAGCTGGGCACCGGAGCATTGTCCCCCCAGCCCTGGGCACACCGAGCAGCCCGAACCCCATCCACTAATGCTGCCCTCCCCCTAGATGACCAACCCCGCCATCCAGAATGACTTCAGCTACTACAGACGGACCATCAGCCGGAACCGCATCAACAACCTCCAGGTGAGGGGGCCCCCCAGGACCACCTTCTCGAGGGGCACCGGGCACAGCGGTGCTGCCACCATCCCCCTGTCCCCCCCACCCCACAGCTGGATGCAGAGAGCGAGGTGAACAATGAGATGGCCAACAGGATGTCCCTCTTCTACGCCGAGGCCACACCCATGCTCAAAACGCTCAGCAATGCCACCACCAAGTTTGTCTCAGAGGTGAGCAGGGCAGGGGGCCTGGAGGGGCTGGTGCAGTGGGGTGACACCTCTCTGGCTCCATGCAGGGACAGGGCCGGGTGGGGGGCAGCCCCTGGGATCCCTTTGCTTTCAGAACAAGACGCTCCCCATTGAGGACACGACCGACTGCCTGAGCACCATGGCCTGTGTCTGCAGGGTGATGCTGGAGACCCCGTGAGTACCCACCCTGCAGGCACTGGGGTTGAGGATCCCTCCGCTCCCTTCCCCGCTCAGACCCTCTCTTTGCAGGGAGTACCGCAGCCGCTTCACCAACACTGAGACGCTGCTGTTCTGCATGCGGGTGATGGTCGGGGTCATCATCCTCTATGACCACGTCCACCCCGTGGGGGCCTTCGCTAAGACTTCCAAGATCGATGTGAGTGTCCCCAGGGGGGTCACAGCCACACCGCCAGTCCTAAAACAGCAGTGATGGCTATGGGGCACGCCCCATGAGGGCCAGAGGGGGATATGATCCCTGGAGGGGAAAATCTGTAGTCCATTTGGGCCCTCACCACCTCTTCTGTTCCCTGTGCAGATGAAGGGGTGCATCAAAGTCCTCAAGGACCAACCCTCCACCAGCACTGAGGGGCTCCTGAATGCCCTGAGGTGAGCAGGGGGGGGCTTCATCTGCTCCAGGATGGGATCAGCATCACCCCTGAGAGCCCCCCAGGGCCGCGGAGTGACGGTCCCCACTTTCCAGGTACACCACCCGGCACCTGAATGATGACACCACATCCAAACAGATCCGGGCGCTGCTGCAGTGAGCGCGACCCCAAGCGCACAGCACCGCGTCACCAACGCCACGACCACAGCGCTCATTTTGTACAGAGGGAAACGGGGCAACAGAAAGAAGGCAGAAATACAGAAATAAATCAAAATAGCCCAAAAAAGCCGCTCCTGTCGTCCACCCCCCCCCCCGCTCTGAGAACAGCACCCGGGGACGTGGGGTGGCACTGTGGGGACGTGGGGCCGGGCAGGGTGGGGCTGTGGGTGCTGGGGTGGGGGGGTCAGGCATCGCCCCCCACCCCACGCGTGCAGAGAGGAGGAGCAGCATCGCTGCGCTGACTGCAGGAGCCGGCTCGGACCCACCCGGTGGGGTTTTGATATACGTAATTAAATCGCCGCTCATCTCTTCTTTCGTACATTTCTCTGTTATTGTTTTTTGTTTTTTTTTTTAAAGGGGGGGGGCGGAGGGGGTGTTATGAAATAAAATGACATTAAATCCGTCCACGCCCTCCGCGCCCACCCGGGACACGCGGGGCCGATCCGCGCGGTTCCCCCGTCCCCTCGCAGCGCACGGAGCCCACGCGGCCGCCGCCGGCAGATGGCCCCGCGACACCGCGCCCCGACGGCGCTGCGCTGCTGCGGGCGGTGCGGAGCGCTGCTCGTGCACGTGGCGGGGCGCGGGGCGGTGCTCGTGCACGTGGCGGTGCCGCAGCCGCCGGGTGACACCCCCGGGGCGGTCACGTCGCGGAGGTGCGGGGCCGGAGCTGAGGACTCCGACGGACGGAGAGCCCATCCCGGCCCGACCCGCGGCGTTCTCTAATCCCGGAGTAATTAATGACCTTATCTTTGGCCAAAGCCATTTAGATTAAGTGGCCGGTGCGCTGGGCTCGGCGGCTCCGGCTGCACAGATGGAAGAGCTGCGTTTGTCTGGGGATTAGCGGAGGGCAGATGGAGCGAAGCACCGTTCCTCATCCCCAGAGCGCTCGGCCCCGGCAGCGGACTGCAACCCCTGGAAAAGGCCGCAGGGCTTCCTCAGAGAACACGAAGGCAGCGCTGCGTTCCCCAGGAACAAAGCTGACACTGCACCGCAGCCACACGGCTCCGGGAATCTGCTGCTCAGCAACCTGGATCCAAAGGCAGGGACAGATCCCACTGCCAAACCACAGCCGGGGTTTAACTGGGACGCACTCACTGCTGCGAACTGCATGAGATCATTTCCCAGCTCGTTTAACAGGTGCCAGCTCCTGCTGCACCTGCTGTGTGCACGCGGCCTCACCACGCTGAGAACATCTGCTCAGCTCCCCGGGAAGCTGCAGAAAAGGTGATGGGAAGAAGGGGCCAGGCCGGACAGCCCCCCGCGCCCGGAGCAAGGAACCTGGGCCGGATGGAAGCAGACAGCAAGAAAGCTCAACGTTTTACCAGGCAGAGCAATCCACGGTAATTGTGTACCTTTATTTCCATAGAAATTCAAAAACATATCCTCCCCAAAAGGCAGTGGGAGCTCACAGCCCCTGAGCTGCACGCCTGGCCAAGCCGGAGGAGTGCAGAAGTGCTATCTCTAAGATCAACACGTTTTCATGGCAGCAGGAGAGGGATCATCTGTGAGGAAGGAGCGCTGGGCTCGGGAGGACGCTCCAGCAGCACCACCCTGGGGCCACCCCCCCCCCCAAGCAAGGCAGGAAAGCACCAAACACAGCAGGACGAGGCCGTGAGGAGGCTCTGACACAGCCACAGCCACTCACACTCCTGCCTCACCCCCAAAAATGGCTCAGCTCCTCTGGGCCAAGGCCACGCGGCGCTGGGCACTCCTCGCCGTGCAGGTGGAGGCACAGCTCCCCGCCTATGGCAGAGGCACGCTGCCGTCCCTGCCCGAGCTCTCTGCACTCCCGCTGTCCCCCGCCGTGTCTGCAGCACGTCCAGCAGCCTCCAGCTTCCTTCTCTTCTTCAGGTGGTGCAGGTGGGCTTTGGATCGTGTGTGAGCTGCAGGAAGAGGCACAGAAGCATTTAACCCCGGGGAACCTGGAGAAGGGAGCACCTGGCCCGACATGCCCCGTGTGACTCAATCTGGGCACAGCCTCCAAGCCTTCTCCTGGGGAGAAGGTGAGAGAGGGCAGAGCCCTGGGTTTGAACACAGAAAACCCCCAGCTGTCAGCACTCAGTGCCCCACAGGTTCGTTCTGAGCCTCGCCCCACAGGAGGAAAGAAGGCACTTGTTACCAAACACTGCAGGACACGGTGAGGTTGTGCTGTGCTCCAGCAGCGCGTGAACGAGGCCAGGATCATCTGTGAGCATGGATGTGCCTGCACCACAGCACTGCACCATGGCACAGCTCTGGGCCTCACAGAGCTGACAGGGACGGGGCCCACAGTGCAATTACGCTTTTGCATAACTGCAGGGCAAGGCTCGCAGCTATGAGAGCACTTCAGGAGGAGTCTGACGGAACTGAGGGGTGATCTCAGGGAAGCAACCTGCACTGACATTCCAGGGCAGCAAGAGCTGCCCTTGTGTTTAAAGTGGCATCGTTAAGGACAGCAGAAGCTCCCTATCAGCAGCATTATCTGTGCAGAAGGCGCTGCCTAACTGCAGCAGGGTTGTTTGGCTATTTCCAAGAGATCAGAGCAGCAATTAAAGCAGCCAACTTTTCAAGCAGGGCCTTAATTAAACAAGAGTATGCTCTTGCTGAATCAAGGCCCTGAGGTGCTTTCCAGTTCTGTCAGAGGATAAAATTACATGCAAAGCTGCTGCTTTATCACAACACTGTAGGGTCATCCCCAGCTTGCAATACAGTCACACCTCTTACAATTTGTTGTAAGCAACAGCAGAGCCCACAGCAGCCAGAGGAAGCACTGACTGCAGTGGGTGTCAGGGGCTCTTTGAAATCCACACAAACTGTCAAGTCAGATAAAACCTTACAATCTTCCAGAGCCAGTGGGGCACTTGGAAGCAGTTCACAGGGCTATCTGTAACTTGGAGCAGCCTGCAGACTGACTCAGCCCCCACTGCGGAGTTAAGTAACAGTTACAGTAACACCCAAGTTTGGGGCCATCTCTCTCTTGCCATGTGGGGACTGCAGCCACGTTCAGCAGGATGCAGACCTTGCTTTGAGAAGCATTCTCATCTATCCAAATCTGGGACAACATCCCCAGAGGACAGCTGTTGCAACTGTTGTGTCTGGGGTTATCTGAGGAGCTCCCACTCTGCAGTACACCTTTACAACTTGTTGGAAGGACAGCACTCATCCTGCTGATCTTCAGAGTCCTCTGGCTCTGGAGCTGGTAGAGCTTCTTCAAAGTACCTCCAAGCCAGGACAGCTGATCCTGGCTGCAGTACAGTAATCCTTACCAACTGGTCTCCATGCAGTGACCTTCCTGCACCCAGCCAACCTTTGTTTTCACCAGTTCCCTGAATCAACAGTAATGAATGGCTCATCCAAATCTGATAACCAATGATCTGGGCACGATTTATCTTTGCCTTGTCTCTGCACATTCTGTGTTTGGGGGAGGTTTATCAGTTCCGTTTCTGCAGTTTCTCAACTCCTTTTTGTTCCTGGTTCTCAGCATGAGCCTCACAGCCCTGCTCACAGGGCTGGGGGGGGGCAGCCCAACAGATGGCAGCTGTGCCACAGCACCACACCCCCTCCGGGCCTGCAAATGCCTGCTCTCATGCACAGGCTGTAAACAATCCCTGAAAGCCCAAGATCATGTGCTGAGGGTCATCTGGCCAAGCAGAGCCAGCCAAGAGCTCCTCGTGCTGCTCCCTGCCGCGCTCGCTGTGCCCAGCACCCTTCCAGGACCCTACCTGCCCACTCCCTGTCCCCGATGATGACTCTGTCGCAGAGCTCACACACTCGATGGCTCCGTTTGTTCTCGTTTACATCACACTCCATCTTTATGGGCTCCACGGGTGGCTCACGTCCCTGAGGAATGCATGATGCCTCAAATGAGTTCCCATACAGAAAATCTGTCATGGCCGTGTCCACGTTGGTAGGGTTTGGGCTGTGAATTTTCTGTGCTCAGATGCCAATGTCAGTAGGACAGAAGATGCACTTTTACCAAGCAACACCAGTGCAGTACTGAGCATGAGGAGAAATTCTCAGCTTGTATGCTCTGCCACTGCAGGTTAAAACATCTGTGGCAGGTATGGACACAGACAGCCCCATCCACGGGAGAGACCCAGTGCCAAGTTATGGGGTTTGCACTAACTGAGAAACAGGCTTCTCGGGCACAGCTTACACCTCAGTGCTGGTTATCCCATACCTGGATGAAGCTCTCCACAATCTCCAGTGCAGGTTTCAGCACATCTTCTTCCCACCGCAAGAGATCAGACACCTCCAAGCCATACACCGGGGGCACGTTGGGGCCAGGACCTACAGGGACACAGAGGGGCAGGTGACCGCCAGCATCCCCCAGCTGGTCTCCAGCAGTCAGCATGCAGGCCCCGTGGGTCTGCGCAACACCTCACAGAATCTGCTCTTTCATCAACCTGACCTTCAGCACTTGGGAGCAAATGGCACCAGCCCTTCTGGAGTCAAAATTACCAGGGACCTCAGCTTGTGGGCAAGCAGCAATAATACCTCAGACTCAAGGCAAGCATCTTCATGACTGCCTTCAGAACAGGATTACAATGTCAGAGCACAGCAAGCAAACACTTCACTGCCACCATGGTCCACAGGAGGCCACAGAGGATGAAGTGCTAGGAGGACACACAACGGCATCACACAAAGCTTTGCTTACATGAGATGCACACACAGCCTTGGTGGGGAACCCGCACTCCTGTCCTGCTGTGCTGCTCACAGAATGGGCGGGAGCTGCTCTGTCTGTGCCTCCACCTGACAAGGCAGTTTCAAAGCCACCATTCTACCCTCCCAGATCCAGTTGGAGGGTGCAGGGCAGGGGCTGCAGCCCGGGCAGGATGGCTGCAACCAGAGCACGGCCGCTCCCTTTGGCGGCAGTGCTGGGCCACGACAGCTCACCTGCCAGCAGCCCCCGGGCACACGGCCCCACTCAGAGCCATCAAAGCTTTGCGCCGGGCTCCAGCAGGTGCTGCTTTTTATTGCTGTAACCACAAACAAGCTCCCGATAGGGCTGATCTGAAGCACACCTGCCACCAGAAAGGTGAGCCGCATCCACCAAGCACATGGCTCCGTGAAAGCTCTTGGCCTCTGTTCTAAGCCCATCTTTTGATTTGAGTTTCCCCCTGCCTTCTTGTTGTTGTCGTCGTTTCACCCCTACCAAGCACCTTTCACCAAGTGCCCGGCTCCCAGCTGCCGCTGCTGGCCCCACTCCAAGGCCGGGCTGAGGTGGGGAAGTCCTGCTGGCTCCCGGCCACCACAGCGAGCAGGGCCTGGTGCAGCCAATGGGCTCCGGCTCCTAATCCAGGGACATCTGTCAGCTGCGCCTCCTGCCCCACACAGCGGACACATGCGAGTGCCTGCTGGGCATCTCCTCCTCAAGAACCGTGGGGCTGCAGGGACACTGCAGACCGCTGCCACCCATGGCTGGCCAGGCACCAGGCCAAGCACTTGGCTGCTTTGTCCCTGGGAGATCTTCCCCTGACTGACAAACAGTGTGTGCAGAAGCAGTGAGAAGGAGCTGTGTCTCTGAGCGTCTGGACAAGGAAAGCACAGGCAGCATGGAGGCAGGATGAGAAGAGGGACGAGAACAGGGGTGGTGGGGCAGCACAGGAACCAGAGGACTTACGTTTCAGGAAGCGGTTTCGGACCCATTTGTTCTGCCTCCGGGCATACCTCTTGCTCACCTGCTTCAGAGCCTGAATCCCTTTGAAACAGAGGATGTGAAAATACCAAAGGTCAGCAAAACTCTACAAGTTGAGCTCAGAGCAGACTGAGAAGAGCCTGCTGGCTCCAGCAGGGGGAAATCACACAAACGGTTCCTTTGGTTGGTATCGTGCTTCCTTAAGGAAAACATTTCTACTGTCAGTTTGGAGGTCTCCAAGCCAGCACAGAGCAGTGGTCAGCACAGCAAATCCCCTGCCAGAGTACAGGGGCAATGTCACCACAAAAGGGCTGGACAAAGTATCCCAAATGCCCTCAAATGGGGGAAAGAGACCAATCCAGTGGCCCAGAAGCTTTCAGCAAGGTGGACAATCTTTTCATGAGCTGCCCTGCTCTCCTAAAACCTAACCTGCATGTTTCTCTGGGATCCTATCACCCATGTCACTGGTGCATCACCTTCAGACCCGAGATCAGCCTCTGCCAAAAACAGTACAACTTACAAGCAGATCTAGGGGAAGGGAGGGAGGAATTCTCTGGATGTGCTCAGAGATGTCCTGGAACAGTGAGTCCCTGCCCTTCTGGTCGAGCTGAAGTGATAAGTGCGTGGAGAAAGGTACAACTCAACTCCAACAAGACCTGTCCCAGGTCTGAGCTTGGTTCAGAACAACCTGTGTCACCTGGAACTGCGTGGGACTGAGGGGCATGCAGTACACAGAGTGCTCCTCCCACCTTTTTGCAGCAGCAGTGCACTGGTCTCAGGTGAGCAGTTCCCCTCACTGACAAGGTACTCGTGAAATTCCTTGAAACCAATGGACTGGAAGATGCCATGCTGATAATCCTGCCTGGAGGGTAAGACAACAGCCAAGAGTCAGGGCCACCTTCCAGCGACAGCAGAGACTCCTGCGTCTAAACATGTAGAGAGGGACCTCCCAGGCAACACAAGACCACGGCATCAGGGGACAAGCCACACATAGGAGCATACAGCAGTGCCTTCAGTGAGGGAGCTGGCTTCTCACCCACCGGTTTTCAGTCACCTTTTCTTGATTGTAGCGTTGGTGGAAGTCCCGCAGCTCTTCCAGCAGCCCTGCAGCCAGCATGTCATCCACCCGCTGCTCCAGTCGTCGGTCCAGAGCTGGGAGGAGGAGGGCAGGATATGCTCAGCTGCTCCAATTACGGTCCACAGCTGAACCTTCTGCACTTCCAGCCTCTGGATCCATCTGAAGAAGGCAGAGCCCAGCAGGCAAAGAGACTGAGTCCTCTGTCACGCCTGCTGATGCCAAAGGAATTGCTGCCTTCTCCAGTGAAGAGGCTGGGGCAGGAACAGGGAGTCAGCCCTTACCCCTCATCATATCATGCACTCAGTTGGGAGCTGTGCAAAGCCCACTCTCACCTGCCTGGTCTGCATGAAGCCACAAGATACAAGAGTGTGGGTACTTTAGGGGCCCCCCTAAGGGCCCCCCACCTTCCTCCTCCTGCTGTTGTTGCAAGATTTCACTGTGGGGGATACCTGTCTCTTCAAACACTTGCAGGCTCCTGTAAAACAGAGACAAACAGAGCTCAGAGGTTGGCTAAGGATGAGCTTTTCCATTTTCCCAGCAGCCCTGGGGGCTCCAGCAAAGAGAACCGCAGACACTCACTGCAATCCAACCCTCTCATGTGGGGGAAGGGCAGGTTTCAGCTCCCTCTCGTGCCCAGCATCCCAACCACACCCAGGTCCTAGGGGCACAGTGCAGAGTACAGTGGTGGCACCCCAGGAGCCCAGAGCACAGCCACCCACTCTTGCCTGGCACCAGAACAAGCGCTGCAGGGGACAGGCTTCTGGCTCCAGCCCTGCCCTTTCCAGCCAGGCAGGGGTCCAGGTAAGGGGCCAGCACTGTCAAAGCTGGAGGAGGCTGTAAAGCATCACTGCCAGAAAGACAGAAGAAGCTGTGCAACCCTCTGTCCCTCTGCACCGTGTGAATACGGTGGGCGGTGTTCTGCTCCCCCGGGGCCAGGGCAAGGCTGGGATGGGCCTGCCAAAGCAGCAGGCCTGGTCTTGCTGCCGTGCCGTTCCCACACAGCTCAGGTATGTTACTCAGCCAGCATGGCAGCTTGCTCTTTAAATAGCTCTAGATAAACCCTGCTGCTGGGGCACCGTGATGGGAGCAGCCCCATCGCACACGAGCCAGCTCTGTCCTGCATCTAAAAGGCAGCTCAAGCTGGGGGCTGCACAGCCAAAGGTTTCAGTGGCCCAGATTCCACAGTTCCCCTGCACCAGTGTTCTAAGGCTCCCAGAACACCCATCTGGGATGGGGGAGCCCATCTTGCCATGTTCCCAGGCACACAATTCCTCTGGGACAGGGTGCTGGGCCACGCACACCAAGCTCACCTGGCCACTTTGCGCTTGTCGTTGGGGTGCAGCTTGGCTGCCATCTCTGGGTCTACCTGACTCAGGCGGCGATGGAGATCAACAGCATCAAGCTGCTCCAGCTCCACTTTTCTGTCAGTGACTGTGCCAGGCACCAGGCTGGACTTCTCCTGTGAGGCAAAGGCAGCCCTGAGCCAAAACACTCACCTGTATGCAGGCATCATGAGAAAGGTGACCCCCAGCCCCAGGAAGCCTCTGGTTTTCCTTGCCCTGCTCCAGCATGGAAGTACCATGCCACAGGGCTCACCGCTCCCCAGAGGGATGTGATGCCCCACCACAATACCTTGGTGTTGACAAGGACCTTCCAGAGCAAAGACTCAATGTAGTAGTTGGTTCCTCCCACAACAATCGGGATCTTGTCTCGGGCAAAGATATCTTCAATGTGCTACAGTCAAGGAGCATAAGCAGAGACACGTGGCAGGGGGAAAGGGCCACAGGGAGATGCCCCCCCTTCCAGCACTGCAGAGCAGAGTTACAGCTCTCTTACAACCCTCTCCTACCTGTGCCAGCCCTGAAGAGGGGCTGCCCTCACTATTACTGGGATAAATACAGATCCAAGTCCCTCTTGCCAGAGGTATCCCCTGAAAACAGGAGTCAGTTGCTATGCAAGGAGCACAGGGCTGATGTAAACACTGATCCTTCTTGCAGGCCTATCTGTGGAGGAGGGAAGCCCATATCTGCTTGGCCAGGCAGGCCGCAGCACAAAAGGATATCAGAGCCACAGCTTTGTCTCTGAAATCCACCACTGTGTAGTTGGAGACGAGAGGATCCACGAAGCTGATCATGTGGTGTCTGCAAAGGCGCTGCTCCTGGGGAGAAACCTTGTTTGTGATGATGTCCAAGCCTTTGTACACCTGAGGAAGAGAAGAGTCTGTGGCCCACCTCAGTAGCACATTCTATGAAACCCCAGCAACTGCTGCTCCTCCCTCCAGGCACAACAGCTGTCTGCCCTTGCTGACCCCATCAGCCTGGGCAGGTCTACAGAGAAGTGCAGGCACCAGCACATGCCCTGCCCAGGCAAGGCAGCAGGAACCTCGCCAGCATCTGCTCCTGCCAGGGACAAATTGCTTCTGTTGGTGTTTGCTCCTGTCCACTGAGGAGATGAACCATGAGTCCAACAGCTTGCAACTGCTATCCTGTTCTGGAATGACCCTGCAGTTACTGAGGAAAAGGCTGATGGAGTAACGAGAGCACGGTCAGCGTAACCAGCACTGCCCAGCTCTGAAGTTCAGCACTTCAAAATGAGCACAGTCATCTCCAAGCTGCAGCTACACGCTCAGGTGTGCCTTTTGTCAAACACCATCCTCCAGCTCAGCACAAAATGTTGTCTGGAGACAAGGACCACTGCTTCCTACAGCACACAAAGATCACTCCATATGCGGCGTGCAATGTCATGGAGCCTCCTAAACACAGACAGTTGCAGCTACACAAACCTTCAAAGCCTGGCTTACTGTCTGCTTCCTGCTCCTCCCAGGCTGGCCAGCCAAGCAGAGGAGAAAAATCATCAGTTAAGGTCAGTGCCCTGGGGAGAAGGAGCACCATGTTCTCCATGCAGAGCCCCCAGAAGCCTCCCAGCAACTTCAGCATCGCTCAGCGTGGGGCTGCAGACTGGCTGTCACTGAGTCACTATCAGAGAAAGACGTTATTCCCCTCTCCTTCCCTGCTCCTGGCAGTGACCTGCATCAGGAAACAGCTGAACAAAACAAACTTGGCAAGAAACAAACAAACAAACGTGCTGAGAGCTCTGAAATGGAAGGAGTGGAGCTGGCACGGAGCAGTGACTGCACACTGCTGGGCTGCACTGCCCTGCAGGAGCTGCTGGTCGGAGCCAAGGGCAGTGTCTCGTTGCTTCCAGGCATGTGCTTCATTTTGAGGTTGGGATATTCATCCTGGGAGAGCACTCTTGGGAAATGCCAGCCTTAGCTAGGCAGTTACAAGCAGAGCAGAGAGGAAAGCCACCCAAATCAACCCTTTGGGAGCATTCTTGGTAAAGAGACAAAGCAACCTGTGATCCCCTCAGTGCTGCAGCCTGAACCCACTGCCCCAGGCACAGCCAGCAGCTGACCTGCAGAACTGCAAACGGAGCAGAGCAGGGACCACAGCCGGCGTGCTGAGGGGCTGCCAGCAGGCACGTGGGGCAGTGGGCACATAAAGCCCTTCTGTCCTGCGTGTGCAGCTCTGTGCCGTGCCAAGGACTGTGCACACCCTGTGCCAGGCAGTATCCAGGGCTCTGAGCTGCACTGAGAGTGCAGGGAAAGCGCATGCAGCTCAGCATCTCTGCTCAGAGCGGTCTTGGGGCCTGGGATAAATTCCACACGAGGAGAAGGGACTGGATGTGGAAGCAGTCATTTCCTCTTCTGTCTCCCAGAAGCCACCCCAGCCAGAGGCCAGGTTTCCAGAAACAAATTTCCCCTTAATCCCCCTGAAAAGCAGCCAAACCTCCAGCTGCAGTGCGGCCTCCTCCTGCTACCACGCAGCTCCCAGACAGAAGGACAAGGTGACACGGAGGTGACCTGCGGGCAGGAGGCACAGCACAGCAGCCAGGGACGAGCTGAGGTTACTGGAGCAGGGAAGCCCGATCATGCAGCAGTCATGCGAGCTGAGGCAGCTGAACCTGCAGACGCTCCCTTCCCTGTCTTGCCTAACCCCTCTGGCTGCTTTGAAGGCAAGCACCAGGCTCTGTCCCTCAAGAAAGACTGGCCTGAGGGCAGGAAGAAGGGGGAGAGGCAGGGCAATCAAATGCTCTTCCTTTCTACCTTGTGGCTGCAGGAGACCAGCAGACAGCAGGAGTGGCCTGGAGGCAGGCTGCAGCCCACTGATACCTGCCACTGTTCTTCAACATAGGTCTCCTGGAGACACCAAAATCTAGATCCAAAGCCTTTGAATTCAGCGAGCTTTGGCTCAGTGCCTTCCCACCCCGACGAGGGCCCTGCATCCCCTGCAGCTCCCACGCGTCTGCTACAACCCCAGCCAACACACGGCCCTCCCAGGGCTTGCAGCGCCCACGCAGGCAGGGTCGGGGCTTAGACTTCACACTGAATCCCCACCAAGGTTCTGTTGGAGATTAAACATCGAGGTCCTCCCTGAATATCGGGAAACAAGAGGAGGAATGTGGTGTCAGTGTGTGGGCTGGAGGGAACAAAGGCAGCCTTTACACAAGCACAGCCAGCACAGAGAAGGTTTCCACCAGCTGGCTGTCGGCACAGCCGAGACATCCTCCCGACACTCATTTCTATTTTCAGCAGGCAGCTCAGATAAGCCTTTGTTGCTTTCTAAGGCCCCAAAACAGATTAGCAGCAGCCTGGAGCAGCAGGCCTCTGAGACACTGCACACAGGCAGAGGACTAAAGGTGCTTAGCCTCGGCCACAGTCTCCCACCTCTTGTTGCTGAGAGCCAGCAAGTCAGCCCCAGGGCTCACAGCACTTGGCCAGACACTTGACACCAACTCTGGGTGGGAAACCTGAAGCAGGAGGCACAAAGCAGCCCTGAACCCCCTGCCCCTCATCCGTCATGGAGGGGGCAAGCAGTGTCCTGGGTGCAGTTGTGAAGGTGCCGTGCAGCCCAGGACCCCACGCACAGCTGAGACATCCACAGCTGGGAAGGGCTCACAGAGTACAGGGGATTTCCAGCAGTGAGGGGATGGAAGAAAGAGAGAAGAAGAAAGCCAAAACAGGGTGAAAGGGAGGAAAAATTCACCCCCTTCTACACACTCTTCCACGAGAAACCTGTCAGCACAGCTTTGGCCAAAGCTCTCAAGATGTCCTGACTTGACACACTAACTGACAAACATACCCCGTGTGCCACAGCAGCCTCCAGAGGAGGACTTCCCTCACTGCTCCGAGGTACGACACCCAGGAGGGACACTGGGACTGGGAAGGATGGGAGCTCCCAGCCTGGCACCAGGATCGCTGCATTCCCACTATTCTTCTGGGAACAAAGCAGGACACGCTTCATCCAGGGAAATCACATACTTATGAAGGAAACTCCTGGGACAATGAACAGCAAGAGAAAGGGCAAAAATAAAAATAAAATTAAGAGACTATCAGATTAACCAGAGCTCCAGAGCTGCCTCGCAGGCATCAGCTAAGTTTGTAACTTGATCACAGCAACCCACAGCCATGACAAAAGCACCCTGGAGAGAGAGAGGGGCCTGTGTACGGGAACAGGTGGGCTCGGGCTCCCAGCCCCTCCCCGAGCCTGGCTGCAGCTCCAGCAGCTGCCCAAAAGACACTGCCAGCGTTGTCAGACCTCTGCAGTGCTCGGATAGGCACAGCCGTGAATGGACAGCGGAGCTCAGGGCGACGTGGCCTCTGGCAGCTGTCACTTGAGAATGAGCAATGGGGTTTTTAAAGCTGCACAACTCTTCCACAAGGCCACTGGCGTCAGCGCTGTGTGGCAGAGGGATACACAGCACAGAAACCTATTCCACGGGAACAAAGCCAGTGTGAAAGCAGACCCAGTCGGCTGCCTAAGCAGGGCACAGGGGTTAGTGGAGCACAGTGGGGGAAGTGCAATGCACTGTGCGCAGTGTGCCTGCAGGCGGCTGCCCCACGAGGCCATGCTGAATGCAGGCAAGGCAGAACGGCACCAGAGCTGCTCAGCTCTTGCTCCACAGTCACGCTAGAATGAGATTAAAAGGAAAGGAGGACAAGAGCCACTCAAGCTGAGATGCCATTGGGTGCCTGCAGCCAGAATCCTCCAAGTGACTGCATTCCCACAGTGGGATCTGAAACAACCAGAGCACAAAATGCATGCTTCAAAGCATCCACCAGCACAAAAACAGAGCGAGCAGTATACCAGTCAGCTCCAAGAACATGCTGCCTTGCATGCCGGGATCGCACCAAAGTATGCTGCACTGGTGCTCCCTGAAGGCCTGCAAACAGCAGCATTTAATGGTACAGAGACAGACACAAATAACAACTGTGGAGCTTTTCTGGATGGCGATGGTTAGTGTGGTCAAGAGGCACTACACACAGACACTGCAGCGGTGTAGCATGCCTTGGAAGCCCCAGAGCCGCCAGCTAAAGCTGTCTGGTGCAAAGACATCCTGAGAAAACCACCGGCACTGTCTCACCACAGGTGTGAGGAGCTCCAGGGGGGACCTGGGGACTGCTGGGAGTGCTGCTCAGAACCGAGAGCCCCCGGGACACTCAGAGGAGCACAGACACGGGACCAGGAGCAAAGGGCACGGTGCGGGCAGCACGGACCCTGCGCAAAGGTCTCCTTGGGATGCTGAGCATTCAGACCCCAAA
This sequence comes from Oreortyx pictus, assembly GCA_036925125.1. Classification (NCBI taxonomy): domain Eukaryota; kingdom Metazoa; phylum Chordata; class Aves; order Galliformes; family Odontophoridae; genus Oreortyx; species Oreortyx pictus. The sequence continues at coordinate 273,548 of JAUPFR010000026.1, read as the reverse complement.
CTCTGTCCCCAAGAGCTTAACACTTCATAGAGAATCAAAGCTTCCCGAGCACTTGTAAACGGCGGATGGAGCGCGTACAAATCCAGCCCTGCAGAGAACTCCTGAGACCGCGTCAGCAGCGCAGGGAACAGAAGGTGGGCGCGGCCGAGGGCAGCACGAAGGGCGCACACAGCGCTGCTGCGGGAAAACACCTCTTCACGGAGAGCGACCGGCACCGGAACGAGCTCCCAATGGAGCCCGGGGACTCTCACAATCCCCGCGGCCTTCCGACAGCGCGGCCTGCTGCGGCCTAGCGCGGCCTAGCGCGGCCCCACTCGCGGATGCCGCACGCGTTCCGGGACGCGGCCTTCCCCCCCCCCCCCTCCCCCTTCCCCCCCCCCCCCCCCTCCCCCCGCTCGGCCCTCCCCCGGCCCCGTCCCGCCCCCCGCAGCGTCCCCGGGCCCACGCCGGCCCGTACCTGCATGGAGTCGGCGCTGACGATCTCCCCGCCCAGGCGCAGCCCCAGCTCCACGGCCAGCGCCGACTTCCCGGTGCCGGTAGCGCCCAGGATCACCACGAGCGGCCGCGGCGCCGAGGCCCGGACCGCACGCGATGCCGCCGCCGCCGCCGCCATGACCCGGCCCGGCCCGGCGGCTGCCATGGGAACGGGCGGGCGGGGCGGGGCCGGGGACGGCCGCGGAAGGGGTGGGAGGGCAGCCCCGGACCCCCGCACCGCCCCGGGCCCCGGCCCCGGCCCTGCCCCGCTGTGCCCCGGGCTCTCGGCCGCCGCCCGCCCGCGCCCCGGCGTCGGTCCCGGCCCCGGCCGCACTCCTGGTCCCGGTCCCGGTGCCGACCCTTTGTGGCCTTTCTGGGCTCCCCTGGAGCGCCCTGGGGTGGGAAGGCAGGACGGGGTGGAAAGGATGCTGTTGCCATGGCAACGGGGCAGAAGAGCCGAGGCTGTCGTCACGGCAACAGAGAGCAGCCCGTTGCCGTGGCAACCGCGGCGGCCGCCTCCGAAAGGCAGAGGCAGGCTCGTCACCGTGGCAACGCGGGAGATGGGGAGCGGGCGGCTGTCGCCGTGGCTACAGAGAAGGGCAGCGGATGGAGGGGGGAGCGGTTGCCATGGTGACGGCGGGAGGAGGGTATCTGCGGCGCCGCTCCCCTGCGATACGCGTCCTTCCCAGCAACGGGAGCGGGGTGGGGGGCGGCTGCGGAGCGCATCTCCTGCGGCAGGACCCGCAGACGGCAGCGGTCACAGCCGGCGCTCGTGAAATGCAGAGCAGTTGAGGATAGGAAGCCGGTGTGGTTATGTTGTGTGCTCAGCGGCACCTTGTTTTCACGGTTCCCACTGTGACACTGCAGGAGGACACATCTGCTTTAGGAACCGGGGGTGTTTGGGGTGGGTATGTACTTATGGGCATGGGTTTTAAGCAGGAAAACTCAAAGGTATGTGCAAAACTTTAATTGCTGCTCCATTGCTGACACTCAGCTCAGACCACAGGAGCTGCGCATCATTTCCTAAAGAAGTGAAGTCTGTAACATCCCACATCCTTTATCGTGAGAGAAGTGCACCTTTCCACAAACCTCCTGGAGAAGGTCACCTCGCTGAGCTGGGAACAGGCACTGGTCGGCCTGGGAGCCCCAGTACGCACAGAGAGCAGCGCGGCCGCAGCCACGCCGGCCTTGCAGGGAAGGTGTCAGATTTAGGTCACCCTGCTCCGTGTTTAAGCTGTGAGCCACCACTCACACAGCTCTGAAACGCTTTGACGCAGCACAATGCAACGTGCAGAAAGCGTGAAGCACTGCAGGGAGCGAAGGGAGCGGGGATGTGTGAGCCCCCACGCAGAAGCTGGGGGGCTGTTGCAGGCTGGCTGCCTGGGGGGAGCAGCTCTGCTCTGACTGCTCAGCAGGAACAGGACCCCGCATCCCCCCCCTCAGAGCGAGACTTCTGCTGCCACTATGGACAAAACCCAAAAGCACTGAGTTCAGGGAAGCAGGGAGAGCACACGTATATATAATTTCATCCACTCGGCAGATCCGGGTGCACAGAGCTCCCCTTGAAGCAGACAGATTGCATTCCCCCCCATCCCACCTATAGGGTTACCAATAGCCCCCACGCAGGGCAGCAAGATGCTGACTGCCCTGAGCCCATTAGCAGAGTGTTGGGTTACACCAAGGCCCCTCTGAGCCCAGCACAGGCCCTCTATCCCCTTTGCCAATAAACCCACTTGAAAGGAGGAAAAATAATCCAGGTGATGTGTCATCTGCACCCACTTGCACTTCAATTGCTATGAGAGAGCTGGGACAAAGAACACAGCCCCACAGGCTGTGCAGGGTGCATTCACTCCTGCTTGGGCCCTGAGCACCCCAGAACAGAGCAGCCAGGCTGCTGCCCCTCCCACCCCCCCCCAGAGCATTTAAGTGTGATGAATGGAAACCCACAGCCACCCACATGGAAAAAGCCAACCCAGGCTGCCTTTGCAACTTATTTATTTATGAAGTGTGAGGTAATGAAGAAAGTGCTAAATCCGACCACAGTGTTAACTAACGGTTCTCAGCAGGTCAGCAGAGCCATCCCTGCCAGCACCCCGGGGTGCCCCCTCCAGCCCAAATCCTGCACCACCTGAAGCATTGCTGGGAGCTTCAGGCTGCTGCAGGCAAAGGGGGGCTGGCAGGGATGAGGGGGAACAAGGAGAACCCTGTTATTGCAAACAGGTGGGTTGGAGAGCTGCGAGGTGGGAACCAGCCTCTGCCAGGACTCAGCTCAAAGGTCCAGCAGGAAACAGCTCCTTCCTGATCTCCCTAAAGTGCAGCAGGATGGAGCCTTCCGACAGCAGAAGCCCCCCACCCCCTCCAAAAAAAAAAAGTTTATTTATATAAAAAAGCAAACTCTTTACCAATACTTCTCAAAAAGTGGTACAAAAATACAGTATAAAAACACAGCCTCCAGTATAAGACTCGCAGTTATATCAGCAGTTTCTAGAACACAAAATCCAAGACGAGCTACTGCATGAAGTGGTAGGAAAGTGAGGTACAGCCTCACCAAGCCAAGGGAGCAGGGGACCGCCTGCAGGACAGCGCTCAGGTCAGGGTCACACATCCCCACAGCCAGCCCTGCTGGGATCCATCCAGACATGAACACCACAGTGCAGCCCACTGAGGGGGCTGATGGGGGTGCACTGGGTAGGGCAGCTCCTGGCAGTGCCGCTGGAGGGTAACAGCTGTGACATGACCAGCACAGCAGGATGGAGCGAGCCCTGTGCTGAAGTCACTGAGCGTGGCAGCAGCCACTGCCCCCCGCAGCAAGGGTTCAACAACCAAAACTCAAAAATGTGCAAATCGAGAGGGAGCTGTGGGGCTGCGGGGCCGAGGTGCAGGTGGGACCACGCTAGTGCCCCTTGAGCTCAGCAATCTGTCTGAGCAGCTGCATCTGACGCAGCCGCAGCTGCCGCTTCTCAGCTGCCATCCTCCGCTCGGCGCTGATGAGCGACTGCAGGTACTCGGAGGACTTGCTCAGGATCACCACTTTGGGGGTCTTGGGGCAGCTGGCCAGCCCGGGCACCTGGTCCCGCAGCGCCAGGAAGCGTGAGCGCAGATCGTTGCGCCGCTTGCGCTCCAGGTAGTTGTGGTTTTTCCTCTTGGCCACGTCCTCGCTGTCAGAGCCGGGGGCGGCTTTTGGCAAACTGGGGTCAGGCAGCCCATGGGGGGGCAGCGGCTCCGCGGCGCTCAGCAGCTGCTGCTCATCCCGCTGCGGGGACTCGGGCTGGGGATGGGCGTCCGGCGGGGAGCGGGCAGCATAGTTGTGCTGCTGCTGGTGGATGGAGATGTGGAAGCGCTTCATGCAGGGGTCCAGGGGGTCGGCACGCAGCGTGATGGTGACCGGCTTCCGCAGGCTGAGCGATTGCCTCTTCTCCACCGTCACCACATCGATCTCTTCGCCCTCTGTTCATGGAAAAAATGATCCCTGTTATCTGAGAGCCCCTCAGCACATGTCTCCCTCAGCTCTGCCCCAAAGTCTGCTCGTGCTCTGCAAGGCTGCCCCAGGAACCCCAGAAGGGATTATGCGATTTCAAATGCTCTTTCAGTGCCACCACACAGGAAGATTTCCCTCCATTGCCATGTGCTCAGACCCCCAAAACGACGCTGGGGTTTCACTGTTGCCCCACGAGCAACACATCCCGGGCAAAGCAGCAGCAGGCAAAGCTCAAGCCCACCCCCCTGGGGAAGGGGGGGAAGGAATCCCAGGATCAGGGAGACGCTGACCGTCCCGACTCCGACGCTTTCATGGTCCATTGGAATTGTAAATGAGGGACATGGGGGCAAAGCTGCCCTTTGTTCCCTCGGCTCCAGTTCCACACACTCGGTGACTTGTTACTTCTCACAAGTGACAAATCCTATTCAGAGCCCGGCCCGGCGCCCACCCCCCATTCAGCCCGGGCTGCGGGGACAGAGGTGACAGTGCTGAGGGCAGTGGGGGAGGGAGGCACAGCACTGAGCCCAAATAACTCAACGTCGTACCTAAACAACTGTGTGCCCAGTACCACTGCAGCTGACCCCACAAAGCCCAGCGGGTCAAGGGCTGAGGACAGCGAGGTGGCCGCACCCCGCTCGTGCTGCTATTGCTCTCACTTTAGCAGAGCACTTTCACCTTTTTCGTCTCTTTTCTTTGTCTCTGACTGAAGCCAGGACCAGAGATGCTCAGTGCAGTACCATCGGTCCACGGGGCACAGCCGCGGCTCGGCCCCTCCTCAGCCCCCCTGGCGGCGGAGCTCCGGGACGGAACGTAACATCCACCACAGTCACAACGCGGCCGGTCTCAACCACGTGCGTACACAACTCCCGCCGCCGTCCTTTAATAACAGTCGGACCGCAGGGCCCGCCCCCGGAGGCCTCCCATTGGCCACCTGGCGAGGCAGCACCACCTCGCTCGCTCCCATTGGCCCGCGGCGCCGTCCGTCCGCGCGGCCGCTCTCATTGTTTGCAATCTGTTGCTTTTTGTTCGCGCCCACGTGGCGCGGGAGGACCCGACCCGGGACCCCCGGCCCTCCCGGCCCCGCGGATCGGGGTTAAGCCGCTTACGCCCGCGACCTGCTTACCGCGCCCGGGCTGCTAATGGCATTAAGCGCCAGGCCCGCGCCGTGACTCACCGGCCGGCAGATTTATTAACGGGGTCACGGCCCCGCGTCAGCACTTCCCGGCGACCGTGAGCACGGGAATGGGAACTGGAGTGGGACGAGGGGGGGAGGGGAGGGGGGGGGGACGGACTGCAGAGCCCCGAAAACCCGCGACCCGGGGAGGTGCTGTGCCCGGTGGGGGTCAGCGCGGGGCGGGCAGGAGCCGCACCGTGTCCCCGTCCGGGAGATGGGAATAACACCCCGCGGTCGGTGACGTTCCGCCTTCTCCCGGAGACTCTCCGCCTTTTATCCCGGGGCTGCGGGACAACGCTCGAGGTCCCGAGCGGGCAGCGGTGCTGAAATGCTTGGGAAAGAGGCACAAAAGTGCCCCCCAGCCCCCAAGGACCCACTCAGCGGCCACGGGAGACAGAGCCGTCCCCGGGAGGCAGCGTTGCGTCCCCTTTGTTGGCGTTGGGCCGCCCCAAAGGCGCTGCTCCGCACTCGGTGCCCCCGAACCAGACGTGCCCTTACCGGAATCACTTTGGCCCTCCGAGCCCGAGGACGGGGGCACTTTGCTGTCGGCCAGGGGGCACAGGAACACGGCCGCGGGGTCCACGCAGTCGCTCATAGAGCTGCCGAAGCCCAGATCGGCGCCGAAGGACGGTTTGTGCGGCGGTGCCCGCGGAGCTCCAGTGGAAAGTTTCTCCGTCATCGCCTTCTCCAGCCGCTCCCGGGCCGAGAAGCCGCTCCACATGCAGTCCCGTAGAATGAAGGCGCTCAGGTTGCCGAAGAGCTGCCCGGTGCCGATAAGGTACTCGGGTTCGTCGGGCAGACAGCAGCGCGGGGGGAAGCCCCGCTCCTCCGCCGCCGAACAGCCCGGCCGCTCCCCGAGGGGCGAGAGGGGCGGAGTGGGGACGAGCTCGAACTTCTTCCAGATGTCCTCGCTGGGAGCCGTGGAGCGGTGAAAATCCTCCCCCGCGTCGTGGTCGTAGAAGTAGTGTTGGTACGCGTCCCGCTCCATGGCTGCATGGGGGGGGGGGGCCACAGCCTGGGGGTGGGGGGCACAGCCTGGGGGCGGCGGGGCCGGGCGCAGCCGCCTCCTCCGCGCCCCCTCCGGGCCCCCCGCGCCCACCTCTCGCGGCGCTGCGGACGACGGCGGCAGCGCAGAGCCCGGACGCGGGCGCATTGTTCCCCGCTCTCTTATAGCCGATGTGCGGCCGCCGTCCCGCCCCGCGTCCAATCGACGGACACGGATTTGCATAAGGGGCGTGGCCTGTCCGCTCCCCTCGCCCCCCCCGTGCGGGCTCAGCACGGGGGACGCCGCGGCCGTGCCTCAGTTTCCCCCGTGGGGGCGCGGGGTCGGTCCGTGGCGGCCCCGGGGTGCTGCGGCCGGCGGAGCTCCCGCTGCCGCCCCGCGCCGGGCCGAGCGAGGCTCGATTTGATTGTCAAATTCTTCCCATTAACGCAAATTTGCACATTCCCAACCAAATCGCCCCCGTGGAGCGTGAGAACGGGGAATCCGAGAGCATCTGCCTCGGCAGCCCGGAGCGTCCCCGTGCGTCTCAGCCGCATGGAAAGGTCGGGGGTCGGGGACCCCATCCACGAGCGCTGAGGAGCTGAGATTTCTGCAGGACGGATTTTGGCTGAGGACCGCCAGGCCCTGCTGGCAACGTGCAGCTGTGAAGGGGAAAAGCTGCGCTGGGGGATGTGAGGTTCTCTGTCCGCGAGGAGTGCGGTGTGCGCAGAGAGGGCACAGACACCGACCGCCTCCAAGGACGTCTGCGGGGCCGGCAGAGCCCTACCCGCACACTCGGTTCCTGTCACTGGCACTTCGCGTTTTGCTGCTGCCAAGTTCTTTCCAAGAAGGACAACACTGAGGAAACGCTGCCAGGCACCGCCTGGAGCTCTAAGGACCGTTACAAAGTCCACCTGGGATGTGCAGCCCCAGCGAGCGGTGCTGGGAGCCGGGGGGGCTGAGCCCCTGAACCCCCGTCCAGGATGAGCGTCCTGACGCACCCACCCCATCCCACCCCATCCCACCCCATCCCACCCCATCCCACCCCACCCCATCCCACCCCATCCCACCCCATCCCATCCCATCCCATCCCATCCCATCCCATCCCATCCCATCCCATCCCATCCCATCCCATCCCATCCCATCCCATCCCATCCCATCCCATCCCATCCCCGTCCCCGCTCCGCCGCTCACTCCGGGCCGCCCTCAGCCGCGGGCTCTGCGCTCCCCCTGCCGGGCGCGGAGCTCTGGGCCCGGGACGCAGCGCTCCTCTCGGCGCGGAGCTCCACCCGCAGCCCCGACGGCCCCGGGTCGGTCAGTGCCCACCCGCAGGACCCGCCCTGCCGCCCCCGGGTGAACCCCTCTTCCTCTCCCAAACGGATGTCCCCCAGCATTATGGGCTGAGCATCGCGGGGCTCCTCGCCCTCCCCGAGGCACCGGGACGTCTCCAGCTTTTCTCGGGGTGAGGCAGGAGCTCGTCCCGCTTCCAGGGAGCTCCGGATGTTTCGAAGTTACGAAAGGATCGCGGAGAGGGGCCGGAGCGGCCGCGCAGCCCTTTCATCTCCGTAAACACCACCCGAGAGCCGCTCCTCGCGGGCTGTGCGGGCAGAGGGGTCCGTGGGGCGCAGCAGGGGGCTGCCCCGCTTCTGGCCCGGCCCCTTCGCAGGAGCTGCGCTGCAGGAGCTGCTGTGTCCCTCCCGGCAGCTGGCGCGGCCCCAGGGATGCCACGAGGCGATTCCCAGTGCACAGTGCCCTTTGGATTACCACTGACAGCAGGGCTGGACTTTGCTCTGTCCCCAACATTTCCATCAGTGTACCCCGATGGGTGTCCCAGAGCTTCCCCGGCTGCGCTCTGCCTCCAGCCATCCCCATCCTGCAGCAGCCCCCCCGCCGCACCCATGGGGCTCCTGGGCTGAGCCCCCACACCAACCTGCATCCCCATCTCGTCCCCCACTCCCATTGCAACACGCTGCATGAGATCCCATGGGAGAGATTTGAGCAGCGCAGCACTGCCTCACACCACCACGCAACGTGTCCCCTTTGCCCCCATGAAGACATGGGACCCTTGCAAAATGCATCCCCAGGCCCCACGAGTGCAGGAGCACACGAAGCACCACCACCAGGACCACACTGAGTCCAGCAGGCAGTCAGACAAGGAGGGAAACTCTGACCCTGGTGCCTCCTTATCCCACCTCCAGAGCCGTTCTGTCCACATGTGGTGCCAGGAGATGCACTGAGCCTGGAGATGCCCTGGGGGTGTTCCCCAGCAGGGAGCGGTGCTGACACCCCTTAGCAGCGCTGTCTGGTTTCGGGTGTGCTCACACTTACTCAGCTCTGGACTGTGCCAGATCTGAGGTATGGGGACGCATGGGCAGCAGGTAGGAGGCAGAGACAGCATCAGCAGTGCAGACCCTTTTCCCATCCTCGAGGTTGAGCTGTGACCCCAGGGACAGCGCTCAGGTCCCATCCTCAGTGTCACAGCTGCAAATATCTCCTGGGCGTTCCCTTGGCAGAAGGTTTAACATCTTTCCCACTCCCTGATATTGCACAATGCCAGACTGAGAAAACCCTCCTAATTCCGGGAGGAAATCCCTGTTCTGTGCCCTCGCACCCCACTTGTGCCCTTGAGGCAGGGGCCGACTTCTTACACGATCTGATAGTGATAGGACTAGGGTCCATAGCTCCAAACTGGCAGAGAGGAAATTCAGGTTAGGTGTTAAAAGAAATCCCCAAATCCCAGTCTTTCTTTGGACACACAGCAGGGCTGCTCCTATTTGTGGTCCTTCTGAACAATCTCAGCACAGAGGACCACTCATTGTTCTCCCAAAGCTCAGGAGCTCCTCACGCTGTGTCTGAGGGCAGAAACGCTGCCAGGGTCTGAGGAGCTCTCAAACAAAGGGATCAGAGCAGCAGCGATGGCAGTAGTGGCACTCGAGAGCTGAGGATGGGGTTAATGCCACGCCAGCCCCATCCCGTGGCATTTCCCCATGTGGTCTTTGCTCCGTGGTGCCCTGAGCAGCGCTGGCAGCCGTTACTGCACTGACTTGGCACTGATGCTTTGTTTTTGCATGGGATGCTGTCACCAGATGCTGTGCCCCAAAGCCCCATCGTCCCACGGGTACAGCCCTGGCAGCGGTGGTCCTCCCACCGCCTTCTGCTGCTGTGTCTGTGCCTCTTGGCAAAGCCTTCGGAGCACTCCGTGTCCAGAAGTGTTTTAAACAGAGGCCACGCTCCTCAAAAATGGGACCTGGGATTTTAAGAAAGCACTTGTGAGAGTCATGACAAAATGAGAACTCAGAGTCACATTCAGCGGTTTAGGAGAAAGACGCCGTGTGCTGAATCGCACGCAGTACAGCACTCATTTCTGACCCAGTGCTTCCCGTGTTCCCTGCAATGCGACCTGCTGAGTTGTTTCCTTGCTGTTTACTTACAGAGCACAGAAATTGGGGTAATTTGAGTTGGAAGGGACTTCTGAAGCTCACATGGGCACATAAGGACCGAGATCATCTGTGTGCTGTGACTTTTTGCCATCTGCCAACCACAGACTACAAACCAGGGCCCGCGTGGCACAGGAGCTGACAGTGGGGGGACTGTGGGGGCTGAGCGTGTGGTCCTGCTTCACTCCAACCCCTTCGATGGAGGGCTGTAGTGGGGCTGCAATGGGGCACAGTGCACCCTTGGAACGGGTCCCCAGCCCTCACCTGGGGTGCCCGGCACTGGGGGTGACGGTGGCACAGAGGGGTGGTGGTGGCACAGAGGGGTGGTGGTGGCACAGGGAGGTGACGGCGCCTCCGCCGCCCCAAACCCTCGCAGGGCAGCACGAAGCGGACACAGTGCGAAGGAACGGGGACAGAGGGACACAGGGGCAGGGAAGGGGGGGGGTGGGGTGCAGGTGGGGAGCCGGGATGAGGTGGAAGCGGAGGAGGCTGACGGCAGGAGGCAGGACGGACGCAGGATGGGGGCAGGGCGGGGTGAGGCGGATCCAGGATGGGGGCGGTGCGGCGCGAGCCGTACAAAGCCGCGCGGGCGGCGGTTCCGCGCCCCATTCATCGCGCGGCATGGCGGGGGGTGGCGGTGCGGAGCGGGTGCGGGTCGGGGCTGCGGGGCTGCTGCCGCCTTCCTGCCGCCAGTCCCGCCGCAGGGTGAGCCGCTGTCCCCCTCCTCTTCTCCCCGGGCCCCGCTCTGAGCCGGGAGGTGGCGGCCGTCCGCGGTTCCGTTCCCTCTTCCCGGCCCTAATGCCGCGCTCGTTGCAGGAGAACCGGGAGCGGCTGTCGGTGTGCAGCAAGCTGTGCTACGCCGTCGGCGGGGCCCCGTATCAGACCACGGGCTGCGCGCTGGGCTTCTTCCTCCAGATCTACCTCCTGGACGTGGCACAGGTACCGGGCCGGTGGGACGGGACGGGGCGGGGTGGCGGCGTTCGGTCGGACTCCGTTTTGGGGGGGGGGGGGGGGCGTGCTGGGAGCACAGATCGACGTGTCCCCGCTCCTAATCGGCGAGTCACGGCGGTGGGACGGCTGTGGGGTCGTGGGAGTTCAGCCCCGGGGTTCTGTGCCCTCGCACCCCGACTGTGCCCTTGAGGTCCCTTACAGGTAGGTAGGGGCCGACTTCTTACACGATCTGATAGTGATAGGACAAGGGTACGTAGCTTCAAACTGAGAGAGGGGAAATTTAGGTCAGGTGTTAAAAAATTCTTTATTCAGAGGGCAGTGAACTGCTGGTACCCAGAGAGGTATGGATACCCCATCCCTGAAGGCATTCAGGACCAGGTTGGATGGGGCTCTGGGCAGCCTGAGCTGGTGGGGGGACCATCCCGTGGTGGGGGTTGGAACTGGGTGGACTTTAAAATCCACTCCAACCCTCAGCCATTCTGTGATTCTATGATTCCTGCAGCTTGACCCATTCTATGCCTCCATCATCCTGTTTGTGGGGCGAGCATGGGACGCCATCACAGACCCCATGGTGGGCTTCTTCATCAGCAAGACACCGTGGACGCGCTTTGGCCGCCTGATGCCATGGTGAGTGCTGTCTGCAGCGCCCAGTGTCCCTACCCTGTGCACAGACTGCTGTCAGCTGTGCGTGTCCCTGGGATGCGGTTGGCAGGGCAGGATGTGCCCACAGCCTGTCTCACCCAGTAAAGGTGCCAGGTGCCCCCAAAAGCCCAGGGTGCTGCCAGCAGCATTGCTCTGTGCCTCTTATCCCACTGTGCCTGAGGTGTACCCTTGTGCTGCTACACCTGGAGCAGCTCCAGCCCTGCAGGGGTGCCCAATGCCACTCTCAGCTGCTGGGCTCTGCTCCTGTGGCTGTCCCCCAACCCTGGCCAGTGGCAGGAATGTGCTGCTTGCAGAGCAGGTGGCATTGTGGCCGCAGAGGGGAGGGATGGGGGTGTGCACGGTGATGTCAGGAGGTGGGGTACCAGCTGATGGTCACAAGGACGTGGTGCGAGCAGGAAGAGCAGCTGCCACAGCTCTAGGCGTCTGCACGTGGGTGCTGCCCTCGGGAGCAAAGTGCAGAGCAAAAGGGAGTTGGAGGGCTGGGTGTTCGCAGAGCCCCAAAGGGTTTATGGATGGGATGAGGGGAGGGGGGTGTCCCTGTGCAGGACAGCGAGCAGTGCAGTCCTCAGAAGAGGAGTTGGAGCCACAGAGTGCTAATGTCTGAGTGTGGGTATGGTGGTGTGTCCCACATCAAAATAACCCATGTCCTGAGTGCCTGTGGGGCACTGCAGTACGGTGCAGGAAAGGGGGTAGGTGCAGGGGGCTGGGGCTGCAGGGACACACTCCTTTTCCCACAATTATACTCTCTGCTTCCATGGGTTTCTGTGAATAGCTCTGGGCAGGGGCAGCTGCCTGGTTCAGCCAGGCTCCACGCATGGCCTGAAATAGCCTCCCTGCAGGCAGCACAGCGGGTCTGGGGTCTGGAGATTAGAGCGGGGCTGGGCAGGATAGCTGCGCTCAGCTGCAGCTCTGCTCTGTAATCTCGGGGCAGGGGTGGGGATGGAGCTGCTGCATTCCTCTGAACGGCTCCTGCATTGTTAAAATTAGCCAGAGCTTTTGTGATGTGCTGGGCCCCTCAGCTTGCAGGTGTTATTTGTGGCTTCAGGGGGGGTCTCCCTGGGCACAGTGCTTGGCCTCAGGGGCTGCTGCGGGACCCCAACCCCTCGGTACCCAGTGATGGGACCCTGTGTGATCCTGGGGGTGAATTCCTGCTGGGCTCTGGAGTGTGTGACGTGGGGCACTGACTCAGAGCACGGGGCTGCTCCTGCTTCCTTCCAGCTCTTTCTTTGGAAGCCCTTTCTGGCATGTTTCCTCCCAGCAGCTCGTCCGCGTGCTGTGCCGCTTTCATGCAGCGTTTCCCCACTTCCCAACGACCAAAATTTCCCCTGACGTGGTGGTGATCGCAGTGTCCCAGCTCTGACCTTCCTCCTCCGGGCCGCGGCTGATTGCAGGCGGTGAAAGCTCCACGCGGGGCACAAAGGAGCACCACGCCATCGCTGTGCAGCCAATGGGGCGGCATCACCACCACTGCGTCACCGCTGCGCGGGGTCACCCGCAGTCACTCACCCCGGGGCTCAGCGCCTCGTCCCGCACCCAGGGGTGCTGCTGGTCCCGTAGCCCACGCGTACCCCCGCAGTGCTGCAGCGGACGCGGTGCGCTCCCCACCATGCGTGGGGCTGCAGGGACCGATTCAAACCTTCCCTGGCTCCACATACGCTCACGATAAGGGTGAAGGAGAGGAATGGCTGTGAGCTGGCTCGCCCCTTCCTTCCCCCCCCCCCCCCCCCCCGGGGTGACGTCTGTGCGGAAAAATGCTGTGCAGAGCGCTGCCTGCTCTGGCAGGGAGATACAGTTTCTTAACTCCCTTAAATTTAAACGTTGTGTCCTGTATGTCAGTCTGGATGGAAAGATTTCCCCGTCCCCTCACAGCCCTGACCTTGTGCAGCTCTGTCTGGTCCTGCTGGTTGGGTTCCTGAGTGCAGCCGCCGTTCAGCAGCTTGTGCAGCACAGGGTGCTTGCAAAGCCAAGGTACAGGGCTGGCTTTCCTCTGCTGTTTGCCTGTTGGCCACCTCTGGCAGCCAAGTGCCAAACTCTGGTGCTTGAGCAGTGCCTTCCCTGAGCTGCTGTGCTTTGTACCCCATGTCCCACTGCGCTGTGTGCGGAGCTGCAGGAAGGAGCTGGGACCTGCCCCATTCCTGCCAGCTGGGCAGAGGTGACCCTGGGATGAGGGCTCTGTGCTGGCAGGAGGTGTGGGTGGGGATCTGTGCTCCTGCTGCTCAGTGGCCCTTGCCAGGAGGAGCAGGGTGATGGCATCCCACTGAGCACACAGCGGTGCTGCCTGTGGGAAGGGTCGGGGCTGAGAACTGATGGCAGGATCAGATCAGTCCCTTCCGTTGCACCAGGGATGTTTGCTCCTGCAGAAGCAGTTTTTTTTTTCCTTTGTGTAAGTCTGAGTCAGCCCGTTTCCCTCCCCACCCATGGGAGCCAAGGTATTTCCTGCAGTTCCTTGGCACCCAGCCCTGCCCGTGTATTGCAGTAGGGTGGGCCACTTGGGGCAGCTGGAAGTCCTCAAAATCAGGCTCCTGTTCCTCACTGTCTGTACAGCAGTGGGGAGCGCAGGGCCGGTGGGTTTAATGTGTGCCTGTGAGGCTGACACTGTGTCCTCCCAAAGGATCATCTTTTCCACCCCGTTCGCTGTCATCTCCTACTTCCTCATCTGGTTCGTGCCAGACATCTCCAGGGGCCAAGTGATATGGTATCTCGTCTTCTACTGCATCTTCCAGACCCTCGTGACGGTGAGTTGGGTTCTGCATGCTGGGTTGGTGGGGAGGGGTAGGGCAGGGTGGCAGGACCTCTGTCCGGGTCCCACCAACACTTGTAGCCCTGAGCCCATTCTTTGGTACCGTTGCAGTGCTTCCATGTGCCCTACTCAGCGCTGACCATGTTCATCAGCAGGGAGCAGAGCGAGCGGGACTCAGCCACTGCCTACCGTGAGTGTTTCCTCCCTCCATGCACAGTGCTCAGCTCCTTCCTGGTTGCACCCCATCCCAAGGAGTATTGTTCAGGGGCTGAGCTGCACCTCGGAGCCCCGTGCTCAGCCCCGCTGCTTCTCCCCAGGTATGACAGTGGAGGTGCTGGGCACTGTGCTGGGCACTGCCATCCAGGGCCAGATCGTGGGCAAGGCAGTCACCCCCTGCATCGAGAACTCCCCCTTCCTGAGTGAGACAAACTTCTCAGCAGCCGTAAGGGATGTGAACATGACCCACTACGTCGGCTCACTGGCAGACACGGTAAACTGAGGGCACTTGCTGGTCCCTGTTGCTCCCCTGGACAGCGCTGGCTGCCGGGAGGAGCCCCTCCCTCACTGCTCCCCCTCTCGCACAGAGGAACGCCTACATGGTCGCAGCGGGGGTCATCGGGGGGCTCTACATCCTCTGTGCTGTCATCCTGTCAGTGGGCGTGCGGGAGAAGAGAGGTGAGACGGAGAGGGGCTGTGATGTGTATGTGTGGGACTCCTGGAGGAGTTGTAGCCTCATTGAGGGTCCTGCCCCACAGAGAAGCTGGGATGGCTCTGCAGAATGGCAGTGCTGTGGGTAGGAGAGCACAGCATCTCCAGCTCTTCTCACTGCACTGCTGTGAGGACTCTGCATTGCTGGAGAATAACGTTCATCTCACGTGTGTTTGGCTGGCAGAGGTTGTGGTGCCAGAGTGAGGTGATATCCAGAGCCCAGGGCTCTGGTCCTGCCCTTCCTGTGCTCTGCACCCAGCTCGGCTTATCCTGAGCAAAGCAGTGCCCCTCTGAAGCTCTAACTCTGGGCTGGGGACTCCATTCCCCGCTGCCCTTACACCCCCAGGTCCTGTGTGCTGCTCTGCAGCAGGTTTGGGTGCTTTGCCCTGTGTCCCCAGGGTGCTGCCCATGGGTCTGATGGTGGGCTTGCTCTGCTCCCCAGAGTCCTCTGAGCTGCAGTCAGATGAGCCAGTCTCCTTCTTCCGAGGGCTGAAGCTGGTGATGAACCACGGTGCCTACATCAAGCTCATCACCGGCTTCCTCTTCACTTCACTGGCCTTCATGGTGAGTGGGGCTGGAGGATGGGGCCGGGGGCAAGCTGGAGCCTGGAGGGCCGGGATCAGTGATCCAGAACAGAGTGGGGATGTGGGTAGAGTGCGGGCAGCAGTGTCTGCTTGGGATGGCTGGGGTGTTCTCCCCTGATTGCTGTCTGCTCCCTTTGCAGCTATTGGAGGGCAACTTTGCACTCTTCTGCACCTACACCTTGGGCTTCCGCAACGAGTTCCAGAACATTCTCCTGGCTATCATGGTGTGTATGGCCCCACTGGAGCCCCCAGGGATGGGAAGTGCACAATGGCATCGCATGTCTGAGCTGGGGAGTGAGGGAGGGGCTGTGGGGACAGTGACCAAAGGTCCCCTGGGAGCAGAGGAGGCACAAGGAGTCGCAAAAGCAGGGTGGGTCAGCAGGAACAGCAGTGCCTTTGTTCCCACGTGAAGGCTGCCAGAGATGGAAGAACAGGAGCCGCAGGGGCCTTTTGTCCAAATCTGGCCACTTATCTCCCTTCCACCCCCTTCATAAAAGGAGCTTGGTGTTCCCTGCCTGGGATGGAGCACAGCAGCTCCTTGGGAGTTCTATGGGATGGGAAGGTCTGAAGTGCCAAACCCTGCAGAGCCTGGCTCCTGGCCGCAGTGGGGGTGGATCTGGCTCCTTCCCGTGCCCAGGGCACCAGGTCTTTTTGGCTGGCCAAGGGGAGTGGCACTGGGGCACTCTGCAGTGTCCTTATGTGCCTCCTTCAGCTCCCCGCTCTCCTGGGTGGGAGTGGGTGCCCTGTGGAAGCCCGTGGAGTTGGGTGAGGAGCTGAGACTGGTGGGCAGAGCCTGGACAGCCAGTGACCACAAGCCCCCTCTTTCCACAGCTCTCAGCCACTCTGACCATTCCCTTCTGGCAGTGGTTCCTCACCCGCTTTGGGAAGAAGACTGCTGTCTATGTGGGCATCTCGGTGAGTGGGTGCACAGAGCTGCTGAGCCCCATGGATGGGGCTGCGGGCAGCAGCTGTAGGGCTCTCAGAGACCAACCCAGCTTCTGTCGCCCCACAGTCTGCTGTCCCCTTCCTCATCATGGTGGTTGTCCTGGACAGTAACCTTGTTGTCACCTACATCGTGGCGGTTGCAGCAGGGATCAGCGTGGCAGCCGCCTTCCTCCTGCCCTGGTGAGCGCAGGGCCCTCTGCTGAGAGCAGGGCCAGTCTCTGTGGGGCACTCTGTGGTCCATGGGGGGTCCTGGAAGGAGATGCTAACCTATCTCATGCAGGTCCATGCTCCCAGATGTCATAGATGACTTCAAGCTGCAGCACCCTGAATCCCGTGGCCATGAAGCCATCTTCTTCTCCTTCTACGTCTTCTTTACCAAGTTCACCTCGGGGGTATCCCTGGGCATCTCCACGCTCAGCCTGGAGTGAGTGTGGTGGGGATGGCAGCAGGGCGAAGCCCAGCTGTGGCTCTCCCATCTCTGATGTGTGTATGTCTGCAGCTTTGCGGGGTACCAGACACGGGGCTGCTCCCAGCCCAACGAGGTGAACATCACCCTGAAGCTGCTGGTGTCGGCCGTGCCTGTGGGGCTGATCCTGCTGGGCCTGCTCCTCTTCAAGCTGTATCCCATCGATGAGGAGAAGCGCAGAGAGAACAAGAAGGCCCTGCAGGACCTGAGGTGGGTGTGGGAGGCGGCTGCGTCGCGTGCAGGGGTGTGGGGACGGCTCAGGCCTGGGCTCGTCAGGTGGCACTGGGAGATGTTGGGGAGCTGTGGGTGGCAGTGAGGAGTGGTGGTTCTGCCAATCCCAGCTGCAGGAGAGGTGGCGTGAAGTGTTCGAGGTTGGCATGGAACCTGCTCTGGTTGCTTAAGAGCTGGGCTGGGTCTGCACGTGATGGCTCTGGGGTTCCCTGCGGGATGGAGGCAGCTGTGCTTCACACCTCCTTCCCCCACAGGGAGGAGAGCAACAGCAGCTCGGAGTCAGACACCACAGAGCTGGCCAACATCGTGTGACCCACAGCTCACCCGCGTGCAGCCCGGTGGGGCTGGGAACTGCGGGGCACCCGTAGTGTACATTACACAGATGGACCTGTGGAGCTGGAGCTGCTGTCCCCGGGCAGAGCACAGCCCCCTTCCCAGTGCGGGGCCAGGCAATGGGTAGTGTACATTACACTGTGACCGTGCCAAGGGCAGCTCGCTGCCGCGCTTTGTATGTAGGACACTAATTTAGGAAGCTGTTCTTCCATTTGTTTTGTTGTTGTTGGTTTTTTTTATATATAGATGATTAACTTAATGATGTAAATATTAAACTTTCCTATTTGTATATAATGATCTGGAACTGGATTTGAGGACCTGTTAATATATTATCTCATTAAAGTGGGGAAGCCTGCAGTGCTGTGTGGAGGAGCTGTGCGTGGCACCCATAGCCCTACCCACAGCCCTGTCTCCTTGCACAGTGCCTGTGCTGCGGCGGCCCAACAAAGGCACCATTATTTTCTCTCTTTCACGAGGAGGGGGAGGAGGAGGGAGGAATGAGACCGGAGTGCTGGTGGTGAGGAGCGCCAGCACCGTGCTGGAAACAGGAACAGCAGCTGCTGAGCAGGGGGGAAATGGAACGCAGTGGTGGGTGACACTCAACACTTCTTCCCCGGGCAGAGTGCTGTGCAAGTGCTGATGTGTGCAGATATTTATACTGTGTGCTCACATTCCCTTCTCCCACGAGAGCTCTGCTTACTGGGAGCACTGTGCTCTTGGGGCGGGGAGCTGGAGCTGGGGCTGCCCTCTGGGGGAGAGGGGGCAGTAGGGCTGCAGCTGTGCTGTCCCTGGGGCACAGTGCTGCTGGGGCTGACGTTTGGAGCGTGTTTGTCAACGGAGAAACGAGTGAGGTCAAAGCCCAAGTTCCTCTGTACAGCGGGCTCAGTTCTGTTGCACTTCCAGCTACGAGGGGTAGGATGAGATGGGGCCTCAAAAAATTAGGAACAAGAGCAGGTGCTGGGAGGTGCCACGTGCTCCCAGCACAGCATGGGGGAAAAGGGGCTGAGCTGCTCGGGGCTGTGAGAGCGCTGCTGCCTTTTCTTTCTCAGAGTTTGGACATAGAACAGTGACATTTCACTCCCCGCCTCCTGCTCGGCCCCGCGGGGCTCGCAGGGCGCTTCTGTTCGGGCTCCTGAAGGCACTCAAAGCGCCGTCAGCCCGGACATTCCTCACCGAGCGCACCTCTCCGGTTTGGGGCTTTTAGGAGAAGAGATGGAGGAAGTGGGGGTGAGATGAGCACAGGAGCTGCCGGCAGCGCCCGGGCTGAGCTCCAGCACTGCGGTGAAGGCCGTGCGGTGCAGCGCTGCTGAGAGGAACGCGGTGACACGGGGGACGCTCCGCCGCCCCGGGGCGGCTGTGTTACAGCGACCGAGGTCGCTCTGCGCAAACAAAAGCTCCCGGCGCGTCCCGGCCGCGGGGAACCATTCCCGGCCCGCCCCGCGCGGCAGCGCACGATCGCTCCGCCCGCGGACGCGGCGCAGGAAGGAGGTGGGGCGGCACCGACCGCCACCAGGGGGAGCACTGCCGCCATCGCGCCGCGCCGCGCCCGCAGAACCGGGGCCCCCGAGACCCCGCCCCCAACCGAGGCCCCGCCCCTCCCCCCTGCTGCCTCAGCCCCGCCCCCTCTCCGCCCGCCAATCACAGGCCGCCGACGCCCGAGGCTCCTCCCCTTCTCGCGCGCCGCGCCGGGCCGCGCGCACTTCCGGTGCGCGGGGCGGGGGCCGGAAGCGGCGGGCGCGGGGGGTGTTGGGCGGCGGCGGCGGCGGCGGCGGAGGTGAGTGCGGCGGAGCGGAGCGGGGACGCGGCGGTGCCGCCTCAGCCGGGCCCTCTGTGGGCGTGGTGGTTTCGCCCCCCCGGTCGCGGCCGCACTGTGTCACCCCGGGTGGGGTCGGGCGGGCGCGGCGGGGTCCCCGCAGCTCTCCGGGCGCCGTCTGCGGCGGAGCTCAGCTGTATCGCCCCGCCCGCCGCCGGCCCTGACCGCTGCCCTCGGCCCCGGGGCGCCGCTCGGCGGCCCCGAGATTCCCCTTTCCCCTCTCAGCGCTGCTCGTGTCCGCGGGCGCCGCTCCCGAGCCCGTCCGTGAGCTCGGGGCAGCAGCGCCAGGCTCGGACGCCGCGGTCGCCCCGGCCCGGGCACGCTCCGTTTGTAGTGAGCTCGGGAGAATTTGTTCTCTGGGGGAGTTCAGTTCGGCTCCCGATGAATTCTCCGGGGCGGTTTTGGTTCTCTGGGCGTAGCGGATCCCAGCCGGGCCTCAGCGCTGCCAACAAGTGCTGCGGTGGGGAGCTGTGCCCGGCAGCCCTGTGCCCCTTGCCCCAACACACCGCGCTTGCCTCGCTCCAAGAGCGCCTGCCTTTTCGGCTGAGCTGTTTTAGGAAGCAAAATTCTGTGGTCTTTTGGAAGATATAAACGCTGGAAGTCATCTGGTAGCTGCTCCCTTGAGATATCCCAGTGTCAGCCCAGAATAAGCTGTGGTATGTTCCCGATTTAGTAATTCCATCGTTACGTCTCCTGCCCGCGGAGCAGGAAGTAGCTGATGCAAATGCTGCGCTGCTGACAGCGATCTGTCGCGCTGCACAGGAGCTGAAGCACTGAGGCGTGGGTTGGACTCCAATCTGGAGCCGTTTGTGGCTCCGTCACACCGGGGCTGTGGGTTCGTGTGCTGCTCGGGTGGATCCAGAGTGTTCTGTTCCCCTGAGCACTCGCTGGATGTGGAGGGACGTGCTGAGCTCAGGATGGTCTCTAAACAGGAAACTCCACGTCAGAGTTTGCGGTGTAGGAATGGCTCTGGTGTTTATACAGAAAGCCCTCATCCCTTTATTGCTCCGATTGGTTTATGAAGCAGTCTCGTTGATGAAAGCTTGCGTGCTGTGCAGTGCTCAAAACTGTGTTCCCAAGCGCGGGAGGAAGTCAGGATTAACTAATAAATTAACCAGACTTGCTGTGCAGATTAATTGGTGTTCTGCACCGGGGTGAAGTGCGCAAGTGTTTGCTGTGAGTCCATAGCTTCCACTCCATTGGTAATCAAAGTTCAATTGAATTTAAACAAGACCTAGATTTAAGGCCTGCGTGGCAGCCCCAGGAGGGAGGGCTTCTGCTGCACTCCGCCGGCACGCTGCAGCTCTGCTGCATGGAGCAGCTCCGTGGCCTTTTCCCTTTTCTGGGCACGGAACAGCTCACAGAACAGAAATGACTCAGACGTGATCAGTGGCTCAGCTTCCTCTTTGAGGAAGGCCAATGAGATCCTGCTGTGTGTACCGAGAGCTGTGAAGTCAGTTCATCATTTACTAACATGTTCCTTTGGTGCTACCCAACCAGATCTATTTCATGGTCTTTTTTCCCCTCAGTAAATGTTGCCCTTTCTGGATTGCGTGTTCGTATTCGTTGGGCTTTTGCCTGTGGAACTGAACCTTTTTATTTCATCCAGGCTGGGTTTGTAGATCAAAAGAGCATCTCCAGAGTACAGTGAGGGTGAGATGGGGTGGATGTGTGAGGAGAAGCAGTGTAGCTGCTGGCACATCGCACTGACCTCACCACCCATTTTCCAAGTGACTTTTCTTCCAAGTTGCCCTAATGCTGCCCACTAAACAGAAGTAGAAGTAATGTCACCATCTGCCAGGCAGTATCAACTCTGCAAAGCGGGCACTGAGTGCTCTGGGCTCATGGCCCCCCCAGGGAGACCCGGCCGAGCTGCAGGACGGATGTGCCTTGAGAACCAGGACTTCGAGGAACACTCTGAGGGACCTTAATCCCAACGAGGCATCTTGAATTTCTGCTCTGGGCTCCTCACAACAGCACGCTTTATTGCTGGGGCAGGGAGCTGCTCTCCATCTGGACTCCCTGGTTGTAATCCCGATTTGAATTGCAGTTTGAGACTGGGTAATGGGGCTGATCAGATTAGAGCCTGGTGTGGAATGTGCTGGGGATCAGTGGTGCAGAATAGTAGCTTTGTGCACCCAGCGTTCTGTGAGCCTGTTGTCCTTCCTGATGCCCCTGTGTTGTGTGCTTATATCCTGCTGCACTCTCAAGACATGGGAGAGCTTTCTTGGTGGTGACTTTTGGGGGAAAAAAAGCCCCTCCTTATTGCAGACTTATTGCAAGAGTGGGGACAGAGCCGTGCTGCTGGCTGCACTCCCACCTGTGGATGTGAACCCAGTTCTGGATGCATCCTCTGCTGCAGCAGGGTGCTGACGGTCCTGTGGTCAGGATTTCTGCATCATACTGACTTAATGAATACTTCTTTTCTACTGCCAACCGAATGGGTGACCGCCCACGAGTTTCAGCCTCTCTAAACTTGATGCATCTGGAAGCCCTCCAGAGACTGCTGTCCAGTCTGACGCAGAGCGCCCGCTTTGGATCACTGCTGTGCAGGGCAGGACACTGCTGCCTTCCCCTCGGAGCTCACTGCTGTGCAGGGCAGGCGGCCGAGGGCTCAGAATGACCACGGTTGGTCTGTGACCAGAGCCTGTGAGCAGAAGCAAAGCAGTGTTAGAACTGCAGGTTCTGGCTGTGAGGGAGATCTAGTCTCAGCTGGTGAGTGCAGATGGATTGCGCTGCCTTCCTGTTGGGCTGGGGAGAGCCTTCCTGAAGCAGGGCTGAGCTTTTGCAGGCTGCTGCAGACAGCAGGAAGCCGTGTGTTGGCCACAGTGGTGATTCACGTTGTAAAATATTTAGACGGAGTGATGATAAGATAAAAACAGCGTGTGAGAGGCTGTTCCTTCCCTGCGTTCCCCAGGCATTACTGGGCTTGAAGGGTGACTTGTTGTGCTCCTCCGTGCTGAGTCTTTATAAAGTAGAAATTAGTGGAAAGTTTATGTTATGCTTCAGGCTTTTCCAGATGAGAAACCTCAGGTGATCTGTGTGCCTAAGTCACTTTCGTGTGCAGAGTTAATGCTGCAGTTCGGATGCCAAAGCCTTTGGTGGGAGTGTGAATGGGACACATTGTTGTGGAGGCAGCACTGCCATCTCAGCGGCTGCAGCTGCTCCCCTCACTGCTGCCAGGGCTGCTGGTGCCACACAGCACTGCGTGGCAGTGGTGTGGGAGCTGTAAGGGCTCTGTGGAGGCATTTCAGGAGGTCCCTGTGGATGCATTTGCAGAATTGAAACCCTGAGGAGCTACTAACTCCTCCCTGGTAAGCAGTTGGATTTGATTTGATTTGCTGTGAATGGGACTTTGGCCAATAACCAGCTGCACTGAGGTTCTGCGTGGACCTTTGCTTTATTGAGTGATGTCGCTGCAAGGTTAGAAGGTGTAAGCTTTAATGTCCTTATAAGGTTAACAGGCCTGTGCAGTGCAACAGGAACGATACAGCCATAAAGGAGTGACTGTGGCAATATAAAGCAGCCCTATGCGTGGCCATTGCATAATCCAGACATCCCTGCTGATACGAGGGTCTGTCTGTCACTGGGATTCAGCACTAGGTAGAAATTGTTCTGGATCTGGGAGGGCTTGTGTCGCAGGATCACAGACTGCTCCTGAGCCCTTTGCAAGGTTTGCTGTACAGTTCTGTACTGTCAGAGGATGTGAGTAACCGCAGTCTGTCTGTGCAGGCTGAGGACATCGCAGCTATGGAGCGGCTGGTGGAGCGGCTGGAGAAGGCTGTGGAGCGCCTGGAGACGGTGTGCCAAGGGCCTGGCATGTGTGGGGATGGCTCTTCCCCAGGTGAGTGCCACGGCTGCCAGAGCAGCCCCTGAGCATCACGGTGCCAGGCCTTGATGGGATGTGCTGCAGAGGGGGGTGTGCAGGGGCTGCTGCAGGAGCTGTGGGTTCGAGAGGAAGTGAGTTCATGGAGGGTACTGCGCAAGTGCAGAGAGCCTGTGGTTGCCATCAGCCCCAGCAGTGGCTTCCTGTGGCTGCAGCACTTCCCTTGCCTTTGCCCGGCTGTGTGTTGGCTGCACCCACTGCCTTTGCTCAGTGTGGCTCCAAAATGTTCAGCTGAAGTGGGTGGGAGTGCAGTGGATGTGGGTGCTACGTGAGCCACATGCTGATACCTGTGTGGTTCTCTGCAGGAGTGGCTCAGTACGTGCAGGCTTTTGATGCCATTCTGTCTGGCCCGGTAGCTGAATACATCAACATCAGCAAAGAAGTTGGCGGGGATGTGCAGAAGCATGTAAGGAATCGTTTCTTTCTCCCTCCCTCCTAAGCAGCTGCTGCTCAGCCTACGTGGCTGGCAAGGGCCAGGTCTGCTGTCAGCATTTGTGCTCTTTTGGCACTGTGCTGTCAAATGTTAGTCATCCCTGAGGATTCGAGATCACCTCCAACAGATTGTCACCTACACACAAGATGAATAAAATGTCATTTGAACCCTTTAGGAGCTGGGTGCCTGATTCTCCTCACAGGTCTTGGTCTGTGCTTGTGGGATGCCTGTACACTACCCACCCAGAGAGCTGCTCTGTCCTCATCAGCTTTCCCTGAAGATAGTTGTCTCCAAGAATGTGTTATCAAACTGAAGAACAGATTATGTGCACCTTCACAACCACAAGAAAGGCGGAGGGATGATTTGACTAGACTACAACATGATTTTTGTATATGGAGAAAATTATGGCAGCTCTGTGGACCACTGGGTCACAAATACCTTATCTGCACAATATTCTCCCTAGTGTTTGGGACAGCATGACTGCCTCTTGTGAACAAGAAGCAAGGGGTTGTGGGAGCTTGAGTGTCTGGCAGTGTTCTGCTGGAGAGAAGGGAAGCTCTCTGATGTCTCTCTTTATTCTCAGGCTGAGATGGTTCATGCAGGTTTTGTGACTGAGCGGGCTCTTCTGGTGACAGCATCTCAACATCAGCAACCATCAGAGGTAAGTCTGGGAGATCACACCTCGTGTGCCTCACCTGAGAGCGCAGGATGACTGCGGTTGTAGGGAAGCTGGGAGATTACAGTTCCTCTAAAGGAGGGCTGGAGACTCTTGGATCCATAAGGCAGCAGTTGTTGAAGGTGTGGACTGCTGTGGGTGCTCACCCAGAACTGGGCAGAATTCTGAAGGCTGATTCTTAGAGCTGCAGAACTGGCATTTTCTGGAGATTAAAGCAGCAAGCTCTCCGTAGCTGTCAGAGCAGTGTGTGGATATCATCTCGCAGCTCCCTCCCCTCTCAGGTTTCACCTGGCACCAACTCTGTGACAATCACTGTTCCCTAAGATGCAAACCAGACAAGGGCTGTAGTGGGATCTGAGTAGTGTGCTTTTCATTATGTGATGCTTCAGGCACGAGACTCCTGAAGTAGAACAGACACTTGTCTCTCTTGAATGTTTTCTGAATAACAGCTAGGCTTTTAGGATTGATTTCCCCTTAGCAAGTAATTTAACACTTTTCTCTAGGCTGCTAGCTCTCAGCAGGATGTATGACTGAGAATATGATTCTGAGTGCATTGGCTTTTCCTTTCTGGGATCTGTTTTTCCAGAGCAACGAGATCCCACCTTGCTTTTCTTTGCAGTTCTTATCAGGCTTAGTCATAGCTTCTACTGTTACCTTGTGGTACCTGTGATACTTTTCTGTTCACTGTAAAATGTAACTGAAAATGTGTGCTTGGCTGCTCTACTCTGACCTCAGAAGTTTTGTAAGCACTTGCATTCAGCACTCCAGGTGAACAGCAGACAGAAACTGTCCTTACCATTCAGGTATTGAAGGCTTGGTTTGACTTGAGAAGTAACTTAGAATTCTGTTGATAGGACGAGTTGAGAATCTTCTGCAACTCCTATTGTAATGCAGGCAGTAAATCTCAAACTGCAGAAGCCTGCAAAGCACCTGCTTTCGTTGAGGGTTTATGAAGGAGAGGAAACATCTGACAAACTGTCTTAGAACAAAAGAACACTGGAAAGGCAAATGCTATTTCTGTCCTTGTTGCTAACAAGCTTTGTCAGTGTTTCTTGGATTGCACATGAGTCACAGTTCTTGGCGTACTCCCATAGTACCAATCCAGTTGGGATCTGTGACTTCAGCCCTAGAGAAGCTGGGCTGTGCGACCACGCTCAGCCGTGCAGCTCTCCCAGAGCAGCACCAGGGTTCTTAATTGTTGTCCTTCTTGCCTTGCAGAATGTGTTTTCAACGCTTCTGAAACCAATTTCGGAGCAAATCCAGGTTGTGCAGAATTTAAGGGAGAAGAACCGTGGTAGCAAACAGTTCAATCACTTATCAGCAGTCAGTGAGAGCATCCCAGCCCTGGGCTGGGTGGCCATGGTAAGAAATGCAGTGGGAAATGGGCTGACAGGAAGAGTGTGGCTGCTTGGTGAGCCAGCTGCCTCAGCTGCTTCGAACCAATATGTTCTTTCTTCTTTAGTCTCCAAAGCCTGGTCCGTATGTAAAGGAAATGACTGATGCTGCCATGTTTTATACCAACCGTATCCTTAAGGAGTACAAGGATGTGTAAGTTCACCTTTTCTCTTAAAAGCATCTCTGACTGCAGCTAACAGGAGCTGTTTCAGTAGCTATCAAAGCTACTTTGATCTTTAATTCATTCTTCTTTTTTAAAGGTGGAGTGTACTTAGAAAAGCTCACCTATCTGTTCATTCCTAATCCTCAAAGTCAGGACTCCTTGCATTCATATTGCAGCTGGAATCTCTGGCAGCACGTTGTATTGCTGTTCTTGTCTCAGCATTATCTGGTGGCTGGACTGTTTTCCAGGGAACAAGTCTTGTCTTGAGCGTGGGTCTCATTAGAGTCATCAGACCCCTCGATTCAAATGGGTTACAGTACTGAGTGGGCCTGCAGCCCTTTGCCTGCAAGAGCAAGCTGAATACTGAGGGTAGAACTCAGTGCTGGAGATGTGAGACTGCTGTGCTGGTCCATCTGAGTGTTGCCTACAGACTGAGGCAGATGTGATCTCCTTGTATCCTCAGAGATAAAAAGCAAGTGGACTGGGTGAAGGCTTACCTGCGCATCTGGACGGAGCTGCAGGCCTACATCAAAGAGTATCACACCACGGGGCTGACCTGGAGCAAAACAGTAAGTGCTCACAAGACGTGTGGGGCCTCTTCAAAGAGTATTGTGTGATTATTGCAGCAGACACGAGTCTGTGCAATCGCCTTTCCACATGCTGGCCTCTTACAGGGTCCTGTGGCAACAGAAGGGGCCAAAGCACCATCTGCTCCCCCCACTGGAGCTGCACCGCCTCCCCCGGGCCCTCCTCCCCCACCTACTCCCACCCACCTCAGCTCTGGGGCAGATGACTCCGCCACCCGCTCTGCGCTCTTTGCTCAGATCAATCGGGGAGAGGGCATCACAGCAGGTAAGTGGCAGCAGCAAGCAAGGGGGGACAGCCACAAGAGGCAGTACCGTGCTGTGGAGCCCACAGGACTGGCTTTTTGCAGCTGTACCTACTTTTAGATAGCAGACTCCCAAATACAAAAGAACATCTGCTCTGAGGGTGAGGCTGGCAGCCAAGAGCAGCCCTGAGGCAATTCACAAGGACAAAAGGAGTCGTCTGAGGTGGTATTCTCAGTCTCATCTGTCAGGTGTAGGGAGAGATGAATTGCTGGCTGGGCTCTTCAGTTGCGTGCCCTTCTTATCAGCTTAGGCCTAACCTCAGGAACTTACTGCGTTCTGAAAATGTGTTCATCCCTGATGTCTGGTGCTTGTGAAACGGCGTTACTGAAGGAGGGCTGGTGCTCAGGCTGCATTTCTTTTGCAGGCTTAAGACATGTTTCGGATGATATGAAGACCCACAAGAATCCAGCACTGAAGAACCAAGGAGGTCCTATAAGAAGTGGACCCAAGCCTTTCACTTCTCCCAAACCAGCCTGTAGCGTCAATCCCTCCCAGAAAACTGCTCCAAAGCAACCAGCATTGCTAGAATTAGAAGGCAAAAAGTGGAGAGTGGTGAGTGCCTGGCATCAGGGTGAGAGGGTTGGAGGGACAGGAGCTGGGCAGCAGGGAAGGAGGTCTCCTTTCATGGAAGAGGAATTAGCTTGATGTTATGTGCAGTTTGCTTTTAAAGGAGCTCTGTTGTCCCGCTGTGCACGTGGATAAGTTGGTCTACATCTGAAGATAAGGTGCATTTTTTCCCTGCCTTTCCAGGAAAACCAGGAAAATGCTGCTAACCTGGTAATCAGTGACACAGAATTGAAGCAGGTAGCATATGTTTTCAAGTGCACAAATAGCACACTCCAAATCAAAGGCAAGATCAACTCCATCACCCTTGGTAAGTAGAGCAACCCTGAAAACTTGTTTTTTTGCATCCTGCTTTGTTTGCACAAGGCTGTGTCTCTAATTTTTGTGAGCTACTCTGTCTTGTCTTTGCAGATAACTGCAAGAAGCTAGGTCTGGTGTTTGATGATGTGGTGGGCATCGTAGAGATAATAAACAGCAGGGACATTAAAGTTCAGGTGAGTGTCTGTGTCCTGCTCCCTGCCTGCAGCGTGGCTGCTGCACAGGCTGCCAGTAGTGTCTGCTTCTTGGAGAAGCTGGATTTCTGGAATAAGAGTAGGCACCTGTGAACAGAGGGAAAAAACACCTGTCCTGCTCTGCAGCTGAGCCTGCCCACTCTTCAGGAAAGGGCTGAAATGTGCCTCACTGAGCTGCTTCAGTGACCTGCATTAACATCTGTGAGGCGGCAGCAGGGTCAGCATGCCAAAGAAGGAGGCCAGCAGTAGAATCTACTCTGATGCCAGATCTGGTGTTTGATTTGGGACTAGGAGCTTGCCCAGTCTTTAATTTAGTTTTGTTCTAAAGAGATCAGAACAAGAAATAACCTTAGATTTTTGCCAATAGTGGGAGTACTTGAGTTCAGTATGTCTGGGGGGGGGGGTATGGGAGGCAGTCAGAGTCAAACCTTTCCCTTGAAGGCAAGTGCCAGGTACGTGGTTGCCCAGCTCAAGCTCGTGCTCCTCAACTGCTCCTTCGGTCGCTGTTAGGTAATGGGAAAAGTGCCAACGATCTCCATCAACAAAACAGACGGCTGCCATGTGTATCTGAGCAAGAACTCCATAGACTGCGAAATCGTCAGTGCCAAGTCATCAGAGATGAATGTCCTTATTCCCACCGACAGTGGTGACTTTGTAAGTGTTATTTTTGACACCAGTAGTGGACGTCTGCTAGAGGAGGGGTGAGGCATGGTGCTATGAGGCTCACAGGGAATGCCACGGTTGCAGTGAGGTCTGGAGGGACAAGACTGGAGTCACCATTTTAATGCTAGGCTTGGAGGTTGTGAATGACAATTAGGTTTTAAAATCAGCAAATTAAGTTGTTTCTCTTTACAGTACTGTGTTGTGAGATCTGCTTCTTCAGGGATCTTGGGGGGGCAGAAACAGGAAGCTTCTGTTGGTACAAGAGGGGACAAAACACATGTTAAAAAAAACCCAAGTTCCTAAAACACTGGGAGCAGTTACTAGACTCAATCATAAACAGACATTTCTGACAACAGATTTCTACTTTTGCTCTCCAGACTGAGTTCCCTGTCCCAGAACAGTTCAAGACAGTGTGGAACGGTCAGAAGCTCGTTACCACTGTGACGGAAATTGCTGGCTAAGCAGAACAGCTCCAAGGCTCATGCCCTCCCCTGGCTCTGCTGTTGGACAGATCTGCTTTCAGATGATTCTCTTTAGATTTCTTGTACCTTTCTGCTCTCAAACTGCTTTTCTACCCGAGAGACACAGCTACCTGCCATCACTGAAATACCTCTGGCTGGGATTTGGTATAGGTGGCGGGTCAGGTATTGTCCACATCTATTAGCAGGAAGGTTTATTTCTCCCCTCCCTTGTCTGATCTAACTGCACCAATTGATCGTGTCAGATTTCGGGTGAACTTCAAAGCCAGTACTGGCAGTTGGCTTTCAGAGTGGTGTTCATTTTTTGTTTTTATTTTTATTGCCTTCAAGCAAATTGATCATGTGAGAGAGAAGTTTTGTCCCTTTTTTTAACCAATAATGTCTGTTGGGGTCCAGAAGTACACGGTTGCTATTGCAAATATCTGAAGAAGGTCCTGGAAGCTGCCAGTTCCAGCTCTATATACTAACCAGTGGCATTACAGGACCTGGGAATGGCTTTGTTGGACCAAAGGCTGAGGACTTGGACCACAGCATTCCACCCTGATTTCCCTTTCATCATTCCTATTAGGTCAGTGTGTTTCTGATCGTGCCATGACAGGAGGCTTTCTATTAATAATCAGTGCCACAGGAAGACTGTGGAGGAGTAAATGCATTTTCCCCTCCAGCAGCCTCACTGGTAATTTGGAGCTGAGCGCCTCCCACCTTCTCACGGGAGTCTCTGCTCCGGGGCTTCCTGCTCTGAGCAGCTGAACTCAGGTTCAGTCTTCTAGGACAGTTCTGAACCTGTTCCCCCCTGCGGGGGAAAGGTCTCCTTCATTCCAGGGTCAGTAGTGCAGTATTGTAAATTACCCAGGTGGGATCAAGGCAGTTCATCGCTCTCTTCCTCATCTGCAATCAGTCACCATAGGTGAATCTTCTCAGACTCCCCTTTCCCCTGCTGCTTGGCTCTTTACTTTGGTGGAAGCTCGTAGCCTCTGTTCCAGAGCACTGGAACAGAGAGAGATGGAACTAAGACACAGTACTGTATTGACCCATAAAGGGAGCTGCACATGCTTCGACCCTCATTTTTCCAATGCCTCGGGTGGCATAAGCGTATCTTAAATGCATTTCCTCTGTAAAGTGTCAATGTTCTCTTTCTCTAGGACAAAACTTACAAAAATATGCAATTTTTTATTTTAAGACTGTCCTGTGACTTGTACTCGTCTTCTCCTGAGGCTTGTGAAAAACCTTTCTTATGTACGTAAGATTATACAGAAGATAGAATAAACTTAATGCCAACTTGCTCATTACAGTGCCTCTTGTTTCTGCTCCGTGGGAGCTCGGGCAGGATGAGGTGCCCCTTGCTGCTCAGAGGATGACCCACCCCCCAGGGAACTCAGGACTTCTCTCAACTCCCTTTGAATCCACGGTGGTCTTCAGATCACACCCTGCTTGGTTTTTAGTTGGTCAGGTTTAAGTTTTTTATTGATTGATTTCAATTGCTGTACCAAAGTGCCTAAAAGAAGCCATTAGTTGAAAATGGTTCAAGCTGTTAATACCCCCTTAATTAAAACCCTCCAAATGTGGTCTTTCCCCCCCCCACATTGAAGGATATGCTTATCTCTTTCCCCTGCATACATTTGCTTATCCCTGTAAGAGATACAGCATTCTGCTTCTTGCAGTTCTGGTTAATACTGCCATTACTTCTTCTGAGGAAAAGGCAACAGAAGCTGTGAATGCAACTGTTAAACCTTTCAAGCAGCTCAGTCCTTACACCATCACCAAACAACCAGCACAGCCACAGCTGCGAGCAGGAGCAGACATAGGGATGATGTGGGATGCAGTGCTTCAAAGTTAGTGCAAGGCTTGCCCCCGTATTGGAACTAATTACACCCAGGTGAATTCCAGACTCCTGGCACACCATACAGCAGGTGCCACTGTTGAGTTGCCCCCCCCCAATCCCACTCTTCCCTTCCCCAGATCCCCCACAGACACACACAAAATACTGTTGGGCAGTAGCAGCTGCAGTATCTACAGTCAGACCCTCCTGAGTGCTCCCATTGGGTGTTTTCCTTTTGTTTCACTGGAGGAATGGGAGGATATGGGCGTAAAACCACTCTTCTGTGAAGTGCAGGTGGTCCCCTTCCACGCCCAGGAACACCAGCTTTCCTGCTTTGTCCATCTCCTGCAGCCCCAGGCGATCCTGAAGGAAGAGAAGCATAACCATAGCTTCCTCTCACTGGAATCTCACTGTGGAAGAAAGAATCACTTTGGGGTGATTAAAACAAAGCTTGAGAAAGGAGCAAAGTTTAAACACAGGGAAAGAGATCCTGAGATAGGGGTACTAGATACTAGATACACCACTAACTCCTGCTGCCAGGAAAGGGCACAGAAGGAAACAGCCCCTGGTAGAAGGTCATGCCCCCAGAACAGTGGAGCTGAGCAGAGCCAGGCTGTGGGGATTAGAGTTCCAGAGGTCCTGAGGACACCATACTGTTCAGAGTGAAAGCTGCAGACACCGCCCAGCAGAACGTACCTCTTTGTACAGCAAGGTCTCCTTCAACGGAACGATGTCCTTGGCTTGGCCACTTTTGTAAAACCCAAACCACTGTCAGAATTAAAAAAAACAACAACCAGTTGCTGTAGGACTCCCAGCACAGACAGAGAAACTTATTCCCAACTCCTGCCAGAGATGTGCTGCTGCAGACAGTGCAGCATCAGGCCTGTGCGTGCATTAGGCCTTCTCAGAAAGTTCTGCCCACCAAAAGACAAACCAGAAAGGAAGAACCAAAATCAGCACCTGCCCTAACTGCCTCACCTCAGAGATAGGAGGGTCAACCATAGTATCATTGAGAAATTTCACCATCACAAACTTCTTCAAAGCCATCAGGTTTTTCTTGTACGTCTCATTGATGCCCTGAGTGAAAGCAAGACAGAAAGATCCGAGTCAGAAAAACCCACTGAGAGAGACAGTGGTTGGGAAACCGCCTGCTCCAACTCACTCCACAGCAACAAATGAAATCCCACGCTGCACCAGCCTCGGGGGCAGGATGTGAGTTTCTATGCTCAATCCCCCTTTGCTGTGCTCGTGGCATTCAGCCTCATCTCCAGGCTGTAAAAAAGGGACAGTCCTCCCCTGCCTTCAGAGGAGTTGTTGCTTGGAAGGTCAGGGGCAGACTGAGCCCTTGATTCAGCTATCCACAGACCACTCCAGAAGAGCAAAGCTGCATAAGAACTGCTCTCGCATGGATAAATCTAATTCATGAATCTATCAGTGAAAACACTTTGTATGTTCCTTCACTGCAGGGCAAAAAAAACATGCTCCTTTTGAGTTTCAGCAAAGGAGTTCATGTTCTCCATGCTGGAGCTCACTACTAAAGCTTCTGCTCTGCCAGCATTAATTCATCAGTTGGGTCCTTACCCTCTCCTGATTTATGTCAGCCAAGAAGATGCTTTTTTTCCTGTACTCCTCCTCCTTCAAAGGATCGTGCCAATACTGTGCTTGTACCAAGCTGGAGAAGGAAGAAATCAAAGGTCAGACTGGAAACCCAGAGCTGCTCACGTGGGCTCAGCCCCTGTCCCTGCAGCCTGGGGAATGTACTCACTGCTCTTGAACAGCTTGTGTATAAGCACCCAGATCCAGCATCTTCCGGATCCAGTCACAGATATGGGAGCTCTCACCAGGACAGCGTGGAAAGCCATACACTCCTGGGGTACAGAGACACATGTTACAGCTCCACAAGCCAGACAAAAATCCCTTAATCCCTCAGCTGGTAAAGAACCACCTCTTACAGAGAAGTGGCAGGAATTAGCAAGGGAATCAGGAGGCCTTTAATCCTGCAATCTCATTAGACCGCCCTCCTGCCTCTGGGCACTATCGCACAGAGATAATGGATGATGCTCTTGAGCTCAGGATATTGCTGTGGAGAATGGGGGCATGCAGACGAGCTGAACGCTCACCCGCTGCGATCCCTGAAGGTCTCAGGATGATTCCCAACAATTCTCCCTCCCTACACTGCAAGGAAATAGACTCGAGCCACGGAACTTCCCAGGGGAGACTGTTTGAAATTCATTGCCACGTACTCTTAACTGTACAGCTCCTGCATTACATTTCATACTGCCTCTGTAATCTACTGCGAAAAGCACCTCCCGTGGTGCTTCAGTCTTGCAGATACTGACTGTAAAATACCCCCGTGACCCAGAAGACTTAGTTTCACAAAGGCTTTGCTGTGTAGTTAGAAATGTCTTCTCCAGAAACAACTAATCCCAGATGCTTCCAAAGTATATATGAATTGTGCTGAGACGAGAAGTCGTCTGCTTATAAATGTCCCTTCTCATTGCCAGTCAAGCAAGACCAAGCCAGAAGATTAAGTGCTCAGCCAGCAGCTGAACCAAATCAGACCACTGGATTTAGGTAACAAAGGGACAGCTTAATTTAGTAGAAGACAGTCAATTTTTAGGAAGAAGGCCAAAAAATTTATTCCTCCCACCAACAAAAGCTCCCCAGGCCTTTCACCCACGGTTAGGAACTGTGACAGCTGAAGAGGACATTACCTTGGTGCTGCCCCCCAACGGAGATCAAAGTGAACATGGGAGGAGAAGGGCACCTCTGGGCCACCGCCCTCCTGCACAGAAAGGGAAAGGAGCAGAGTTACTGCTACACTGCTCTGCTCACAGCACTCAGCCAGCTGCTGCCTTCCTGGCAGAGGAGAGTACAGACAACTACAGCCTGCCACACTCCTGGATTCTTGTCTCCTTTGGAGTGCTCCTATCTTTGTGAAGGGATTTGTCTGTTTAAGCATGCTTAGTAGTTCAGGAGTTTAAAACAGAATCCAAAACCCACCAGAAAAACACTAAAACCAGAACAGGAATGTAAACTTACAGGAACTGGCCCCCTTGGGAGAAGCCCATTGCGTTGTAGCCTCCTTTCAGGTGAGGGTCCTTTGCGAGTTGGCTGCACACCTCGCTCACTTGGTCATTGACATTCATGAAGAAGCTGTTCTCCACATCCTGACAGACTGGCCATGTTAGAAAGTGCAACTTGTACCTTCAAAGTGGTTTATTTTAATCTCTGCAAGCAGACCAGTCTAACAGCTCTGCTTGTGAAAGAGGACTTTAATCTTCACAGGATGACAGAAGTGAAATTGAAGCTTTGAGACTTCCCATCATCACATCTCCCTATTCTGCCTGCAGAGCTGTCTCATGCAGAGCAGTAGTATGTCCCAAAATCATCCACAATTTCAGTTCCCTGAGATTCGGTATGTTCTACATCTAGACCGGCCTTCACCCTCCTTTCCAGATCCCAGAACACAGCACACATTGCACGTTATTCTGAGTGGCAGTTTGCAGAAATTCAGTGGGGCACAACGACCAAAGCACATCCCCATCTCCACGGGTTCTGAATGCCTCCAGGGTCGGTTTCCCCCCCCCCCCCCCCCACTGCATTAACGCTCTTTTGGAGAATATATCGTTCCCAACGTCCAACCCGACCCTGCCCTGGCACAACACGAGCCCACCACCTCTCATCCTATCACAGGGGAACGGTGTTCCGTCGCATCTCCGCATCACCCGGCACAGAGCGCCGATCTTCGGCTGTACACACTGACCTCACTTACACCGGGCACTGCCTTTCCCCGGCAGGCGTTACCCGCACCTCTCCCGCCTCCACCCGTCACGGGCAACCAACCGCCGAGGGATCTGCGCGGTCAGTACCTGCACCATGGAGCTGCCGATGCGCAGGGACAGCACGTAGACGCCCGGGATCCCGCGCTGCACCATGTCCCGGACGTAGCCCATACTCAGCGGATTGCAGCAGCTGTCCCCTGCAGGAGGAGCGGGACGGGGGGGGGGGGGGGGGTGTCAGTGCGCGGCCGCCCCCCCTCCGCGTGTCGCGGCCGCCCCCCGCAGCCCCGCGGCTCACCCATGCCGTGCCAGATGACCAACGGCAGCGCGGCCCCGGAGCGGCGCGGGCACAGCCACAGCCACAGCAGCGCCGGCACCCACCGCCCCGCTGCCGCCATCTTGGCTGTCACATGACCCGCGCGGGCACGCGGAGGGGGCGGGGCTGCAGCTCGCGGCCACCAGGGGGCGTGCAAACCCCCCCCCCCCCCCCCCCCCCCCCCCCGCCCCATAACGCCCCGCGCGGCGCCGCGCCGCTCTCTTCCCCGCCCCCATCATGGCGGTGAGTGGCCGTGGGCCGCGGCCGCGCGGGGCCGTCCGTATCCGCCGCCATCTGTGCTTCGGGGGGGCTCGGCCGGGCGCGGGGGGGCGGCGGGATGCGCGGGGCCGCGGTCCGGAGCGGGTGCGATGCGGCAGCGCCGTCACTGCGCCGAACCGCGGCACCCTCCCCCCCCACACCCCGCGGCGGAGCTCGGTGTCCCCGCGGCGGATCTCACGGTCCCCGCCGTTTCTCCGCAGCAGGACCAGGGTGAAAAAGAGAACCCCATGCGAGAGCTCCGCATCCGCAAGCTGTGTCTGAACATCTGCGTTGGGGAGAGCGGGGACAGGCTCACCCGAGCGGCCAAGGTCCTGGAGCAGCTCACGGGGCAGACCCCGGTCTTCTCCAAAGGTGAGGGGGCCCCGCGGGCGCTGCAGGGCGGCGGCGGTGTGGCTGTGGGGAGAGGCTCTTGTCTGTTACGTACTTGGAGGCCTTGCTGTGTGAACTGTGGGCACTAAATACTGCTAACAGCACGTCGGTCTCCAGTTCTGTATCTCTGCCCTTGTGCCCAGAGAGGGGACGTGAGATTACCTTGGCCCTTCTTGTTTTCTTTTAATTTCTTTGGTTCTTGAGCAAGCTCTGAGTCCTCTGCAGCCTCTGAAGTGTCACTCTTACTGCCTGCAGCTCGATACACTGTAAGATCCTTTGGAATCAGGAGAAATGAAAAGATTGCTGTTCATTGCACAGTTCGTGGGGCCAAAGCAGAGGAGATTCTGGAGAAGGGGTTGAAGGTGAGAATGGGGCTTGTCTGGATCCTTGGTTCGAGGAAAAATAAGCAAAACTAGAAGTGTTCTCAGCTGGAATGATGATGAAACACTTTGCAGTGTTGCACCCGATCCAGTTACAGTCATTGGCTGTTGAGGGTTGGGTTAGCATCCCTGGTACACAAGCTGTGATTGTACTGTTTCTTTACTTGGTGTGTGTTTAAGAGCTAGTTACTGCTGCTGCTGTCCTTTGAGATTTTTCTTTGTTACTTTGATGCTCAAGCAGTTCTTCAAATTCTTATGACTGAAAGCTTGCCAGCTTGTAAAAGAAAAAGTGGGTCTGGCAGGAGTCCTCTATGGTTGATAATGAAATACTGACAATACACGTTTCAGGTGCGAGAATATGAGTTGAGAAAAAACAACTTCTCAGACACTGGGAACTTTGGCTTTGGAATCCAGGAGCACATTGATTTAGGGATCAAGTACGATCCCAGTATTGGTATCTATGGCTTGGACTTCTATGTTGTGAGTATTGCCTGCTTCTTTGCATTCACTGGGTTTGTGTGAAAGCTGTAGGAGGAGCATAGCATAATAGCTGGCTGTCCACTCCTGAAAGGTGGAAAAATGTTGTCAAAATCCAACTCTAAGCTCAGGTTCACAGGGCAGCTGTAAGACCCCTGGTTTATAGTGCATCTCAAAGCCTCTTTGGAAACACTGTTGCTGTTGGTATTCCTGGGATAACTGCTAGACTTGGGTCAGTCTGTTGGGAGGGAGGAGGCAGAATTGTGAGGGACTTCAGGAACGAAGACTGAAAGATGGATTTTGTTCCTTCATTGCTGGAGAACTGACTCTCCACCTTGGGGTGATGGTAGGTCCTATGATGGTTGTGGCCAGCATATTTGTCTTTTCTCTTTGAACTAGATGGAAGCTGTTCCTACACGTGTAACCCATTCTGTTCAGTATATTTTTGTAAGAGCTGGGGCCTCTGGGTATGCAACAGTGCATCTTCGATGTTCACTATGGTTTCTCTGAGTATGTGATAAGTTGTTTAACCCAGGAGCTGTCCCTATCAGTTATCTGCCTGCTTGGTTACCTCAATTTCAGTTGCATTGAGACTGTTCAAGATAATGCTGTAAGTCCTGACCAAATTCAGAGAAGATGTTGCTGACCTGGAAGTTCTAGACTGTCCCTGCTTAAGAAAAGGCTTGTTTTAAGTAAATAAAGGCCAGAATGAAGTAGTGCTGTTGATCTCCTCTCCTGCCAGGTGCTGGGCAGGCCTGGTTTCAGCATTGCTGACAAGAAGCGCAGGACTGGCAACATTGGAGCCAAGCACAGAATTGGAAAAGAAGAAGCCATGCGCTGGTTTCAGCAAAAGGTAAAGTCCAACTTCGTTTATTTATCAGCAGAATACTTCACTGGTGTGATCTTCCTTACTTCAGCCTGCTCCTGCTTGAGTGTCTTTTCATGGTGTGTTCTTAGTTCTGGTGATGGTGTAGTTCACCTTCAGGGGCCAAATTGTGGGGCTGTGAAAGGGATGAGTGTGTTCTGGTTATACTGATGTGTAAAGGGTGGGCCTTCCTGGTTTGCATGATTGGTGAGTGGAGCTTAGTACTTACATGGAACCTCCACACTCTTTAGAGATAAACCACATGGTGTAAGGTGGAAAGACAGCAGTTCATCTCAGAGAAGTGGTGTTTAATGTCATTATTGTCTGTCTCGGAATCAATGTGGTCATCAGCTTTTCCATAGCAGCACTGTACCTTTACCTGACTGCTTTCTCACTTAGTTCTTTCTGGTTTTCTTACAGTACGATGGCATCATCCTTCCTGGCAAATAAGCAGTTCCTGTTACCAAAAGGCAAATAAAACTTTTTTTAACCCCAGCTTCTGTAGTGAATTTTGTGGGAGTTCCTGCTGACCTGGCAAGCTTCTGGAACTGAGAGGCAGAAGAAAGACAGGGACTGCAATGCTGTGTGCTTGAAGAGAGCATCCTGTTCTGGAGGAGTAGTTGTTGGATTTACATGGATAGTCTCAGCTTTGCTACTGTCCAGTTGCACAAATAATTTACAGCCGTATTTCAGTCAGAAGCAGCAGTGGTGTGCAAGGGACGTTTTTCATACAGGTTAATACTGTCTGCTGGATTAATCTTGGGAGCTGTAGCGGCATGGAGAGATTTCAGAGGGCACAGACAGAATGTAGGGGAGCTGGGCCTTTTCTTTCTAGCTGCCCAGACTACTCTTAAAAGGCAGTATTGTATTATGGATGTAACCGCGAAGCAGCAGCTATGCTGGGTGAAATTTAGGAAGTTGCATCAGGCTTAATACTGTCTAAGTCGGCGTGCTGCAGTCCAGGGATGTGGGAAGAGCTGCGCTGGGGGATCACTGCCTCGTCCAAGGCTTTGGCACAGCCAGCACCAGGCAGTTACCGAGGGTCAGCATGACCAATGTCAGTCTGGCTTTATCGGCCCGTGTCAGCTGCTCCGCGGGCTCTGGGGACACGGAGCATGCGCGGTGCCCGCGGCCTGTGTGAGCGGAGGGGCTGAGGGGCACCCCGGCACCTTGTGCACTCCCACCAGCCGTGCTTCAGCCGCTGGGACGCTGTTGCCCGCCCCGGTTGCGACGCGCTCCGAGCGGCTCTGAGGAGCCCCGCTGCCCCTTAGGTCCCTACAGGAGCGCCCTGCCAGTACTCAAGATGGCGTACCCACCGGCGCCGCGCCAGGCCCCAAGATGGCGCCCGTTGGGCTCTGCCCTCACCTGCCATGGCCGCTGCCGGCGCGGTAGCGTCGCCCAGCTTCCGCTTCCTGCCCGCAAGCAAGATGGCGACGACGGCCGGGGAGCGCCGTGTGGCGAGCGAGAGGTGAAGCCGCTTCCGCCGCCGCGGCCGTTCCAGCAATAAAAATGGCGGAGTCGGTGCTGGAAGTTGTGGGCCGGCTGCAGGCGCGGCTCGCGGGCAGCGCGGACCCCAAGAAGGTGACGGCGGGGGCGCGGCGGGGCGCTGGGGGAGGGCCGCGACCCGGACGGTCCGCGAGGGGCGGGGGGTGCGGGGTCAGGGCCTGCCCGGGGCGGCGGAGCTCGGGGGTCCCGGCTGTCGCTCGGGCCGTGCCCCGTCAGGGCCGGGTCGGGCTCCGCTTCGGCGCCCGCTCTGCGCTCGGCCGCACCGTCGTTGTTCTGCGCGGGGCCGGGCCCGTGACGTGGTGGCCGTGCCCGAGGTCTTGTCCCGTCCCGGTGCCGCTCGGGGCCCGCTGACAGCCGCCTCGACGGGCACGGGGCCCCGGAGCCGCTTTTCTTCGTCGGGAATTGGGACATGGGGCAGCGCTCAGGGGCTCGGCCTGCTCCCAGCACGTGCTGCTGCCCCCTTCCTTGGGACGTGGCATTTTACAGGGCAGCAGCTGTTAGGAGCGCTCTTGTAGGCGTTTGGGTTATGTTTTCTTTAGTTTAGTGTGAGGACGCAGGAACAGCGGTATGCTGATCTGGCTTTATCCTGGGCACATGTCCACGAGGTGGCTAACCCTCCAGGCTGGGTACAGGGGCATCAGCCACTTGCCTGGCTCAGTTTGGGGTCCCCAGGTGCTTTTCTCATCTTCCTCCCCCCATAACCAACACCAGAACGGGGAGCAATTGTCGGGGCCCTGTGTCCTGAGGTGGAGCTGGGGGAGGCTGAGCTCTGTGTGCCCAGATTGTGCACTGCCCATGTGAGCAGTGTCAGCTCCTCATTCCTGACCCTGCTGTGGCTGTGGAGTGAGAGCTGCCTGTTTGTTGCTTGGGCCCTGCGAGGGATCAGTCAGCACTCTATGGGCTGCTGTCTCCTGTAGCGTTGCACTGTGAAGTCCTTCTTTTCTGTGCTGTTCCCATGCAAGTTAAGCATTAGCGAGCTGCTGCTGGCTGCAATCATATTGTCAAGCCTTTTATCTTCCTTGGGAG
Source organism: Oreortyx pictus (assembly GCA_036925125.1). Lineage (NCBI taxonomy): Eukaryota > Metazoa > Chordata > Aves > Galliformes > Odontophoridae > Oreortyx > Oreortyx pictus. The sequence continues at coordinate 234,089 of JAUPFR010000026.1, read as the reverse complement.
AAAGGGCCTGTGACCTATACTTGCTGCTTTCTGGTGCCTTTTCAACAACATCTAGGGAAATGTTTGCATTTCTAGTGATGTCAACTGAGCTGTTCCCTTGTCACAAAGCAGGTTCTGTTGTAACTGTTTCCATTGCATTTCAGCAGCAGGCATAGCTTTACTGTGTCAGAAAGACAGCCAGGACTACACTCCTTACAACCCTGGTAACAAAAGAACTGTTGGAGATACTGCAGTGGAGTGAAGCTAGGATATAACCAGGGTGTCCTTGAGGATAACAGGAGTTTTCCCTTAGCACATACTCTCAAACTGTTGTTTTTGTACACTGTGTAACAAACTTTCTAAGGAGGTGGTCAACTTAGAGAGGTGCTTTGTTTTAATATCTCCCTGTTTTACTCTTTGCTACCCAGCACAAGGTCCATCCTTCCTCTCCTTTTGTGCCCCCTTCCCTTCCAGCAAGCATTTTGTGTGAGTCCAAACTCCGATTGCTGGGGCTGGAGGGATCCTGGCTGTGAGGGCTCTGTCCTCACCATCAGCACTGCTGCGCTGAGTGCTGGGCTGTGCCCTTAGAGCTTCTGCTGCTTCTGTGTCCTCACCTGCAAGGGGGTCTGTCCAGCGACAGTGCTGGTGAGGTACTGGTGGCCCTGGTGTGCTGAAGGGACAATGGATTTCTCCTTTTCTGGCTCTTGAGTGAGATGGAGGAGTGTGTTATCTGCGCCAGATGCTGTGAGCCCGTGGCTGCAAGCACAGGACTGGAATTGCTGCTTAGATATTACAAGAGCAGGTCTGGAACTGCTGCGTCCTCCTTGGCATCTTAGCTTGATTGCTGAAAAATGCCATGATGCTGCTATCAAAATGTGTAACACTTCCAGAACAAGGGAAAACCTAATCCTTCACTCGTAGTAATGAAGTTCTACATATGACCCATGGAGCAGTGGTTTGTCGTGAATGAATACATCCTGCCACTCTGCTTAAGTGAGGTGTCCCTTTTCTCTTTTGGTTCTTCAAATATGTAAAAAGCATTTATTCCCTTCAAAAAGAAGGAAGCTTCCTGAACCTCCTGGGTCCTTGTGTGGTGTAATTGAGGTGATTGGAGCTGCTTGGGCTGACAGTACTGATTTCAGCACAAGTACGATTCTTTAAGGAGGTATTCTGGAAAGGGACAGCCCTTTGTGCAGCATATGGCACAGCAATGCTGAACAAAGCCAGGCTGTATAGGTGCCGTAATAATGGGAATGCTGACGAGTCTGCTCTGGCTATAGTTGTGGGAGGTATTGCAAGAGGTGGTGGTGCTATTAGATCTGAGTTGTCACTGGAAAGCCTCTGTACCTCTCAGTGAGGCAGTGTTCAAGCACCAGTACTGCACCATTTATGCCCACGTGGCTCAGTCCCACAGTCAGTGAGTGGGAAATGGGGCTCCATACTGGTGTTTGGGGAAGGGGAAGAAAAGAATGGGGCTGGAGGCATCAGTCCTGGAGGGATTGGTTGGCTTTTTAAGCAGTGTCTGAGAGGAGAGAGACTGTCTGCACACTGGCAGAGGGAGTGGGCAGTCTTTCCTTCAGCTTCTTGTGCCACAGGGCTGTGTCGTGGCTTTGCTACTGACATGGTAAGCCAAAGTTAAATTGCAGTTCTCTGTAAAGAAAGAATTTGTATTTGAGTAAATTGTAAGATTTTCAGGTGGCTCTTGTCGGCCAAGTGGCGGTAACTTCTTTGCGGCTGGCCTTCAATTTTGGCTTTCTAGGGGCTTGATGTGGAGCAAGATAACAGCTGTCGGCCACCTGGATCTTTCTAACAAGTTTTGTGCAGAGCTTTCCTTTCTAATCATAGTATGTGTTTCAGTCTGACAAGTCTGAACGCTTTCCTCCTTGTCTCTGCAGCTGCTGAAGAGTCTGAAGAGGCTGTCTGAGCTGCCCATCACGGTTGACATTCTTGTGGTAAGAGCTGTGAAATATCTTGTGCTTTCATCCTGTCTGTCAAGTTACAGAATCTGTCTGCTGGAGAAATGCTGCTTTCTGGAGCAGGATATGCTGCCTAAGCCGCCTGCTCCAATGTGGTGTTGACATGGCATGGATGAGATTCTAGAATTCCCAGTTACAGAGAGTACCTCAGCTGTTCCTCCACTTCACTGTGAAGCAGTACAGGGCAGCTGGTGGTGCTCTGCTCTGCCAAAGCTTAATGCTTGGTCAGGATTTGTGAGTCGGAACAGTTCGTAATTGTGGCTGAAGCTGCATCACATTAGGAACTGCAAATCTTTGGGACTATTAGTGACTGACTGCTGTCTTCAAGCAGTTATGGTAAATAATAACTTAGTTTCTTAAACCAATTAAGTTTGTTATAACCAAGTTATGTTTGACTTAAGGCAAAGTTGGGTCTTCACTGGTTTACAGAACTGTATTAAGCTGTACAATGTCAGCCAAAAACACAATGTGATATCTTTGCTGTTAGATTAAGGAAGCTCACTTTGGCCTAGAACTGATAACAGGCTGACTTTGCAGGCAGCTCAGTGGAGGTGTGAATGATGACTACTCTGCTGAGATTGATTTATATCTTTTCTCTCTCCTGAAGGAGACAGGTGTTGGAAAGACCGTGAACAGCTTACGGAAGCACGAGCAGGTGGGGGACTTCGCCAAGAACCTCGTTGCCAGGTGGAAGAAGCTGGTGCCTGTCTCCCAGGAGGGAGATAGGTGAGTAAACCTGCTCAGTTATCTCAATGAGTGAGGTTGTTTTTTTTTTAATTTATTTTATTTTTGCAATAGGGATTACTAACTACTCTGATCTTGGAAGCGAATGATGCTCTGGAAAAACCTGTAACACTTTTTGCTGTGTGGGGTTCCTGCCTTGTCTTGGAACAAACTTCCTCCCTGTGCTCACCGCAGTGTTCAGTTGCTGACGGCTGCAGTTCAGAGTGAAGGCAGGGGCCAACCTCCAAGAAACTGCAGTTTGATGAAAAGATTAGCAATAGCTGCCAACAAAGGGCTTCTAATAAAGCAAGAGATGCAATCAGTTTGCTTCCCACTTATGATGCCAAAGAGAGGAAGTTTTAGGCCCAAGTAAAGGAAGTGGCTTGCTTTGAAAGAAGACTTCTGTGTGTACAAATGCCACAGAAACTAAAAGCTAATGCTAGCACTTGGTAGCAGTAGCAAAGCTGTGTTGAATCCAGCAAGATCTGGATGATAAAGATTCAGGTACTCATGATAACCTTGATGGTGGTGGTATCCCTGCATGCTTTAATGGGTGAACTGGGAGCTGCCATACACATTGCACAGCCAGGAGTGTGTGACACGAAGACATCTCTGTATGCCCTTGTCTCCACTTGCCTAGTCAACTGTGAAGTTGCTAGTCCTTAAAGAATGTTTAATTCCTATGTCAGAAATGTTGTTCCTAAATCCCTGAAAGTTGCTCTGCCGTGGAGAATTATTCTTGCCACAAAACTTCCAAATGCAATTTCAGTCCTTTGTAGGATATTCTCATCTGTACTGCCCGTGGGGAGTGGCTCTATTCATTCATACTGGGAATTTTAAGCCTAAGTAATTTGTTTTCTCATCCTTTTAGAAATAATCTAGATTCTGAAGACTGTGACTATGAGAGGAGCAGCTCAAGGAAAAGACAAGCACCTTCTCCCCAGGAAGATGAGGAACACGAGCAGGACTACTCAGAACATTTCCAGCCTTCCTGCAGCCAGCTCTACAGCCCAGATCATAGGGTAAAGAAGTCCAAAAGGTGTTTAGGGCCTGAGAAAGCTCATGAGACTTATGGCTATAGCAGCCAAGAGGATAAGAGATGGGACAGATCTTCCCCAGTGCTCTCTTCAGATCAGGAGTACTCAGACTATGGACAAGCTGTGTCACCTGAGCCATGTGAGAGCCCTCAGGATACATACACAGACCCTTATGCCTCTGATGAGCGGGAAGAACCAACAGTTTTCCATCGGAAGGTTGGTAAGGGCCATAGCTTTCAGGAGAAGCTGGGGGAAAGCTGGGAGAGGAACCCTGGTGATCTCCATGACAAAGGGAATGCGAATCGAAGCAAAGAGCACAAGTCTTCTCACAAGGAGAAGGAGCGACTTGATGGCCGAGGGGAGAACAAAACCTCTGCCTTCAGCCCAGAGAAATTGCACAAGGCCTCTTTCAAAGAGCATCTCCGAGAAAGCCCTGTGGTAGGGGGCAGCAAGGAAAAACAGAGGATATCAGATGGCACTAAGAAGGAGAAAAACCGGGAAAATAGCTCCTCCAAAAAAGAAAAGCTGCACATGCAGCCGCACTTGGAAGAGTCTGTGGACAACCACGCTAAGAAGCGAAAACATCAGAACTCTGAAAAAAGCAAACTGGGGAAGTCCAAGACGAGCCTGGAGACTTCTAACACAGAGCGGGAGAAACGGAAAGCTGAGAGTGACTCCTCAAATAGGATTAAAGAAAAGGGGACTTCTGGGAGCTTAAAAACGTCTGAGGGGAAGCACAAAGCTTCTGAGGTGGACAAAAAATCTGCTGACTTGTCCTCAAGTTTTGGGGACGGGGAAGTGGAGGATGAATTTGAACAGCCTACTATGTCCTTTGAGTCATACCTCAGCTATGACCAGCCCCAGAAAAAGAAAAAGAAAGTGGCCAAACCCTCTGTGTCAGCTGGGGAGAAAGACCAAGGGCACAGCAAACAGAATGGATCCAAAGCCAGTACCAAGAGCTCCAGCTCGAGTCGCAAAAGCCCAAGCCACAAGCGGACAAATGAGAAAAAAGCAGAGAAGAAACAAGCTGAGCCTCCTAAACCAAACAGGGTAAGGTTTTGAAGGATTTGAAACTGAGCAGAGGAGGTGGGATCAGCTGCCCTTAGTCCTCTGCTGTCTGGGGCTCACTGGTTTTCCTTTTCTATGTGCTGGTACTGCGGTTTTCTTAACTGCATCTGTTGGGCCCCAGGAGTGGGGGAGAAATGGGAGGACTGGTGTTACAATGCAGCTAATTGTAGAGGCCTGAACTTCCTTTGTGAAAGCTTGAAAATAGAGCAACGTTTCTGTACATATTCACTCCCTCACAGATGCCAGTTGCCTATATATAACATATATAGAGATAGGGAGTAGTGTTTGCAAACCATTACTATTTTATTTTTATTTGACTTTGGAACACTCTTCTCCTCAACAAGTGCTCTTATAATCCTAACAGCATTTTACTATCCTACCTCGCCACTCATTCTAACAAGTGTTTGATATAGAAGTTCAAGGTTTTCCCCCAGTTTATGATGTTCCCCTCCCTTCCATCAGAGCTGAATCTTTTGCAGGAATGGGGAAAGATGAAAAGAGACATCACAGATTAGGGAGTGTTCGAGGTCAAGGAGATGTTTCTGTCCACTTTATATTCTGTGTTGTTTTTTTCCTTCTGTTCTTTGCATTGTTAATCTGGTCTGCGTTCTCAACAGAGCCCTTTAATGCTGAACTTAATGGGTGAAAGACATAGATGTCTCTTATCAGAGAGTGCTGAGTAATTTGGATCCTGAATTTTGGTTTCTGTGTATTAGGCAGCCTAGAGTCTTGGCAATGTGGCAGAAGTATAGCTTCCTCCTGTTTCCTGGCACGAGCTGATCATCTTTGTGGCTTATTGGCGATGCCAAACAAAGTACAAGTCAGTGCTGTTTGTATGCTGGCAGGATGCATCGTTCTCAGCTTAGTTGTGTGTACATCCTCTCCTTACAGATCGTGATAGATGTGGTGCCAACCTTACCAGACATCCCGCTGCCCCCGATCCAGGCCAACTACCGCCCTCTTCCCTCCATCGAGTCCATTACCTGCTCCCAGACAAAAAGGAAAGGTATGTTGGGCAGGGAAAGGGGTTTGAAATGGGCTACAGACACTGTTAGCAGGAGGGAGCAGGAACGCATGCTGGCTGGGTTCAGTTCTCTTTATGTTGGGATCTCGTGTCCTGCCTCTGATGCTGGAGCCTTTCAGAAAAAAATGTGTTTTATTTTTTCCCATGTGCTCTAGCTGAAATGAGGAAGATCCTTTGCTGACCCTTCCTGAGCTTGAGCTCTGGAATTGCTCTTCCTGAACTGGGTGGCATGTTGCATGTCTCCTAGAGAGGACTTTGGTTCTTTGGGTTTCTTCTGGGAGACTCTGGCTTGTGTCTCCCATCCCATTTGTAAAGGCAGTCTCTTGATTTCTCTGTTCCATTCTTATTCCAAGTCTTGCTTTTCACAGCAGTGTCCTCACCAGTTGAAGAGAGCGAGGCAGGATTTATAGGTCGCCGGTTGAATTCAAAGATGCAAGTGTATTCAGGCTCTAAAACTGCCTACCTGCCAAAGATGATGACTTTACATGAGCAGTGTATCAGAGTCCTTAGTAACAACATTGACTGTAAGTACTTTCCCTGGTCTTTGTCAGTTGTATTGCCATGCAGGTTTACAGCACTCTGTCCCCACTGAAGTCATGGTGACTTCTTTGTGTATATCGCAGCAGCACCTGTCTGCCCCTTGTCACTAGGCAAGATGGCTAACAGGGGAATGATCTCCCTGAAAGCTCCGGTACTGCAGCAGTCAGTAGCCCAGCATGTTGTAAAGGAGTGATTGAAGCACTGGAAACAGTGGTAAATAGAGCTTTGCAGAGAAACTTCTTATCTTGGAGTTGTTGTTGGAACTACTGCACCCTAGTTCCTTTTTCCTTCCCTTTGTATCGTGCAGTATCATGCAGCACTGCTATTTTTTCAGGGTCTCAAGCCCTGTCTTTGGCAAGGAAGGAGGATAAATACATCTTGCTTCTTTCTAGCAATCTATGAAGTGGGCGGTGTCCCTTTCTCGGTGCTGGAGCCAGTGTTGGAGAAGTGCACCCCAGAGCAGCTGTACCGCATTGAGGAATGTAATCATGTGAGTGCCTGGGTCTGGGGGCAGGATGCTGATGTCTGGGTGTGGATGGGTGTGCTAAGGGACAAGGAAATTAAGGTGTCAGGAATGATCTTGAGTTACAAATGTGGAATTGTTTCAGGTCCTAATTGAGGAAACAGATCAACTGTGGCATAATCACTGTCTTAGAGACTTCAAGAATGAGAAGCCAGAAGAATTTGAGTCCTGGCGGGAGATGTACCTCCGACTTCACGATGCTCGGGAGCAGCGGCTGCTCATGCTGGCACGGAACATTGGCTCAGCTCATGCAAACAAACCTAAGGGTAATGTGGGGCTGAAGGATCAAGAAGCTGGACAGGTCTGAGAATGCTGCCTGGGGGAAGGCTGAGTGTGAGAAAGGTCTTAAAGAGTGGCTGATTTGAATCCAAAGCAATGTAAGAGTTGCTTAACTCTGCTCTTTGCCATAGCCCTAACTTAACAGCTTGGCAGTCTCTAGATCTCTTCCATAATGTTGTAGAGCAGTATTTTACAGATGGAATAGCTGCAGGGGCAACTCTTGTGACTTCTCTGTGCTAGAATTGAAGAACACCAGGGTGAAATTTTTTTTCTTTTGTTGGTGGCTATAGTGAGAACTACTGGCTCAGTCAGTCTTCTCACACCGAATCCTGTGACTGCAGGAGGTTCAGACCAAAGGGAGGTGACTGGCTTCTGAGCTTTGGAACATACGGTCTGCAGAAAAGTGTCTGGAGCTTGCTGCAGTAAGACAAATGGATCTAAGCACTGTTTCCCTTTGGCCTCCTACAGGTAGAGTGGCCAAAATGGCCTTTGTGAACTCTACAGTGAAGCCCCCTAGAGATGTACGAAGAAGGCAAGAGAAGTTTGGAACTGGAGGTGCTCTTGTGCCAGAGAGAACCAAGTAAGTGTTTCTCGGCAGCACTTGCTGTTCAGGGCCTCTTGTCCTGTGCATTCCTGCCAGCTTTCCCCTGCACCGTGACTGGAAATGAAATTTTGTGTCTGGAATGTCCTTTTGCAGTGAAACTTGTGGCTGTAATAGCTTTTTGTCCTTGCTGGTAAATGGAGATCCTAGTTAGGGCTAGCTTTGTGTGCTAACAGTAGTGCTAGTGCTAACAAATGTGGCCCATTTGTCTGATGAACTGCATCGAACTGCAGCGGTGCCATTTCTGAAATATCTGCCCTGTCTGTGTTTCAGAATAAAACCAGTCCTCTACACATCTGGCAAAAGCCATGCTCGCGTGGGCGAGGAGCGGTCCTATGATGGGCCTAGCACCAGCAGTGCCCATTCTGTCCCATCATCAGGTAGCACCTTCTCATCCTATGACCCTAGGAAGCCACCAGTGAAGAGTAAGTACGAACTGCAGAGCATCTGTGGTCTCCTTTAGCTTCTCCTTTATGCGTGGCTGGATCTTCTTTCTGCTACAAGAGAAACCCAGGCTGTGCAGGAAGGTTGAGAGGTGTCCTTTCCCCGAGGAAGAGGATAGTGAAGTCAGTTCAACCTTCTTGCACAAGAAAAAACATAGGGAAAATCTGGAGGTGCTGGGTCAGCATGTGGAGCCTGGAGTTTGCTTTGGGGCTCTCTGGAGATCCTGGCAGCATTTAAGAAAGCTGCTGTACTCTGTTTCACCTGCTTGCCCTTTCCCTTGTGCTGTCTTTGTTCCATCCAGCTGCTTGTTGCAAAGAAATGCATGCTCTTTTCACAAAGAAGCAGTGAGTTCACCAAAGATGTGTGTTCTTGCAGTGCTGAAAGCAGTGTGGGCCCTCTTCTGTCCATGACCTGAAAATAAGATGGGCCATAAGCATTTGTGCAGGCCTTCACAGGCCAGGGCTGCAGCTCTGAATTGCTTTCTGCTTTCCTGGTCTGTGAACTCTGCTTTAATAGTGGTTTTTCTTTTTTCTTTTCCTTTTTTTTTTTTTTTCTCCTTCTATTTTGCAGAAATTGCACCCATGATGGCAAAGACTATCAAAGCTTTCAAAAACAGGTTTTCCAGGAGATAGGTTGGAAGCACAGAACTGGGATTTTTCTCTCTCACGGGGGAGTGGCACTGATGGGGGAGAAGGTATACCAAAACAGCCCAAGTCCTTTGAACTCTGTGGAGGCTGCAGCTGCTGGGAGAGACTTTGATCTGCACAAGATGACAGCACAGTATTTTATCTTTTATTCTTGTCCCTTCTCCCTAACTTCCAGTTTCTGGCCTTGTCTTCTCTCTAAAGAAAGATGTACAGGATCTCCAGATGTGAGAAAATGTGAAGTCTTGGCACCTGCTGAGAGTAGAAAATCCAGAGACTATTTACTATTTAACCTCTTACTAAATTATGAAATGGTTTTAATTAATACTTCACCCCTCAAGCCCCCCAGTACTATTTATGTCACTCCCAGTAGTCTCCCCCCTCCCAGCCCAGCCCAGCAGCCGCCCCTGGCTGCACTGGCAGGATTCCATCCGAATGGGCACTGCTTCTCATGGGATCCTGTCCTTGTGGCCTGGCACCTGCTGGGCCTGGAGTCCCACCCGGACTCTGGGACAGGTGGCAGTGATTTCCCTTCTGCTCAACAGTCTATTGGCAAGCGCCAGGTCCTGAGGCTTTGCTTTCTAATCATGTATCTTAATAAAATCTTAGCTCTTGACCTCTTCTCTGCTGTTACTGTAGATCTTGAACAGATGCTTACGTTGCTGTGCAGGAATGCCAGGAGCCACTGAGGACTCTTTCTCTGCTGCTGTTGTCTTCTGCTGGCTACTGGGAATAAAAAAGATGAAGGGTTTGAGGAGAAGTTTTACTGTGCACCAATGAGTATTTTCCCTTTTTATTTTAAGGGAGTGGACTTTGTCTGTCTCTGGAATTAAAAATAGTTTTAAGATATCAGTGAAGGCATTGCTTTGCCTCTTTTAATGGTAGGAAGGAATATTTTTATCTTGTTTTCTGTGTGGAACTGGGAAGGGTTTGTTTCCAGTTGCAAGCTGGTGCTCAGATCTGGTCCTTCCCCTGTGTGTTCTCCTCTGCCTCTCTTCAGAAAAAGCGTGGATTTTAGTCTTAGAGTCTGGAACTGCTTGTCTGAGGCCAGAGAGAATTGGGTAATGGAATGTGTTGGTTTTAATGCACATATACTGCATAGCGGGAGCTCCAAACTCTCAGCTGTACTCAGTGTGTGGAAGAAAGGACACACAGTGCCAGCTGGTGGCTGCATGGCAAGGTGCCGGGGTGTGAGGTGTGTGACTGCAGGGCTCACTGCAGCACTGCTGTGCCATGTGCAGCCTCATTGTGACACTGCTATGTCTACCCCGGGACAGCCTCAGCTGAGGCTGCAGTCAGGCAGAAGCTGCTTGCACAGTGCTGGAGCGGTGCACAGGGGGGATGGGGAACAGGAGAGGCTCTGTGCTCCGAGCTGTGTTCACTGCCCCCAGCCTTTGTGTGGGAGAAAAAGGTGCAGGCATTGACAGGTAGGGGTTGCTGTTTGGGGTCGCTGCCTGTGCTGCCCGGGGCCCCTTGGGGGGAGTGTCCTCCCTTGGGTGGCTTTAGGAGTGTCCTCATGTGCTTCTGGTTTCCTTCCTTTTGTTCTGTTTTAATCCGTTTGCACTGTCCTCTGTTGAGTTTTCTCTTACGTTGAAGGTCTTGGAGAGGTGTGTTCAGCCTCTCCTGCGCTGTGAGTTTGTTACAGTCCCAGATGCTTTAATGTTACTGTGTAGCATTTCAGTGCATCCTGCTGTAAGATAACGGCTCCGGCTCCTGCAGTTTGCTGTATTTAATTTGGCTGTGTTTCTAATTCCACGACAATTTGCGACCTTCTGCTCCCTGCTGCGCTCCCGGTTCTTCCTCCTGGGCGCAGCCCTGGCTCTGGGGCTGGCTGCAGGTGCTGATCCGTGGCCGTATCCAAGCCCTGGGGTCCCCCGCCCCTCCTCATCCTCTCCTGTCCCCCTGCTCCCAGCTGGGGGGGTCCTTTGCACCATGGCAGTGGGGTGCAGGATGCCCCCCCCCCCCGTGCAGTCCCTGTGCTCCGTGCAGCGATGGCTGCGAGCAGTGCTGCTCTGCCCCGCGGCCGCCGGGGGTTTGGGGGCGTAAACTCTGACATGTATTTGTATTTTTGTCCCCGATGTGTATATACAATTTTCTATGTTCCTTTTTTTTTTTTTTTGTGGTAACTAAGATGAATATTTTAATTAGATAAGTTATATGAAAAAGAGGAAAAATCATGTCTCAATAAAACCCGAACACTGGACGCGCGGCCGCGTGTTTCTTTCTGAGCATGCGCGGCCCCGCCCCCGAGGGCGGGATGGGCGGGGATTTGTCGGCGGGGCCGAGGCGTGAGGGGGCGTGGTTTGCGGGGGGCGGGGCGGGCATGGCGGAGGGGCACGGGCCCGGGCGCTGCCGGTGCTGCGGCGCGGACGGCGGGGAGCGGGGCGCGGCCTGGGGGCTGCACCTGCGCATCGACCGCGGGCGGTTGCAGTGCCTCAACGAGCGGAGAGAGGGCAGCGGTGCCCGCGTCTTCCGTGCCTGGGAGGAGCGCGGCGACCGCGAGCAGGTGCGGTACCGGGGGCCGTGGGCAGTGCCGGCGTGGCCGGGCCCGCCCTGAGCCGCTCCTCTGCCCGCAGTTCGTGGAGAGCGACGAGGACGCGGAACTGCTCTTCAACGTCCCGTGAGTGCGTGGCCCGGGCGGGCGCGGGGCGGTGCGTGGCGCGGTGCTGTCAGCGCTCCGTCTGCTCCCTCCGTGCAGGTTCACGGGCAGCGTGAAGCTGAAGGCCGTCATCGTGATGGGGGAGGACGATGACTCGCACCCCTCTGAGCTGCGGCTGTGAGTGAAGCTTGTACCGCTGCTGAGCTGCGCTGAGCTGCCTTTTAGCTGCAGGTCGGTGCGGTGCCCGGTTACCGGGCAGCAGCACAGAGGCACCAGAAGGAAGAAGCTGGAGTGTGTATGGGAGTGAACATGGCTGCTCGTGCCACAGCTGTGGGCTGTGCTGAGCCCAGCCCGCTCCCGGCGCTCAGGATTGTGGTGGCGCTTTGTGGTGGCGTTGGTAATTTCTGCTGCAGATGGCAAAAACACTGCTGTATTGCTGAGGGGAATGCAGGAAGCGCTGATGTGTGGGGAGGGAGCCCATTAGTGACTCTGCCCTTTAATCACTTTCTGGGTATCCTCCCTCTGTTCCTAGGTTCAAGAACATTCCCCAGATGTCCTTCGATGATGCTGCCCGGGAGCCAGAGCAGACGTTCAGCCTCAACCCCGACCCTGCGGGCGAGCTTGAATACCCCACCAAGTACGGAGCCAGCCACGGCTGGCTGCTGGCAGTGACAGCTGCACGCTGCGGGGAGGGGAAAAGCTGCATCTGCAGCCTCAGCCGTTCGCTCCATGCCTGATGTGTGCAGGCTCTGCTGTCGGTCTGTTTTCTTCCAGAATTGCTCGCTTCTCCAACGTCCACGACCTCTCCATGTACTTCCCAAAGAACTTTGGAGCAGAGACAATGAAGATATTTTACATTGGCCTGAAAGGAGAATGGACGGAGGTGAGAGCCCAGACAAGCAGGACTGCATTGCTGCTGCACAGAGCTTGAACTGGGGCTTAAGCTGAGCTGTGGCTCTTGGAAGGGGTGGGAGGGCTGGGATGGAGCTGTGCGGTGGAGCAGAAGACGCTGACTGCCCATCCGCGTTCAGGCACACCGCCACGAGGTCACCATCTGCAACTACGAAGCGTCGCCCAACCCGGCCGACCACCGGCTGCGGCAGGTCACCCCGCAGAGCCACTGCATCTCCTGACTGCGGCTGCGCGCTGTGCGCGGGGACGGACGGACACGGACGGACATACCGCCCGAGTCCCGGTGCGCGGCCGGGCAGTGCTGCTGTGCCGCCGGTCCACGCCCCTTCCCACTGACAATAAAGTTTCCGAGTTCGGAGCCGCCGCCGTGACCTCTCCGGGGTCCGGGGGGGGGGGGAGGGGGGATGTCCGGCGCGGGAGCCCCTCCCCCACAGCGCGGCCCACAGAGCCACGGGGGGCGCTCCGCCGGCACTTCCGGTGCTGCCCCCGGTGGCGGCCCGGACCGCTTACGGTTTGGGGCGGGACGCGGCCAATATGGCCGACCCGGGAACGGCGTCACTTCCGCCGCCACCCCGCGGGCGGAAGTTCCGGTGCAGCGCGGCGGGGCCGGGAGCAGCGCGCGGAGGGCGCGAGCGGAGGTGCGGGGCGGGGCGGGGCGGGAGCGGACCGCGGGGTGGGGGGGGGGGGGCAGATCGTACCAAACGCACCGCGCTGGGGGGAGGGGTCCGGGCGGCCGTGCCCTGAAGCGGGGCGGGCGCTGAGCGGGCCGCGCGGGGCGTCGCTCCGTGCCGGGCTCGGCCTGCACCGGGTCCCGGGAGCCCGCTCCGTGCAGCGGGCCGCGTCCGTGCCCGTGCCGGAGCCGGGGGGGTCCCGCGGGCCCGTCTTGTATTGCTGCCGCTGACCCCACTGTGCGCCTGCGTGAGCGGCCCGTCGTTCCGCGATGGTCATTAAGGGCCGCGCGGCGCCGCTGCCATTTCCGTCGGAGCGGAGCGAGCCCGCGCTGCGCTGCCCGCAGGTCCGGGGACGGCTGGGGGGCGGTTGTGGCCTCGTCCGGTTCTGGTGGCCCGGGCCCGGGCCCGGGTGGGGGGTTTTCTCGCGTTTCGAACCCGCTGGTCGCGGTGTTCGTGTGGGGGGGGATGGGGACATGCAGATGTGGGGTGTGGAGGTGGGCGCTGCGGGGTGCAGCGCTGCGGGCAGCTCCTGGAGTGCTTTCTTCACTCCAAACCCGTGTGGGAACGGTAGAGACTGAACTCTGGGCTGTGTGGGCCCTTGGCAGCATGAGCTGGTGTGGGGCAGCCAGCCCACGGCTCAGCGCGGAGGGGGCAACCCTTACGGCCCCTTCCAACCCCACCGTGCTCTGGTGCTGTTTGCTCCAGGCAGCACGTTTCAGCCTATCTATCTGATGTGAGTTTCCAGTTCCTGTTGCTTTGTGTTGGCTGTGCTGTGCCCAGGAAGGTGTGCGAGGCCATGGGGGAGCTGCTTTAATTTGTGGCTGTGACTGCCAGGAATTTTGGCAGGTGCTATTTTTCTGCTTGCTGTTTTGACCCTGGAGTACACACAGCAGTGTGTGGGCGAGCATCTGCCAGTTCCCTGTGCTTTTGTTCAAGCTGGGGATCAGCTGAAGAGTGCTCGGGGAGAGAAACCAAGCAGATCCTAGCTCAGACAGTATGCTGCAGTCTGATTGTGTTCCTGGTGGGAGCTGGGATGTGATGCTTCCAATTAGTGCTGAGCATGGGCTGCTGCCAGAGGTGGGAATTGTGCCCGGTGTGTGAAGCACGGCAGTGTGTGAATTGTGCAGACAGTGTGGGGACCCCAGGTCTGGGGGCTGACAGCCTGGCTCATCCCCGGGTGGTTCCATAAAGGGCTGAAGTTCTTATGCAGTCATCAACACCCATAAAGATTGCTGCGTGCCAGCTCTGGCACTTCCTGCGTCCCCACCACTGCAGATGTGGGTCAGGCTCCTCCTCACCGTCACCACTGCGTGCTGCCCACATTGCTGTTGTCACTGAAATAGCTTTGGCTATGAGGTGTCACTGAGCTAATTTTCACTCGCGCGGCTCCCGCGTGCCTCCAGAGCTGTGATGCGGGCGGCATTTGCTGGGTCAGAGTTATTTTCCTGCCTCAATTCTGTTCCTCTGCCCCACAGGTGCCAGTGTCTGAGTCTGTCAGTGTATGTGTGGTAACAACATGTCTGTCCCCCTCCTCGCTGATGCAGTGACTGTCTCAGGGGCAGAGCGGGAGACGGCCGCGGTAAGGGGGCTCTGTTGGTGGGGACCCCTCCTACCTCACCCCTCTGTCCTCTGGTTCTGACTCTGGGGCTGCTCTGCTCTTAGATGGGGAGCACTAAGGAGGGGTTTCATGGGAATTTTGGTGGGTTGGGCTGAAGAAGGAGGTACCCAGGGCCCTGTGACACAACGATTATGGTGATGGCGTGCCTGTTCCTCCCATCCGTAATGCTTAGAGCTGCGAAGGCATGTCATTAGCATCAGCTAATTTCTGCCTGTTTGATTCTCTGCCACTTAGTGACTAAATGGCCTTTTGCCACATCCCCACATGTCCCTGCCTCTCTCCTGGTACGCAGTCATCACACCAGCTAATTCTTTTGTTTTTCTGCTTAATTTGGCAGGTCATTTTTTTACACGGCCTTGGAGACACGGGGTGAGTGTTGCTGGAGCTGTCTCTGTGCCACGTGGCTGGACGCAGGCCTGGCCCTTTACTGCTTTGCACGGGGCATCTCGGGGATGTGTCTGGGGCTTTGATCTCAGCCGTGGAGCTGAGGTTGTGCCACCTGAGGAGGGAATCTCTGTCCAGCAGCTGGTCTGTGCTTCAGCTAGAATGTTTATGATGCCTCCTCCTGTGGGTTTGATTTTTCTGCTTTAAGACAAACAGACAAGTGCCATACATTTTACCATCCTTGGGAGGGCTAGGAGTGTCTGAGGGAGTGAGTCCATCTCTAATAGGACAGGGTGCCTTAAAGGACAGCCTGAGATACAGCTGCAGTGAAAGACTGCTCCCTGCACAGAGGGTTCTGCCCCCTTGCTCACCGATGGCAGCTCCCTGCCTCCAGCTGATGAGTTCTGCATGCTGCCTTTGCCTTGCTGGGGATTCACGTGGGTTGGGGATAATGGCCAGGGGGTAGGAGCATTGAAGCCGAGTGTCCTTGAGGGGGGGGGTCTCTCATCTTCACCAGCATCCTGTAAGTGCTCAGGCTCCTCTGTACTCTCCTCTCCCCAGGCACAGCTGGGCTGAAGCTCTCTCCTCCATCCGCCTCCCTTACGTGAAGTACATTTGCCCTCATGCGTAAGTGATTGGTGAAGGGTCCTGGGGGGGCTGAGTGGGTGCCCCAGCCTGCCATGTTCCTTTGGTAAAGATGTCCTGCAGCCGCGGGCCCCCACTCCCCTTCTGCAGCTTGTTTTCTGAAACATCCAAATTATTGTCTCTGCAGACCCCGGATCCCTGTAACCCTCAACATGAAGATGGTCATGCCTTCCTGGTGAGTGCTTTGGGTGGCAGAGGTGGGGTCTTTCAGAGTGGGTGGGACCCTTTGAGGGGTATTTTGGGGAGTGAGAAGGATTGGGAAGGAGCACCCAACTCCCTTTTCCCTGCACACTGAGTGCTGGCTGAGGGCTGACTCTGCTGCTTCTCCCAGGTTTGACCTGATGGGCTTGACTCCAGATGCACCTGAGGATGAAGCTGGGATCAAGAAAGCTGCAGAGAGCAGTAAGAGACTTTAGAGAGGGGAAGTGCTGAGCTCTTGGGTGTCTCTGCCTCTCTGGGATGGGTGTCTTGTTTCCACTTCTCCTTCCTTTCTGCTGCCCTCTGCTTCCAGACCACTTTTCCCTGGCTGCAACCA
Source organism: Oreortyx pictus (assembly GCA_036925125.1). NCBI lineage: Eukaryota > Metazoa > Chordata > Aves > Galliformes > Odontophoridae > Oreortyx > Oreortyx pictus. The sequence continues at coordinate 217,887 of JAUPFR010000026.1, read as the reverse complement.
AGCTCTTTCAGTCTTGTGGGACCTCTAGTGGCTGCCTCTCCCTGTGTGCTGTGGACACCCCAGGCCTCAGGGAATGCTGGTCAACTCCCCCACTTTTACTGACCCATTTCTCTGTCATTTTCCAGTTAAAGCAATTATTGAGCATGAGGTGAAGAATGGAATCCCACCCAATCGTATCATCCTGGGAGGCTTCTCACAGGTGAGCTGAACTGCAATGGGGCCGCGAGGCAGAGCAGACAGAGGGCTTGGGCCCTCTTTTTCCTGATGGGGGAGCATTGGTGGCAGGAAAGGAAAGTGCTGGGGCCGCGTGGGACACGTGGCACTAACACCTTCCTCCTCACTGCAGGGCGGTGCCTTGTCACTGTACACGGCTCTCACCTGCCAGCACCAGCTGGCTGGCATCGTGGCACTCAGCTGCTGGCTCCCGCTGCACAAGGCCTTCCCACAGGTACCCTGCCCTGCTGCCACCCTGTGCACCTGTAAAGCACCTGCTGCTGAGGGATCCCCTCTCTGGGCACCAATAACTGCTTCTTCCTTGTTGCAGGCAGCAAGTAATGGTGTGAACAAGGACATTGCCATCCTGCAGTGTCACGGGGAGATGGATCCTATGATCCCTGTCCGCTTTGGGGCCCTCACTGCTGAGAAGCTGAAATCTGTTGTCACTCCTGCCAAGGTCCAGTTCAAAACCTACCCCGGCGTGATGCACAATTCCTGTCCTCAGGTCAGTGCTTGGGCAGAGGGAGGGGAGGGGGCTGTCGCAGGCCGGCTGCACCTTTGGGATCAGCTCGTGGGCACGGCCCTTGAGCAGCCCTGGTGCAATGGGCTGTGCTCTCTCACAGGAGATGATGGCAGTGAAGGAGTTCATTGAGAAGCTGCTGCCCCGGATCTAAGCAGAGCCAGTGGAGACTGTCGCAGGGAAGGATGCCGAGGTCGCAGCTGCCAGTCTTTCCCCTGTGACCCATCCGCTGCAGTCGGAAGCCATGGCACCCACCCTTGCCTCCCGCCGCAGGCTGGCCCCCGCCTCTTCCCATCTCCTTGCGCTGCCTCCTCTCTGTCGGGGGTGCCCTGCCCCCCTGCTGCTCTCAGAGCTGAGGTCGGAGCTCTCTTAAGGCGAGTCTTCGAGTGGCCTTTTCTCTCCTCTCACTCTGAGCCGTTTCTGTGGGGACCAGCGTCCCCTCGATTTCCCATTCAGGCACTCTGTGTGTGGGGCCAGCGTGGTGCAGGCCAGTTGTTTTTGTTATTTGTTTCTTTTGTAACAGTGTTAGGGGTGGGACATGCCTGGTGCAGCGGGAGGAGCGGGGCGGGCGCAGGACGGGGCCTCACGGCTGCTTTCAGCCTCCACTCAGGCGACTCACGGGTTTTCAGTCAGAGCTCAGGAACCCGGGACTCTCCTGCAGATGCCTCAAGGCCCAGGGAGAGACTGCTCTGGGTTGGTACCGCCAAAGGCTGCCCCAACCTCGGGCTGGCAGAGCGGCAGCTGTGCAGCTCCCACAGCTCCGTGGGTGGGGCTGTGGCCCCTGCCCGGTCGCACACGCACACTCCCCATGGGCTACAGCAGCAGCTCTGTCCTCCTCCAGATAATCGCCTCCTTCCTCCTCCTCCTGTCTTTGCTTTTACAATCTTTTTTTCAGCCCTGGGTGGGGGCCCAGAGGGGTCTCTCCCTCTCTCAGCCCAGCTCTGCATCCAGGTGCTGCTGTTTACAGCTGGCTGCTTAGCACCTCTGCCACACAACCTACCCTGTGCTGGATGGGTCCTTAATGTCTCTCTTGCTGCTACTTCTCCTTCCCTTTGGACCCAGGCTGGCTCAGGGAGGTAGAGAGTGGGATGAGGCATTCTGGCCCTGGCTGGCATGGCTGGAGGCAGCACGTTGGCTCCCAGTCATTATCTCACCAGCATCTGATGTCTGGGAGCTGCTGTGCCCGGTTCTGTGGGGCAGCATGGGGTCTCTGTGCTGCCCTTGACCCGGGTGAAGGTGGAGGCCATGATGGCCTTTCAGCGTACAATCACAGGCTGGCCAGGACCAGCACTGTCTCCCTCACCCAGCTGGCTGCAGCTGAGGCTGTGCCTCTTCATGGCCTGGAAGGGTACAACCAAGAGCTGCTCCCTGGGCCTCAGTCACCTCCTCCACCTGCCACAGGTGAGCTCCTGCCACCCCCTCCCCTCCTGCAAGGCCGTGGGCGCAGGCTGTTGAGCGGTGCTGCCCTTCTCCTCACCTCACCTCCCTGGGCTGAGCCCGCAGCACTGCTGGGCCCACTGGGCTAGAGCTGTCAATGTCTTCTATTAAAAAAAAAAAAAAAGGAAAACAAAAAACAATCTGTCTGGGCCACGGGCTGTGGCTCCTTCCCTGTGTGCTGCCTCTGTGGGTCCCTGCTCTGTTCTGCTCGCCCTGCACAGCCCCGCTCGTTGCGCAGCCGTGCCCAGGCTGTGTGGGGCAGAGGGAACCTCGTTCCAGCCCTGGGGATGTGCAAAGCAATAACCCACTTACTGGAGAGTTGGGTCTGCCAGACCCATTCTTGGTTTTTTGGGTTGTGTAAGGCTTTCTGGTTTTTTTTTTTCCTTTAGGAAGTCTTAAACCAGCAAACGCACCGCTGGCACTGGGGGAGCCCAGCTGTTCCCCTTCCTTGGGGTTAAGTCCTGTACTTTCTTCTGCTTGGTGTGTTCAGAGCTGCTGCAGCCTGCCCCCCTGCTCTGTGCAAGAGAAGGGGTGTGAGGGTGGGCAGCCCTATCTCAGCTGTGAACTGGAACGGGGTGCACGGTGGGTCAGGCAGGGGCTGGGGACCCATGGCTGTCCTCAGGCACAGCTCTCTGTCGTGCGTTCCTTCTCACTCCTGGGGAGCAGCACATGCTGAGCTGGAGCTGTGCTGAGGATCCAGGGAGGGAGAATGGCTTCTCGCCATTCCTCAGTACAGCTTTTTGTTGCTGTTTATTTCTTCCTTCTTTTTCTTCTTCTTTGCCCCTCTCTATTTTGTCTTCCTTGTCTGGGGTCTCTTTGTGTGCGTGATCCACAGAAATCAGATACAAGGTTAAATAAATCATAAACCTCTCCCAGCTGAGCTGGCAGTGTTTGTCATTCACGCTCCGTGGGCACCGCCCCAGTGGCTCTGTCTGGATGCAGCAGGAACAGAACAGAGCTGCTATTTAGAAAGTAGGAAAATTTATTTAGAAACAAATCAAAAGCTCTATTCATAATTTAGTAACATAAGTTATTAATCTACATGACAGCAAACTGGGCTAGCTGAGTCATCATCTCCTAAGGGAGTCAGTATTGCTGCTGGTAATAAATAGGATCAGTGTGTGACAGCCAAGGAGAGCTTGCTCCTGAGCAACCTTTAGGAATATGATTACAGAAGTGGCTGCACAGGCACTGTGAAAGAAGAACCACACACCAGAGCCCTCACAGCTGCAGGCAGGGGCTCCCCCAACCCCACAGCAGCACATGGCAGGCAAGACTTGGTCCCCAAAGTCACCAGAGAGGAGGGGAAGGGAGGGGAGGCCCTGGCAGGCATCAGGGGCTGGTCCCTGGGGGCCTCAGGCTGTGGTCCCTTTGGGGAAGAGAGGAAGACCTAAGACCTTGCAGGAGGTGTGGGTAAGGCAGCTCCTTGCCCAGGCCTCCTCCTGGAGCCTTGGGCTGGGGCTGTAGGGAATGGGCAGTTTCCTCTATTTCAGGCACCCAAGAATGCATGTCAGCACTGCATACAGCCCCTCAGCAGCATGCAGCCCCACCACGCACCCTCTGCCAGCTCCCAGACCTCTCTGTGAGGGGATTTGGTGTCCTTGGTACTGAGGCTGGGCCCTGGCTCAGCTCTGTGGGATGCAGACGTGGTGGGGTGAGGATGAGGAAGCACTGAGGCAGGTGGGGAGCAGGCCCTGAACCCAGGACCACAGACCAAGCCCTTGGGCCTGGGCTCAGTTCTTGTTGTATCCCATGGGATTCTGCAGCTGCCACCGCCACAGGTCCTCACCTGCACAGGGAGAAAGGCAGTAAGGGAAGGGCTGGGAGCTGGGCATGGTGCACTGAGGGGAGATGCTCTTACACATCTTGTCCAGGCCAAAGGCAGCTTTCCAGCCCAGCTCACGCTCAGCAAGCTCTGGGTTCGCATAGCAGGCAGCTACATCTCCCTCCCGCCGGCCCGTGATCTTGTACTTGATCTGCAGGGAGAGCAGCAGTGTGGGGCTGGGGGCTGCCAGGGTGCTGCAGAGGGTACCACCACAGGTATGGGTGCTGCCCAAGCAGGCAGGGCGCTCTGTGGGGGTCACCACCTCAGCACCTACCTCCCTCCCTGAGGCTTTCTCCATGGCCCGGACCATCTGCAGCACAGAGTATCCCGTGCCGGTCCCCAGGTTGTAGATCTGGGAGGAGGACAAGGGATGCACATCAGCCTCTGCTGCAAGGGCAGAAGGGCCAGGCACCCTTTGTTCCCCCAAACCCCACTCTCGTACCTTGCACCCACAGTTCTCCTTGAGCTTCTTCAAGGCAGCAATGTGTCCCTTGGCCAAATCCACCACATGGATGTAATCCCTGACACCTGCGGGGACACAGAATGAATGCGAAGCCCCCCTGAGCCATGAGACAGCCCCACACCACCCATTCACAGTAATTCACCTGTCCCATCTGCTGTCTCATAGTCGTTCCCAAACACACTCAGGAACTCCTGGCGCCCCACTGCCACCTGCGCAGAGGAACAGACACATCACCTGCTCAGCCTCCGTCACACACCGCACTGAGAACCTGCACCTCCCCCTGGCAGTACCTGTGCCACGTAGGGCATGAGGTTGTTGGGGATGCCCTGAGGGTCTTCTCCAATCATTCCAGACTCATGGGCACCGATGGGATTAAAATAGCGCAGGAGAACGGCGTTCCAGCCCTGCGAAAGGCAGAGACCTGGCACACCGGACCCCAACCCCAGCACACTGTGGCATAACGCCACCGCTGCCATCCCCATGCCCCCAGAACCCCTCACCTTCTCTGCTTTGCAAAGGTCCTGAATCATCTCCTCGATGAAGTACTTGGATTTGCCGTAGGGGTTGGTGCAGCCCCCAACCGGGTGCTTCTCATCCAGGGGCAGGTACTGCGGGTCACCATAGACAGTGGCGGAGCTGCTGAACACGATGTTCCTCACACCGTGCGCTTCCATGGCCTGGGAGAAGGGCGCAGCGCTGCAGAGCCCAGCACACGGCACCACACTGCCCGCAGCACTGTGCTCTGCCGCAGCCCCGCTCACCTCCAGCAGCCGAATGGTGCCGGTGAGGTTCACGCCGTAGTACTCCAGCGGCCGCTGCACGGACTCACCCACCGCCTTCAGCCCCGCGAAGTGCATCACGGCCGAGAAGCGGTGCTGCGGAAGAGACGCGTTACGGCTATGGCGGGGCGGCCCGGGGGCACTCAGCGCCGGGGCGGGGGCTGCGCCGTGGCCGCACCGCTGCGAAGAGCTCCCGCAGCGCGGCCCCGTCCGTGATGTCGAGCTCCTGGAAGGCGATGGGCGTCCGCGCGATGCGCTGCACGCGCCGCAGGCTCTCGGGAAGCCCGCCGGGCCCTGGGGAGGAGCGGGAAGGGGCGGTGAGCGCGAGGGCTCCGATCGGGGACCCCGCAGCCGGAGGGGCCGTGCGTACCCCCGGCGGCGTTGCGGAGGTTGTCGATGACCACGGGCTCGTAGCCCGCCTCGGCCAGCTGCAGCACGCAGTGACTGCCGATGTACCCGGCGCCACCGGTCACCAGGATGCGCTCCGCCATGGCTGCCGGCAGATCGCCGCAATCCGCGGGACACCGGCACAGCCGCTCCCCGCCCCGCGCCCCCGCCTCCTGCGGACGTGTCAGCCGGGCCGGAAGCGGCCGAGAGTCTGCGAGCATTGGCGGAGCGCGCGGCCAGGCGGGGCCGGGAGCGGCGGCTGTGAGAGCGCCCCCTGGCGGCAGGAGGCCGCGCGACAGCGACGGCGGAACGGCAGGAACAGCGCCGCGGTCTCATGAAACATGTTTATTAGTTTAGATTAAACAATGTGTGTATTACGCCGAATAGGCAGAAGTATCTTACAACAGATACTGACGGTTCTCATAGTGCTGAACACCACGGAGAAGGCCAATAGTTCCTCCTGGTAACCAAATCACAATGGCAGCACCAGAGCTGATCCCAGCACCTGCAGCCACACAGCCTCCTCCTCTCCCCTCACTCCGCCCAGAGCTCAGGGAAATGTTCCCATTTTTCATTTCTTCATATTCCATCGGATTATGCACTTCCTCTCCCGCTTTGGGCCTGGGAGGAGCTCCAAAGGCAGCACTGCGGAGGGAGCAGAGCTGTCACAGCAGCTACACTGTCCTTGACCCATGACCAAACTCCCTGCAGTCCATCACAGCCTGCACACTGCCTGGGACACTTTGGAATTGGTTCTTCTGTTCAGAGCATTGCAAATAAAGGTTCCGGTGTCCATCAGCTTCTGCAGGTCCACACCCTTGCAGGACACAGATGGAAGAGGGTCACTGCCATCGCCACAGCATCACTCCAGGAGCACAGCACAGCACAGAGCAATGGGGCTGGGGGGGCTGCAGGAGCTGCACACAGTGCGTTCCCCTACACCAGGGCCCTCTGGGCCAGGTCCTGAAGCTCCGCTGCAGTCTGGAGCCAATGCTAAAACCGCTTGCACTTACCGTGTGAATGCCCAGACCGTTCAGCATGTACACCAGGTCCTCGGTAGCAACGTTTCCTGATGCTCCTTGGGCATAGGGGCAGCCTCCAAGGCCAGCGACAGAAGCATCAACCACACTTACACCCATCTGCAAAAACACTATTCTCAGTTAAATAAAAGGCTCCTAAAACCTATGGTTCACAAACTAGTGTAAAAGAATATCAAGGAAGTGTGATCTGCTGCAAAGCAAAAATCCTACCTGAAGTGCCACCAAAATGTTGGCAAGGGCTTGCCCATAGGTATCGTGGCAGTGAACAGCAAGAGCCCCCACCGGCACCTCCTTCATGACTGCTGTCAGCATGTCCTTCATGCTCCCTGGGGTCCCAATGCCAATGGTGTCACCAAGGGAGATCTCATAGCATCCCATCGAGTACATCTTCTTTGAGACCTGCCCAAAAGCCAAGACACTGAGAAGACAGCTTTGTGATGGCCCTCCTCAGAACTGGATACAGCAGTGCAGAGGAATCAGAGCATGCTTCTTGGGGGCAGCAGCCAGGAGACTTCTATGGAAACATCCATCTCCCTGATGTCCCCACCTGTGACAGCTAGTCAGCCTACAGAGCTCCAGTCTCCCACTGTCCTTTCCCTTAATCTTTGGTTAAATGGTTCAACACATTCTCCAGACTCCAAGGTCATAAAAGGAGCCAACAGCCTCACAGAAATTCTGGTTAGATGTTTATGAACTCACCTCTGCAACTTTCGCAGCAGCAATCTTCCCCTCATATGGACATCCAAGGACACATGAAACGTACCTATAGTTAAAAAAGCAAACCTTTAATAAGAGAACTGAAGTGAGATTATGCAAGCCAAATTGTTCAGAGCTTGTGCAGCGTTTTGTATTCACAATGCAACAGAAAAATTCATTTCCTATTTTAAAAGTCAGCACACATTCCAGTGGACAAAACAGACATAATTCATTACTCTACAATTACTTCTTTCATAAAAATGAAAAAATAGATAAGACAACTACACCAGACTAGGAGAGTTTTAGATCTAAGCACTTCAATGTGTAGTCGGCCACGGAGCCAGTATTATTTTAGATTAGTTGGTAAAGCTGAAGATAGAATGAGCAAATGAGGGGAAGAATGTAAACTGTCATGAGCTGTTCAGAGTGCACCAAGCCAGCACCTGAAACTATCAGAATGCTGTTATTTCCAAGTTAACATTCCCGATGCACAAAGCTCATATTGGTTTGCATTCATCCAGAGGCACTCCTCCCTCAAAAAAGAAAATTTAAAAGCAATTCCCCTCCCTAGTGCTGCATGGGTCAGACTCCAAAGAGATAACCTCAAGCAGTTACGCTGCCCCGACTGCTCAGTGCTGAGCTCAGCAAGCGCTCCTTACCCACGGACAGGGATGCTGGCTGCTTTCGCTGCACTCATCACTTCACTGAATCTCTCCAGACTCTCCTCTATGGAGCAGTTAATATTCTTCTTTGTGAAGAGCTCAGATGCTGCTCCAAAGATCGACACTTCACTGGCCCCTGCTGCCACCTGCCAATAGAAAGCATTAACTAAGTGTGATGACTTCCCTTGCGAGGGAAATGACAAGCATGATCAAGACTGCAGTTCTTGCATTTTATTTTTTCCACCACAGTTTTCCACTGGATGACCTAATTAAGAAAAATGACCCCTTTGTAGAGAAGCTATGACATGAAGCTGCTGCCGGTCAGAGCTGCAGATGTATTTCCCACCCTTTACCATGGATGAGGTCCCATGACCCCTTACCGCTGCATGGAATCCTTTCAAGTTGGGGGTCAGCACTGGGTAACTCACACCAGGCAACTTATTGATTCCTTGCATGACTTCAGCATGGTCAGCCATCTGCAAGGGAGGCAGGGAAAGACCACTGAGGGTGATGACGGATTTACTCACCCACTTCACAATTTATAACTTTTTTTTTTTTTTTTTTACTATTCACTTTTTATGAAGGGGAGTAGCAATACTCAGAAAATCGGTCCCTAAGGTGCAGACTCCAGCCCATCACAGCTGTGTGCACCCGAGCTATGTCCCTGAGCTAAGCATGCTCCTCAGGCACAAAGAGAAGCCCCTGAGCATTGCAGGCGTCTGTTTAAGGCACCGCAAGAGGGACCTGGGCACTGTCACGGCTCTGACACCAAGCGGAGCACTCTGCCCGCACCAACGCTGACCTGCGGCACCCATCGCGGGGACACGAAGCTGGTGGCCTCGATGACGGGCAGCCCCGTCTCCGACAACATGTCGATCAGGCGGATCTTCACCGCCGTCGGCACGACGCTCTGAGGAGAGGGGAAGAGAACGGGGCTGAGCGCTGCGCGAACCAAGCGGACCGTCACACGGAGCGCCCTTCGCTGCCGCCCCGCGGTACCTTCTCGTTCTGCAGCCCGTCGCGCGGCCCCACCTCCACCACCTTCACCCTCTGCGGGAAGCTCGCAGTGCTGACCTGGGGGCAGAGAGAGCTACAGCATGAGGGAGCGGACCGGGCCGAGCCGGGATGGGCCGAGCCGGGATAAGCCGCCCCGTCCCACCCCGTGCCGCCCCGTCCCGCCCCGTGCCGCCCCGTCCCCGCTCACCGGCCGCAGCGACACAGCCCAGCGCGGCAGCAACCTCCGCGCCGCCGCCATGGCTGCGTGACTCTCTCACGTGATAGCGACGCCACGTGATATAGAGGGGGCGGGGAAAATTAGTCACGTGGGAGCTGAGCTAGAGCGCGCCAGTACCTGGCGCCGGGTCGTGTCACGTGACAGCGGTTCCGCTGCGAGCCGCGGCATGGTGCGCTCGGGGCGGGTTCGGGACGCGGTGCGTTCGGGACGAGCTCCGCCGAGCGCCGCCTGTTATAGCCGCGCCGCTGAGCAAACAGTCCGTGTTTGCGCTGGGCCGCCCCGCGCCGCGTCACCGGCAGGCTCCCGTGCCAGGGCCGCCCGCGAATAGCGGAGCGCCGCCGCAGATCTCCGGGCGCGCCCGCCCCGCCCCGTCCCGGGACGCGGAGCTCCGATGACGCCGTATCGGGACGCGCTGTGCCCGCGCTCCCCCCGCGGCCCCGCACGGCGCGGGGCTCGGATTAGCAAGGCCTGGTCGTGCCTTACGGAATGGTTAGGAGACATTGTCTCTTGAGGAAAAGTTTATTTAACGGTGAATGAATGAACAAGTCAGCGGGGACTGAAGGGACGGGCGGGGCGGCTACTCCCACCCCGTCTGTCACTTCACACCCTCCAGGCGAACTGCCCAACCCGACTGTGCGGGCACAGCAGACGGAGGCACGACGGGCAAAGCCACGAGCAGTCCTTCGCTGGGAAGCTGCTGCCACTGCAGAGTCCCCGCAAAACCCAACATCGTCACCTGCAAATGGGCACAGGGACACTCAGCTGCAGCTCAGATGGGCACTGTGAGCAATGCAGGACACACAAACCACGTTTCAGTCCCTGTGCAGCACTTCCCACACATTTCAGCCATGTACTTTTCCACCCACCATTCAGAGCGCACAAATGACAGCATAAGGGATATTTTTGGGCCAAACAGCTGACTGTAGTGTGTTGGGTTTTGGCTTTCAATTAAAAAAAAAAAAAAGCAGCTGAAAAGGCTTTACCTGTGTTTGTTAAGAGCAAAGGGCACGGTAGCATTTACGTCACAATTACAATTCGCATGCCAGTGTACCTGATCTGAACTGGAGATGTAATACCAATGATCTCTGCGTGAAGTTTGTTATTTACTTTACCTCTCTGAGTCAATAGGAGCAAAACAGTTGTGGGGAGAAATGTTGCTAGCTATTCTGTGGGAGATGAATTCACCCTATCCATTGTTCCATGTTTAACAGTCAGATCAAACCTGAAGAATAACAGGGTGCTGCCAGGGTCTGAGTGAAGGCACCCCGCAGCATCAGACAGGGACAACAACTTCATGTTCTCTCCCACAGAAGTCAAGCTGGACTTTCTGAGCCCACGTGTGCCCAAGGTGGATTCTAAAAGCACATTAGGTCTTATTCCTTCAAATTCCTTACTTGTGTGGCTGGGGATGGAGTGGGTGAGGACAGCTTCAACACACTGTTCTGAGGCCAGGTCAGAAAGATGGCATAGACAACAGCTCCTTTGGAAGTGTACCTAAAGCAGAAGGAGTTCACTGAAGTGAAGAGTCCACAAAAGAGAACCAACCTGGCAGCATAACACCAGCTTGCCTACTGTCACCTACTTTCCCCTCATTCCAAAATCTCTCACTTCAGACCCATCAGTAAGCACTAGCTGATAAAACCCAAACAAGCAAACAAAGTCCATGCACGCTGCCTAAAAGCAAACGTCACTGCCTCAGACTGTGGTCAATGTATCAGATGAGCTGCCACGTGCTGTTCTCCATTTCCAGACTGAACACATTTGGGCACACTCAAAACTAACAGCTCTGTTCTGTATCATTTCTGGCTCTTGATTCACTCACTGTGCTTTTCTCACAAGGTACAACAGTTGGGTAGCAGTGAGCAGTCCTATTATACAATGTTCTAAAATCAAATACCACTGCATTTACAGATTATATGCATTGAAACAAACTAGCCATCATCACTACTTAAGCAATTCTGACAGCAAGGGTGTTAATTATTTCAAAGTAAGAACCACTGGTTTTTCAGTCATGTAAGGTGGCTGAAGATCTGAATTTTACTCAGTTCTTCACACAAGATATTCCTTAGATAACATGTGTAGGATATTACCTAAAAGCCACCTGTGCCTGATGGCAACTCTTCAGAAAGTGCCAAATTTAAGAAGCAACTTCAGCTTTGGAAGTCCCAACCCAGCTGGTTCCAGCTGCAGGATGGTACTGAGCAGCAGAGTCCTTACCAGATGGTGTCTGTGCTGTTCTCCGTCTGTACCCTCCATGGCTTTGACTCATAAATTGCCTCCCCGTTTGTGTCCAGCCACCTCCCAAGAGCCAGAAGCCTTTCTTGGAAGATGGGAACGATAACTCCCTCTTTTGTAGGTCCCACATTGAGAAGGTAGTTGCCTCCAAAGCTCACCGTCTGCACTAGCTCCTGTGGCAGACAAATGAGGTAACAAACGAATTTTCTTCACTTCTTATAACAAAGAAACCCAAGGAGTGCTTTGTCCTCATAGAAGTGCTCCTTTAGCTCCACCTGCCTGTAAGAAGCACATGCCAGCTCTTTCTCCAAGTAGCAGAATTAAGGAAATCTAATTCTTGGTTAACTCCCACACCTGTTAATTTGAATTCCGATTTCTTACCTCGATGATACTGGCTACATCCATTATCTCATCAATGTGCATGTTGCTTCGATAGCCCCAGGAGAGCTTGTCAATGGAGGAGCACATCTCCCATTTGTGAGCTAGCAGGGTCCCTGGCTTGTATTTGTCAGCACAGTTGTAGAAGCCTCCATGATGGCAGGAGCAGTTATTACACCAACGATCGTTCACAACAACAGTATCCTGGAAGAAGAAACGTAGCCCAGAAAGGAGAAGGTTTTGCTGGAACTTTTCGACTTGTGTCCATCTGTCCAAAGTTACCTTGAGGCATCTAAGTTAGGAGGCCAAGTACTTATCCCCCGGGATTTGGATCCCAGAGGCTTCTCTTAAGAGTGCAGTGTGGACTTTTTAATTCTGGTGAAAGAACAAAACAAGTTTGGCATCTGCCAAGAAAGAGACTCGTTTGATTGCATTCTCACTGCTGCCAGACCTCCCACACCTATACAGTGCTGCAGGACATGAGGGACAGCTGAAGGTTGTACCTTGACAGGACTGTCATTATACAGCCAGGCGAGGAAGGAGGTAGAATTCCAGTACGAGTCTGGAGCTTCCCAGTCTCCATCTGACCAAATCAAATCTGGTTTGTACCTAACAGAGAGAGTAACATTATTTCAGAATGGCTTATCTTCTCCTAGCCCAAAAGAAGCACTTCACAGTTCTGTGTTTCTTGTCTCTGGAGTCCGCTTTCACTTCCCGTCACCTGACATTATCAGGATGCTATCACTTCTGGAAAAGCTGCAAGTGATTTTCTTGCAGCAGCAAGGAGTGATTATCATGGCTCAAAGTTCACAATGCAGTTCTTCCAAATACAGAAGACTACATCTCAAAGGTAATTATGAGGCACATCCTTTACCTGTGACAATGGCTTCTGTGAGCAGCATGTGTCCAAGCCTGGTAATTTGGTCAACTGGGGAATCAAAGGAGGGATGCAGATTCACAGTGAAATTGCTCTTCTGCTTTACTAAACAGCCTGTTTCACTTTCAGAACTGCTCTGAGAGAAGGTAATATTAAAGGACATGCAAGATTTGCCCCTGCCTTACTTTACAAGCTGGATTACTGACAAGGCAAACATGAACCCCTTTTCTAATTACCTCAGATCATTACTGCTAAGTAAACAGATTTCCTTCGGCAAAAGTTAGCATTTGTCACCTCTGTTCTCTGCATCTACTTTGCATCTTTCGCAATAATATGGAAGCCAGAACTGCTGTTGCATTCTGACTGGTTGCAGTTCTTACTTTAAGACAAGATCATAGAGTTCTGGCATTGTCTTCTTTAAAACAAAGTTCTGGGTCTTGAAGCCGTTTTCTTTATCAGACAGATAGAGAGGGTTAAACCACTCTAACAGAGAATGATATAGTCCGTAGCGTATGTTGCTGCAGGATAGAAAACAAAAGGAAAGAGTCAGGCCAGCCGCAGGGACTAAGAATCAGTGCACAACAGATTACTGGCATCATCATTTCTCAGGTACATGACTTTGCAGCACTATTTTCATATCAAACCCATCATGTTCCGCTGTTTGACAAGAACAGCCAAAAGAACTCGGAGCACAAAGATGTCAAAGCAGCAAAGTGCAGGCATACTTCTCTCGGAGCGCCTGTCCCAGCTCTCCCACGAGGTCGCGGTGGGGCCCCGTGTCCAAAGAATTCCAGTTCCAGGACACAGGTGACCCCCAGTTGGTGAAGCCTTCATGGTGCTTTGTGGTCAGTACCACGTACCTGGGGGAAAAGGCTCTGGATCAGGGTGACAAAGGAACAGAGGTATCCCCAGACTTCACTGACAAATCCAAAACTACGAAAACAGGGGACTGAGAAACCATGCCACAGGGAGTCCTCGTTAGAAGCCCTTTTCATTATCCTCAAAATTCAATAGAGATGACACGAATAGAAAAGCTTTTAAATGGGTTTTAATGCTGGAAAAAGTGAACAACTGAGACTTGGGAAGCAGAAGCAGTTAAGAGCAGCCGTCTCATCCCAGGCGTGGCCTGTCGGGGCTCTGAGCCCCCTAAGGATCCCCAGACACGGCCTCATCCCCTCATGGAGCCCCAGACACGGTCCCATCCCCTCAGGTACCACCGCCACCGGCGCCGCCGTGCTGGGGCTGGGCACTGACCTGGCCCCGGCCCTCCGGAAGAGCCGGGCCCACTCGCGGGGCTGGAAGTCGTGGGCGGTGAAATGGGGCGCGAAGTCCGCGTAGGACGCGGCGGGCGGGAACCGCTGCTGCACGAAGCGCTCGTAGTCGGCGCGGTGCTCGCCCCGCCAGTGCCACCAGAACCACTCGGAGCCCCAGGCCGGGACGGAGAACACGCCCCAGTGCACAAACACCCCCACCTTCACCTGGTCGAACCAGGCGGGCAGCGGCCGCGCGTCCAGGCTGTCCCAGTCCGGGCGGTAGCGCGGCGTGCCGAGCCCCGGCCCCAGCGCGGCCCACAGCCACAGCAGCGCGCTCCGCGCCATGCCGCCGCCTGACGTCACCCCGCCGCCGCCGCGGAGACTGACGCAAAGGCGCGGCCGCCGCCGTTGTTCCCGGGGCAAAGGCATCGCCGCCCTGAGCGTGCCCGGCAGCCCCCGGCCACCTCCGCCCCACTGCCCGGCCCTGACTGCTGCCTGCACTGCAGCCGCCCTGAGAGCCCTCGCTCCTGGGCTGCACTGCCTGCAGGACCCAGCTGAGCCAGGCTGGAGTTCAAGGGCCTCGCGCCCGTCCCCACGCAGCCCCGGCCCCACGCAGCCTCGTGGCCCTCAGGGCACTGGCCTGCAGGTTCTGCAGCCGAAGCTGCTGCTTCTGTGTGATTTGCAAAAGAATATTGCCCCCTTCACGCTGAGGATATCTGCCCCTTGTTGCTTTTAAACCTCTGTCCTGGAGGACTCTGCGTGACAGAAGGTAGTGGAAGGAAAGGCTGAAAAATTGCTTTAATATTTAATTGCATAACATTCAAATGTGCGTGGCAGAGTCTGTTTCTTTAAGTCTGCAAGGCAGGCATAATTAGGTGTGCTGCTACTACACAGTGATGTGCTGCTAGAGCTCAGCTGACAGTGCTTGCATAACTAACTGCCCGTGGTCAGCAAGGGGGTGGGACAGCAGTTTGTGGTGCCTGGGGACGGCTGGAGGGCCTCAGGGTCTGTGGAGTGCTTCACTTGAACTCAGTTTATTTGAGGCAGACATCACTGAGTGTGAGGAAAAGGGTCTGGTTGTTACTGGCAGGCGGACAGGATTTGCTGTTCTGAGGCACAGCATCACCCTCTGCCTCATGCGTGGCACACCATAACATGGCATTGGGTCTTGGCAGCTCCAGGACTGGCAGTCTGTGCAGGTCTGGGCGTCTTGGGTCCCAGTATCTAAGAAAGCATCAGTAGGAGCTGATTCCACAACTTGATCTGTCAGCTCCCAGGACTTCCACAAGGTCAGAAAAGAAAAGCAATCCAAAAGAGAAATGATCCAGACTCACTCTACTGGCTGACCTCAGACTTCCCAGCGCTGCATCCCTACATGACATGCACATCTTCACAGACGGTCTCTATCATGGAGGACCTGTGAATACTCTCTGCTTCTGGGCTGTCATTTGAAGTCCCTGGCTGCCTTCTGCACCGGGAAAAGAGCATCCTCAGGGAGGAGTACAGCTCCTTGCTTCGCAGGGCATAAATAAGGGGGTTCACCATGGAATTGAGCAGGTAGAGAGTACTGCAGAAGGCAAACACCTTGCGCAGGTGATTGGTCAGATGTACAAAGATGCTGTAGATCATGAGAATGAGGGCCGGCAACCAGCACAGCATAAGGACGATCAGCACCATGACAAGGGTCTTGGCCAGCATGACATCCATCCTCATTCTGGTGTTCTGCTTTCCCACCTGCACCTGGAGCTCCCCCATGTATACCACATGCTGGTGAGCCCTCAACAGGACATGTGCATAAGCACAGACTATACACCCCAGCAGGACCATGACAAGGCAGATCCAAGTGAACAGATAGTTGTTGTCCACAAATGGGAACAACTCGGAGCAGACTGAGTTGAGTGTACAGCAGTTCCAGCCCAGCAGAGGCAGGAGGGCAGTGGCCACACACATAATCCAGAGCACCCCTAGTGCTGTCCATGCTCTCTTCCTCGTCACAAGCAGCTTGTATTTGGAGGGGTGGCAGATGGAGATGTAGCGATCCAGGGCCATTAGCAGCAAGCTGCTCAGGGAGGCCGTGAAAGATGTGTTCACCCCTCCCAGCTTCAGCAGGAACAATTCTTTAGAGGAATCAGTTTCATTAAAGACATGGAAGTTAACAAAACTTCTTACAAAGATGATGCTAGCCAAGAGGTCCGCCAAGGCCAAGCTGCTGATGAAGATGTAAGAAGGCTTTCTCCTCGTGCTAGGGGAGGAGAAGATCAGGTACAGCACCAGACAGTTCTCAAAAATGCATAGTGTCCCAAAGAGCCCACAAAGTGTGGCAATGCTGATCTTCTGTGCTTGTGTGCTGAGCACCATGAAACATTCCATGCTCTTGGAGCTCACAGTGCATTTGGAGGCATTTTCATACATCTCACAATTACTCATTGTAGTTAACTGGAGCCAGGAGCTTGCAGGGAGAGTTTTAGCTTCAGGTGCTCTGAAAAAGATTGAGGGGAAGGTGAGGAATAGCCTACAGGAACACTACAAGCAGTAAATTCAGTCCCCTCAGCAGTATCCCTCCTTTTACACAAAAGGAGATTATCCTGTTGCAACCTACTCTCAGGGAAGTGCAGTGTGATGGAGAAATGCCTGCTGGGGGTGCCAGGCCCTGACCCCACACTTTGCTCCCATCGGCACACTGGAGAACAAACATTGGCAGCTGCAGGGTGTTCAGTTGCTCATTACACCCAGAGTATTTTGATCCCGATTTGCATTTCTTGGGATATTGGACAGGAGCACACCTGGACTTTGGGCTGAAATGTGGCTTAGCATTGCAGCAAGCTGCTCTCCTCTTACGTCAGGTTCTGGTATGGGGCAACCACACAGGACATCTATTGCACTCCAACCTCAGCACTTCATGTTTCCTGCAGCTCTTTGCAGAACATCACAAATGCAGAAACGCAGCAGTAATAACTCAGTGTCATCATTAAATCTGACAGCCCTTATCTCCCCAGAGGGGTGCACTGTGCAGCCAGGTCGGTTTTGACACATCTCAGGGCTCACCAGGGATGCTGCTTCCTTGGGAACCCAAAACTCCCTCAGCAAAACCCCACCACCCAAACCAGGACATTTCTTAATTAAGCAAACTCCACCTTGGCATCTATTAATTACAGGCAGCTTTCCCAGGACTATCTTAAATTCTTCATATCTGCTGTTATGTAGTGTCCAAAGAACACTATGATGCAGTGCTCAAAAAATGTTTAGATGTTATACTAAGGGACGTGGTCTGCTGGGGAAACATCGGTCTTTTCCAACCTTTATGATTCTGTGATTCTATGACTCTATATTTAGGAGACTGGAAACTACTTGAACAGAAGGCAAGAGCCTGAAGCCGAGCAAAGTGCTGTCCACCTTGCTGAAACTTTGGTTATAATGGCAAAATAACTCCCATGGTGACTGTGCTGGGGCAGCTCTCTCTATTAACCTGACATAATTAAGAGAAGCCTTTAGGTTCAATTTTTATCCACTGTGCTGGGCTCGTAGCCACCAACCAGGCAGCCCAGACCTCCTCTTCCCATACTTGTTGTGCCTCAGGCTGAGTGACAAGGACAGCTCTCTGAAGTTTGGTCTGAACTCCCCCTATTCCTCTTCCCAACTCTGGTGTCTGCAAGGGAAGGCACAGGCCTTGCTTCAGCACGAGGTCTGCCTCTTTGCACAGTTTTGCCACAGTCTTGGAAATAGCTGTTCATCCCGGCTAGTCCCTCTGGTCACATTGAGCAATGCCCAGCACTTATCTTTCTGACGTTAAAACCTATGGCACAAGTACCACGTTGAGGACTGCTTTATTTGTTGTCCATCACTATCTGTCCACGTGTGACTGCAGTGACAGTATCCAAAGCATGGTGCCGCAGAGCTGTAATACTGTGACAGCATGAAGTACACAACATGGCCAAGCAGTGCTCCACGAAATCCTGCACGGAGCCAAACCCAACACCACCCAGCAGAGTTTGCAAAGCATTTGGAAGTCTCTCCAACAAATTTAATGTTAATATTTCTTAAAGCCAGCACAGTAAAGAGTCAGTCTTCAGTCTGCTACTGAAACACTTACCTTTTTCTTGCTCTTGTTAAGAAAGCATTCATCCAAAACAAACAAACAAACAAATAAATTCCATCCTTTTTTACACAGTGCAGTGCAGCTAGTCCTGAATATCACCAGACTTCACCCCCACATCAGCACTGTGGCTTGATGTGGACAGCATGATGTTTCATGGTGAGAAAGAGGACAAAGGGCTGTGGGACATCCGCGGGGCTGGGACCCAACCTCACCTCTTCCTGTGGCCAGGGCCTTCCCAGCTGCAGCCCAGGGCAGCTCATGCAGTTGCAGCTGCTTCCCCCTTCTTTCACAGTGCTTCTGCTCTCATCTGGGCTCCACGCTTAATTATGTGTTATTCTCCTGTGCTGCAAACCCACCAGTGCACATCCTTTCTTGCTCTCTTTTGTGTTCTTTTTGTGAGTGTGTGGTTCTTTCCTTCTCCACTTCCCCTCTGGGTCTGTGTTCTGCTTTTGGCACGTTTGTCACATTGAACAGCCACGCTCACATGTGCCAAATCCCCCCTGGTTACGCTGTCCTCATGCACTTCCGAAGTGAGAGACCTCCAGGATCTCCTCCTGGTTTCTATGAGCGTGGGTGCGGCTGTCACACATGGGGAACTGCTGCGTGTGCCATTGGCCCCATTCACAGCACGAATCCTTCTCTCTGTGCCACTGACGCCACTTCTCTGCACACAGATGTGCTCTGCTGATGCCAGAAGAGTAAGGTCCTATTTTCTTTGTAAATGACAGGGAACGGAAATGGCCTAAGTGACACAGTCGGATCTGCGGGCACAGCAGACCCGCGGCCCAGAGGACGAGGGCTGTGCTCCCACTGCCTGGGGCTATCCGTGCAGCAGGATCTGTGCTGCAGAGCCGGGACGGGAGGCGGACACCGAGCAGAGCCGCCCCTGGCAGCCCAAGGGCTCCACCATAGCGGAGACGTGAGAGCGTCCCCCGAACCCAACGGATCTGCCCGGCTGTGTGCGGCTGCGGTGCCCCGGGTGCAGCGCTCGGCCGCCCCCGCCCGGACGGAGCCCTGCTCTTCTCGCAGTTCAGAGGAAAAAACTTTTCACTGCAGCACGTCCAGAGGCACATCCCGACATGCACTTTAATGCACTCTGTCAGGCTGACTTCTATAGCCTGAGGGCTATTTGTTCCCCTCCAGCTTGAGTTTGTTCCCCAATCTGCAGCTAGCACAGCTTTGAGCAGCCCTGGCTTGGAAACTCCCCACTCCATGCCTACTGCTGAGATCAGTGATCAATTCCATATTCCCACAAAAGTCACCTTCTGCTTTTTATTTTTTATTTCTTTTCCTTCTGTTTGTTTGTTTTGCCAGCTGGCACTGATCAAACGTAGAACCAACCACAGCACTGCTCCTGGAGCACCCCTTGCTCTGCTGGGCTTAATCGTCTGCTTCACACGGGTGGGGTGGCTGAATTATTTTCTTCTGCATACTGTGTCTCAGAAGCAGAGCATGCTGGGCTCACAGCCTCCATCCCCTCAGGCAGTGCCTGCACGTGGGTGAGCTGTGCTGAGAGCTGCTCTGCGTGCACTGCACGGGTGGGAATGCTTTTCCTGCTGAGAGGATGCAGTCAGTTGGTTTAAATGGGCTGAGAGCTTTCACGAGCTCTTGGGACTCACTGCTGTGCATTCCAGAAGGAACTGGGAGATGGTGAACATGCTGTACTTGGAGCACTGACACAGCTTCAGCAAAGCTCCTCTGGGCCCCGCGGCGCGGGGCGGGGCGGGGCGGGGCGGGCTCGGAGCATCGCTCCCGCGCTGCGGGGATTTGAACCGGGCCCCGCCCCGTCCTGGCGGTGGGCGGGACTTTTCCCGCATTGGCCGCAGGGAGCACGCAGCGCGCTCCTATTGGCTGGCGCACGGCGAGCTGGGAGGCGGGGTGAGCGGCGAGGCGTTAAAAGGCGACGGGAACGGCCGCCATTTTGTGTGGGAGGCGGAGAAGCGGCGGTGCGGTGCGTTTTGCTGCGCGGGGTCTCGGGGAAGTGACGGCCGAGAGCGGCGAGGTCGGTTCCGGAGGGCCCACGCGTGTCTGTGGCTGCAGGCGAGGACGGACAGAAGTCGGTAAGGGTGGGGCGCTGTGGAAAGGCCGCGTGCCGCCATGTTGTGCTCGCGGCGCCATTGTTGGGGTCGGGGCGGGGGCGGAGAGGAGCGCGGTCCCCGAGGACGGAGTCGAGGACGGGGAACTACGGGCCGAGGTTTTAAAGTGCTGACGGGGAATGACGTGGGCAGAGCGGCTGACGGAGGTGGGAAAGCGGCCCGAGGCAGTCGCGGGAGCGGCCTATGGCCGTGGTCCGCCCCGCCCTGGGAGTAGTGCCAGGTCTGAGGTGCATTGTACCAACAGCTGCTAATTCTGTTAGTTTTATCGTCTTTTGATAATGCTTTTTTATAAACGGGAAAGCCTAATTTCAGACTCTTAATTTCTGCAGTTGGACTTCTCCCCTTGGAGTTCAGTGCCGAGAATCCGATGTTGGGCTCGGCTGCCTGGCTGCATACAGTGGATCGGCCCATGAAAACCTCTGTTCTCAGCCAGAGGAAGGAGTTCAGTGAAAGGCAGCACCTGATCTTTCAGGCTTGGAAGCAAGAAAGGGGGCAAGAATTGGAGAGTGTGGAATCTGAGAAGACCACTGAAAGGTAAATGAGATGTGGAAGGAGTCGGATAATCGCAGTAGAGTCAGCACAAAGGTGCCAAATATGTCATAGCATCTCACCTCCTTCAGAGATCCAGCTACAAACGGCTGCTTCAAACTTGAACGTGTTTTCAGTTCAGTTGAGGTTTATGATCTGTATTTCACAGGTGTGCTCAGGTCTGCCTCTGTGTGCTACCCCTTAGTCTGCTAGAAAAATCTGCTCTGGAAAGTAGATCTCAGCCCTGCGTTGCCTTGATTGACTGTGTCACTAGGAATATCAAGAGTCTTTTAGACTGGGGCATGCCTTTAGCAGTGCAGATTTCACCCAGATCTCTAACTATAACATAGGCTTAGTTTAAATGTCTTAAAGATTAAATACTAACACTTCTCACTTGTCATCATGTTTTGTGAACAATATCTTTCACGTTTTCCTAGTAGCACAGTTGAGGGGAAAAAGAAGTGACATGTCCAGTGGGTTGGGCTGTCCAGAGGACCAGCTTTTTCATAACTAGGGAGACAAAGCTGTGCACTGATAAGGGACTGTTCTCCATACAGTTGCTGAAAGATGGATCAATGGATAATGACAAGCAGCTCAGCCATTAGCAGCAGAATTGTTGAGACATTGCAGAGAAAGTATCTTCCAGTTGGAAGGTACAGAGCACTATAATTCAGTTTTCCTGGGTTTGAGAAAGAAAAATCCAAAGTTTTCCCTTTCTTTACAGGTGACATTTAAGTTGAAAATGGGTGGTGGAGAGAGGTTCAACATTCCAGTTCCCCAGTCTAGAAATACTACCAAGAACCATCAACAACTTAAAAACAGGCAGAAGAATAAAGACCAGAATTCACAGATGAAAAAAACCTGTATGAAGAAAGAAAGAGGACATGGATGCAACTCACTGTCTGGTGCATGGCAGGCCATGCAGAAAGCAGGAAAGAACAATGTTCATTTCCCCAGTAATCAAAATTGGAGTCCTAATTTGTCAAATCATAACCTGTTTTTTTCACCTCACACCAATCAGAACTATGCTGGAGCTAAGTTTAGTGAGCCACCCTCACCAAGTGTTCTTCCTAAGCCACCAAGCCACTGGGTACCTGTTTCTTTTAAACCTTCTGATAAAGAAATAATGACATTTCAGCTTAAAACATTGCTTAAAGTCCAGGCGTGAGGTGGAAATTAAATCTTCTATAGTTATTGAATTTACAAATTTGAGAACAGGTATTCAAAAATGCAGATGCACAGGTATACAGAACCAGATGTTCTTGCTGCATATAGCTGGAAGAGAAGGGAGTAGGTAGGGAAGTTCTTATTCCCCTAATGTTTTACCTCAAGAGTTGTGTGCTTTGTTAATGCAGCATTAACTGGAAAAAAAAAAAAAGAAAAAAATGCACTGAAAGTTTTAGTCAGGTACAGGTACTCTGCCTTTTAAACTTCTATCAGATTTTGTACTTAAAACTCAGAAGACTCCCTAGTGGAGTTCTGCCCAGCTGCTACTGAAAATGCAAAGGTTATTAATTTTTTCATACCTGTGAGATTTGACACTCAAGCTTGTGCCCAAAAATTAGAAGCATTCCTACATGTTCTTAAAGAAGTGGAAGATCACATTAAGGAAATATGAATTAGTCTCTTTCCAGCTCCAGCACTGTTTCATTGGAACCTCAACAAGTCAGACTTTGCCAATTAATGACACACTTTGTATTGCCAGATGACTGCCAAAAATATCCTCCAAAAATCCTTCGTATTCTGATGCACTGATAAGTTCTCATTTTTTTTTTGTATCATTTTGTATTTGTGAGAAAGCTGGAGCAGTTACTTTAGATAACTTTAAATTGCTTACCTGATAATTATTTTAAGTTAAGTTACAATATTCTTGTGGCGGGTATACAGTGTTTTCATAGGGAAAAGAGCCATGTAAATAAATGTAATACTGTGTAGCATATGTAAATTTATGCTGAGCTTTCCTGCATAGAGGTATTTTCAGTACAGAACTGGTAAATGTAAGATGACCATGCTGAGTACATGGCCTGATCAATAAAAAAAATATTTTGTTAAACACGAGGACATTTATGGCTGTAGCCTTGCACATAATACACGGTGAATGTGTACGTTTTACTTGGTCATGAGATCATTTTTAAAATAAACTCAGTGCAAAAGAGAATTATTTGGAATTTTGTAGTAAAGATTTAAGATCCTTATGCTGAGTACTGTGTTTATAATCAAATTGGATGTCTCAAAAAAAAGCAGCGATGACACTGATGTATTAAAATGTTTGTTTCTAAAATGAATGCTTTGTTTTTTCCCAACATTTACTAAAATTTGTGAAGTTCAGTAAGCGGGGCAGCTGTCAACATGCTGATGCCAGTGCTGTCACAGTTCAGCTGATGCTGTAATATAAACATGACTGTACTGCAGTGAGAATCTGAGGTTATGCAAAAATTCAGTAAGCACTGAAAAAAGTGATTTAACTTGAAAGGCAGTCCTGATGATTGTGGAATGTTACTTAAGATGCTTTTCTGTGCATTTAAATGCAGTGACAGCTGGTTGGATGCTTACAAATCTGTTATTCAAAATGTGATGGAATGAACTGTCCTTAAGTCTTTCTGATCTGGAACTTTACCACTGTAAGAGCTGTACCCCAGTTATAATCATGTATACGCTATTTCAAATTGTCATTTACTGCATGTGTACAAATCAGAAGTGGAAAAAAAATAAACTATCCCCCCCCAGATATGTTTTATTTTAAGATGATAGTGGAAAAGTGGGTTGGCATCCTTTCTAGAGTTCTATTTTAAAATACCAGTTAACTTAATGAATGCTGCCATTCATATTGCTAAGCAGCCCAAACCATATAAGGGTAACTGTAGAAAGGAGCAGCAGCCTTAGAAATCCAGATGAATGTTCTGTATGTTGACTACGAATGTCACAGAAGTCTGGAAATTACTTCACAGCCAAGGATGTTTTTGAGTGAGAGCCTTCTCACATCTTGCTGGTGATTTCTGAACACAGGGCTCAAGAAATAAATTCCAGTGGAATTAAGAAAAACCTTCACCACCTGTTGAAGAGCTGTCAGGCTCTGCTCCAGGAAGCTGGGCTTGGAAGCAAGACAACCTAGTCTGAGTAGAGCTTAACTCGTGCATTCTGCTTCCCTCATAAGTGGCTGGCTCAAGTGCTTTGAGCTAGAGGAGAAACATCCTTGATTATTTCAGCGCTTGGTGACCAATCTGCAACGGACTACAGCTGTATTAATTAAGTCAGAAGGTGCTCTCAAGTTATAGTCAAAACTTGTACATTTTATTCCCAATTCACAGGGTTATTTGCACAGATGGAACACAAAACTCAAGAAGAAAGAATGTGTATGAATAAAACATTAGCATCTTTTCAATCAAACACACTACAGGGTACATAGTTTTCCCTTTCTATTATAGTCTCATCAGTAAGAGCATCTCTAGACAATTATAGCAATGAACTACAGACTTTTTAAGCATGTTACAAGATAAATGGAGAAAACCAGCAAATATTAATGGGTGATTATGTCCTAAAAATGTGTAAATTTTTTCCTTCGTACTTCAAAACGTTATCTGCAACATTCCTGCCAAAAAATCAATACAGCAGTGCTGCAGTGTATATCAATCCAACTGGCCTCTGAATATACTCCAAGCTTTTACCCCAGACTAAACATTAAGGAGAAAAAAAAAGAAAAAGCTCTTCCCAAGAGCAGAGTTCAAAATAACATTTAAATTCAAAATGTCCACTTTGAATAAAGCCATTATACTGCACATTTAAACATATTTAAAAGACATAGAAAGGAAAACATTTAGCTTTCAGAGACCAGTCTGTCATAGTCCCTACTTCAAACACCCAGCTACTTAACCACTAAATTTAAGATCTTTAATTATCAGTTGGGTGCATGGACTTTTAGTGAAAAAGAAGTTCCAATAGAGCCTTCTATTACTGCTGAGATAAATCAATATGCTGCAAATATTTTGGAGCACAGCCATTAATTTCAGCAGAATTTTACATACTAAAATTCTACAAATTTTGCAGGAATGACAAAATCTAGTTTACCACAGAAGAACATAATTCCCACCGTTCTTGAGACTTCAAAAGAAAGATGCTTATACATGATCTTTTGTAGCCTGCATGTTCTTGCATTCCAGCTGTGCATAACCTGCAGGTAGCTTGCACAAGACAGGCTACTGCTTTTTTTAGAGCAGGAATAAGATACCTGCATCAAGGAAGGGAGATGTTATCTAGATGGGCTGTGGCTTGACTTGCATGAATGCGTAAACATTCCCTGCCCTTTTGGCCACATCCTGCTAACTCGTCCCCAACTGAAAGGCCCACAGAACAGCTTCTTCACAATTTTTCCATGGGAGCAAGAACTAGGACAACATCTTTATTCATGCACTCTTGAAACATCGTGGGTTTGTGTTCGGCTTTTCTGGCTTGTTCATATACACAAGTCAAGTCAAAGTTTAGTCCTACCTCTGGGAGAGAAAGAAAGAACCATCAGAACTGTCAGATACTACATTATACTTGCAATGAATTGGATTTTCAAAACAAAAAATTAAAATGTGCTATATACAAATGTTGAGGCACACAATATAAGGACATGCTGACACAATAATTAAGGTATGTCACTATTACTCTTTTGACACAAATTAGAAACTCAGCCTGGACCACAAAGATGTTCTCCCTCCTCCCTGCAGTTGTAGCTGTTGTTCTGGCTGGGCTAATGTGAACTTAAGTTACAGCAATCCTCTGCAGGTTGCTGACTAAAACATAACCACACACTCCCAAAATAATGGTGAACTACTTAAGCAGAATTTTAGTTTTGAAGTGTATGTTCATTCACAGAAGCTTCAGAAGTGTGTGTTTTCTGCTGATGCAAGCCATTTCTATGCACAACTACAATATAATCACAGCTCAGCGATCGGTAAGCCCACTCTTGCACTTAAGAATTCAAAGTCACTCTCACAATAGTTCGTATTCAGTGGCTGACAAAGGACTAGCTGTACATACCACAGGTGCCAGGAGGCAGCAGCTGGAATTCTAAGCAGTTGTACAAATTGCAAGGGACCCACTGCTGGCACGTTTTTTTAACATGGCTAATGTGAAAATGATGACCCACTGCCAGAAATTTGGTTATACGTGAATCTTCAGCCACTGACTTTTAGTAACTGATTAATATCTGAACGAAAACCATAGGGGAGTCTATCCAGTAATAATGGAAGTTAACTGAAATGTCAATATATTAGACTAAAGCATATGCTTATCATTCTCATTTCATCTAGTACCCCTTTAAAAATAGAAAATGATATTTATTCAGACAACAAATGATAAATTCCTGACTCTACTGAAATACTATAGTAAGGATTTTACTCCGTAAGGGATGCATAGCTCTATTCCTAGCCATGCTTTGGAGTCAAATTCTAAAGCTACAATAATTCCAGTGGATCAGTATTTCCTTCATTTTTTTTTTTATTACAGCATGTTTGCTAAATTTACAGCAAGCAGAAAATAAGCTGGGTCTTTAGTTATTTTGATCAAAACATTGATGTTTTAAAGGTAGTACACAATATCTGTTAAAAAGAACATATAAAAATACCTTTTTAGAAGCCTCTATAAGAAAGGAAATACAAAGTTTAATCCCACAACTTTCCTCTGCTAGAGCTGCACACTACTGCTACAGTTTTAAATAGACTTTATGCTGTTTTTAAACTATACATCCAGGAAAGTCTACAAAATTAAAGGAACGTGCATATAAATGATTGCATAGCAGAACATGAACATTAACTGCAAACAGTAAAGAAAAAAGTTAGAAATACTATCAAATATACTAAGGTTCCTAGAATCAATTCCCCAAGCACGTTCCGACGCTAATATTTAAAAGCCATTTGCATTTCTTCAAAGGCCCTGATGAACACGCTAAAACCAAACCCTAAAACATTGCTCTAAAAATGATCTTTTTGAAATCTGTGTCTTTATACACTACAACACAGACAGTACGAAACACCAGGTGTTTGATGCTGGCTTTTGAAGGTAAATAAAAAAAAATCCCAAAAGCCATTTTCATAACAAAATATCTTGCCTTCTAGAGAAATACTGGTAAGATTACACACTGATTTTGTTATTTTTCACATTCAATTTACTAAATATACTGTATTAGTGAAACTAAATAGCTAGAGATGCAGCTCTTGTTCATATCCAACTTTAAACACTTGTTCTTAAGTACAATGAAATTCTGTAGCCAAACCACCATCCATGCTGAGGAAGAAGTGATTTAGACTTGCTTGGCTGAATACTTTTTGAAGTACAAAAGCAAGCCTTTGTTACTCAAGAAGAGAGATGGCTACAGGTTTATACCTATGAATACACCAACTAACCACAGGAGTCATTGGCATAAAAGTTGAGTTCTTATATACTGTACACACACAACTCGAAACAATCTACTTGTATCTAACAGCAGGAAAACTAAGCAATTTCAAGGTTAACTGCTCACTAAAATTTAGAATAGATACAAAAACTGCGTAAAATGTACACACAACCTAATATTTAGTTACTCTGTCATTTTCTGGAATCTGAATTTAATTTTCCATTTCAAGGTGTTTTTTATTATTATTGTTTTTTTCCCTTCCTCACACATTTTGTATTAGCAGCCAGGTCAAGAGCAGTGAAGCTTCTTTCCTGACAAGTCTCAGCACTGCACAATCTCTGACTGAGCTTCCAAGACCAATTCTCTCCCTGTGCAGTATATGCAGTGGTAGTACCATCCCTCCAGATGGCAGAGAAATTTCAAAAACATCTCTCCACAGAGCTCCATTTACCAACCTACTTGTCACTGGGCATGGAGAATACACAAACCTGCCTTTGAACAATGGAAACGTAAAATTACTAGTCTGCGTTTCACAGCAGTCAGTGTTGCACTACAGCTGTCCAGTTTTCCATTTTATCACAACACTCAGCATTAATGAACAAGTTAAACAGCTGGTTTAACTGTTCCGTACAAACTGGTATTAACTGCTAGGGGTATGAGATATTCAACAGGACAATGTTGCAAATTGCGACCAATCAAGTCATCACCAATGTCTAAGCATTAAAAATGCAAATCTTTACAAAAATATACATTGAGACACCACAATCAATTCAGTAGCTGCCCATAACACGTAACCAAGAGGACATTCTCTCTCTCTCTCCCTCTGTCTCAGTGGCTGCTCCACACTGTTTTAATTTTAACCATTGTCTGCTACAGGGAAAACTGACAAAGAAAAGATTTTTTAGCACTGTTGCAACATCAATTTCCTGATAATTTAAGTAAACTGAACTGTGTGTAAATGAATCTTACATGCCTAAAACCAACATGGATTCACTATTAGTGGCCACTGGACTTGGGACTAGTCCAAGACCTTGATCTGGATTTTGACCTAGATCTAGAATGTGATCTCGACTGTGATTTGGATCTAGCTGGTTCTTTTTTTCTCGACTCCTTTTCATATCTTGAGCTGGACTTATAGTGTGTTTTAGAATCTGTTTTAGAAGTGCCTCTAGATTTGGTGTGAGATGCAGACCTAGACCGTGATTTAGCCTTCATTTCTTTCTTGGGCTGTGACTTGGATCGTGATCTTGAATTGGACTTAGATCTTGAAAAAGATCGATTGCGGTGTTTGAACCTATCAGAATAAAGGGGAGAGAGGAGATTTGAATGTAAAAACACTATTCTTAGACATCTAGTACATTAAAAATTGTTTACCATTTTTTTTTGCAGGAGAAACTTTTTTTTTAAACCTACAGTTAAGGGAATACAGCGATCTAGTTTTCAATTTAAGAAGTGTAAAAAATTATTTTACCTATCATTGTCCGAATGGCTTCTGCTACGACGAGGTCTTCCAGTAGGTCTACTGCTAGAAAGGTATATCAGAAAGAGTAAACGGTGACAAATACCTGTATGTATGTATGTATGTATGTATACAAGTGATTAACATTTTTTTTAAGCATGCATTTGCTTGTTAGTTATTCTTTGATGAACCACAAATTCATTTCAATCAATGTCTGATCTGACGTAGCATGCAAGTACGTAACTCCCACAAGTGATTACAAAAAAAAAGAACATTAAAAATTGTTAACAATTAAATAGTCAATGTGGTGTTTTTGCTCCAGGAGACTGCTGTGTCGCTGAAGCCAAACACTCATTACACTTACTTTCTGGGACTATATGATCTTCTATAGCTGTAATCAAAAGAGCGACTTCTAGATCGTCTCCTTTCATAACTTCGACTTCTAGACCGCCTGTATCTGTCATAGTCATCGTAACGAGAAGAACTGTACAGATTTCTCCCCTCCTTGGCTTTCATTTGATTTGGTGCTGAGAAAAAAAAAGAAAAGCAAGGCTTACCATTTTCAGTATTTTAAGTACTCTATTTCCCTTTTAGAGACAGTACTACTGCTATCCATATATTTGACACTTAGTAGAAAACCTATTAGTGATTCTAGCAAAGCTACCTATGGAAAGGACAGGAAAAAAAGAAACAGGAGAGGTACTGCACTGAGCCATTTGCATTTTGCTGCTTTAAATGCCAGACAAAAGCATTGTTGCCTTGTGAGTAATACCAACCTAGAAAGAAAACAAACATCCCCAAAAAACAATCCCCACACCATCAAAACAACTCAAATAACACCGAAAAACAACAGCAAAACCAGTAAGAACAGAGTTGTTACTGTAAAGCGATTTCAGGCCACCTGGAAACCAAACCCATGAGTTAAACAACCCAGCATTCCTGAATTTATCTATAAAGTGGCAGCTAATGCTGAGTTAATTAAACACAGTACTATGCATTAAACCTGATCCATAATCTTCCTTAATTATTAAAAGCCAGCTTATACAAAAGCTGCAACTGATGATGCCACACAGTGAAGTTTGATTCTACAAGTATCCCCCTCCCCTGTATAACAATGCACATTCACCATGTAACTTTACTATTAACATAATTAGATAGAATGAAAATTAGAAGTCATCTATTTTCACAAACCAGCATAGCTATCTTTCTTTTGTATTAAATTCAATTTCATTCAAATGGGGAGTAACAGATAGAAAATACATAACAGTTATCCTTCAGAAAACAAGACTTATTTTACAAGGTGAAATGAGATGCCTTAAGTTTCCTGAAGCCAAATGAAAATGAAGATGTTACCTCAATCCTGGAAACTGGACTGGAAATGTCAACAAAGAATCAAGAACACACTTCACCAAAATACAATCATTGCAAGGCATTAAAATTGGGTTACTCATTTCTACAGGTAAAAGTTTTGAAAAAAGTTTTTCTGAAAAAAAAAAAAATCACCAAACTTGACAGCTGCACAGAGTTCTTAAGTACATTCAGCTAGTAGCAAGAATTAGATTGCTGTGACTGTTATACTTGGCTACCTGCTTTTAATTAGCCAAAATACGCTAATAAGGCGCCTTCAAATCCAAACCATCCTACGATAAAAGGATAAAAAAGCAACCACATACTATTTGTATCTAAGTCAATGTATCATAACAATTAATAACACATGTAATGTCACCTGGCACTAAACATTATGGCAAAAGTCATAATCTGACCAAATACACCCACGGAGGCACTTACTCTTCCGATCACCCTGCGCAAACTGGATTTCTATCTGCCGACCACAAATCCACTTTCGGTCCAAATTATGGAGAGCATCTTCTGCATCACGGACATCTTCAAATGTGGTGAGTGTTAAGGTACTTGAGAATTTGAATATTTCACAGATTTGGTATTAAAAAAAAAAAAAAAGAAGTTATTTTCTAGTTTTACAGGCCATTATTTCTGGATGTTTTATTCAGAACCAGCATGTACTGCAGCTTTTTTTTTTTTTTTTTTTAATTAACCACCAACTATCTGAGACCTCCTATAATAAAATTAAAAATTTGCAATAAAGCCATGAACTTAGCAAGCAATTGCTATGTGATACCCTAACTTCTCTCTTCTTCCACTTGTAAGGAAGAAAACTGTATCCTCAAAAATATATTAATTGTTAACAGTGATTCAGGTCTCTGCACTACATTGACTTTACTGAAAAGAAATCCAAGTTCTTCAACTGCTAGGTACACAAACAATAGATATCAATATTTGGCCATTAATTTTAAAATTGGGATTAAGCTTTCCATCTTATCCACTGGTTGTCTTAAGTTTAAGTAATGCAATACCAAGGACATATACAACAGACCTTCAACAGCTTGAGATAAAAGCATACACTAAAACCCCTGCATCACCAATGTTCAGTAACAGAATAAGTACTAATTTTTATCTGTGAGATTGATCGCTACTTTAACTCACACACCTTCCAGCTACGGGGCCTCGAAGAGCCAGCTGCCATTCTTCTCACAGCAACTCAGATCAACAGCAGCAGCATCCATGCAGAAAACAAACTATCAAGTGGTAGGCATACTTATCTCCATTATCCAAGAATGAATGCAGTTTTATTCCAGACCACAGTTACAACAGCACTCACAATGTAACAGGTTTTGTCAATGGACTGAACCAGCATCATTCATCAAATTACTGCTCACATGACAAACAGAAGAAAAACTGTTATTCTGTAGGATACATCAGGTATGACTCCTTTAAGCTTGGCCACCATTCAACTTCATCTTGACCTTTAACTCTTTAAGGGCTTGTCAGAAGGACTTGTCATGAGATGCTTGGCCAAAAATGACAGATGGCTTTATCTTTTACTTTGAAAAACAACCTTTTCCCCCTTTTGTAGATAAAGCGAAGCTTTGTCTCCCATTATGGCTTGTCCTTCTTCCAGCTTTTCTTTATTTTTTCTTTTCCCAAACTGTCCCTTCTCTTCAAGCCTGATCCTTAAGAGGTCTTTGGCTTGTCTACTTGCCTCAATTGTTGAACTCTACTCTAAAGGTTCTTTCATGCTTTCTCTTTGGGGTCGCCATTACTGTACAGCTTTACATTCTGAGGCAACAACAGAGGACAGTAAATTAGGGGACAATATTAAAGAAAGTTCACCTCATTTTTTATACAATCTGCTTTTGATCAAGTGATTCCAGTTCTCATTTGTTAAATTAACAACAAATACTAGCCACAGTTTGCTAAGCGCAAGTTTACTTATGTACCAGTTATAAGAGAAACATGGTATACAATTTTGAGTCAGTGATAAATTTTCATTTAAATCACAATATCATTTCAGTGACATAAGAAAGTTAAATATTACTGGACTTGATTCAAGTTTCGCAAAAAGGCAAAGAAAATTTGAGAAAAGTTAATCTTCAAAAATAACGAGGCATATAAGACACTTATCAGATACAACACAAAAGTAAACTGCTTTTTCATTTAAATATGTTACCTCTTACACAAACTTGAATTTCAAACTTCAACACCCCTCACTAATCAGCCATCTGAAGAAAGGATATTGAACATAAGCAAATCCTCTGGGACGACGAGTGTAGAAGTCAAGTGGAACGTATACATCAACTATAGGCCCATAACGACCAAACTCACGGCGCAAGTCTTCAGACCTAGAACATCACAAATATCTTACATGTTTTCTCACTATTTAAAGTATTAAAAAAAAAAAATATATATATATATGTATACACACAGTCATCTTTTTGGATGGTGGAAGATGCATGTAGCAAAACAGTTTTGGGAAAGTATCTGAGTTGTTCACTGCTAAAGCAACAGATGAGGCTTCCCAAGAGCACCACCGAGGTTCAGGATGCTTAGGATAACCTCAGTATTTTGAAACCGGTGCTTAGCACAACTCAGTAACATATGTGAAAACTGAGACGAGAAGTGACGCACAGTAGCCAAGCCAATTCAATGCAAGGGTGGGCACAGAGTGAAAAAAATAATTTAACAATTAGTATCATACAAACTATTAACACTGATTTTACAAAGTGTAAACGTGAACTATAACGTCCAAAAGAAAAGCACGGAATAATTTTGTCAGTCATACTGACTTCTACAGAATAATCAATACTTGCAGCCACATCAAAGAACACAGCCAGAGCGAGAAACCATTCATGCCCCTTAGGTCAGCTGTTCCTAAGATGTGCCCTAAGAGCAGAACACAAAACTGTTCAACAGATTCACGACAACGCTTGAAATAAGTGCTGCCTCCTCAACGGAGGACCTCTCTCAGTCCCATGAGCTTCTTTACACATATTTTCTGGTGTCATTTTAGTATAACAGGGAAACATTCAGGTCACATAAGCACAATACTATGTCAGTGTTACTGATATTCATTCCTCTTTCTCACTCATTGAAAAAATATCTCCACTGTACATTTTAAGTGACAGCAGAAGGCAGCCATAACAATCAGCTTCAAGGTCTCGCAATGAAACCGTCTACAACAGGAACGTGCCATGTAATTGAAAGCTGACAATGACAGCCTTAAAAGGAGCACCGCTAGTTAAAAAAAAAAAAAAAAAAGTTTGAAAATGAGTCCTCTTTCATGACTTCTAGAAGAAAACAATCTGCTGGCAAAGAAGAAAGAAAACCCGTGCAAGAAGGTGCACTTTTAATTTGAAGCTACTTATGTACTTTATGGTAATACGGTTCTTAATTCATTCAGCCATGCCTATGCCACTGTTTACTGAACACCTCTGGTGCAGCCACCCGCGCAGCAACCTTGGGAGCTCGGGCTGGCGATTTATAGAGCCAGACTTCGCAGGGACTGCCGTACCAATTCCACAGTCCCAACAACGTCAGTGTTACACCGCAACAACGGCATGGAGAAACCCAGCCGTTTGTTGCAAACACTCAGACAGCCATATGCAGTGCGTTCGTTTTAGTTCTTTCGTCCCGCTATGAAAATCTCTACACTAAGCCCCTTCACATACGTTTAAGTTTTGTTAGAACGTAATTATTACGGAGAGAAAAGCGTTTTCTGTCTCTTCCCTCCCACTGAGCGACACCGGAGGCCGCGGTCCGTAACAAGCAGCGGGCGGCAGTCACCGCAGTAACGGAACGAACCGCGCGGAACTGCAGGGACGCCCACAAGGAAGGTCCCGCTGCGCCTTCGGGCAGTACCGCCCGTTTATTTCCAGAGCCCGGAGCTCGGCGGCCGCCGGCAGACCCCCTCCCCCCCCCCCCCCCCGCATCTCCGGGGAGCGGCGCTCCGCGGGGCGGCCGAGCTTTGTTCTCTGGACGGCGTCGGGGAGCGATTCCCGCGGGGCGAAGGAGGAGGAGGAGGGGGCGGCGCCGCGGGGAACGCAGCGCGGGCAGCGCCCGTGGGGAACGGGGCGGTCGGCCCGGCCCCGCGCGGCCTAGCGAGCCCGCCAAAGCCTGCGCAGCCCCCGTGCGCCGCTGGCGCCCGCTCCGACTCACCGGGTATCGTCGGCCACGTTCCGCACGAACAGCGATGTGTTGGGAGGGCGCAGGTAGCGCGACATGGCGGCGGCGCGAGGGGCGGTGAGCGGCGGGGCCCGGGCGCGGCGGGAGCCGAGGCTGAGGAGACCCTCCGATCAGCACGCAGCGCCACCGCCGCCCGCCCGCCGCCTCTCGCGAGAGTTCCCGCGGGGCTTCCGGCGAGAACTCCGCGCGCAGAAAGGAGCAGTGGGCGCCAAAAGCGGCGCAGCCCTCACTGCGCGTGCGGCTTCGGTCGCGCCGTGCACTCGCGCGTGCGCGCAGCGCGTCCGCCGGGCACTCGCAGCCCGAGCGTGCGCCCTGCTCCGCAGCTGGAGAGCTGGCTTTTCCCGCCCGAAGATGGGGAAGCGCGCGCCCGTTGTCGTGCGCTGCTGAAGTGGCGGAGGGCGGGGGCGCTGCGGGGGGCGCTGCGGGGCTGCGTGTGTGGCGAGAACAATAAAGGCGGCAGTTGTGTGAGTGACTATGGATGGTCGTTCTGTGGCTGAGCTCGCTACCAGGCGCTAATGGGGGGCTGCGGTGCGTCCTGCTGTGCTGAGCAGCTTTCCGATCCGCAGACGCAGGAACAGCCTCTGCTTCTCGCTGTAACCCCAGGCTAGGTGTGTCGGTGTGTTACACATGCTGCGTTTGCACGCGGGTTGTAAACGAACATCGAGCCAGGAGAGCGTGAGAGACCCGAGTAACGTGGGGGTGCGTGACACAAGAAAGAGAATGCGCGTCCCGGATTGGTTACGCCACCTCGCCCAAACCGACCTTCTGGCGCTGGAAGATCCGGAGACATCACTTAGTTGTTATAAAAGGTCCATGTGTAGGTTTTAAATGGCATTATCAGTCCAGCCTTATGTCTCATGCAGGACTGATACCTAAGATCAGGGTCTCGTAAATTTGTGCTGCCTTAAATAAGTATGAAATAGGAATGCTGATACTATAGTAGGAGCTAATGAGCAAATGAACAGAAAAGTGGTTGGATGCATGGGTCCTGTGCTTTTTGTACTTCAGCCTAGACAAGATAGTGATGCAGAATCTGAACGCAGTCTAGTTGTCCTTGAGCTTTGCAAGCAAGCTGTGACAAGCACGTATTGGGAGTATGTTGTGAGCTAGAAGAATACTTAATTCCCTTTGCTTCTGTAGTGCCTCATTTTTGTCTCATCACACACTTTGCACATCAGTTTAAGAGCAGGCATTTCTATTATTACGTTGTAATGACTGTTAAATGCAGCAGCTTTGCTGCTTCGATTCTCATTACAGACCAAGTGCAGATCAGCTAAAGAAGTGTCTTTGTTCCTTGCTGAATATCGTAAAGAGAAAAGAGTTTTTAGTAGAACACTGCACTTTACTATAAAAAGAGATTAAAGCTGAGTATGTTCATTAACTTGGTAATGAATCGAGGAATATTTATATCAGCTTCTGTTCCTTCTCGATGATTGCTATGGTAAATCAGCATTTTTCAGCTATGTCCAGCTTTGGTTATCTAAGGGAGACCTGAGTCATTCTGGGTATAGAAGGGATCTGTGAGTGTACTTGTAGGAAACAGAATCTTATGTTAAGAGAAAGTGATTTGTATGTATAAGAACAGTAGAAATCATCATCATTTTCTGTACTATCTAGCAATAGCAAAGATGGACACACCTGATGGAAAGTGCACTTTATTTTATGTATGTAAAGATGTCACAAAGAAGTGGTCTGTCTTTAAACT
Source organism: Oreortyx pictus (assembly GCA_036925125.1). Taxonomy (NCBI): domain Eukaryota; kingdom Metazoa; phylum Chordata; class Aves; order Galliformes; family Odontophoridae; genus Oreortyx; species Oreortyx pictus. Next base: position 182,087 of record JAUPFR010000026.1, on the reverse strand, counting down.
CTCTTGCTTCTTCTGGTAAGTGTAACTCCACCAAAAGTCATAATCTGTAGATGACAAATACAACTTGTTTTTCATTTGGACTTCAGGGTGTCTATTAATAGCTAAGTCATTAGGAGTTTCTTTAATTAATTTATAAATCCAGATAATTACAGAGGAATATTCTACAGAGTTTAGGTACAGAAATTACAGTGCCTACCTATAGATATGTATAAAATGTTTGAACCAATGAATGTTTCTGGTTCCTTTCTTGCTTTCTTCGCAGAATTAGTTCTGAAGACGGATAATCTAAATATAACTGTCATTATCAGCTGCATTTTATCACTCTGTTTTAAGGGGTATAAAGATGTACTTCCCATAATAGAAATACATCATCCAAAATAGAAGTGAGTTCTTTTGCGTAGTATTTTGCTTGGTAAAGTAGCTTGAGATACTCAAATTCATCTTAGGAAGTTTCACGTCAGAACATATAACTCTGATGCAGTTAGCTGTCTTTCTGGTAGTAGTCTTTACCTAAGTGGACACTTCTTTGAAATCTGGTGAGCTTAAAACTCTGTAGAGAATAGCTCTTTGTCATTAAGAGATAATCCAGAACTAACTAAACGACTTTGAAGAATTGTAGGTGGAACAAATGTATTGCAGATTTTAAGTTTGGCTCAGTCATTACTCGTTTTGGAGCCATTACTGAGCATAGAACTAAGGGTGCAAACAGACTTCTACAGGAATTTATAAGGACTCTTTCTGTGTAATACTCGGTAGCTAAAGCCATTCACACTTCAGTGCTTAGAACTGTCCCCAGGATAATAATTAATAAAAAGCATTTGTTGAGAAAGATGCATTAAATATATGAGCACTGTTTAAAAGAGAGTCATCTAGGGCACTCAGTTTTGATGACAGCAATAATGAAGGATACTGGTAGTGCTTTCCAGTAACTGTGATTAGTCTGAAATACTAAAATTCTGAGTCTGTAGATTTCAACATCTGTTAAGAGTTCTGCAAGTAATGTAGTAATTTGGGGACTAGTGTTTTTTGAACTTACTGACCTTACTCTAAGAGCTGATCAACACAGAATATATTTTCCTTCAGCATTTAATAAACCATTATTTCCCAGCACTTACCTCTACCATTTCATTTCCTTTAACTTCTTGCTCATGTGAGAATTTTTCTGATTTGCACACGAGCTTCCCATTTGCCATGTGCACAGTACACTGTGGAAGCAGGTTAAAAACATAAAACACTGGAGATTTTGAAATTCACTTATGAGATAGAGAGGAACTGACTTCCAGCATAGATAGGAAATAAACATAGGAATTAAAAAAAAAAAACATTTATGCTTTCAAAATCTATGCACGTGCCCTATTTATTTATTTATTTATTTATTTATTTTGCTAAAGGAAATGGTAAAAACAAGTTTTATTCATACACAGAAAGTGAAGTGTGAGGGTGAGAGATGCACCTGTTCCTGAAATATGTTACCTTTAGCTTTCTGCCGTCCATTGTAGTAATTTCAGCCTCTTTTCCAAGCGTAAAGGAGTTAGTCACAGTCTGCTTGGGTGTTTTTGATGTCACAACAAAGTCATCTCCCTTTTGTTGTATTTCAACAATGGGCTTAATATCTCGAGCAACTTTGATAAGGTCTTCTGGCAGTGCTGTGAAGAAAGACAAAAAAGGACTTTTTCTATTATGAATTTGTGTATTTATATGAAATAGCAAATCAAGGTGCAAAATATAAGAACCAGTTACAAAAAATGATCTCCAAGGTAAAAGACAAATGCTGTTTTGGGTTCCTCACTTCTCTATGGACAAAGTGTTCTGTTCCACCTAGTCTGTGTGGATTTAGGTACTGTAATGACCTTTAAGTACTTTATCAGTATGTCTTTAGCATGACTTGAAAGTACCATCTTTAGCAGTGAGGGGTTGGTGTAAGCAACATACTGCAGGTCTCGGCTTTTCAACTATAACTGAGATTTAATTCTATTGAAAATCTATCACATGTTTTAAAAACTCAAATGTGAATGTTTTGCCACGATTGTCAAGAAGGTAAATGCATTTTTCTGTATGTGAAATCATAACCAAGTTGATTCTTTACTGATTAGCAAGCAGCTGTCATGACATTAATCAGCAGTGCTATAGAAAGTGCCTGCTCTAATAAAGAGTATTGAAAATCTGTAAGCCATTATCAAATTGGTTATAGTTAAATGTATTTATAACAGAATGCGTTAACCAAAGTAAGTCATTTCTTGGTATGCCTCTTCTTTTATGAGGGACTTGTTTTAGTTTCTTTTCTTTTTCAGATCATACATAATAGACTTATCTGATAGGGAGAGTTTATCACACAAACAAAACAAAAAAACAACATTGAAATACTTCAACCGAAGATGTCATGCAAAGCGTGTGTTGCAAACTGATCAAATTATTTTAGAAGTGGCTAGGCACTTACCAAGAGCTTTCAGAAATTCCTCATAGTTCTCTTGAGCGTAGACCTGCCAGGTTCCACTGAATGCCATTGTGGATGATGAGGTGCAGTGTGAGGGAAGTGATGCTAGCAGGACAGTGAGAGCTCTCGCTGGTCATTCAGATGCTATTTATGGAAAGGATAGGGCCATCCCAAACTGAGAGATGATCAGCTAATTATTAACAGTGAAGCAACACTTGTTAATCTTTTATTTGTTCTCAATGATCATAACCTCTCGTTCATTCTGCTTTCTACAGACTCCTACCTTGACCGACTCTTTTGGGATGTTCTGTTTATTGATGGGTCACCGAACTCAAATAATTATTTATAATAGTTGTACAGCATTGCATTGATTAATTAGTTTTCTTTTTGTGCTCAACTTCTACTTTTTATGTGTTTTCTATGATTAAAGATAAAATAGCGTAATTTACAATAGATGTGACATAATTACTATCCTATGATAGGACAGCATATGCTACATATCCCATGATCACTTGGAAATAAATGGTGGGAATAAAGCCACAAGTACTTCTTCCAGAATTGTGGTACTCCAATCTCTTGATGAAAGGGAAAATCATGTTGGAGTGGAGCAGTCAGTTATGATTTCGTCCAGCAGATGTCAGTGAAGTGTATCTAAATCGGAACTAAATGTAGGGTGGGTTTTTGTTTTTTTTTTCCAATAGCCACTGTCCACATAGAACATTAAAGGTAAAATTAAATAGGAAACATTGCTTGGAGACTGAAGTTAAAGAAAGAAATGCAGTGCATAATTTTTCTTCTTGCCAATTGCATCAGGAATTCCTCACTAAGAGAGTGAATGATACCCCTTGCTGTCTGTGTAAGAATAGTTGTTGATTTTGGAAGACATTTACTAGATTATGTATCTTGCAGTTATATTGCTTAATTCAAATAGAGCCCATGTCCCAGGGGTTGCTGACCTTCCTAAGTTAACTTTTATTACTCCGTACCAGTCAGTAATTCATTTATTTAAACAGAAAAAAACAATGCTGAACTTTTTCCTACAAATTCACAGTTATTTTTAGTATGTAATTTTAAAGAAAATGCAGACAAAGAGCCAGATGCCTGAAGTGGAGGAAATGTTTATGTTTAAGCCCATTTCTCTTCTGGTTTTTATTAGCAGGCAGCAAACAAGGCTCTGGGCTGATAAAACTTGTGCTCTAATTCTGATTAATCAACCTTATCATGGTTTCAGGAAGACATTTCTTTTATACATACTGTCATCTATTTTGTTTGTGTTTTCAGAATCCTACCACAGGGCCTGTTTGACTGAAGAATAATATTTCTTTATTCATATGTACATAAACACATCTTTTCTCTTCCTCCTAGCAGCGATAGCAGGAGGTCAATACATAGCTTGCTTCTCATGACTTCGGGAAATTCCTTATTACGGCAGCCTATCCATGTGCCAGCAAGTGTAATTTTTTCTTTCTTCAAGGACGCCTCATGTACACGTCCTACTCTCTGGCTTAAACAGAAACCCTCATTATTTGTGTAACATGGTCCTAGCAACTTGCTCTAGTTAACTGTGTGGAGCAGGATGTGGACAAGGTGACCTCCAGAGGTCCCTTCCAAACTGAACTGTGAAATCAAAGATTTAGATGAAACCTTTCTAATACCTTTCTATTGTCCTCTAAAGACTACTGTTGTCTTTGGGTAGCTAATCTTGACACTAAAAAAAAAAAAAAAAACCCGAAAAAGAAATGCCATACACTTTGGTTGGAATTCACATGTCTATTAGATGTACAGAACTACTCTGCAGTACCAGTCTAAATGCTTTTCTGTATTAATTTTTTTTATTCTGAACATGTATATATTTTGAATCATGATGCACAATTTAGTAATTTTGTTTACATAGAGTTATATTTTGTAGCCTGAGTAACAAGGATGAGGTCCTGATAATGAATAACACTGTATGTGTGCATGGGGGTGTCACTCACATGGCTGTAAAACCTAGATGTTTATACTGAAGTTATTCTAGGATGTGATTAGCTGTCTTTAACCATAGAGTAATGTGAGCAGTGCCTTCCACCTCTGCGGACTTTCACTCTGCTCTCTTGTGTAACAGTTACAGCATGTCAGTCGAGAGGGACGCTGACTGTGTTCCTCTGCTAAGCACCAAGCCTCGGGAATGTCTTCGCCTTGTTTTCTTCCCATATGACTCATGTTTGTGAAGGTGAACACCTCACAGTCCTGATTCACATTCAATAGGAAACTTCTGACTAATTTCAAAATGAATGTACATGACAACTCTGCTAAGGTGTCACTCAGTTTGTAAGTTTAATAACATGGACACAGACATTTCTCAGCTACAAGATAATCAGTAACACACAATGACTTAATACAAAAAATAGCTATACTAATGGCCTGGTTCTCACGTATGTGAACCCTCTGATATTTCCTACACAGCATATTTTTCTGGGAAACAGTTTCTCTGTAAAGAGAGCATGCAAGTGAGTGCATGTGCACACATACACATACAAAAGAGAAATGTTTTCTAGCAACCAAAAGTAAAAATACTATAACATTACTGAAATAAAGTTATGAGCCTGAATTTTAAGGTTGAGGCATTTAAATGAATCCAAAGGAGTTAGATTCCTTTTAAATTCACTGAGATATGGTTATTGGTTCATTCAGGCTTTCTTATTATGGTCTCACTTGGGACTTCCTTTTCTTCTCTTCCTACTGGTATCTCTCCATGCTTATAGACACTGATAGTAACCTGCCCTGTTTCAGAGCCATATTTGTTCTTGACGTAGATGGTGTATTTTCCTGTGTCTTCATTGCAGACTTTCTCTATGGTAACTGTGACAACTGTCCCCTTCACATCCATTCTGTACCGATCTTTAAAGGTGATAATTTTCTCATTTTTGAACCAAGTGATTTCTGGGTATGGATCTCCAGAGATGCAGCAAGTTAAACACAGGGTCTATTGTAAAACAAATAGTAGAGATAGATCATGAAGACAAAAATGAGCGAAGAAATTCAGATGATGTGAGGTTCAGATAATTAAATATCAAGATCAATAGAAATCCACAAGGGTTGCTTTTCCATAATCTCTTTCTTCCAAGCAGATTAGAACAGATTGACTGTATAGTATTCATCAAATAGCACACACACTTGTATTTTAGGTCTATGTTTCTTAAAATGAGAGTGACTATTCCTGAAAGATGGCTGTTAATTAAAATTATTATTGTTACTTTGCAGTTACATTGAACTTGCTGTCTAATTTGAGGATCCATGGAAATAGCAGTCCTAGATTTAATTTTATTAATGTTCCTTGCAGCTTCTTTGGAACTAGAAAATTCTTACAATAGTGACTTTGGGTCACTTTCACATCCTTGGTATTAACTGCCAGAAATGACAGTGAACATTTAAAACCAAGAGTGTTCTCCCCAGCAGTCATTTTCCTACATCTGAGGAAGGGCCAATTACACGAGCAGTTACTCAACTTTACCTTATCCTCCATGATAGTGGCTACATCTGGCAGACCTTGAACAACTCTGGCGCGACCTGGGAATGAACAAATATGACCTCTTATTTTTACTTATCAATGTACCACTTGGTTTTGTTTGGCAGAAAGAAATTCATTTACTTACACTTCTCTGCTATTGCTGCTTCTCTGAAAGTGGAGAGACAAATAAAGTTATAGTGGTTTTATTTCTTAGGTATTGTACTCTTAAAATAGATCAGTTTGGCTGTGAAAACATTCAGGCAGGAACTTACTTTAGCCTTCTGTGCTCAGCCAGGGCATCTTCAAAGGCTGCAAGGAATGAAATGGTTTTAGGGAACATTGCTGTTTATTTCTTTTGACATGGTAGGCTTTATATAATGCATCAATGTTGGAACTATAGGTATTTGTGCACAAAGCTATGTGTTATTAACTGTTATATTGGCATGAGGATCTGCCATAAGGAAATCTGAATCTATATATAAACTACTGAAGTAAGTGGAGTGTAGTACTTCCCTTCCTCAGGAGGAAAAAATCCTTTGAACAGTTCGGAAAAGCCTTTATAAACCTGAAGCCATGTTCTTTCCAGGATGTCCCCTATAAGCTCAGCCTCCAGGACCCAGAGATGTCCTGGGAGCAGCTATCCTCCCGCAGCCCTCCCCAGGAGTAACTTATGCTCAGCAGTGCTCCCCAAATGCTTCAGTCCTTTCCTCTGATTCCTTCTCCTCCCTTTGCCTTTCCTTTAACTTTGCTGTGCACTTCACTGTCCTTAACCCAGTTTAATAGCATGCTGTCAAGGAACCGTAGCTCCATCTCAAAAGAAAGTGAAGAATTGCTGCCAGAGATTTGAAGGAATCTTGGAAAGCAGCTCATGGAGATCTAATTCCTGTGATGCAGTTGTTGACTAAGCTTACCTTGCCCAGACAAGTCGGTTGACAGTTTGTGAGAGTCATTCCCATCAAATAATTCCAGGGTGTATTTTCCTTTATCTGTGTCTGTTGGATTCAGTATGTGAAGCCAGATCTGATTCATTGTGCTTCCAGCTTTCAGCCTGTCACGAATTTCCAGTCGCTTCTCACTAAATAAACAAATTATTAATTTCAGTACAGTTTAGCAGACCTGTCTAAATTGGAGTGCTAACTTTCTGTTAGATCTCCACCTGTTAGTATTCTGTGAAGAGTTATGTACTCAATCACTTGAATATCTCACTGGTCATCTATCCATGCTTTTACGTAGTTTGCCAAAGCTCTACAGGCTCTACAATAGTTTTTATTTGGAAGATTAAATAGGAATTGTATAACATTGGCACAGTTTGCCAGGGAAATGGGGGAGTCACTGTCCCTGGAGGTGTTTAAGGAAAGAGTAGATGTGGTACTTAAGGACATGGTCAGTGAGCAATATTGGTAATAGGCGGATAGTTGGACTAGATTATCTTAGAAATCTTTTCCAACTCTAATGATTCTGTGATGCTATGATATGGATTTAGTCCTTGAAACATCATTAAAACATATCTATGTCTGTAGGTTGTTTGTAATAAAATGGTGTTTCTCTATTTTACCAAGATGTTATGAGACTAAATGAGCTCATATTTGGAAAGAGACTTGTAATGTTTGGGAACTGTGTTATTCAGAATAGGTCAATATGGTGGTTTATGGAAGCATAAAATAGAATTGAAACAAGGAAATAACAGCTTCCTTTCCTGTTTGTAACCAAGGTTATTATTTCAGTGAAGATGACCAGTTATTTTTTATCTCAACACTGACAGAATGTTTATAACTTGAGTGTTTTGAAATTCCCAGGCATATTTCAGGATTCGGAGAGAATTGTGGTTTCCAGCCCTGACTCTGACAAATCTCCCACTGCCTTAAAAAACTGTGATCTGAGGCCTAACATACCCAATTTTTGTGGAAACGATAAAAGCAACAGTACCCACAGAAACCTTCCCAATGCCTTTAGGGGACTCACTTGTGAAACCAGGTTGTTTTCATGTAGTCTGTGTAGTACTTCACATCTGTGTAGATTTTGATGCCTTCGTCAGTAGGCTGAATTTTCAGAGGTGTAGCAGAAAGAGCTGATGGTATAATTGAAAGACTGGAATTTAAGAGGAAATCCAAGAGCATCTGTGCGATTTTACATGTTATGCAAAGAAAATCCCAAGCAACCTATTGACATCTCTCACACTGGATGATGTGGCTGGTTGGAAGGTATTCTGCTTCTGGAAGGCTCCTCTGTTAGCCATCAGAGAGCAGAAAGATGTCACAGTTTCTTCTGGAGACTTATAATACACATCTCACAGACAGAAATAGTGCAACTTATCCGAATTCACATAGCGAGTGATGTGACAAGGAGAAGGCCACTGGCATGCACAGGTTACGGAAATAATTTGTAAGTGTAGAGCGTTTTGTGTCCCTGGATGCATTTACTGACCACCCAGTTTAAAGGTGCTTTAACGGTAAAGGAATATTAAATGAGCAGTATTGTACTTGAGACAGTGCACGCTGACCTCCAGATCCAGGGTCAGCTCCTGCACTGTTTGCTCTGATCCTGGCACCCCCTCCCCGCCCCTTCTGTTATTACTGAAGAGAAAAGGACATACCACTGATCTTACACAGCTCCTTGAGAAGTTCTTCAAAGGCTGCAAAGATACAATGATATCTAAGTAACAAATACTGTATTGTATAAATACAATATTAAACAAATCACATCTGATCTACATAATTTTGTCATGTGTAGAATATATCAGATATTCATTGTCTTTTTCTGCTGCAAAGCTTACTGGTATGGAGTTTTTGCCATTGATTCATTTATCTTTAGATGCTGGTCATTTCTTACTACATGTAGATACTCCTATCTTCATTAGCACTCAATGTGTAATTAAAGCAGGAAGCTGAAATAGCGAGTCATTTCTTTTGTGCTTTTTGTTGTCTTTAACTGATATTCCTCTGCTGTGGTTCAGCTGTGAGTTTTGATCCACTGGTGGAGTTCCAAGGAATTGGAATTTTGTTCTCTGGGTGGTTTGGTTTGGCTGAACTTACAGGGCTGAGAACTTGTTTGTGGATTATCAAATGAATTCTGGCATGGACAGATAAAAAGAGTAGAGATCATATACAGAGACCTCTGAAGACATATTCTGTTCATTGGGCTTTATATAACATTTGGACAGTAAGAGAGGTGTTCTTTTGTTTTTTTTTAAACAATGCATTTTATGACCCCAGTCTGACATGAGATACTTTCGATTAAAACAATCACCATGTATGTGTATACGTATAAAGTTCTCCTACTTCCTTTTGTGAGATCAAGTTGGGTGTAGTCCTCTCCTCGGTCGTCTGAAACAACTGCTTTGTATTGGCCCTCATCTGCTTTGGTTATCTGACAAACATATATGCAAATACGTAATGTTAAACTAAAAGAAAATTAATGAATAAATTTAAACCCACAACAGAATTTTCACACGCCATTGAAACAGGACATGGAAAAGGCAGACAGCTGAGGTTTTCTTCTTCCTCCTTCCAGTTTGTCTCCAGAACAGGCAAACAGTCATGATCAGGAAACCTGAAGAGCCCTCACTTTTATTTTTAGCCACTGTTAAAAACATCTCATTTCTAATTTATCTGGCTATAATGTTAATTCTTCTTTCAATTAGTTGGCACTATCCAAAACACATGTGGACTGTTAAGCTGAGGTCAGCCATTATTTTTTGCAGGTTAGTGTGGTCTCCAAAGCCACCAAGTTGCTTTTCTATTTTTCACCTTTTTAATATGAAGAGTTCCTATCCCAGTCTGTGGGTCAAACACATCCCCTGTTCGGGCTTTCTTATTGAAGAACCATTGGAAGCTGGTGTCCTTCCTCAGATTTGTTGCCTGTTTAAAGCCAAGATTTAGAAGTCAGGGTCCCAGACACATTTCATTTTATAAATGGAGAGATGTTCATCTAATGTGAAGCATCACAGCAGTCCTACAGGACTGCTGTAGAATACTGGAAGCTTCCCTCTTTGTTGAAAAATCTGCTCAAGTTCTACTATCTATTACCCTTCATCAATCTGCAAATAACCATTTGAATGAGCATTGTTCATTTCCAGTCCTTAAAACGTGCATCTAAAATGTAATGAAATACAGACTGTGCAGTTGCATTGCATTGCATCGATATACTTAACCTTGCAGGTAAGGAGTACTTCACAGTTCTTGTCAACCTTCCATTTCAAATTCTCTACAAAATATGGACCTGTAAAAGAAAATGTCTTTCTATGCAGCTCCACAGCTCAAGAATGATCTACCGGGACACCTCCATCTCATGGTGAAACCTCAGCAGCACTGCCCAGAAGGGGCAGTCATGCACCTGACATGCATCAGACACACAGTTTACATCACACAGTTATTGCTGGTTTAGTAACGTCCCAAGGCAACAGATATTATGTTCATTGAGGAATCAGACCTTAAAAGGTCAGTGAATTAATCAACTTAAATAATACACTTAATAAAGATGATGCAAGCATTAAGAGCATTTGATGAAATGCCATTGCTCAGCTTTTGCCATCCTGTTGACACAGTCATTAACCTTCTGCTTATCTTACCCTGCTTTTTCTTCCATTCTCTCTTCTTTGCATCAGCCTCCTTTGCAACTTTAGCAAAACCTGTAGGAGCAGTAATCATCAAAGTGAAAAAAACTCATTTTGTGTACTGAAACTAACATGTGCCAAATCACCTGATTCTCCCCACAGCTTTTAGGGAGAGTCCAGTGAATGTGACATTTGTAGAGACAAATTTTATTCATAGAACATGGAAGCTTGAAAGGTCACTTGAAATGGTCAAACTGTTCACAGGAACTGAAAATGGTGGTAGACATTGTATGGGGAAGTATATGAGTGCTAATCTTCTTGCTTTCTATTTTTAAATAGTTAAAGAGCCTCTGCATGGAAGCATATATACTCTATGTGTTTCACCTGGTGTGATTTGTGTTAGTCTTTCCATGTTGCTCGGTCTCATCTTTCAGTAAAATTGACACTGGTTTCTGTACTGCATTCAGTTCAATGCAATTAATCAGCCATTAAATACTCTGAATTTTCATCCTAATCCTGTCCCAGGATAAATATGTACAAGTCATAATTCTTGTCATTCAGTTTACTGCCAAGATACGGAGAGTTTGACACAGCAAGATGGTATGTGAAGCATTTGGAAACAGCAACTAAAAATTCCACTGGGTATTTTCCTTCAGCAGATCTGTTTTATTATAAGGTCAAAATCTTCAATTTATGTTAAAGAGAAGAGGAATTCAGATTATTTCTTACATGATTCATGGACTTAGTGGGCAATATTGGTGGATAGTGTACGGTTGGATGAGATGATCTTAGAGTTGTTTTCCAATCTTAATGATTCTATGATTCTATGATTTAAATGTGTACTAAAATCTGTTCCCGCATTCTCAGTGTGTCAGTGTAACTGTCAGAAGTCCTTGAGATCCTTACATGCCTAGAAAAATTTCCACTCAGCACAACAGTCTGTGCTTGGTACTGAATTTCCACTTACTTTCATCCAGAAGAACAAGGGTGAATTGATTTTTAGCTTTTCCATCTTGCAGCTGGGCTGTGTACACTCCTTTATCATCATCACAGAAGTTTTGGATTATCAGTTCAACCAGACCTTTCCCTTTGACAAAGTTTATTTTATGTGTCTGAGCAAAACAAAGCAAATATAATAAATCGAGTAGTTTTTCCAAGACTAGATCCTGGCACAACATCTTCTGCAGCACTCAGATACAAGACAGTCCTTCTGTGTGCTTATCCTTATATATATTTCCCTCATCTCACGGGTACAAAGAACCAATGCATTCTGGTATTCTGTATCCTGAGATTCATTTGTTATTTGTTTATGTGGTTGGGTATAATAAAACTGCATAGAGCAGATCTTTCCTCTGGGAGGCAGTTTCTGTTAAAACCGTGTAACACAAGATTTTCTTTCTTGTGTCTGACAGACTTCTCAGCTTACTAGGATCTCTGTGATTTTTAGTATAATGTAAGTAGTCCACATAATTACAGATTTGTGGAATGTAATCGTGTTTGGGCAATGATAAGTAATACAGCCACCTTGTGACACCATGTAAGCACTACTGAATGCATTATACACACACCCCAAACCTGCCAGATGCTCACAAGCAAATACCATCATTATGCCTTACTGCCTTATTTGCCTTATTTGCTGTAGGCAAATATTATCGTTACAAAGAGCTTGACAAACACTTCATAATCATGCATTTCTGTGTCAGTTCACCAGTGCAGAAAAGATAGTTCTAACAATAGACAAGGGCTACAGTAAGTTTACTACATACTGCTTTAAAAAAAGAAAACATCAACAACAAAAGTCAACAAAAAAAAAATTGCAATAAAATTCTGAAATTCTTTGCCTACTGCTATCCCTTTTTAAATCCCTGCTTTTTCTTTGTTTGGTGGTTTGTTTTGTTTTGTTTTGTTTTTGTTTTTGTTTTGTTTCATTTTTAATTGTTTTGGGGTTTGTTTGTTTTTTTCTGTCCCTTCCCCCTCCCCTCCCCTCCCCTTTTCCCTTCCTTTTCCCTCCCCTTTTCCCTCCCTCTTCTCTATTTCTGCCATGATGTTAGATCTGGACAGCCTGAGAATCAGATAGTTGGCTTTCTGTTTATGCATATCCTGAAATAAAGCCCCAGAGTCTCCCAAAAACACACATCAAATGTCTGAGGGGAATTTAGAAAATGTAGGGCATGCCAAGTTGGTCTATATCCCTGTTCAGAAAGGAGAAAGTAAAAAATTAAAATCATAAGAACATACTGGTGTGCTTGTAATCTCCTTCTCATTGAAGATCAGATGCAGCTCTGCATTTGGTGACAACTTTTCAACCTCCAACCACAGGCGCACTTCTCCTTTCTCCAGAACATCAACATTCCATCCAGATATCAGCTTTATTACTGGAAAACAAAGAGAACTGCCAAGGGGAATTCATATGTAAGCCACAGAATTCGGCTCAGCCCAGATTGTGGCAGTGTTCCCATTTAAAATTCTGTATGTATGGAAGTGGCTGATTACTCATTCTACTTACATGGGTTCCTGATTTCATGGCTACGTTTCAGTAACTTGTCCAGATCTGAAATGCAAAAAATAACAAATTGTTTCGATTAGTGCAATTAGTCCAAAGCAAAATCATTATAGCAGCTGGATTCAGCTTGTCAGTGAGCCTTATTTATGTCAAGAAGATGATATGTACAGAGCATTTCATACAGGGATGACTCGAGAAGGTGGTGGAGATAATTCTTAGTTCTGTATGAAGAGAACACTGGTTGTATCAGCTCAAGAAATACTGTAGAGAAGTTTTAGATAACTCTGACAGTGTATGTGAAATCTGAACTCTAATGGAAAAATGACTTTCCAAGATCATCGTATCTTTTCTTAGGAGCCTGAAAAAGAAACCATCCTTTGTCTGTCAAGGAATGAGAAACATCTTTCCAATTACACTGCTATCAGTAATTGATATCAGCCACTATTCTAGGAGAAGCTCTCCTTTGAACACCTAATATTAGAAAATTGTGGCACATTAGATTTTTGTGCTTTTCAATTATTAGTTTTTACCTTCTTGTGTTAAAGTGCAGCTGGCAGAGATATCATCATCCACATCTGTGACCTCCACTGAGTATATTCCCAGATCCTTTTCCGATGGATCTTTCAGTATAAGCTTAGATCTTGAAAATAAAGGTAGTAATAAAAAATAATTTTTTTGTTCAAAAACATTGATGACTTTTTTTTTTTAATTAAAGAATACAATGCATTTGATACATCTGCAACATTAAAGAGTACTTATAGTCATTTGTATGTGACACTGAGGAGCAGTGTACATTTCTGTCCGTGCATTATCTACTCACTTATTGCCTTTCTCTTCTGTCTGAACTCTGTTAGTATCTGGTGGCCCTTCATAGTCCTTTGACCAGATAAATTCAGAGGAGTCATTCTTTTCAGGAGCTTCGAAAGCCATATAAATGAACCCTTCTTCATCCACCCCGAGTTCAATTTCATTTGTACCTGAATGACAGAATGAAAAAAAAAAAAAAAAAAAGCAAACCAAAATATTAGTTATGAAGACATGTCAGGGTTTATCATCTCAGGTTGGATATTTGGAAGAATTTCTTCTCCCAGAGAGCAGTGGTGCACTGGCACAGGCTGCCTAGGGAGCCGTGGGGTTACTGTCCCTGTCAGTGTTTAAGGTAAGGGTGGATGTGGTACTTAGGGATGTGGTTTAATGAGTAATACTGGTGGCAGGTGAATGATTAGACTGGATGATCTCAGAAGTTTATCCAACCTTACTGATTCTATGATTCTGTGATTCTGGACATTGGATGTTAGAGCCAGAATGTACAGCTAGAGTAAATACATTTGGACAGATTAATTTACTAAACTTTATTTTGACTGGGGCTTTTTCTTGCCACGGAATGTGTAGCAAATATTTAATAAAGCATGTTTTTTTATAGGAATCAACATAGCATGTACAGACACAGCAATTCATTGTTCAGTTTCATACCAGACTTGCTTTTAGCCACCACAGGATCTGAAGGAAGTGAAGGGGGTCCAATTCCAGCCTTGTTCAGTGCTCTTACTCGGAAAATAAAGCATTTCCCTGTGTCTAGGTCTGAAACCTGTAGGAACCAGTGACAGGAATTAACAAGAGCTGCAAAGCAATGCTTGTATACTGAGTGCATATACAGACCTTCATATGAGTGGTGGCTATGGATTGCTTGTTTATTTGCTTCCAGTCCTCTGTCCCTTCTTCACACATGTCTACATAATACCCTGTAACTGGACCTGCACCTACATACAGTGGTGCTTGCCAATGCAGCATCAGGGAGGAGTCTCTCACTTCAGTGAACCTCACATCATAAGGAGGACCTGTTCAAGGAAGAATGTGCTGTCAAGCGATGAAATTAAAAGATTCGACACATTGTTAGGGTTTGAAATCAGAGAGCAGAGTTTTATGATAACACGTGAACAGTGGGTCCAGAAGCGATGCTTTCTATGCTGATTAACAGTAGAGACAGGTTCTAGGAATAAATGCATACATGATTTAATGTTATTTGCTTTGGTATGGTAATGTTAAGATATTAGAGCTGCATTTTTATTTTTCTGGAAACAATGCTATTAAAAATACCTCAGTGCTTTATCTGTGAAATGAGGAAATAGTACTCTACATCTGAGTCAGAATGTCCCTAGAAGTGTTTGTGTGCATTTGTATACTGGGACCTCACCTTATACAGATCTACAGTCTTCAGAAGTCCTTCCTAGTCATTGAAGAGTGAGAACACAACTAGTATATGTGGAAGTATTTTTCTGCTTGTTCATTTTGGGACTGGTACCTGGCTCTGGCATTGTCCATTCCTCGCATCTGAACAAGTCACTGGGTTCAGATACTTCCCCAACACCTGCCATGTTCGTTGCACATGCACGGAATTCATACAGGTGGCCTTCCTCAAGTTTGCTAACCTTTGGGTTCAAAAATGCAGAGAAATCATTAGTATGGCCTTGCATGGTGGTAGTCTTATGAGAGTATGAAGAAAGTTCTGGACTAGAGGAAGTAGAAGAAAGCACCTTATCCCATGTTATAGCCATAGTTCCCACTACACATGAAGGACAGCAATGTATCTGAAATTAATACCGTGTAAACTCGTTGAGGAATTGGCTGAATGTTGACTTCGTGCCAATCTAGTTCAGATGCATCATGCTGATCTAGGAAATAACCCAGAATCTTCGTTCCTCCTTTATACTTAGGGGGTTTCCAGCCAATGGTCATGTTGGTCTTCCCACAGCTCAGCAAAACAAACCCCCGTGGTGCTGATGGGCGAGCTGTGCAGCAAAGGGAAAGACAAAAGACAGTGCTCTTCAGTGCAAGTTTGGAACGGGTGGACGTAGTACTTAGGGACACGGTTCAGTGGGTAATATTTGTGGTAGGTGGATAATTGGACTGGATGATCTTAGAGTTCTTTTCCAACCTTAATGATTCTAAGACCTAGGGACTGGGGAAAGAGGGGTAGATATTGGACAAATAAGGTTGAGGAAATCTCTATGTTCATATCGGATGTGATTTTGTTTATGTTAAGTTCTCTTAGTATCACCTATGTTGTGTAAAAGTATTTGGATGGAACCAGATTCTTGTTAAGATGTCACAAGAAAAGTCATGGGCATGTTTCATGCATGTTGCTTTATAGTTTCTTGGGTAGAAAAGATGGCAGCAGTGTGTTGATATAACAGTGACAACCAAAGGCTGTCCACTGGCTTGTGTGATGGGGAGGTCTTTGCAAGTGCTCTAGGGTAATTCACATTGCTGATTTCAAGATACCAGGACAACAGTGCATTTAAAATATCGCTTGTACCAGTGCCAAATGAGTACTCTCAGTGTAACACACTGCTGAATCAAAATGCTAATTAACGTTGCCCACCCTTGACAAGTAGAACTGATAATAGAAGCAGTGGGATACAAGAAAATCAGTTCCCTGTTGCTTTGCTTATCTGCTCAGTATTATTACCATGATGTGTAATAAGATCTCTGCATGGCAGATACATCTCAGAGGGATTTACATGCACATCTATTACTTACCTATCGCTGGTCTTACAATGATAGGGTCCGTTTCTGGTGAGCTTTCACTCAGTCCTGCCTCGCCAACAGATTTCACACAGAAGACATACTCCTTTCCGGGCTTCAGCCCAGGGACAGTAAATCTAGGAGAAAAAATTACTGCGTTTGTGTTGATTGTTCAAAAAATAAGTGAAAGGTCTTTTGGACAGATGGCAATATATTTTAATAAGACATTGTTCCTTGCAAAATCCTTATTTGCCATTACAAATTAAAGTGTCAAATAAAATAGCTACTGACAGTGAGTATGGATCAGATACCAAGAGGTGTCACACTGCTGCCTGGCACTGTTAGCACTGTAAATAGAACTTTTAGTATACTTTTTGGTTGACATGTGACCCTCACAACTACGAGGAATTTTCTAAATACTCTGTGTGTCACACCAATGTACTCTCCTGGAAAGCAAACAAAAAATATGAAATGTGGTTGTACCAGCCACAAAATCTGACTTCTGTGACTTAGAGTCTGTGATGATACACACAGACGTTGCTGTCAATCTGGCTTTGGACATAAAAGTGCGACTGGGCACTTTGGCTGATGAGCTTTATGCTAAAAGAGGATATGGTGTTCATGTGTATGCATGCCTGTGTGTGCAGAGAAGGAAGTTCTTTTTTTAACTGAAATGTGACTCTGGCCATAAAGAGAGGAATCCAAGCTGGCCCTATGTCTTGATGGATACAATAGCTGCACTCACTCATTACACGTCACAGGCTTATTATTGACAGTTTGCCATTCTTCTGACCCAGACTCCCGACAATATATATAGTAGCCCAGAGGTTCCAGACCATCCTTTAATTTATTCCACTGCAAAACAACAGATGTTTTGGTGTCTCTGAAAGCTAAAACCTGAGACGGTGGTGGTAGAGGATCTAGAAAAGAGAAAATAAAGACAGAAAAATAGTTTTTCAAAAAGAATGTGTAAATTAAAATGTGTTTAAGTGAGTTCACTGATTTAATTCACATTTCCCAGAGCTTTGTTTACAAATTAGATCAAATTAGCATAGACACTGTCCTTGTCTACAGACTGTCTGTTCATATTTGGGTTTGTCATTCCT
Organism: Oreortyx pictus; assembly: GCA_036925125.1. Lineage (NCBI taxonomy): Eukaryota > Metazoa > Chordata > Aves > Galliformes > Odontophoridae > Oreortyx > Oreortyx pictus. The sequence continues at coordinate 164,477 of JAUPFR010000026.1, read as the reverse complement.
CGTACTTCTTCCCCTGACAGCCCATTGATTCCTGCAGTTATACCCACGTAACCTTCTCTGAATTAAAAGAGAAACAAGACTCATATTGACTCTCACATGTCTCCTCTACGAATTAGGACCTGCTTCACCCTTGAGAAACAAAGGAAAGTATTAATGAACACTAGGGCAGCTTTAATGTAAGAATATATGTAATAGTAAGGGAACAGCTACTCCTCTTTGAATAATGGAGGCATGGACATGAATCTTTGCATCTCTGACTGTTGTCTTGTCAGTCCTGGGAAGAAAACAAAAGAAATGGGCCCTCTAAGCACTGGTGTTTAATCTGAAGGCCCTAGAAAATGGCTTCTTCCACAATCACAGTTGCATCATTCCTTCCAACTCTCAAGTGTAACCAAGTGCTGAAAGCATGTTTGGATTAAACACAGGCTTCCATTGTCCCTTACTTAATTAAATATAATTCCCCTACCATTGCTTGGTTGGATTACACTGCATTGACCAACTGCAAAGTAATTAAAGGAGGATTTAAGGCTTTAAGTGGTTTCCTGATATCAAAGCAACGGCTGTGTAATGAAATAACATGAAGTTTAAAGGAAGTGGGGACAGAACCTACACATTAGTTTTGTATCACATTTCTTTTTCCATATCATTACTATAGTGCATAGTAGCGAAATAATTACCCAGTTTTGCTCCAGCAGTGATGGGTTCACTGGGCAGGGATGGCTCACTAATTCCATACTTGTTAACAGACCGCACTCGGAAACTGTATGGTTTTCCTTTAATGAGATCAAAGAGTGCAAATCTTGGGGAATTAACTGGCATATCCAGATTAACCATTTGCCAGGAGTTGCTGCCCACAAGTGACTGTAAGGAAAAAGGTGATGATTTACTGTTGATGAAAGCTTAAAACTCTCCCAGGGTACAATAAAGTCAGTCTTAATAGGAAAGTATTTTTTTTTTTAATAAAAAATGTAAATGATCTTTTTCTTGTTGATATATGTTATCTTTTCTTCCTTGGAAACAGAAGGTCCCTTTGCAGCAGGAAGGGTACAGCAAGTGGGAAATGAGTACCTAGGAAAGTAAATTGGTAGGAGGTACTAATTAACTAGCAAAAGGATTAGAGGGGAACTGGAAAGTGAACTACTGTGCAGTTCGTCTCAGTGCTTCTACACCTGGGAGGCCTATGGGGCAGAAACAGTCTTCCCATTAACACTCTGCTACCATTCTGTGGTGTACATTTTGCTTGATTGTTTTTTTTTTTTTTTTAAGATGAACGGAAGGCTGGCACTTAGGATTGGTGATGGCTGATTTCCACTGTCCACTTTAAACAGCCACCAGCAATTAATTGCATTCAATAGTGATTCCTGTGCTTGAGGCCACGTGAGAAATAGATACTTCTCCCCAGGAGTAGCAGCAATTTTCCCTCCATGTGACATTATTTTCTTACCTTTTCCACATAATATTGCAGTGGTTCTCTGCCTCTTGGATCCGGTTCATCCCACGTCAAAGCCACATAATCTTCTCTGACCTCACTTGCACGAACATTAGTGGGTGGTAAGGGAATCTTAATGTACCCTATAGGAAGTCAGAACAGGATACACTTTAGAACTGTAGAATCATGGAATCGTTTGAGTTTGGAGGGGACTCTCAGAGGCCATCTGATTGTACTCCCTTCAGTGAACAGGGACACCCACAGCTTCATCAGTGCTCAGGGCCTGATCCAGCCTTCAGTTGTAATGTAGCAGAAAAATCAATGTTCTTTTAAAACAGGTCATGTTTTCCCCATATAAAATAAGATCCTTGTAAGGATGAAGGAACAGATAAATATTTTGGGGATAGGAAAGACAAGATTTTTACAAAAGTCTGTGCTATTTATGATAGTTCCTGATCCTTGTGCAGCTTACAGGTAGGTTTTGTGTGCTAATATCCAGTGTGATGTTAGCACTGATCTCCTTGTTCTGTAACAGTCAGTTCTGAGGGAATGGCTCAGTATAGATTGAACTTACCTTCTAGGTCATCCTTGAAAATTTCTATCACCTTGCCTTCATCATATGGAATAACTGTAATGTCAAACAGGACAGTGTTATCCAGCAGGAGATACAGAGCCATGTCAGAATGCTTGGATATTGTTGAAAGAGACTGAGATCAGAACTATGTCATATAATCATATGCACAACTATATATGTTTCATGACATATTCAGTGACATATCTGTAGTATTTTGATGTTTTCTGTTCCAGAATAGTACTAAGGTAGGCTCAGCAAATGCACAGCACAGCAGCATGCTGCACTGGTGATTTTAGCAATGAAGAGAATTCTGACAAAATGCATTCACCTGTACTGCAGCCTCATATTGTATGGAAGGAGCAAATTATCCTTTTTTTAGTACACACCTGTCACTCTTTTGCCATTGCTGGGGTCATACGTTATAACTGGATCACTGGCTTTTGAAGGATGGCTGATCCCTGCTTTATTGACAGCCTTCACTCGGAACTGATATGCCTGCCCTTCAGCAAGGCCCAGAATGGGGTATCTGCAGGTTTTTACAGGCTTTTCGTTGCACGGGACCCAGTCCTCTGACCCAGCAGTGCACCTGAAATGGAATGCATCCCATAGAGTTCCTTTATGGTTTTCCCACAACACAATCATGAGGTTTCATTCTCCACAATTATAAAAATACAGACCTTTCAATAAAATATCCAAGGATTGAGCTTCCTCCATTATCACTGGGTGCCATCCAAGAAAGAATCAAGCAGTCTTTATTTATGTCATGGCATTTCACATTGAGAGGGGACCCAGGTGCACCAGCTGATTCTGCTGCAGCATCTGCAGGAACACCAAGCTATTGTGGTGAAGACTTTTCTTCTCTGTACCAAAACTTTGACTCAACAGCTTAATTTTAAGTGTGTCTCAGTAATACAAGTCATATTTTCTACACCTTAATCACAGTGGAAAATAGGATTTGGACATTCCATTAATTGCAACCAAAAATGCATACAATTGGGACACACTTTCTTAAGAGTGAGGCAGTGAATTTTAGGAAAGAAGCTTTTGTTCTAAGTAAGACAGCATCCTGTTATTACCTCGAACAAACACGTAAGTGGTTTGCTCTTTGCATCCATCCAATGAGGGGACACGGATTGTGTAGAATCCCTCATCTTCTTTGTAAGCACATGGTACTGTCAGAGAAGCTTCCTGGTCTTGATACTTCAGTTCCTGGCATTCTGAGTTCTGCAGCAACTCACCTGAAAAGCATGAAAAGGGTAAAGGAGATCCACCTGAACTGGTGGAGTGAAGATCAATGTATTCCCAAATGCAAAAAAACCCCACAGTAACTAACAAACTTACCACCAAAGAAAGAGAAACTACACCAAAATGGCAAGATAAGGAATCTGCAAAACAATCCTGATATTATACCTCACAGTTACACTCATGGACTCTGATCCTGTTTTATTGGCATCCCTCTGTGTTCTCTTTGCACACAAACAACAGAGCAAAAAGAACCGTGCCTATCCTGAAGAGCAATCTGTGCAATAAAGAGTAATAAAATCAGTGAGTCAAAGGTACTCTTCACAGCAGGGAACATGATGCTCTGAATTCTGCCAGATATTTTAGCAGCTCTACCTGAAGATTCAAATGAATTATAACATCTCTAGACTGGGAAGAGCTGAGAGCAGCTTATGAATCCCCAGTTCTATTTCTCCTCTGTAAGCATTAGATTACAGCTATGAAATCAAATTGTATATTCATATATGTATGTGTATTCTGTGTACAGAAGCATAGCTATTGCATACAAACCATCTCTGAACCAGGTAATGTTTCGTTGGTGTTCAAGTAAATCAGAAGTGAAGTAACAGGAGAGGGTGAAAGGTTCCTTTTCTCTTGAAAATAGTGGTTTCAGTGAGAAGGCAAAATCTGCCTCTTGGGCAATAAGGGATCCTATGAAATGAAAATGAAATGCAGCATGAGAGAGATTTTGCACTGACCTCTACCTTGGAGCATTTTTTTTTTTTTGGTCATGCATTTAGAGTTGGTAGCTCTTGGTTTTCCCACGCAGTCAGGCTGACAGGTAAATTAGAGCTCAGAAAAGAAGAATTCCATTGCTTCAGGAGGCAAAAATCAAAGAAATAACAATAACCATTTACTTACTTCTGTATATCTCTGAATCAAATCCCGACTCCTTTCCATAATATTCTACAAGACAAGAAGGAAATGCATTTAGGAAATCTCATGCGGGTGTTTATTTTTGCCTCAGATATGTACAATGGCACTCAGCAAACTGCCCTTTTCCCTCAAAGCAGCTCTTAAGAGCTTAAGACAAGAGGGGAAGCACGGCCTCATCTTTGGTCCTATGAGACCCTTTGTGGTGTCTTAAGGCACAGTGAGTTTTGCTGCAGGAATCATAGAATCTTCAAGGTTGGAAGAGACCTCTAAGATCATGCAGCAATATCAAGAGCCAGTTGTTCACCAATTTCTTGCTTAATTTTAGAAATGGACCAGACTCCTCCTAAGAGTTCTACATATTCTATATGTTGTGCATGTTTGTTTTATGTCAGTCCAGATATATCCAACTATAAAAATTTAGTACAATTTCAGTGCAGTAATAGGATAGTTGTGTCCATATGGAATACAGAAGATTTTGCCAGAGTCCAGAAGTGACTGCAAGGACGTTATATCTGACATTGCATGTTGGTTGGCGATAATTAAATAGTATTTCATGCAGTTGTGCTTTCCCCAACCCCTAATGAATGAGAGGCATTCTCCTTTCTTACCAGGAGAGTGCTCATTTATTTGTTTTTTTTTTTTTCTTTTTAAATTTTTTTTCCAGAGTATTTGTATGGTTTCTAATGATATAATATTTAGCAATATGGAAGAATCTCAAGAATGTGAAAATTCTAAAAGCAAAAGAACATTTTGTACTTACTCCTGACAAGCACTGTAGCAAACGAGTGAGCCTTGCCATACTGATTCTCAATTACAACACTATATTCAGCAGAATCTTCCATGGAGCATCTGGAAAAAAATATTTTCCAACCTTTTTTGGTTTCAGTCATTATACTTTACAGGACAAATTCAGAGAGGTTCCCTTTAATCCCCAGAGTTGGTTGGAAGGGTTTCTTAGGGGTCAGTTTTTTTCCTTGATGTGCATGTATTAAGCAAGCAGACACCCGCTGAACAGCACATTCCAGTGTAGGTATGTATGAGTATTTATCACCTGTATAGCTCACAGGGTTGCTGAACTAATGTAATTGTGTTGATCAGCCCCAAATCACATTGGTACACCCCTTTTGTGAATTGCTCTTAATGACAAAATTTTGGCCATGATGAAAAAAGAATTAGGAGTCAAAAGTAGTGATAGTAATGAAGTAGTCTTGAGTAAGATTTTGGTAATAATAAATATTTAACCTTATGAACTGTTGAGATTGCTTACTAACAGCAACAACTCAGCTCAGACACAACACAACAACACCAAGTTGGCTCAGATCCCAGAACAGCTCTCTCTTTTTCTAGGATACCGAAAGTGGTTGGTTTTTTTTGGAGTGAGCCTTATTCAAGTGAAAAAAAGCTCCTCAAAGATAAAAGCATGCACTTTACCTGCTGATGCATAAGGTCAGCATTCCAAACTTGTTTTTAATCCTGTATTTTCCTGCTGGGGCTAAATGGAGGTCAATGGGGACTCCATTTTTATACCTAGTTGAACACACAGGAGATGTGAGGAAGGGACAAAGAGATTGACTGATGAAATTAACACTTCCTTTTAAAGTTAGCATTGTGTACCATCACAGAAACACAAAAGAGGAGTAGAAAGCTGGTCACAACTCTCTTTTACTGTTCTCATCCCAAACCAATTTGAAGCAGCCTTGCAGCATGAGCTATACGTATTGACTGACATACCAGGTCACCTGTGGCAGTGGTGAAGCCAGGACTGTACATGTCAGTGTCACTTCCATCCTCTCCCAGACTGCATGTACTCTGAGGGGGATCCAGAACATAGGTGCTCGCCCTGAACGCAGCGCAATGTATTCCTTCTCCCTGTGTGCCTTTTCTATAGCCTGTGACAAGGACAGACTAAATAAAGGCAGTGGAAAGAGAATATTTTTCGATTACACATACTCTCTTACATGAGGGACATGTGTGATAACGCTTCAGAGGCAGAGATGCAAAGGCTTGTCCTTGTTGCTGGCAGTATTGAGGTAGTCTCAACACTTGATTAGGTTTGCTATCCTCTCCAGAATGATAGTTTGTCTTCAAAAATATAACCCTGTTAGCACTTCTGCTACCAATAGAGATATCTGATCTGACCTTTCTCCGAAGTGCCTTCCGATCAGGTCTCACACGCAGCAGTCTGCAATTCTTAATAACCTCCTCTTCCAGCTTTTCCATTTCGTTTCCAAACCAAGCCCTCTTTTGCCCCCTCTGCTCAAGCTCTAAGATGGCAGCTTCTCTTCTTAGCTTGTAATTCCTGTAACAGAGGATGACAAAAGCCAACAAAAATCAGGATAACACTCTTTTTTAAAATTTGGTCTATTTATTTATTTATTTATTTATTTATAGTATATATTTTTGGTTAAATACAAGTAAGTGTCAAGGACAGAAATATCAGTTTGTATGTCATATGGAGTATGATGTCAGGCAATTTTGCCTCATATAGTGCTACCATGAGTTATAACGCTTTAATGGCACATAAAGGGGATCTGCTAATCACTTCTAATCACACAGGAGACCTGGCAGAATAGCTAAAGAGAGGAGGGATGCTGCTAACTACTTGTGTTGTTCAGTCATCACAGGAGGATGGACAGCATGACCACTGCCAAGAGTTTCTGGAAAAGAGGAGGGAGTTCTGTCTGTTACGTCTGTTAATCTGAAACCATATTTTCCATTTATTCCCCTGAAATATAGTTTCTCTTACACTCTTGCTTGTGAGGAAGGTAATGTTACGCAGCACCACAGGAACCAAGGGAAATATAATTTAGTTTCCTACATTTTCAGATGGTGTTTTTCAAAGAAAAGCCTCTTGATTGAACCTGATCTTTTTGCTTCCAATGAAATGAGTTGGAACCTGTGACCTCCGAAGAAAGGCGACACTGGACACAATGCTTGTATTTGTTATAGTGATTTTTGACTTACTGTGGTGTTTCAGAGGCCAAGGCAAGGGCAGCTGCTATGGATAACTCCGAAAGGCTGAAAGTCTCTTCTTCCTCACTTCCAGAGATAGATGCACATAAAAAGAATCCAGCCATTAATTTCATAAATTAAACATTCAACAAAGCTGTGAGTGTTCAGTACTGAATGCAATGTTTCAGGAAGTCCCATGAAAGACCTGATTTACTCAGACTGTCCTTAACTCTGTGCCTTACCTGGTTTTGAACCTTTTCTTTCTAGTCATGGAGGCCATTTGCAACGTCTGCTGCCTCTCCTCCTTTTGTTCCTCCTCTCTGTGCTGGAAGAATGTTTGAGTTCCCATGCTGAGAAGTCAGAGGCAAACTTTCTTGCTGGAATAGAATAAAACATAAAGTGACATTCAAACAAGGCAGCTGAACAAAGTCTCCTTCAGTTAATGTTATGTCCTTGCTTTGCTTTGACATTCAAATGCCATAAATGAAAGTTCATATAATATCGCCTTCTGGAATTTGAACTAAGAAAGAGATTTGTTTTGTGATGCTTCAGCAGCAAGTGGACTCAGACAAATAAATTAATAAGTCTTTAAAGGTGGCTGAAGTATTAACAGAAGAGTAAGCAAGCGGCATTCTGTGGGTTGATCTGTTTTCCTAAGGCTGATGCTCTAAAGCCACTGGATATTCTTCCAGGGTGTTCCATTAGCTCAGACACCCAATATAGCATACAGGCAAGTGAGGAGCATCGTAAGAAGGGAGAGGAACATTGATGATCAGAGATAAAATAAGATACAGAACTTCAGATAGTGAACTACAAAAGAAAAGTTTGAAAAATAAGCATTTTTTCAGCCTGGAAACTGTTGCGGGGGGGTGGAGAGGATGCCAAATAACCTGTGCTCTGACATTCAGACTGCAACTGCATGGTGTTCTGACCGTGTCTGGTTGTGGCAGGGGTTGGATCATGTGGTGCAGTTTGCTGTTATTATTGTAATTTCTTTGATTTTTGCCTCCTGAAGCAATGGAATTCTTCTTTTCTGAGCTCTGATTTTTCTGTCAGCCTAACTGCATGGGAAACTACCAACTCTAAACATTCGACAACAGCCATTTCTTCTTACATTGCCTCTTTGGAGATGTAATGGTGTTGAAAGATACCAAACACACTTGCCAATCTGCCCCTGGCTCATGCTGCATTCTTGGAATTTTCCCTTGATAGATTTTTTCTCTGCATTTTTGCTTTACCTCTTTTTAATCCTACAATAATAAGCATGGCAGCCCCACATCTCTGACACGCATTCTGATTTTCTGTCAAAGTAAACAAATATTGCAAAACCATGCAGAAACACAGCTGTATGGCAAAGCAAAGTTCTGGTTAGAGGAAAATATTCCCAAATGCAGACAAAAATACAGATTTCCTCAATAGATGTTGACTTTGGCTGAAACAAAGAAGTATTGGCAAGTACAAAATAAAACAGATCTCTGCAGAAAAAAGTAATCTTTTTATTTCTCAGAATATGACTCTCTTCAGGACTACTTCAGCTGCAAAATGACTGCAGGGCATCAAATCTTTGCTTCCATGTACACAAATAGTTACTGTTCTGAGGTTGTTTTTAATACATATTGTTTTCTATTTTTCCCTTGGAATTTTCCAGTGATGAATAATCTGGTGTTTGTTGCAAAGCAATAGAGTTCTGAGCTTTTAAAATATACATTTCTTCCATCCAAATATATACATTTTTCTTAACAAATCAATAAAACAGAATAGATTCATGTGAGCAAACAGAATTAAAGCTAGTTTCCTAAGAACAACACTGAAAAATCAGTGACACACAATCTAAAGCAGATACACTCACAAAGCACAATCCATCTCTGAGATGCAAAGCAAATAAAGGGATCATACAAAGATGCTTTTATAAAATGTTTTAAAATCTCACAGTAAACTGGAGTTTACTTGCAGATAAATCAACTTACCCTACGAAGACTACAGTGAGAGCCTGTCCCCACGAAAGAGAAAGGACAAAGGAGTGTTTCCTTTTCCCTGTTGATGACACTAAGAATGACTCTCCCCAAAAGAATGTTCCCCATGTTGGAGTGCCCATCCTCGAGTCTTAAATATAGCATCCTGCCATGCCATCGCTGTGACAATGGGGAGACCCATGCAGGCTGCCTAAGCCGTTTACTGTGGTGTCAACCAGTTGCAAATGATTTTTAGTTCAAGCAAATTATTGCCATTGTAGAGTGATGCAAGGAATGAGAGGTGCCTCCGAAATTTGGTTATCTGAGCATTGCATTATCCTCTGCTACTTTAGAATAGTAGCTCACAGAGGAACGAAAGTTAATTATGAATGTTTTTTCTTCTTCTAGGAATTTCCCCTGGGTTGACATTGCCATTGCTGCATAATGGACTGAAATCTTTTATTTTGACATCTCTGTTGTGAATGCCAACCCCAGCCAAATCATGTCAGTGTATAATTAGATCAGAGTCAACACCAGCTATGTTTCAGCTGGCTCTGACTATTATGTGTTCCTTGTAACAGGTAAATGAAGGCTTGATTCTGGGAGAGTCGTTCTCAGTGTCATCGGTGGGGAAAATGAAATGCTCATTCTCAAAATAAAAACACTCATTTTGAAAAGAAAAAAGATTTAAATGCACTGCATGGCCAAGTAGCCCATGTCCGGGAGTTGGAACAAGGGGAACTTGAAGGTCCCCTCCAACCTAAGCCAGTCCATGATTCCATCTTCTGAACCAGCGAGTGTAAGGCAACTGCTCTGCACTGTGATCCAGCTGCTGTGCACATTATTTCATGCAGCTTTGCTGCATCATTCCTCCCCATCACGAGCAGTGATATTTAGGTCACAATGAAGCCAGAAGGAAGCTATAAAGTCTGTTCTAACCTGGTCTTAATGGTTTCAGAGCTGTCCCTGAACTCTGCCTCATCTTGTCTCCAGAATTTCAAGTTCTCCATTTGTTCCTTCAGTATGATTTTCCTCAAGAAGCCCATAAAAAAAAATACTCTGTGATTTTGAGTGTCTTCAGATAGTTCACCTTCCAGTGCCAAAACAACTGACATGGAGAATGTGAGCCTCTGTGCAGCAATACTCAAAGCTCCCCGGGTTGCTTGGAGCGAGGCTGCTGGCACAGGGAGCGGCTCAGTGATAGCTCCCCAATTTAGCCAAGAAGACAAAGACAGCAATGCTCCGCTCTAGGGTTACAGCTGCCACCTGCTGCACTGCCATCCTTGGGTTAACTGGAACTGCAGTGCTCACTTGTCACAGTCATGACATCTGTGTGGCAAAAGGCACTATCTGTGTTGCAAGGCAGAGCTGCTTTTTATTATCTAGGGCTATCAACGCTGTTATCTGGGAAAGTCAAGAGAAACAAAGAACAGTCTCTTGTTTGGTACAGGTGGTTTGCATGGAGTGACCTTTGAAACAGAATAGAAAACATGCTGTTTATCTAGAAGTGTTCATACACGGAATGGGAATGAGATAATTAGATACTGCTAGAGCTGTTGGTTGTGATGCATTTTGAAGCAAACAAGGCTATCAATTTTATATTGCAGTGAAATGGAAAGCAATAAGGTCAGCACATAGAATCACAGAATGGCTGAGATTGGAGAGGACCTTAAAGCCCACCCAGTTCCCTCCCCTTCTTTTCTCTTCCCTTTCCCACTGTGCTGCCCATACTGACTCTGAACAGAAAAACATGTTCCACAACATGAGACAAAATACTGGCATTGTGGCATTTGCTGGTTCCCTGTGTAGCAGCACTGGGAATGTTGTTGACACAAGATATGTCACCTCTGGGAACTCCAGATAAAGGAACGGGCATCACTGGTTTGAAATGCAGTCTCCTCGGGGGGGTTAGGAGGGGAGAGTGTTACCCTGGGGCCTCTGAAAACCTTTTGACCTCATATAGCATGGTCATAATGCTTTGGTTGTTACTGATGCTGGAGCCAGGGGCTGAATCTTTGCCTATAAAGTTTGGCATTTCTAAGATTACTCTTTCAATTCTGGGCTGTATCATCACAAGCCCTTCATAAAGCTACAGATTATCAGCAAAATGACACACAAAAAAGTGGAATTTAACCTCTGAGAAGACCTGATTTTTCACTTCCGGTCAGCCTTTCCCTGGCAGTGCTTTTCAAGTGATTACTTCCTGATTCCATTCTAAATTGCTCATTCTTATTTCTGGTTTCAGTTCTCCTATAAACCTGAGGCCATCAGTCACTTGCACTTTTCACCACGTCAGTGGAAACCAACAGACTGAACTACATTCTCCTCTTCATGAAAAACGATTACTGCCTCTGTCCCCCAAATAAATACCATTTTGCTTTTGGTAAAGGTGCAGTGCTCAAGGAGCTTGGCTCTAATTTTACATTGGTTTGGGTTCATTTCAGCCCTAGACATGGTGTGTTGGTCACAGGAGGAAAGGAAAGCTCCACAACTGTAGATTCCTCTCCATCATTCCAGTGGAGCACATTCCTCATTAGTAGTAAAAGATGAGAGGAGGCTGCTCAGAACCTCCCTGGTCTCCTCTGTACGTCACTGGGTGTCATGCACTCTGTATTCATTCAGGGTTCATGGGGCTGAACCCAGATTAGCACAGATCTCCATGTTCCTACCTATATAGAGTGCGAGGCTCACTGACTTATCCCTGGAGTTCTCAAGGGAAGAAGAGAATGTGACTATTTCATCAGAAAGAAATGAGCAGCAGATGAAAAATATGCGTTAGAACTTGGCCAAGACTGCATTCTGTTGTGGAGATGAAAAAGTCTTTATCTTTGTAGACGCACTAAAGAACACAGCAGGGTAGAGCACAGTGTCACTGTTTCTTTGAACTGATGCATGTGGAGCTATTGCCACAGTATTAATAATTGCTTTGAAGGTAAAGTCCAGAAGCAAACTGAGGAATACCCACAGACTAAAGATGTACTTATTAAGTGAAAAAATACAGTATCATAGTAGAGTAGGAAGTAATTACAATGGTAACATATGTACGTGCTTGATGGAACCATAGTGGAAACAGCCTGTCAACTCAGTGCTGCGTTACATACAAGACTGTCTAAGTTTATTTGCATGTGCTGTTTGCAGGACACACTTCTATTTCATGTAAACAAACAGAATCTGAATTTTAATATCATTAACTCTCCTTAATAAAATTCTGTGCTTTCATCTGCTTGATCCCACAGTACTTTTAAATTCAGATCTTTGAACAGTGTAGTGAGAGAAATGTCACTGCTGTACTCTGAGATAGTATCATGGGACACAACACTGTCTAGTTTCATGCAGTTTAATTCCTGTGCTGCTGGTAGCTTCTCTGCTTCCCAAGTTTCCTGAAACTGCACTTTATTTTCAGAACATGACACTGAATCTGGTGACACCCACCATCCTGTTTTCTCTCCAGAGAAGTTGTTACCAGTGCTGACTGAGAGGAGGTGAGATGCCAATGGCCGTGACATAGATTCATCCTCTAAAACACAGTCCCTGCCAACTGTCACTGAAGACAGTAACAGTGGCAGTTCCACTGTCTGTTGTTTGTAGCATCCTCCTTGCTCCACTGAAGGCAGCAGCAGCTGTGGCAGATGTTCTTCTCTTTCAACCCCATCAGACTGCAACAGCAGTTGCTGTGCTTGCTCAAGGCTCCCATGCATTTGGGCTGACTCTCTCATGGCACCGCTGTCCCACAGAGCCACGTTTGGCCGCTGCTTTTTGTAATTCCAAGGGTTGCAGGTTTCACTCAGTGTATGACTGACAAGCTTCCCATCAGCAGAGCTATCTGAAGAAACTTCCTTTAGCAACTGGTTTGGGCACAAGTTATTCTTGTTGCTATGGTCTCTGCCATTGACACACACCCCGTAGGTCGTGGGGAGGTTGGCAGTGCTTTGCTCAGAGGTTTGAGGAGCATGTCCAGCAGGATCTGTGCTCACTGAGCACAGCAGATGTGCGCCCTGGAATGCTGGTAGCTTGGCTTGCTGCTGGTAGGTTCCTGAAGATGGATGGAATGGTTGTGGTGGCTCCAGTGCTTTGTCCAAACATCGGCCGACCTGTGGGAACTGTGCTTCGGGGATGAGAAGTGAAGGCTTGGATAAATTTATAGGCTTTATAATGTGTTCCACTGTCAGAGTTAGAGGCTGGAATGATGAGATCCCTCTGAAGTCCTGTTGAAGTAGACAGGCAAACAAGATTTATCAACAAGAACTCCGTGACATTGAAGATCTGCTTAAGAATCTCAGAAATTCCCTGTTCACCACAGAGGATTTGGACCAGATGGTATTTAAGGATCCCTTCCAACTCAAACAATTCTATGAATCTATGAAATTTTCTTTGGAAAAACACCAAAAAGAGCAACCACCATCAGGCAGTTGTCATGCTAATGAAATACCTCTGTTTTTCCAATTAGAACATGAACATCTAGAGTTGCAATCAGACATTTTGATCAAAAATCTGAACATGTCTCTTCAGTAGACTTTCATAATCCTTCTCTTACCAGATAGAAATATCCCTCACTTCACCATCATGCCTTATCATATCACTGCCTTTTGGCAGTAAGCACATTTGTGAACATTTGTTAAGGATGAAGTGCAGGAGGAGTAAAATTTTATCAAAAATCTCTGATGGACACTATGAGAGCTGCAGTCACTGCCATCAAACGAGGGACTGATAAGTCCGTTTCTCAACAAGGTCACATATCCCACTGTTTTTTTGGTTTTGTTGTTTTTGTTCTCTTTTTTAAATGTTTTAATACTAATATTAAAATTTTATTACTTACATGCATTATGTATTTTAAGAGGGCTGCTGTGAAAGTATGCCTCTTATTTTAGGATGTCAGCCCCCAGCATCGGAGGCAGATGTTGGTGGTATGGCAGTAGAAGTTGAACTTTTCCACCAATATTCCATTCCATTTTGTTGCCCTGAGACAGGCAGCAGCAGAGGGACAGTCTGATGGAACAGCATCTGACACAGAAGTGCAAGTGAAGCAGATGGTGGAATTGAATTCCTCTGTGTGGAAAAAACTGCGCCTACTGACATTCACTGACTCTTGTGAGTGTTTAAGGAGAACCAACAGAGGATGTGGCACAGAGAGGCAGTAGATGGTGCATTTCAGCAGTGGCAGCTTCAACAGTGGTTGCAGACTCTGCAAGTGTAGCTTTTTATATGTGGCCCGAGACAATTCCTCTTCACTCAGTGCAACCCAGGCAAGCCAACAGGTTGGACACTATGTATGAGACAATGCCCCTGCCTGTTCGTGCATCCTCCACATATAGCAATGACACAGTCCTGAGCATTTCAAAGATTTGCTGCAGTGACTTAAAAACACTCACCAGAGACATGGGCTGCGCGCTGTGTTGTTTGATGTACTTATAGATTACGTAACCAATAGCAGCAAAAAACAGCCCCGCACAGAATCCAAGGGCTACGAAACAGTAGAAAAGCCATGTGTTATCTGGTCAGTGAAGGAAAGAAGAAGGAGAAAATGTAGTGTCAGAACTGTTGCATGGGATCATTCAAATGATCATAGGTCGCACTGGACAAGAATTTTAAACTAGCATTGCCTCAGCACCACTGTAAAGGATGTGGTATTTTATATCAGCTGAACATTGGTCTCTTCTGTGTACCTGGTATCCCAGGAAGACTTTTAATTGAGCAGATTTAACAGCCTCACCTGGCAGTGTTTTAAACCAAAATACTTGAGGTTTGCTGCTTCTCTCAAGGAGATAGAGATGTACTGTTCCATTATACTCAGTGTCTGGATCCAGATTGGAAACTTCAAATTCTTTGTTGTGCTCATTCTTTTTCCACTGTTTAAAACAAAAGCAAATTCTGTATGTCAGAAAAGTTAAATATGTACAATTTCCTGAAATTGACTGCAAAATACAACATATTTTATTCACTAATAAGGTGCTACAGGAAACAGTAGTTCGGTATAGTTCTAAATACACAATTTCATTTCCAACATTACTGCATTTCAATTCACTGGGATTAGAACTACATCCTTTGCTTTTTCAGCCTCTGTCAGGTTTATTTTTTGCTACTTATACTGTTGCACTCTGGCTTCTTTTCCAAATTATCAGAGAAATGCTTAAGTTCCTCTTGTCTGCTGCATGCCAAAGGCTTAGAGTTCCCCCTGTGGAAAAATTCCCTGTGGTATTTCTGTATATCGGAACTGTTATCCATTGTGTATCAGTTTTGATGCCCTTCACCAGATGCAAAATGCGACCTACAAAAGTCAGTGCCTCAAGCCCTGAGTTTGTCTGTTACCTTTTGATGTGTCCTTTGGTTGAATATTGTTAAATGATAATCAACAGCACCGAATTTGCTGTAAATATCCTCTATGGTTAGCTGGTGGCCATCCTCACCTCTCAGCGGCGTATAGGGGGGGCGTATAAGAAACTTTATGGACCGTACATGTGGAATATACTCTACTGCTGGTGCTCCGATAATGGCTAGAAAATACAGAACAGAAAGCATCAGCTGTTTATATTAAAGCTGATAGATTATCACATTTTAAATCCGTCTTATACATGCACCCCAGTCTGTAAGTGATAATGTCTGCTGATATACAAAAAAGTTTTTGAGTTGTGTTTTGTTGGATATAGGAAAAATCAGGAGATGGAAGATACTGTCATGGACTGGTTGCTCCTGAGCAGATTGGGCTGCCCAGGGCCCTGTCCTACCTAGCCTTGAATGCCTCTTCATCCCTGGAAAGCTTTCACTCCGCCCCCAGCAAGCACAGAGTCTTGCAATATTGAAAACAGAGGAGACATAATCCATCAGTGAGAGTTAGGATGAATCCCCAGCAGTGGTACGTACTCTCTTTTCTGGGTTCAAATCTCTCTGAGCGCACCCAGTTGGAGGAACAGTGGTGGCTGGTGGCCCTCACCCTGGCGTAGTAATGCTCTGTGAAGTTCTCTGTTTCACGGGTGAGATTGCAGAAGGGCTGTGTGATGCTCTGACACTCCCGCTTGTTAAGCCAGGCTTTCTCTCCATACCTTTGGCAGGACAAAAAATCTTTCAGGCTGTTTGGTAGAGTGGATGCAATACAGTTCTTCTTCAGAATGATGCAGACAGGCTGCTCTGACAACTCTCAGTAGTTTTAAAAGTCATTATTGTAATTAGCAAGTGGCTGGGAATTAAATGGCAATGAAACCACCCCCCACCCCCCCCCACGGGTACAGCCCTTAATCCATTCCCATTGGAACTTCTGCATGGCTATTGCATTGAAGGAGGACAGCTTATTTCAAGGCACACACACAGGAGCATCCTGCAATCCAGTGACTGCTGGGCTCTGTGCTCAGTTCTGTCATCCAGTGACTGCATATAAATTTGCTGCTGAGTTTGCAGACCTCCCCAGATGCAACAAAACTATGGGGTACTAGAGGTCTGATTTCTTGTAGCTCTGGTGACTGAACCAGAGGAAGGCAATTGCTATTACTGGCACTTAGAGATGGGGAAATAGCAGAAAAGAGAGAAGTAAGTTGCTGAAGGCAAAGCTCTATAATAGAGTAAAGCTGTCAATTTAAGGTGTAGAAGTATTGTTCAAATAAGTACCATCTGCCAGTTTAAATAATCCTATCTGAGTTCTTGTCTAAGCAGAACCATTTCTGTAACAGCAAAACAAGCAGCAGAAACAGCAACATTGTCTTTTCTTTCATGGCCCTCCTCTCTGAGAAAAGTTGCCATAAAACCCACCAAATCCCAGTAAGAAGCAAACTTCACATACTGTTTGTACTGGACATCAAATAAAGTGCCAGGAGGGACATCTGCTTCAGTTTCCCATGTCAGGATGTTCTCAAAATTTGTAGAAGAAAATGCTGCATGTTTCAGACATGATGACCTCTCCGTAGTCGCAATGCCTATGGTAGCAGAGAAAACAGTGTTAAAATGCATATTCTGGCACCTCAGCCCTCAGATGAACATGAATCCAGTGGTGCAGCCCTTTGGTGAAAAGAAGAAGCAGACATCCTGCTCCCAGTTTGCTAAAGGGGGGCTGCAAAGCAGAAGCATGAACAGAAGCAGAACTTGGATCTTGGGCACGCTGCTGTGTAGGTCTTGAAGATTGTTAACTCATCCTAGAGGAATGTAAGCCAGGAATTTATACAGAAGGGCCTCAAAACCTTAAAATCAGAAAGAGAATGCAGGGGTTCTTTATCAGGTTTCAATTAAAGCAGCCGAGTGCCTGGAAGACAAAGAACAGCCTGATTTGAAGGCTAGATTTGTGTTTAGGAATGCTACTGCTTTCTGCCCAGACTCAGGGAAGTAATGTCCTGAGATCAGTTTCACACCACTGTGAGTATGACAGCCATTAACCTCCCACAATCTATTTTTTATGGGATGGAGACTGCCTGTGCAGAGTGACAAGGATGTGGGGCTTGGACTCTGGTCTGGGTGTGCCAGAGTGAAACACACAGCTCTCCAGGCTCCCTGCAGTCTTGGCCCCACCAGTGACAGTGGGTTCTGGAAACAGAATGTCTGCTGTTCCTGAGAAACACAAAGAGCACAGCAGGACCACGATCTATCCACAACACACTGACACATCCTGGAGACGTTGGGCTCTGTTCTGTCATGAGAACACACAGCACAGAATTTCCTGAAGGCTGATTCATAAAACCTAACAGGGGCAGTAAACTTCTGAACTGATAAGCTCTGTAAATTCGAAGTATAGGCAAGTCCTCAAAGGTACACAGCACATATGTTACTCTTAACTCTTGCTTTGCAGTTCAACTAACTTCTTGAAGTAGTGTGGGCTTCAGTCTGCTCTTGCTGGAAAGGAGCAGTCCCCTTATGGTACTTGTAAATCAGTTAATACCTGCATCCCTGAAAAAAAGTGGTGTACTAAGCGGGTAGAAGCATCAAAATTTCACAGACAGGAAAATTTAGAACCAGAATGGAGGTGACCTGGACAAGATCCTTTCAGTATTTAAGGGGGGATATAAGAGGAAAGGGGACAGAATCTTTGTCAGGGTCTGTTGTGATAGGACAGGGGAAATGGTTTCAACTAAAAGCGGGATGATTCAAGATCTGAGGAAGAAGCTTTTCAGACTACAGATGGTGAGGCACTGGCACTGGTTTACCAGAGAGGAGGTTGTGCCCCGTGCCTGGAGATATCCCAGGTCAGGGGATGGGAATCTGAGCATCGATGGAGCTGTGGGTGTCCCAGTGTCCTGCAGAAGAGTGGGATCAGATGCCCTCAAGGGTCTCCACCAACTCCAACAATTCCAGGATTCTATGATTTGTTTGCGTATCTTTTAAAATCAGAGCTGTTCTGTTCACATGCCTCATTGCATAAGACATGGGTAACTGAAGTCAGTAAATATCCTTTACTCCTGTAGCATTCAGCTTATATCAGTGGCAAACATTTCGGATTGAAGGAATCTTCTCTTTGAAAATATCAAAAGGTGAGAGCAATACAGTGGAGAGTTTTTGGACAGTCTTGAATTACAGCTCATTCTTACTTCAAGAAGCACAACTGAATTACTTCCCATAATACAGATACTAACTAAAACAACCACCATAAGAGACAGGAGAGAAGCCAGGACTTACCGACCACTGAACACACAGCCAAGACGACCAGAAGTTTCTTCATGAATAGCAGTGCAAGGCGGACTGGGAGAGCAGGCAGTCAATCCAGTGTGCTGGTGAATCACCTTTTACAACAAATAAATTCTTGTTTGTCAGGCCAGGTTGGATTTGTTGCCCAGTAACAGGCTGCAGAGCTGCTGAACTGCCTGCATGCTCATTTGAGATCACCAGCAAAAGATATGCACGCATGTGTGAGCACATAAGAGAGACTATGAGGGACAAACAGGAACACTCCTTCCGAGTATACACACCTACCTGTACAAAGGTGCACAAGCCCAGAGGCTTAGAAAATCCCCGTCTTTTTTCTTGAAAGAGAGCCAAATGCCATTTTCCTGATAAAGAGCTTCCTGACCAATGGCCCTTGTTGAGATTTTTTCAGTTTTGAGGCTTGCTTTTCAGGCTGGGTTGGTTTAACTTGTTAAAACTCCAGAAGTGAATACATACTGCTGTTCACATAGCTGGTGTTACAATGGCTGCAAACAAGACACCTTTTTCCCTAGGAAATACCTTTGGATATTTTCCTAAACTGAAAGTCAAAAAAGATCAGTAGTTTTTAAGCTCTGCTGTTATTCATACTGGGGATGAACGGGAGCCAAATGACTCATGTAGCCATGCTGCACTTGGCAGAGCACAAATCAGGTCTGCCAAGGCATCCATCCTGCTGGGTGGCTGCAGAGGTTTTTCTCTTCACATAGAAAGCAGGCTGCCTTCCTGTAGCAGGAGTGTGTCTTGCCCCTGTCTTTTTTTTCCATACCTTTTCTCAGAAGCAGTTAGAGACCCACAGTTGATTTTCTGAGCTTCCTGTAACTCAAGGATTAGGGGATTTTCTTGATTGCACAAGAAAATGGGTGGTAATTATACTTGGATGATATATATTTTTCTAAATTAAGAGGAAGGATTTCAATACAGGATGAACCTGAGGATACTTTGAAGGTGTTGGGTAGGAAATAGAGATCTCTAGTTCAGTAATCTATTTTAACACCTCCCTATTTTATTTTAAGGTGGGATTTTAATTTGTACATCTTCCTTTCCTCTTCCAAGGCAGTTCCCAGCATCTCATATCACTCCCTATCTCTTTCTGATTCTCCTGTTTTATTAAAGATGTCAACATTGATACCCATCCCTCATATGAAATAGTTCTGTTTCTCTCTCTTTCTTCAAACACATCACTTTCCTCCATGTCCTTTTACTGGGGAAAACAAACAAACAAACAAAAAACCTAGGAGAATATGTTTCTAAGAGATGCAAAGGTTGCAAATTAAAAATAATCTGAAGTCAGTACTGCCCGGTGAAGAGAGGCCCTGCCTGTCCTGTGTCTTTTCTTGGTGGGCTTCTGATTTGATTCTTTGCTCAGGGATAGCTGCAACCCTCCTCTTTCAGTGACCCAGATGGAGACCTAGCTGGGAAGTCTCATACAACCCCACTCAGAAAAAAGCAGTAGGAATGGTAAGCCTATGATGGAGTTTTGTTTTAAAATGTAATGTTTTTCAAGAATAGCTGCAGACACTATTTGTAGTTCTGTGAAATATGAAAGTTCACACACACAGAGTTATCTATGAAAATATTATTGCTTCTGCATACAGCATCTCTCAGACATCCTGCACAGCAGGGGAAAACAAAAGTATGTTTGTGTAAAAAGCAAAATAAATAAATAAAGACACCACATTTCTCACTTAGACTTCAGTGCACTCCACTGAAACTCAGAAGGTGATCTCTGTAGGTTAATGGAAAATCTCCGGAGAACACAAAGCACTGCATGTTGGCAGTGTGATACCTACAGGAGGAATCACTGCATGCCTCACTCCTGCTGGATTCGGACGGTGTCTCATATCATAGTTTTAATGTCTATCACAGCTGTATTCTGACAGAGGCACAGTTAATGTACATTAGTTACCTAGCAGTAAAAATGCACCTTTTGTGTCCCAAAGCCGTATTTTTGACAGACCAGACATCAGTAGAAAAAAAATTATCTAGATCAATAAATTAGAGAAAAAAGCAGACAACCCACAGCACTTTCAGTTATTTGTCCTTGTTCTTGTCCAGGTATCCTTGCCTGGATTTCTAGAGTTCTCTATCATCTTCTAGACATGCCAAAAAACTGCAAGGGTACACTCTAGCTCCTGATCATGTAATGTGAATGCTGATAGCCTTTGAATTTAAACTTTTTATCTGTGGATGCAGGAGCTGTCCCTTCTGTAAAATTATCACCGTCACAGTCACTTGCAATACCTTCATCTTCTGCCACCTGTAATGTCTGAAAGTAAATGAGTTTTTCCATGCTGGGATCCTCATTGAGCAGCAAGTTCTCACTGACCTGGACAGGCAGATCAAGTGTTTGTTTCTGGTAATACATGGTAAGATGATGAACTTTCCTATACAGGCAGTGTTCATCAGCTGGAAGCCTGGTGCAACTCCTGTTCATTGGTGTGTGAAGAAGGCTCACTTCCGGGCAGTCATCACTGTCTGTATCACGCTGTCTGTGTTCCCTGGGACCTGGGAATCTCACATCAGTGAGTGATATTCTTCCTAAAGAGGAACTGTGAGAATGTGGTGCCTTTTCATTTCCTTGGGATCCCGAGGTGTCCATCTCATTATTTCTTGTGGGAAAGAAAGAGAAACCCAAGGCACTAACGTCAAGTGTGAATCCACCATCCACAGAGAGACCTCCAGATGTGGTGTCCAAGATAGTTTCTGCCTCAGTTGTTTTGGATGTTTGAAAATTGAAGTGTGTCCTTGGAAACTGAGGCATTTCAGTGTATGGGATGAAAGTACTGCTGTTTTCTTCCTCTTCCTCCTCCTCTTCTTCTGATGATGATGATGGTAGGAAGGAAGCCATCCATGGATGGTTGTTCTGTGCTAAAGTTCTGTTTTTCTTCCCTTGTGATATTAGCTTATCTGTGCAGATAAGACAGTCTGTGAGGAATTCATTTTCTCTGAGCTCACAGCAAAAGGTTGGTCCAGGAACTTTATAATTAGACAAATCCTACCACAGAAAAGATATGAAGTAGGTCAGTGATGCTTTTCATAGAAAATTTTGGATATAGGACATGCCAGAATCAAAGCTGTCTATATTATAAAGAGACTTCTGAATGCAGAGCTCAAAAGCACAGAGCATAAGCAACTTTTACACTCCTTCCCAGACACCCTCTGAAAATCAGCCAGACTTTGAACCGGGAAGATACTCCAGCATTTTGGCCCTACCAAAGCTTGAGGCTTCTTCTTATGCTTAGCATCTTGTTTCAGCAACCAGATGGTGGAGACTCTTGCCAGAATGATGAGGAGGACAAAGACAGGGATAACAGCAGAAAAGGGGAACTTCCATTCCGCTGGTGAAACAGAAAAAGACAAAAAAAGTCCTGAAGATGGTATTTTTTATGCTAATAATGGACTCTTATGGTCAGCTCTTCTTTCAGAGATCACTGAAACTATTAAGGCTCAAGATCCTATTTTTCCAGAGGAAAAGATGATACACATGCTTAAGCCCAGCCTCTGAGTCAGAAATGTTACATATAATTGTTGATACCAGCCAGTGCCTCAATTAGAGCAGGTCAAAAATGAGGCTTTATTCCCTTTTTTTTATTCATCCAGGAGAAATTTGAAAATTCCCAAGGCTTTAGTGGTCATATAACTCAACTATAACAATTCAGGATTTTCAGGAAATATTTTAGGGCTGGGTATTTTTAATGAAAACATTGCTACAGAAGGCAAAAACCTTTCACTTGAAACTCCAAATACAAACAGTTTAATGGAAAGACCTTTTTTTTTTTTTTTTTTTTTCCTGG
Source organism: Oreortyx pictus (assembly GCA_036925125.1). Lineage (NCBI taxonomy): Eukaryota > Metazoa > Chordata > Aves > Galliformes > Odontophoridae > Oreortyx > Oreortyx pictus. Next base: position 142,004 of record JAUPFR010000026.1, on the reverse strand, counting down.
AAAGCTAGTTTTGATGGAATTCTTAGACATTCTCTAATCTCTTTCAATGTCTTAACAGATCCTTCCTCAGGAAGGCCATACCTTTGTGGTTCAACAGTATGCACACTGGCTCAGAGAATTTGCTGTGCTTGAAGTCAATGCTCTGGATGGAGGATCTGGTATTCAAACAGTAATTGCCACTGAGTGCAGTGGCATCAATAGTCACAGCCTTCTTCCTAAAGATACTTTTGTATTGCTTCTGTTTGGAAACAAAAGGAACAAAGGGTTAGAAAGATGGTTCAGAAAGATGATTCTTTCATTGCTGGGATGATGTTTGTCTGCCCTTTTTGCCATGACTCTGCATCCTGTTTGCATGGTGCCAGTGGTTGCACGGTGTGTTGAGAGGGATTTGCCTTGCTTGCTATTTGTAGTAAGCATCTCTTTATGTCTGTGCAATGCTCTTTGCTGCCACAGCTATGCTGTTAGCAGCACCCAAAGTAGTTGTTCTAAACCTTGGATTTTTCTCTGACTGTTGAGTAGCCCCACCATTGCAGAAACAAAGTAAGAAATGGAACTACCAATAAAACAAAGATGCTGAATGTAAGACTAATTTCTTTTCCAGCTTTAGTTAATTCTGGTTTGACTGTTTCTCTAGGCCTGGCTTCAATCACTCCCTACATAGATATTTGCAGCTATTTTACTTCAGCTGGGCACCATTCCTCATCCAAGTTGTACCGCTTTTACTGACCTTGTTTTCAGATCCAGCTTCCCAAAGGTTGAAGTCATACATCCAAGATAAACTCTCCACACAGATGGCCATAGGAAAAGTGGCATTCACATGGATTACGTTCTCCTTTACATTCACATTTAGTAGTGGGGGAGCCAGTTCCACTATAATTGAGTGACCAGATATGAGAATAATGCTTGCTAACATTGCAGTTTCACAGAAGTAATGTTTTATTTGGCTGATCTAAACTTCTAGCTGATCTCTTGAGGCAGACATGAAGGAAGGGCAAAGGAACATCTCTTTTTTTTAACATAACCCCAGTGATACTGTCCTTCTGTTGTGATGAGCTTGAAACCAGTTCATTCACCTAGTGCACTGATGAAACAAATTCTGATACCTGCTACAAAAATTAATTTCAGTTCATCATGGCTCGTCGTTGCCTGTGCCGACTCAATTCTGGCATTCATAAAGCTTCATGTTTCTCTTTCTGCTGTGTGTGGTTTAACTGATGTGGTTATGCTAACACTGTTGCTGGGATGTCCTTTCAGCCAGGCTGTACCTAACAGACACTTACCATCTAAATGGTATTCCTTGAACAGCGATTTTACCCATGGTGAATGGAATCGTCCTGAAGTGGCTTTTACTTGAGCCCGGAATTTAATGAAGAAGTTTGGAATCACACACGTGAGGTTGCAGGAGATACTGTGAATGTTTTTGCAATGAGGAACCTTTATCCATTTGTCCATATGTCCCTTGCTAAAACAAGAAACAAATATGCCATATCAAACATGATCTTTTGTTATAATTTATACAGCAAGTGAAGGAAGTGTTTTATTGGATGGATGCTGAATCTTGCTGAAAGTTCAGAGCACTTTCCAGACAGAAAATGACTGGCTTTGGTGAAAGAATGCAGTCAGACTATTGATCATAATGACTCCGATTAAGTACATTCACAGACGTTTGCCCTGTGACATACTTCCTATCAGACTCCCTTGTAAGCACTCACCTTTCATACCTCACAGTGTACAACACATCTGGTGGAGATCCTTCTCCTGGAGTCCATGTCAAAATCATATCAAAATCCTTTGACAGTAATGTAACATTTTGAGGAGCAGGAAGTTGACCATGACCTGATCAAAAAGGAAAATTAAGTGATTTGTTAAACATTGCTTTGGAAATAGGAAATATCACACCTTTTTTTTTACCAAGGTGGTGTCAAAATTTGGAGCATAGCAGCTCAATTCACTAATGACTATAAACTGTAAACTAGTTGGGGAAATAGGTAAGTCTGTGCTGTAGTTGTGTTTTTCTCACCTCTTACAAAACATTGTGATCTCAACAGCTGTCAGAATTAGGACTGAAATGTGTGTGAGAGATCTAATTCTGTAATTAGAGAAGCATCCGCTGTAGTATCACTGGATTCTCCTGTGATCTGTTTTACACCCCCACCGGCACCAGACTCCAGCTTGACTCCCTCACTTTCTCACTGCCTGGCCCTGAGATCAGGCACACACCACTGGGTCACTTCACCCATCCACTTCCAACTCATAAAGGCAGACATGCCACAAGTACAGCAGGATGCAACATGCAGGCTTGCCGCTTGTACTTTTTGGCACCAATTGTTTATGGTAGATAAACATGAACATTGTTTTCTTCATCAAGACACACTGAATAGTCAGCTGGCACTGCTGCCCAGAGAGGTTGTGGGTGCCCCATTCCTGAAAGTGCTCATGACAATAGATGTGGCCCTGGGCAGCCTGAGCTGGTGGGAGCAACTAGCCCACAGCAGGGGTTTGGAGCGGGGTGGTTTTCACGGTCCCTTCCAACCTCAGCCATGCTACAGATCTTTGATCTTAAATTGTCATTCCTTTACAGTGAAATGTTTTACTTGATGAAAATCATTCCCATTCTTACTGATTTAAACGTTTGCCTTCCCTCCCTCAAGCAAAGCCACACAGCCAAGCAAAGTGAAAGTAACATACCTCTGGGCTGCCACAGGAAGCACAGGACTGCCAGCACACTGATTCTCCAGGCAGACATGCTGAAGCAGAACTTTTCCACGTGTAATTTATTTCTTTCCTTGATACCTTTTCATCGTATTGTTTTCCTGTACCAAGTTGTATGATGCTGGAGGAACATGTGATAAATTACTAGCACGCATGTGCACAGCCTTACTTCCTTGTGCAGCCCAAATGTGGCACTGATCATTGAACTGAAGAGGGAGCAGAGGTGAGACTGCTTGGGATGAAAGCAGAAATGCTGCAAAGATTGCAGCACAATGCCCTCCCGTGCATCAGAGCTATCGCTGGTACGGGCTGCGTGAGAACAGAGCATAGTGTGAGCTCTCTCCTCTGAGGCACCTCATAAAAAGCGACCTTTGGAATTTACCTGAGTGACTGTCAAGTATTTATAGAAATCAAATAACATTTTACTGCATGAAAGACTTGATAATAACCTAGCAGGTATAGAAACCTGTTAGCAGCCATACGTGAAGTTATTTCAGTCTCGTGCTTATGGGGAGCCAAGGATTTTCTCTCGGTGTATCTTATCGGGTCAAAAATACATTTTAGAAGGTACAGAATGAGTCTGGTGTGGAAAGCTGAGTGCAGAGCTGGGATGCTCCACGTTTGGGTTTTGCTCTGAACCAGAATGAACAGGACAAAGGGGGGTGGCATCAACTAAAAGAGGGGAGATTTGGGTCAGACGGTACCAATTTTGCTCAGAGGGCGGTGAGGTGCTCACACCGCTGTGATAGAAACTGATAACACCGCGGCCCAGAGAAGCTGCCGGCGCCCCACCCCCGCAGGCGCTCAGGGCCGGGCTGGGGGTGGGGGGGTCTGCGCTGGGCCGGGCTCTGCGGGGCTCTCCCCGCTCCGGCCGCTAGGGGGCGCTGCCGCCCAGAGATGAGCTGCGCTCCGGCCGAGGGCACTTCCGGAAGCTGCGTCCGTGCGGGCAGGGGGCCGCTCGGTGCCCGTGTGCCGTGCGATGGTTCCGTCGCACCGCCCTACGGGCGTGGTGGGCAGAGCCACGGAACGGGAATGGTGGGCAGTCACGGTAGGCAGCCGCAGGGATGTGCGAGGCAGGACACGCCGCTGCAGCCGACAGCGCGCTGCCGGAGCCTGCCGGCTACTGCAGGATCGGCTTGGTGATGTATTGGTGCGTCCATCACTGCACGAATCCCGCATTCTCCCACTGCTCTGCTCGGTCACGTCCGAGGGGCATTGTATCTTGGCCTTTGCATACTGCTGACAGCTGGGGAATACTGTTTTGCTGTTTCTCGCCTCTTCTCGTGCAACATGATTCAGACCACGGGGGCAAACCATCGCCTTCCCTGCGTCACCTTTCCTGCCTGATCCCTTCCTGAGGAGGGACTGTGCAGGGTGAATGCTGCGGGGCAGCCACTGCGTGCTGTGGTATGGCTTTTGTGAAACCACGGGGGGGAATCGCCGGCAGAAAGTGCTGTCATCCCAGTCCTTCTTCCTGCTCCTGCCCCACCCACGCATTGGTACTGGCAGAGCTGTGTGTGCCAAGATCCAGGTGAGAAAAAGCCCACGTGTTAGCAACACTTAATGGGCCATCTCTGGTCTGAGTGGCACCATGGGAAACCAAAACATAATGAATCGTAAATGAAAAATAACATTTCACTTGACCACAATCTGCAGGAAAGAGCAGATGGTTTCTGCTTGATCCTGTGTCCGGGCCAAGGGCTCCAAGCACAGGAGGGATGCAGAGATGGAGTGGGTGCAGAGGAGGACTGTGAGGATGATATGAGGGCAGGAACACCACTCCTATAAGAAAGGCTGAGGGATGTGGGCCTGTTTAGCTAAGAAATTAGAAAGCTGCTGGGAGAACGGGTGCTGCTGTGTGCAGGTGGAGAGCTGTCCTGACCAAGCTCAGAGAGATGAGCAGTGCTCATGTGGGGAGCAGGGAGCTTCCCAGGCATCGCTGTTACTTCCAGCTTCAGGTCTTCCTCTCTTTTGGGTAAGGTAGTTATGATGTCTGTACCAAAGGGGAAGACCTTCCCTTTGTCTCTTGCCCCATGGCAATGGTGTGGACCATCCTACCTTCCCTGTCACTGGCTGCTTCATCATGTAACAGATGCAAATCTGCAGAGATTGTTTTCCTCAGCAGAAGCCCCTGCTGAGTAAGGCAAAAACCCGGTTCTCATGGGATGAGCTCATTCCCTCCAGAGGGTTTGTTTATTTGTTCACAGCAAATGAACAATGAGAAGAGTCTCCTGTGCATGTTTAAGGGATGTTGGGAGGGCCTTGCCTCTGTTTCAGGAGTGGTTACTCACACTGCGACTCTGAACTGACTTCATTTTCACCTTCCCTGTGACCTGTTTTCTGCATGCAGACCTCTGGTGTGCAAACACAGTGCTGCCTTGCTGAGATTCTCCTGTCGTAGCCCTTCCCGAGCAGCTGGCTGCATCACTGGAAAGGCAACCACTTGTCTCTCTAGAACAGGCCCCAGATCTGCCAACTGGTTTTCTACCACAAGTAAATTAAATGCAGTAGTTGTATGGATCTCAGGTAGAGTCTGAACTGCAACAGAGCAGATTTATTTTGGGTCCCAGCCTGAAATCATGAACCTGTCCTGTCTTTGGTGTAGGGCAGCAGTGTGAGATGGCTTTACTCAGGCAGTGCACTCAAGTCACTTTGGGTTTTGTGCTGCTTTTCTCATGTTTCTTGAAATGTGTTCCCTCCCCTTTACCTTTTTATTCATGCTGAAAGCAGTCAGGGAGCTTGCCTGGACATGCAGTAACGACGAAACTCCAATGCACAGAGTCAAACGTTTGCTAGCCCACAGTGCAGGTACAACAACACGGGAACCTCCTGGGGGCACCGTGCCTCCCGAAACCCCCACCTCTCACTGATCAGCGTGGGAAAAGCAGCAGGGACCCTGCGTGTTCCAACAGAGAGATAGACTTATTTCTAGCAACCTGTCTGCTGAACTCTCTGAGCCATACTGTGCTCTCGGGGGTTATTCCACAGACTTCAGTGCTTGTCCCTTGAGAGTGTCCCTGTACTGTGTGCCACCCTGCCTGATTTTGGGGTTTCTCAGTGGGCCCAGGACTGCAGGATGCAGCGCATTGGTCCTTGTTAAGAGCCTCTTCTTCCCCTGCCTGAACAGGGGATGCAGGGATTTTTACATACACCTTTCAAGCAGGAAACACATTTTGTCTTAGGTGGATTTCATTCAGTGGTGGAGTGAATGCACATGTGAGGAAGGGAGCACATGACATTGGGAAACTGCATATGTTCTGTGTCTTTAATGTGGACATCATCATTATGTGAGATATCTGCAAAAGGGGGTGTGTAGGGTGCCCAGAGGTGGATTTCCATGCTCTCTGGCTGAGGCAGCAAGATGCTGTTCTCCTGCAGCCACTCACGGCAGCAGCTGCACTTCCTGGCAGGGAGGGCAGCGTCTGTTTGAATGTTTGCAGTGTTTTGCATTGAAGTATTTGGCTGCCAAAGCTTATATGCTGCCGTTAAAGTTAATTAGGCAGATAACTAATTAAAGACTTCTCCCTTTTATTGTTGCCAACTTGCAATTCAGAAAGGGGCTTGTGTCAAAGTAGATGCAACCACATTTCCCAGTGAAAGAAGTGACAAACTGTTCAAGATCTAACTAACCATTCAGGGGATGGATGCAGGAAGACCCAGTCGCCGTCTGAGGGAAGAAACATCCCAGTCCCATGCAGGAGCAGCACAACTGAGTGGACTCTGTATCCCTCTCCAGGGGTGCTCTTGCTGTGAAGGGGAGGGTAGCAGTCTGGAAATGAATGCAATGGACAGGATTTGGATGTGCCAGCAGACATCATGGTGCTGTAAAAGTGCCCAGGAGGGTGACATGTCCTTAGGAACTTTGTTAGATCCCCCTGGCAGAGCTCCAGGCTGGTGAACTCTGAGCTAAGAGAGGATGTTCTCTGCTGTAAGGACATGGAAAAGCTTTGCTTGTAACACTTGCTGGTGGATGGTCCATGCTTTCCATGCTGCTTTGCTCCCCTTGGGATGTCCACGCATGCTGTGTGTGTCACTGGAGCAAATGAGGGTCGACCAGATGGATGCCCTCTAAGACTGTCACATTTCCATGGGTCACTGCAGAGGAGATTCGTATTGTTTCTTTAAAAAAGCATCACCAGTGATGCAGTATCACTCAAACTGAGTTCCTGTGTCAGTGCTATAAGGGAGTGCTTCCAGTTACTTCAGCGGTGTCTTGACCTGCCAATTCCTGGGGTCATTTTGGCCCCAGGGAATAAGCAGTAAGAGGGCGGAGGGTGGAAGAACTGAGGTGAGGTTTAGTCTCCCTGGGGTGGCCACCTGCCAGGAGACATGCTGTAACTGCATGGCACCAGGCCCAGAATTTCCAGGAGGGCAGAGCTTGATTCTGAGCTTAGGAGAGGGGCCCGCATTTCTACCAGCACTTTGCACGTGCTGGGTCCACCCTGGGCCTGGGCTGTTGTGAAATCCCAGCCTGGCTGAGGGTGGCTGAGTGTTTGAAATTCCACCAGGCTGCCCAGCCCTCCCTCCCCACTGAAAAAGAGGTGGAATTGAGCAATTTCAGCATGTGTTCCTTGGCTGTGGAGCTCACGTACTCTGCAGAGCTCAGGGGATGATGCTGATTTCACCCAGCCGCTACAGAGGAGCAGTGTTTTAAGGCTCAGAGTTCATATCACACGGTTGCTGAGGTTGGTTCACTGATACACATTTACACCAGATGAGGATCTGGTCAGAGTCTCAATACTGGGAGAATATGCTTCCCACCCCCGCTGCTATCGGGCCCAGCCCTCAGATGACAAGAATTTAATTTAAAGGCTCAATCTCTTGTCTGAACAGCTCCCTCCCTCCCCCATTCTGATGGCAGGAAAAGCTTCGGAGAGGCATCAGGCGAGTGGGAAAGCTTTGGAGAGAGCTGTCTCTTGCCCTTTAGCCATCCAGAGAGAAAGAACTCATCTGAATGAAATGAGGATCAATCAGAGAGAAGCATGGGAAAAGCTGGGAAAATGAGCCTCCAGTGATGTATATTCATGGGGGGAAAACCTCCCCCAGACATGCAGAAGCTTTGATGAAAACCCTCCCAGCTGTGCTAAGCCTTTGAAGTGACACAGCAGAAGTGCATTCACGATTAGCCAAGAGATAGAAGCAGATGAGCCCTTAGACATCTGAATCCCTGTATTTAGGATAGACTTAAGTGCTTACTTTTTATATCTCTTTCCAAAATTAATGAGCATCATCTGCACTGTGTCTCATCATTCCTTTTCCCCCCCTTCTTCCTGCACGGCACCCCAGGTTACTTACAAAGCCAGCAGCACGTTCACAGTGGGCAGGAGATGAGGTGGCCATGGTGCTTTATGATTCAAACTGGAAAGAGTCCTGAACAACTAGCAGAAAATAAAAGGCTAATGGAAGTGTGTCTTTTTTTTAAATTAATATTATTATTGTTTTTAAACAATAAAGGAAGTTCCTGGAGTCTTCTCATATAGCTTATGTCAAAATTCCATAACGTTTCAGCAGCAGTGTTTCTTGGGGTAGTATCTTAAAAGTGTGAATATGAAGTGATCTATTAAGCACCTTTATACTCAGTTAGAATGAGAGTGGTCCATTAGCATGAAAAGGGTCTTCACAGGATTTACTGTAATTTTAAGTGTGTTTAAATGAATGGGATCAGTGAAGGTCATCAGATTCCAAACTGCAAGCAACTACACGGGAGCTCACTGGCACTTTTCTTCCCTGTTCCATAAAGCAGGTATCTGCCTGTGTCCCAGCTGACTCAGGCACTGTAGAAAAAGCCCAGAACTCCTGCTTTTCCCCAGAATTATTGCTGTTCACAATAGACACTTCTCAAGGAGACTTGTCTCCCCTCACAGCAGATCCCACTTCACAAGGTCTCTTGGGAATGCAGAGGCTTTGTCTGCCCTCAGGTGTGCTCATGCGTGTGAAGATCTTTAGTGGGGCATGAGATATCTTTCCCTTCCATGAGCCAACAAAAATGTCACGTCTTGAGAAAATGAAATGAAATGAAATCTCATGCATCACCTGTCCCACAGGACAGGCAAACATAGTCATGGAGGGGCTGTTAAAGGGGCCCCAAGTTTGCTGTAGGTGAGTAAATTCTTAACCTTCCTTGCCAGGTATATAAGAGGAAAAGTCAGGGCTCAGTTATTTTTGTACACACAAAGACAGCATTGGTTCTCTTCCCTGAGCTCTGCGAAGAGCAAACGCAGAAATGGGGCAGCTTAAACCTAATGCTTTTTTATTCTCTGAGGACTGGGTTACATGAAGGAGGGTGCACACTGGCTTCCAGGTGGGTTGGACAGGATACCACCTGGAGAGTTACTCCAACATTATGGGTGAAGGAATGAAGTGAAAACCATTTAATTGTTTCTTTTTTTTTTTTTTTGACCTTTCTGAGCAGTATTTCCCTCATCAGATGAAAAGTGCATTCATGAGACAAAGTTAACTTAAATCACTTTTTGTTTAAAGGAAGCAAATGCCAAAGACAATTTCCCTATACTTTCTGCCCCTGTTTTCTTCAAACAGTAATAGAATATAAATGTTGTGTTGTTGTTTCACATCCTCCAGCTTATTTGTGGTTTTCTTCATCATGTTCCCATTGGCAGATGGCCTGGACTAACCACCACTAGTGTTGAAAATGCCTATTTATATATGTTTTATTTAGAGTTATAAAAACATAGCTTTTCCCATGTCACCTTTCCTCAAACTGTGTGTGTGTTACAGATTTGCTCTTTTCTGGCTTGAATTTTTCAAATTATTCAAAATTATTTGAGAACTACTTGCTGTTGCTCAGAACTACTCTGTGTCAGCCATCCTTCCTAAAAGATCTGCTGTGAACTTGGGATGGACAGGTGCCTTTTGTGCCAGTTCTGTAGTCACTGCAAAGCAACATGCAGGATGACAGATGCCTTGCTGAATCAGCACACAGCAGCCAGCAGCGCTTGACAGCACTGTCCACAGAAGCCCATTACCTCCTCTAATTAATCCTCACTTCATTAAGAAGAAAGAAGGCAACTTACGGGTGTGTGAGTATGATGAGACTGTGGTTGGTGCTCCTCTCCTTGCTGCCTATTGGGTGCAAGCATGGGCTAAGCCATGAGCACTGGACAGAACAAAGGGGAATGGATTTAAACAAAAAGAGGGGAGATTTATGTTAGATGCCACAAAAAAATCTTTTACTCAGAGGGCAATGAGACACTGGCACTGCTGCCCAGGGAGGCTGAGGTTGTCCCATCCCTGCAGGTGCCCAAGGCCAGGCCAAATGGGTCCCTTGGCAGGCCCCATGATAGGAAAGTTGGAATGGGATGATCTTTATGGTTCCTGTCAACCTCAACCATTCTGTGATTCCATGCTTCTGTGATTCTGCAGAGAGGACTGGGCAGGTACGGCTGCAACCTCTGGGCTCTGTGTTGGGCTGTGCTGTTGCACAAAGCTGCAGCTTGCATCATAGCAGATCTCACTGCTGATCTTCAGTCCACACCCTCTTCATCCTTTTTAATGCTCCTCTTACCCAGCAACAACCACTTAGGTAGAAGAGCTTCATCACATCTCTGGTCCCCTGTTGAATGCTAGCTTGAAGCAAGAAATTTGCTTGCACCAAGAGTAGGGGTCAGTGCTTTGGAGGATCTGGCAAAGCCCCATCTCTGGTATCCAAGCTGTTGGTGAGCTCATTTGGGAGAAGGGACATAGCAGCAGCCCATGTTGTAGTTTCCCTCCAGGAAACTGCTCCTTCCCTCAAGGAGCCCACTGTACCAGAACAGTGCTGGTGAGAGCAGCTCACAGAGGGCTCTGTTGTGACAGAGGATTTTTAGCAGACAAACCTGTACTTAGAAGTAAAGTCTGCTTCACATATAACAAAAGAGGATCATAGAGGCAGCTAATCTAATTACTACTAATGATACTTATACTTACCCATATGTTAGTTCCATATAAACCCTTTCTTATTCCCTGTGCAAACAATGAATAATGAGCAGTCATCGCCTTTTTAGTAGTTATATCATTTCCCCTGGGACAAAGACCATCACTGAACAGCACCTTGCACACCAATTTCTGGGGCTTTGAGTGCCATAGAAGCATGTCACTGAATTTCTTAAGATCGGGAGGGACAAGTTATCTGGACGGGAAAAACCGTCCCCTGTAGACATCGTCACAAGCTTTGTATATCATAGTGCAGTTTTCTAGGGGATTATTTCAGGGTATGGAGGAAATCTGATCTGGGCTTGTTTCTTCTGCCACTGAAATTGTAAAGCTTTTGTCTGGGGACTGTGGTGGAAAACAGGTTTGCCATTTCAGGGGTTCAAAGTCTTTTGTCATTTCTACATTTGCTTCCCTATCATTCACCTTTGATTTAGTCCCCTTATGTCTGCTTTGGCAGTTCTCAGCCTTATGTGAACAAAATATCTCTTTCAACTTTGATCAGGCATCAGGCATGTGCTTGTGAAAACACCACACAATTTTTATCATCCAAAATTGGATTTAGTGCATAATAAATATATTCACTGGAACTGAGGTGAGGTGGTGCTTAAAAACAACTGTAGTTTGTGTTGCTTTTCAGACCATCAAAGCCCAGTCCTCTGGTTTGCACCAATACATCACAGGTGACAGCAGTAATTTTTAGTGACAGATACAGAAACATCCTTAGGGAAAATACAACGGTGATGGAAGTTTCCTGGGTGAAAATCAAAACTTTTCTTTCTTCTCCTTCTCTTCTCCTCCTCTTCTCCTTCTCCTTCTCTTCTCAATTTTCTTTTTAAGTGCTTTCATCTTTTCTGGTTTTAGTCTTCACAGACATTCAAAACCTTTTTGATCCCTTTAATTTCACCATGATTTAAAGCCAGTCCACAACTCACAAGGAATAACTGTGTTTTTTTAGGATCAGACCTGAAAAATTGGCTGCACTTTCCAATTATATTGGATCTGAAGGAGAAGCCAACTATGGTCTGTATTTCTTGCAATAATCGGAAAGACCACACCTCTGCGTGAAACACTGTCTTTTGTGTGGCAACTGATACTGTGAGCTAAACTAGGTTGCACAACTTAGACTCTAATCTTGACTGGAAAGATAGCATCGATTCTGAGTCAGAATCATATTTTCCCGTATCTCAGACGAATATTTTTGCACTGCAAATGGGAAAATTTGCATGTATGTAAATGTATTTGATCTTGATCCTACCATTCTGAGTGAGTCCTGGGCCAGATTACTCTCTCAGAGGATGCAAATAGCTGTTTATGTTCAATGGTCTGATTCTGTTTTCAGGATTTTACAGGAAGGGATTGCAGTAAACAAAGGGGTGGAGACTCATAGGGGAGGATGGAGTTTATGACAGTGAGATCCTGAGATTCACCTGCTGTCCAAAGCCATTGTGCTAGGTTATAGGCCAGAGTTTTCATTAAAAAAAAACATTGCTAGGTGATAATATAACACCTAATTACATGATTTGTAAATTGTGATCGTGTCAGAGCAAGGACATGACTAAGCAGGTAACTGCCCACGGCTCAGACCAGGTTTCAGAGCATCACAGAATCTTTTAAGTTGAAAGGAACCATTAAAGGCCCTCTGGTCCCACTCCTCTGCAGTGCACAGGAGCACTCACAGCTCCACCAGTGCTCACCACTCAGAGCCCTGTCCCCTCACCTGGGGTGTCTGCAGGAGTGGAACACTACCACATCTCTGGGAAACCTGTGCCACTGCCCGTACTGTAAAAACTTCTTCCTTAGATCCAGTCTAAAGGGTCATATGGACACACACAGGTTTCAGGAACTCCATCTCTGTGTCCAGAGCCAACCCAGTATGAAGTTGGTACAGCCTGGGAGTCCATTGGGCTTATTAGCATCACAGGAACTTGTGCTAGCAAGCAAAAACTTGGTATAAATAGCAAGAACTTTTTCTTTCTGTTTGTCTAATTGATTCACATACTCTTGTTAAAGACAGAAGTGAACTTGAACGTCACATCGAATCATAGAATGGTTTATGTTGGGGGGAACATTGAAGATCTTTGAACTCCAACCTCCTGCCATGGGCTGGTTGCCAACCACCAGATCTGTCTGCCTGGGATCCCAATCTAATCATGTCTTTAGCTCTGACTTGAGAATTCTCTTTTTAGCTCTGACTTGAGAATTCTCTTTTTAGTTGTTTTGGCTCTTATAGCCTTGATATCATTCTTAAAATGAGCTCTTGAAACAAATAGAGAGAATTCAAAGAAGCAATCATTTTACTGACTTCCCTTGAGTATTTTCCTACTGTAATGGTGACTACTATCTGTTGATAATAAGGTATGTACATCTTAATGGGAAACTTAATTGCTATTGTAGTAGTGTGTGCAATTGCGGGGCTTCCTGTGCTACGCTGGGACCAGGTCAGAGCAGGAGATCGTCCCTCTCTAGAAGAGACTACAGCTACTATGGGATCTATCATGAACATGCCCAGCTGGGTATTTTGCTTCTCACTTGAAAGATTTTTTTATTTTTTATTTTTTGGTTTGGTAGGGGGAGGGCAGAGCTGGGTCCTGCTGCAGAGCTGCACTTCTCAGGGCTGCAGGTGAATGCCAGCTGATAATAGCAGGAAGGCAATTACACACCTGCCAGCACATTTGTTACAAATAGCTCCAGAGTCTGATTTGTGGAATGGTTTATCTGATTTTTTTTTTCTTTCCCCTTTCCTTTTTGTCTCCTATTAAGGGATTGACTGCTTGTTTGCTTGATGGATGGGTGGGAATGGGGACTGCTTATTCTGTGAGCATCTACTCCAAAAACTCTGCTGTTGCTGCAGATGTAACATCACTCATGCAGAAGCATATGAACAGTGGTGAATTCAGCAGCTCTAGGCCACCATTGTCCTGCAGAAAATCAGGTATTTCCAGGGTTTTGAGATGGGGTAGGTGATGCCTGCAGCCATGGAACAGGATTACAGCTGATTTTCTTCAGTTGAAACTTCTCTGGAAGCAACAATGCAGGCATAGCATTGGGGTGTTATGCCAGGTAGGCTCAGTATCGGTGGAGCAGCAGTATTTCTTCCCTACCACACCTGCAGCTTCATTCCCTACTGCTCTCCTTCTCTGCTGGGAGAGGAAAGCAGGGGGGCTGTCTTCCCATCTACCTTCCTCTTGACTCTTTGTAGGATTACTGATGCTTAGGCTGATCCTTGGAGTGAGTCTGATTCTGCTTTTTTTCCCCTAAAAACACACATATTGTCAGGTGTGTGCTAGGCTTCATAGGAGCAGGCTGCAACCAGTACAAGCACTAAGGGGGTGTAAGCAGGTGATGGACCTGGCCTTTATGTCTTCAGTGTTAAAAACACTAACAGTAGTACCCAGGCACGATGTTTTTACTTTCATCAGCACACTACAAATGTGAGGGGGCCCCTGTCAGATGATTTGTCGAGATAACTTGGAACATGTAAATAAATCCATCCCTGTCTCTCCAGAGATCCCAGCTCAGATGTTGCATACTGTAAACTCCAGTAGTTGTAGCCCTCATTTGCATGATCAGATGGGGAAGGGAGGCAGGTTGGTAACAAAGGGTGCACCCCACCTACTGTCTCCAAGATCAACAGATTCCCTTACTCCCTGAGGTGCTGGACTCTTTAATCTAAAGTTCCATAGGGATGCCCTGTGCAATTAGCACCTATGCTTATTATTCCTTCTTGCTCCATTCTTACCCCAAAGCTCTGTAGATAAAAGAGAGGACTTGTAAAGCTCTAAGTCTTCTGTGGCAGTTTCCTGCTTTGTGCAGTTACCCTGCCTCTCCTTTCCCCATGGCTCCACGCATCTCTCAGGATTGTGGTTTTTCTTTTGCAAAGGAAATTCAAACCCTCCTTAGCAGTACCACATCCACCCTTTCCTTAAGGACCTCCAGGGATGGCAACCCCACCACTTCCCTGGGCAGCCTGCATCACCACTCTTTATGAGAAGAAATTTTTCCTAATATCCAAACAGTTTACATCCATCATAACTTCAAAGAGAGGCAGAAAGATAGCAAGAGGAAGATTTTAGGAACCTTTTTTCCCTTTTCACAGCTAGAATCTGGAAACAGCATGGCAGATGTCAGTAGTGCTCGTTGTTGGTTCTGCTGCTCTCTCATTCTGTACTCTTGAGCAAGATACTTCACCTTTGATTCCATTTTTTCCTGTTATCAATAGACATAATTAGCTGGATTTATTTATCTCCTAGGGACACTGTTATCTTTAATTGGATGGTGCCTGTAGAGTACTTCCAGTATGCTGCTTTCTATGGCAGAACTAACTGTTATTGTCTGGAACAAAAGTGTAAAATCCTGGCTTTTCCCAAGAGAAGCAATAAAGAGATGGGAATCAACTCTTTTTAACCACAGATTCTGAGGACACTTGCATGACTTGTGAGCCTGCAGATAGTAACTGAGGAAAGGAAGCTTATTCTAAGTTGGTTTAAATTCATTATATACATAAAAATGGAGAATTTATATGGATTCTTGTAAAGAAAAATGCTGAAAACTACTGATGGCTGGAAATAGGTCAGCACTGGGTGGAAGAAGTCAACAAAGACTCATTCAAGCTTTCATGTGAGCTCCTTTGTGACTGTACACCTTGGGGTATTCTAGGGATGGGTCAGCTCCCAAGAATAATTCTGGAACTGGTGAATTTTAAGGAGCTCTGATTTTAATTCATATAGTTTAGTTTCTGTGGTTTACATCAAAAGGCACCAAAATGCTGGGAAAACCTCCGGAGCAGCCACACCTCAGTTTAGAGGAGGGCAGTTCATTCACACCTACCTACTAAAGTGCTCTTCCTTTTAAGCTATGTTAATTGTTTTAATAAACAAAACAGTTTTCTTTCTGGAGCATTCTAGTCTTTTAGCTGGTAGTCACTTCAGTAAGTGTCCCTATAGACTATGAAATTCCCAGTCCCTTGTATTTCTTTGTCTTACTCCATCTGTTGGTTTTCATCAAGTTTGGTGGCAGGAAAGAACAGATTTATTGGAGACCAAGTAATTCTGTCATGGCAGGAACGTTCGCTGCTCTCTGAGCTGCCCAAATTCTATGTCTGCACACATGATTTGGGCAGGTAACCCTGAAAATAGGGAATGAGGTGACTACATGCACAAATGGACATGTTTATGTGTGAATGCAACTTCTTAGAATTATAACTTGTTGAGTGTATTTCTTCAATTTATTAAGAAATTATTCTTTTGATTTCTTCTGACACTTTCACTTGCTAAAAATGCTGTTCATTCTATTAAGTTGATACAGTTTTCTCTGTGATAATTTCTATGAGCAAGACAATAACTGGGATTATTGGCTGCACGGTGGTTTTCACTAGAGAGAAAATCAGCATGCACTGTGTTGGGATAGTTGCCTTTGCTGCATATTTGGGATATTTTTCAGTCTCAGCATAGGAAATACTTGAGCAAAGTCAACAACCATGTGTTTCTTTTAGATGCCACCACTAAAGTTGTGCTGACAGAGTGAATTCCAGATGGAGCCTGGAGAAGTGGTGATTAATTTCCAGCAGTTCTGAAGAGGAAATTATTCTTAAATCAATGTAGGTGAATTTCAGCTCTTGCATAAAAAATACCCTAATTGCATTGGTGAATTCAGAATGAACTGCAGAGCAGTGTGCAGAAAGTTCACACATCCCTTGTACTATCATTACTGATTGCAAAAGAGCCCCAGATGTTTACTCACTCAGCCAATAACATGTTTATGTTCTGTCTCTGCCAACTTGTATGGGGCCCTGGGCAGCCTGATGGTGGGGGCCACACATCCCATGGGGGAGGATGGTCTTTAAAATCCCCTCCAGTCTCAACCATGCCACAGTTCTATGATTGATGCCATGAGCACTCAGTTTGCTGTGCAGCTCCAGCCACAGCACCAATTGAGTGTCTTAACTCTGTGCTTGGGAACATCAGTCATGCTTTGTTCTTCCTTTCAGCCTGCCCTACTTTGCACCCATCATTAATCACGTGGCGGTGGATGGGATGGGACGAGGCTAGCAGCTCCTTTATGGTGATGGTCACATAACCCCTGTCGTTTTGCCCAACCCCTCCCTTCCCAGATGTAGGGTCAGTGAGACATTTTATTTATTAGCTGTGTGGGGTGATTTATGGGCATCAAATTGACACAAGCTAAATTCGCTTCACAGGGATCCTGTGGAGAAGGAAAGCAGCTAAGGAATGAAGCGGGCGAGTATTCTGTGGGGCTGTGACTCAGTGGGTTGCAATTTGGCCATGCAGGGGAGTGGAGGGACAGCTGCTCTCTGCCCATTGCAGCCCTATGGGGATGGCAGCTGAGCTGCTGCAGGATGTTCTGTTGGTGCTTCAATTCAGTCTATGGAGTGCTTTGAGGTGGTGGTTTTCCACTGGCCTCTCCTGTATTTTCCTCCTTGGCTCTAAGAAGATAGCAGTACCCTTAAAGGGCTGGGGGCAGTGAGGTTGTGTGTGGTCCTGTCACCTTATGGGAATTGGGTGAACAGCAATTGCTTTGTTATGTGCTGAATAGGAAATTTAGTCCCAAATTTGAACATAATGTGATGTTATTTAACCCTTATGTGAGGTCTTTGAAAACTAATAGAGCCACACAGGAGTTAGGACAAAGCGGTGCAGAGCCTAGTGAGGTTTTGTGCAAGACTGACAAAGTGCACTATTATTGGTGCTGAGGCAGGGTCAAAAAAGGAAATACTCCAAGGCCAGCAGGGAGAAACATTCCTCCTGCTGGACTGATTACTCTTAATGCAAGTGCTTCTCCCAGCTCCTAATGCAATGGGTACAAGCTCGATGTATTATTCCAGGAGGATGTGAGACAAGGAGAATCAAAAGTGAATTGGCATGCTGGTCAGGGCAGCTCTTCCTGTAATTTCTTTC
Source organism: Oreortyx pictus (assembly GCA_036925125.1). NCBI lineage: Eukaryota > Metazoa > Chordata > Aves > Galliformes > Odontophoridae > Oreortyx > Oreortyx pictus. Next base: position 124,449 of record JAUPFR010000026.1, on the reverse strand, counting down.
TCCATCCCTTGAAACAAGAACTAGCCTTTAATTGCCATTGGAAATAACTGTGTGTGCGGCTTGTCTGGTACATGTAGCAGCCTGTGCGGGAGTGAAAGCTTTTCTAGGCAGGATGCAGACGAGCTGTCCTCCTTCCTAGGGCAGCTCTGGGCAGGGGCCAGGCAGATGCTCTCATCAGCAGTCGCTGCTGTCTCACTACTGAAGGGATCTGTACATGTTCAGGAGTTCACCTTCAGGCAAAGTCCAGCTTCTGAGTAAAACATTTCTTCCTAACATCTAACCTAAATCCCCGCTCTTCTAGTTCAAAGCCATTCCACCTTTTCTCTGCCTGTCCCTGGTAAGTTCTACTTCTCTAATTCCAGCCTCTCTGGGACGATTTCCCAGGATGCTGTTGAGAAATCCCTTTCTGTCAAGCAGTCAGCAGGACAGGAAGCTCCAGCTGCTTCTCATCCGGAAAGGCAATCCTACAGAATGCCAAGCCCAGGGGCAGAACTTCAGACCTGGTGCCAGTCTTGCTTATTACATATCTGGGTTCTGCAGCCTGGTAGACTTTCATCATGTAATTTATTTGCTTCTCAACATCCCTGAAGTTATTAAAAGCATCGTACTCAGAACAGCCACCCAAGTTTCTCTAATTAGTGCATCTGCCTTTTGGGGCAATTTTGGATTGTTCATTTTATGGTTTCACCTCAGGCAGTACATGGCTGGAATTGGATGCAGGTTCACATTACCCAGGGGAGCTGCTTATAGGGTCTTTTGGTCAGGGAGTTTACAGGGAGAGAGGATCTGACACTGTGGGGATGGGCTCTGCACAAATGTCACTGAGAAGTCACACTCTGGTCAAGGGTTTGATGTCTCCCAACGCCAACCCCTGTTCATAGCTGTGTCTGCTGCCCCATGGGGCTCAGTGTAGGGCAGTTGTCTTTCTGTGGGAGAAAGGAACTATCCACAATCCAGTTCAAGGAGTAAGCTCTCCTCTACTGAGACCTGCAAGTGCAAGAACCCACAGGGAGAGACAGAGGCCAGTAATGTGTTTGTCTGACTTTTTATTCAAGAATAGAGAAAATGTAGTCCTTTCTACTGGCTTTCTACTGGGCTTCTCTCCTATGAAAGGCTTCCTCTTACAATGTAGCACCCCTCACTAAAACCCAGTCTTTGTCATTACCTCTTTACTGAGATCTGGCTTCTTCCAGGACTGACCCAGATTGTTGTATTTTTTTTTTTTTTCATTCCAGTTCATCCTTGAATTATTTTGTTCTGTGCTGAAAATCTGAGCAGTAAGCATTGATTTCGTGGGCAGAGGTTAACCTCACAGGAGAAGATCTCACTGTCATGGTTATAACCCTTCAGGTCCAGGTGAGGTTGTAGCTTCCTTTCAGTGTCTTTCTAGGACTCAGTTGCACTTGGGTTTTGGCCACAAGCACAGTTCCAGCTCTAGCACAGACGTAGTTTCTGCTGGCGCAGTGCAATTTGTTTGATCTTGTTTCAAATTGGGGTAAAAATGCATTGCTATAAGTCACATCTCCACCAGTGGTTTGCGTGGGTGACTAGACACTCCAGGTAGGCAAATTTTTCTAAGTCTTGCATAAAATTACTTGTTGTATGGTCAGGGCTACAGATCCCATGAGAGCCCCAGGAGTGGCATCTGTCCAAGGGCAGGACTGCCCCAACAGGCCTCCAGCTGGAACTGGCACAGAGGTTGTGTGAGGCAAAGCTCAACACACTGATGTGCGGTGAGCAGTGCTTCACTCTCCTGCTTCCCATTTCCACGCCATAGATGCAAGCTGTGGCAAGAGATCCTCCCTGAGTATCAGTGATGAATGCCATTTTGCTCAACCCAGTAGCAGAGGGTTGCAGGTGAATCGAGCGTGCTATTCTCAGGAGGCTGACACAAACTTCATGTTTGTGTGCTATACAGTATTTGTGGGGAAAACATGGAATTGTCAGCTTTCAAGAGAGTCTGATCACAGACCTTGAAGTAAAACAAGACTGATGGAAGCAGCAGTTTGTTTTGTAAGAGGCATGTTGTTCTTGTGGTAGGTATTCTGTACATGGAAGGAAAATGCCCAAGCCCCTAAAGGCCAGCAGCCCATATGTGCTAACTGCCACCCAAGGCATCATGGTGTGTCTCTTTAGGTGTTGCTATACTCCCTGCTGTTTTTCCACGCCTTTGGACAGCTGGGCCCATGCCATGAACTTTCTGTTAATCCCCCAACTTCTTGCCTTGGGGCAGGAATTCCACCCCTACATACACAGACTGAAAACAAACTCCTCTGCTGGATTTTCCACATAGGAAGACTTGTGGGTTTATTGGTTTCACTCGGACAGACTCATAGAATGGCTTGGATTGGAAGGGACCCCAAGGATCATTGAATTCCAACCCCCCTGCCACAGGCAGGGACACCAACCTCCAGATTTGGTACTAGACCAGGTTGCCCAGGATCCCATCCAGCCTGGTCTTGAACATCTCCACGTTTGGAGCATCCACAACCTCTCTGGTCAGCCTGTTATAGCACTGAGCAATTTAAAAAGGATCTAACAAGTTTGTATGAGTTTTGGATAGAGTTGTTATCCAAGAGGGCAGTGCACTGATCTAATCTGAATTCAGGTTTCATTTATGACGGGCAGATTTTTCACCTTCAATTTTGGATTATGGCGTGGTAGTATGAGCTGTTACAGCAGTGAGCCATTGGAATGAGGTGACATCCTGCAGGAGCTCCGCTGAGCTGTGCTTACACCAGAAGATAAAGTGTGAAAGCCCAGGTTTCCCCTTTTGCCAGTCTCAAATTGTCAGTTTTACAAGAGGCTTTGGCACTGCTAACTTTGCTTGGGCTTTGCTGCAGCACCCACATGCAGTGTGCTCTGTAGGGGTCTTGCTTTTTCCTTTGATGACTGCATAGCAAAGCTGGAGCCCCTTGGCAGCAAGCAGGACCAATGCTGGCCCTGCTGGATGGGAGTTTTCAAAGGGAAGTGAATCCCTTCCTGCCTGTAAGTAGCTGAGAGATAGAGCTCAGCACCAGGTGAAGCATTTGGTGCTTGGGGCTGTATCACCACAGGACAACAGCTCATTCACCCAGCGGCAGGGGATCCAGTGCACCCAGTGGAAATGAGATTCATTTTCCACAGCTGATGTACCAAACCACTGCCCAGCCTTATGCTGCTCCCCTCCTTCCATGTTTGCCTTTTTGTTTGAATGCTCCAGGAGTGAAAGGTGGCTCCCAGGTCTGGTTTGCTCATAGGTATGGATTTCTGACCTGAGCTTTTCTAATTAACTACAGAAAAGAAATTGTCACGTAAAGAAATGTTTCTAATCTCCCTATGCAGATTCATTATGGTCCCCTAGGACTGACTGCCGTTCATTCATAATATTTCCCTTTTTATTCACTCATTAGGAACGCACTGGACGAAATCCATTTCTTTGCCATGCTTAGGCTGCAGCAGGAACTGGCATCTCTGCAGTTGCGTGGCTGTGCAGACAGTGGATGCAAACCCACAGGGCTGCAACTGGAGGCTGAACCTGAGCCCAATCTCTTCTGCAGAAGTTCACCACTGGCTGATGGGGATAACTTCTTCTGAGCAGCTTCTGCCAGTGATGTTTCCCTGTCTGTGCTTACAAACGACTGACTGATGATGGGTGGGGTCAGCTGAGGTATCTGAGACCGGACCTGTCTCTGCTATAGCCTCACTGACAGGTGAAAGGTAATTTCCTGAGGGTAGCAGAACCAATCAGACTTTGTCAGTGGGGGGAATGGTTGGGAGCAATACTTGATGTTTTGCATCTGGTCTATTTCAGAAATTTCCCAAGCACTCTGATCCCTGTAGTCAGTGGGAAAGTGAAGCTCCTTCCATTGAGAGAAGCTGAGGCTGTGGGCTGTGTTTGTTCCTTTCAGCTGAAGGTGCTGCCCTGAGGATTTTCGGTTGGGTCAGTTGTTTGCAACCCAAACCTATTACTGTGTAAGAACAGGTAGAACTAGGTAAAGACAACAGGAATTTTCCTATAGCCCTGTGGGCTACAACAGGTAATAATAAATGGTCCCAACTCTGTTAAAAGAACAATTTAGCATTGGGTTGGGCTGCTTAGTGGTACCAGGATCCAGCAGAGCCTGCAGCCCCCCCAGGCACTGACTGAGTATAGCAGATGAGGAGGGTCACTGTGGGGTCCGTCTCTCTTGCTCACTCCAGAGCAAATTCATTCTTCCTTTTCCTCAGTGGCAATAGCACTACAGAGTGATTCTTCGTGGCTGCTGTTGTGCTTTGTGTGGTGCCCATTCAGCTTCTTGTTCTGCCTCCAAAGAAAGGGTTCTTGGAGGTGGGGGTGTCACTGGGTAACAGTGCCTGCTCTGGGTAACAGAAGTTTCTTAAAGCTTGTGTGTTGCAAGTGATGTTTTTGCTAGAGAAGTACCTGAAGCAGCCACATCTCCCTTTACAGCTTGCTTTGACCTGCTTCAGGCTGCTTCCACTTACTGTGTATTAATTCTTGAAGTATGTTAATAACCCTTGGTTGAGCACAGCTGAAAAACCTGGCACACTGCAGGGCAATGAGGAGGGATGTTTGATGGCTCTCAGAGGGGAAAAGCCCTATGTCCTAATGGAGAGCTTTTAACAGGACAGAGAGCAACTTTTTACAGGGCAAATAGTGACAGGCAAGGGAGAATGGCTTTAACCCAAAGGAAGGGAAATGTAGGATGGATGTCATGTGGAAATTTTCTCCCCAGAGGGCACTGAGATGCTGGCACGGGTGCCCCATTCCTGGAGGTGCCCACGGCCATGGATGGGCCCTGGGCAGCCTAAGCTGATGGGGACAGCCAGCCCATAGCATGGGTGGGTCTGGGAGGGCTTTGGAGTCTTCTCCAACCCAGCCATGCTGCGTCTCTGACTCTGTAATAAAAGCTCTTGCTTTGAAGTTACTTTCAGGTCACGTGGAAAAGAAGTCAGGTTTGGAACAGGGGATTTGAAGTGCCTAATTGGTGGCTGAGGGTGAAACAGGAGCACCAGGGTGGCCTGGTTACGGGGCAGCAGTGTCACTGGGGGGTGAGCACTCGGGGCCAGTGAGTGAGGTTGTCCTTAGTCACAGACCTGCTGATCTACTGCCAACGAAATGCAGCTAATCACAGTTTGCCCCTGGATGTTTAAAGAGGGTTTAACAATCCAAACACAAATGCAACCCTGTTGCCTTAGAGAGGGTGTAGCTGTGAGCAGAATTTGGCCCTGTCTTTTAAACTTTGCAGTTTGTCTTGACTGCTGCATGCTTTATTTTTAGAGCATCATAAAGAGCTTTTGTTCCAAGGTATATTTAACAGGGGAGTGGAAGGGAAGTAGGAGGGTTCTGTGCACAGGGAATGTATCTCTTGGTCTTTTTCTTCTATCCCACCCCCTCACCAGATACTCTAGGAGGGTGGAGTATAGACCAAAAAAAAAAAAAAAAAAAGGAGAGAGAGAAAATAATAATTAAAAATACTGAAATCATAGTCAAAGGAATTGTCTGGGTATCTGGGCCCAGAGGCCTCATGGGCACCATGAAACTTGCATTATCCAAAAAATACAGAGGTGCCCAGGAGAAGGGATGGGCCAAGGGGAGGATGGTAATCTCTGCATGCCCTGTGGCACACAGAGGAGTCCTGGACCTCCAGCATCATTATGGCCAGGAGAATGCTGGCTGTGGGAAGGTAGGATTTATTTGGCCCCAGGAATGTACCAGGGAGAGCAGAGCCCACTGGTGCTGCCATACAGACATGTGCAGGGCCATACTTGCTCTTGGTAAGGGGCTGTTTTCTGATGTGACTAGCAAGGTCCTGTAGCTCCCAAAGACTGCGGAGTTCCTTGATGCTGAAGTAGGCACACTTGAATTGCAGAAGGAGTGGAGCTGTATGTGAACATTCCTGGCTGTCCTTTGTCACAGAGCAGCAGATAACACCAACCCCACTGTTACTCCATCAGCAGAGACGGCACCAGAACCTTTCCATCCAGAGGGGGATTGGACCTATCCAGAGTGGTGCTAGGGCACCTTTCTTTAAGGGAAAGCATGCGAGCTTTGTCAGATGCATTTCTCCCTCTTTAGCTTAGCTTTTTCTCAGGGAGGTCAGAATCCCATGCCCTGCCATTCATCAGCATGGTCTGGCTCCGCTAATGTTTTCCCCTCCTTCACTTTTGTTGCTGGAATCTAGTAAGTCTCTCTAAAAGGTCAGAAGGGATTGGAAATGGCCTGAGGGGATGCTGCTCCCTGCTGCACTGCCCTGAGAGGGGACATTCCCTCTGGCTGGACACTGATGAAGGACAGGTTCCCAGCAGTCCCACTTCGGTTTCCGTGCACTAGGCAAGGATTCCTTAATTTGGAGGCATAATCTGAATATTAATCACTTAAGGCCACCACTGCCTAAGATTTGTCCTTTTCTTGACTGGAAATGGTGTGCGCATTCTCTCCTTTTTTGTGCTCTCACACTGTATGGCTCCTGTTATGTCACTGATTCTGATCCCAGCTTTCATTTTATTGACTTTTGAGCATTGCCCTTCTCCCCTGTCCCATACCCTGGCAGCAGCTGCTCTCCAGAACTTCAGTTGCACTCCCAGAAGACGGACTGTGTCTGTGTCCTGGTTCCTGATCCAGGGCTGTCGACCAGAGCCAGCACAAGGCCATGAGCCATGTAGCTGTGTTTGAAGGGTGTTGTACAAAGTGTAATGTGCTGTCTCCACATCTGCCTGTGCGGACATGCCCTGTGCCTGCCCGATTGGGCTGGGAAGACCACTTGCCACCAGGCTGAGAGCTCAGCAGCTCTCTCCCCTCCTGTATTCATCCGCTGGTGCAGGGCACTGAATGGGGCAGATTCAGTGAGATGGAGTGATGGGGGATGAAAAAGAGTGGTGGAAGCCTTTCTTTTTCCCTTTGTCTTAAGGCTTGCACCAACTTGTCTCGTAAAATCTTCTCCTGCCTTCCAAATCCAGTCAACATGAGTCACCACTGAGCCCATCCTTTGCCTCTCATTGCAACACGGATGACAGAAACCATCCAACAGGAGTGCTTGAATCCATGATGAGTTTTGTTCTATTGCATAAACTTGCTCACCCTTTGCAGGTAAGTTGCTCCAGAGTCATTGCCTGGGTGGTATTCCTGCAGAGGAGCATGGCAGTGCTGCGTGTGCCATACAGAGGGGTTATCCCACATCCCAGTTTCTTATGCACTCAGCATAATGGTACATATCCCCTGAGTCAGTGTCCTTATTGCATGTTGTGGCATTTCACAGTTGGGTTCCTATAAACTGCTGTTTTAAGCACTGCTTTTATAAGCACACCAATGTACATAGACTTCCTGGAGGGATCAGTTCAAGGAAGGAGAGAAAAGAAAGGAGAGGTCTGTAGGTGTTGCTACCATTTAGGAATGAGACAAAATGAAGAGGTTTTCTTCTTCCCTAATTTATGCATATATATATATATATATATGTATGCATTTTTTGTCCATATATTTATCTATAAAGAAACAGCCAAAGACGAATCAACCCCCAGATCCGTAAAAATGACAGCTTCTTGGCATCGCAGTGTGTGGAACACGTCTGCCAAACTGAAACTAATTATCACGGAGATGAATAACTGAACCCACTCCTTTCTTTATCACCCCATCTACCCCCAGGGCTTCTCCCTTCTCCTCCTTCACGCTGTGCCGGCACACACAGGGTTACAGCTGCACCTGTCCGGGTGTACCTGTCCCACCGCACCTGTGCCGGCAGCCAATGGGCGCCGTCCCGGGGCTGCTGTCAGCAACATGCCTGCCTGCAAAACCTCAACATAAATCAAACACTTTGCAGGCAATGTCTGTGTGCAGCAGGTCCTAGACAAGAGAAGTCATCGAGCGTTTTACCGTTGGCAAGGATTTGGGAACGCGGGGAAAGATGTCCAATGAACTTGAGTAAGTAGAGGGTTTTTGTCACTCCAGTCCCTCCGCATGTGGGGCTGAGTGTGTTTTTTGGGGCTGAAGGAAGGACTGTGGGTCTCAGGGAGCTCTCGGGGAATCCCTTCCAGCAGCATGCACACCATGAAGGATTGGGATGTCTGTGGGATGTTCTACTCCCCCTCACCTGATGCTGCCCTGAGGAGGTCCCACTTCACACTGGTGTTACTTAGCAGGTTTTTAATTCCCAATCCTTTTTTTTGTTTTTCTTCTCTGGTTTAAGTTGTGACACATCAGGTCTATCTAGGGGAAATCTGTCATCTAACACATTCTACAGCCTCCCATGCTTTTCTGTGTGTTACTTTATGCTTTTTGTTGTTGGTGGTGGTGGTTTTTGTTTTTTCTTAGAAAAAATTGTTTAATAGTTTTTGATGAGTTGCTATGTTTGGCATTTTTTTTCTTTTCTTTATTATTTTTGGGGGTGTGGGACAGTGCATTAAGGTAGGTGGCTTCACATTATTCCTTCACATACCTGTAGCTGACTGTAAGAACTTTTTTTAGAAAGCATGTTTTTTGAAAACAAGGAAAAGCACTTAATGTTTTGTTGATCCCCTATAACTCCTTATCCTCCGCAACATCTGCAGCTGTGGCTGCTGATGGTGATGCGTTGGCCCTCTGCGAACAATGCTATGGAGTGTGACATCAGGGTGACATGATGTGATGTTGGAAAGTGACGCAGAAAGTTAGTGAGTGCTGCTGTCGGTGTAGCCTTCCAAAGCTGCCCAGATGTGTAGCCCTGTATGAAATACGTATGTGTAATAAAACATACTGAGAAATATAGGTATAACAAGATACATTTAAAGTATATACAGAGACATGGGTGTGTTTGTGTACAGGCATAGGGCTTCAGAAGGTTGTTTTGAAAGAAAAGCACAGAGGTATGTGTGTTTACAGACCTGACAGAGGCACTGTGACAGCTGATCGCTTCCTAATTAAGAGCTGTGAAAAGGTGCAGAGCTAATAATTATTTAACGTAAATAGTGGGATCCATACACTTGGGGGTCGATTAAGATTCTGCGACAAATTTTCACCTTCTGAACTCTCTGGGTTATTTGTAGTCAATGTGTTTGGGCTTCGATTCAGGCCGTGTGGTTAATCCCGAGTGCGTGTGTGCATTGCAGACTGAGATTGATGTATCGGTAATTATGGAGTGGGGCATGATGTGACCAGTGAATTACATGGTTGCTTGACTCCTTTTTCTAACGGACTGTTAACCCCAGGGCCTTTCACTTAGAAAGGGGGGGGGGGGGGGGGGTGGTACGGCAGGGTTGGCATCCCTTTGTCATTCAGCTCCAAGGACTGATAACACACAAAGGTTGCTGCTATCTGCTCTCAGGCAGCCTAGTTCTGCACAGGGCTTTGTGCTCCTCTGCAATTGAAACGCTCCTGTAGGTTGAACCCAAGGGCACCTTTGCAGTGGAATGGATCCCAGGATGGATCCAAGCAGTGGGACATGCCAAGCAGAGCTGTCAGGTACCTGCCACAGCCCCATGCACTGCTGCTGCCACAAAACCAGCAGGGCGAGCCATCTCCCCCAGCCATGGGCAGGGCTGCTAACCATCCAGCTGCCCAGGATCCCACCCACCTTGGAGGTGCCTGAGGCCAGGCTGGATGGGGCCCTGGGCAGCCTGACCTGGTGGGAGCAACCAGCCCATGGTGGGGGGTTGGAGCTGGACAGGTTTTGGAGTTCCCTCCAACCTCAGCGATTCTGTGATTTTATGATCTTCCTCTTTGTGATTTTAATTCTACAGAAAGCTCTGGGAAGACACTAATGTGACATGAGAGAATGAGATGTTTTGCCTACTCTAAAATATTCTAACTGATAATTTCCATCGTCGCCTGTATTGAACTTGTGTCTGGCACTGCAGTGCGTGGGCTTGAAGGAGTTAACCAGGAGTTACTCCCAGTTGTGGTTTTGTGGTCGAAACCATGATTGCCAGAAGCAAATTTTTGTCATGCACAAGGTGTGTTATTAAAACTTGAGTTATGCTCCTAGTGAATGAAAAGTTAAAGCCCTTTTATGAAATGCTGGCAGCAAAGCACACAAGGGATAACTGTGCTGAAGCAAAGTACACTTCCACAGGAGATGTGCACTGGATGTGCTGTTTTTTTTATAAGTTGTATAAAGAGGGATTTGTAAATTAAAGATGCAGCAACTGCTATGGAATTCAAAACAAAGGAGTAAACCCCCCAAGTAAACTTGTGACTCAAAGCAGAGATAAGTCAGCATTTACATCGCATCTCTGTTTTGGGTCAGTTTCAATGGATGGATACAGTTACAGTGATGGGGGTCTGCTCCTTCCATTTCTGTTTTGCACTGGAATTGCTTGTTGTTGTAAACTGTTTTGTTGGAGTCACGCTGCACTGCACTATGAGCACTGTGGTGAGTGGAGTTAGCATATGATTGTATTCTGGCTGAAACTGTTGCCAGTACCCAAGTTTCGGAGGCTCAGGAGATGAGGGAGTGTGATGGCACTGATGTTTGTTGTTATCCCTCCCAGGGCTGTTGTTCTGCTGGGTGGCTGTGGTTACGGGTGAGAGCAGCGGGGTGTGAGGCACCTGATCCCAAAATGCTCTTTTGTCTCTGCAGTGTTTATAATCTTCAGCATTCAAAGGCAAAGAGCAGGAGTTGCTTACCAACACACATGGCTCCTGGTGCCAAGATGTTGTGTTTTTTTTTTGTTATTTTGTCTTTACCAAGCATCTGAGCTGGGATGCTTGTTCTCAAGAAATGAGTTATTTAACACGCTTACACCCAGGATGGGATGAATCATACTTGTATCATAGAATCATGGAATCATAGAATCACCGAGGTTGGAAACGATCTCCAGGATCATCCAGTCCAGTTGTCCACCTGTTACCAGTATTTCCTTACTAAACCATGTCCCTTGGTACAGCATCTAAACGTTTCTTGAATGCCTCCAGGGACAGTGACTCAGCCATCTTTCTGGGCAGACCGCTCCAGCTCCCAACAATCCTTTCCGAAAAGCAATTTCTCCCAACATCTAACCTGAATCTCTTTCAGGGCAAAAATATTTCTTGAAATGCATTGTGGAGTGGAGGAGCTGTGAGGTCTCTCCAACCCACCCACATGGTTCTGTGGCTCCAGCATGGACCTGGCTGTGTAACTGACACAACAAACCTTCCGTGAGATTAACAGCCATGTCTGCTCTTATGGCATTTGTAAATGAGTGCTGAGGAGCAAATGGAGCAGTGTAAGGAGGAGACAGCCCCATCTCTTAGTGCATGACTGCAGGACTCTCTGGTGGGATGTGATGAGGGAATAATGAAATTGTGTGCAGAAATGGGCTCTGTTCTGTCAGGGACCTCACACCCCACAAATGTTTACTATGTTAAAAATTGATTACCTAGAGGGCAGTAGAAAGGAAATTAACTCTGTGCGTGTGTTGGTGGAGAGGATAGTTGTGTCCTGAGCGCATGTACATGAGGTGTCTCCTGATCTGTCTGCCATGCAAATATGAGTGGGAAGTGCAGTGCTTCAGATCTCCATGGCTCTTGAACACACCCTGGTGACCCCACCACCTCTGTGGGCAGCCTTTGCCGTTGCCCAACAACACTTTGGAAAAAGGTTTTCCTAATATCAAATTTTTGAAGGCAGATCACCCTGAGACCAAGGGCTGAAGCAGCTGATATCACTTGCAGCTTTGGGAAAAAGCTGTAATTCCTGAGCTGCCAACAAACTCTGTGCTGTAATCTGTTATGTTAGGCAGGAAAGGCACTAACACATCTTTTATTTGTGAAATACGGCTGTGTAGGTGGGTACCTCTGGGTGTTCACCTCTGTTAGGTACAGCACGGTGCCAGCAGTGTCCCCAGTGTGGAGTGATCCAGGGGAACTCAGGAGTTGGGAGCTGAGATTTGGGCCCAGTTCTTTTCTCTCACGCTCACTGAGCAGGATCAAGTCTGTGGAGAACAGGAGGCATTTGTCAAAGGTGCTCACAACAGCCCTTTCCCTCTTCATCCCATGCAGCATGCATCTGCTTGACAGTTCCCACATGCAGAAAAATACTGGTGTGGGGTCTCAGCTGGGTGCATGCATGGCCCAGTTCTGAGGGAGACAACAGGGCTGCGGATGGCTGGTGGTGTTTGGGTGCTGTGCTAAGAACATCAGTTCTTCCTGAGGCTGATCTGGGGCTGAGCTGCCCCCCTGAGGAAACCCAGGGAGAGGGGCCATGTCTTTGTCCCCCTGACAGTGAATACATGGGCCTGTGGTTGCAGAAGTCAGGGCACTGAGAACAGAGCTCTCTTGGACCTCTGGCACCTTGAGACCTGCACTCCTAGGCACTGCATCTGGGCGGCATTCCTCACTGTCAGTTTGGGTCTTTCTGGGCTTTTTTTTTCTAGTTCTGCTTCTCCTGTGCCTCACTGTGGCAGTGTGCTTACAGATAGCTGTGCTGTTGCTGTGTGTTCAGATGTGCTTATTTATTAAACTGGCAAAGATAGGGTAAAAATTAGAATGTTTGGGTCTAGATACGGAGATGCTGTCCTTCCTTTGCTGGAAGGCCTGAGGTACAGGTAAAACCTCTGCCCTGAGACAGTCATTATGCCAAGTGCTGCTTTTTCTGCCCTGCTCTCAAGTGTGGTGCTGGTCAATTCCCATGTGCTGATAGGGGGCCCTGGGGAACATTGGGGCTATTCCAGCAGGGAGGTGAGCACAATGCAGCAAACCAGGGATAAGAACCAGCATTATCTCTGCAGTGCTGTGAACCATGGGCTCTGCTGAGCCTCTCTGAGTTCTGCTGCTGGTTGCCATGGACTCCCTGTTCCTTTGACAATTTGATGTTTCTGCAGAGCATCTGGTACAGCTGGTGTTAGGCTGCAGTTAGAGGGGAGAGAACAAAGACAAGCAACACAAAGCTTAAAGGCCAGCAAACCACCCACTGAAACCAACAAAAGGTGAAAGGAGTATGAGTGCTTCTTTCCTGTAGGGATGATCTCCCCACCCAGGCCCTTTGGGTACATTCTTCTGTTTCAGCATAGCCCTGAGTGTTTATTCATAATCAGGAGGTCTCTGTTATGGTAGGCTGGGCAGATAAATTGAGAAAACAGAGATGCAGTGGGATGGAGCAGGGAAAAGGGGCTGGTATCACCTTGTGTCAAACTCGGAGCCATTTGGAAACAAACGGACTGCTCCCTTCCCAGGTCTGCTTTGCACATGATCCTGAGGCTCCGAAGAAGGGAGAGCTCTAGCCCTATGGGTTTGTGTTCTACCGACTGACCCCTGATTTGTCTGAGCCTCTGCACCATGGCAACTGCCTGCAAAGGAAAGATTGTTTTGCTCAACAGAGCAGACAGTTTGCTGTGGTCAAACTTGGCATAACCATGTGGAAAAGGCATCACAGGGAATGATGAAAGTAAAGTTCATATGTGTTTGGATCTGGATTTGGATGTCTCTTTCCAGCATCTCTACTTCACAGAGATTGCCAGTGCTGGGTTGGAGGTGGGTGTAGAACAGATGCTGTTCATCATTGATCATTGATCAATATGCTGTTTGTTGCGTAGATTGAGATGCACCTGGTGCTAAAGAGGTGCCTCAAACCTGTTACTGTATCTGCTTATTTCCTCAGATCACCCTCTTTCGGCAAGTTTGGGCTCACCTTGTTGGCCTTCAGGTCAGATCAGAGTGCTTGGGAAAATGTCGGATGGAGCCCATGATAGGGTAGTGATGCTGTGAGCATCACAGCTGGGCTGGCCAGCAAAGCTAAAGCCACGTGTGAACACAAGATGTAGGCTCCCGAGGCACCTGTCAAACTTAATCCTTCATAAACTGGACACAGCTGCAAGTGATTTAAGATGTTCAGCCCTTGCCCCATCTCCCTCTGCCCCATCAGTATCTCCCCTAGCGTGTGGGAAGGTGATCAAGAGCTCACAGTGGCTCATAGATCTGCATGACAAGGAGCAGCCTGGTTGAGGGCTTAGGTGAGGAAGAACAACGCTCTGAAGCATTTCTCCTTGTGATATTTGTTCATTTTAAGCTCCTGAGTGCTTTGTTGCTACATCCTCCCATGGTGAGTTTATCTGTGTTGATTACCAGCAACAGGAGCTACATCTCACCCTGAGAGTGAGCGTTGTTGCTGCCTATTCTTCCTTGAGAAGATTGGATTGGGAGCGGATGAGCAGTCCTGCCCAGACAGGACCGTCCGCCTATCGCCAAGCCAACATGGTGAAATCTGAGTCATGCCTATTGCTTGCCTTGGAGATGGCAGCGGCACTGTCGGGGAGGGAGGGCTGCGTGAGAAACACTAAAGACAACGATACTCACAGAGCACATGGTGAGATTTCACGCACAGGGTGAAACTGCTGCCGGTGCCTTGTCCCAGCGCATGAGGAAGAAGAGCGAGCTCAGCATGTCCTTAAGCAGTGCATGGGGAGCCGAGGGGCTGCCTGTAACCAGGAGCTGCTGCCTCCACAGTGGCACTGACACTGGTGGAACTGGGTGTCAGGCTGTTAGCAGTGCTCATAGCAGGTTCTCTCCTGTGCAAGGACAGTGGGGACAGCTGTTGGACTCATGTGTGCTGCTCTGGGAGAGGCTGGGAACTGATGTAGTTTCCCACCAGGTAGCCACCACTGTGCTTAGCTGAGGAGAGCTAAGGACAGGCCACATCCAGCTATGACCAGAACTTTCAGAACACTAGATTAATTCCAGGATGAATTATCTTTCCTCAAATGAGTCTTACTGTGAGCATATGGAGATTTCATGGACAAAGTGGAAATACCTTTTTCCTTATAAAAAAAGCTATTCAAATGCAGCATTTATCACTGAATCACTGAATTACATTTTCTTTCCATAAAAAATCCAGCAATTGAATGTGTCCTGCTCTTGGCAGCTTTAGAGATTGAAGGGGATCTTTTTTATACCACTTCCATTAACAAAAACCAGTCTGCCCTTCCTGAAAGCTGCTGAGAAAAAAAAAAAACAAAAAAAAACCAACTCATTTTTGGCCTCAGAACTCATGCTTTCTTATGGGGAATACCATGAGCTGTTGCAGCAACAGCACATCCACGTGGATGTGACAGCATGCAGCCACTGACTCATTCCCACTGCGTGAGGTGAGCCCACACTGAGGGGCCATGGGGGGTGTGCATGTAAGATTTGCTGGAGGAGAAGGAAAGATAACCAATGTTCAGATAATTATGTGTCTGGCAGCTTGTTAACTTCAGATGGAGAAACCTGGAGAAAGTGCCAGAAGAACAGGCAGTACAGTATTTTGGTCCATTGCTTCTCAGCACACATAGTCCCACAAGCCTCAGCTCTGGTAGATATTCCGTAGGGGTAGGGAGTGTGCTGAGATTGGCCCTCAAAGAGAAATCACCTGCAGATGACTGGGAAAAGTCTGCCCCTCTATGCAGTCCAAAGTGTGACCCTGGCCTGGTTTTGAGATCCTGTGCTTTGGGGGCAAGACTGGGAGCTGAGGACCAGGAAGGTGGCCCTCCTCCATTGCAGCAGTGCCTTTCAGAAGCCCTTCATGCATCCAGCTGGGTGGCATGGAAATTACTGTGAAAATTCCATATCCTTCATCTCCTGCTTCCTCTGTCTGGCTCAGTTTTAGATCTGTACGTCTGATGAAGAATGACACCATGAACTTCCAGAAGTTTTCCTATACTAATGAAGATGAAGCCTGGAAAACCTACCTGGAGAACCCCCTGACTGCAGCCACTAAGGCCATGATGAGGGTAAATGGAGATGATGACAGTGTGGCTGCCCTGAGCCTCCTCTATGACTATTACATGGTACGTTCCTATTGGGGCTGGGTGTCCTGAGGGAGTCAGTCTCACAGCACAAGGGTGGAGGTAAAACATGCTGTGCCCCATGAGGGGGGGTACTCCCACCCCTGAGCTCTCTGTGTTGGCCATACAATGATCCTTAGGAAACCCCCAGCCTTAGAGGGCCACTGTTGTCCCCAGTCACAGATGTAAACTGGTCTCATTCTGCATAACAAAGCCAGTACAGGATGGAAAACTGAATGTGAGTGCCTTGGGTCTCGGGCTGGGGTTCTTCCTATATAACAGCTTTCTGGAGCACAAGCCTTATGAGGAACAGCTGGGGGAGCTGGGATAGTTCAGTCTGGAGAAGAGGAGGCTCAGGAGAGACCTTACTGCTTTCTATAACTACCCGCAGGGAGGTTGTAGTGAGCAGGGGGCAGCCTCTTCTCTTGTGTAGCTAGTGACAGGATGAAAGGGAATGGCTTTAAGTTGCACCAGGGGAAATTCAGACTGGATATTAGGAAGTACTTCTCTGAAAGAGTGGTAAGGCCCTGGAATGGGCTGCCCAGGGAGGTAGTGGTGTTACTGACCCTGGAGGTATTCAAGGAATGTTTAGACATTGCGTTGAGGAACATGGTTTAGTGAGAACAACTGGTGATAGGTGGACTGTTGGACAGGATGATCTTGTAGGTCTTTTCCAACCTTGGTGATTTTATGATTCTATGACTGTATGATAAGAAGTGGGGATGCTTTGAGAGACACAAAGCTGAAACAGCCAGGTGCCTTGCAGACTCTCCAGCTTTCTCTCTCCCAACACTGCTTTAGGATGGAGCTGCATGAAATGCAGATAGGATTTAGACCTGAATGGAACCTTGTTGGTCCCACTGATGTTCCGTTTCACCTGGGTGCTTTTCAGAGTTGTTCTGAGAGTGCAGTGAGATGGGTTGCCTCAGGTTTCCTTGTCTATCTATGGCAGAACCAGCAGGAGGGCCTGTCTCCTGCAACCCTCGCCCAGTGTTTAATATCCACCTGTTTTTTTTATCTGTGCCATGCAGACACGGTGAAATTTGCATCTGCTTTCCATTAATAAAATCCAACAACAAACTAACTCTTTGTTCTGCCTTGCTCTAGGTCCCGAAGGAGAAGAGGATTCTTCCATCGAGTATGACAGGGCGTAATGAACTAGGAAAGAGGTGAGCTCCATTTTTGCTCTCTCTAGCTGTCTTGCTCTCCTGTAGCTGCTTGCATGCATGATGGGTCTCTTTACTTTCATAAAATAAACATCAAAGCACAGTGTTATTACCAGCAACAGTGGAGGTTATTAACCCTGAGACATGTATTAAAATTCTTTAGGCCAAATCCCAAGCAGGTATATGCTGAGCTACAACCATTTACACAATTGAGGGTCAGTCTGAGTTCAGAAGGAGTTGGATTGATTTGCAGTAGCTGAAGAATTTGTCTTCATTTACTATATTGTGCCAATTGGATAGGACTGGCAGAGAGAAGTTAGTGGTGAATTCCTCTTCACCGGGCTCATGAGAGTTTTTGTTCTTACTGCTAGCAGTCTCCCAGGATTCGCTTCCAGTGATTCCCATTTGTCATTTGAGGATTTCAGATTATTAACAATGAGATTAATAGCTCATTCGCTTCTATGAATTCAGTTCCTATTCCCGGATGCTGTGTACTTAGACAACCTTTTCTGGTTGTCTTTTTTTAACTCCTCAACTTTCCCACTGTTTTGAACATTTAATTGCCCATGACAAGAAATGATGGATATAGACCTTGGACCTGCAGCTCCCAACCAAGTCTAAACCATATTCTCTGATTCTGTGTGATCAGCTTTTACCTGCAGAGCACCTCTGGCTCACAATGCGAGGTGTGTGAGTGAGGGGAGAGCACCTTGGCCTTGTCAGATTTCCATACTGAGCAGGTGTACATAGCTGGCTCAAGGTCACCTAGCAGCTTGCTCCTCAGCTGTGCACCAGGACATCTGCACCTTGCTGGGACTATTTGCTGGGGTGGTCCACCCTCTTCCCTAGTTTGAGATGGGCCTCTTTCTCTACCAGGCAGTGCCACGGAATTGAGTACGACTTGGAGATCGCATCCTTTGACAGCTCAGCCCATCTCATGAAGCTCTTGTCAGAAAACACTTCCATGACCCAAGAATATTGTGAACCACAGAAGAAGAATGGCTTGAGTCTTGAAGGTGTCCCTGCTCCTCACAAGCCAGCCATGCTTCCACCAGGAACCAGCAAGCTGGAGGCCACCCCAGACTCCTACATGGTCCCTCCAGGGGATGTATATGACAACAGCTCATTGAACTCCCTCTTTGAGACCATTCCTGTGGCTGCACCACAGCAGAGGTGGCAACCAGACAGCACTTTCAAAGAGGATCCCCAAGAGGTCAGAGCTGCAGTGGGTTGCATGCTGGCACTGCTAGGGCACCAGCACAAGGATGTCTATAATTCTGAGTTTCCTCATGCTGGAGTCAGGGGGACATTTGCTTGTGCATTAAAAGGTTGATGGCATTACCACTGAATTACTGAGGGTTTTACATTGATTTTAGAAGGACTTGAAATGAGACCTCTGTTGTAATGAGTGGGAGAAGGTGAACAGACAAACCAATGAAAGATTCTAAATGTTGCTGTTTCATTTCCACTTTTCCATAGTCACTACTCTTCAGCGATATCCTCAAGCCCCAACCAGAGCCACTCTGCCCTGAAAGTTATCCTACGGGCGGTGTTAAGAGGTAATGCCAGTATACGCTCTCTGTGTTCCCAGTACTCTTTGCTGTGTAACTTTCCTGGGGAATGGCTACAGCCCTCTCCATGCCTCAGTACTGGCCTTGGCAGCAGCCACAGCAAACTCTGAGATCTTGTGCTTTTGCAGAGAGGTTGTATCTCAGAAGCAGGTTGCTCTTCTCTGATTTTTTTAGGCACTGAGAAGTTAAGAATTTTAGTGTTTGGGATTTGAAGTACGGATTAGGGTTGGCAGGGTTTTGCTGTAAAATTACTGCCTCTCATTCCTAAAACATGGAAGATTTCACCCTCTTTCCCATACCTCTCTCAGGGAGAGCTTTCCTGCTTTGATATTGCAACAAACCTCCAAGTGGGGATTATTTCACCTTCCACCTTTCATTTGTCTCCTAAGTTGTCTGACTCTGTGAATCAGCTGTCAGCTGTGAAGGTTTTACCACAGACAGCAGCTCGCATTTATGAGCCAGAGGTTTTCTGCTTGCTGCCTATCCCTACACTGAAGTTCTCTAGCTCTCCTGGGTCCAGAGAAGAGAAGCTGCCAAGTCTGTCTTCAGAGATGGCATCACTGGGAGGCAGGGCAGGAAAAAGAGCAGGTGACTAAACACTAAACAGGAACAGGAGATATCCTTGTCCTGTAGGTCCTCCTGTTTCTACAGGACAGGACTCATTAGGACATAGTTCTCCTGGGTTATCCATTTACGGGTGTGAATTTGGAGACAGGAATCTGAGTTTAGGATGTTATGAAAGTCTCATTGGAAGTGCCTGTTTTGGTTTGATTGGGTTCAGGCTTTTGTTTGTGCACTGTTTCTGTAGCCATCCACATAAAAAGATGGGTCAAAGCACTATATGGTGTTTTTCCTTTTTGAAGTCATAAACAATAGCAAAGGGTAAAATGTGGCAATTGGAAAAGTGCTGCTCCTTGGGATGTTGGGAGGATCAGTGTGTGCTGTGCTGCAATGTGCTTGGCCACAGCTATAGGGGAATGTTCATGGAAAGCAAGTTGGACTGGATGACCTTTAAGGGTCCCTTCAAACTCAAAGGATTCTATAATTTGATGTGAGAAGGGAATAGGACAGAGACTTCTTTATGTGCAGTGCCTGTTGCCTGTAAGGATGGAGGTATGTCTTGTTTTGCTTTTGAAGTGAAACAGCATGTGCTTATTTATCATTATCGTCATTCTCTCTTTGTTCAATACAAGTGACTTTGAATACACTCTGGGGTCACCCAAAGCCATTCACATAAAATCTGGGGACTCTCCCATGGCCTACCTCAACAAAGGACAGTTCTACCCCATCACGCTGCGGACAGCTGGAGACAGCAAATGTTTACACTTGTCCTCAAGTAAAGTGAAGGTAAGAGAAAAACTGACAATTTTGCTGACATGTGCTATAATCAGACATCCAGCAATTGCACTGGCCTGGGAAAGGAGCTGAACATGAAGAGTAATGGCTTTGTGGCTCATGTTGACTTAAGCCAACAAATGGGGTGGATTTGCTCATAGCAAGCTAGTCCTCTGATGTACAGCAATAGCCTTCATGTTAACTGCCAGCTGAAACCTTTTGCAGTCGGGTTTGGGATGCAAAAAATGTCTCCCCAGCTGGTGGTTGGCTAAGGGGCTTGGTGGGAAGACCAGTGCCGGAGGGAAGTGCTCTGTCTTGATTCTGGTGTGTGTGTGGCCAGGCCTCAGTCATCCCCAAGGCTATGGCTTTGGTGGGAGCTTGACCTCCCACCAAAGAAACGTAGTCCTCCAATCCTAAGGGATATCTAGAAGCTAGACTTCAGGCAACTCAAAGCTTACAGGATTCCTGAAACTGAGAATGTCTCAAGAAAGTCCTTCTAGAATTTCACAGCCTAATACTGCAGCACTGCTAACAATTCCCCAGTGCAGGATGTATTATAGTCAGAAACACATGGACAGTGCCAGTAGGGGACATGTAGGGCACCTTGCTTCTGGCTGGTTCTGCTTCTGGCTCTGTGGCTGCATGTCTGCATGATCATGGTCAAGTCCCTTCCCCATCTGCCTTAGTTTCCCCAGCAATGTAACATTAACAGTGACTTTAAGCTGTCCTTGTCCTCTCCATGGATGCACTGGATGGAAAGAGCAGTGAGGACACCAAGCATGACCCTGCTCTTTGTACTGATTTGGGATATTCTCACTTTGTTACAGAGTGTGGTGATGATTGTTTTTGACAACGAGAAGATCCCGACAGAGCAGCTCAAGTTCTGGAAGCACTGGCATTCTCGCCAGCCTACAGCCAAGCAGAGAGTCATTGATGTTGGTATGAGCATGGCTGTGATGTCTGGGTTAGGTTGACAGCTTCTAGCACCAGTTTACTGCATTTCTAGTACACACTAACACTATTTCAGCTCAAAACTCTGGCCTGGGGGGAAGCAGTGGGCAGCAGGCTGATCTGCTGGCTTCAAATCCTTTCTGTCTGAGCTGTCCTCTGGGATTCAAAATGTTGTTTGCCAAGTGTTGGGATATGTGCAAGGAGCCCAAAATACAACAAAGAGAAGCCTCAGTCTGAGAAGCAGAAACTGCTGAACTCTTTTGTCTCTTAGTGATGTGTGACCTATGGCCTCTTGGAATCTAAGAATCTGAGTTAGGAAAGGCTTTGGAACTGCTTGTCCTTCTCCACTGCTAGCACACAGGGTTTATAGCACATTGTGTTGGGCCAAAGGCTAGGGGTAGGGTTAGGGGTAGGGATAGCACCTTGCTGAGCATGTTACAACTCAGAGCCAGATGGCATGGTTGTTTGAATTTAGAACCAATGTACACTGATTTTGTGTAAAATCTCTGCACAAATAGCAGTTGCCAGCTAGGACATTGGGTCATTTCTGGCCTTATGGATGCATGCTAAGGCTTAAGCAGTTGTCAGGCAGTGAGAGGAAGACTTTTGGGGACTGGAAAGCCTGGGGAATATGAACAGTTCTACAGAGTATAAGCGACTTCTTCATTGCATTTCAGCTGACTGTAAAGAAAACTTCAACACAGTTCAGAACATTGAGGAGCTGGCCTACAATGCACTGTCCTTTGTGTGGAACATCCATGAAGAAGCAAAGGTACAATCTGCTTATGGAGGGAAAATAGGAAGCCCTAGGCCTTTCTAACAGCACAGCCATGTCCATCCACTCTCCTGATCTCAACTCAAAGACAAAGCGAATTTCAAACCCAAACAATGCTATTCCAGTGGCCGCAGGTAATGTTTGTATGCTAGGACGGCAGGGAAGGACACAGTGCTTCTCTTTGTCTTTAAGCATTGCCATTAGCTAATAAACATTCTGGCTATGCCTGAGACTGGCTCAGTGATGTTTTTTTTAGTGCTGATGGATAACTGAAAAAAGCTCTTTGCAGCCAGGAGTGATCAGGGCTCTGCTCACATGTAGGGTGAAGTCCATTTGATTAAACTGCAGCTCAGGAAACAAAGACCCTCCTTCCAAGGAAGAGTTTTGATGCAGAAGTGACTGACCATCCTTTTCTGAGTAGTGTGATATGGAAGGGAGCCGAGCAGGTCACAAGATCCCTTTTGACCTTAAAGTCTGCAAAGCTTATATCAACATCTTTCCTACAAAGAGAAAGAGCTCTCTTCTGAGCTCTGAGATGTCTCTTCTGCATTTCTTTGTCTCATGTTAATGCTTTGCTTTCCAGTGCAGACTGAAAGAAGCACATAAAAAAAAAAATTGAACAGCTAAGAAGCAAAAAAAAAAGAAAAAGGAAAAGTGTAAATTCTGTCTCCCTGAAACTGGTAGCTTGGGAAAACTCTGGCATGCTTTGGAATCTTATTAAGCCCTTCTTTTAGCCCAAAGGCAACCTTAGTCTTTTACAACCCAAGAGGTTAACAAATGTCTTAAAGGCAAAGTTGTCAGAAATGGAAATATGTAAGGTATGTGGCATGCCCTGAGGGGACACCTCAGCAAAACTGAATTTAACTCTTAACAGAAACTCTGTACATGCACTGGCCCTGGGCTTGTAGGGGTGAGACTTCAGAGAGCTGTGCCGGGAGCCACAATGTAGGGGAGGTCTGATGTCTGGGTCCTCAGTGGCACCTGTTACTTCTGTTCTTGCAACTAAATTCACAACACAGAGAAGTGGTTTCTCTTCTGTCTGTAAATACTGAGTGGATCTGAAGCTAGATTTCAGGGCTGAAATCCTCAGCCACAGCCCTGCGGAGGGAGCTGAGTGAGCTTCAGCAGCTGCAAATCTGTTCCCAGGGAGATCAGAGGAAATTTCAGGGTTGCACAAATGAGTTGGTAATTTGGAGATATAATGTGGATTACCTGCATACAACTTATCTCCAGTGGGAACTTATGAAGAAAACTGACTCCATACTAGTGACCAAGGAGACCGGGAGAGGAGGAATATTTCTTTGGCTAACAGCAGCGATTCGTGATTCTTGAAAGACGAAGCCTAGATGTCTTCCCTTCCTCCAGGGCATTGCTGTCTGAAGGTCACTTGTTCAGATGAAAGAGCAGAAATGTCAATCAAGAACATCCCTGGGCAGAGTTCCCTTCTGGTCTGTAAGAAGGGGACAGACTCTTTATCAAAGTCTGTGCTCATTAGAACAAGGGGAAATGGTTTCAAGCTCAAAGAGGGTAGATTTAGGTTAGATATAAGGAAAAAATCTTTTACAGTGAGTATGGTGAAGCACTGGAACAGATTGCCCAGAGATGTGGTTGATGTCCCATACTTGGAGACTTTTGGAGTGAGGCTGGATAAGGCCCTGGGCAGCCTGATCTAGCTGTGGTATTCCTGTTCATTGCAGGGGAGTTAGACTAGGTGGCTTTCAGAGGTCCCTTCCAACTCTAAGGGTTCTATGATTCTGTGATTCTCTAAACTGATGGGAGTGGATGGCCCAAATACTAGCAGAGAACAGGAGGTAACTGGGAATGTAACAGTGCAGTGTGATAAAGGATGAGCTGTCTGTGCAAAAGTCTTTCTTCTGGAAAGCTGCTGTGCATGATGGGGGAGAATGTAGATAGAAATAACCCCCAGCTGTGCTCAGGTGTGGAATCATAGACCACAGGCAGAGCCAAGGCAGGGAATGCTGAGGTTTGTCTCATGAGCTACTTTTATTCTGTCAAACTTCTGATGGATGTTTTCAGCACCAACAAGCTGTGGCCATTTCTGTTCCTATTTGCAGGTGTTTATTGGAGTGAATTGCCTGAGCACTGACTTCTCCTCACAGAAAGGAGTGAAAGGTGTCCCGCTGAACCTCCAGATCGACACTTATGACTGTGGCAGTGGAACCAGCCAGCTGGTGCACCGCGCTGTCTGCCAGATTAAGATATTCTGTGATAAGGTACAACACTGCTCTTCTACCTGCTTGGCTGAGGGAAATGTTAAACTCCAGGAGGTGAAACAGAGAGGTTGTGAGAGGCAAAACAGTGCAGTAGGCAGTGTGGAGGAGCACCAATGGCTCAGCACACTTGGTTGAGCAAGACAGGGCAGCACCACCAAGACCTTTATTGAACAGAGCCCTGAAAAAGTTTTCTCCATTTCAGGCCTACATGGAATTGTACCTTGTAGTTAATTCTCCAAATCTGACAAGTTTTTAAATAGTAGAAGAGATGAGAATCTCCTCTGAGGTTCCTCCCCAGCCTCAGACATCTTCCCATGGAATTTCTCACAGCTATTTTAGTCCACATTTTTTATTTATATATATATATATATATAATTTAATTTAGTATATATTTAATATATATTTATATATTTAATTTAATATATATTTAAATGATTACAAACACGAGAAAGCTCAGTTTTCTCCTTTTTCTGGGTGGCCTTTAGAAGGTGTCTGAGATGATCATTTTTGACAAAGGCTGCCTTTAGGGTGGTGAGGCACTGGCACTGCTGCACAGAGCTGTGGGTTCCCCCATTCCTGGAGGTGCCCAAGGCCAGGGGGGATGGGGCGCTGGGCATCCTGAGTTGGTGGGAGCACCCAGCCCATGGCAGGGCTTGGAACTGCAAGGTCTTTGAGGCCCCCTCCAGCCTCAGCAATTCTGTGATTCACCTTCATGTTCTTGTCAGTAAACCCTCTACTGCCAGTGTTATTATTAGTGCCCTGACTTTTGCCTCATTTCCAACAGGGAGCAGAGAGAAAAATGAGGGATGATGAACGGAAACAGTTCAGAAGGAAAGGAAAATGCCTGGACTCCAATAACAATGGTTAGTGTGATCGTTAGTGACCTGTGGTGGCCTGTCTGTTAACTTCCATGAGATCTGGCCCTGAGTATTGCCATGAAACAACTTGTCAGTCAGGTCTCTTCCTGCTGAGATTCTCAAAGCCCATTATTGATACAAACCAACCCCTCTGAATTGCCACAGGGTTGTGGAAGGGGGCTGTCCTGGAGGAGATGGTAGTGGGTAGGCCCTGAAGACCTGGGTCTGTTGGGATCCATCCATTTTCTAATATTTCTGTTGGGAGATGTTGGCTAGGTGCTTCCCCACCCCACATGCAGTCACCTCTTAAATGCCTGTGCTGAAGTGAACTGCACTTTCCATCTGTAGGTCTGAAAGGCTGTTTGCTGTCCGGCTTCAGAGGGAATGAGATCACGTTCCTGAGGCCAGAGACTGACCTCGAAACCCAGCCAGTCTTGTTCATCCCCAACCTCCATTTTTCAAACCAGCAGAGATGTGGAATGGTAAGTCCCTTTAAAAAACAGCCAGCCTGTTGCTCTCATTACCCCCATCATTTCCAACCAATTAGACTCCCCAACATGACTTGTGTTATGTAAAAAAAAAAAAAAAAAAAAAACAACACAAAACCCCCCCCATCAAACCACAGCTCTTCTGTGGAAATATGATGAACTTGAAGACAAAGTTGTTGGGAGTAGCCTAGATGCCATGCAGCAATGATGGTCAGGATGACCTTTCCAGGTCACTTGCAGATATTCCTGTGGTTTACACATACCATCTGAAGCCGCAGAGGATGAGACTGGTGGGAGAAATATTGGCAGAAAGTGAACTGTAGAAAAATACAGCCATGTATGTGCCTATGAAGGAGACATTTCTCACTGCTCCTCAGCCCTTCTATCTGCCCTTGAGCCTGAGACATCCTAGACACAGCCTCCTCCAGTGCTCATCACCATTTCCTCATGAAACAGCTGTTTAAGTTTGTCAAAAGAAGAGAGAAAAGCCACCAGTGACAGCACTGTAGTGGCTGCTGTAGTGATGCATCACAGCAAAAGCAGGTACTGGAAGAATCTGGTGTGCAACCAAAGACCTTGCTGAGGAACAGTTCTCAATCCTAAGCAGGTTATGAGATTTGAGCTGCTTTTTGGTGTAGTGAGATTTGTGTTCAGGGCTCTTCAAGGCAGAGGAGAAGAATCTAGAGAGTTCTTTATGTCGGTTTTCATTTAATCCAAGATGCCCATATAGATGTTTGAATTGAATAGCATTCTCCAGAAAAAATGGATGGACTGGGAGAAGGGAAATCAAGTTAAGAATGTGCCCATGTTCGTCACAAGCCTAATTGTTTCCCAGTGCCACAAACTAAATGATCAATGTTTTCTTTCTGTTTCAAGGCTCTTCCTCCTGTTGTACCCAACTCTGCAAACAGGTAAGAATGCAGCAGTTTGTATTTTCTATCCATCAGCTGTTCTGTTTCTTTGGGCATGTTATGGTGGATTAATATCCATATTACATATCTGTAAGTGTAAAATAACAGCACAGTGTCTTCCTGAAGCCCTCGAGTGTTCAAGCATGTGTTAAAGTTTGGCGTAGAAAGTACTAAGAGGACACCAGTTTCCTCCCTGTCAGTGAGCCCCTCCACCAGGAGTCTGGCCACTGCTCTTACTGAGACCAAATTTGAAAAGAAGCAAAAGAAAAATAATCACAGAATGATCACTGAAGTGTTCACATCACCCTTTCATTGTTATAAAAGAAACTGGGATGAAGTAGAAATCATACTTGTAATGAGCTTAGTGTGGGGAGAAGCAGGGATTAACCCCTTGACTTAATCCACTGTCTGGTGATACCAACAGAGCAATGAGGACATGAAGGTAGAAAACGCTTTTTTAATTACGTGGTGCCAGAACCACTGCCCACATTCACTGACATTACTGTATGCATTAGGCAGGAAGCTGCGGATCTGGAGATACTCTGTGGCTGTAATTACAGAACCAATATTTAAATGCTGGATATTTGTTGGGATAATCAGTTGTTCAGTCAAAAGCTGAACTGCTGCCATTGTTTTGTTTGCTGCTTTTGTTCTGTCCTTTTGAGAGCACCTTGTTCCTCTCTCTTAGGCTGCCCCTAAAGCGAAGTGGGTCCTCATTCACAGATGAGTTTGAACCAGTACCTCCAAAGCAAACCAAGGAAGAAGATCCGCAGAGAGGTAACCCTTGGTGTGGGAACTCTTCTTGGATGTGGTGTTTCTTTGGACTAAAGTAGCTCTGGATCTTGAAGCATGTGAGGCCACATCGCTCTGTAAAGAGCCCTGACTCAGTGTTGTGCTTTATCCAATTCAGTGCTGTTGTACGTGCGGCGGGAATCAGAGGAAGTGTTTGATGCTCTCATGTTGAAGACACCAGATCTCCAGGGCCTCAGAATGGCTGTGAGTGTTTCCCAAAAATGGTGGCATATGAACAAACCACAAATTGTAGGGTGCTGGCACTTGGCGTGTAGGAAAGTGGATACAAGGCTGTTCATATCTCATGTTTGCTTTCTTTTGAGAATGGAAACTGTGAGGACAGGTGAATTCTACCTACAGATCCTTGTTATGTGGTGTGCCACAGAGGGGAAGAGCACACTGTATTGCAAGATGGGTGGGGCTCTGAGCACTGATAGTGCAGGGGGTGTCCCTGTTCATTGCAGGGAGTGGGACCATGTGGCCTCTAAGGGTCCCCTCTACTTTATTGATTCTACGGTTCTACATTCTGTTCAGAGCATCATGTAAGTGTCATCTTGTGACAGCAAATTCTATTGTAAAACTCCCTTCCCATGCTCTGGCAACATATGTGCACTGTGAAAGCAGTCCTGGCCTTGTGCTGGAATTCCCTGCACAGTGTTTGGAGAACACACAGCCATATTTCTGCGATGACCATCAGCAGTGTCCCTGATAACCTGCCTCTCTCCAGGGGTTACTAGGAAGAAAACAAACAATAAACTTCTGGACTGGGGATAGCTTTATGACTGCACTTCAGGCTTTGTTGGTTTTTACAAACTTTAAAAAGTCGAGTCTGAAAAATGTCAGCACAGACGAGTCAGAGGATTCAGATTTTTTTTGCCATCTTTTCCCTCCCTCATACCTCACCATAGAGGATCAAAAGCTGCTACTGAAAACACTTGTGAGAAAGCTACATGGCTCCCATCAGCCCCGCACCAGATGGAACCATGTTCAAATTGTCCTGTTCAAACCATTGCTTCAGCCTTTTTTTCTTGAGTAAAATGGAGGGGGAATCTTTTGCTGCTGAATACCTTTAGCTCAGTGTTATCTTTGATGTTTATCACAGGAATTTCATTTTACAAGTACCGAGAATTGCTGTGCTTTCTTTCACAGATTTCAGAAAAATATGGGCTGCCTGAAGAAAGCATTTATAAAGTCTACAAAAAATGCAAAAGAGGGTAAGCTAATCTCTTGTCTGCTTTTATGCTGCGCCTGTACAACCCCATTCTCTTTGGTACCCTGTCATAGGCTGAAATAGCATTTTAACAAGATAATAAAAAGGAAAGCCATGTAGGGTCTGCGCTCTTTGGAATATACAACTCAGATCTTTTGGGACTTTAAAGATTTGGGATAGTGGTTGTCTGTATTATATTTGTATGGAGTGTAAATGCTTCCAAGGAAAGGCAGATGCATGAAGATTGAATGCTTGGGGAGTTTAATGGGTGACCCCTTGTGTCTCAGTCTGAAAGGCTGAGGTTTTAGAGCACTTATCTTACAGTCATCAGAAATCTACAAATCCTTGCCTCTTTGAACTGAACACCTGCCTCGGAGAGATTGTACCCATTAAGTAAAAGCCCCAGTAGAGAACTAGGGAGCTCTAAAAGAGGAGTGCCCATTCCTGGCTTCAATCCCAGATCAAGGAGGTCAGCAGGAAACTCCACACTGACTTTTGGAGGTGGATGAGACCCTCCTGCACATGTGGGGCTCTCATGCAATCCAGGTGCAGCAGTGCAGGTCCAACTGCAGACACCTGTCAGGTGTTGCTGGGGGACTGGCACAGCTCCTCAGGGTGTGGACAGGGGTTTGTGGTAAATGTGGTTTCTCAAGTGATTCCAATGTGATCTTTATTATTGACTGGTCAATATGGACTGCATACGTGGCTGACAGGGAGCAGTGTTGCTTGCATGAGCAAAGGATCAGCTGCTGAATCGTCCGTGGAGGGCAGCAGTCTTGATGTAGGGCCAGGTGCTACTTTTAGAGATGTTTTCTGGACTGAAGAGCTCCTCCTGGGTCATCCTCCTCTCTGGCAGCAAGCTCTCCCTCCAGTTGCTGGAAAGAGTAGGGCTCATAAATTTCCAAGTTATTTCCATAAAGCTCAATCCAGAGTCCTTCTTGCAGAGCAAGCAATATACAGTCAGGCTTTGCAAGTACTAGTGACTGCCTGGGAGGTGAACTCATTGTTGTTGCTGGCCCTGATCCCAATTATGAGCGTGGGGAGAGACAGGTAGAAAAGAAAGGCTGATGACAGGTCCTGCATTATGCAGCCCTATATTCTCACTAGCACAGCCTGCAGAGTGGTGCTTCACATAAAAAAAAAAAACAAACAGGGGAACAGAGGCCTGGGGAAGTTGAGGTTTGGTCCAAAGCTCTCCTTCATTCAGTTTCTGGTTTCATGAAATGAGAAGTTCCTAAAGCTCTCTGGATGGGATCTTCCAGCTCATTTGGTGTCACTATTACTTGATCCCCCACAGGACCTATTTGTTCCAAGACCTAAAGTGAGGCTTGTAGGTAGCTGCAAGGTGAGGAGGGGAAAAGCAGTTTCTCTTCCACACTGTGGTAATACAGAACTGATTGGTAATGGGGCATAACGGACCATGTTTAACATGAACTTTGCATGGAGAGGGCTGCCCTAAGCCATGAGATGTTGTCTGTGGTGTGATTTTAAGTGGAGACCCAGAGCATGTGGTGCTGTTGAACCCTCCAATTTAAGCTGCACCTCGAGTCTTGCAACACGTTGTGTCATACCTGACTGCTCTCCCTGTCCTGTAGGATCCTGGTCAACATGGACAACAACATCATCCAGCACTACAGCAACCACATGGCCTTTCTCCTGGACATGGTGGAAGCAGAGGACAAGATCCAGGTCATTCTCAAGGAGCTATAAGGAGCTGCTGTCAGCACTTACTGGGACTTCTCTACCAGCTGGCATGTTTGACCCAACAGAGCTCAGCCCAGTGTCCCACCTCATTGCCTCTACTTGAAAACTGCCCCTGGGGGGGGGGCTCGCAGTGCTGGGCCAGAGGCAACCTGAAAGATCTGTTATCGAAGTGAACACAGAACTTCTCTCTATTGTGTTTATCATTTTATTTTATTTTATTCCCTTCTGGAGATGGGCATGACCTTCTGTTTCCAAGCTGGAAAGGTGCAGCTGTGCTAACATGGCTGCTGGCTCTGGGCAGCAGTGAGAATGGTCTCTGCTCACCATCTGCCTTGGTCCATGGCCAATCCAGCCACAGGCTCTGGCTTTCTCCCAGCCCATCAGTCCCACAGAAGCCTCCAACCATTTCCAGTAGGGCTGAGCCCAGCTCTGAGCTCCTCTGTCCACAGAGACTTTCATAGATGTGTTTAAAACTCACTGTTGAATGGACACTGCCTGCTCCCGTGCCCTCCGCCACCATCTCTCTGTAAATACCACCAAGGCCAACATAGCCCCTGTTCGTACATTTCTAATGTATCGCTCCTTTTATATTTTATATGTGTATAAATATGCGTTGTTTTATATTTGACTCAGTACGGTGACACAAAGCATTTCAAACACAGGCTGCTTCACATTTCTCCATGAACTCCTTTTGTAACTGTGTTGTTGGTTTTCTTTTTTTGGATATTCCATAGTAATAAAAGTTCAAAGACAGAACACAAACCGTTTTAACTCAGCTCTGGAGGTCTGAGTCAGGAAGGACCAGAGAGGAGCAAGGACAGGGAGAGGACCTCAGAGACGCAGAAAGGACTCAAGTTTGGTTTTGCACCACGTGTTTTTTAACAGCACAAGAAGTCTGTTATTCTAAACAGCCTTAGCTCCCTTCATGCGTGCAGGTCTGTGCCTGGATTCCTCCTGAACCTGAACCCTCCCTCACCTTCTGCAAGATGGACTCTGCTCCCCCTCCCGGTTCTATGTCAGCAGCTGCTTGCACACTGCTGCTGTACTTCAGGCAGGCAGAGGAAACTGAGTAGTCCTGAGCACACATCCCTCTGATGGACGGAGAAAGGCTCGAAGGGGTTATGTTTCACAGGTTTGCTGAAATTTTAAGCAAGTTAAATAATAATAAGCCTCATTCTGGTTCTGCTGATAGGATGAGCATCCCAGCCTCAATTCTCTGGGCAGGGCAGTGTTATGGGTAACAGCTGTATCCCTTCCTCCAACTGTGCTGTGCTGCCCAAACTCCTCACTCCTGCTGCCTCCTGTGCACTGTGCCTCCACACCTGGGTCTCCTGTGCTAAGAATGGTCTGCAGCTGTCATATAGGTTAAAACAAAACAGAAAAACAGGAAAGGGAGGCCTCCATTTTCCCATTAATACTTAAATGACTGAGAAGTGGGAACGTTTTTCCATTTAACCCTCTGCTTCTCCCATCTGTGTCAAAGCAAAAGGAATTTGAGTCCCACAGTCACAGAAGAGAGAGGAGCTCTACTCCCACTGGGAAGGGGGGAGTTTGAGATGTTGAAATGTGTCGGCCTGGTGAATTTTGAATTACTTAATTGCTGTTATCGTGATGAGGAGGCCCTCTGAGATGAAATTCGCTTTAGTCCAAAGGCTTACCTGGCACTGAAGATCTCTCTCAGCACTCTGCACTCCATATCACAGACTCCATCTTCAGGAGGATTTGTCTCATTCAGCATCAGTTCTGCAGGGCAGTGCCTACCTACAGTCCTGCTACAGCCAAATCTCAGCTTGAGTTAAAAAAACAAAAGACAAAACAAACAAACGAACAAACAGGCATACCAAGAACAAGTGGGGAACACTTGCAAAGCCAAAAGGTACCCTCAGCATCCCAACCCATGGAGCAAGGGAAGGGAGAGGTTCTGCTCCTCTCGGGAAGACCTCTGCAGCAGACCTGCCCATGCTGGGCACATTCATAGCTGGTTGCTGCAGGTGGGTTGGATCCTGCCAGGCTGCAGAACAAGTTAAGAGCAGAGGTCTGCTGCTGCCTGTGAGAGGGGAGTATGCCAGGCAAGAGGGTACATGAATGGAGGAAACGGTGTTCTCCACACCTTGAGAGGAAGTAGTATGGGTTTAGAAGGGCTGCAGACAACTTCGTTGGTTTTAGTTGTTTGGGGATTTTTTTTTCTGGTATGTGTATGCAATGTCATGGGCTCTTGCTGACTGCTATTCCCCTAATTAATTGTACTAAACGTCTGAGTTTCAGAGCTAACTCCCTGCTGGTATAAACAACGTAACTGTCACCCATCTGATTCCCCCCACAGTCACACAAGTCTAACTCTGTGGACTCCAGTAATATTATTTCTAATTAAAAACAGCAAAAGCTGTATTGCTGGTAACTGAGTTTCCAGCACCACAATGATGAGTCTTGCTGGACTGTACAAGGGTCCACTTCACACTGGCTACAAGACCGTCCTTGTTTTGCGGGGTGAGAGCTGCCCAGACTGGAGCTGAGCTGGTCTGCACTATTCCGATGACTTCCTCTGTTTGTGGGAAGGTGGCAAAGATATATGTACTTTTCTAGTGCAGGTTCTGGATTAGCCTCAATTTGTCAGGTTTTTAATCATGGTAAGCATTCTGCATGCAGGGAAATGCTGGTTGATTCATGCCAGTGTCAGAACAAGTACAGTCACCGCCCCCCGCCATCACAGGGAGGGTGGGTGTTTTGCTGACTGTCTTGGTATCGTTCATCCCTTCCAGCAAAGGTGAGTTGCTGTAGAGATTGCGTAAAGCAGAGCTCCCAAGTATGTGAAAGCATTCTTGACTCTTTGCCTGGAGCCCACCAGTTCCTTTTGAAGATTAAGATACGAGGGATGAAGGCAATTCACCTCTATGTGAACAAAGGTCGTGTGAAAGTATGAACCCACTTGTGTTTTGCAGAGGCCCTAAACTGATAAATGAGAGAAGCTTCCTCTGGAGCAGCACCGGCTCTGTACAGTCAGCCGCTGGTTTGTGCTGATTTGAGTCAGAAATGCTCAAAAAGACTTGTAAAATGTATGGGGGTATGTGGTGGAGGGTGTCTGTGCAAGCTGCATGCAACTTGCACCACAGAGGCATGATGTGTATTCTGTGCAGGTATTGTGCTCCAAAGCTTGGTGCTGTGTGACATGCCCAAGTGTCCATCCCACAGCAGAAGTGCAAGATTTGTCTGCACTATCATTTTCATATATTTAGATCCCAATAAGAAAATACTCCCCTCTCAGGCCAACTTTTTATGGGCATGGTGAGCTTGCAGCACCTCTCTTAGTTTGTCAGATAAGAGCACTGAGAGGAGCATTTTGAAACTCCCATTAGTTGTAGCAATTATTCAACTTCAAGGAAATTAGATGGTTTTAAGTCAACTTCAGTTAACAATCATCTTCCAATGTACAGCACTATGTACCACAAATCAGCTGCTGTACTATCAGGCTGAAGACAACACTACTTACTGTGAGCTAGCATGTGTTTTGCAGAGTTTGAAAGCAGTCCTGTTCGAGGAACTTGACTCTGGTGTACAGGTTCTGCTGCTTGCAGCACTGGGACCCACTTCTGTTCACAGATAAAGGAATACTTCCCAAGTGCTCTGGGTGAATAAGCACCTGCAGTGGCAGAGATGCATTAAAAAAAGAAATGTGGCAGTGTGTGAGGTGCATTTTGCAAGAGATCTGATGTCCACAGTGCTAGGTGGAGGGCTTTGCTGCTCATCTGTACAAATAACACCGTTTCTATGACTTTATTCATGCTTATTCATTCCTTGTATCACCGATGAAGCAGCTGAGGATCTCAGCGTGTGTCATGGTTCTCCACTGCTATGAAGGGAAAAGCAACATCCCGTGTTTTGTTAGGACACCCACACAGTATGCTCAGAGATGCCCTGTCTGTTGGGTATCAGAGATAATCAACAACGCATGAAACTGGAACTCTGTTTGCATCTGTTTCACAGTGTGGAAAGCTTTTAATGACATCCGTGAGGGGTTCCCTCCAACCCGTTCTCTCACCTTTTTCCTGAACAACTCCTTGGATTTGTATAAACTTTCTGATTGGTGAGACAAGTGCTAAAACCCTCCTTTGACTTGAATAAACTGTCCTGGCTCTGTACTTTTAACTGGGACAAACTAACATACAGTGGCTGGGAATCTGGTCCTTGCTTTGTCAACAGGACAGCTCTCAGGGAGTTGGCATGTTGGCACAGTACCTTACAAGTCTGGTATATGATATGGATGTGGCTCCAGTGAAGCCCATGACCACCCTCTGTGCTGCAGCGAGGGTTCTGGAGGTATGGATGGCACTGGTGTGTTCTTGTGCTGTCTATAACTAGTACAAATACTGCAGTTGGGTGAGCTCACCTGCAAGAAATAATACCAGTATTACCATTGACTGCTTTTCTAGCCCTTCATCAGCCTCCTAGGAGGAGTACAAAATCTTAGGGTAAAAAAAAAAATAAATAAATACAGGACAAAAAATATGAGTCTGCCTGAAAATAATGTTACTTGTGCCTGGAACAATTAGCCAATGGGCACAGAGGGATGCATCCAATGACTGCCTCCCTACTCACATAGTAAAGAACTGGTCAACACAAAGAGACTGCAGCAGGATTTGTCCCTGTGTCTGCATTTTTTTATCGTTGCTAGAATGTCATAAGGACAAAATCCAGGCATGCATCCTGGTGTGAGCCTTTCCTTCACCACTGAGGAACAACTCCCATTGCGTGTACTGCTGGACTGGTGGCAGCTGGACAGACTGGTGAAAAATTGTAACTGAGCACGTTATCAAAGTCAACTTGGTACATTTAACCATGGTGTACTGGGGGTGTGTCCCTCCTCCCCCTTCACCATGCATTTCCTGATTACAAACATGTATCTTCTCAGTTTTACCCAGGTTTAAATTAGGAAAATTCTGGCAAAGCCTGCCAAGGATAGATCAACTGAAGGGTGATAAAACCAAAGAGATTATGCTGAGGTGCTATGTCCTGTTGCTCTCCAGCTTGGTCATGGAGGCTTTCTCTAGTTTAAGATGATTTTTTTTCCTACTCTCTCCCTACAAATACTCCAATCTTCCATTCAAGCAGGAAAGCATTGCAGGTGAAATGTCTGTTGCACCAACAGTCAGTGTTATATGATAGCTTTACACATGGAGTATAACTCACAGAACCTGTTTATCAAATTCACTGACACTGATATTTTAATAGCCTTTACTTTGCAAAACATGCTTTTTCCAATCTTGCCTTTAAACATAGTATGGTAAAGTATGCCAGGAAGATGGATACAGAGCTGGTCTTCGCTGTTGTTCAATGAGGACTGTTTAGTCCAGACTTGGAATGAGAACAGACCACCGAAAGGTGAATGCTGTGCACTGATCTAGTAAGGCTTTAGCTGCTTGGTGCTTACCATAAATGCGCTGTCCTCAATTCTCAAAAGAACCTACATTCTTTTCATTACTGCTTTTTGGAAATGGTGTGTATCTTCACGTGTCTTTGTGCATTTGCAAGTGGGTTCTCCAAACTTTTGTGCTCTTGTGTCTTTCTTGTTGTGTGGACAATATAGCAGCTAAGTCACACCTATGCTTTGCTATCTCTAGAAATAAGAAGTACTTCAGAATAACCCTTATCTTTACTGGGTTAAGGAAACTCTTCCTGTGATCTGCTGTGATCTCTTTTATGTGATCTGTGATCCGTTACCTTGTGTTTGAGAAGCACACAGCACTTCAGCAGTTTACTTTGGATACCCTCTGTAATCCACAAGATCATACTACCCAGGCCAAGACAAAGGAGAATCCCTATGAGCTGGGATTGCTGGAGTGGAAAGAGTCAAGCAGAATTTCTGTCAGGAGAGAAGAGATTGAAGGAATTTTTTCCAGACTGGTAGAGATTTATGTCTGGAACCAAAAGCTGTGGTTTCTGTCAGGTACCCTGAGGAGGTCAATACTTAATCCTCCTCAACCAAAATCCCTTGGAAATTATCTGGGCAAAAGAAGGTCCAATTGGAATGCCACAGTGAGCTCACTTTATTTATGGTAAAATAGAAAGGCTTGTCAGCGGTCCAGCTTCTGCAGAGACCTGGCTGCTCAGCTGCTCCACAGCAAAATAGCACTAAAGACAAATCTGCAATGCCAAATGACTCCAGGAGGGAGTTCCTCTCATTCTCTCCCAATGACTGAAACAGGAGAGGCTGCAAGCTTTAATGCCAGCAGTAGGGTGTGAAATGTTTTTGTGTTTTCCAGTGGTACAGAACAGTGATGTTCACTCCTCATATTTAATTTGTCCTTTCCTCTATCCTGCTCTCCTGATCAAATGCCACTTGGCATTGCTTCCCTCTCAGCCTACAGCTTCCCAATCCTTTTACAAAACCTTTGTTAGACTATACAGCTGCTGAGAGATGTAGTGAAGATACACTTGTTGAGTAAGGAGAGCTGTGGGCTTTTTCATGTCTTTGTGGTCAGGAATTTATTGTTGATCTTAATCAAAGGCCAGGCAGAGTCACTGTGTGGTGACAATAAATTTACTTGAATTATTTGCTGATAGGCAGATTTACTTGTCATAAGTATACGAAGGGAACAAGGGCTTTGGAAAAGGGAGTTTCCTTCCATGGCTTTAATCACTTTGAAAGGGGCAGGATGAGATACATGGGAATGGCAGTTCTGACGTGAAGGAAGTACTTGAGAGTTTTGCAACACTATTTCCAGCTCTGATTCCTAGCCTTAGCAGGAGCTGGGAAAATGGCCATAATTTATCCATTAGGCTCCCTGAGATGTCATACTGCTGTGAGCAGCCCTCACTCTTCTTGCCCGGTGGGTTTTCAGGGGGTAAGTTTATGGCACCAGGTATGGAAAAGCAAACAAACAAACAAACAAAAAACCCAGCCTGGTCCTTAAAGTCACAGTCTGGGATATGAGAGCAGAATGTTCTTTTTCCAGGTCATGTATGCTCTGGCTTCTTGCTTTGTAAAATGGGGGGTGAGAAATTACCCCTACATCACAAGGGTGGTGCAGTACTTAATTACTGTTTGTAAATGTCTGAAAGATCGCCTGATGAAGGTACCTCTTATATACTGCTCCAGGGCATTATCAGCCCACACTCACCTTCTAGGCAATGTACTGTAATGCCTCCATCTCTGAGCCAGTTCCTGTAAACCTGTGGCAATAACTGGACAAATTGGACCTGATGATATAGTGGAACGCTGCAGGATCACTCTGTTGTCTTACATAGTTCCCTATGTTGCATGAAAGTGTCTTGTTTTCCAGAGCTGAACTTATCTGAAATGAGTTTTCTTTGTTTCCTTGGTAGGTTTAGGTGGCCAGTATGTTGTGAGCTCTGTAGCAAATCTGTCTGCCCTTGTCTGTTGGAGATCTTTGACTTGAAGCAAGATGTCATACCATTCAGAGAAAATTTGATGAAGGAATTGTTTATGTTGTAGTGACCTACAAAACAAACAGAAAAGAGATGTAAATACCAAATGTGGCCACAACACTAATGCTGTGGAATGAGAGTGCATCAGTCAACAAATGTCACAGGAGGAAACTGGTATAACAGGACTGTGTGGGGAAATCAGTTCTAGATTTTAAAAGTGCTGTCCTGGGCAGAACTTATTTCAAGGGACACTGATAAGGCAACACTACATTTTGTCTTGAGTATAGTCACAAATTGAGACATTAGTAATTGTAAAGAATCAAACAGGAGAGAATTTGCATGTGATGTAACTTGTATGATAACCTACATGCCCTCATGCGCTGGGTCTCAAATCCATGCCAGTAGCAGACCTCTCTTGCGGACAGAGTACTGCGGAGCTTGGCACATTATATACTAATGTGGCTTCTCCAGAAGCCTGTGGCATTTACAGAGTTATGGGGTGTTCTAGTGATTCCTTAAGGCTACTCAAGACTGTCAGTATGGTTTCTGGAATGTTGTCTCAACAGAGATTCAAAGGGGCCTATCCACATCAGTTGGAAGGGAGGCTCACTAAAGTCCTGACAGATGTCTCCATTGTGGATGGTTCTAATGATGCAGCTGTAGGTGGTATTAGGACTAAAATTTCTGTGTGTTTACCAACTGTAGGCGGGTTTCATTCACGGTTCCTAAAGAGCTCACATTCTCTGTGAGAATTGCTTGCTTTAGAAAGTCCAAAAACTATGGTGCCAAAGGTTATGAGAGTTACTAAAATCACAGAATAGATCAATGCTGAAATGAGCAAAACAAAAGATTTGTCATGTTTCCAGGTTGAGGTCTAACCTCCTAGAACATGCTCCAGGAGGTGTGATTTTGTTGTTGTTGTTGTTGTTGACTGCTGAAACTGATATTTTATCTTTAATAGTTAAAACTTCTAATGGTCAAGGCTAATTCACCAATGTAAGCAGAAGAGCACACCAGTGAGGAGGTAGAGAGAAGACATTTGGATAAAAGATTCAAACACAAAAAGATTGACATTTTTCCCCGGTGTTCTTATTTTTCCCATATTAAGCTGGTGAAATACTTAAAATAGTTATGATGTTTATCTAGACTTATTTTACTACCGAGTTTGGTCTAAGAGCTGAAGACAGCTTTGAGGACAACTTGAGACAGTTTTCTCATTGCTCATTCATTTTTTTTCCCACCAGTATTTGTCAATTTTCAGCTGTCACTGCCACAAATACAGGCCCTCCCGTTCTTAGACAAAAGTTCCTTCTTGCCTGAGTGAGAGCAATGGCCAGATAAAGACTGAAGGTTCTGGCCTTCTTTTTCTTCTCAGATGTCTCTTTGTCTATAGTCATAAATTATCAGACACTGCCATCTTTTAAATAGATAGTTTCCTGTTCTGCTTCTTGTAGGTTAGATATTATCTCCTACAGTAAATCATGAGTCAGTGATTAATTTAAGAAGGCCATTCCCAGAAGCAAATTCTTACAGTGTTAAAAATATATGATGTGAATCCATTATACTATGATATAGAAAATAATTATGGCCTGCAAACTAGTTTAATCAACTTAGAACGTGCTGGGGCAGATTCTCAGCCACAGTGAGTCATTTCAAGAAAGTTCACAGTCTTGGTATACAGATTGTATGAGTGAACATGATTACCCCATGTCAGCTGAGTCTCAGTAGCCCTGTATGTGTGCTCTTTGCGCACCCAAATAGTGAGGTAAGGCATGTTTGCTTAGAACACCTTTGCTTGTGTTTAAACTGTATCAAATTACTTTATAAAAGCGTGAAGTGCTACAAGAGCATGAATGAAGCCAGTTAAGATGTCTCAGCTGGTGTGTGGCAACTTATTAAGCTTATTAGATTGTGTTGTCTTCATTCTGCCTTAAACAGCTATACAAAGTCATTAAATGCTATGAAGAGTCTGTGTGTCCTGCCCTTCCACACAGTGGGTGTATCTTGCATTAAAATGCAATTTAAAAGGAAAAGCACACTAGGAAACGGCTTCAATGCAGACATCCTGTGCTGAAAATGAAAAAATCTCTCTAAAGAACGAAACAATTCTAATGCAACCATGACTGTGCCAAGAAAGCATTGAAAAGACTAAAGTCCATTACCTGTGTGTGTATTATTATAAACTATCTGATTATTGTTACTAGCACTTTGTGTTTTGTTAACATCTTCCATATCTCAAAACATACTGTAAGTTCCCATGGACTAAAGCTTGCAACACCCCAGAGAAGCCTGGTCACTGCAGCATGGGTGGGGACCAATAAGTACTCAGCAGGGGGTTGAGGACCTGAGTCTGAGGGGTAGGTCCTCAGCTGATATAAACTGGCATAGATCCACAGCAAGTGAAAGAACGTAGCCAGTTACATCAGTTGTGCATAGTCAGACCTCACTGCCAACTTTGAGGTTGAACCTCAAAACACAGTACCTGCTAAAAGTGTAAAATTCACCTGCCTTGAGCTTCTTGGCAGATAACCAACCAACACGGGCTTGATTTCTAGTATGGAAACGCATGGGATGCTGTGGGGTCTTCAGCAACAAAACCAGTGGTGCAGCAGGAAGGACAGAGGTTGTTGCCATCCTAGAATCAGGGATGTATTTTTATTTCCTTGGTATTGAAGAGTTAATGCCCAAAGTATGTTTAAGTTTCACAGCATTTTGGGGTATACCTGCAGTGGGGTCACATGTGAGAAGCGATCATGCTGAAATACCTGAGTTACGATTGTGTTTGTCCACTGAAGATACTGACCTCAGTGGTGCAGAGTAAGTACATCATGCAAAGCTCTGGGCTGCTAAGGTAACCCTGAGAGCTGTACCCAAACTAGCCTGGTTACAGCTTGATGCCATGATTTCTGGAACTTCACAGCATCATATGGAACATCAAACATGATTTCACCAGCATTACACACTAGGTATGCCCTGTCCTATACCTTGTCCTCCACTGCTGTCTATATGCTTCCATACGTAAGTAAACAACTTTTCAAATTTGCTTATAATTAGTCTTATAAGACTGCATATCTGAGTTTCATAAATTAACTATTGTATTTTACTTTATTTCTTGCTTCCAACCACTTTGCTTGTAAACTACCACCCCAGTCTACAAATGTAGAATGATTATTGTTTTTATACTTTCTTAATTTAGGGTTTTTTTTTTGTTTTTTAATGTCATGCTGATATCTCCTGTTTTATATATACGAGAATATATTTCTTTTCTTTCTCCTAATAATCTCATACATTTCAAGCCATCTTATTTACCTTCTCTCTTAACTAAACATCTTTAGTGTTTTCAGTCTTTAGTAGGAAGTTAATGATTGTATATCTTATCTGTAAATTACGTATATTTTTGTCATACCCTTTTTTTAAGTTAGGGTGATCAGAACTGAACATAACATTCCAGCTGAAGGTGTAGCAACAGGATAAAGGATGGTATTGTATTTTGTGTACCATCTTCCAAAGCATCATTTGGATCTTTTAATTTTATGCTCTAATTGTAATTGTGCATTAAGGTAGATGTTTTGATTGTTTCAAAATTACAGTCTTTTAACCCTGTTCTTCCTGGACTTTTAAAAAGAGATTATTATTTTTTTAATCAACACCAGAACTAGAAGCAGAAAGGTCACTGTACTGCTCTGATTTTCAGCTTGCCTCTGTGTGTGGCCCTGTCCTGTGGAAGTTCCGCCACATGCTTGAGGATCTCCACCATGTGCTCCATGATTGTGCTGATGGAAGCGAGTTTGTAGAAGTTGCTAGAAGTGGCTATTAAAAGTGCAGATGATTAAAAACAATAACAACAGAAACCAGTATCTACAAGCTCAATTCCCTGGTGTTGCCCAGGCTTGGCTACTCCTGCTGACCAGACTGCTGAGGTTTGGATGAAGTCCCATGCTAGGTCCTGCCCTGTAAAGGGGAGTTACTACCCTTAGCCACATTGTTCTTGACCTTCCAGGACAGCACGTGTTGGGAACTCATCTACAGAACCCTTCTCCCATCCACTGCATCTAGCTCTAGGTTTGGCATGCACATCATCATGCCAGTGTGGCTGAAAGTAACTGGAGATTAGAGATCTACACAGTCTTGGAAATATACCTCCTGCCACAATGACTGCATATCTGAGTCACTAGAATTTTATGAATTCTATTCTGGTAAATATAAGGGGCCATACAGATGCGTGGAAAGTCCACAAGGAATAGCTTCCAGATCCCCAGTGTCCTGGCACCCATAGAGCTGTGTGAATTGAGTGGTAAACTGGCACAGTTACAAAGGCAGGTCAACTCACCTATTAGGCGTTCCAGGTCAGGTGCTAAGAAGCAAATAATCTCTCTACATTGCGTACTTTACAAGTGGGTAAACTTCACATACTGCCATTTATCCCAGACTACCCTGCTAAAGGAATGTGCTCCAAAATGGCTTGTGCTGTAGTGGACACAGTTAAGTGCTTTTGGTGGAGGAAAATAAGTCAGTAACCCTGAAAAGGTCTAGTATTAACAGAGGTAATGCTTACCTTCCCCTACCTAATGCAGTAACTTTTCTCTAAGGTAAAGCTTAAGAAAGAATCAGCCAAGCCCTCGTCTAGCATGTGGTTTGGCTACCTGCCCCCTCTGCTCTTCAAGCAGGAAGTTCTCAAAGGGGAGTGCTTTGTGAAGCTACATTAAGACTCTGTGTCTTCTTTCAGTCAGAACTTAGCATCAGGTCATCTGGAACTCCTGGAAGCTGACCAGACAGACTGATGGCGCCTACAAAAGGTATTTAAACAACTTCTCTACCTTGATCATTTTCCCTCATCTCATGTCCTGTACGTCCCCTATTGTTGTTATTCAGCCCTGAGATAATATGCTCCTGATATCACTGAGATGGGAGATACAAGCAAGGAGGAAGAGATCAAAGAGGGGAGAAGAAAGAGAAGATGCCAAAGGCAAAAGAAGAAGGAAGAAGCAAAATATTTCTAAGATTTATCTACTTTACATACTTGGGATACGATGTTTCAGAAATTCTGAATATAATACATTTTTAGAGTTCTGGTGTTATCACAGTCACCAGACAGTAGGAGACTGTCAGGAGGAGCCATGGGTATTCTCTTTCCACCAGCTTTCAAGATGCATCCTGGAAGCCCAGGAGCTCCTTGGCTCCTCTAAGTGTGGGAAGTGTGGGTAGACTTGCAAAGAAACTGCACAGAGCAGGCTGGGAAAACAGTACAGTTACAAAATATCTTTCTGCTTCCCTCTGGTGGCCAGA
Organism: Oreortyx pictus; assembly: GCA_036925125.1. Taxonomy (NCBI): domain Eukaryota; kingdom Metazoa; phylum Chordata; class Aves; order Galliformes; family Odontophoridae; genus Oreortyx; species Oreortyx pictus. The sequence continues at coordinate 82,099 of JAUPFR010000026.1, read as the reverse complement.
TAACAGATATACCCATGTAACTCCTAACCAATCAGGGGAGGATCATTGCTCAATTACTACATAAGCTTTAACTCTGCTGATTTATTTGAATTTTCTCTTGAATGTCAGAATATGTGCAGGATATTTCTTTGTCCAGTGAAGACCGGGAAGGCTGGGAGTACCACGGACAAAGATGGGCTGGTGAGAGATAAGGAGATGGTATGAACAAAGGTAATATCAGGGTTTAAACTACTAACATTGCTTTACCATTTACCTCATGCTGTTATCAGTTCTGATTACAAAGCAAATTTAACAGCCATGATTTAAACTTAGTTTCCATTCTTGATTAAAAAACAAGATCATTATGAATTGCAAAAAAATCAAAACGATGTCATGAAACACTTTCTTACTCGCCTGGTTATACTGAAGTCACTTTGACTGAGAATTAAATCCTTTTTTTTCTGAGTTTGAGATTACGTTCCTATGTTTCTTACAAGGACTGGAGGAAATTTGGAAACCAAAAATGAGCAGCCAATAGTAACTAAACTGAAAATGGAGATACAGGAAACATGGAACTTCAATGCCAGCTTTCATTTCAAAAAGGATGCATATGTAAAAGACACATTGAACATTAATGCTGTATTCAAGTAAAAAAATCAGCAGTCATTTTTGCATTTAATTTTCGTGCTTTATTTAAAAGCAAAGGGGAGGAAAAAGCTCTTTGAAGCGGTTGTGGTGACGAACGGCCTGGAAGAGTGACTCAGTGTTGTTTAATCATTTTTGCAAATTGTCATGCACCTTAACAACTCACTTCACAGCACTGACTCTCTGAACGGCACATCTGAAAGCCCGGAATCAAATGCTTCGTCTCGGCATAGGTGGTGACATCCCCGAGGTGGGTGGTGGTGGTCAGCCCTGGTTCTCAAATTGCAGTTTCTACAGATATCACGACAAAAACACTGTCACCTCGTCTGGTCAGGATGAGGGAGCCATAGAGCTGCACTGGCAACAGTGCTGCAATACTGAGTTCTAATTCACTGAAGCTCGGTGAGAAGGGAGGGATGCGGCTGAGCAGGGGTGGGGTAGCGAGTATGCTATGACACTCACTGCAGGGAAGAGGGCTGTGTATGGGACACGCTCAATGCCACCAGAGTCTGCAGCAGACCTCCCACTGCCTCACACAATACACAGCCACAGGGAGACCGGATTGGCAACACTGACCATTCCCCTGTGCTGGTGTCAGTGTTCCCAAGGAGTTCGTTTTCGCCCCTCATGCACACCCAACTGGCTGCGATATAAACTTCTCCGGGTATCATTCCGGCGCGCGGAGGGAGCAGGACCCTGCTGACCGCGACAACGGGCGGCCCACATCTCCAATCACCTGGCCGCTTTCTCTCAGCCTTCCGGCGGACCTCCAATCACAGAGCAAGCTCTCAAAGCGCGGCTGGTTAAGGCGGCTCGAGGCGGGCGACTCGCGCATGCGCGTTAAGGTGGCTTCAGGAGCCGGGTGCCTGGGAGTGGCGCGGCGCGGCGCGCTCTCTCTAGGGCGGGAGCAATGTGGGGTCGGGAAGCGGTCCCTGCTGCTGTCAGAACCGGGGGCTGGAAAGGTTCTAGGCGCTAGTAAAGCGCTGCCGTTGCTAGAGGGCCTCCGTGGGCCCAGGGCCTCCCAGCGCCGCAGGTAAGTAGGGCCGGGCGGCGACAGGAATTGTGGGCCGCCGGCTGAGTGCGGCGCAGGTATGGGGCTGCGCGGGGCGGGCCGTGAGTTATAGCGGTCCCTGCTCAGCGGGTACGGTGCGGGTCTGAACTGCGGGGTGGGCCGTTGATCGGTCTGAGGAACGTTCGGCAGCCCCGTTCCAGGCAGCCCCGGATGAGCCCTCGCCTGCCGGACTGCATCCGGCCGCAGCGTGCCGCGCTCTGCGGAAAGGTCTTCACCACGTTCCTCCCTTAGGGCCGCGGATGCTTCCTGAGGCCTTTGTGAAAGGAGCCGCCGTGGGGGACTGGGGACCGGTTTGTGCGTGTGGCGCTTCGCGGTGAGTCCGACCCCGGCAATCCCACCTGGAGCCGCGCGGTGCGGTGACGGTCCCGCAGGCGGCACGAAGAGCTGTCCCAGCGCGTGGTGGTGTGAGGCCAACACCGTGCGGCGTCTTGAGCTAACGGCAGGGGTCTGTAGGCAGGGGAGGGGAGGAAGCAGGGCTTGGAGCCCCTCGGGGACCTCAGGTATGAGCGTTCCAAATGGCACGGCTTGTTAAATGTCTCCATTGCAGCCAAGCCAGTTTGTGAACTCTGGGAAGAGTGTTTCCATTGCTTGAGACTCTCCAAGAAGGCATAGAAGTTCTGCTTTCTCTGCTTATAGGTGCAGCTGTCGGTTTGATTCTGGGGATTTTTCTGTGGGCTACTCTTCAACAGGATTTCATTGCAGCTTTTTGACCATTGAGTTCACTTAACTGATTCTGTCCCCCCCCTCCCTCTGCAAACCCCAACCCTTTTTTTTTTTTTCTTCTTCTTCTTTCTTTTAAGTCATTCCTAGTGTCGTCTTAGAGGAATATAATGTTGCTGCTTCACTAACTCACTAGAAATACTGGCTCATCTACCACCTCTGCCTGTGGTGCCTATCCTTTCTCAGCATAACCCAGCAGAGGAAGAAAAGCAGCCAAGCTGCAGAGAATTTTAGGCAAACAAAGCGGGATGGATGGGAAGAAGTGGTACCAAGTCACAAATGACATGGCTTCAGCAGAGTTCAAGCCTCTTTAAAGAGTTCTGTCATCCAGGAGGCTGAAAAACACTCCAATAAACAGAAATGGAAGGAGACAACAGTCCAAACATGCAACTTCAGCAGATCCCACTGGCCACAGCAGCGGTTTCTGTGCAGCCGCACACAGACTCCTTTTCTTATAAGGTCAGATTTTTACCCCAGTCTACTTTTAGATGGCCATAACTTCTCTTTATAAAAAAATAAAATAAATATTTCACTGAGAACACAGTCTCAGGTGCATTGTAGAAGTTGTTCAGTTGTCCACGAGCATTTCCCAGGCTTGCAGCTTTACTGTCTGTTGTGGGAAGGTATCTCAGGTGTTTCTGAATGGAGCGAAATTGCCCACTGAAACAGCAGATGTTATAGGTGGAGAAGAGCACAATAGTTCTTAAAAGCTGACTTAGAGAATGCAAATGTTTCTGATCCGTGTGCTGCTGAATTCCAAGCCATTATGAAAACAGATATTTAAAGGGAAGAATGAGTGAATAGGTGGTGTTTAGCTGTCTATTCTTTCCTGCTGAGAAACTTTCCTGCAAAGATTCAAAATATGTGCTTACTAATTTAAGTCTCTCATAAAGTGTCAATTAAGAAAGGATTATCTTTTGACTGAGTTTCATAGATTTGGAACGGAGCCACAGAGAAGTTTCTTGTCCTCAGTCACACGGAGAAGATAAAAACAGATTTTACTGATGAGTGATCTAGGAACTGTTTTAAGTCTGCTCTCTTCCAGATTGTGCATAAAACCCCAACTTCCTTCAAGGTCCAGTATATAAATGTAATATCTATTATGTTTGTACAGGAGAACTTGATCGGTGCATTACTAGCTATTTTTGGGCATCTTGTTATCAGTATTGCACTCAACCTCCAGGTGAGTATCGTGAAACAAATATTGATCCTGCCTCAAGCATTGTGTGTCAAAAAGCATCCCTCATGCTGCAGCTCCTATGCCTTTTATTCTCTTTTCTAGAAATATAGTCATATCCGGCTGGCAGGTTCAAAAGATCCCCGAGCTTATTTCAAAACCAAGACATGGTGGTGTGGGCTGTTTCTGCTGGTTCTGGGAGAACTGGGAGTGTTTTCCTCTTACGCCTTTGCTCCTCTTTCACTGATTGTTCCTCTCAGTGCTGTGTCTGTTATAGGTAAGAAGAAAGAGATGTCTGACATGCAAATCTGAATGTATTCCAGTGTGAGACTGCTGATCACTGGATTCACTGCTTAGATCATCCTGTTTCTGTTTGTTTTTTTTTTCCTTCCTGTCTTTATAGCTAGTGCAATCATAGGAATTATATTTATTAAAGAAAAATGGAAGCCCAAGGAATTTTTGAGTAAGTACTGCAGTTTTTGTCCATTTCTTTCCTCTTTTCACGAGCTGTCCTACTCATAGCGTGACCTCTTAAGAATCAGAGAGGGATGGCAAGTTGGGGACCCGGGTACTGCAATAGCTTAGGCACGACTGAATCAGCCAGATTTCATGCATACATGTGTTTGCAGAGCTAGAGCATTTGCACTCCCATTTCTTGGAGAATGGGCTGTAGGCAGTGCCAGGCATGATAAACCCCAGATGCAGATCTTCTGACTCCAGTTAATTTAGGTTTTTTAGTTAAGTAATTTGTAAGCAGGGCATGAAGGGCAGAGGAATGAGTCTCTTGGAGGACTGTGCGTGATGTCATGGCCACATGCATGTGAGATAGTAAGCACATGCATCCATACTAATCCAGTAACTATCTGTTTTTTCCTTTTTTTTTTTTTTCCCCTTTGGTCGCCGTAGGACGCTATGTTTTGTCCTTTGTAGGCTGTGGTTTGGCTATTGTTGGAACTTACCTGCTGATTACATTTGGACCTAATAGTCATGAGAAGATGACAGGAGAAAATATTACTAGGCATTTAGTGAGCTGGCCATTCCTGTTGTATATGGTAAGATGGTCCATAAAATATGGGAGTGTTTTCTGTTGTATTCCTTGCTGAAAGGTTTTTCAAGCATCATTTTTCATTATGAATACTAGCAATATTTCTTTGTACTTGCTAATGGACTTATGTCAGCTTTTGCCAGTGTCAGTTTCACAGTGTTTGTGCAACCTGTAACCCTACTGTTCTCTCTCTAAATTATTCTCTTAGAATTTAAGTGTCTTTAAGTGAAAAATTTTAAAGCAGTCTGCTTTCTCCCTGACCTGTCAGCTTCAGCTGTCTCATTAAAAACACTGCAAAATCTGTGTCTTTAACAGAGGTAAGTTTGGCTATTAGATACATGCTGCAGGAATTGGATCACTTACAGAACCTCATTGTGGTAAAAAAAGACTGAGATTTGTGATGTCAGTATTCAATCCAGATTAAACTTGGTCTGTAATTGTGTGGGATCCTCAGTTTTCCTTTGATTTGTCAAGTTGTGTGATTCTAATGTCTCACACATTCAGTCTTCCGTTTACTGACAGTGCTGCAAACTCCACATCTAATTCTCTTTTCTTTCATAGCTTGTGGAGATCATCATATTCTGCCTGCTGCTGTATTTTTACAAGGAGAAAAATGTGAACTACATTGCAATTATCCTTCTGTTGGTGGCTTTGCTGGGTAAGTTGATATGGATTCGTTCTGAAAACTTCCTTAGTCTTATTACTGTTCCAGTGTGTCACCAGAAATGGAAGCTTTTATCCTTTTGTCATATGATTGTGTGATAATGTGCACACACTTAAGGCGAGTGGTAGATGCTTCCAGCCCTGTTGACAAGGAAACTGCGGTATCGAAAAGTTATGTGATTTACTGAAGGTTACAGTGGTAAGGTTGTTGGGAATACAGCTGACATTAAGGGATAAAATACCTTCCATGCAAGAGAAGGGTTTGAGTATTTATAGATCTTGACTTTGTTTTCAGCTGCTTGTCACATATGGAGTGAATATGCAGTGTTCTTGTCCCGTTGAGCTGTATTTTCATAAACGTTTGCAGGTTCCATGACTGTTGTGACAGTGAAGGCTGTGGCAGGCATGATCGTTGTCTCAATACAAGGAAACCTCCAACTCAACTACCCAATATTTTATGTCATGTTGGTGTGCATGTTTGCTACAACAATCTTTCAAGCAACGTAAGACAATATGTCTCTCTTTTCTGTAATTGTGCTGTTTTTGGCAGATCTGTAACCAGTGAGGTGTTTGTTATTGATTTCCAGAACACTGACCAAATTTTAGTGAGAAAGTCTGGCCTCTTCTGTGGCCTGTCTTCAAATCTGTGTCACAGAAGCCTAGGATAACATTCTTTGCTTTTCCATGTAGTGACATTGCCAAGTAGTGTTGATATCAGATTTATACATCATTCTAGTATTTGCCAAACAGTGGTATGAATGAAATGGTGGCCAACAAAATATAGTACATCTGCGCTGCCCAATATCGAGGTGCTCTGTATTTATCCCCTTTGTTCTTGTGATAACATAAAAACACAAGTAGCAGCAAGGATAAGTTGTTCAAAATACAAGTGATGTCCTGGCCCCTGGTGGTAATAGCCCTGCTTGAAAGGTGCCTCCAGACAGGAGAAGTGTGCTAGTTCATGTTAGCTACTCTGCAGTTGGAGTATTCTTCCCAAGTTAACTTCTGTCATCTGTTGCAGATTTTTAGCTCAAGCTTCACAGCTCTATGATTCATCTCAGATTGCGAGTGTTGGCTACATTCTGTCCACAACAGTAGCTATCACAGCAGGTAACAGTGCTTAAAACAGATTGTCAATCCTTTCTGAAAGAGGGGGAAAAAGGTTTCGGAAAATAATTCTCAGCTGCAGCTGAGGAAGACAAATACTCAGCAAGACAATGACTTGTATTTCCTTGTCATCTCCCTTCTGGAGCTATCTTGCTTTCTTTTTTTTCCTCTCCCATAATGTGAATTTATTTTATTTAATGTATTTTCTTCCTCTGGTCAAAGCTGTTACGATTCTCTTCTTAATGGTTTTGTTTGCGTTGTATCTAGGATGCAGCTGTTTTTAGCTTTGTAGCTACTTTTCATTTTGTACAGGACACTTCGATTTCAGACCTTAATTGCACAGAGAAAGTTTTGTTTATGAACAAAGATGAGTATTTTAAACCCTCTTAGGCTTCAAACCTGAGAAAGCCCTTTGAGGATTTTTATTAGACATATGAGCAGAATGTGAAGGAAAAGAAAAGAGAAAGTATTCATCACTGTCAAGCAGATGCACTGTCTGTGTAAATAGTAGTTATTTTCTAGTTATATAGGGAAAATAAGCTCCTGCCACCCTTAGATTACACATTGCCTTTTAGTGTAGTTCAACAGCATGAAAGACTGACATACTCTTTGACTAATGCTTATTTCATGTCACATTCCAAGCCGTATGCTGCTTTCAGATTCTTCAGCTTGTTTACTTCTATTAGAAACGTAGAGTAGAAGCCAGAGTGTGTAGAATGGGCTTCTTCTTGTCCCGTTGGTATGTAGGGCAACAGTGACATCTGTCATCTTATGTTTTTAAGCTGTGTTTGCTTGATTGGGGTCAAAGATTTTTGTCCTGTTGTAGTCAGAGAGAGTGAGTTCTGTTGTTCAGGCTTGGGAGGGAAGTGTGGTCTCTTTTGTTAATATGGTAACCACTGTCTGGTGAGAATTCTGCTTAAGCTGGCTGGCAGAGCTCAGAGGGTTGTGATTGCTGGCGCAGAGTCCAGTTGGAGGCCTGTACTTAGTGCTGTTCTTCAGGGTCTGGTTCCATTCCACATCTTCATCAATGACCTTGATGAGGGGATAGAGTCCACCCTCAGCAAGTTTGCTGGTGATACAAAGCTGGGAGGAATGGCTGACTCACCGGAAGGCTGTGCTGCCATTCAGCAAGACCTGGACAGATGAGGTTTAACAAGAGCAAGTGTTGAGTCGTGAACCTAAGGAGGAATAACCACATGCACCGGTAGAGATTGGGGGATGACCTGCTGAAGAAGAGCTCTGAGGAGAGGGACCTGGGTGAAATGCACATGGGAACTTCTTCACAGTGAAGTGATGGAGCACTGGAATGGGCTGCCCAGAGAGATTGTGGAGTCTCCTTCTCTGGAGATGTTCAGGACCTGCCTGGAAGCCTACCTGTGCAACCTGGACTAGGGATCCTGCTTTGGCAGGGGTGCTGGACTCGATCTCTAGAGGTCCCTTCCAACCCCTACAGTTCTGTGATTTGCAGTGACCTGCAACAGTTCTAACCCTATTTCCTTCCCTATCCCAGTATTGGAAACCTTATACTAGTTGCTGCCTGCTGTACAGATTTACTTGTAATGCTGTTATTTTGGCGGTAAAATTCTAAAAGGTTTGTAAGTGTACTGTTTCTGTTGAAGTGGAAATCAGACCATGTTTTTCTATATTAAGACCATAAAACAAACAAACAAAAAAAACCCCACCAAGATGCCAACTGTAGAAATAGTAAGTTTACATGACTTAGTTTCTGTAGGGACCAGTACTAGAGATGAAGCAGTAATTGTTCGTGTTAGCTGGGAAGAAAGCCATCATTAATTATTTCCTTTTCAAGGAGCAACTTTCTACTTGGATTTCACTGGTGAAGATGTCCTTCATATATGTATGTTTGCACTTGGGTAAGTGTTTTAAGTTTCCTTGATAGAAAACTGAGAAGTATTTCTTTATGCGGCTCAATTTTAAAAGTCCACGTGTAAGTACGTGTGTGTGTACGTATGAGATGCATATCCTACTGTGAAGGAGGACAAACTGAATATGCTCTAACAGTGTGTCGTGGTTTCATGGTTTTTGTTACCGGTATTCCACGTCATTACATCGTGTAAGGCACTGGGAGTTAAAGAGTCCCCCAACCCATTAGTTGTGGAACCGGGCTGAAGTGGCCCCATAAACCGTTGATGTTTTGGGGAGAGGAAGAGGCTTGGGACTTGCATGTCTTTCATGACTTGCAAGACTGGAGCATTAACTCTTTAACTCCATGTGCCTTATGTGATGTAGTGATGTAGAATACTGGTAACAAAAATCATAAAACCATGACACTCTGTTAGAGCATGCAGTGGTCCATAGTTCCATGCCTTATCTGAGTGATGATGGATGCTCTAGATGGATTTTATCACAGTAGGTTATACATAACTGTACAACTTTTGCAGTTCATGTTAAATAACTTGTTGACTGTACTGAAGATCATTTTGGGTGCTGAATCATATAGAGTGTTTTTCTAAGTGTATTCACACCTTCTAAGGTGAAGTGGAATGCCCTTAGGCTATCTACTCACCAATCTAGAATCGTAAAATAACCAGAAGAGGCCATTTCTAGGGCATATACTCCATGAGCCTTCACTGACTTAGGGACTTCAGGAGTCCTGTTTCTTAGGGCATGGCAATTCATGGCAGTGCAGATATGATCAGTAAAACATTCACTTTGTAACTCAACATTTAGTCCTAACTACAGCGTTTGATGCGATTAACTTGCCATAAGTGGGGGGCACCCTGAAATGCCTATCAGTTTCATAAAGGAAAACAAAAAAACAACAGTTAAGAGTTTAGTATTATGAACTGCCTTCCTCTGTCAGCATGCTGTAAAAATGAAGATTGACAGTCACTGTGTTTATCCATAGAAAATCTTGTATGGTTTAGGCTGTGAAATCCTGGGATGTCATTAAAGCAAATAAATTTTTTATATTCTTTCTTTTTGCTCTTAGTTGGAATTAATTAACGTGAAAAATTCTCTCTGCGTTTTGGTAAAGATGTGAAGCTATGATTGCAAGTTACATTTCAATACTGTCAAAAAGTGTTACTCAGCTGAGAATTCTGTCATTCCATAGCTCTCCCTCTTCTAGTTCTGAATTCTTTACTGTGCTAGTTGTTGGTTTTTTTTTTTTTCTTGAGGGCCTGTCAAGCAACATTGTCGTATTTCTATTTCCATGGTCATCTCAAGAGATCTTGTATTTTTTTTTTCTCAGGTGCCTCATAGCATTTCTAGGTGTCTTCCTGATCACAAGAAATAGGAAGAAATCTGTACCATTTGAACCTTATATATCAATGGATGCTATGCCAGGTAACAGTGGTTTATCACCCTTTTTTTTTTTTTTAATTCTTGAGTTTTCACTCAAACTTAAGTTAAACTTGAGTCTATCTTAAGTTTCCCAATAAGATTAGGGAGCTGTATTGCTCTGTTTTTCCATTCTCTGGTTGATTGCCTCATGTGGAGGGGTACATGCGTGTTTTTCATGAAGCAGAGAAGACATGTTCCACTTTAATGACACTCTCTCTGGATCCTCTCTGACACCAGGGAGAGCATGGCAACAGCTTTGTCCTGTTGTCTGCTGTCTGGGAAGATAGATTTCTTTTTTTTTTTTTTTTTTTTTTTTTTTTACTTTGGATTGGTCTTTATCAAGCAAAAAGATTACTGATTACTGGGGAAGACTGAGGTATGTGGCAAAATGTAAAGGTTGGAAGGAGCAGAAACTTATTTTGGCAAGTATAGCTAAACTGTCTCTCTGGTGAGCTGTATAAAAGACCTGTAGCATTTGATAAGTATGTGATTGCAATCCCTCATTCACTGCAGCATAATTTCCTCTATTAGTTGCTTTACTGATAAGGTGAAAAGCATTCTTTCATAAGGAACTGATGAGCTGCCTATCGCTAACCTAGAGTCTGTATAATTTGCTAAATTAATAGAGCGCAGGAAGAATGTGCTTTTGATTCTAAACATTTAATCTCTGGTTTTGGTATTTTCAGGCATGCAAAACATGCATGACAAAGGGATTGCAGTTCAGCCTGACCTCAAAGCTTCCTTTTCCTATGGTGCCCTGGAGAACAATGACAACATGCCAGAAATTTATACGCCAGCTACGCTGCCAATAGTGCAGGAGCAACATGGTTCCAGAGGAGTTTCTGCTCCACCCTACCGGGTGCTGGAGCACAGCAAAAAGGAGTGAATGACCTTTAAGGAACTGATTTGACCCATCAGAAGTATGACCTTTATTTATTTACCTGATTAAAATATAGGCAAGTATTAAGCCAACTTTGGTATAGCTTAAAGCTTGTCTCAAACTTAACTTTTAAGACTGATTATTATAATAAACAACTCTTGGTAGTTGTGAAGTTCAAAGCATTCCTCTTAGCAAGAAGTAAATCACAGCCTTCCATTGAAAGCTGCTGAGAGCGTGAAATACTGAACTCAGTATCATGGCATTAGGAAACTAATGAAGTAGCAGATACTGTGAGAATGCAGAGCTGTGTGAAGAGAAGCGACTGTGCAGTTTTTACCCCTGCTTGGAGTGGGTTTGTTTCCAAATAGGGGTTTTCAGGAGTTGTTCACAGTGAGGAGGGAGGGATTTAATCTTTTACACACAGAGACTAATGGATTTCTAGGAAAGTTGTAAATCCTCGTGTTTCTAACATAACGTTACCTTAACATGGCAATAAAATCTAATTGTTTCCAAGCACGAATACTGAAACTTCCTGTGTATTCTTGGGCTTTTCTTGTATAGCTATTAGCTAGCTTGTGTTGAATGTATGCACTGAGCATGTTAATTGTTTATCTAGCAGTACTGGATTACATGGCAATTTAGAACAAAGACTGTTGGCCATTTTTCTGGTTTCACAGCAAGAGCTTCAAGTTGGATCAAATGATGAAGGGCAACACTGTAGTAACTTGACTGGAGGGGTATTTTAATGGTTCTTGATGAGATTCCAATTCTCCACCATTCTACTCCCTAGTTGAGATTGGGTTTCCAACTTTGATAGTAGTCTCAAATGCTTAAAGGTGTCAACATGATTTTGACAGTGTTAAAAAGTTAAGGTGTTATTGGTAGGGGTGCCATTTTGTGCTCCTTTATTCTTAGAAGCAAAAAAGGTACTGCCCTAATACTGTGAATGACCTCGTAGGAAAAAATGAGCACACATAGTCCAGCACTCAGTGAGAATTGGCAGAATAATGAAGCATTGTGTACTCATGATATTTATCTTTCCAGCTTCCAAGAGATATAAAGGCAGAATAGACACAAGGGGATAAACCAGTTAACCGAAGGGGACAAAGTACAACATTAACGGGAGTATGCAAGTTTTTTATGGCATTTTGATGTCCTCTTTTCTACTTTCCTCTCAATTGTTTTTTCTCACAAGCTTTCAGAAGATTGTACATGCTCCTTTCCACTGCTTGTTTTACAGTTGCCGTCTCCGTTGATGAGAGGGCATGAGTAAAGTGAGTGTAGGACTTACGCAATCTTCTTAACAGATGGAGGGTATAGCTCAGGATTACAAGCATCTCCTCACCTCCTCTCTGAGTTTGCAAACTGAAAATGGGAAGTTCTTTGTACCCCCTTGTTACAGAATATTTCTAGGGCTGAAGCAACCATTGCAGCAGGTGTTTACAACTAAATTGCCTGCAAAGACTCAAAGGAGAGCTCCAGGCCACACACTGATCCTTTTTGCAGCATGGAAAGTAACCTGTTGCTATAAAGTACACTCTTTAAGACGTGAATGTCAAAGCTTCAGTTTATCAACAGTTGATTGACAGAGAGGCAGGGTGCTGTAAACAGCAGAGCATAGCTAGATTTCCAAATGTGCAGCATTTTATTCAGAATCAAAGCTGAAAAAGTGTGCATATAAACCAACTGCTGTCTCCGTTATGGATTGGACAGAATAGGTCCTTGACTCTCTCTTAGCTTCTTTATCAAATGTGAACTCACTTTTGTTGCCTTTACACTGTGTGTTTTCTCAGTGCACTAGGGCACTTAATATGTCCTTGCTGTGTATCTTACATGTAGCGTTATGCTGTGGTATACAGCTCCAGCGTTGACTGAATGTACAAAAATGTCGTTCATATGAAAATGTGTATATGACTGTGGCTTTACAGTGTTGCACCCTGAGGATGGCTGCTTAACTTTTTGTAAGCAGTGTTGCACTTCTGTTCAATTTTCTTTTTGATGACACCTCTGGCAATTTAACTTAATAAATGATTCTGGTAAAACCTAAGGAATTTTGGCCTGATAAATATTCTTGCTATACCATTAATCAGTTGTAAACATCTTGAAGACAGTAATTGTTTATAACCATAGGTACTATGTGCATCCAAATAACTGTGGTTTTTAGTGGTATATTTGTAAATGAAATACACGTTGTTACAACTGATGCTTGGGGCTGCAGTACCACTGAGGCTGGCAAATTAACATCAGGTTCAAGTATTTACTTAAAATTGCTGGCTTTACATGGCTTTTACAAGTTGTTAGCATTTATTATTTTAGAGAAGAGCTTGAAAATGTAATCCAGGTAGAGCCTGAAGGAGTGGAAGGTTCAGGAGGGGAAGGCGGGATATGCTAAATCACAACAGAAGTGCTGTGACTGAGTGCGTGACCTATGGTTTCTCTTCTGTTAATGCCTCATCCAAGAGTTACTGTGTGGCAGAAGAGGACGTTAAGTGATGGCATAAGGGCAGCTGACTGGTGTGGAGATCTGTACAGCTTTTGTTGAGGTGTGCAAAGGTGCAGTACCATGTTCCTGAGAGAGGCACAGCCGCGTGGGCTGTGGGTGAGGGCTGAGTGGGGTCTCGGTAGGTGGAGAAGGAACAGAGTTGAGTAAGGGCTCTGACCTCAGCCAAGAGAGGGGGAGGGTGATAAGGATTAACCCGCTGTTGTCGAAATCAGCACTGCATCTGCAGAATCCCTTCTCAGGTTTGACCAGTCGTCTGCTTTCCCGCGAGGGAAAGGACCGGCTGAAGATTACTACTTTCTGCTCTTTTCTCTGTCCAAACTTAAGAAGAGAGCATTTAAACCGCAGAAACGGGTACATTTATGCCAAAGCCCGGGCTGTGTGCGGGCTGTTCCGTGTCAGTGACGTTCGTTCTGTAGCCCGGCGGACGCTTCCCCACAAATCGATCCGCTTTGGCGCCTCAGAGACCGCCCGACGGCCATCGACCCACCCCAAGGCGCTGCCCCTCCTCACTCAGAGCCAGGGGAGTGGGGGTAGCGCATGCGCAGCTTTACCCCCTCCATCCGGGTCATCACCCCCTCCTCCTTCCCACCTCCCCGAGGCAAAGCGGGATGAGGGGCCGGGCACGCAGGCGCGCTTGTGCCGCGCCGCTCCCCGCCCGCAGCGGTCGTTCCGCACGTTGCCGGCGAGGAGCGGGGGGCTCCGGCTGCCGCCCCTCTTTAGGCGCCGCGCCTCGCTGCTGAGGGGATCCTCGCTGAGCAGTCGCTGCGCTCCCGCTGCGTCGCACATCCGTCCTGAGGTGAGCGCTGTGTTGCGGGAAAGCGCGGCCGGGTCGGGTCGGGCCGGGTGTAGCTGCACCTGAGCGATCCGCGCCCGTCCCCTTATGGCTCTGTGCGTGTGTGTGTGTGAGAGAGAGCCTGGAATGTGCGGCGATGCCGCCCCCCGTCACCGTCGCACCTCGCGGTGTGGGAGCTGAAGGGCGGTTCGCTCTGGGGTATGCGGGGCGACACAGTGGGCGGTGGGGCTGCGGGTGACGGGACCGGCGTTGCCCTCAGTGCGCCCCACGGTCGAGTGAGCGCAGCGCTTCGCCGTCGTTGCGGGGACGCTTGAACAGAGCGATGCTCAGCTGTCCGCCCGCGCGGGATGGCCCTGCTCGCTTTGTCGCTTTCTGCCTTGTCCGTTAATACCTCTCGGGATATTGTTTCTATCAGTACTTAACTAACGGTGATACACTGGTGTTACTGGTCTTACCCCATCCCAGGGGACCTCTTCCACGTTCGACAGTGCTCAGTTACTTTTGTGTAACCACAGGGATGAAGTTGGATGAAACTGGCGTCAATCTTGTGGGTTTATAGTTAAAAATGAGACTGGCAGCACGTTCCTTTGTAGAGCATGCCTGTAAAATGGAAGTGATGATTTTCACAGTTCAGAGTCCTCTATGGAAACTTCTCAGGTTTGCTTTCCCACTTGCAATAAATGCTGTGCTGCAAAACATGCAGAACTATTGCACTTGTTGCTGAGATGTTTAATTAACTTGTATAATGGTTTCTCTACAAGCTGTGTGCAGGCAATGAAGGGGATGACTGCTTTCTCTCCTTTGAGTCAATAACGTGTGAGATTCTGCTCTCATTATCTGAAGGGAACGTGATGCTTCTCCGGTAAAACTCAGCATTTGTTACTTCTTGAAAGAAACGATAGTCTCCCTTGCAGCAGTGGGGATGCTCAGGCAATTCCAGCGTTGTTCAGACATTTAATTTGAGACTTGCTTTCATCACACAGGCAGAAAACACCTCACTGCACAGTATTTTGTTGCCGTAATTGAGTGCATTTTTGTAATGGCAGACCCTTACCAGGAGCTCTGGAACAGAGTGCTGTGTTGTATATATGATGCTCAGAGATACTATGAAGTCCTGGAGTGACAGCCAGTCTGACTTGTACAGCAGTGACCAAGAAGAAGAAGAACAGATGATTTTTGGAGAAAATGAAGATGATTTGGAAGAGATGATGGATTTAAGTGACCTGCCTACCTCACTGTTTGCTTGCAGTGTGCACGAAGCAGTGTTTGAGGTACAGGAGGAAAAGGTAAGGAGAAGCGAGATGTATCCAGATTAGACACTGCAAGTATAGAGATGGTGGGAGATGTTTTATGTGGTACTGCTGTGTATTGTGCTTGAGGGGGAGGAAATGAGCCACCCGAGTTATTTACTAGTGAGCTCAGATCAAGAATTCCCAAGATGAGGTAGTAATGTAATTTTCAGGCATATGAAATTTCTAATAGTAGTGACAGGGCTCGTCCTACAATAAAGCTCTTTGGATTTTTCTTTTCATGCAAAGTACCAAATCCAAAGGAGGATTTAATTAAAATACGAAGGCAAATGTGTGTGTTTTGCTTCAAGGAAAGGATTCTATTAAAGACTATTTATTGTAAATTCTCAGAATGCATGTTCTGCCTTGAACTAAAACAACTTCTTGAAAGTGACTTAAGACTTTATAATAAACTAAATTTTCTCTGGGCTGCTAACCCTGGGCTGCTAATCGAGTCAGATCTGCATGTGCCCTTTGCATACAAGAGCATTGGGAATGCTTATCTGTAGCACGTGAGTGTTTGAGGAAAAAACTGAGAAAGGCAAGGTGGTACTTTCCTTCTGCATGCACCTGTAACTCATGGATGACTGAATTGTTCCTATTTCTGCATTCTTCAAAGCCTCTTGTGGGTGGTTCACACTCCAGTTGGGTCAGTGGTTGTTACCACCTCT
The DNA here is from genome assembly GCA_036925125.1 of Oreortyx pictus. Classification (NCBI taxonomy): domain Eukaryota; kingdom Metazoa; phylum Chordata; class Aves; order Galliformes; family Odontophoridae; genus Oreortyx; species Oreortyx pictus. Next base: position 66,249 of record JAUPFR010000026.1, on the reverse strand, counting down.
CGAAGAAGGCAGTGAAAGCAGCAGCTGATCGACTGAACATTAAGTCATGCACTGGACTAATTCAGGTCTGCTACAGAGACGGCAGTGCCCCATAATTCATTATCTGTTATAGAAAGTATGCACTGGAAACGCTGCCTTGCTAAATTAAATTGAGTGTCTGCCAGGGATTTGTCACTTTTAGGCACATTTCTTTTCTCTGTGAAGGTATTCCCACAGTCTGTCTGAGTATATTAGGTGTGTCTAGGGCAATGTGTTCTTCTTTAGTGGTACCAGAGTAATTAGATACTCCATGAAGCCATTGGTGGATGTAACCACTTCTGGTTAATTTCAGACGTAGTTTGGGAAATAGTGATTGTGCTAGATTGTAGTTCTGCGTTTGTTCATTGCAAAATTTGGTCAGAATGCAGAAGGAATGAATTTTCTGATTTAATGAAGACCTTGAGATGGTACAGCTTGCAGAAGAAGAATTGCTAAACTAATAATTCTAAAACTAACGTGGGTATCATCTGGAGATTTTATTTTGTCCTAATTAAAATGGAAGTCAGTGGCGACCTTATCCTGTAAGTATTATTACAGGAGTCAACAGGATTTGTGTAAAGAGATTTGAGTCTTTTGAAACGAAACAAGTAAATATTGTCTTTAGAAAGAATTCTTAAAAGTTGTTCTCTGCTCATTTTTTCATGTAGAGCTCTGTGAGTAACTGAATGTTACCAAAGCACAGTAGATAAAATTGAAGATAGCTCATTTGTGTTCTTCTGCTGATCTGAATCTGACTTTTTACAGTGAGTGAGAATACCTGCGTTTAAACAGGGGAAGAAATCTGCAAATTATGTCTTTCATAAGTGAATTAAAAGAAGTTGAACCTTTAACAGTGCAATTATTAATCATCGAGGAACTTGAACATAAGGTTTCTAGTTCAATAATAGTTGTTTTTTTCTTTATTTTTTCTTTTTGCAGAAAACGGTATTTGGTAATAATAAGTCTTTCTTTTCCAGATCAATCTAATTAATTCTGCTACTTTTTTTTTTTTTTTTTTAAGTTTCCTTAAGCACTCTGTGCTTTATTTTATCCAACATAAAAATGAACCAATTTGCATAGTGTTTTCAGGGATGCTCAGGTGAAAGTCAGGTGCAAGTGTACAGCTGTTTTTGTTGACCTCTATGGGTAACTGTCACTTAGGTGGCAGTTTGTGGGAGCTACAGGGGCTTCTACACATCAGTGTACTCCTGGAATTTAAATAGTGAGATAGAGCAGGCAGACAGAAGTATGGAAGATGCGGGTTTAGAAGGGTGTTGAGGAAATGCACGAGATTTGGGAGAGGAAAGTGAAAATGTTCACGTTGTCTTTGGAGAATCTTTGTACTTCATCTCTAGGAAAGATTTGAAGCACTTTTCACGATCTATGATAATCAAGTTACATTCCAGTTATTTAAAAGCTTTAGAAGAGTAAGGATAAACTTCAGTAATCCAGAGGCAGCAGCAAGAGCACGGATAGAACTGCATGAAACTGACTTCAATGGAAAAAAGCTGAAGCTATATTTTGCACAGGTATTACGGAACGCTAACTTGTTCTGCATGTGTCCCTGTTTCTCCCTTGCTTCATGTTTGACAAGTTTCATTCAGCCATTAACCTCTTATTCTTCTACACAAGCATGTATTAACTACTCACTGACAGCTGCACTGTCAGCACATACCAGTTTCTTAACCTGCATTGCTTATCTGAAGTGTTATGTCAAGAGAAATGATTAAACTGTGCTATTAATTTTAAATCTAGACTGGACTAAGCATTGTTAATACAGAGAACAGCCATATGTTACTGGGGTAGCAAACTAAATAAAAAGGAAATTTGTGATTTTATTCTGCATCTCTTGGCCTTTGTCTTCAGATACAGGTGTCCAGTGAAGTAGGAGACAAGTCCTACCTTCTTCCTCCACAGCCTGTTAAACAGTTCCTGATATCACCACCTGCATCTCCCCCAGTTGGATGGAAACAGAGTGAAGATGCGACTCCACTAATAAACTATGATCTCCTTTGTGCTGTCTCCAAGTTGGGACCAGGTGGGATATTTGCCTGCTTTTGTTGTATTCTTTAATTTCAGGAGTACTTATCCAGGGCATTTATCTACTTTTCGGTGAGGAGAACCAAGTCACTCTTACATGAGGTTACTCAGTTGAGTAAAGTGAGCTGTCACTGTTTACTTCACTGAAATTATAACACAGAACTGGACTGGGTGGCATTGGCTCTGTGTCACCCATTTGTGGAATTTTGTTGTCATCTTTGTATTGAACAACAAACAAGAGGAATGAGATGTTCAATCTCTTGCAGGTTGGCGGCTGCAGTTGTTAAGGATGCTAACGTAGATCTTCTGTTGCATCATCAACGTTTTTAATGGGTCTTACTCAGAACAGTGCTGTTTGTTTTCCCTGAAAGGAAAGTTTATCTTTCACACATAGAACCTGATGTGCTTTGCTATGTAACCTGTTGAATTGGCTTCAGTGCTCAGGAGGGGGAGGGAGCTGCCTGCAGTCTTCAGAGGAGGATACATATTCTGACAAAAGGTGCAGAGAAGGGAGATACTTTCTTGTCCTCTCTGAAAGCCACTGCTGGGTACAGTAACAATGTAACCTCATAGGGAATCAGGAGGATTAAATGTTTTCAAGTTCATTTATAGTTTTCCTTTTAGAAATGTCAATTAAAAAATTGTATGCTGCTTGTCATTTGGTTGTGTTACTGCAGCTGTTAAGGAGATTTTGAGATGAAGTGGCTTAACACTGTTCCTTGAGCGCGTTCTTAGCATGATCTTTGTTTGCTGCTCCTCAGGGGAGAAGTATGAGCTTCATGCAGGAACAGAATCAACTCCTAGTGTTGTTGTCCATGTCTGTGAAAGTGAGACAGAAGAAGAAGATGAAATAAAAAATCCTAAACAGAAGATCATGCAGACGAGGCGTCCAGAACCACCTGCAACAATACTTAATGAATCTAAAGCATTTGAGTGTACACTGGAGGTAAGGGGTACCATGCACTGTTAAACCGTGTGTTGCTCAAGATGCTGTCAAAACCAGACACTTAGTACACACATAGATGCCTGTAGTCCTGCTATATATTATATATAGCAACAACAGATTTTACTTGTAGTTGTCTCTCATGTTTGAGATTTTGGATGCCAACATTCTCCAAAGCACTTTAATTCTAAGGACTAGTCTCCGAAGCATAGCAAATCCACCTGACTTGCAATAGTGAAAATAGGAAGTTTAGTTTTATTGAAAACGTTACCCTTCTCTTTATACTGTGGTGTACCCAGTGCTAAAATAATATTTTTCTGTCACTATTGGATTTGAAGAAGTTATTTGTGTAACCGTTATAAACTGATCCATGCTGGTACAGCAGCTTCCAGTTACTTAAATGCAATTGAAGTATGGTCTTCATGCTAAATGCCTTCCCAGTTAGTAATCTGAGTTGGAGGTTAGTACTTGCTTTTCTCAGATACATTTTTTTAATTTGACATGAGGCACAAATACATGTATGGAACAAAATTTGATTAGTTCTGCTGACTACACAGAAGAGTACAGGGTGAAGAACCACAGACCACTATAAGACAGACCCTGAGTCTGTCTCCAACGCTACTCCTGCTACTATCTGATGGTACAGTGATGGCTACAACAGTTTGCACTGTTGTTTGCACTGACATCTGTTTAAGAATGGACTACAGTATGCAGTGTGAAACAGGGATTCAGCTACTGAACGTGTTCTCTCATCCTCTCTAGAAGTATGGTAGTGTTTGTCCCTCTCCAGTCCTGCAGATGGCTTCCATTTATAAATAAAGCTGAGTGACTGTTAGGATTGGATGATGTGAGGAGGTAAAACACCGAGGATAAATTTCTGACCTGTGGTACTAAACTCTGATCTGTCTGTCATTTTTTTTTTTTTTTGGAAGACAGTTGCCTGGCTCTAGGCAGCTGTTATGCAGTTTGAGCCCTTCTTTGCTGTTTTTCATTGAGACTTCTTCCTGTGCAGCATCCCTCTCTGTCTGATAGAGCATCTGCTGCTTTAGAGACTAGGATGCATTTTTTTAAATACAGATCTTTGATTCTGTAAATTCATATGAAGCATTTCAATAGGAGGAAAATATGCCTGCTTGTGTGACATATGCTCTTATGCTTTTATGCTATTTTATAACCAACCTTTTTTAGTCTACACAGATTCTTCTTTTTTCTATTATAAAAAAAGAAAACAACAAAAACGAAACCAAAAACAAACAAACAAACAAACAAACAAAAAAAAACCAAAACCATAACAACCCCAGACTAAACAAGCCAGGCTACTTATATGCATATATATAAACCATTCAGAAATTGGACTTTTTCAAATTGTTTTAGTGTATTCTATGTGAAGTAGAACTTGACAAAGTGTTTTCACTTGGTTGATGACAGAAGTAGTCTTGAATCTGCATGGGCACAGTAGTTTTCAGGTCCATATTGTGCCAATTGCAATCCTGTCCTGCCACTGGCTTGCAGTTGCAAGGTGGGATCCTGCGGGCGGGTCCTTGATCCAGAGGCAGGAGTGTATACAAGAAAGGCAGGAAAATGCATTTTGTTCATCTTGCCTGCAAAGGTACTGATATTTATGTATTTCTTCAAATGTTCAAATCACTTTGACTTCTGTCTTGCTGTTCTGCAATACAAAAACGTAAGAGTTGTATTGTCCATGAACTTGTGTGTTTTAAAATTCCAGAAGTCCATTTCGGATTCTCTGGTCTTCATATTTTGTCAGTTGTTTGATTTCTACCCCACTGTAACAGATGATTCAGAGAAAACTTTCCAGAGCTATTTTACAAAGGCAAAGGGAGTGAGTGATGTTATCTATGTACCTTGTGTAAAGTGTGTAACACCTTACATACCAATATCTTTTCTCGTGTAAAGAGGCTGAAAATAAAAACAGTAGAGAACCATTCATGTGGTTTACCTTAACTGTATTTCATATTGACCAAAGTTTGCTGTTTTCTGACAGTGTTTATATTTGTACAACTGAGTGATCAGTGTATCAGTATCAGTGAATCAGATAGATTCCCTTGGGACACTTCTCTCACAGTGGGGGTTTGACACCAACTTAGACAGCAAATATAGTAAGGGAGAGTAGGGGCTCTGTCTGGGCTGCAGTTTGTTCTGTAACCAAAAAACAAAACAAAACCAGAAAAAGCTTTTCAGAAAACTACAATAAGTCATTTCCACAGATGTGGCCTCATGAGGGCAGAGCAAAGGGGGCCAATCACCCTGTCCTTGCTGGCCAGCAATCTCCTGATGGAGTCCTGGATACCATTGGCCTTCTGAGCTGCAAGCAGAGCACACTGTTGGTTAATGTTCAGTTTTACGTCCACGAGGACCATCAGGTCCTTCACATTTTGTTATCATTAAATTTTCTCTATAGGTTGAGTTTGGAGCATGAATATTTAAAAACACTGTAACTAACGCTGGCAAAAAAAAAAAAAAAAAAAACCCATGACCACACTAATTTGATCGTTTTCTCAAGAGCACCTAGCACAGGTTTCCTGGGATCTAAGTTTTGCTTCGTTTTCTTGGATTATTCTTCGTCCCCAACTCCATCTCCTAACTTTGCGTGCCTCGGGAATGGAAAAAATACCAGGCACTGTGTTCCGGGTCCGCGATAACGCCATGAAAGTTCTTTCCGCGGTCTCTGCTGCCACCTCGTGGCCATTCCACGCGGGATGGTATAAACCGCCACACACAACAAACTACCGCTCTCCTTTCGGTCCAGATAGCAGCATAGCGCATGCGCGCAGAAACGCGGAAGAGGCGAATCTACGTTCTGACCGCTCTGCACAGCGAGTCCGCCAACCTTTATCATGCTTAGTCCTCCAAGCGATACTGCGCATGCGCATACGATCGCATAGAGAACTCCCATTATTGCGCCTCACAATGGTGCGAGCGAGCAGCCAATTTTGGAACGCCAGCTCAACATATTTCACTCCGTCCACTATAGGACTCCGCTACCTTTATTCCCCGGTTTTGTGCTCGATGTTGATTGCGATGCGGGAACGGGACATTTTCCTTCCCAGCTCCCCCTGCGGAGAACCGCGGCACCCGATTGGCTGAGCTTTGCACGTGACCGCCAGGAGCCCGCCCCAGAAGCGCGCATGCGCACTACTGCGGCGATGCACACTGCTGCCGCCTGTTGAAGAGAATTCGGTACTGCAGGCTCTGCTCAGACCCGGAAAAGAGCACGGCGCATGCGCGCAGAAACACGGAAGAGGCGAATCTACGTTCTGACCGCTCTGCACAGCGAGTCCGCCAACCTTTATCATGCTTAGTCCTCCAAGCGATACTGCGCATGCGCATACGATCGCATAGAGAACTCGCGTTCTTGCGGCTCTCACAGGTGCGGGCGAGCTGAAATTTTGGAACGCCAGCTCAACAGTATTTCCGGTCGTCCAATTTAGGATTCCGCTACTTTTATTCCTCCGTTTTGTGCTCGATGTTGATTGCGATGCGGGAACGGGACATTTTCCTTCCCAGCGGCCCCCGCGCACATCGCCACCACCCGATTGGCTGAGCTTTGCACGTGACCGCCAGGAGCCCGCCCCAGAAGCGCGCATGCGCACTACTGCGGCGATGCTCACTGCTGCCGCCTATTGAAGAGAATTCGGAACTGCAGGCTCTGCTCAGACCCGGAAAAGAGCACGGCGCATGCGCGCAGAAAGGCGGAAGAGGCGAATCTACGTTCTGACCGCTGTGCACAGCGAGTCCGCCAACATTTATCATGCTTAGTCCTCCAAGCGATACTGCGCATGCGCATAGGATGGCTTTGAAAACTCGCATTATTGCGGCTCTCACAGGTGCGGGCGAGCTGCCAATTTTGGAACGCCAGCTCAACAGTATTTCCGGTCGTCCAATTTAGGATTCCGCTACTTTTATTTCCCGGTTTTGTGCTCGATGTTGATTGCGATGCGGGAACGGGACATTTTCCTTCCCAGCGTCCCGCGCGCACATCGCCACCACCCGATTGGCTCAGTTTTGCACGTGACCGCCAGGAGCCCGCCCCAGAAGCGCGCATGCGCACTACTGCGGCGATGCTCACTGCTGCCGCCTATTGAAGAGAATTCGGAACTGCAGGCTCTGCTCAGACCCGGAATAGAGCACGGCGCATGCGCGAAGAGACGCGGAAGAGGCGAATCTACGTTCTGACCGCTCTGCACAGCGAGTCCGCCAACCTTTATCATGCTTAGTCCTCCAAGCGATACTGCGCATGCGCATACGATCGCATAGAGAAATCGCGTTATTGCGGCTCTCACAGGTGCGGGCGAGCTGCCAATTTTGGAACGCCAGCTCAACAGTATTTCCGGTTGTCCAATTTAGGATTCCGCTACTTTTATTCCCCGGTTTTGTGCTCGATGTTGATTGCGATGCGGGAACGGGACATTTTCCTTCCCAGCGTCCCGCGCGCACATCGCCACAAGCCGATTGGCTCAGTTTTGCACGTGACCGCCAGGAGCCCGCCCCAGAAGCGCGCATGCGCACTACTGCGGCGATGCTCACTGCTGCCGCCTGTTGAAGAGAATTCGGAACTGCAGGCTCTGCTCAGACCCAGAAAAGAGCACGGCGCATGCGCGCAGAAACACGGAAGAGGCGAATCTACGTTCTGACCGCTCTGCACAGCAAGTCCGCCAACCTTTATCATGCTTAGTCCTCCAAGCGATACTGCGCATGCGCATACGATCGCATAGAGAACTCGCGTTATTGTGGCCCTCACAGGTGCGGGCGAGCTGCCAATTTTGGAACGTCAGCTCAACAGTATTTCCGGCCGTCCAATTTAGGATTCCGCTACTTTTATTTCCCGGTTTTGTGCTCGATGTTGATTGCGATGCGGGAACGGGACATTTTCCTTCCCAGCGTCCCGCGCGCACATCGCCACCACCCGATAGGCTCAGTTTTGCACGTGACCGCCAGGAGCCCGCCCCAGAAGCGCGCATGCGCACTACTGCGGCGATGCTCACTGCTGCCGCCTGTTGAAGAGAATTCGGAACTGCAGGCTCTGCTCAGACCCGGAAAAGAGCACGACACTTGCGCGCAGAAAGACGGAAGAGGCGAATCTACGTTCTGACCGCTCTGCACAGCGAGTCCGCCAACCTTTATCATGCTTAGTCCTCCAAGCGATACTGCGCATGCGCATACGATTGCATAGAGAACTCGCAGTATTGCGGCCCTCACAGGTGCGGGCGAGCTGAAATTTTGGAACGCCAGCTCAACAGTATTTCCGGCCGTCCAATTTAGGATTCCGCTACTTTTATTCCCTGGTTTTGTGCTCAATGTTGATTGCGATGCGGGAACGGGACATTTTCCTTCCCAGCGGCCCCCGCGCACATCGCCACAAGCCGATTGGCTCAGTTTTGCACGTGACCGCCAGGAGCCCGCCCCAGAAGCGCGCATGCGCACTACTGCGGTGATGCTCACTGCTGCCGCCTGTTGAAGAGAATTCGGAACTGCAGGCTCTGCTCAGACCCGGAAAAGAGCACGACGCATGCGCAAAGAGACGCGGAAGAGGCAAATCTACGTTCTGACCGCTCTGCACAGCGAGTCCGCCAACCTTTATCATGCTTAGTCCTCCAAGCGATACTGCGCATGCGCATACGATCGCTTTGAAAACTCACATTCTTGCGGCACTCACAGGTGCGGGCGAGCTGCCAATTTTGGAACGCCAGCTCAACAGTATTTCTGGTCGTCCAATTTAGGATTCCGCTTCTTTTATTCCCCGGTTTTGTGCTCGATGTTCATTGCGATGCGGGAACAGGACATTTTCGTTCCCAGCGGCCCCCGAGCACATCGCCACCACCCGATTGGCTCAGTTTTGCACGTGACCGCCAGGAGCCCGCCCCAGAAGCACGCATGCGCACTACTGCGGCGATGCTCACTGCTGCCGCCTATTGAAGAGAATTCGGAACTGCAGGCTCTGCTCAGACCCGGAAAAGAGCACGGCGCATGCGCGAAGAGACGCGGAAGAGGCGAATCTACGTTCTGACCGCTCTGCACAGCGAGTCCGCCAACCTTTATCATGCTTAGTCCTCCAAGCGATACTGCGCATGCGTATACGATTGCATAGAGAACTCGCATTATTGCGGCCCTCACAGGTGCGGGCGAGCTGAAATTTTGGAACGCCAGCTCAACAGTATTTTCGGTCGTCCAATTTAGGATTCCGCTACTTTTATTCCCTGGTTTTGTGCTCGATGTTGATTGCGATGCGGGAACGGGACATTTTCCTTCCCAGCGTCCCGCGCGCACATCGCCACCACCCGATTGGCTCAGTTTTGCACGTGACCGCCAGGAGCCCGCCCCAGAAGCGCGCATGCGCACTACTGCGGCGATGCTCACTGCTGCCGCCTACTGAAGAGAATTCGGAACTGCAGGCTCTGCTCAGACCCGGAAAAGAGCACGACACTTGCGCACAGAAAGACGGAAGAGGCGAATCTACGTTCTGACCGCTCTGCACAGCGAGTCCGCCAACCTTTATCATGCTTAGTCCTCCAAGCGATACTGCGCATGCGCATACGATCGCTTTGAAAACTCGCATTATTGCGGCACTCACAGGTGCGGGCGAGCTGCCAATTTTGGAACGCCAGCTCAACAGTATTTCCGGTCGTCCAATTTAGGATTCCGCTACTTTTATTCCCCGGTTTTGTGCTCGATGTTGATTGCGATGCGGGAACGGGACATTTTCCTTCCCAGCGGCCCCCGAGCACATCGCCACCACCCGATTGGCTCAGTTTTGCACGTGACCGCCAGGAGCCCGCCCCAGAAGCACGCATGCGCACTACTGCGGCGATGCTCACTGCTGCCGCCTATTGAAGAGAATTCGGAACTGCAGGCTCTGCTCAGACCCGGAAAAGAGCACGGCGCATGCGCGAAGAGACACGGAAGAGGCGAATCTACGTTCTGACCGCTCTGCACAGCGAGTCCGCCAACCTTTATCATGCTCAGTCCTCCAAGCGATACTGCGCATGCGCATACGATCGCATAGAGAACTCGCGTTATTGTGGCCCTCACAGGTGCGGGCGAGCTGCCAATTTTGGAACGCCAGCTCAACAGTATTTCCGGTCGTCCAATTTAGGATTCCGCTACTTTTATTCCTCGGTTTTGTGCTCGATGTTGATTGCGATGCGGGAACGGGACATTTTCCTTCCCAGCGTCCCGCGCGCACATCGCCACCACCCGATTGGCTCAGCTTTGCACGTGACCGCCAGGAGCCCGCCCCAGAAGCGCGCATGCGCACTACTGCGGCGATGCTCACTGCTGCCGCCTGTTGAAGAGAATTCGGAACTGCAGGCTCTGCTCAGACCCGGAAAAGAGCACGGCGCATGCGCGAAGAGACGCGGAAGAGGCGAATCTACGTTCTGACCGCTCTGCACAGCGAGTCCGCCAACCTTTATCATGCTTAGTCCTCCAAGCGATACTGCGCATGCGCATACGATTGCATAGAGAACTCGCATTATTGCGGCCCTCACAGGTGCGGGCGAGCTGAAATTTTGGAACGCCAGCTCAACAGTATTTCCGGCCGTCCAATTTAGGATTCCGCTACTTTTATTCCCTGGTTTTGTGCTCAATGTTGATTGCGATGCGGGAACGGGACATTTTCCTTCCCAGCGGCCCCCGCGCACATCGCCACAAGCCGATTGGCTCAGTTTTGCACGTGACCGCCAGGAGCCCGCCCCAGAAGCACGCATGCGCACTACTGCGGCGATGCTCACTGCTGCCGCCTGTTGAAGAGAATTCGGAACTGCAGGCTCTGCTCAGACCCGGAAAAGAGCACGACGCATGCGCAAAGAGACGCGGAAGAGGCAAATGTACGTTCTGACCGCTCTGCACAGCGAGTCCGCCAACCTTTATCATGCTTAGTCCTCCAAGCGATACTGCGCATGCGCATACGATCGCTTTGAAAACTCGCATTCTTGCGGCACTCACAGGTGCGGGCGAGCTGCCAATTTTGGAACGCCAGCTCAACAGTATTTCTGGTCGTCCAATTTAGGATTCCGCTTCTTTTATTCCCCGGTTTTGTGCTCGATGTTCATTGCGATGCGGGAACGGGACATTTTCGTTCCCAGCGGCCCCCGAGCACATCGCCACCACCCGATTGGCTCAGTTTTGCACGTGACCGCCAGGAGCCCGCCCCAGAAGCACGCATGCGCACTACTGCGGCGATGCTCACTGCTGCCGCCTGTTGAAGAGAATTCGGAACTGCAGGCTCTGCTCAGACCCGGAAAAGAGCACGGCGCATGCGCGAAGAGACATGGAAGAGGCGAATCTACGTTCTGACCGCTCTGCACAGCGAGTCCGCCAACCTTTATCATGCTCAGTCCTCCAAGCGATACTGCGCATGCGCATATGATCGCATAGAGAACTCGCGTTATTGCGGCTCTCACTGGTGCGGGCGAGCTGCCAATTTTGGAACGCCAGCTCAACAGTATTTCCGGTCGTCCAATTTAGGATTCCGCTACTTTTATTCCCCGGTTTTGTGCTCGATGTTGATTGCGATGCAGGAACGGGACATTTTCCTTCCCAGCGGCCCCCGCGCACATCGCCACCACCCGATTGGCTCAGTTTTGCACGTGACCACCAGGAGCCCACCCCAGAAGCACGCATGCGCACTACTGCGGCGATGCTCACTGCTGCCGCCTACTGAAGAGAATTCAAAACTGCAGGCTCTGCTCAGACCCGGAAAAGAGCACGGCACATGCGCGCAGAAACACGGAAGAAGCGAATCTAGGTTCTGACCGCTCTGCACAGCGAGTCCGCCAACCTTTATCATGCTTAGTCCTCCAAGCGATACTGCGCATGCGCATACGATCGCATAGAGAACTCGCGTTATTGTGGCCCTCACAGGTGCGGGTGAGCTGCCAATTTTGGAACGCCAGCTCAACAGTATTTCCGGCCGTCCAATTTAGGATTCCGCTACTTTTATTTCCCGGTTTTGTGCTCGATGTTGATTGCGATGCGGGAACGGGACATTTTCCTTCCCAGCTCCCCCTGCGGAGACCCGCGGCACCCGATTGGCTCAGCTTTGCATGTGACCGCCAGGAGCCCGCCCCAGAAGAGCGCATGCGCACTACTGCGGCGATGCTCACTGCTGCCGCCTGTTGAAGAGAATTCGGTACTGCAGGCTCTGCTCAGACCCGGAAAAGAGCACGGCGCATGCGCGAAGAGATGCGGAAGAGGCGAATCTACGTTCTGACCGCTCTGCACAGCGAGTCCGCCAACCTTTATCATGCTTAGTCCTCCAAGCGATACTGCGCATGCGCATACGATCGCATAGAGAACTCGCGTTATTGCGGCCCTCACAGGTGCGGGCGAGCTGAAATTTTGGAACGCCAGCTCAACAGTATTTCCGGTCGTCCAATTTAGGATTCCGCTACTTTTATTCCCCGGTTTTGTGCTCGATGTTGATTGCGATGCGGGAACGGGACATTTTCCTTCCCAGCGTCCCGCACGCACATCGCCACCACCCGATTGGCTCAGTTTTGCACATGACCGCCAGGAGCCCGCCCCAGAAGCGCGCATGCGCACTACTGCGGCGATGCTCACTGCTGCCGCCTGTTGAAGAGAATTCGGAACTGCAGGCTCTGCTCAGACCCGGAAAAGAGCACGACGCATGCGCAAAGAGACGCGGAAGAGGCGAATCGAAGTTCTGACCGCTCTGCACAGCGAGTCCGCCAACCTTTATCATGCTCAGTCCTCCAAGCGATACTGCGCATGCGCATACGATCGCATAGAGAACTCGCGTTATTGTGGCCCTCACAGGTGCGGGCGAGCTGCCAATTTTGGAACGCCAGCTCAACAGTATTTCCGGTCGTCCAATTAAGGATTCCGCTACTTTTATTCCCCGGTTTTGTGCTCGATGTTGATTGCGATGCGGGAACGGGACATTTTCCTTCCCAGCGTCCCGCGCGCACATCGCCAACACCCGATTGGCTCAGTTTTGCACGTGACCGCCAGGAGCCCGCCCCAGAAGCGCGCATGCGCACTACTGCGGCGATGCTCACTGCTGCCGCCTGTTGAAGAGAATTCGGAACTGCAGGCTCTGCTCAGACCCGGAAAAGAGCACGACACTTGCGCGCAGAAAGACGGAAGAGGCGAATCTACGTTCTGACCGCTCTGCACAGCGAGTCCGCCAACCTTTATCATGCTTAGTCCTCCAAGCGATACTGCGCATGCGCATACGATCGCATAGAGAACTCGCGTTATTGCGGCTCTCACAGGTGCGGGCGAGCTGCCAATTTTGGAACGCCAGCTCAACAGTATTTCCGGTTGTCCAATTTAGGATTCCGCTACTTTTATTCCCCGGTTTTGTGCTCGATGTTGATTGCGATGCGGGAACGGGACATTTTCCTTCCCAGCGGCCCCCGCGCACATCGCCACAAGCCGATTGGCTCAGTTTTGCACGTGACCGCCAGGAGCCCGCCCCAGAAGCACGCATGCGCACTACTGCGGCGATGCTCACTGCTGCCGCCTGTTGAAGAGAATTCGGAACTGCAGGGTCTGCTCAGACCCGGAAAAGAGCATGACGCATGCGCGAAGAGACGCGGAAGAGGCGAATCTACGTTCTGACCGCTCTGCACAGCAAGTCCGCCAACCTTTATCATGCTTAGTCCTCCAAGCGATACTGCGCATGCGCATACGATCGCATAGAGAACTCGCGTTATTGTGGCCCTCACAGGTGCGGGCGAGCTGCCAATTTTGGAACGCCAGCTCAACAGTATTTCCGGTCGTCCAATTTAGGATTCCGCTACTTTTATTCCCCGGTATTGTGCTTGATGTTGATTGCGATGCGGGAATGGGACATTTTCCTTCCCAGCTCCCCCTGCGGAGACCCGCGGCACCCGATTGGCTCAGCTTTGCACATGACCGCCAGGAGCCTGCCCCAGAAGCACGCATGCGCACAACTGCGGCGATGCACACTGCTGCCGCCTGTAGAAGAGAATTCGGAACTGCAGGCTCTGCTCAGACCCGGAAAAGAGCACGACGCATGCGCAAAGAGACGCGGAAGAGGCGAATCTACGTTCTGACCGCTCTGCACAGCGAGTCCGCCAACATTTATCATGCTTAGTCCTCCAAGCGATACTGCGCATGCGCATACGATCGCATAGAGAACTCGCGTTATTGCGGCCCTAACTGGTGCGGGCGAGCTGCCAATTTTGGAACGCCAGCTCAACAGTATTTCCGGCCATCCAATTTAGGATTCCGCTACTTTTATTCCCCGGTTTTGTGCTCGATGTTGATTGCGATGCGGGAACGGGACATTTTCCTTCCCAGCGTCCCGCGCGCACATCGCCACCACCCGATTGGCTCAGTTTTGCACGTGACCGCCAGAAGCACGCATGCGCACTACTGCGGCGATGCTCACTGCTGCCGCCTGTTGAAGAGAATTCGGAACTGCAGGCTCTGCTCAGACCCAGAAAAGAGCACGACGCATGCGCGAAGAGACGCGGAAGAGGCGAATCTACGTTCTGACCGCTCTGCACAGCAAGTCCGCCAACCTTTATCATGCTTAGTCCTCCAAGCGATACTGCGCATGCGCATACGATCGCATAGAGAACTCGCGTTATTGCGGCCCTCACAGGTGCGGGCGAGCTGCCAATTTTGGAACGCCAGCTCAACAGTATTTCCGGTCGTCCAATTTAGGATGCCGCTACTTTTATTCCCCGGTTTTGTGCTCGATGTTGATTGCAATGCGGGAATGGGACATTTTCGTTCCCAGCGGCCCCCACGCAGATCGCCACCACCCGATTGGCTCAGTTTTGCACGTGACCGCCAGGAGCCCGCCCCAGAAGCACGCATGCGCACTACTGCGGCGATGCTCACTGCTGCCGCCTATTGAAGAGAATTCGGAACTGCAGGCTCTGCTCAGACCCGGAAAAGAGCACGGCGGATGCGCGAAGTGACACGGAAGAGGCGAATCTACGTTCTGACTGCTCTGCACAGCGAGTCCGCCAACCTTTATCATGCTCAGTCCTCCAAGCGATACTGCGCATGCGCATACGATCGCTTTGAAAACTCGCATTATTGCGGCCCTCACAGGTGCGGGCGAGCTGAAATTTTGGAACGCCAGCTCAACAGTATTTCCGGTCGTCCAATTTAGGATTCCGCTACTTTTATTCCCCGGTTTTGTGCTCGATGTTGATTGCAATGCGGGAACGGGACATTTTCCTTCCCAGCTCCCCCTGCGGAGACCCGCGGCACCCGATTGGCTGAGCTTTGCACGTGATCGCCAGGAGCCCGCCCCAGAAGCACGCATGCGCACTACTGCGGCGATACACACTGCTGCTGCCTGTAGAAGAGAATTCGGTACTGCAGGCTCTGCTCAGACTCGGAAAAGAGCACGACGCATGCGCAAAGAGACGCGGAAGAGGCGAATCTACGTTCTGACCGCTCTGCACAGCGAGTCCGCCAACCTTTATCATGCTTAGTCCTCCAAGCGATACTGCGCATGCGCATACGATCGCATAGAGAACTCCCATTATTGTGGCCCTCACAGGTGCGGGCGAGCTGCCAATTTTGGAACGCCAGCTCAACAGTATTTCCGATCGTCCAATTTAGGATTCCGCTACTTTTATTCCCCGGTATTGTGCTTGATGTTAATTGCGATGCGGGAATGGGACATTTTCCTTCCCAGCTCCCCCTGCGGAGACCCGCGGCACCCGATTGGCTCAGCTTTGCACGTGACCGCCAGGAGCCTGCCCCAGAAGCACGCATGCGCACTACTGCGGCGATGCACACTGCTGCCGCCTGTTGAAGAGAATTCGGTACTGCAGGCTCTGCTCAGACTCGGAAAAGAGCACGACGCATGCGCAAAGAGACGCGGAAGAGGCGAATCTACGTTCTGACCGCTCTGCACAGCGAGTCCGCCAACCTTTATCATGCTTAGTCCTCCAAGCGATACTGCGCATGCGCATACGATCGCATAGAGAACTCGCGTTATTGTGGCCCTCACAGGTGCGGGCGAGCTGCCAATTTTGGATCGCCAGCTCAACAGTATTTCCTGTCGTACAATTTAGGATTCCGCTACTTTTATTCCCCGGTATTGTGCTCGATGTTGATTGCGATGTGGGAACGGGACATTTTCGTTCCCAGCATCCCGCGCGCACATCGCCAGCACCTCATTGGCTCAGCTTTGCACGTGACCGCCAGGAGCCCGCCCCAGAAGCGTGCATGCGCACTACTGCGGCGATGCTCACTGCTGCCGCCTGTTGAAGAGAATTCGGAACTGCAGGCTCTGCTCAGACCCGGAAAAGAGCACGACGCATGCACAAAGAGACGCGGAAGAGGCGAATCTACGTTCTGACCGCTCTGCACAGCGAGTCCGCCAACCTTTATCATGCTTAGTCCTCCAAGCGATACTGCGCATGCGCATACGATCGCATAGTGAACTCGCGTTATTGCGGCCCTCACAGGTGCGGGCGAGCTGCCAATTTTGGAACGCCAGCTCAACAGTATTTCCGGTCGTCCAATTTAGGATTCCGCTACCTTTATTCCCCGGTTTTGTGCTCGATGTTGATTGCGATGCGGGAACGGGACACTTTCCTTCCCAGCTCCCCCTGCGGAGAACCGCGGCACCCGATTGGCTCAGCTTTGCACGTGACCGCCAGGAGCCCGCCCCAGAAGCGCGCATGCGCACTACTGCGGCGATGCACACTGCTGCCGCCTGTTGAAGAGAATTCGGTACTGCAGGCTCTGCTCAGACCCGGAAAGAGCACGGCGCATGCGCGCAGAAACACGGAAGAGGCGAATCTACGTTCTGACCGCTCTGCACAGCGAGTCCGCCAACCTTTATCATGCTTAGTCCTCCAAGCGATACTGCGCATGCGCATACGATCGCATAGAGAACTCGCGTTATTGCGGCTCTCACAGGTGCGGGCGAGCTGCCAATTTTTAAAACGCCAGCTCAACAGTATTTCCGGTCGTCCAATTTAGGATTCCGCTACTTTTATTCCTCCGTTTTGTGCTCGATGTTGATTGCGATGCGGGAACGGGACATTTTCCTTCCCAGCGGTCCCCGCGCACATCGCCACCACCCGATTGGCTGAGCTTTGCACGTGACCGCCAGGAGCCCGCCCCAGAAGCGCGCATGCGCACTACTGCGGCGATGCTCACTGCTGCCGCCTATTGAAGAGAATTCGGAACTGCAGGCTCTGCTCAGACCCGGAAAAGAGCACGGCGCATGCGCGCAGAAAGGCGGAAGAGGCGAATCTACGTTCTGACCGCTGTGCACAGCGAGTCCGCCAACATTTATCATGCTTAGTCCTCCAAGCGATACTGCGCATGCGCATAGGATGGCTTTGAAAACTCGCATTATTGCGGCTCTCACAGGTGCGGGCGAGCTGCCAATTTTGGAACGCCAGCTCAACAGTATTTCCGGTCGTCCAATTTAGGATTCCGCTACTTTTATTTCCCGGTTTTGTGCTCGATGTTGATTGCGATGCGGGAACGGGACATTTTCCTTCCCAGCGTCCCGCGCGCACATCGCCACCACCCGATTGGCTCAGTTTTGCACGTGACCGCCAGGAGCCCGCCCCAGAAGCGTGCATGCGCACTACTGCGGCGATGCTCACTGCTGCCGCCTATTGAAGAGAATTCGGAACTGCAGGCTCTGCTCAGACCCGGAATAGAGCACGGCGCATGCGCGAAGAGACGCGGAAGAGGCGAATCTACGTTCTGACCGCTCTGCACAGCGAGTCCGCCAACCTTTATCATGCTTAGTCCTCCAAGCGATACTGCGCATGCGCATACGATCGCATAGAGAACTCGCGTTATTGCGGCTCTCACAGGTGCGGGCGAGCTGCCAATTTTGGAACGCCAGCTCAACAGTATTTCCGGTCGTCCAATTTAGGATTCCGCTACTTTTATTTCCCGGTTTTGTGCTCGATGTTGATTGCGATGCGGGAACGGGACATTTTCCTTCCCAGCGTCCCGCGCGCACATCGCCACCACCCGATTGGCTCAGTTTTGCACGTGACCGCCAGGAGCCCGCCCCAGAAGCGCGCATGCGCACTACTGCGGCGATGCTCACTGCTGCCGCCTATTGAAGAGAATTCGGAACTGCAGGCTCTGCTCAGACCCGGAATAGAGCACGGCGCATGCGCGAAGAGACGCGGAAGAGGCGAATCTACGTTCTGACCGCTCTGCACAGCGAGTCCGCCAACCTTTATCATGCTTAGTCCTCCAAGCGATACTGCGCATGCGCATACGATCGCATAGAGAACTCGCGTTATTGCGGCTCTCACAGGTGCGGGCGAGCTGCCAATTTTGGAACGCCAGCTCAACAGTATTTCCGGTTGTCCAATTTAGGATTCCGCTACTTTTATTCCCCGGTTTTGTGCTCGATGTTGATTGCGATGCGGGAACGGGACATTTTCCTTCCCAGCGGCCCCCGCGCACATCGCCACAAGCCGATTGGCTCAGTTTTGCACGTGACCGCCAGGAGCCCGCCCCAGAAGCGCGCATGCGCACTACTGCGGCGATGCTCACTGCTGCCGCCTGTTGAAGAGAATTCGGAACTGCAGGCTCTGCTCAGACCCGGAAAAGAGCACGGCGCATGCGCGCAGAAACACGGAAGAGGCGAATCTACGTTCTGACCGCTCTGCACAGCGAGTCCGCCAACCTTTATCATGCTTAGTCCTCCAAGCAATACTGCGCATGCGCATACGATCGCATAGAGAACTCGCGTTATTGTGGCCCTCACAGGTGCGGGCGAGCTGCCAATTTTGGAACGTCAGCTCAACAGTATTTCCGGCCGTCCAATTTAGGATTCCGCTACTTTTATTTCCCGGTTTTGTGCTCGATGTTGATTGCGATGCGGGAACGGGACATTTTCCTTCCCAGCGTCCCGCGCGCACATCGCCACCACCCGATAGGCTCAGTTTTGCACGTGACCGCCAGGAGCCCGCCCCAGAAGCGCGCATGTGCACTACTGCGGCGATGCTCACTGCTGCCGCCTGTTGAAGAGAATTCGGAACTGCAGGCTCTGCTCAGACCCGGAAAAGAGCACGACACTTGCGCGCAGAAAGACGGAAGAGGCGAATCTACGTTCTGACCGCTCTGCACAGCGAGTCCGCCAACCTTTATCATGCTTAGTCCTCCAAGCGATACTGCGCATGCGCATACGATTGCATAGAGAACTCGCAGTATTGCGGCCCTCACAGGTGCGGGCGAGCTGAAATTTTGGAACGCCAGCTCAACAGTATTTCCGGCCGTCCAATTTAGGATTCCGCTACTTTTATTCCCTGGTTTTGTGCTCAATGTTGATTGCGATGCGGGAACGGGACATTTTCCTTCCCAGCGGCCCCCGCGCACATCGCCAGCACCCGATTGGCTCAGTTTTGCACGTGACCGCCAGGAGCCCGCCCCAGAAGCGCGCATGCGCACTACTGCGGTGATGCTCACTGCTGCCGCCTGTTGAAGAGAATTCGGAACTGCAGGCTCTGCTCAGACCCGGAAAAGAGCACGACGCATGCGCAAAGAGACGCGGAAGAGGCAAATCTACGTTCTGACCGCTCTGCACAGCGAGTCCGCCAACCTTTATCATGCTTAGTCCTCCAAGCGATACTGCGCATGCGCATACGATCGCTTTGAAAACTCACATTCTTGCGGCACTCACAGGTGCGGGCGAGCTGCCAATTTTGGAACGCCAGCTCAACAGTATTTCTGGTCGTCCAATTTAGGATTCCGCTTCTTTTATTCCCCGGTTTTGTGCTCGATGTTCATTGCGATGCGGGAACAGGACATTTTCGTTCCCAGCGGCCCCCGAGCACATCGCCACCACCCGATTGGCTCAGTTTTGCACGTGACCGCCAGGAGCCCGCCCCAGAAGCACGCATGCGCACTACTGCGGCGATGCTCACTGCTGCCGCCTATTGAAGAGAATTCGGAACTGCAGGCTCTGCTCAGACCCGGAAAAGAGCACGGCGCATGCGCGAAGAGACGCGGAAGAGGCGAATCTACGTTCTGACCGCTCTGCACAGCGAGTCCGCCAACCTTTATCATGCTTAGTCCTCCAAGCGATACTGCGCATGCGTATACGATTGCATAGAGAACTCGCATTATTGCGGCCCTCACAGGTGCGGGCGAGCTGAAATTTTGGAACGCCAGCTCAACAGTATTTTCGGTCGTCCAATTTAGGATTCCGCTACTTTTATTCCCTGGTTTTGTGCTCGATGTTGATTGCGATGCGGGAACGGGACATTTTCCTTCCCAGCGTCCCGCGCGCACATCGCCACCACCCGATTGGCTCAGTTTTGCACGTGACCGCCAGGAGCCCGCCCCAGAAGCGCGCATGCGCACTACTGCGGCGATGCTCACTGCTGCCGCCTGTTGAAGAGAATTCGGAACTGCAGGCTCTGCTCAGACCCGGAAAAGAGCACGACACTTGCGCACAGAAAGACGGAAGAGGCGAATCTACGTTCTGACCGCTCTGCACAGCGAGTCCGCCAACCTTTATCATGCTTAGTCCTCCAAGCGATACTGCGCATGCGCATACGATCGCTTTGAAAACTCGCATTCTTGCGGCACTCACAGGTGCGGGCGAGCTGCCAATTTTGGAACGCCAGCTCAACAGTATTTCCGGTCGTCCAATTTAGGATTCCGCTACTTTTATTCCCCGGTTTTGTGCTCGATGTTGATTGCGATGCGGGAACGGGACATTTTCGTTCCCAGCGGCCCCCGAGCACATCGCCACCACCCGATTGGCTCAGTTTGGCACGTGACCGCCAGGAGCCCGCCCCAGAAGCACGCATGCGCACTACTGCGGCGATGCTCACTGCTGCCGCCTATTGAAGAGAATTCGGAACTGCAGGCTCTGGTCAGACCCGGAAAAGAGCACGGCGCATGCGCGAAGAGACACGGAAGAGGCGAATCTACGTTCTGACCGCTCTGCACAGCGAGTCCGCCAACCTTTATCATGCTCAGTCCTCCAAGCGATACTGCGCATGCGCATACGATCGCATAGAGAACTCGCGTTATTGTGGCCCTCACAGGTGCGGGCGAGCTGCCAATTTTGGAACGCCAGCTCAACAGTATTTCCGGTCGTCCAATTTAGGATTCCGCTACTTTTATTCCCCGGTTTTGTGCTCGATGTTGATTGCGATGCGGGAACGGGACATTTTCCTTCCCAGCGTCCCGCGCGCACATCGCCACCACCCGATTGGCTCAGCTTTGCACGTGACCGCCAGGAGCCCGCCCCAGAAGCGCGCATGCGCACTACTGCGGCGATGCTCACTGCTGCCGCCTGTTGAAGAGAATTCGGAACTGCAGGCTCTGCTCAGACCCGGAAAAGAGCACGGCGCATGCGCGAAGAGACGCGGAAGAGGCGAATCTACGTTCTGACCGCTCTGCACAGCGAGTCCGCCAACCTTTATCATGCTTAGTCCTCCAAGCGATACTGCGCATGCGCATACGATTGCATAGAGAACTCGCATTATTGCGGCCCTCACAGGTGCGGGCGAGCTGAAATTTTGGAACGCCAGCTCAACAGTATTTCCGGCCGTCCAATTTAGGATTCCGCTACTTTTATTCCCTGGTTTTGTGCTCAATGTTGATTGCGATGCGGGAACGGGACATTTTCCTTCCCAGCGGCCCCCGCGCACATCGCCACAAGCCGATTGGCTCAGTTTTGCACGTGACCGCCAGGAGCCCGCCCCAGAAGCACGCATGCGCACTACTGCGGCGATGCTCACTGCTGCCGCCTGTTGAAGAGAATTCGGAACTGCAGGCTCTGCTCAGACCCGGAAAAGAGCACGACGCATGCGCAAAGAGACGCGGAAGAGGCAAATGTACGTTCTGACCGCTCTGCACAGCGAGTCCGCCAACCTTTATCATGCTTAGTCCTCCAAGCGATACTGCGCATGCGCATACGATCGCTTTGAAAACTCGCATTCTTGCGGCACTCACAGGTGCGGGCGAGCTGCCAATTTTGGAACGCCAGCTCAACAGTATTTCTGGTCGTCCAATTTAGGATTCCGCTTCTTTTATTCCCCGGTTTTGTGCTCGATGTTCATTGCGATGCGGGAACGGGACATTTTCGTTCCCAGCGGCCCCCGAGCACATCGCCACCACCCGATTGGCTCAGTTTTGCACGTGACCGCCAGGAGCCCGCCCCAGAAGCACGCATGCGCACTACTGCGGCGATGCTCACTGCTGCCGCCTGTTGAAGAGAATTCGGAACTGCAGGCTCTGCTCAGACCCGGAAAAGAGCACGGCGCATGCGCGAAGAGACACGGAAGCGGCGAATCTACGTTCTGACCGCTCTGCACAGCGAGTCCGCCAACCTTTATCATGCTCAGTCCTCCAAGCGATACTGCGCATGCGCATATGATCGCATAGAGAACTCGCGTTATTGCGGCTCTCACTGGTGCGGGCGAGCTGCCAATTTTGGAACGCCAGCTCAACAGTATTTCCGGTCGTCCAATTTAGGATTCCGCTACTTTTATTCCCCGGTTTTGTGCTCGATGTTGATTGCGATGCAGGAACGGGACATTTTCCTTCCCAGCGGCCCCCGCGCACATCGCCACCACCCGATTGGCTCAGTTTTGCACGTGACCACCAGGAGCCCACCCCAGAAGCACGCATGCGCACTACTGCGGCGATGCTCACTGCTGCCGCCTACTGAAGAGAATTCAAAACTGCAGGCTCTGCTCAGACCCGGAAAAGAGCACGGCACATGCGCGCAGAAACACGGAAGAAGCGAATCTAGGTTCTGACCGCTCTGCACAGCGAGTCCGCCAACCTTTATCATGCTTAGTCCTCCAAGCGATACTGCGCATGCGCATACGATCGCATAGAGAACTCGCGTTATTGTGGCCCTCACAGGTGCGGGTGAGCTGCCAATTTTGGAACGCCAGCTCAACAGTATTTCCGGCCGTCCAATTTAGGATTCCGCTACTTTTATTTCCCGGTTTTGTGCTCGATGTTGATTGCGATGCGGGAACGGGACATTTTCCTTCCCAGCTCCCCCTGCGGAGACCCGCGGCACCCGATTGGCTCAGCTTTGCATGTGACCGCCAGGAGCCCGCCCCAGAAGAGCGCATGCGCACTACTGCGGCGATGCTCACTGCTGCCGCCTGTTGAAGAGAATTCGGTACTGCAGGCTCTGCTCAGACCCGGAAAAGAGCACGGCGCATGCGCGAAGAGATGCGGAAGAGGCGAATCTACGTTCTGACCGCTCTGCACAGCGAGTCCGCCAACCTTTATCATGCTTAGTCCTCCAAGCGATACTGCGCATGCGCATACGATCGCTTTGAAAACTCGCATTATTGCGGCCCTCACAGGTGCGGGCGAGCTGAAATTTTGGAACGCCAGCTCAACAGTATTTCCGGTCGTCCAATTTAGGATTCCGCTACTTTTATTCCCCGGTTTTGTGCTCGATGTTGATTGCGATGCGGGAACGGGACATTTTCCTTCCCAGCTCCCCCTGCGGAGACCCGCGGCACCCGATTGGCTCAGCTTTGCATGTGACCGCCAGGAGCCCGCCCCAGAAGAGCGCATGCGCACTACTGCGGCGATGCTCACTGCTGCCGCCTGTTGAAGAGAATTCGGTACTGCAGGCTCTGCTCAGACCCGGAAAAGAGCACGGCGCATGCGCGAAGAGATGCGGAAGAGGCGAATCTACGTTCTGACCGCTCTGCACAGCGAGTCCGCCAACCTTTATCATGCTTAGTCCTCCAAGCGATACTGCGCATGCGCATACGATCGCATAGAGAACTCGCGTTATTGCGGCCCTCACAGGTGCGGGCGAGCTGAAATTTTGGAACGCCAGCTCAACAGTATTTCCGGTCGTCCAATTTAGGATTCCGCTACTTTTATTCCCCGGTTTTGTGCTCGATGTTGATTGCGATGCGGGAACGGGACATTTTCCTTCCCAGCGTCCCGCACGCACATCGCCACCACCCGATTGGCTCAGTTTTGCACGTGACCGCCAGGAGCCCGCCCCAGAAGCGCGCATGCGCACTACTGCGGCGATGCTCACTGCTGCCGCCTGTTGAAGAGAATTCGGAACTGCAGGCTCTGCTCAGACCCGGAAAAGAGCACGACGCATGCGCAAAGAGACGCGGAAGAGGCGAATCGAAGTTCTGACCGCTCTGCACAGCGAGTCCGCCAACCTTTATCATGCTCAGTCCTCCAAGCGATACTGCGCATGCGCATACGATCGCATAGAGAACTCGCGTTATTGTGGCCCTCACAGGTGCGGGCGAGCTGCCAATTTTGGAACGCCAGCTCAACAGTATTTCCGGTCGTCCAATTAAGGATTCCGCTACTTTTATTCCCCGGTTTTGTGCTCGATGTTGATTGTGATGCGGGAACGGGACATTTTCCTTCCCAGCGTCCCGCGCGCACATCGCCAACACCCGATTGGCTCAGTTTTGCACGTGACCGCCAGGAGCCCGCCCCAGAAGCGCGCATGCGCACTACTGCGGCGATGCTCACTGCTGCCGCCTGTTGAAGAGAATTCGGAACTGCAGGCTCTGCTCAGACCCGGAAAAGAGCACGACACTTGCGCGCAGAAAGACGGAAGAGGCGAATCTACGTTCTGACCGCTCTGCACAGCGAGTCCGCCAACCTTTATCATGCTTAGTCCTCCAAGCGATACTGCGCATGCGCATACGATCGCATAGAGAACTCGCGTTATTGCGGCTCTCACAGGTGCGGGCGAGCTGCCAATTTTGGAACGCCAGCTCAACAGTATTTCCGGTTGTCCAATTTAGGATTCCGCTACTTTTATTCCCCGGTTTTGTGCTCGATGTTGATTGCGATGCGGGAACGGGACATTTTCCTTCCCAGCGGCCCCCGCGCACATCGCCACCACCCGATTGGCTCAGTTTTGCACGTGACCGCCAGGAGCCCGCCCCAGAAGCGCGCATGCGCACTACTGCGGCGATGCTCACTGCTGCCGCCTGTTGAAGAGAATTCGGAACTGCAGGGTCTGCTCAGACCCGGAAAAGAGCACGGCGGATGCGCGAAGTGACACGGAAGAGGCGAATCTACGTTCTGACTGCTCTGCACAGCGAGTCCGCCAACCTTTATCATGCTCAGTCCTCCAAGCGATACTGCGCATGCGCATACGATCGCTTTGAAAACTCGCATTATTGCGGCCCTCACAGGTGCGGGCGAGCTGAAATTTTGGAACGCCAGCTCAACAGTATTTCCGGTCGTCCAATTTAGGATTCCGCTACTTTTATTCCCCGGTTTTGTGCTCGATGTTGATTGCAATGCGGGAACGGGACATTTTCCTTCCCAGCTCCCCCTGCGGAGACCCGCGGCACCCGATTGGCTGAGCTTTGCACGTGATCGCCAGGAGCCCGCCCCAGAAGCACGCATGCGCACTACTGCGGCGATACACACTGCTGCTGCCTGTAGAAGAGAATTCGGTACTGCAGGCTCTGCTCAGACTCGGAAAAGAGCACGACGCATGCGCAAAGAGACGCGGAAGAGGCGAATCTACGTTCTGACCGCTCTGCACAGCGAGTCCGCCAACCTTTATCATGCTTAGTCCTCCAAGCGATACTGCGCATGCGCATACGATCGCATAGAGAACTCCCATTATTGTGGCCCTCACAGGTGCGGGCGAGCTGCCAATTTTGGAACGCCAGCTCAACAGTATTTCCGATCGTCCAATTTAGGATTCCGCTACTTTTATTCCCCGGTATTGTGCTTGATGTTAATTGCGATGCGGGAATGGGACATTTTCCTTCCCAGCTCCCCCTGCGGAGACCCGCGGCACCCGATTGGCTCAGCTTTGCACGTGACCGCCAGGAGCCTGCCCCAGAAGCACGCATGCGCACTACTGCGGCGATGCACACTGCTGCCGCCTGTTGAAGAGAATTCGGTACTGCAGGCTCTGCTCAGACTCGGAAAAGAGCACGACGCATGCGCAAAGAGACGCGGAAGAGGCGAATCTACGTTCTGACCGCTCTGCACAGCGAGTCCGCCAACCTTTATCATGCTTAGTCCTCCAAGCGATACTGCGCATGCGCATACGATCGCATAGAGAACTCGCGTTATTGTGGCCCTCACAGGTGCGGGCGAGCTGCCAATTTTGGATCGCCAGCTCAACAGTATTTCCTGTCGTACAATTTAGGATTCCGCTACTTTTATTCCCCGGTATTGTGCTCGATGTTGATTGCGATGTGGGAACGGGACATTTTCGTTCCCAGCATCCCGCGCGCACATCGCCAGCACCTCATTGGCTCAGCTTTGCACGTGACCGCCAGGAGCCCGCCCCAGAAGCGTGCATGCGCACTACTGCGGCGATGCTCACTGCTGCCGCCTGTTGAAGAGAATTCGGAACTGCAGGCTCTGCTCAGACCCGGAAAAGAGCACGACGCATGCGCAAAGAGACGCGGAAGAGGCGAATCTACGTTCTGACCGCTCTGCACAGCGAGTCCGCCAACCTTTATCATGCTTAGTCCTCCAAGCGATACTGCGCATGCGCATACGATCGCATAGAGAACTCGCGTTATTGCGGCCCTCACAGGTGCGGGCGAGCTGCCAATTTTGGAACGCCAGCTCAACAGTATTTCCGGTCGTCCAATTTAGGATTCCGCTACCTTTATTCCCCGGTTTTGTGCTCGATGTTGATTGCGATGCGGGAACGGGACACTTTCCTTCCCAGCTCCCCCTGCGGAGAACCGCGGCACCCGATTGGCTCAGCTTTGCACGTGACCGCCAGGAGCCCGCCCCAGAAGCGCGCATGCGCACTACTGCGGCGATGCACACTGCTGCCGCCTGTTGAAGAGAATTCGGTACTGCAGGCTCTGCTCAGACCCGGAAAAGAGCACGGCGCATGCGCGCAGAAACACGGAAGAGGCGAATCTACGTTCTGACCGCTCTGCACAGCGAGTCCGCCAACCTTTATCATGCTTAGTCCTCCAAGCGATACTGCGCATGCGCATACGATCGCATAGAGAACTCGCGTTATTGCGGCTCTCACAGGTGCGGGCGAGCTGCCAATTTTTAAAACGCCAGCTCAACAGTATTTCCGGTCGTCCAATTTAGGATTCCGCTACTTTTATTCCTCCGTTTTGTGCTCGATGTTGATTGCGATGCGGGAACGGGACATTTTCCTTCCCAGCGGTCCCCGCGCACATCGCCACCACCCGATTGGCTGAGCTTTGCACGTGACCGCCAGGAGCCCGCCCCAGAAGCGCGCATGCGCACTACTGCGGCGATGCTCACTGCTGCCGCCTATTGAAGAGAATTCGGAACTGCAGGCTCTGCTCAGACCCGGAAAAGAGCACGGCGCATGCGCGCAGAAAGGCGGAAGAGGCGAATCTACGTTCTGACCGCTGTGCACAGCGAGTCCGCCAACATTTATCATGCTTAGTCCTCCAAGCGATACTGCGCATGCGCATAGGATGGCTTTGAAAACTCGCATTATTGCGGCTCTCACAGGTGCGGGCGAGCTGCCAATTTTGGAACGCCAGCTCAACAGTATTTCCGGTCGTCCAATTTAGGATTCCGCTACTTTTATTTCCCGGTTTTGTGCTCGATGTTGATTGCGATGCGGGAACGGGACATTTTCCTTCCCAGCGTCCCGCGCGCACATCGCCACCACCCGATTGGCTCAGTTTTGCACGTGACCGCCAGGAGCCCGCCCCAGAAGCGTGCATGCGCACTACTGCGGCGATGCTCACTGCTGCCGCCTATTGAAGAGAATTCGGAACTGCAGGCTCTGCTCAGACCCGGAATAGAGCACGGCGCATGCGCGAAGAGACGCGGAAGAGGCGAATCTACGTTCTGACCGCTCTGCACAGCGAGTCCGCCAACCTTTATCATGCTTAGTCCTCCAAGCGATACTGCGCATGCGCATACGATCGCATAGAGAACTCGCGTTATTGCGGCTCTCACAGGTGCGGGCGAGCTGCCAATTTTGGAACGCCAGCTCAACAGTATTTCCGGTTGTCCAATTTAGGATTCCGCTACTTTTAATCCTTGGTTTTGTGCTCGATGTTGATTGCGATGCGGGAACGGGACATTTTCCTTCCCAGCGGCACCCGCGCACATCGCCACAAGCCGATTGGCTCAGTTTTGCACGTGACCGCCAGGAGCCCGCCCCAGAAGCGCGCATGCGCACTACTGCGGCGATGCTCACTGCTGCCGCCTGTTGAAGAGAATTCGGAACTGCAGGCTCTGCTCAGACCCGGAAAAGAGCACGGCGCATGCGCGCAGAAACACGGAAGAGGCGAATCTACGTTCTGACCGCTCTGCACAGCGAGTCCGCCAACCTTTATCATGCTTAGTCCTCCAAGCAATACTGCGCATGCGCATACGATCGCATAGAGAACTCGCGTTATTGTGGCCCTCACAGGTGCGGGCGAGCTGCCAATTTTGGAACGTCAGCTCAACAGTATTTCCGGCCGTCCAATTTAGGATTCCGCTACTTTTATTTCCCGGTTTTGTGCTCGATGTTGATTGCGATGCGGGAACGGGACATTTTCCTTCCCAGCGTCCCGCGCGCACATCGCCACCACCCGATAGGCTCAGTTTTGCACGTGACCGCCAGGAGCCCGCCCCAGAAGCGCGCATGTGCACTACTGCGGCGATGCTCACTGCTGCCGCCTGTTGAAGAGAATTCGGAACTGCAGGCTCTGCTCAGACCCGGAAAAGAGCACGACACTTGCGCGCAGAAAGACGGAAGAGGCGAATCTACGTTCTGACCGCTCTGCACAGCGAGTCCGCCAACCTTTATCATGCTTAGTCCTCCAAGCGATACTGCGCATGCGCATACGATTGCATAGAGAACTCGCAGTATTGCGGCCCTCACAGGTGCGGGCGAGCTGAAATTTTGGAACGCCAGCTCAACAGTATTTCCGGCCGTCCAATTTAGGATTCCGCTACTTTTATTCCCTGGTTTTGTGCTCAATGTTGATTGCGATGCGGGAACGGGACATTTTCCTTCCCAGCGGCCCCCGCGCACATCGCCAGCACCCGATTGGCTCAGTTTTGCACGTGACCGCCAGGAGCCCGCCCCAGAAGCGCGCATGCGCACTACTGCGGTGATGCTCACTGCTGCCGCCTGTTGAAGAGAATTCGGAACTGCAGGCTCTGCTCAGACCCGGAAAAGAGCACGACGCATGCGCAAAGAGACGCGGAAGAGGCAAATCTACGTTCTGACCGCTCTGCACAGCGAGTCCGCCAACCTTTATCATGCTTAGTCCTCCAAGCGATACTGCGCATGCGCATACGATCGCTTTGAAAACTCACATTCTTGCGGCACTCAAGGTGCGGGCGAGCTGCCAATTTTGGAACGCCAGCTCAACAGTATTTCTGGTCGTCCAATTTAGGATTCCGCTTCTTTTATTCCCCGGTTTTGTGCTCGATGTTCATTGCGATGCGGGAACAGGACATTTTCGTTCCCAGCGGCCCCCGAGCACATCGCCACCACCCGATTGGCTCAGTTTTGCACGTGACCGCCAGGAGCCCGCCCCAGAAGCACGCATGCGCACTACTGCGGCGATGCTCACTGCTGCCGCCTATTGAAGAGAATTCGGAACTGCAGGCTCTGCTCAGACTCGGAAAAGAGCACGACGCATGCGCAAAGAGACGCGGAAGAGGCGAATCTACGTTCTGACCGCTCTGCACAGCGAGTCCGCCAACCTTTATCATGCTTAGTCCTCCAAGCGATACTGCGCATGCGTATACGATTGCATAGAGAACTCGCATTATTGCGGCCCTCACAGGTGCGGGCGAGCTGAAATTTTGGAACGCCAGCTCAACAGTATTTTCGGTCGTCCAATTTAGGATTCCGCTACTTTTATTCCCTGGTTTTGTGCTCGATGTTGATTGCGATGCGGGAACGGGACATTTTCCTTCCCAGCGTCCCGCGCGCACATCGCCACCACCCGATTGGCTCAGTTTTGCACGTGACCGCCAGGAGCCCGCCCCAGAAGCGCGCATGCGCACTACTGCGGCGATGCTCACTGCTGCCGCCTGTTGAAGAGAATTCGGAACTGCAGGCTCTGCTCAGACCCGGAAAAGAGCACGACACTTGCGCACAGAAAGACGGAAGAGGCGAATCTACGTTCTGACCGCTCTGCACAGCGAGTCCGCCAACCTTTATCATGCTTAGTCCTCCAAGCGATACTGCGCATGCGCATACGATCGCTTTGAAAACTCGCATTATTGCGGCACTCACAGGTGCGGGCGAGCTGCCAATTTTGGAACGCCAGCTCAACAGTATTTCCGGTCGTCCAATTTAGGATTCCGCTACTTTTATTCCCCGGTTTTGTGCTCGATGTTGATTGCGATGCGGGAACGGGACATTTTCGTTCCCAGCGGCCCCCGAGCACATCGCCACCACCCGATTGGCTCAGTTTTGCACGTGACCGCCAGGAGCCCGCCCCAGAAGCACGCATGCGCACTACTGCGGCGATGCTCACTGCTGCCGCCTATTGAAGAGAATTCGGAACTGCAGGCTCTGCTCAGACCCGGAAAAGAGCACGGCGCATGCGCGAAGAGACACGGAAGAGGCGAATCTACGTTCTGACCGCTCTGCACAGCGAGTCCGCCAACCTTTATCATGCTCAGTCCTCCAAGCGATACTGCGCATGCGCATACGATCGCATAGAGAACTCGCGTTATTGTGGCCCTCACAGGTGCGGGCGAGCTGCCAATTTTGGAACGCCAGCTCAACAGTATTTCCGGTCGTCCAATTTAGGATTCCGCTACTTTTATTCCCCGGTTTTGTGCTCGATGTTGATTGCGATGCGGGAACGGGACATTTTCCTTCCCAGCGTCCCGCGCGCACATCGCCACCACCCGATTGGCTCAGCTTTGCACGTGACCGCCAGGAGCCCGCCCCAGAAGCGCGCATGCGCACTACTGCGGCGATGCTCACTGCTGCCGCCTGTTGAAGAGAATTCGGAACTGCAGGCTCTGCTCAGACCCGGAAAAGAGCACGGCGCATGCGCGAAGAGACGCGGAAGAGGCGAATCTACGTTCTGACCGCTCTGCACAGCGAGTCCGCCAACCTTTATCATGCTTAGTCCTCCAAGCGATACTGCGCATGCGCATACGATTGCATAGAGAACTCGCATTATTGCGGCCCTCACAGGTGCGGGCGAGCTGAAATTTTGGAACGCCAGCTCAACAGTATTTCCGGCCGTCCAATTTAGGATTCCGCTACTTTTATTCCCTGGTTTTGTGCTCAATGTTGATTGCGATGCGGGAACGGGACATTTTCCTTCCCAGCGGCCCCCGCGCACATCGCCACAAGCCGATTGGCTCAGTTTTGCACGTGACCGCCAGGAGCCCGCCCCAGAAGCACGCATGCGCACTACTGCGGCGATGCTCACTGCTGCCGCCTGTTGAAGAGAATTCGGAACTGCAGGCTCTGCTCAGACCCGGAAAAGAGCACGACGCATGCGCAAAGAGACGCGGAAGAGGCAAATGTACGTTCTGACCGCTCTGCACAGCGAGTCCGCCAACCTTTATCATGCTTAGTCCTCCAAGCGATACTGCGCATGCGCATACGATCGCTTTGAAAACTCGCATTCTTGCGGCACTCACAGGTGCGGGCGAGCTGCCAATTTTGGAACGCCAGCTCAACAGTATTTCTGGTCGTCCAATTTAGGATTCCGCTTCTTTTATTCCCCGGTTTTGTGCTCGATGTTCATTGCGATGCGGGAACGGGACATTTTCGTTCCCAGCGGCCCCCGAGCACATCGCCACCACCCGATTGGCTCAGTTTTGCACGTGACCGCCAGGAGCCCGCCCCAGAAGCACGCATGCGCACTACTGCGGCGATGCTCACTGCTGCCGCCTGTTGAAGAGAATTCGGAACTGCAGGCTCTGCTCAGACCCGGAAAAGAGCACGGCGCATGCGCGAAGAGACACGGAAGAGGCGAATCTACGTTCTGACCGCTCTGCACAGCGAGTCCGCCAACCTTTATCATGCTCAGTCCTCCAAGCGATACTGCGCATGCGCATATGATCGCATAGAGAACTCGCGTTATTGCGGCTCTCACTGGTGCGGGCGAGCTGCCAATTTTGGAACGCCAGCTCAACAGTATTTCCGGTCGTCCAATTTAGGATTCCGCTACTTTTATTCCCCGGTTTTGTGCTCGATGTTGATTGCGATGCAGGAACGGGACATTTTCCTTCCCAGCGGCCCCCGCGCACATCGCCACCACCCGATTGGCTCAGTTTTGCACGTGACCACCAGGAGCCCACCCCAGAAGCACGCATGCGCACTACTGCGGCGATGCTCACTGCTGCCGCCTACTGAAGAGAATTCAAAACTGCAGGCTCTGCTCAGACCCGGAAAAGAGCACGGCACATGCGCGCAGAAACACGGAAGAAGCGAATCTAGGTTCTGACCGCTCTGCACAGCGAGTCCGCCAACCTTTATCATGCTTAGTCCTCCAAGCGATACTGCGCATGCGCATACGATCGCATAGAGAACTCGCGTTATTGTGGCCCTCACAGGTGCGGGTGAGCTGCCAATTTTGGAACGCCAGCTCAACAGTATTTCCGGCCGTCCAATTTAGGATTCCGCTACTTTTATTTCCCGGTTTTGTGCTCGATGTTGATTGCGATGCGGGAACGGGACATTTTCCTTCCCAGCTCCCCCTGCGGAGACCCGCGGCACCCGATTGGCTCAGCTTTGCATGTGACCGCCAGGAGCCCGCCCCAGAAGAGCGCATGCGCACTACTGCGGCGATGCTCACTGCTGCCGCCTGTTGAAGAGAATTCGGTACTGCAGGCTCTGCTCAGACCCGGAAAAGAGCACGGCGCATGCGCGAAGAGATGCGGAAGAGGCGAATCTACGTTCTGACCGCTCTGCACAGCGAGTCCGCCAACCTTTATCATGCTTAGTCCTCCAAGCGATACTGCGCATGCGCATACGATCGCATAGAGAACTCGCGTTATTGCGGCCCTCACAGGTGCGGGCGAGCTGAAATTTTGGAACGCCAGCTCAACAGTATTTCCGGTCGTCCAATTTAGGATTCCGCTACTTTTATTCCCCGGTTTTGTGCTCGATGTTGATTGCGATGCGGGAACGGGACATTTTCCTTCCCAGCGTCCCGCACGCACATCGCCACCACCCGATTGGCTCAGTTTTGCACGTGACCGCCAGGAGCCCGCCCCAGAAGCGCGCATGCGCACTACTGCGGCGATGCTCACTGCTGCCGCCTGTTGAAGAGAATTCGGAACTGCAGGCTCTGCTCAGACCCGGAAAAGAGCACGACGCATGCGCAAAGAGACGCGGAAGAGGCGAATCGAAGTTCTGACCGCTCTGCACAGCGAGTCCGCCAACCTTTATCATGCTCAGTCCTCCAAGCGATACTGCGCATGCGCATACGATCGCATAGAGAACTCGCGTTATTGTGGCCCTCACAGGTGCGGGCGAGCTGCCAATTTTGGAACGCCAGCTCAACAGTATTTCCGGTCGTCCAATTAAGGATTCCGCTACTTTTATTCCCCGGTTTTGTGCTCGATGTTGATTGTGATGCGGGAACGGGACATTTTCCTTCCCAGCGTCCCGCGCGCACATCGCCAACACCCGATTGGCTCAGTTTTGCACGTGACCGCCAGGAGCCCGCCCCAGAAGCGCGCATGCGCACTACTGCGGCGATGCTCACTGCTGCCGCCTGTTGAAGAGAATTCGGAACTGCAGGCTCTGCTCAGACCCGGAAAAGAGCACGACACTTGCGCGCAGAAAGACGGAAGAGGCGAATCTACGTTCTGACCGCTCTGCACAGCGAGTCCGCCAACCTTTATCATGCTTAGTCCTCCAAGCGATACTGCGCATGCGCATACGATCGCATAGAGAACTCGCGTTATTGCGGCTCTCACAGGTGCGGGCGAGCTGCCAATTTTGGAACGCCAGCTCAACAGTATTTCCGGTTGTCCAATTTAGGATTCCGCTACTTTTATTCCCCGGTTTTGTGCTCGATGTTGATTGCGATGCGGGAACGGGACATTTTCCTTCCCAGCGGCCCCCGCGCACATCGCCACAAGCCGATTGGCTCAGCTTTGCACGTGACCGCCAGGAGCCCGCCCCAGAAGCGCGCATGCGCACTACTGCGGCGATGCTCACTGCTGCCGCCTGTTGAAGAGAATTCGGAACTGCAGGGTCTGCTCAGACCCGGAAAAGAGCATGACGCATGCGCGAAGAGACGCGGAAGAGGCGAATCTACGTTCTGACCGCTCTGCACAGCAAGTCCGCCAACCTTTATCATGCTTAGTCCTCCAAGCGATACTGCGCATGCGCATACGATCGCATAGAGAACTCGCGTTATTGTGGCCCTCACAGGTGCGGGCGAGCTGCCAATTTTGGAACGCCAGCTCAACAGTATTTCCGGTCGTCCAATTTAGGATTCCGCTACTTTTATTCCCCGGTATTGTGCTTGATGTTGATTGCGATGCGGGAATGGGACATTTTCCTTCCCAGCTCCCCCTGCGGAGACCCGCGGCACCCGATTGGCTCAGCTTTGCACATGACCGCCAGGAGCCTGCCCCAGAAGCACGCATGCGCACAACTGCGGCGATGCACACTGCTGCCGCCTGTAGAAGAGAATTCGGAACTGCAGGCTCTGCTCAGACCCGGAAAAGAGCACGACGCATGCGCAAAGAGACGCGGAAGAGGCGAATCTACGTTCTGACCGCTCTGCACAGCGAGTCCGCCAACATTTATCATGCTTAGTCCTCCAAGCGATACTGCGCATGCGCATACGATCGCATAGAGAACTCGCGTTATTGCGGCCCTAACTGGTGCGGGCGAGCTGCCAATTTTGGAACGCCAGCTCAACAGTATTTCCGGCCATCCAATTTAGGATTCCGCTACTTTTATTCCCCGGTTTTGTGCTCGATGTTGATTGCGATGCGGGAACGGGACATTTTCCTTCCCAGCGTCCCGCGCGCACATCGCCACCACCCGATTGGCTCAGTTTTGCACGTGACCGCCAGAAGCACGCATGCGCACTACTGCGGCGATGCTCACTGCTGCCGCCTGTTGAAGAGAATTCGGAACTGCAGGCTCTGCTCAGACCCAGAAAAGAGCACGACGCATGCGCGAAGAGACGCGGAAGAGGCGAATCTACGTTCTGACCGCTCTGCACAGCAAGTCCGCCAACCTTTATCATGCTTAGTCCTCCAAGCGATACTGCGCATGCGCATACGATCGCATAGAGAACTCGCGTTATTGCGGCCCTCACAGGTGCGGGCGAGCTGCCAATTTTGGAACGCCAGCTCAACAGTATTTCCGGTCGTCCAATTTAGGATGCCGCTACTTTTATTCCCCGGTTTTGTGCTCGATGTTGATTGCAATGCGGGAATGGGACATTTTCGTTCCCAGCGGCCCCCACGCAGATCGCCACCACCCGATTGGCTCAGTTTTGCACGTGACCGCCAGGAGCCCGCCCCAGAAGCACGCATGCGCACTACTGCGGCGATGCTCACTGCTGCCGCCTATTGAAGAGAATTCGGAACTGCAGGCTCTGCTCAGACCCGGAAAAGAGCACGGCGGATGCGCGAAGTGACACGGAAGAGGCGAATCTACGTTCTGACTGCTCTGCACAGCGAGTCCGCCAACCTTTATCATGCTCAGTCCTCCAAGCGATACTGCGCATGCGCATACGATCGCTTTGAAAACTCGCATTATTGCGGCCCTCACAGGTGCGGGCGAGCTGAAATTTTGGAACGCCAGCTCAACAGTATTTCCGGTCGTCCAATTTAGGATTCCGCTACTTTTATTCCCCGGTTTTGTGCTCGATGTTGATTGCAATGCGGGAACGGGACATTTTCCTTCCCAGCTCCCCCTGCGGAGACCCGCGGCACCCGATTGGCTGAGCTTTGCACGTGATCGCCAGGAGCCCGCCCCAGAAGCACGCATGCGCACTACTGCGGCGATACACACTGCTGCTGCCTGTAGAAGAGAATTCGGTACTGCAGGCTCTGCTCAGACTCGGAAAAGAGCACGACGCATGCGCAAAGAGACGCGGAAGAGGCGAATCTACGTTCTGACCGCTCTGCACAGCGAGTCCGCCAACCTTTATCATGCTTAGTCCTCCAAGCGATACTGCGCATGCGCATACGATCGCATAGAGAACTCCCATTATTGTGGCCCTCACAGGTGCGGGCGAGCTGCCAATTTTGGAACGCCAGCTCAACAGTATTTCCGATCGTCCAATTTAGGATTCCGCTACTTTTATTCCCCGGTATTGTGCTTGATGTTAATTGCGATGCGGGAATGGGACATTTTCCTTCCCAGCTCCCCCTGCGGAGACCCGCGGCACCCGATTGGCTCAGCTTTGCACGTGACCGCCAGGAGCCTGCCCCAGAAGCACGCATGCGCACTACTGCGGCGATGCACACTGCTGCCGCCTGTTGAAGAGAATTCGGTACTGCAGGCTCTGCTCAGACTCGGAAAAGAGCACGACGCATGCGCAAAGAGACGCGGAAGAGGCGAATCTACGTTCTGACCGCTCTGCACAGCGAGTCCGCCAACCTTTATCATGCTTAGTCCTCCAAGCGATACTGCGCATGCGCATACGATCGCATAGAGAACTCGCGTTATTGTGGCCCTCACAGGTGCGGGCGAGCTGCCAATTTTGGATCGCCAGCTCAACAGTATTTCCTGTCGTACAATTTAGGATTCCGCTACTTTTATTCCCCGGTATTGTGCTCGATGTTGATTGCGATGTGGGAACGGGACATTTTCGTTCCCAGCATCCCGCGCGCACATCGCCAGCACCTCATTGGCTCAGCTTTGCACGTGACCGCCAGGAGCCCGCCCCAGAAGCGTGCATGCGCACTACTGCGGCGATGCTCACTGCTGCCGCCTGTTGAAGAGAATTCGGAACTGCAGGCTCTGCTCAGACCCGGAAAAGAGCACGACGCATGCGCAAAGAGACGCGGAAGAGGCGAATCTACGTTCTGACCGCTCTGCACAGCGAGTCCGCCAACCTTTATCATGCTTAGTCCTCCAAGCGATACTGCGCATGCGCATACGATCGCATAGAGAACTCGCGTTATTGCGGCCCTCACAGGTGCGGGCGAGCTGCCAATTTTGGAACGCCAGCTCAACAGTATTTCCGGTCGTCCAATTTAGGATTCCGCTACTTTTATTCCCTGGTTTTGTGCTCGATGTTGATTGCGATGCGGGAACGGGACATTTTCCTTCCCAGCGTCCCGCGCGCACATCGCCAGCACCCGATTGGCTCAGCTTTGCACGTGACCGCCAGGAGCCCGCCCCTGAAGAGCGCATGCGCACTACTGCGGCGATGCTCACTGCTGCCGCCTGTTGAAGAGAATTCGGAACTGCAGGCTCTGCTCAGACCCGGAAAAGAGCACGACGCATGCGCGCAGAAAGACGGAAGAGGCGAATCTACGTTCTGACCGCTCTGCACAGCGAGTCCGCCAACATTTATCATGCTTAGTCCTCCAAGCGATACTGCGCATGCGCATACGATCGCATAGAGAACTCGCAGTATTGCGGCTCTCACAGGTGCGGGCGAGCTGCCAATTTTGGAACGCCAGCTCAACAGTATTTCCAGTCGTCCAATTTAGGATTCCGCTACTTTTATTCCCCGGTTTTGTGCTCGATG
The DNA here is from genome assembly GCA_036925125.1 of Oreortyx pictus. NCBI lineage: Eukaryota > Metazoa > Chordata > Aves > Galliformes > Odontophoridae > Oreortyx > Oreortyx pictus. Next base: position 28,656 of record JAUPFR010000026.1, on the reverse strand, counting down.
TTGATTGCGATGCGGGAACGGGACATTTTCCTTCCCAGCTCCCCCTGCGGAGACCCGCGGCACCCGATTGGCTCAGCTTTGCACGTGACCGCCAGGAGCCCGCCCCAGAAGCGCGCATGCGCACTACTGCGGCGATGCTCACTGCTGCCGCCTGTTGAAGAGAATTCGGTACTGCAGGCTCTGCTCAGAACCGGAAAACAGTACAGCGCACGCGCAAAGAGACGCGGAAGAGGCGAATCTACGTTCTGACCGCTCTGCACAGTGAGTCCGCCAACCTTTATCATGCTTAGTCCTCCAAGTGATACTGCGCATGCGCATATGATCGCATAGAGAACTCCCATTACTGCGGCTCTTACAGGTGCAGGCGAGCTGCCAATTTTGGAACGCCAGTTCAACAGTATTTCCGGTCGTCCAATTTAGGATTCCGCTCTTTGTATTCCCAGGTTTTTTAGTCCCCAACCGAGATTAACTACGACTTCTCCCCGTGATAGAAAGTAGTGGCAGTGATGTCCCGTCCCAAACTGAGATCAGCTGCTACATCGTCTTTTCCCAACCGAGATCAACGACAATTGCGTCTTCCCCCAACCAAGAATAAAAGCTACGGCATCTCCCTCCAACTTTGAGCAAAACGGCGTCTCCCCCCAACCATAAGCAATGGCAATTACGTCTCCCCCCAACCGAGAGCAACAATGGCCTCTTCCCCCAACCACGTGTAAAAACAACGATGTCTCCCCCCAACAAAGAGCAACAACAAAGCCGTTTCCCCCCAACCGAGAGCAACAACAATGCTGTCTCGCCCCAGCTGAGACCAACGGCAACGGCATCTCCCCCCAGCCGACAGCAATGGCAACGGCATCTCCCCCCAGCTGAGAGCAACGGCAACGTCTCCCCCCAACTAAGAGCAAAGGCAACGGCATCGTCCCCCAACCAAGAGCAACGACGTCTCCACCCAACCAAGAGCAACAATGGTGTCTCTCCCCAACCGAGAACAGCAACGGCATCTCCCCCCGACTGAGAGCAACCGCCATCTCCCCCAAGTGAATATCTACAACAACATCTCCTCCCCATCCCCTTTCGTCCCCTACCCCCATCACCCTCCCCCCATGTCTTCTTTCAGTGTGACTTCCTGATGTCACCCCACTGATTCCTGCACATCACCACAGTGATAGCAAACAGTGTCCCCCAATTCTGTCCCCCCAACACTGTAACTCCTTGACTTCAGCCCCCACTGATAAGCCAACATAACTCCAATATCACTGCCTTACGTTACCCCAGTGTCACCCCACATCTCCCCCAGCATCTCTCTTCAATGTTACCCATAACCAATTCACAGTGTAAGTGCACCATTACTTATTGACCCCGGGAGGCGGCAAAACACCACAAAGCAGAGAGCAGAATGCGGCAGCGGGGGATGGGACAGACAGTGCCAGCAGGGCGTCCCCTGCACCAAACGGCACTGTGCCTCTCCCCCACCACTGCCTCTCTCTAGCTGTGCTTCTCCCCGGGGTCTGCAGGGTTTGTTCCAATGCTGCACCGCATCTGCGTGGCCAGCGCATGACACGGAACCCACGTGGAACTCCTGCATGCACAAGTCATGCTTCGTGTCCCCAGGTTCAGCCCAAGGTATCCCCCCAACATTACTCCCTGATGTCCTCCCCCCAGTGATGCCCTAAAGTCACCCCCACCATCCATGCCCCACATCACCCCAACAACATCAGCCCAAAGTGTCACTGCCCTGCAGGACCCTAACTCTCTCAGCCCCCAGCATCTTCCCCCCACATCCCTTTCCGATGCCAGCCCTTCAGCAGCAGCCTAGCATCATCCCACAGCATCTCCCCATAACAGCGTCCCCAAACACAGCATAACAACATAACAACCAACTCCCATCGAGTGAAAACATGACTGACTACAACAAACGTGAACACAAACACCAAAGAAATAAATCAGCCTTACCTTAGAAGATCTCAGACAGGCAGAGCTCCAGCAGGAACCACTCAGCTCCACTGCCAGCCCTTAAATGAGGGCTGGGGAGGGGCGGTACCAGCTCCTCCCCTTCCTGCAATCAGCAGAATTGCACACACCTGAGTCCCCATGGCTTGGTCCCGCCCCTCCACACACACCTGAGTCCCCCTGGCTTGGCCTTGCCCCCCCACCAGGTGCTCCATCACTGCTCCAAGTCCTCACTCAGCACTTCCACTGCATCCCCAGTGTCACCCCAACAGTGTCACCCCAACATCACCCCAATAATGTCATCCCAGCACCACTCCCTCATGTCCCCCCGCAGCAATACTCTAACACTGCCCCACAAAGTCACTCCCCAACATCATGCTGGTGTCACCCCAACATCATTCCCTGCTGTCACCCCCCAGCGTCACCTCCCATTGGTGCCCCCAGCATTACCCCCCAGCATCACTCCTCAACATCATCTGAATGTCATCTTGGTGACACCCCCCAGTGACACCCCACATCACTGCTGCTGTCCCCCCACATCGTCCCCCTGTCCCCCATCCCCACGCTGTCCCTCCATCCCTCCCCAGCCCCATCCCTTGCTGGGGGACGTGGGGACAGTAATGGGGTAGCTCATTCATTGATCTCTTTGCTGGGCAGGCAGACCTGGTTTATTATTTAATCAATTCACACCTGTATGTGAACTGTCAGTCACAGCCCTAGCTGTGATGGAGCACCTGGAGAGGGGGCGTGGCCAGCACTGGGAGCACAGGTGGGAGCAATTGGGCCGTGGGAGAGGATAGGAGGGGATACCTGGCTCCACCCCCCCCTGCCCTCATTTAAGGGCCGGCAGCCGCAGGGGCAGCATCTCAGCCTGGAGCTGCTTCCTATGGAGTGTTGTGGTAACTTCTGCGGCTTGGAATGAGGTCAGTGAGTTCTTTTTTGCTTTTGGGTTATGCTCTCTGTCTTTTGGGGCTCTGCTTCTGGTTTATTGGTGCTGTATCTTCTCTGTGTGTTCTCTGTTTGCTCTGGGTTATGCTCTCTGTCTCTTTGGGCTCTGATTTTTGTTTATTGGGGCTGTATCTGCTCTGTGTGTGTTCTCTCTCTGCTTTTCTTTTTCTCTGTAAGGGAGATGGTGGGGCTGTTTCTTTCTCTCTGAACTGGTGATGGAAGAGCTGCTGTTTATTCCATTCCTCAGTACTGCCTCATTTCTGGAGTGCTTCAGTCAGCACCTGGGTAATGCTGTTCACCTGATGGAGCACTGCAGCTCTGGGAATGCCTGGAGCTTTTGCCCTTTCCTATAAAGAGGTTTAGTGTTCTCACAATCTTTTTTGTGCTCTTTTTTAAGCTTGTTTTTTTCCTGGTTCAGCCTTTGTTTCTTTTCCCACAGTTTTTACACCATCATCTCCACCCTGGGGTCCTGAACTTTGTCTGCTCCTGCATCATCCCAACCTGTTTCACAGCTTTGGTAAACAGTGCTCTACATCAGCTCAGGTGGAGTATTGTTTGAAGGCATTTTGTGACTCGTTATCACATAATTCATTATGTTCTGTGTTTCTTTGATCTCTTTTAACAGCTCAGTGGTGCATAAGGCTTGCTGGGACTTCTCTGATTGACGGTGTAAGTATTGTGGGAGCTGCAGAGCAGGAAATGGAGCATCACGAGCCCCTCATTTGCGCATTGCTTGTATGCAGGCAGGTTTTCTGCTGGCCGTGGTAAGAGATGAAATGGGGTTTCCAAGTGCTCCTTTCTTAGAGGAGCGTGTTTGTCTGAGAGCTGCTGCCCTACAAGTGTGGGGCAATGCCTTCATTGCTGTGCTGTGTCCAACAGGTGTCCGTGGAGAACTGCAGCACTCCTGGGGATATAACAGCTGCACTGAGTAACGTGGGGTGCTCCATGAAAGCGGTGAGGAACGGGAAGCTGCATCTCCTGGGACGGCTCAGAACCGGACTGTGCTGTCAGGTAACTGGTCACCCACACAGGTAAGGACAGCGCACACTCACTGCTGTTTTTCTATTACCTAGCATGGCACAATGTAGTTCTTCCAGAGTTTTTTCCTGTGCTTTAGTGTACCCTAAAGCTGCCTGTCCTTTTCATTTCCCACCTGGGTGTCGTCCTTGCCTTTCCCCTGGTCTTTCCTTGCCTTATTCTCCTTCCTGTTGTGCTGTTTCCTTACTTTTGCCTGGGCTTTCTCCTGGCATCGTTCTCTTGGCACCCTAGTGCATTCCCTGCGCCATTCCCCTTCCATGCGCCAGGCTTCCCGTGTTTCTTCTCTTTGTCCTTTGCCCTTTCCCTGGGCATTTTAGCGCCGATCTCTTATCCCAGCTCTGTTCCTTTTGGCGTCGCTCTGTTGTTCCTGCAGTGCATTCCCTGCACCATTCTCCTTCCATGCGCCAGGCTTCCCATGTTTCTTCTCTTTGTCCTTTGCCCTTTCCCTGGGCATTTTAGCGCCGATCTCTTATCCCAGCTCTGTTCCTTTTGGCGTCACTCTGTTGTTCCTGCAGTGCATTCCTTGCACCATTCCCCTTCCGTGCGCCAGGCTTCCCGTGTTTCTTCTCTTTGTCCTTTGCCCTTTCCCTGGGCATTTTAGCGCCGATCTCTTATCCCAGCTCTGTTCCTTTTGGCGTCGCTGTGTTGTTCCTGCAGTGCATTCCTTGCACCGTTCCCCTTCTGTGCCCCAGGCTTCCCGTGTTTCTTCTCTTTGTCCTTTGCCCTTTCTCTGGGCATTTTGATGCTGTTCTCTTGTCCCAGCTCTGCCCATTTTAGCGACACTCTCTTTGCCCCATAGCGCATTCCCTGCACTTTCCCTGTTTCTTCTCTTTGTCCTTTGCCCTTTCCCTGGGCATTTTAGCGCCGTTCTCTTGTCCCAGCTCTGGGCCTTTAGGCGTCGCTCTCTCATTCCTTAGTGCATTCCTTGCATTGTTCCCCTTCCATGCCCTGTGCTGTAATGCTTTCCTTGTGCCATTCTCCTTGCCCTCATCTTCGCTTTGTCTTTCCCTGGGATTTCATTTTGGCTTTTCCTTGCCTGGGTGTTCCACTTGCCTTTGCCTCTCTGTGATGGGTTGGAGACAGCTTTGATTTTAATCATTAGCTGAACCGCTTTGATTTTAACAGTCACCAGATAGTAATCTTAATGGGAGCTCTGAAGGTAATTGTATTGATGTGCAGTGTAATCCTAAACCTAATGCTAATTGTCTTTTACCTAATTGTTTCCTATTTGTCTTTTTTTTTCTAGTTAAACCTTTGTTTCTTTTTTCCACAGTTTTTACACCATCATCTCCACCCTGGGGTCCTGAACTTTGTCTGCTCCTGCATCATCCCAGCCTGTTTCTTAACTGTGGTAAACGGTGCTCTACATCAGCTCAGGTGGAGTATTGTTTGAAGGCATTTTGTGACTTGCTATCACATAATTCATTATGTTCTGTGTTTCTTTGATCTCTTTTTACAGCTCAGTGGTGCATAAGGCTTGCTGGGACTCCTCTGATTGACGGTGTAAGTATTGTGGGATCTGCAGAGCAGGAAATGGAGCATCACGAGCCCCTCATTTGCGCATCGATTGTATGCAGGCAGGTTTTCTGCTGGCCGTGGTAAGAGATGAAATGGGGTTTCCAAGTGCTCCTTTCTTAGAGGAGCGTGTTTGTCTGAGAGCTGCTGCCCTACAAGTGTGGGGCAATGCCTTCATTGCTGTGCTGTGTCCAACAGGTGTCCGTGGAGAACTGCAGCACTCCTGGGGATATAACAGCTGCACTGAGTAACGTGGGGTGCTCCATGAAAGCGGTGAGGAACGGGAAGCTGCATCTCCTGGGATGGCTCAGAACTGGACTGTGCCGTCAGGTAACTGGTCACCCACACAGGTAAGGACAGTGCGCACTCACTGGTGTTTGCCCATTATGCACAGTGTAGTTCTCACAGAGCTTTAGGGCTCCCAAAAGCTGCCTGTGCTTTTCCTTTTCCTCCTGGGTGTTGTCCTTACTTCTGGCCTTTCTCTGCAGTGTTTGCTTTGCATTTCCCCTTGGCTTTCTCTGCTCCATTCCCCTTCCTTGCTCTCAGGTTTCCCTGTTTCATCTTCTTTGCCTTTGCCCTTATCCTGCAGTGTTCTTTTGTTGGACTTTCTTTTGGCGTTGTACTCCTGGCCCAATGGGGCTTTTCTCTTGGCCCAGCTTGGACTCATCTCTTTGTGCCATATCCTTGGCCCAGCTCAGGCTCATCCCTTGGCACCGTGCTCTTGGCCCAGCTCGGGCTCTTCTTTTGGCGTCGTACTTATAGCCCAGCTTGGGTTCGTCTCCTGGTGCTGTATTCTTGGCCCAGCTCGGGCTCATCCCTTGGCACCACGTTCTTGGCCCTCCTCGGGCTCTTCTTTTGGCGTCGTACTCATGGCCCAAGTTGGGTTCTTCTCTTGACCCAACTCAGACTCATCTCTTTGTGCCATCCCAGCTCATGCTCTTCTCTTGACACCATCTTCTTGATGCCCTTGGTGCATTCTTTGTGCCATTCCCATTCCTCGCCCTTGGTGTTCACTTCTGTGTTCTCCTTGTGTTTGCTCTTGGTGTTCTCTGTAGTGTTTTTCATGTGTTCTCCCTTAGTTTTACTGTGGATTTTTCTGTGCTGTTCTCCATACATGTTCTCCTGGGCCTTCTTGCACACTTTCATTGCTTTTGTTTTTTCTTGGTATTTTGCTTTGCTTTTGGTTCACTGGGATCAGTTGGGAGGCAGCTTTGATGTTAATCTTCACCTGACTCTGAAGCTTAACGGGAGCTCTAAAGATGATTGTATTCATGCACAATGTAGCTCTAACCCTCAGCACTTGTAGAATTAACAGTGTTTCTTTCTTAACTGTGTCCCTTGCTGTTACAGGTGAAGGTTTCTCCAACAGTGCACCATCTCAATCCCGTAGCATCCCCTGCAGTCATCACAGGCACCGTTTGGGACGCAGCACACAGCGCACTTGTACTTCTTTCCATGGGCCTCAGCCTGGCGATTTAACACATCCACGTCCTTCCACGGGGCCTTCCTCCTCCCGGACCCATCGATGCTTTTTTCTGCTGCGATGTCTTCTCCCAACATCTGCAGGTGCGCTCCGTGCCCTCACTCCGGTCACTAATAAAGATATGGGACAGACCCCACTTCCACTCTGGACAGAGCACCCACCGGCTGCATGTAACTGGTTTTAGCTCCACCCTATGGGCCCGGCCATGGCACTTGTTCTGTATCCAGCCAATATTGTCCCTGTCCCACCGCCCACCTGAACTCTTCTCCTGGAGAATCCCGTGGGTCACCATGTCCAGTACTTTGCCTTGCTTATGGGGTCGGGTTAGCTTTGCTCTGAGTTTGCTTGTCCAGCATGCTAATCCAAACCCGTAACCAACACCCCCATCTCACACAGAGTCACTCCTTTCTGATTTGATTGAGACTCGTGCCGGTTTGCGGCTAATTGGATTCTGGCGCTGATTTCAGCGCAGCAGAGGCTTTTGCCTCTTCCAAATTGAGTTTAGTTAGGCCTTGCTTACGGGGTTGGGTTAGCTTGCTCAGTTTTTCCTTGTAGAGTAGGCTAACCCAACCCCGTAACCAACGCACGGCCGTTGGTTGGAGGCCTTTTGCTCCTTCCCGGCCACTCTGAGACTCGTGCCGGTTTGCGGCCACAGATAGATGCTGATTTCTGCTCCGGCAGTGATTTCTGCCTCTTCCAAATTGACTTCAGGCCTCACTTACAGGGTTGAGTTAGCTTTGCTTTGATTTTTCTTGTCAAGCAGGCTAACCCAACCCCATAACCAACACCCTCATCTCACACTGAGTTTTCTTGCACTACTTTCTGATTTGATTGAGACTCGTGCCGGTTTGCGGCTAATTGGATTCTGGCGCTGATTTCAGCGCAGCAGAGGCTTTTGCCTCTTCCAAATTGAGTTTAGTTAGGCCTTGCTTACGGGGTTGGGTTAGCTTGCTCAGTTTTTCCTTGTAGAGTAGGCTAACCCAACCCCGTAACCAACGCACGGCCGTTGGTTGGAGGCCTTTTGCTCCTTCCCGGCCACTCTGAGACTCGTGCCGGTTTGCGGCCACTCTGAGACTTGAGTTCCCTGCAGGATGGCCTGAGGTCCATGTTGGTTTTGATGTGGGACCCGCTCTGATGCTGTGTACAGTGATGCTTGATGCTGCGTACGCTGTGGCTGTAACTGTTTCTCAGACCCGCTCTGATGCTGTGTACAATGATGCTGTGTACGCTGTGGCTGTAACTGTTTCTCAGACCTGCTCTGATGCTGTGTACGCTGTGGCTGTAACTGTTTCTCAGACCCGCTCTGATGCTGTGTACAATGATGCTGTGTACGCTGTGGCTGTAACTGTTTCTCAGACCCGCTCTGATGCTGTGTACAATGATGGGACCCGCTCTGATGCTGTGTACAATGATGGGACCTGCTCTGATGCTGTGTACAATGATGCTGTGTACGCTGTGGCTGTAACCATTTCTCAGACCTGCTTGGAGTCTCTGTGTGACAACGATGATATCTAGAACCCACTCTGTATCTGTATTTGCTATGATTGTAACTTGCACTGATGCAGACTATGTATATACTGTGCCTGTAACTGTGCCTTGTATTGTTTTGAACACGTGTATGCTCTGTCCATAAATGTGTATTGTTTGTACTGCTCTGTGATGTAATGAGCAATGTCTGTGTGTGCTGTGATGGAATAAAGGAATATTTGTCATGTTGAACTGAGTGCTGTGTTACATTTTCTGCACCAGGAGCACATCACCATTCCAAGGTAGGTGTGACAGGTAAGTGTAGGGTTAGATTTAGGCTCTAGCAGAAATTAGCTTAGTGCCCAGTTGGTTGCAAGTAGAACTTAGCGGCTGGTTGGTTGTAGCTGGATGCTGGTAGGACTTAGCGGCTGGTTGGTTGCTGGTAGAACTTAGCGGCTGGTTGGCTGTAGCTGGATGCTGGTAGAACTTAGCGGCTGGTTGGCTGTAGCTGGACGCTGGTAGAACTTAGCGGCTGGTTGGCTGTAGCTGGATGCTGGTAGAACTTAGCGGCTGGTTGGTTGCTGGTAAAACTTAGCGGCTGGTTGGCTGTAGCTGGACGCTGGTAGAACTTAGCGGCTGGTTGGCTGTAGCTGGATGCTGGTAGAACTTAGCGGCTGGTTGGTTGCTGTTAGAACTTAGCGGCTGGTTGGTTGCTGGTAAAACTTAGCGGCTGGTTGGCTGTAGCTGGACGCTGGTAGAACTTAGCGGCTGGTTGGCTGTAGCTGGATGCTGGTAGAACTTAGCGGCTGGTTGGTTGCTGTTAGAACTTAGCGGCTGGTTGGCTGTAGCTGGACGCTGGTAGAACTTAGTGGCTGGTTGGTTGCTGGTAGAACTTAGCGGCTGGTTGGTTGCTGGTAGCACTTAGCGGCTGGTTGGCTGTAGCTGGACGCTGGTAGAACTTAGTGGCTGGTTGGTTGCTGGTAGAACTTAGTGGCTGGTTGGTTGCTGGTAGAACTTAGTGGCTGGTTGGTTGCTGGTAGGGTTAGGGTTAGGGTTAGGGTTAGGGTTAGGGTTAGGGTTAGGGTTAGGGTTAGGGTTAGGGTTAGGGTTAGGGTTAGGGTTAGGGTTAGGGTTAGGGTTAGGGTTAGGGTTAGGGTTAGGGTTAGGGTTAGGGTTAGGGTTAGGGTTAGGGTTAGGGTTAGGGTTAGGGTTAGGGTTAGGGTTAGGGTTAGGGTTAGGGTTAGGGTTAGGGTTAGGGTTAGGGTTAGGGTTAGGGTTAGGGTTAGGGTTAGGGTTAGGGTTAGGGTTAGGGTTAGGGTTAGGGTTAGGGTTAGGGTTAGGGTTAGGGTTAGGGTTAGGGTTAGGGTTAGGGTTAGGGTTAGGGTTAGGGTTAGGGTTAGGGTTAGGGTTAGGGTTAGGGTTAGGGTTAGGGTTAGGGTTAGGGTTAGGGTTAGGGTTAGGGTTAGGGTTAGGGTTAGGGTTAGGGTTAGGGTTAGGGTTAGGGTTAGGGTTAGGGTTAGGGTTAGGGTTAGGGTTAGGGTTAGGGTTAGGGTTAGGGTTAGGGTTAGGGTTAGGGTTAGGGTTAGGGTTAGGGTTAGGGTTAGGGTTAGGGTTAGGGTTAGGGTTAGGGTTAGGGTTAGGGTTAGGGTTAGGGTTAGGGTTAGGGTTAGGGTTAGGGTTAGGGTTAGGGTTAGGGTTAGGGTTAGGGTTAGGGTTAGGGTTAGGGTTAGGGTTAGGGTTAGGGTTAGGTTAGGGTTAGGGTTAGGGTTAGGGTTAGGGTTAGGGTTAGGGTTAGGGTTAGGGTTAGGGTTAGGGTTAGGGTTAGGGTTAGGGTTAGGGTTAGGGTTAGGGTTAGGGTTAGGGTTAGGGTTAGGGTTAGGGTTAGGGTTAGGGTTAGGGTTAGGGTTAGGGTTAGGGTTAGGGTTAGGGTTAGGGTTAGGGTTAGGGTTAGGGTTAGGGTTAGGGTTAGGGTTAGGGTTAGGGTTAGGGTTAGGGTTAGGGTTAGGGTTAGGGTTAGGGTTAGGGTTAGGGTTAGGGTTAGGGTTAGGGTTAGGGTTAGGGTTAGGGTTAGGGTTAGGGTTAGGGTTAGGGTTAGGGTTAGGGTTAGGGTTAGGGTTAGGGTTAGGGTTAGGGTTAGGGTTAGGGTTAGGGTTAGGGTTAGGGTTAGGGTTAGGGTTAGGGTTAGGGTTAGGGTTAGGGTTAGGGTTAGGGTTAGGGTTAGGGTTAGGGTTAGGGTTAGGGTTAGGGTTAGGGTTAGGGTTAGGGTTAGGGTTAGGGTTAGGGTTAGGGTTAGGGTTAGGGTTAGGGTTAGGGTTAGGGTTAGGGTTAGGGTTAGGGTTAGGGTTAGGGTTAGGGTTAGGGTTAGGGTTAGGGTTAGGGTTAGGGTTAGGGTTAGGGTTAGGGTTAGGGTTAGGGTTAGGGTTAGGGTTAGGGTTAGGGTTAGGGTTAGGGTTAGGGTTAGGGTTAGGGTTAGGGTTAGGGTTAGGGTTAGGGTTAGGGTTAGGGTTAGGGTTAGGGTTAGGGTTAGGGTTAGGGTTAGGGTTAGGGTTAGGGTTAGGGTTAGGGTTAGGGTTAGGGTTAGGGTTAGGGTTAGGGTTAGGGTTAGGGTTAGGGTTAGGGTTAGGGTTAGGGTTAGGGTTAGGGTTAGGGTTAGGGTTAGGGTTAGGGTTAGGGTTAGGGTTAGGGTTAGGGTTAGGGTTAGGGTTAGGGTTAGGGTTAGGGTTAGGGTTAGGGTTAGGGTTAGGGTTAGGGTTAG